>HG995319.1:9416878-10820318 GCA_905333045.1 Lysandra bellargus | reverse complement strand
TAGTGTTTGTGAATAAAGTCTTCAAGAGAGTCACCAGGTCTTTCTCTCCGAATCCTCGAACCCTAGCACGTAACAATATTAATGTATCTAAATAAATAAATAAATAAATAAATAAATAAAGCCTTTATTCAACAATCTTACCAACTAATTACAAAAAAAATAAATCAATTTAGACACCGGTTACGAGATTGTCTTGCGTCGTCGCCTAGAACCCCCAGCCCCCAGATTTCTGTCTGTCCTGTGTTAATCTTTTCCATTTGGTGCCCGCAATCTTTTTTATGTCCTCTTCCCATCTATCTTGGGCACCATTCTGTCACGTCCCTTGTCCACTTATCTTTACTACTTCTCATCATATGACCTGTCCATTTCCGTTTTGGTTTTTTAATTGATACTGTTACATCATTCACTTTTGTCTGTGACTTTATTTTTTCCAGTTTTATTTTGTCTTTTATCTTGATATTAAGCATACTGAGATCCATGCTATGTTGGCATGTTTCAACTTTTCGAAAATTTTGTTTTGTTTGACTCCATGTTTGACAGCCATAGGTGAGGACTGAAAGGATACATACATCGAAGATTTTTTTTCTTTCCTTTAAGTGGTATTTCGGAATTTTTAAAAATTTCTTTAAGAGACCAGTATCTTTTCCAGGCTAGTTGGATCCTGTTGTTGACTTCTTTTGATGATAGGTCTTTTGGCGAGATTATCTGTCCCAGGTATGTATATTCGTCTACATATTCTATTGGAGTATCATTTACTGTGACAGGTATTTTGTTGGAGTTGGTCATCAGTTTGGTCTTTGTGGGGTTCAAATGGAGCCCGGCCTTCATACTTTCTTTTACCAGCTCCTCCAGCATTGATTGCAAGCTTGCTGGGTCAGTGGTGATTAATATTAAGTCGTCGGCAAATCTTAGATGATTTAGATGTACTCCATTTATATTAAGTCCATATCTGATTATGTATCTTACGTCTTAATAATTATTATTTTTTAACAAAAAATTGAACCCGACTTCCAAGGAAAAAAACAAAATTCTTAAAAGTGGCCTAATAGTATGAAATAATTCTTATTCTTCATTAGTGCCTTTTTCAAAATTCGACTAAATAGCAACGAATTCTGTACTCAATTTTTATTCGTTTGAAGTCGGTACAAGCCCAGAACTGAGATACTTGACATAGAACTTAGCCAGTACCGACTTCAAAAGAATGAAAATTGAGTACAGAATTCGTTGCTATTTAGTCGAATTTTGAAAAAGGCACTAATGAAGAATAAGAATTATTTCATACTTTTTAGGCCATTTTAAGAATTTTGTTTTTTTCCTTGGAAGTCGGGTTCAATTTTTTGTCAAAAAAAAATAATTTCACTCTTTTTAGTTATATACAAGACAAGGCTTTATGCGTAGATAACCACTACGAATACTAAGTATCCTTAATATTATAATACTGTAAGTGAAATTGTGGTAAATGCTTGCAGTTATCTAAGCGATGCTGCAATTTCCAAACTTTTATCTTTAAAGGTTCATGAGTTCTGTTCAGTGTCTTTGGACCAAGAGGCACCTTCGTATGAAATTTCTCTTATTCGTAACTTAAGTGTAAGTTACTAGAAACAACATTTTAACCACTATGAGTGTTTTGATAAATTTCAAGGATTTCCCTCGATTGCTCATAGATCCCATCATCAGTTCACCACTTTCATAATTGTTATACGAAATTAAGATTATATTATCCTATACAAAAACACGAGAATTTTGTAACTCGGTCCACAAACAGCGAAACAATCATCAAAAACATCTGCTTCGATGCAAAATATCATTTAAACAACGGCGAAATCCCCGAACCTGTATCTATAAGGATTCAAAAGTTCTATTCGGTACCTTCGGATCCAGGGTATAACCTGGTGCAAAGTTTTACTTTTTGGTAGCATTTACCTCGAACGCTTCAGAAAAAATCAAAATCACTATAAGTTTCCATACAAATTTCAAGGAGTCCCCTCGATTCCTCATGGATCCCATCATCAGGTCACCACTTTTGTGAACATGGTACTAAATTAGGATTCAACCCTGTACAACAACAAAAGAATAATAATACAATATATATATATATATATATATATATATATATATATACAGACGAACATATAACCTCCTCCTTTTTGGAAGTTGGTTAAAAAAACAAAAATGTTGACTACTCTTTACAATTCACAAATGACTAGCTGGCTAACGGCCCCGCGCCCGCGGGGAAGCGCGGAGTGCGGGCGGGGCACACCTAGCAATATTTGCAGCAAGTACGTAAACAAGTCACAACACGAAAAAGCGCGGCGAAATTGAACTGAAGTTCGGCCGAACTTCGGCCGAATTTTTCATTTTTTCCGAATGTTCGGCCGAAGTTCGTATTCGGTTCAAACCACATTCGGCCCATCACTATCTTAGATAAATGATTGGTCTTTGATCTGTCTGATCATTTATAGCTAAGAATTAAGAAAACTATAAGTAATATTTTTTCTAGCGTAGTTAGGTACCTTTAATGTAAAATACAAAACGCAGATAATCATTTTTATCACGATTAGTTTAGTATTTTTACAATTTAAACGTAGTTGGTAATAGTCAGTCTTATTAATTTATAATAAAAAGTATGCTGTATGGCACGCTCGCGATAAACAAATATTATGGCGGTGAGCCTCTACTCGACTAGGTTTTGTAAGTGCATTTTTATTTGAAAATATCAAGGCAAAAAGCTAATCCATTTGAGTCAATTTTTTTACTGAGATAGAATAGGTATTGTCGAGTAATATGCATAAACAAAAGCACATCTATTAGAGTCTGGCTCGTGACTCAAACGGTATAGCCTTTGTAAATACGCCGCCCGGTCTGGTACTCGGCCCCGCGCCGCGCCGCTCGCTTGACAGCCCTAGCAGATTATAGCAAGCGAGACGCCAGACAGTTATTGTACTATGAACGCTAAGCGCAATGCAAAAGGTTGAAATTAGGTTGTTTTCATGTGTTGTTGTGAGACATGCATGTTACTTGTATTAATTATCGAAGCAGCTTACTTCTCAGAAGTAATGTCAAATGTGTGCCTTATGCTCTGGACTTAAGGATGAATTTGTTATGTTCAATTTTGGTGACATTGGTGACCCTGATGTGGTAATGATGATGATGATGATGAATGTAATTTGCATAGTAGCATATGCTTTCAGTTCTTAAAACAGCGCCTAAATCCCCAAACTTGTATCTATAAGGAATCTGGAGTTCTCTTAGTATCTTCGGAACCATGGTATACCTCGGTGCAAAATCTTGCGTTTTGGTAGCATATGCTTAGGATGCTTCTCATAAAATCAAAATCACCATATGTTTCCATATAAATTTCGCTTTATTACTCATGGATCCCATCATCAGGTCACCACTTTTGTGAACATGGTACCAAATTTGAGTGAAACCTAATACAACAAAACAAAAATTTCGAAAATCGGTTCACAAACGACGGAGTAATCGTTGAACACACAAAAAAAAATCCACAGCCGAACATATAACCTCCTCGATTTTTGGAAGTTGGTTAATAAAAGAATATCATTTTGCTGTTCATAGGAAATGGACTACGTTACATACAATGAAGATATTTTAATGTTTGATTAAAATCTAAATAGTAAATACAAATGCATTACATTAAAAAATTTATCACACACCTGAGCATCCAAAAAGTTGCCTTCTACAATAAGCACAACGATCAAATTGCCAAACGCCACGGTGAGTAACCACACCGATTGTAATACTGATTTCATACTAGCTGGAGCCTGGGTGAACGAGAACTCCAGCCCCGTGACTGAGAACATCACCTCACCCATCGTCATGATCACGTATTGGGGCACCAGCCAGAGGATATGGACTGAGTTAGGTGGGGTTATGACCACTGGATTGGCGATCTGTAAAGAGTAAAAAATAGTTTATAAAAAGTAATAAAAATATGTTGTTATTTTATACATATCGTTTCAAATTTTAAGAAATTATTGCATTGTCGTCAATGGCTCTTAAGGGGCCGGGCTACCCTCGAAATTCTCATACATACGTAATAGCAAAATCATTTTCTCATACGAAAATATTTCAAATGGCTGAGTTATTTTTCAGCTTAAAATAGTAATTACCTAGGTTTCTGCACAAAAATTTACTTCAAAATATTTAAACACTAAAAATAGAGTAAAACACAAAAAATATATAAATAAATAGTAAATTTACTACAAAATATTTAAATACTAAAAATTATTTTTAGAGTATAAATATTATTATATTTTTTAGTGTTAAACTCTATTTTTAGTGTTTAAATATTTAGTAGTAAATATAGTAAAAAAAAAATTACACAATTTTTTTTTATTGTTTAAATGTTTTGAAGTTATTTTTTGTACAGGTACTAGGTAATTACTATTTAAGAGTCCGTATACGAAATTTTGCCGATTTCGCTCATTTAACAGACGTGATTTAACAGTTAAAATACAGTATTTCTATAAGTTTTAATGCACAACTTGTAAGATCGTTTCAATTATAATATTATAGTGTTGGAGCTAGATTTTTTATTTGTTTTAAGTATCTTTAAATAATCCAACTCAAACCCGCGACATGTGATTTTTGCTGTAAAAGGTTTAGAATATCACCTTTTTATGGATTGTATTGACGTCTTAACGGTATGAAAAAAATACAATGTACTGTTGAGAAAGTCGTCTATAAAGTGTTGGAATTACTTTTTACCACTTCAATATAAAAAAACCCTTTAAAAACAGAAAACCTCTATCTGCCCGCTAACTTGGCGATCGTCCTTTTTCACCTGGCATATGAAAGACGGGCGTGAGTGTGAAGAGAGCAGTAGAAAATAGAGGACGGGCTCTTAAAGCTGAAAAAATAACTCAAACATGTTAAATATTTTCGTATGAGAAAATGATTCTGGTATTACGTATGTATGAGAATTTCGAGGGTAGCCCGGCCTCTTAATACGTATACAAAGTTTCAAATTAATTAAACTACTGGATATATATGAAAATCGTCTTCAAAGATTCCGTTACATACGTATACAGCCCAAGCTTATGAAAGCATGTAAAAAATATGGACTGTTAAACATTATTGGGGTATTTATCAGCTACTATTGTCTATTTGTAGCAAAGATAGACCAAAATTGATTATAGTGCAAAGGTCTCCACACGTCAAGACTCAGAACAAAAGAGTTTTCCTCGCTCTTAAGACGTGTCAACTATAGTTATTAGTATAAGGGCCTGTTTCACCACTTCCTGATAAGACTATCCACCACTTAACTTGACAGATAGAGTATGGAGAATCTGTCAAATAAGCATATTCGGCACCTTATCAGGAAGTGGTGAAACAGGCCCCTAAAATGTCGCCGTTATCCGACAAAAATTAGTAATTACAGAATAAATCTAAAACGCTCTAGTTCGAACGCCGGATTACGGATATTCTTCATTTTACTATGAAAATTGTTACAAAGTTATAGTTATAAATACCTACATGTGTTATCAGTAAACGCGTGTTTATTTAATATCTGTGCCACTTGTAGCGCTAGCACGGCGACCAGCGGAAATGCGAAAGTATGGACAAACTGTGGAAATAAACCTAAGGTGCCGATCCGATCTTTTTTCGTTTCGAAAAATTCAAATAAAATGCCACTTTATGACACACTATAGTATATGTCATAAAGTAGGATATTATTTGAATTTTTATTAATTTCTGTCATAAAGTGGCATTTTAATTGAATTTTTCGGAACGAAAAAAGATCGGAACGGCACCTTAGGTTTATTTCCACAGTTTGTCCATAGTCCATACTTTCGCATTTCCGCTGGTCGCCGTGCTAGCGCTACAGGTATGGTTGTTGTGGAAGGTATTTGTGCCATGCTTCACGCTTTAATGGCCACGTCGTTCCTTCACGTCGCACACTGGTCCCAAAGTAAAATTATGATTTCGTCCGTACAAAAAATAATTCATATTTTTTTTTTCTCTGTAGATAAGGCATATTGGAAAAAAACAACATCTATAAAAGGTACTTGTAATTGCATCAGATGCTACAAAAAAAAAATGGGCCTCATCCGCTGACAAAAAAATTTAAAGTGCATGTAGCTCTAAAAGGCGCAAAAATCGCAGTTGAGCGTCTATGACAAAAATGTACGACAAGAGTCCTTCTATAAGCTGTGCTATGATTTATTTTGAATACGTTTGAATCTTGGAATGAAATGACAAAATTATGATTTCGTCCATACAAAAAAATTATTATTATTTTTTATCTCTGTAGATACGGCATATTTGAAAAAGCGACATCTATAAAAGTGACTTGTAATTGCATCAGCTGTCTACAAAAAAAAAAAAAAAACATGCCTGATCCGTTGACCTTCGATCCGAAAATTCTTAATGTCCCATTTATTTTACTTTGGGACCAGTGTGCGTCGTTCGCACCTATTACTTTTACAGCATCATAACTTTTCTAACTATGAATATTGTGAACGTTTATATTCATCACCATTCGGCCGGTTATAACAGAGTTCATAGTTTTGTCTGGTTTTGTCTGGTCACTCCAAACTGAAGCTGGTATTTCTTTGCTAATGCGCAATTATTATTAGTGGTCCTTAATTCATTTAAAAAAAAAATTCAACTTCAGATATTATTCAAGAAAGATACCAGAAAACAAGCAGACCGATCGCAATTCGCAAGCAAGCCTGCAGATGTTACCATCTGCTTATAACTACTCGTATGAGTCGCAACACTAGTGTGTTCCTGATCTCCTATTCTTATATATTCATCTTGGGCAAACTGATGAGCTTAGGACTAAAACCAATGAGTTTCTAAAATCAGTGGCGGGGCAAGACCAAAATTTTTGTGGGCGAGATACATTTTGCGAGGCCCCCTAGGCCCAAATAGATTATGTTAGAAAAACATTTTTCTTAAATTAAAATTTGAGTCTCAAAACGCGTAAATTCCCAAAAAAATCGTCGGGGTCCGTTTGGACCGCGAGGCCGTGGGCGGTTGCCCACAGCGCCCACGCCTTGCGCCGCCTCTGTCTAAAATACTAGAGTAGCAACGTCTTACAAACGGTTCTCAGAAATGTGTAACGACTTGATAGTTCAAAAGACAACATCAATTCATAATTTATTATGTCATTACTCATTATGTAGGTCAGATATGCCTGCAGGCATCTTCGAAGTGGCAACGCGTTGCTGCCGTAAACTGCCAATCTAGTTACGTTAGCAACATAGAAATAGGACTGAACATGTCTTTATAGCGTACCAAAAAACTTACGTATGTCTCACTGATGTCTTTTACCATATTTATAGTATACACAGCTCCTGTTTTAAATTCATATTCACTCAATATAATAACTCCGTCCACCAACACGTTGTATGTGCCTTTATCTATCGAATACTGAGATCTGTCGTCACTTTTCAAACTTAACTTTGTTACGTTCTTCCTCACATCGTTGACATTAATCGTCACGAGATGATCTATATTTGATAAAAATCTGGAAAATCAATCAAAACAACAGTTATATAAATCACTAGCTGTTGCCCGCGACTTCGTCCGCGTTAACATAGTATAATAACAAAGATGGATAGTTTTCCCCCTTTTGTGGATCCTTATACAAAGGGTAAAAACGGGACCCTATTAAAGCAAACGTCAAACGCAAACGTCAATAAACTTTCATGTTTCTAACTTAAGTAATGACGGACTTTCATTCAAACTTTCAACCATAATTTCACCCCTTGGGGGTAGGATTTCCAGAAACACTTAAATACGTATCCATTCATTTTTAATCAATAGCCCAAAAAGCTGTTGCCCGCGTTAGCAGTTATTAACGGAGATGGATAATTTTCTCCTTTATAAGGTCCCTTAATCAAAGGGTAAAAACGGGGCCCATTTACACAGATAAAATATCAGCCTGTCCATCTTTCCATATCCAGGCTGTACCTCAAGAGCCGCACTTGACAGTTGACATATGACAAGTGTATATTAATCAAATGTCACTCGAAAACCGTATGTTTTGTTTAGGTTACAATAATTTCACTTTTAAATTATAACTTTGTTTCTAAACATAGAGAATTATAGAAACTCAACACTAATATATGACCGCAAAATACTCAATTATTTGTTTGTCTTAAGAGCCCGGGTTACCCTCGAAATTCTCATACATACGTAATACCAAAATCATTTTCTCATACGAAAATATTTAACATGTTTGAGTTATTGTTCAGCTTAAAATAGTAATTACCTAGGTTCCTGTACAAAAATTAACTTCAAAATATTTAAACACTAAAAAAAAATTTTTGTGTATAATTTTTTTTTACTAAATTTACTACTAAATATTTAAACACTAAAAAATAGAGTAAAACACTAAAAAATATATAAATAAATATTAAATTTATTACAAAATATTTCAACTGTAAAAAATATTTTTTAGTATTTAATTATTTTGTAGTAAATTTACTATTTATTTATATATTTTTTAGTGTTTTACTCTATTTTTTAGTGTTTAAATATTTAGTAGTAAATTTAGAAAAAAAATTATATACAAAAAAAATTTTTTTAGTGTTTAAATATTTTGAGGTTAATTTGATGTTCAGGAACCTAGGTAATTACTATTTTAAGCTGAAAAATAACTCAAACATGTTAAATATTTTCGTATGACAAAATGATTTTGGTATTACGTATGTATGAGAATTTCGAGGGTAGCCCGGCCCCTTAATTTATTCGTTCCAATAGGTTTAAAGTAATACAATTACGCCCTCCATATTCTCTTATTTTATCCTCATGGGGGTTGAATTTACCAATATCCTATTAAAGTGCACGTTTTCATCATAGAAGCTCAAATCTTTAATAATTTCGGTTCAATCAGTCGAAAGTCTAAGAAAATGTCTAAAAACGTGAAAAAGTTTTGACGTGGGAGAGCCATGCTTCGGCACAAATGGGCCGACTCGACCGGAGAAATACCACGTTCTCACAGAAAACCGGCGTGAAATAGCGCTTGCGCTGTGTGTCGCCGAGTGAGTGAGTTTACCGGAGGCCCAATCCCCTACCCTTTTCCCTTCCCTACCCTACCCTATTTCCTTCCCTACCCTCCCCTAATACCCCTTAAAAGGCAGGCAACGCACCTGCAGCTCTTCTGATGCTGCGAGTGTCCATGGGCGACGGAAGTTGCTTTCCATCAGGTGACCCGTTTGCTCGTTTGCCCCCTTATTGCATAAAAAAAAACTTTCATCCCCTATTTCATCCCCTTAGGGATGGAATTTATTAAATTCCTTTCTGATCCCTACGTCATAGTAACTTTATGCATACACAGTCTCAGCCCGATCGGCTTAAAATTGACAAAGTTTCATGCAAAATTCCATCTCTTATTTTAATCCCTTGGTGGTGAAATTTTTTAAAATCCTTTTTTAGGAAACGCCTACGTTACAGTAACTTTATGCATGCACAGTTTCAGACCGATCGGTTTAAAATTGACAAATTTTCAACCCTAATTTCACCCCTTTGGGGGTGGAATTTCTAAAAACGCTTAAAGACGTATCTATTTATTTTTAATCAGTAGCCCAAAAATAAAGTTTCATGTTTCTAACTTAAGAAATGACGGACTTTCATTCAAACTTTCAACCCCAATTTCACCCCTTTGAAGGTAGAATTTCCAAAAACGCTTAAAGAGATATCTATTTATTTTTAATCAGTAGCCCAAAAACAAGGTTTCATGTTTCTAACTCAAGAAATGACGGACTTTCATTCAAACTTTCAACCCCAATTTCACCCCTTTGGGCTTTGGTGGAATTTCAAAAAACACTTAAATACGTATCTATTTATTTTTATTTAGTAGCCCAAAAATAAAGTTTCATGTTTCTAACTAAAGAAATGACGGACTTTCATACAAACTTTCAACCCCTATTTCACCCCCTTTGGGTTAAAATTTTCAAGATTCCTTCCTTAGTGGCTGTCTACATAATAAAACATCCCTACTCACCAAATTTCGTTGCTGTAACTTTAATAGTTTTTGCTCAGCGATGATGAATCAGTTAGTCAGTCAGGACATGTAATTTTATAAGTATAGATAGGTAGAGATCAACTACGATAACATGGCGCGCCCCTCCAAAATTCAAAACGTTTGAAGTGCGTTGTGAAAACTTTTGAAGTGCGTTGTTTTGCGCGGTCGGCTAGTTATGATTAGTTGACCAACAAATCTTGGTAATAAGTGACACTATCTAAAATATTACGTGTACTGTGATTGGTTGAATACTTACTATATACAAACTCTTTCATTAGGATGTGACTACACACATTGAAACAGTCATTTGGAGGGGCGCGCCATGTAATCGTAGTTGATCTCTAAAACACTACAGCTATGCGTTTGCGAAATTGGGTAAAGAAAATGGCATCTTCTTACCTTATATTAACCGTGTCTATGGCTTTATCATTATTATCTATGAAATTGTAGAGACCATTTTGTGAAATGAATAGAGAGTTTGCTTTCTTTTCTTGTAATTCGTAGTTGCTTTCAAACGTTTGATTCGCGCATTGCCCTTCTATACCTCTAAGAGATATAGGTAACTGTGTAACATTGTGGGACTCAATGTCCAACTTTTCGTAAACACTCAAAGGACCAATCATAACAGTATCATTATTGGCATTAAGTGTGAAGTTGCAATTGAATCCATTGTATACCCTCAACTGCGCGAAACCTTCTGATACTGGAGTGCCATAGGTTGGCTGAAAACAAAATTAAAACAATAAGAAAAGAGTTAATCCAAAAATCAATTATGTCGAAAATATTATGCAGAAGATAATTTACCAGAAGTTTGATCTCGACAATTCCTGAGATGACGAATGCGATTGCAGCCAACACACCGCCCCATATCATTTTGTGTAGAGGCTTCTTTATAAGTCTCGCCCATGTCAGAAATGGATAAATTGCCTAAAATTAAAACAAAAAAAGCATTATTGAAAATGTTCGTCATTTGTTAATTTTAAAATGTAATATCATGGTGAACCTTATCATCATAGTTATAAGGTCGAATAGTGGTTCACAAACTTCGAATATGTCGGTCGGTAGGTATACTTACAACTTCGAAAAGTGGAATGAATAATAAAATGAGAAGAGGGTTTAAAACTTGCATCTGGTCCGCCTTCAACGTCCAACTGCCTATACTTTGTTCCATTCTGTCTGCTTGGAATGTCCATCTTGATCCCTTGAATTAAAATCAACCAAAAATGTACCATCGAGGAAATTGATTCCTAGGTAGTTTACAGACCAACGTCATTTGGTCGGATCATGTCAATTCAATGTTAATTGTGATCTGTCGGCTGCGTTTGAGTTACGCGACCAAAGTACGTAGGTCCCCCATCTGCCTAGGAATCAACTTCTCTGCTATTAAAGAAACTGATTCAAAGGCTGTTGGTCTACATAATTTGGTAGCGCTCGTTCTAACCCAATCGACATTTCTGAATTGACATAGGAATGAAAATAGCTCGACCAAATGCGGTAGGTCCAACATATTATGCCTACGAATCAATTTATTCGCTAGTAACAATCATTTAAATGTGTAGGTTGAAGATCTTCTCTAAAAATATTTTGATTGCTTTATTTTAGAACATACAGTAGTGGGTCAAAAATCAAAATACTTACTTGTTGATCAAACAGTGCCCAGAACACCGGTAGAGGAATAAAAAGGACGAGTACACGCAATAGATCCTTAACATCCTCTATAAGGCCTGCATCATACTTGTCGTCCGCGTTATCTAGCCAGTGCTCACGTTTGTCTTTCCCCTTAATTGCCTTGACCGCGGCGTGCTGCAAGTAAGAAAGTGAAATGTTAGAAACTTGCTAATTATGTATCGCGCCCACTTCACACGTTTTACAAATCAGTAAAAGTGTCTCTTGCAGATTCAAGACTCATTATAGTCAACATACTATTATTTGTAAGAGAATAAAAATATTGATGCCGCGCTAGTGGAGAAATAATATTTCTATTAAAAAAAAAACCTGTAATCCCATTAGTTTTTTGTTCCCTTGCGGATGCTTTAGGTAATATCAATAATTGACACTCATTTAAAAATACTAGTTAACTTTCCTTGGACAAAGGATTGTTATGAATCTTAACCTAGTATTTTATCTCCTAAAGAAATAGTTAGTTTTACTGAATATTATAATTATTATGCTTTATCCTTACCGTAATACAGCTAAAAACTTTTCCAATGATATTACCGGCTGGTTGTTTCGTAACATAGAATCTTCTTCCCGCAACGAAGAATACTAAAATGAGATAAAAATAGATAAACTCCGTATTAAAGCTGTTTACAAAAGTAAAACAGTAATTTTAGAAATTGTTTACATCTGCAGTGGTTTCTATTTTGTTTTATTTGCTATTAATAATCAACACAAGTTCGTCTACAAGGAAAAATTGGTGAACCTTCATACCTAACGGGGAAAATATTTAACAAAGGCTTTGAAGGTTAGGGTCTTACATTTTAATTGATTCTAGTTGGTCTGTTGTTGTTATAAAACCAAAATAAATGCACCTACCTATTGAAACGATCATCAAAATGCCAGGAACGCCAAAGGCCAACGAATAGCAGTCGTTATCTCCAAAACAATGAACATCTGCCCTTAGAATGGGAGTTATAAATGTGGAAATGAGACTGCCAGCGTTGATGGCGAAGTAGAACAGAGAGAAGAAGTATCCCAGGTATCTCTCTTGTTCTGGCAGCTTAAACTGGTCTCCTCCAAACGCTGATACGCACGGCTTGATGCCCCCCGTGCCGAAGGCTATTAATAGTAATGCTATTATAGTAAACTCTCTGAAACAAACATACCGTGTGAAAACAGGATTGAAGTGTAAGGTACTTGTTCAGTACTTACGTTATAGGTCCAAAATGAAATGCAGGATACGGAACCACTTAGTTTATTCACCTATTTACACTTTAAGTCTTTGTACATACAGTCACACAAATTGTCTAAAAGTTTGAAGTTATTCACAATAGTTAGTTACTATATAATTATATAGTAACTATGATGCGATGCGATATGCGGTAGTGAATTCACTAACGCAAGTACAAGAATATTAACTCCGCAATAACAATTAATATCGGTAGGTAACTAGTACTTCACGCGCGACTGTTACCAGCTATATTATATTCAACTCACTTATTATCACGACTGACTGACAATATTTTACGGCCTCACCTTATATAGGCGACGACCACAGATTACGAGTGTTACTGCGCACGAGCGGTGTCGCCAATAATGAAAAATATTCCGCCCAAAATCTGCACGAAAAAGTCGTGCTAAATAGAATTGGCGACGTAGTCTAAATTTGATGTAATATTATTTATTAGGTACCTATTTATTTTATATACGATGAAATATTATGAAATATTTATTATTTGATTTACATGTTTATAGGTACTATACTATACTAATACATTGTTCTAAGTTGCAGAAGCTGCCACAGAAGCAAGCGAGATTATAAATGAATGAGTTTTTTAAAGTAAAATTGATATTGAGCTGGTAATATAAATGCGGGAAAAGTAAATTGTGTCTGGTGAGTATAATATATGTGTGACAACAAGTGAGTAAAAACAAACCTTACCAACATAAGACTAACTTAGTTACCAATAAAAGAAATAGGATTGAATGAATAGATTGAAGTTAGAATTTCAGGCTGATTGCCGATAAAACTAGGAAGAGCTTACTTACAACTGCGGTAGATTGACTGGAGGCATAGCTGACAGGGATATCAGTACACTTCCCGTTGCATACACCAGTGATAAATACAATATTGTCCTGGAAAAGAAATATTTCATTTAGAGCCACATAATTAGCGTTTCACAGAGTTTTAAAATCTGTACACATGGATAAACAGGTACTACCTATCTAGTTTGTAATTAAAATAACTCGAACTGTAGATATTATCTACTAAAGACCTAAAATATTTTATACTTACTCTTAGCAAATAATGATTACCAATTTAGAAATGGATTCACATTTTTGTGTGTAAATAGCTTTAAAATAATATTTGAAATCAAATCATCATCTTCAGGAATTGTTCGGATGAGAGAGACTCAGACTAGCATGAGGCAATGATGTTTAGACTTACGTCTACTACCAATCTGATCAATTGCTGATAGATTTACTAATGCATGTAGGCCGACTTTTCAAACGAAGTATCAAGTAAGTTCTGTCACTGTGAATAAGAATTTTAGAGATTTGTCGTAATACGAGTGTATCTTAACAATTATTTGCCGTAAGTGTTTTGGCTGTAGGTCATAATTACATTTCGTTAGAAAATTGGCCTTGTGATTTAATTATATCTATTGCTTAACAGTATTTGGTAACCACTAACTAAAAAATATTATAGTATGGATTATTTTTACCACCCCAAGAAATGCAGGGTGGATAACATTGAATCTGGGATTAACCGAGAATCTAGGACATACATAGATGAATATTAAAACAAACTTTGATATGAAATCAGGTAATTCGGTTAAGGCAAACTCGAAGCCGGTGGTTAAATTATACATGACTTATAGATAATATAGTCACAATAGACATAACTACATAGTGTCGCCGTATCTAAAATCATCGCAATGTAAACAGCGGATTGAATGGTGGATTTCGAGTCTCGATTTTTGAGTTTCGACTTTGAAATTCGAACGTTGAATGTTTTAGAACTAAATAGATTAATCTGAAAAATAAAACTAAAACTAGCTTGCCTTACTAATATTATATTTAAGTTTTGTCTGCACGTGCAAACAAATATAAA
The DNA here is from genome assembly GCA_905333045.1 of Lysandra bellargus. NCBI lineage: Eukaryota > Metazoa > Arthropoda > Insecta > Lepidoptera > Lycaenidae > Lysandra > Lysandra bellargus. The sequence goes on along the minus strand of HG995319.1, from coordinate 10,805,544 downwards.
AATACAAACTATAATCTACTAATTAATTAATTCTCTAGTACTATTAAGAACTAGAGACTAACCCAAAAAATCAAACATCGTCCTCTCTTCACACTCACGCCCGTCTTTCATATACAGGTGAAAAAGGATGATGCGGATTCATCGCCAAATTAGTTTTTGCTCAATAACTCGATAAATAAAGAATATTTTAAAAATCCGCTAGGTCGGTTTCTCAATGATAGAATTTTTCACAATGTGAAATATTAACTTAGTAGTACTTCAATGGACGGTTATGGCAATAAATGAAAAATTCGTAAAAATTAGATGTATCTTTCTGATTTTTTTCTATCGAGAAAATTTTAAGATATCGTGTTTTTGCACAGATCGAATTCAGGGCTTATTTTCAAGTAAGTATAAAAATGAATTATGAAATCGAAAATTTTGGGTTAGTCACCCCCTTATGAACAATAGTAGGTACTTACAGGTCCCCTAGATTTCTTTTTTATTACTATCAAGCTAAATTTTCGTGACACAATTTCCTCTGCGAAAATTCTCGAAAGTGCAGGTAGAGCAGCTAACAGATACTGTACTCGGGGAAACATGGCGGTAGCGGTCATTGACTCCCTGTCAAAAACTTGATATAAACCGCGATTGACAATAAAGTGTCAGATGTTGTCTATCGCGGCTTTGACCTTTGTATAGAAAATGACAAGTTTTTGACCGCTACCGCCATGTTTCGCCGAGTACAGTATATAGAAAGGAAATTTAATATTTCGCTTTGATGGTCCTAAAATATGGATTGTTCTATTTGTAGGACAATGTTACCTACTCTTAAATTACACAAATATTAACCTATCGGGTATATATGTTACCGTTAGAATGCCGGAATACGTTAATGTTCACATTAAGTAGTTATATAATCTGCAGATTTTCTGATACCATCCGGTAAAGTGTGAAATTTAAATCAAAAAAGCTTATATTCACACTTCACCTAGTTTGCATAGTAACGAATAGTACATCGTTAAATTGCGGAAGACAATTTATGACGGTCGGCTCGCTCGGCTCCCTTTGTGTTGTGGACTAAGTTCTAACCTAACCTAACCTACTGTTGGACTTTCTGGATTGTGTTTGTTTTTGTTTTGGTGGGGGGCTGCGCTTAGGAATTGCACTCTAGAGGTTCAACCTCAGATCTTCAGATCCATCATCGGTCATACCTTTTTTTTTGAGGAGGGGAAATACCTTACGTATCCCCCACCCCCTCGGGGGAAGGGGCGGGGGTATGTGGGACTCCCTACAAGAGATTTACCCACTAAAACCCCCCCAGCCCTCCGTCATGCGCCTAGTGCGGGTACCACAATTCAACTCCGCCCCGTCCCGCGCGCAGCCGCAACCGGCATCCTCTTCCAGCGACTTTAGCCGCTGACCTCACCGAGAGCCCCCCCCGGGCTACAGGGCTTTCCATCTCGAGACCCTTGATGCGGGCGGGATCCCCCGATCGTCGCCCGCGGGTCTAGACCTCCGTATCATCGGTCATACCTAGAGACCAATGACCCTCAATATGGCACAACTAGCTTCAATTATCAGTTGATATTTCTGGGTTATTTATGCTGCTATAATTTTACCATTTATAAATGATAATGGTAATGAACCAGTATGGTGTGGTTTGGTAATTGGTATAATCAACGTAAATAAAACTGGTTTGCCACATTATTTTGTTAACAAAAGTTTTAGTTTTTTTATTTGGTTTTATTCTGTTTATGTTTATCTTATCTTTGTATCTCTGTCCTTACCTACAGTAATCTTCTTTTGAAATCTATTACGTAAACAATTTCAATCAGATCATAGATAGCAAGAATAAAATCTCAAGTGCCATCGAGGAAATTGATTCCTAGGCAGTTGACAGACCAACGTCATTTGGTCGGATCATGTCAATTTAATTTGTGGGCTGCTGGATTTGAGTTACGCGACCAAGCCTAGGAAGATCTGCCTAGGAATCAACTTCTCTGATAGTACATTCCAAATCTAGTATCTATTCACGGACTAGGATTAAACATATTGTCTCGTTCATATATCTAGTTATTTTACTTTTTTATCCGGAAACTATATGTATATCGGGATGATATCGGGGCATTCGGGGATCATAAAGTAATCTTGAAAAGTTGTGTGTCAAAACAAACTTTAAACGGGTGAGTTTCTCACTTCTTTCGCCAGGGTTTGGAGTTCCCGAGTTCCAGTGCAGTACTTTGGTCTAAACGAGAACCGAAAGTCTTGGTTTTCTAACTAATTCAAATAAAACTTTTTTCATTTGATTTCACTTGCACGTGATAAAAGGAAAGTTTACCTAAATCTCCCGAGCCAGCCGTCAGCAATCATCGCCCCGAGGAGCGGGAAAAAGTAGGCGAACATCGTAAAAACGTGGTAAATAACTGTCGCGCCATCCGCAGTGTAGCCGATCTTGTTGCGCAGGTACAACACGAGGATAGCTGAAAACAGAACGGAACATTTTTAAATTGCAATTACGATCAGGTTTGATCGGGCGAGGGTCAGCGCACCATATGCGGACTTATTTCGTCAGGTTTTTACGACGTTCACAAACACATAAACTACGTAAGGCCACCGTCCACACTGCAGTGCGTTGCGTCGGAAGACTCGGAACATATAGATTATAGGCAATTTTAATTTCGCCGCCCTCGTACTTCGTACCCACTCTGCCGCCATCATTGAACGCTGCCGCGGCCGCTCGCCCTTGGACGCCATAGGACGCTGCCGCCTTTAGACCATCTATAGTCTATACTGCCTGTACATAAATCCAGGGCTGCTCGGAACCTATGAGGCATTGCTGCATTGTACTGCGTCTACACAATACACGATGATGACAACAGAACGAGTCATCCACCAACCCACGTCATCTCCTGCCGAACGTGGTGTTTAACTGTCTAATGTCTATTGTGGTTTAACGGAACAACACCACGTTCGAAAGTCAAAAGCGCAAAGCATCGGTGCGACATAATATCCTAAAATATAATATGATGACGTAATAATATTATGTAAACGTCAGAGCGAAACTCACTGCAAAAAAAGGAATGTGGCTTCGCTCTAATGTTGTAAATTGTAATTTCGGGTCGTAAATCGCCATGGTTGGATATTTGCTGTCTGCTGAGATTCGAAAGGACTGCAAAAACCGGGACTTGGGATTGAAGTTCATCACAGCTAACTCTTACAATAGAACAACCATTTTGTTATGGTGCCACAGAACTAATCGAGAAGTTTTAATGCGTTGGCGAAAAATTAAAATTAGCAAACGCCAAACTTAATAGTGGTCTACCCACACAGCTTTTTGTATTTCTCTCCGCATTAAAAAATAATAGGTACATGTATAAATAGGTACTATGATTACAAAATAAATTGTATCTACGTAGGTGTTGAAGATGCAAATCATCATTGTTGGTATATATCAACATGTAATATGACTGCTGAATGTAATTAAAAATTGAACTACATAAATGTTTTCAAACGTAATACTTTTACTTGTCTTTTACTTACTAAAGAATTCTTGTATTTATATTCAGATATCTTATATTCAGATTATATTCAGATTATAAAGGCACTTCTTGTATTTATATTCAGATATCCTCCAGGCCTGGGCCTGTTTCACCACTTCATGATAAGTGTAGGATAGGCTATCCACAAACTTTTTTGACTGATTCTCCATACTCTATGTGTTTTAAGTGGTGGATAGCCTATCCAGCACTTATCAGCAAGTATTGAAACAGGCCTTAAGTGATCTTACGAATACATCTATAATAGATCTATGAGTTAATCACAAACAACTTGAAGCAATACAAAACATAATATTATTCATTCAGCACATCTCACACGATCTTCCTTACAAACAAAACGTTCCTTACGGAGATTCCGTAATTTACCGTATTCAGGGGCTTATTAACTCATAACTTGAAAGCTACAAAGTTATAATAAAAATACAGCAATAATCTTCAGCATATTAACATTCCTTTCCACGTTTTAAATTTTCTATTTTTGTTTATTATACTAATGATATCAGCTTCCAAAGTAAAACCGATTTATTAAAATTCAAGCATACTAGCACATTCAGCATCTCCTTAGTATTTACAAATTACTGTTTCTGAAAAAGGCGCTATTTATTTGATACTTATTTGTAAGTTAGTAATAGTTATTTGATACTTTTTTAGTTCAATGCAGTGGCAATAGTGCAAGAACGTTGGAAGATTTTTACAGCATGACAAAGCTGCACATTTAAAAAATATTATAATATAGTTTAACCCATCAAGCCCCATAAGCTCACCGGTGAGCGAAACACAATAGAATAACAATAGATTTCCAAGAATCCACGATCGAAGAATAATATTTTATATTATGAGCGAAGACAAGGTGAACCTAATCTAATATTATATTAACTATTAATAATTAATATTTGCTTAAATTATGAAAACGTAATTTTATTATTCATTATGAAATTGTATAGTTACTATTATTGTTGTTGTTGAACATAATAGAATTTATTGGACAGTTCTGTGTAGAAAGTGGGAACAATAACCAATATAAAATAATTTATATCCGTTTAGAATTTTAGTTTGAAATTGTTATTTACCTCTTGCAGTGCATACAGCATAACGTAGTCAGTTTAGACTTTAATCTCGTTTCCAGTTTCATTGTAATAAAATAAATCCTTATCTTACATTAAATGAGAACAGTTTTTGTTCATGACGTGTATTTGGAAAAAAATGTTGTAACTCCAAAAACATTTTCATCTGTCATCCTTACTAACATTATATAAATGTCTTTTTTTATGAAATAAGGAGGCAAACGAGCAAACGGGTCACCTGATGGAAAGCAACTTCCGTTGCCCATGGACACTCGCAGCATCAGAAGAGTTGCAGGTGCGTTGCCGGCCTTTTAAGAGGGAATAGGGTTATAGGGGAGGGTAGGGATGGGAAGGGAAGAGAATAGGGGAGGGTAGAGAAGGGAATAGGGTAGGGGATTGGGTCTCCGGTAAACTCACTCACTCGGCGAAACACAGCCTGTTTCACGCCGGTTTTCTGTGAGAATGTGGTATTTCTCCGGTCGAGCCGGCCCATTCGTGCCGAAGCATGGCTCTCCCACGTATTAGTCCACGTCTCTCCCACGTCTGTCTGTCAGTATCTGTCTGTCATCTCTTTATGTTTCATGGTGTCATCAGTGTCCCGAAAAAGGACGTATGATAGGATAGATCTTATCCCAGAAAAGTGTACATTTTCAGCACGCTAACCGAACAAAAATACGGACAACAACAAATGACAACTGTAAGTTGTAACCAACCGCGCAAAACGTCATCAATTCTGGTAAAGCGATTTTTTGACGAAGTATTGAACCCTACGACTACCTTTTTTACGTGGGAAATACTTGACGCATCCCTGGCGGATGGGAACATCGGCCGGGGTATGTGGGACTCCCCAGGCGCGGCATCTCCCCACTAAAACGCCATAGTCCATATGGGGAGTGGAAAAGCATAGTTTCGAGAATGATAAAACCTACCCTAACTCTGCTATGAACCTACTATCTACACCTAGCTACCTGGTGAAGGTAGGTAGGCAGCAAAATTGTCTCTATCTTCGCCCTAAGGCCAACGAACTGTGCTAAAAATGCAAAATATGTGAAGTAATATTGCGTAAAATCGAGCACGCACACCTGTTGTGTAAATACTATACAGCATATTGTCTGAACACGTAGTGTTCATGTTGTAATACCTAATTTAAAGGAGTAATGCACAAATGCGGACAACGATGTAGCTGCAAAATAGTGCTGTAAAGGCCAGATCACACCAACCGAGTAAGTGGTGGGACTCGGAACAGCCCTCGGCCGAGTACATCCATACTTACTTATTAGTTATTACCTACTTACTCCATACTACTCTGTCCATCTCTCCGTCTGTTTTTCTATCCGTCCGTCTGTCTGTGTGTCTGTCTATCTGTCTGTCTGTCTTTCTGTTTGTATATTACCTCTTCACGCCCAAACCGCTGAACCGATTTTGCTGAAATTTGGAATGGAGATACTTTGAGTCCCGGGAAAGGACATAGGATACTTTTTATCCCGGAAAAATGTACAATTCCCTGGCGATAAACGAGTTTTGGCGCAACGGAGTTGCGGGCGTCATCTAGTCCATAATAAACATATCCAGTGTCTCTGCCTCGCTACTCTACTCGTTAGGTGTAATAATTTTGGGGCACCTACCTAATTTTGATGGCAGTTTTTACTCGCCATCCGTCTGCCAGTCGCAAAGTGAAAGGGAAAGAAATATGTTTGCCTCTTCGGCTTCATCTAAGATTCAGATCAGTTTTGGAAAGGTTTGGCTACGAAGAACTTATTATATTATCTACAAAGACTAAAGTCCTAATTCCAACGTCATTAAATTGGATTCCTAGTTGTGCCTGGACACGACAGCCTTTTGACATTCTCTTATCCTCTGAGCAGTAAACAACATCAATACCTTCGTCATACTCAGTACTCAGCACTCAATACGATAATTCCCGTTCACTTGCATCGATTGCATTGTAAATAGACAACTTATCGGTCCTTTGTATGACCACAATAGATTATATCAAGTGTCAAATAAAAATCTCAACCAGCCTCGTAAACAAGGTGAAGCATGGCCATAGTACGAAGTAACTATTTAGTAATCTGTGATTGTACCGTCAAGAAATTGACTCATAGACAGATAGTTATTTGGTCGGGTTATGTCAGGCTTAGACGACAGATATAGCTGCATAGATACCGCATGTGTATGTACTTCGCGTGCCATATCGCGTTCCCAAACGACGAGCAATGCTCGGCTCGAAAGTCTGTTCTTTAGTCTGCTATTGGAATCGGATCTCAATCGGAATTCGGAGTTAAAAAAAGCCCGAATGCCTAAAAGTGCCGTATCGAGCTGTAGAAATTCAAATAGAAACGTTTGCCTAGAATCTAGATAATGGACACGTTTGTTATCATCGGTACGTCACAGTAGGTAGGAAAAAAGTGGCACGCTCGTTTTTATAAAAATGGAGCGACATGCGGTATCTATCTTGATCTATGTCTGTGGACTTGACGTAACCCGAGTCCCAAATAGCTTACGAAGGTCCATCATCTATACATATTATAAAACAAAGTCGCTTTTTTCCCTCATGTTTGTTTGTTCCCTTTGATCTTTAAAACTACGTACCGGATTTTGATAATTCTTTCAGTGTTAGATAGCCCATTTATCGAGGAAGGCTGTAGGCGATATTTTATCACGCTAAGACTAATAGGAGCGAAGAAAAAGAGGAAAATGTGGAGAAAACGGGGAAAATTATTTGAAAGGGCTAACTTGAACGCGCTAATCTTAGGAACTACTGGTCCGATTTGAAAAATTATTTCAGTGTTATATAGCCCATTTATTGAAGAAGGCTGTAGGCTATACTTTATCACTCTAAGACTATTAGGAGAATGTGGAAAAAACGGGGGAAATTATTTGAAAGGGATTATCTCGCGAACTACTGGAGCAATTTTTATGTTATTTGGCACAGATTAAGCCGCCTCCCCATATAGACGAACGCACTGCCAACGTGTTGGCCAACGCGAACGGCGGTGCGTTTGCAATGGCGCTTGTGAGTAATCCACACATTGGAAAGTCATTCAGTATGCTTTGGATCGCGCGAATGTGCCAACGGATTCGAAATGGATGCTGAGTCACTAACAGATGCATCTGTATATTTATTCACAGCTTATAATTACATTATTTTTATATTATTACCTTATAATTATAATTTATAATTATCATGATTAATATATACTTATTTATTAATTATAAAATACTAGCTGTTGCCCGCGCTTCGTCCGCGTGGACTTCAGTTTATTGCGCGCGGTGTCAACAAAATTGGTGTCAAATTTAAAAGCTTTTTAAAACCCTGGTACCCCTTATAATATTATCAAAATACCCAAAAACAGCTTGCAGTGTGCACATAATATTTCATTTTTAAATTAAGTAAACTATTTTAATACCAAATTTAAAGCTTATTTAGCCCCCCATTACACAACTTTAGCTTTACCCATAAACTATTTATCATTGGTATGTTTAAGGTTACGTCACTGCATAGAGTACTGAGTAGTGAGTAATGAGTTATTTAAGAACGTGAACAACAATCGAAAGAATCGAAAAGCTTTTCTCAATATGGTGCCACCTCTCATAGAAAGACTTATGAGCAAGCGATAGCGAGATGTAGGCGACTCTTAGCGCCATCTGTCATGAATTTTTGGAACTAACTTAAATTGAACAAATTTACGCATTTTCACCCCCTTACAACCCCTTTATCCAGTTAAAAAGTAGCCTATGTCCTTTCTCAGGCTTTAGACTATCTGTGTACAAAATTTCATTACAATCGGTTCAGTAGTTTTGGCGTGAAAGCGAGAGAGACAGACAGACAGACAGACAGAGATACTTTCGCATTTATAATATTAGTATAGATTTAATTTATTTTGTTTTTAGTATATTTATTGTTAATAGCGACAACAGATGTATATAAGTACTTACACAATCTGTGAAAATTTCAGAAATCTAGCTATAGCGGTTCTTGAGATACAGTCTGGAGACAGACAGACAGACAGACAGACAGACAGACAGACGGACGGACAAAAAGACAGACAGAAAAGCAGACAGACATTGAAGTTTTAGTGATAGGGTCCCGTTTTTACCCTTCTGGTACGGAACCCTAAAAAACATCGTGAGTAAAATAGCATCTCCAAGAACAGGCGTTCGCGCGTTCGCGGTAGGTATTTAGACGTTGGCCAACGCGCTTGCGAGCTTGCCGCCCGGTGTTGGAATGATCAAAGGAAATTTGTCGCAAGGCTTGCGTTCCATCCACACATAGGCCGCGCGATCAGTTCGCCCGGAGCAGCGCTGAAGAGTGCACGTTTCCTTCTTGTGGCGAATTAACATCTAACTTGACGAAATAGCGAACAATATAAGTATCGAGTAAACATTTAAATTTATTGAGTTAACTATCAGAGTAAATCATCCTGTGGAACAAAAAAATCATATCAAAAGTGCTAAAAAATATGGTTCTTGGACATGCTATTTTACTCACGATGTTTTTTAGGGTTCCGTACCCAAAGGGTAAAAACGGGACCCTATCCCTAAGACTTCAATGTCTATCTGCTTTTCTGTCTGCCTTTTTGTCCGTCCGTCTGTCTGTCTGTTTGTCTATCTGTCTGTCTGTCTGTCTCCAGGCTGTATCTCAAGAACCGCTACAGCTAGATTTCTGAAATTTTCACAGATTGTGTAAGTACTTATATATCTGTTGTCGCTATTAACAATAAATATACTAAAAACAAAATAAATTAAATATTTAATAAAAAATAAATAAGTATATGTTAATCATAATAATTATAATTATAAGGTAATAATTATTATTATAATGTAATTATAAGCTGTGAATAAATATACAGCTGCAGCTGTTAGCGACTCAGCATCCATTTCGAATCCGTCCGCACATTGGCGCCATCCAAAGCATACTGAATGACTTTCCAATGTGTGGATTACTCACAAGCGCCGTTGCAAACGCACCGGCGCCGTTCGCGTTGGCCAACGCGTTGGCAGTGCGTTCGTCTACATGGGGAGGCGGCTTCAGAAGAAGACCACGTGAAGGATCATAGGCTATCGATTTTAATCATTTTTTCAGCGGCTATATATTTTATACCCGTGCGACGCCGGGGCGGGTCGCTAGTCCGCCTATAAATCAATTTCTCCGATAGTAACCATATGATTCGATAATCGATAGCTTATTAATCACAACACTAAGGGTCTGTTTCACCGCTTCCTGATAAGGCTATCCACCACTTAACTTGACACATAGAGTATGGAGAATCTGTCAAATAAGCCTATCGGGCACCTTATCAGGAAGCGGTGAAACAGGCCCTTAGTGGTTAATAATTAATTATTAACCACTAAGTTGTGACTAGTCTATATAATTTGAAGCTTAACTTTTTAGCTTTCCTAGTTATGTAGTAAGCCGTGATATTTATATCTCTTAAACTACAATATTACCTAAGATTTAACTACTTGATGCCTGCAACTCCGATGCGCCACAATACGTTTATAGCGCCAAAACCATACATTTTTCCCGTAAAGTAAGTATCCTATGTCTAATGTCCTTTCCTGGGACTCACAGTATCTCCATACTTTTCGGCAAAATCTGTTCAGCGGACTGACACATTTTCATATTTATAATCAAATCCATCTTACTACTAATAGTAACTTGTAGCATACCTGGATATAAATTTTCTATAATAAAATTATAATAATTGCTATCTAAGAGCATAAGGGAAATCCGGTACCAAAGACTAGACATTAGTTAATCGCTTGCATTTATGGACGTATCGTAAAATGAAACCAATTTAAACACCAATGATAATTAAGAAGAATAAAAGTTAAAGCCAATAGGCTTTTCCTAGAAATGTTACGAGTTCATTTCGATTAAGAGGAACTGGGAGCAAATGATGAATGCAACCTCTTCGTTTTTTAACCGACTTCCAAAAAACGAGGAGGTTATATGTTCGGCTGTGGATATTTTTTTTTTTTTTTTATTTTTGTATGTTCAACGATTACTCCGCCGTTTGTGAACCGATTTTCGAAATTTTTGTTTTGTTGTATTAGGTTTCACTCCAAATTGGTACCATGTTCACAAAAGTGGTGACCTGATGATGGGATCCATGAGTAATCGAGGGAACTCCTCGAAATTTATATGGAAACATATGGTGATTTTGGTTTTATGTGAAGTGTACTAAGAATATGCTACCAAAAAGTCAAATATTGGGTCAAAGTATACCATGGTTTCGAAGATGCTGAGAGAACTCCTGACTCCTTATAGATACACGTTCGGGAGTTTCGGCGTTGTTTTAAGAACAGAAAGCATATGCTACTATGCAATTCATATTCATCATCATAATCATCATCATCATCATCATCGTCATCATCATCATTAAGGTCACCAATGTCTCATGGCACAGAATTAATAATAGTACAAGGCATAGGTATGGATATACTAATAATAATAATTATGTACTGTATAACAACACCTGTTTGTTTAATACATGGCGGTCGGCGCCGCAGAGGCGACGGCGTTGCCGCGCCGCCGCGCCGCGTGGCGCGTGGCGGCAGACAACAGATCGAATACTTTACTAATTACTTTATAAAATTTAAATAGACAAATAGAATTAAAATAAAGTTATTTTAAAAAGAGCATTTACACAAAACAAAGTCATTAAGTGTCTTTTTAATCAGTTATACTTATTAATCGATAGATGGCGCACTAAGTATCGATTTGAATTCTTGATTAAGCGCTTATTCCACTTATCCTAGCTAGGAAGTCCTAGCTAGGGTCCTAAAAAATTTAGTCAAGTGGAATAACATTTAGAAGATAGGATCCTAGCTAGGATCCTAAATCAGAAAAAATTTAGTCAAGTGGAATAACATTTAGAAAGCTAGGATCCTAGCTAGGACTTCCTAGCTAGGATAAGTGGAATAAGCGCTTTACAAGAACAGAGCTGTCAATAATTATGATAATATTAAATATTATGAGTAGCTACGCTACATCCTATGCAAGTTTATACAATTTTTTATCTGATAGATCCTTCGATCGTGGAAAAACGAGACACAATAGCCTTTCTATTGTTATCTCAATCGCCGGTGACCGCTTGGGGCTTGAAGCATTAAAATTGTTAAATTACTTAGCACAATATGTTCACTTCACTGATAATATATGATTTTGTGAGTGTGAGTTGTGACTCTTGACAAATTGTAATAAGATACGTAAAATATACGCGAAGGTTTACCTACTAGTGTAACTAAAAAGAGTGAAATTATTATTATTTTTAACAAAAAATTAAAACCGACTTCCAAGATAAAAACAATAATAACATTAATATGAACTAAAAAGTATTAAATAATTTTTACTATCTAATGGTGCCTTTTTCCGAATTCGGCTAAACCTCAACTATTTCTGTATTCAATCTTCATAATTTTGAAGTCGGTGCCAGTTCCAAAAGTTTCAAATATTCTGTCAGAGGACTGAAGATTCAGCTATCTGGTACCGACTTCAAAATAATGAAGATTGAATACAGAAATAGTTGAGGTTTAGCCGAATTCGGAAAAAGGCACCATTAGATAGTAAAAATTATTTAATACTTTTTAGTTCATATTAATGTTATTATTGTTTTTATCTTGGAAGTCGGTTTTAATTTTTTGTTAAAAATAATAATGACGTGATAACGTCTTATAAATCGATATGGGGTGCGCGCACGAAAAACATGACAGTTCATGCGGCGTTACCTCGCTCTGATGCGTTCCATTTACACTCTCAGTCTTTCAACAACCGCAAGGCCCACCTGGGCCGCGCTCTTTGTTTCGATTATATTACGTATTTCGATGACTTAGAGAATACTTTTGTATGAAGAAGTTTGGTTAGTTATGACCTTTGATACATTGACCACACTCTGAATGAAAAATAAATAAACAATCTGTGAGCTATTAGTATTATTTCGGCTATTCAAAATTGTGCTCTATTTCCTACGTGTCAAGGTATGACTTGTGCTTTGTTCGAAGATTTTACTGGATTTCACGAATGTATGTAGCGTTTTGTATTGCGAATAGTTTATTTTACTCATTATAAATATTTTTAGACAATCATTTGAAAGAAATACATCGAAATAACTTTAGGTTACACTCGAAAAAGTTTGTTTCTATTTCTATTTATAGAGATTCGGAAGCGAGGGTTAAGGGGTTAAGGATAGTTGAACGTGACAACGTTATACGTTGTCACGTTCAACTAACGTCAGTAAAGGTGAACGCAGATTTGGCCGCACCGCACGCACCGCAGTCGCCGCATTTCGAATTCTTTATATGAAGTTTTAAGGCAAGCTCGCATACCTACCCGCGCCGCAGTCTTCGCAACTTCTGCATCTATACTTATTATAAAACAAAGTCGCTTTTTTTCCCTCATGTCCCTTTGTTCCCTTTAATCTTTAAAACTACGCAACGGATTTTGATGATTCTTTCAGTGTTAGATAGCTCATTTATCGAGGAAGGTTATAGGCTATATTTTATCATGCTAAGACTAATAGGAGTGAAGAAATAGAGGAAAATGTGGAAAAAACGGGGAAAATTATTTGAAAGGGAAACAAAAAAATATTTGAAACTTGAACGCGCTAATCTCAGGAACTACTGGTACGATTTGAAAAATTATTTCAAATTTAGATAGCCTATTTATTGAGGAAAGCTATAGGCTATATTTTATTACGCTAAGACTAATAGGAGAATGTGGAAAAAACGGGCGAAATTATTTGAATGGCTTATCTCGCAAACTACTGGAGCAATTTTTATGTTATTTGGCCCAGATAAGAAGTAGACCACGTGAAGGATCATAGGCTATCAATTTTAACCATTTTTTCAGTGGCTATATTATATTTTATACCCGTGCGACGCCGGGGCGGGTCGCTAGTTCTTTATATTATGAAGAATTCGAAATGCGGCGACTGCGGTGCGTGCGGTGCGGCCAAATCTGCGTTCACCTTAAACCGACTTTACAGACAACTAATTTTTTTAGGGTTCCGTAGTCAACAAGAAACCCTTATAGTTGTCTGTATCTGTCAGTCCGCGTTTTTATTCAGAGACTATAGGACCTACAAGGCATGAATGCACATATTAATGATGCCGACAAAATGGTATATAAAATCTTTAAAAAATATTTTTTTATGATACCTCCCCTACACATCAAGCGGGGATGATATATTTTTTGCGTCCACCCCGCGGTGTGGGGTGTCATTAGATAGGTTTTTTTTTTTAATATTATGAGTATTCATAGATCATTTTCCGATTTAGGGACGGAAGCGGAAAAAATTGTTAGAGTTCAGTGTCCCCCCCCCCCCCCCCTTCTACGAGTTAAGCAGATTGCTTCTGGAAATGTGAAAAAATTCACGGGAGTAGGAATTATGCTGAATTTAAAAGGAAAAAAAAGTGTGTCAGCTCCGACGCACGACTGGAGTTTACTCCTTAAGTACGAGTATCTAACCATACGCAAAAAGAGTTTATTGAACTGAAAAAATATTAATATCATAATATGATATCAGATGTTCCGGCAATATTATCTACACCCCTTTCTGCCATAGTTATTTCAAAATACTTTTAGTTCACTTTAGCCAGTATAATGATAAAAATTATAACTTCACAATAACAATATTAATTATTGATATTTATAACAAAAATAGCAATATAAATACATCGACACTGATAGAAACAAATAAGCCCAATAACATATAGTATATAGGTATAGTCGCCTATACAGCATACCATATGTACGTCTTAATCATAAAGTTAATATACCTATCGGAATATAATATTATATAATAATAATAAAAAATATATATAAATATAATGATATAATAATATAATATAATATAATATTCCGATAGGTATATATATTACCTTTATGGTCTTAATACACTCACAGCCAAATTAGAAAGTTGCGCCCTAAAGGTGCGCACCAAAAACGTGACACGATTTTTCGTTACTTGTTAGTAGGTTTTACCCCTCGGGTTTTTCTCATACCGGGCGCCTTATATATGAAAATCGATTCTTAAGGAGTAAACTCCAAAAATCTTTAAGGAGTTTTTTTCTTTAGTAGTTTGTAAGGACCTCTTCGTTTTGTCCATCATGGATCAAAAACGATTACAGACGGGCCTCCAAAAGTCCTCTCTGGGATTATGGATAATTATTATGATTGTGAATTTATAGCATGCATATTATCGACGTCAACCGTCCTAGCCCCTAGGTATATATGTATTCACAACTGTACAAAGACTCTCCTTTTTTGAAAGTCGTTTAAGAAGTAAAAACATGCTTACATCGCATCCCATAGTAGGAGAATCTCTCGCAGAACTCATTTGTGACGATGAACCCCACAGATTTTGGATATGGTAGCTTCTGAAAACAGAAAATATTTACATCATTTTAAATATTTATCATTCTTAAATATTCATATAATACGTCAAAAGTACCGACTACATTCTAAAATAAAATTACCTCCTCCTTTTTGGAAGTCGGTCAAAAAACCCAGCCCCAAAGGAGTTGGGATTCAAAGTTTGCATATTATCCACGCGAGCGTAGTCGCGGCTAAAAGGCCTTAAATTAATATAAGGATAATTAATATAAAAACCTTATATTAATATAAGGATTAGATTGGAAATATCAAATGCGAATATGCAGGAATCAAGACAAAAATAGTAACGCATATATATAATTTAAGGTACTATACTACCTACTATATCGCCTCCGTAGTCCAGTGGTTAAGAGCGTGGCTCTTGACTCGGAGGTCGTGACTCGTGGGTTCGATTCCCGCGTTGGAAACATTGTTATTTCCAAGTTTGGTTATGACAATGCAAGCTGATCACGGATCACCTGACTGTCTGACAAGTAAGATGAGCCAGTAAGTAGCCATCATTAACTAGTATTAAGTAATTGAAACAGATTAAAATAATACGACCTATTTGACGACTCTGATTTTGCCATTTTGAAAAATTTTAAAGGTGAATAATATTTACTTGAAGTAAACCCCTAAATTATATTTATATAATTTATTCTACAGCGAGAGCGTGACACGTGGCAAATCAATAAAATCGCGCAGAATTTCACTTGCGTCAAATTATACCTAACAACTAAGCTAAGGTATTATTATACGCCCTGTATAATTCGCTTGACGGGATTAAAATTGCAGAGAGTTATAATACAAGGTAAGTATTAATGGAGGGAAGTGAAAATACTAACCTAGCCTCATTGGAAAATTCGAGCAAGTGTAAATTTTCTATTTCATTGAAATGTAGAGTTTGAGTGCATATAACGACCAAACTCCGTTAAACCACGTTTAACCTAACTTCGTTTAACACAGCGCCGATATCTTGATCTACAGATGACACCGTTTCAATAAAATACTACAGCAATAGTCCATCTATATTTAGGCATGTGTCAAATTCCATCTTCAACAATGTCCGCGACGGCGAACCGGCGCGAGGCAGTTTTTCCACTTGTCGGCCACCGCGGGCCAATTGAAGTTATTATTTGTAAATTCGAGCCGAATCTGATCTGAGCTGCGTAACGAGCGGTGATTAAAATGATTTGACAGTAAAGCTTTTGAGTTAACAATTGACCGCCACCCACTGATGTAGGGCTCTATCAAACTATGTACGGTTTGGTACGATAGGATTGTTAAGGATTTTGAGATCAAAATTTCTGGTTTAATTAGACTATGTAAAAAAATCCTGTTTCTAAACTTATTTAGCCCCAAAAATACTACATTTTATGTGTTTTTTTTTTACTTTGTGTACCTACCTAATGAATTAGATTTGATTTAGAAATAGGTAGGTACTAGGTATATTATGCAGCGGCAAAAGCTGGTTCTTGTTGAGAGGGAAACCGTAGCCTATCTGGATTACGTTTTTTAAAGACGTACAAATTGAAATCGATAGAAAGAGAGAAATTCGATCGATAGAAATTCTTCGCCACTCGTATGTAGAGTCGCTATTCGCTACGCTACCTATATTCTGTCGCGAACCGGAGTAATCAACAAAAGTGAAGCCAAGCAAAAATGTTCGCTGCGTTAATTCATTATTTTCTCAACATTATTAATCCTTGTTTATATCCATACTAATATTATAAATGCGAAAGTGTGTCTGTATGTCTGTCTGTCCGTCTGCCTGTCTGTTACCTCTTCACGCCTAAACCGCTGAACCGATTTTGTTGAAATTTGGTATAGAGATACTTTGAGTCCCGGGAAAGGACATAGGATACTTTTTATCCCGGAAAAATGTACGGTTCTCGCGCGATAAACCAATTTCTCATCATCTAGTTGTTAATAATCATACTTTATAGTTCATCCTTCAGCTGTCATAGTTTTTCCTGCAATTACTTACCTACAGGAAAGTTCGCACAGATCTTTTCCTTTGAGGTTTCCGTACTTATCAACTACCGATTCAGTTTATCTAGCCGTCTCCATTGACACACATACATAATGGTGTTAAGCTATGCATAGTTAGTGTAATAAGTCACGTGTATAGATAGCGACCATAACTTTGCATGTTATTAAGTACCTACCTATTTCGCTTCATAAATTAATAGGTATAAGTGAGGTATCTGATTTATTGGCGAAAATGATAAGTTTCATCACACAGTTTTATAGTAATTAGTTTTAAAATATATTTTGTTTTATTTTGTCATTTGTTTTGTAATTTCATAATTTCTTTTTATTTACTTACTAGTAGTTTGTAAGGCAGTACTAAGGTACTATATTATATTATATTAATTATAAATTAAAAAGTTACTTTGATAGCTAAGTATATTATGTAGGTATCGAGTCATTATAATATTTATTTAATATTTTTGTTGTAATATTTAGATATTATTATATACTTTAATATATTTAATAATAGTGTGTGTATTTACTATTTAGTATTTAAGTATATGTAGTAGGCGTGGTTCACACTAGCTAACGTCTTAAGCGACGTAAAGCCGCACAGTAATGCGGGGCTTACACGGGTGACTATAGCCGAACGATTTACGCCGCCGCGCAAGGAGATAAGCGACTGTATCATACCGAATTGCCATTTAGACGTACGCTTTATCGCGTAAATCGTGCGGCTATAGTCACCCGTGTAAGCCTCGCATTACTCCGTCATCGAAGTCTCCTGTCAAAGGAATTCTGCGTCGTGAACAGAGCAATACAATAATTATGTTGACTCGTCATTTGACCAAACCGCCAATTATTAGCAATTCGATTCGATCGGCAATCATAATAAGATGATGCATGGAAATGTCATGGTGGTGATGATGATGATGATAAATGTAAATGATGCACTAGCTGCTAGCATATGCTTTTAGTTGTTAAAGCAACACCGAAATCCCTGAATATTTATCTATAAGGAATCAAGAAATCTGTTCAGTACCTTCG
Source organism: Lysandra bellargus (assembly GCA_905333045.1). NCBI lineage: Eukaryota > Metazoa > Arthropoda > Insecta > Lepidoptera > Lycaenidae > Lysandra > Lysandra bellargus. Next base: position 10,787,542 of record HG995319.1, on the reverse strand, counting down.
GAACCATGGTACACCATGATGTGTAAAATATAACTTTTTGGTAGCATATGCTCTTAATACTTCATATGAAACCAAAATCATCATATGTTTTCATATAAATTTTGAGGAGTTCCCTCGATTCCTCATGGATCCCGTCATCAGGTCACCATATTTGGTAACATGGTACCAAATTCAGATCAGAGATTCCCTATACCAGGGATTCCCAATCTTTTTCAGCCTGCGGCGCACTTACAAGTCCATATTTTGTCACGGCGCCCTACTCTACCTAGCTATTACAAAAATATACATAAATAAACACCTTTTATTAATAATAATTATAGTTACGTTAAGTAAGTAAATAATAGTAAACAAATATTTAATCATGCTTTGTTTAATAATTAATATAATAATTTTATTTTATAATATTTGTGGTCATGGATAATTTAAAGAGGATCGACTCGCGGCGCTCCTCTTGCCTTTCCACGGCGCACCAGGGCGCCGCGCCGCGGCGCTCAGTTTGGGAACCCCTGCCCTATACAGCAAAAAAACAATTTTGAACATCGGTCCCCAAACGGCGGAGTTATCCGTGAACAAACATTAAAAAAAGAACATATTATATGTATACGGTCAATTGAGAAACCTCCTCCTTTTTTGAAGTCAGTTAATTACTAACAAGAGTGACAAAGATGAGCAAGAACATTGCTTATTTTTCGCTGCAGATGGTTCAATATCATAAAATATAGCGTCAGAATTGACAGACATATCATCAATTCATGATCCTATCAATAAAGTCAAAAAAATTAAGTCAATCATGATGGTCAGTTACAAAGAATTACTTTCAACATTTAAAACAAAGTTAATGTGCAATTAACAAAAAATTAAAACCGACTTCCAAGGTAAAAACAAAGTAATACTTATTCTTAATCTAAAAAGAATCAAATAATTCTTATTCCTTATTATAGTGGCGTCTTCAGACTTCGCCTAAACCTCAACTATTTCTGTACTCAATCTTCGTACTTTTGAAGTCGGTACTGTCGGAGTGTCGGATGTTTCATCTCAGAGATATCAAGATATTTTATTTATCTAAAATGGTTCCGTATACATAGTAACAAAAGAAAACTGAAAAAAATTAAGTAATGGCTAATGACAAGGGTAGCCGGTATTTTGCAGTTGTTGGATATTCAGCCCACGTCAACTGTTAGTCTAGGCCTACTAGGCAATTCTCCCATCTCAAACAATCATTCGATAGATAATGTAGACTCTGTTATGTTCTACGAATAATAAAAACAGTACGATTATTAGCCGCAATCGGGCGGATCAACGTAAAACCCTAAGACTGGGTTGCACCAACTAACTTTAACTTTAACTTTGACTACAGTGCAAAATGTCAAATCTCTGGTTAAAGTTAAATATGGCGTCCAAACACCCCATATGTTCATACGACATGTCAATTTTTCCGGTTAAAGTTAAGGTTAAAGTTAAAGCTAAAGGACGCCATATTTAACTTTAACCATAACTTTAACCTTAACTTTAACCACGCCTCTGGTGCAACTCAACCAGGAGCATACCCATACTATGTGACCCATTTAGAGGGGGGAGGGGGGTCTTCAAAATACTACGCTCGAACGCTCGGTCACAAGAGGGGGGGAGGGGGTCTTGAGTTTTGTCACGTAGCCAATTTTGCCGAGAGAAACGTCATACGATTTTTTTTTCTCACCATTTAATATTAATTGATACTGGCATTTATTATGGTTATTTTTAAATTATAACCAACAGCCATTTAAAAAAACAGGTACTGTTGTCACTTGACAGGCACTTTGAAGTTTAGTGAAGCTGTCAAGCTTGGTGATCATCCTACTTAATATTATAAAGGTCAAGGCGAAAGTTTGTTTGGATGTATGATGTTTGTTACTCTTTCACGCAAAAACTACTGAATGAATTTTAATGAAACTTTACAATAATATAGCTTATACATCAGAATATCACATAGGTTACAATTTTTCCCGACTTTCAAAATGGGGGAGGTGTTATGTTCATTTTTTTATGCTCAACGATTATTGCGCCGTTTATAAACTGATTTTCAAAAATTTTCTTTTGCTGTGTGGGGTATCATCCCAATTTGGTACTATATTCACAAAAGTGGTGATCTGATGAAGGGATCCAAAGTAACTCCTCAAAATTTATATGGAAACATGTGATGACTTCGGTTTCGTGAGAAGTGTTCTAAAGCATATTATGTCTATGCTACCAACAAGTAAGATTTTGCACCCAGGTATACCATGGTTCGTAAAGTGCTGAGAGAACTGATATAATAGATACAAGTTTGGGAGTTTCGGCGTTGTTTTAAGAACGGAAAGCATATCATGCTACTATATGCAAATTACATTCATCATATTATAATAATTTTCATCACTGCGATATTATACCTATTATGACCCTATTATTGGTGCTTTTTATAGTCTTTTAGATCGAGTCTCGAGTTCGACTCGATTTAAAAAAAATCTATATTAATATTATAAACCTGAAGAGTTTGTTTGTTTAAATGCACTAATCTCAAGAAGTACTGGTCCGATTTAAAAAAATCTTTCAGTATTAGATTTATCGAGCTATATAGGTCATTTATCGAGGAAGGCCGAGGTGAGGTCTGTACGTAAATGTATATTATCACGCTAAGACTAATAGGACCGAATAAACAGAGGAAAATGTGGAAAAAATCGGGGAAAATTATTAGAAAGAGTCTATCTCACGAACTACTGGAGCAATTTTTATGTTATATACCACATATATAGAGTAGACCACATAAAGGGACATAATTTTTTATTTCGGGAAAATGTACGGTTTCCGTGAAATTCCTAATTTACGCGGGCGAAGCCGCGCGACATCTAGTTTACTGTATTTGGTGTTCGATTACAATTTGAGCTACAGTCGTGACTAAAATAGCTAGTATGTACCATCGGAAATTGATTCCTAGGTAGTTGACAGACCAACGTCATGTAGTCGGATCATGTCAATTCATTGTTAATTGTGATCTGTCGGCTGGGTTTAACTTTAAACGCGACCAAATCACTTAGGTCCACCATCTGCCTAGAAATTAATTTCTCTGATTTTTCCATTGTAATTTTAGACTATTATTATATATTCAGTATATTAAACTTAAATCTTAGTGATAATACTTTAGGGTGTGTATGTGTTCCTTACATAGAGTTCACTGTGAAAGTAGCAGCACTGAAAGATATTTTTTTCAACATGTTACATTGGGGCGCTTACCCATAGAAAAGTGCAAAAATTTTGGTCAATCAGCGCTGCTACTTTCACAGTGAACTCACTATAAGGGACACGTACACATCCTAAAGTATTATCACTTAGTTTTGTTACACCATGTATATTATATCTTAAATATTTGTGTCAAGTATTTCTTTTTGGCAAACTATTGGGTATCAAAGTATTTTTGGTGATCGTTATTTTTATTCCTATATTTAATTAATTAGTAATAATTAAATTATAAATATCGGTGTCAAGTATTTCTTTTTGGCAAACTTGGTTTCAATTTTGGTAATCGCTATTTTTATTCCCATATTTAATTAAGTAGTGATAATTATTATAAACATGCAAAGAGTATTTTGTAATAAATAACTTAATAAACACAAATATGAGTCAAATTATTTTCATTTGCTATCTACTCTTTAACTACTTACAAATGATTAAAAATTATTTTTGTCAATACCACGTGAACAATTGATGGGGGGGGTCATGGCATATACTACGCGTGGTCACGAGGGGGAGGGAGGGGATCAAAAAATCTTAAAAAGTAGGTCACGTAGTATGGGTATGCTCCCTTATATAGAATGAAGAATGAAGATGGTGTTTTTATTCGTTATCGTATTGGTATCTATTTTTTATTATCCGTTGCGTATAATTAGTGTTAATGCACTAAGCAAATTTTAACAAGAAAGATTCATTTCCGAGGAGCAACCTGTTGGCACTTGGCCACCAAACCATGAATTGTTTTTGTAGAGTCGCGGGCAAACGCCAAGGCCATGTAACACATCCTACGACTACGGTGTGAGTTGTGACTTGTGTGTGATCATTGACACTGTTTGTATCTTTTCCTGCAACTAGAGGACAGAGGTATATAGTAGAATAAACTATTTATATTAGATGTGAGAGCTACTTATGTTACCGTAGGTTTGTAAATTGTACCGCGACGACAAATAGAAGAATCTTGCAAGAGAAGTTTGCTACATAATAAAAGTAGCATATTGTGCTCTCTGATTAATTCTATTATATTATTTACTAAAGTAGCAAGGCAATTTAAAAAAACCTTTTGTTTTTAAATAATGTTCTGTAATGACTGCATTTTTGAGTGCTTAGAGATATAGATAATTTTGCCTTATTTTGTAATCTAACATGAAGCAAATCTTTATTGCTATCATCTGTACCTTATTGCGTATCAAGATAAATATTTTGTTGAGTCTAAAATATGGTAAAGGCTACTGACTAGTCGCTATTTTTCTGTATTTCGTGGCCGATTCGACCTAGATAATTTAATTGTGCAACCATTCCTTCAAAGATTAGAGCGATAGATATTCTGCATGTCGCAATAATTTTACCACATTGAAAATAATATTTAGAAATAGACGATGTTATCAACATAAATATTTTTTATTTTACGCTTAAAAAATAAACAAATTGCTTCATAAACTGTAGTTTCTTGTTATATAATTGAGTCATAATATTGAAAATTTATAACAACAGCAAGACTGTAACAACATAATATCACATAAGGCAGAAAGAAAATAAAAAGTCATATTTTTAAGTTCAAAACAGATTATATTGTAACCCCAGCGCATACGGCATAACATTATTACAAACTAGATGTCCCGCGCGGCTTCGCTCGCGTAAATTAGGAATCTTACGAAAACCATACTTTTTTCCGCAACAAAATAGCTTTATTATGTCCCTTCACGTGGTTTACTCTAATTTATCTGTGCTGTGCACATTGCAAAATAACATAAAAATTGCTTAATATAATATCTTTCTTATAATTTTCCCTGTTTTAACCACATTTTTAACTGACTTCCAAAAAACGAGGAGGTTATATGTTCGGCTGTGGGTATTTTTTTTTGTATGTTCAACGATTACTCCGCGGTTTGTGAACCGATTTTCGAAATTTTTGTTTTGTTGTATTAGGTTTCACTCCAATTTGGTACCATGTTCACAAAAGTGGTGACCTGATGATGGAATCCATGAGTAATTGAAGGAACTCCTCGAAATTTATATGGAAACATATGGTGATTTTGGTTTAATGAGAAGCATCCTATAAGTATATGCTACCAAAACGCAAGATTTTGCACCGAGGTATACTATGGTTCCGAAGCTACTATGAGAACTCCGGATTCCTTATAGATACAAGTTTGGGAGTTTAGGCGCTGTTTTAAGAACTGAAAGCATATGCTACTACGCAAAATACATTCATCATCATCATCATCATCATCATTACCACGTCAGGGTCACCAATGTCACCAAATTCAACCTTATCTCAAGAGCATAAGGCACACATTTGACATTACTCTTGAGAAGTTAAAGTTGCTTCGATAATGTAACATTCTGTTTCACTTCGCCGAGATATTCTGGAAAACAACCTAATTTCAACCTTTTGCATTGTGTTTAGCGTTCATAGTATAATAACGCATCGCATCGCATATCTGCCAGGGCTGTCAAGCAAGCGGCGCGGCGGCGCGGGCGCGGGCCGGGTACTATGCACAGAATACAAATTACTCACGGAGGTACTATGTGCGCTGCGTGTGCGACAAGTCGAGCGAGAGCGAGTTACTATTGAAACTAGTCCGGTGACCGGCTACTTAGCACGTCACACGTGTTCACTTCGATTTTTTAAATGTATTGTTTATAATTATCTGCAGGCTGCAGCTGATATTATAATATTTTGTAAGTGTGACTGTAATAAGATACGTAGAATAATATACAGGTGTATTATTCTACGTATAGTACGCGTTTGCTTACTAGGTAACTAAAAAGAGTGAAATTATTATTTTTAACAAAAAATTAAAACTGACTTCCAAGGTAAAACAATTATAACATCCTTATAATATGAACTAAAAAGTATTAAATAATGATTCCTATCTAATAGTGCCTTTTTCCGAATTAGGCTAAAACTCAACTATTTCTGTACTCAATCTTCATAATTTTGAAGTCGGTGCCAGTTCCAAAAGTTTCAAATGTTCTGTCAGAGAACAGAAGATTCATCTGGTACCGACTTCAAAATGATGAAGATTGAGTACAGAAATAGTTGAGTTTTAGCCGAATTCGGAAAAAGGCACTATTAGATAGGAATCATTATTTAATACTTTTTAGTTCATATTATAAGGATGTTATTATTGTTTTACCTTGGAAGTTGGTTTTAATTTTTTGTTAAAAATAATAATCCTTTGTTTCTTCGGTCACGTCCGGTCCTATTAGTTTTAGCATAATATTATATTATAGCATACTGCATAATATACCTATAGTTTTCTTCGATAAATGAGCTATCTAACACTGAAAGATTTTTGTAAATCGGACCAATAGTTCCTGAGATAAACGCGTTCAATCAAATATTGAATAAACAAACTCTTCAGGTTATTAATCTTTGTATAGATGTTTTAAATCGCTTGGACAAATTGAACCTCGATCTAAAAGACTATAAAAGTACCAATAATAAGAGGCTCATAATCACGGGGAGATGCATTGTATAAATTAAAATAGTGATAGTGATGATGATGATGATTATGATGAATGTAATTCTCATAGTAGCATATAACGGAATTCCCGTTCTTAAAACAACGCCGAAACTCCCAAGCTTGTATCTATAAACAGCACAACCTTTTAATAGGTATTTTTTTTTATTTAGCTACACATTTCTATTTTTCTTTTTAATTTTCATCCACTAAATACGGAAATTGGAGGTTTGCACGATTTTTTCGCTCTAGGCACTCCACTATTTTTTTATAAGAATGATTAAGAACCCTGCAAGCTCGCTTCCTGGATTTATACCACCAACCTCCATTATACAATTACGCAATGGCGGTCAGTGATTTATACCCAGCATTTGTTAAGGTTTCCTATGACTGCTGGTGAACTAAGGTACTAACCTATGTGACCTGGTGTTCTAATACTTGTTTCTTATATTTTTATCGTAACGGCAACAAACACAAAAGTACATATTTTGCAAGTGGAAAAATTCTGATGAATGTTATCTGAAATGGATGTGAGACAGGGGTGGAAAAATTCTGATGAATATTATCTGAAATGGATGTGAGACAGGGACCCACACTTTTTCCTAGTCTTTTTAATATGATGAAACTTAGTCCTAAGGATTTATTTTTTAGGAATTTACTTATTTTTATTACATAATACTGAGTTTTCAATTTTCATTCGTTTCTTATGTTGTTAGAAATGTATTGGTTCATGTGCAAAAATCATAACAGATATCATCCAATCTGTAACATATTATTCATGTACATTGTACCATCGAGGAAATTGATTCCTAGGCAGTTGACAGGCCAACGCGTTGGCCGTTGGCAACGTCATTTGGTCGGATCTGATTGTCAATTCAATGTTAATGTTTGATGTACCGCGACTAAACTACTTAGGTCCCCCATCTGTCTAGGAATCAACTTCCCTGATAGTACATATAGAACAGACACAATTATAATTAGTGCCCAGGAGGAATTAATTGTTGTGGTCACGCGATGAAAATGTCAATTGGACACTTTTATGTCATTAGGTATTCTTCGTAGACGAACGCTCAAGGAAAAACTCATCGCTTGATAAACTTGCTTTTCATTGTTTGGAGCGAGCAGCGATGTCAAGGCGAGCAGTTTACTTCAAATGAGACCATACGAAGGTCATCTAAAGCCCATCACAGTAATTAATATACAATTTTGTCCGGTTTACATTATTCCAATCCAGTGATCTAATCCAACGCTGGATTGCTGAATTGACTGATTTGCTTTCCAGTAGGTACATTCCTGATTCCAGTGCCCATTTACATTATGGGCCAAAACACATAACCGCGTTGCAGCACCACAACGCCATTGGCGGAATTTTTTAGGGTTTATCAGAGCCCCCGTAAGGGCTACTGGCGCCTGTGTGCAAAAAAAGGATTTTGGAGCCCCCTCAGGCAATTTTTTTGAGTCCTTGGTTTTGGGACCCTAAAGACGGCGATTTGGCGCACCTAGAGCATGTGCTGCTGCATGAGCTACTATATTATGTGCAATTGTGCATTGCACATAATTGCCCTGGTTTTTATTGAGTTTCGAATCATTTTGTCGCCTATTTTGGCGGTGCGGTGCCGCAACAGTTAGTGTTTTGGCCCTATTACAGTAGCAATCCAGCACTGGATTCGATCAAAGTTTTTCATGATTAAGGCATGATGCAATTATTTCAGGAAGAAAACGGATGAAAACACATCCTTATTCTATCGTACGTTTTTGGCAAATTTTTAAATAAAAATAAGTTCTGCTTTTGCAATTAACAAACGCAAATCCACTAAAGCAGCGGTCGACAACACGCGGCCCGCGAACGTCTTTACTTGCGGTCCATAAATGTTTTGTGAATAAGTTATGTGTATCAAAAACGGATAACAATGTTTTCTAACACTGCCAGTAGCTATCGCCACTTAAGAACGTAGCTGTTTGTGCCATTTTTAAGGGAGATCACAGACGGCAGACTTTTTGTGTGATCGAGTCTGCAGCACAGACATTCTGCAGCGGCCATGCAGAATGTACAATACCCGGCAATAAATATTGCACATCGACCTTTGGAAAGAGACATTCGGCTAATTTCGGTTTCATAGAGCGTTATCTTTGTAGCACACACCTATTTGATATTATGTCAGTCGTTGTTCAAATTCAATAGAGTGCAGTCGCGTCCAGTTCAAAATATATATCTAGAGTTGTTAACACCCCTAAATTTGCTACAGCTGTAATTTTCCAAAATAATTTTAAATACGTAAACATAATTTGAACACCCTTTTTTACCCGAATATAAAGCCATAACTTATAGAAAATTTGGTGTATTTTATACAAAGAATAATAAAATTGTCAAAAGAAGCAAACCTTAATTGTTTTAACAGCTCCTAATGTATACCGGACTTTTTGTATTTCGAGCGTAAGAGATAACGCTCTACAAAACCGAAATCAGCCGACTGTCACTTTCCAAAGGTCGATGTGCAATATTTATTGCCGGATACTGTATGTGCGCCGCAGACTCGATCACACAAAAAGTCTGCCGTCTGCGATCTCCCTAATAAAATCCTATTTCCTTTCATTATGTGTAGGTATATTGAGCTTCTAGGGTTAATACGAGTATGAGGTCTGCAGACTGCCTATAGGTTGTATTGCCGTACCTTGTGGCCCTTGTTTGCCAAAAGATTGCCGACCGCTGCACTAAAAGGGTGACGAGTGACAAACAGTTTAAAGAAAAAAATATCCACAGCCGAACATAAAACCTCCTCCTTTTTGGAAGTCGGTTAAGAATAATCTTATAATAACGAAACTACGGAACCCTTTATTGGAATAATTTGTATCAGACCCACGGTTGACTGGTGATTATAATGCGTCTCGGTAATCAGGTCATTTTTTACTGAAATTCCTCAAAAAAACTAGCAGACTGTCCACTTCACCCAATTTCAAAGATACCTCGAAGTCATTTTAACATTAATTAGTTTTAATGAATTTTGGAAAGTGATATATTACTTAAAAAAAACTGATTTCACTTGAAGTTCTGACGATCACGAATTTAACATTATTATATTCATTGCTAGGTAACTAATTAGGCCAAAGTGACTGCGACTGAAAAATTCTCGTAAAAATCTAACTTCCTTTCAAGTACTAACCATTACATATTAGATATAGAAATCCAGAACTTAGCAAAGGATTATTTTCTGGCAAGAAAGGAATCTGTGAAATTGTTAGGTAAATTTACTTGATTGAACACTTAGCAAAGGATTGTTTTATGGCAAGGAAGGAATCTGTAAAATTGTTTGGGTATTTACTTGATTGAACATAACCCAACCAAATATCATAGTTCTACCTTCCTATGAATCAATATTAATTCAAGTTCTACTTAAAAGGAGAACCCCACCACCTTTCAAATGTGTAAATTTAATTAAAATAAAGATTTTTGATATTTTTTTTTTTATTTTTTTAAATTAATGATAGTAGATACTCGTTTGTGCTAATAAATAATGTTTCAGTAGCTAACAGCAATGAGGAAAGTGTTTACTAAGTACTAACTGGTCATTGCAGCAATCCCCGAACTTAGTTAGAAATGTACGATAAAATAGAACAATATTTGTGTCAACAACTTTGTAGACCACTTATAGATATCATAGGCATCAAGATTCAAGTCTTCTTGATAGATACCTCCAAGGCTGAAAGTGTAATCAGCTTTCGTGTGTAACATAAAATATATTAGGTATGTTACCGCTAGAATGCGGAATACGATAATATGCACATTAATAACGAGGTAAACTGCAGATGTCCTTAAATACCATACGTTAAAGTGTGAAATTTAAATAAAAAAAGCACGTATTCCCCCCCCCTCCCTCTAATACAATAAAGTACCCCCTAATTAAGAAAATAATTCCCTACAACTAAATAATATTTATTCAAACAAGAACCTGTTTTATGCAATTTACCGCATGCATGGTCGTTAGTCCGTAGATTACCCAGGTATTCTGTAGATTATCTCGTTAATGTAAGAATAGAATAAACTTTTTGCACTTTAACTGACTCACCCAGATAATCTGCAGAATACCTTGTTAATCTGCAGTCTAACTGGTTTACGCACATTAGCGGTAACATATACATTAAGTATATTATTTTTATTAAGTACATAATATTATACATATTAGCTACATAACTACTTCAGTTTTTATCCGACTGCACCAGAATTTATTTTACACCATTAAAATGGTGACTATTAACAAATTAAGAAAAGCATAATAATTAAACAAATTGTGATAATTTATTTTTGTTAACGGATTATTATTAATTGATATGTCTACTTAGTACCCACTTAATATTAATATTTAATCACTTGAAATATTTTTTTAGTTCACGTAGCAGATTGCGGCAAATCACGCGAAACCCGAACCGCGCTGTTTTACCGTTACTTTCGCCGCTCAATTAAAGCTATAAGGATTATTGGTAAGGTTCCAGGATCTAGGATTTTTTTTAGCAAATTTCCTGTTCTTTAAGGATCTATTTTGAAATTTTGATTATCTCAAATAGTTTTTGAAATATTTAAAAAAAGCCAAACCCTTATTTTTATGTTTACTTAATTGTTTATAACTTTTGCATTTTTTTTCAGCCCGTCTTGGAATTTTGATAGAATGTTCTAGATGGTATTCCGAATTGAATGAGATCAAAATCATAATTTTCGGTGCATGAGATCAGGTTTTGACAAAAATGGCACTTATTTACCAGAGTACAAGTATTGAGATAATGTCAGATATGCAAACACAGTTGACGTGTGGATCGAAAGATTATTATAAACATCTATAATTTTATCTTTATTCTTTACTGTATGATATTTTTTTCGCAGCTGTGCATTTTGCCATTAGACGTTCTTTTATTAAAAGCGCTGTATTGACGTTTTCATTTTATAAATACTTAGGGAAAATAATTCATCATCATCATAATAATATTATCATCATCATAATATCAGTCTATATTCGTCTACTGCTTGACATAGGCATAATCATAATCTTATAAAAAAATATTCTATTCTTAAAAAATATTATATCAAAAGTAAAGGAGATATTATTTAAAGTTAATTAAATCAATAAATGGGATCTAGATTATTATAAAGTCGACTTGATAGCTATACTTAGCGGTAACTAAAAAATGGTAGCCCCCATTACAGCTTTGTAGGTCCTATAGTCTCTGAGCAAAACCGCGGACAGACAGACAGACGGACAGACAGACGGACAGACGGACGGGCAGACCGAAACTATAAGGGTTCCTTGTTGTATATGGAACCCTAAAAACAAAATAAAATTAATATTTAAGGGAGGCCCCCATACGACAAACGTGATTTTTTGGGCTTTTTTGCTCTTACATATCAATAATGGAAACAGATAGGTTCTTGAAGTTTTTACACAATCCTTAGTTATATTTTTAACCGACTTCCAAAAAGGAGGAGGTTATATGTTCGTCTGTATATATATATATATATATATATATATATATATATATATATATATTGTACGTTCAACCATAACTTCGCCGTCTGTGGACCGATTTTCATGATTTTTTTGTTGTTGTACAGGGTTGAATCCGAATTTGGTACCATGTTTACAAAAGTGGTGATCTGATGATGGAATCCATGAGGAATCGAGGGGACTCCTTGAAATTTGTATGGAAACATACAGTGATTTCGATTTTTTCTGAAGCATTCGAGATAAATACTACCAAAAAGTAAGACTTCGCACCAGGTTATACCCTGAATCCGAAGGTACTGAACAGAACTTTTGAATGCTTATAGGTACAGATTCAGGGATTTCTGCGTTGTTTATACAACTGAAAGCATAAGCCAACACATCAATTTGATTGATCATCATTACAACCATAATTATTATACCATGAGTTACCACATTATGACCAAATTATTGGTACTTTTCATGATATTTTGCATCGAAGCAGATGTTTTTGATGATTATTTCGCTGTTTGTAGACCGATTTTCAAAATTCTTGTGTTTTTGTGTAGGGTAGATAGTAATTTTGTACAACAATTACGAAAGTGGTGAGCTGATGATGGGATCTATGAGCAATCGAGGGAAATCCTTGAAATTTATCAAAACACTCATAGTGGTTAAAATGTTGTTTCTAGAAACTTAAACGTACGTAACGAATAAGAGAAATTTCATATGAAGGTGTCTGTTGGTCCAAAGGCACTGAACAGAACTCCTGAACCTTTAAAGATAAATGTTTGGAAATTACAGCATCGCTTAGATGCAAGCATTTACCACAATTCCGTTTACAATAACATAGTGTGAATAGTTAACATTCGTATTGGTTATTTACACATAAAGCCTTATTTTGTAGGATAGCTAAAAATAGTGAAATAGTTGAGGTTTAGCCGAATTCGGAAAAAGGCACTATTAGATAGTAAAAATTATTTAATACTTTTTAGTTCATATTAATGTTATTTACCTTGGAAGTCGGTTTTAATTTTTTGTTAAAAATAATAATTACCTTGGAAGTCGGTTTTAATTTTTTGTTAAAAATAATAATTCGCGTATCATCGAAGCGTGTCAAAATAATACGCGTATCATGATACGCCCCGATCGCTATTAACCGCGTAGGTATCTGATACGTGTCGTATAAAATACACGAAAGATCGGCACAATGATTTAATAGGCGTCCACACTATGATACGCATACTTGATACGCCGCGCCGCGATGATCGCGACGGTGATCTGATCGGAGATCTGATCGCGCAAATGATACAAATGTGGACGCACCGTAACAGCTATAATGTAAAAATATACATTATAGCTGTTGTGTGTGGTCTCCTGACGATTTCTATTGAAAGATGTATCGAGATGTATCGTGCTATAATATACATCTCTACATTACCTGCTCTGTCTGTGACAGCCTTCGTAGAAAAACACAATTTATGACCTAATTTTGCTTTATACTGGTACGGAACCCTTCGTGCGCGAGTCCGACTCGTACTTGGCCAATTATGTGATCCTATCTATAGTATTAAAATATTATGAAAGAGATCTCATTTAACCACAAGTCACAACATAAAATTTCGCAACAAATACTTTTAATTTTGATGAATTTTAGATAAAAAATCGCAAATGGTGCCGTAATACAAAATATTCCAAAATGCGAGTAATAATTATTAATTAGTACTATAATAGTGTGTGAGGAATGAAGATACCTATAGCGGCCAACCATGCGATTCCAGAGATATGCTCATTTTTCCTGTCGGCTCCATACAAAAATTTCTAAAAAAAAAATATAACTCCCTTATTATGACACGTAGCTGAGTCTTTATACATTTTTTTATAAAAACATATTTCAGCCCAAAAAAATGACATCTGGAAATTCAAGTTCCTAATTCCTATGTCTATGAAACTCGATTTTCGATCCACTGTGGGCCGGAGGTATAGTTTCCTTTTAGATAATATTTCAAATAGCTAAGCGCGGAACACCCCAATATTTTTGCGGTTCTTCACAGCACATAGTAGGTAATCTAAATCGTTTTTCTGTATTTTATTATATTTAACATTTCCAATAATAAGATTTTTTGTTACCCGTACAATAACCAAAAAAGGTCATAGGCTCCGGAATTAAAAACTCGAGAAAATAGTTAAGATTAAATACACCATCCTTGATCATACCGACTACCGAGTACCGAGTATGATAATTTTACACACATTAACTTTAAAATAAATTGGGCATATTTCAAGTCATTAAATTCGTACAAGGATAGCGAGTAGTACGGTTACTTTGTATTCAAATCAAGTTTTACTTTTGCAAACACATAATATTGTCAATTTTATGGAAGCGAGTGTGTTGTTGTGATTTTATGTATAATTATATTGGTAATGGATACCATATTTAGGTATGGTAAGGTAATATTTGCAAGCTTATTTCCGACTTATTATTATTTAGGTCACAAAACACATCTATGTATAGTTAATCCTGATTAACCAGGCAGCAGAGTTCGAATTTTCCATACATTTTTATGATAGTGTATGAATAGATCAATCGACAATCCCCAAGCGGCACCCGGCTGTCGCATAACAATTGGAAATCTATTGTGTCTGCCATTCCCACGATTACACTCTGAAAATCTAAAAAGACTCGAAATACTGTGTGTGTGGTTTTTGTCGCGTAATTAACCTTAATTTATTTATACGTACGTAACGTAATTAACCTTAATTTAATTAACCTAAATTAAAAAAAAACCATAAATATGTTTCATATAAGCTATGGGCAAATTGAAGTGTATGCTTGAACGAATCTATGTACAAATTTTGGAAGCTTAAATCACTCTCCTCTGTTGGCAAAATAGGAATCCCTTTTTTACAGAGGTCTTTTTGATTGATTATTCTGTGTTATAAAAGTTGACCAATCGTGTTATGCTATGGGTAATTCAAAGACAAAGACATGATTAATACTGACAATGAACTTTAATTTCTTAGCTTCACTCGTTGCTGAGAAAAACGTCGCCTTGACGTAGGTTACAACTTACACGCTCAGTCTGGCATCGGTTCAGTCCATTAATCTGAGACTGACGCCAGTAGCCCTAGCACGGCGACCAGTGGAAATACGAAAGTATAGACAAACTGTGGAGATAAACTTAAGGTGTCCTTCCGATCTTTTTTCGTTCCTAAAAATTCAATTAAAATGCCACTTTATGACAGACTATAGTCCTAAAAATTCAAATAATATCCTACTTTATGATCATTTATGACGTCATATTATACTATAGTCTGTCATAAAGTGAATTTTTGTCGGTCGCGATTAGCCGCGGTAAAGATCGGAACGGCATTTTAAGTTTATGTCCACAGTTTGTCTATACTTTCGCATTTCTACTGGTCGCCGTGCTAGGGCTACAGATTGATGGCTAAGTGTCTAAACACACTAGGCTGAATCACGCCGGCGTAATTTCCGCCGCAAATGTCAAACGTATACAAAACGCGACGTAATAGTGTGTCACCCCTAGTATTCGACCCATTTTGTATGCAATTTAAACGCGGCGTAAACGCGATGGATTTTACGCCGGCGTAATTCAGCCTAGTGTGTTTAGACCCTAAAAAGTACATAATAAAGGAATGGTCAGTCCGTCAATAAACTGGTTAGATGTTCAGTTTCGCGTCATTCGTCACTCTTACCAGATTGACGGACTGAACTGATGAGAAACTGAGCGTGTAACCTACGTATAAGGATAGCCAACATTATTACAGAATTCTAGCGTGCTCCTTGGGATTTAGAGCTCAGCTCAGAGAACGACGAGGAATTTCAGAAGCGTACGCTGTTTCTACTTAGTTACTTTACATAATATTAATATTAGGTCTACCATTGATTATAATTTATAACGTCATTTTCGTTTAAAACGTTTGCCTAATATACGTAGGTAAATGGATTTTTGCGATTACGGATAGGTTAGATTTGAGAACACGGCCTTAGAAACTACTCATTCGAAAACTATTCGTTATTAGGGTACTTAAAACTTGGATTCGTAAATAAGGCGACATTGCTTAGCTGTGTAAGGTGGGATTTCACCAAATATACATAAAACTTAGCTTTATAAAACTTAGTTTCCATTGAACGCGTTCATTCTGCGACGTAAATCTAGTTTTGTTTCGATTGGATTTCACTACCTTCTTTTGATTGCGATTATTAAATCTAAGTTTACGTGACGTCACGCAATTATTTTACATGTTTTCAGTATTTTAAAGCCTTTTCACGTTAATTTAACTTCAAAATAGAAAGAAACAATACTTAAACTTACAAACGCATGTGTCAAAACTGTCATATTGACATTTCTTATGTCTATGTTTTTCGTTCCGCCGTGACAGGGCTTGAACGGGTTTTATGACGTTGAACTTCGGACTTCGGGCGTTCAGAAGATAAAACTTGGATTTGCTATAAACGCGTTCCGTTTACGCTGGTGAAATGCATTTCGATGTTATAATCGCGTTTATACGTTTTGAGCCGGTTCAGAGTGCTTTGAACGCGTTCCATTTCTTTGGTGAAATCGCCCCTAAGTCAAATAGCGGAGGCATTGAAGGTTTTCACCTCCGATTTCGTTGAAACTCCATCGATTTTCATGAAAATTGGTAAATAGGTGGTGGATACCCTAAGAAACAAAAGTAACATAGTGACTTGCGCTTTTGCCCTGGGGGTGGATGTTAACCCTTCTCGGGAGGTGAATTTTTTAAATAAAAATAGCCCCAGGAATCAATAGACACACAAATTCTAAGCAAAATTTGTTATATAATTTTTTTTGAATAAATCAATACTTTCGGAGTTATTAAAGATACTTAAAATTTTCAAGTCTTTCAATATTCAGAAAGTAAACAAAACGGTAAATGTCGACTCGATAAGAGAGGGGCTTTTTATAATAATGTGCGTCTATTAAATATTTCAGTCTAGTAGATTCAGCCTTTGCGCCAATTTTTTGCAAAGAGGGTAGCTTGAAATCGTTGTTTGAATATTTTGGACTAAATAATATCAATGTTTGAAATTATATATTAATAAAATTCATCTTAAGTATGAAAAAATATTCGAACTCATTAAAGCTTATTGGGTGAAAAAATTTGGTAAAAAAAAGCTAAATAAGAATTTAATACTAACTAAATAAACTGAAAAAATTCGGTTCAAAAACATAAACCTATTAAGTTTTTGAACCCGATTTTTATCGTGATTCCGCAATAAAGGGGTACTTTTAGTTGTTTATATTTCAGTCTTATCCAAAAATTATATCATAAATATTAAAAAAAAAACTATTTATACAATGTAAATATGCGATTTTAAAGTTCAGAAAAACAAAAAGTATTTTTCACGATTAAGGGATGGTTGCCATAAGGGTTGGAAAATAATTAAATAATCATAAAATATTATGAAAAAAACATTAAAACATTTATTTTATCGAATTAAACCCGATTAGTTGGGTTAAGTTAACCCAAGTAGTTAAGCCAGAATGGTTAAATCTGCATTTTTTCTATTTTCAACAAAAAGGTCGGATTTCACCCCTAAAATAAAAAAGCGCAATACGAACGTATATCACTTTTAAAATAGAGGGCTTAAGAGTCCGTATACGAAATTTTACCGATTTCGCTCATTTAACAGACGTGATTTAACAGTTAAAATACAGTATTTCTATATGTTTTAATGCTAGATTTTTTATTTTTTTAAGTATCTTTAAATAATCCAACTCAAACCCGCGACAGTTTTGTGATTTTTGCTGTAAAAGGTTTAGAATATCACCTTTTTATGGATTGTATTGACGTCTTAACGGTATGAAAAAAATACAATGTACTGTTGAGAAAGTCGTCTATAAAGTGTTGGAATTACTTTTTACCACTTCATTATAAAAAACCCTTTAAAAACAGAAAACCTCTATCTGCCCGCTAACTTGGCGATCGTCCTTTTTCACCTGGCATATGAAAGACGGGCGTGAGTGTGAAGAGAGCAGTAGAAAAGAGAGGACGGGCTCTTAATGTACTTAATCCCAAATTTTCATCCAAATCGATGGAGGTTGAACGAAATCGTAGCCTGATTTTTGCCTTCATTTACTGTACTAAAATCCCAAACATTTTTATGTTGTCATAATATTTCTAAGTTTGCTGCTGAAGTTGTCAACGACAAATTACGTTGATTTGTCCAATAATTGACCATTACATTATAGTAACAGTCTACAAATAACGGGGATGGTGTATGCAATGCTGATGCAATACTTAATAAATATTATGTTCGTTGTACAATGTAAGCGTCTTGTTAATTCCTCAGTAGTTCCCCAGTCCCCACTCCCAACTCTGCCGGCCTACGTTATTTACACTTTCATTCATAACACATCGAAAACACGGACGCTCGCTTGCAGATCGCTTAGGCCGTGTTCACACCAAACCGACTGTGAGCCGCCGAATGTGAGCGAATGTGTTACGCAGTTTGCTGTATTTCCATACATATTCACTTTTTCGTTCACACCTAACCGACAATACGCTATTACGCTAGGCGTAGGCGCGAACATTCGATACCGTATATTTTCACGTTCACACTGGGGCTCACAGTGAGCCTGTTCACATTCGGCGGCATATATAGTCAGTTTGGTCTGAAGTCTGAACACGCGCTTAGAGTGTGCATTGACGGTACATACGTCCATCCAACCAAATGGCCGGTCAACACTCCAAAAACCTACGTTTTTTGCAGTGTTGACCGTCGTACGTCCGTGTGAATAGAAGCCAGCCAATGTATGTGTTAAACTACGTATACGTTGCGATTTGGGAATTCGTTTAAACGGCCGTTTCGTCAATGCACAATGCACATATCAGTCATTTTTTTTGGACAGGACAAAGAGTGATGTTCCCTAGTCTGAGCTACTTTCAAGCTTTGAGGATACCCTAGGGCCTAGGGTGTCGCGAAACCCAGTTTGAGAGTCCCTATTGAAATTGAAAGAAAAAATTCTTAAGGCGCTATATCGAAAGTAATTTTACCGCAAGGGCAATTTTATACTTAATTTGTATGACTATGAAGTCGTGAATACGCTGCGGCCAGAAGCTATCGGCTCGCTCGGAAAACATGCGAAAAAACGTAATTACAATCATAAAAAAAATAACTAGGAGCATTTAAGCAAAATGCTTCTATACGATTTTGAGTTGCAAGGGTGTCTATCAATTAGACTAATTTGCTACAATACATATATTTTCGTTTAAAAATAATCTTCAAATTTCGTATTTTTAATAGGTCATTTCGAAAATTAAATGTATCGAGGCAAAATACATTAATCGTGTTTCTAGTTCTTCTCAAACCTAGATAAGGCTATGAAGATATGTATATCTCATTACCAGATTTATAACATTTCTGAGGGTCCTAAAGGACAGTTTTATCAATATAGCGCCTTAAGTGATTCTACTACAGATACTTGTACTAATATGTATTCTGTGTCCCGTCATGCGCACTGCGAATTTTCACTGCGCGATATATTGTGTTACAGAATTGCAAGAAAAAATCCGCGCGGTTAAAATTCGCAGTGCGGACAGGCCCTAAAATATTTTGGTAATGGGTTTTATAATACACTGAGTTGAGACGTCTAATTAAAAATATGTAGGTATGCTTATTGCTAAACAATGCTAATTTATTATTATTATTGCCTTGTTTAAGTTTTTTAGGTAGTGCGCTACAGCTGATGTCTATTTTGTAAGAAATTCGCCAGTTGGTAGACATGGAAAAAATTAAAATGTTTATCTACTATTTACCAGTATTTCATTACCTACTGAGCCTGACACTTTGTAAATTGAACCAATATAATTAAACACAGGATTAAGATTTCATTATAATGTCGCGATTCACGGATCACGGTAGTAGTGAATGAGAAAATTATCAAATCAAGACACAAGGAAGATATTAGATATTAGATAGTAATGTTTGCTGAATATGTCGAATTGTCTCGAGTGCAAATGATTAAGAATTATAGAATGGAAAATGAGAAAACACGACAAAAAGAGCTGAAAATTCGCCAATAATAATAATTATCTGAACAAGAAACAGCGTAAAACGCTTCGTTGATGTCATTACTATTTTACTAATTAGTCATTACTCATTACAGAACAAATTGATCTTTATACAAGGATACACAGAAACAAATTGACGGAGAAATAAATTCGGGAAACTATTAAAATGTAATAAAAACATAGTTTAGACCAAATTATTATAAACAACAATTCGCCTGCGCAGCATTTAAATGGAAAATAGTATGAGCGAAATTAAAATAGTGCATGCATTGGATAAATCTTAACACCTACCGCCTCCTTGGCCTCCATTTTTGTGATGACGGAATTGATTTTCTTAAAAAAATGCGTTTTTCTTCTTTTATCGGACGCGTAAAATAGTAGGCTGCGGTGCGCGTGCGCGTGACCAGAGCAGCGGCGCGCAAACTACTGATTTTAGATTTGTAATTTACCGACAGAACGTTATTTGAATCAACTTTACTGACAACTCATGACGGCGCGGCACGACTCGAAAGCGATCACAGTACCGGTCGCAGTGCTATCTATATAGAATATAGATTACTAGAGGACGCCCGCAACTCCGTTGCGTCAAAATTTGTTTATCGCGCAGGAACCGTAGTCCTTTCCCAGGACTTAAGTTAGGTATCTCCATGCCAAATTTCAGCAAAATCGGTTCAGCGGTTTAAGCGTGAAGAGTCAGGGTCAGTCAGACGGACAAACAGACAGACAGACAGACACACTTTCGCATTTATAATATTAGTATGGAAGTATGGATAGATACCTACATAATAATTAATAATGTGGTACTATGATAAAATACCTAATACTACTACATACTTCCATCTTGCCATCAGATTCTGGTATAGTTCTACCAGAATCTGCAATGGCCAAAAGTGAGAAAATAAATTACCCCAGTAGAGTTAGATTTTTTTAAAATTAATTAAGTATAGTCAGAATTTTTTTTGCACCAGTGTGCACCACCAGGGGGGGGTCCTGGGGGTCAAAATTGTATGTACATTTGTTAGGCCTGAGAATATGTTTATATCTACTTTTTACGGAATTTCTTGATTCGATCGCCGCGCTCAAAGTCCGCGATAAAAGCTATGCAATAGCTAAAAAAAACCAGCCAAGTGCGTGTCGGGCCACGCGCAATATAGGGTTCCGTAATACCGCTAGTTTCTTTTTAATTTTTGTGTGGTCAGTGAATGTACATTTATAACGTGTTTTACACTACTAACAACATCATGTCAGTTACTTTCAATTTGAACGAAAAGTTCCTTTATACTTCGCCGAATACATTTTTTTAGTTGATCGACTATTACTCAATAACTTATGAAGTCTTCTTAGCCGTGATAGTTTTCCTTTTAAATTCAGCATATTTCCGACTCCCGTGAATTTTTTAACATTTCCAGAAGCAACCGTTTAGCTGGTAGAAGGACTCTAACGATTTTTTCCACTTTAAAACTTAATATTTCACAAACGGATCCCTAAATCGGAAAATGATCTATGAATACTCATAATAGTTTTAAAAAACCTATCCAACGACAACCCACACGATGGGGTGGACGTAAAAAAAAATTTCATCCCCGCTTGATGTGTATGGAAGGTACCTACCATAAAAAAATATTTTTTAAGATTTCATGTACCATTTTGTTGCCATTATTAATACTAACTATTTGACCGAGCTTCGCTCGGTATTCGATAAAACACGCATAAAAAGACATTTTCTAAAAATAATTCCTAGCTAGATCGATTTATCATTTATCGCCCGGCGCCCCCGAAAACCCCTTTACACTAAACTAGCTGTTGCCCGCGACTTCGTCCGCGTGGACTTCAGTGTACTTACAGCGCGCGTTGTCAACAAAATTGGTGTCAAATTTTAAAGGTTTTTAAAACCCTGGTACCCCTTAAATCAAAATAGCCAAAAACAGCTGTGCAGTGTGCACTGTGCACATAATATTTCATAACATTAGCTTTACCCATAAACTATTTATCATAGATTGGTAGGTTTAAGGTTACGTCACTCATCACTACATAGATGTGATGTGTGACCAGTGCTGTCACATCTACCAACTTTATGGTAGATCTACCTATTTCACCTCCCTTCTACCTATCTACCAACTTCGGTATCAAATGTACCTATTTTTCAACGTAATAATTATCATTGTTCACGCACAAATAATAAACGTTACAGGCTGCTCGGATAGCATTTTGGTACCTATATTGAGTCGTCTTGGTACAACACTTCCTTCAGCAATTATCATTAGTCTGTGAACGGTCCGAAACGTAAAATTAATAGTTGATTAATTATTGATTCTCAAATAATTATATAGGTATTTCAAGATAAACATCTATCAGGATAGTCTGAATATCGTCGAGGAGACAAGTAGGTACTTGCACTTCCACATAGCTGATAGCAGTGCAAATGTTGAGAGACTGTTCTCCTCTGCCAACAATTTAAAGACATGTCAGAGAAACTACAGAATAGACAGAATTATAGAGTATGTCGACTTAGAACTGATGTTGAAATTTTTAAATTTGACGTATTATGACGAAAATCGTCGCTAGGGTTGTTAACTTGTTACCTACGAATTTAAAACTATGACATATTCGCTGCACGTGTTCCTCTTTGGTCGTATTGTTGTTTGTGTTTTGGCACATGCGATTAAAATTGTCAGAATACAATTTTGAAATCTTTATTTTAAATATTTAAAAATAAATTATATCAGCCAGCGCGAGGCACATTCCGTTCATAACCCTAGTGAAACCCGACGAATTTGACAGATATTGAAACCTGTCCGTTTCTTTGCAGTCGAACTACTGGTAGTTATGTCTATTGTGGAAACTATCTCAGCACTGACACATTAGATTACAGTGGTCCTCAACCTTTTTATCATGCGGGATTGGTACAAACATGTTTTGGTCTTGGTGACGCGGGCCGCAACAGAAAAATTTTAGGGTTAAAAAATAACATTCTTCAAAATTAACGATTTAAAAAAGTGGTAAAAATTTCACGACTATCACCACGACTTTACATTATTTTTTCAGTAAATAAAGTCCCGGCGGGCGGGCCGCGGGTTGGGGATAGCGGCATTAGAAGGTTTGCTTCATACGTTCCTCTTCGTTCTTTGAAATGAACCTAATTTCTAAGAACGAAGAGCCGAGTGCTGAACATTTAAAATTATTCAATAAAAATATGTAGGTATAAACACTATAAATAAAACTCTCTCTGTGGATAAACTAGCATCTTTTATTCTAAAAAATTTACTGATATGAGGGTGGTAGATCTACCAACGTTTGGTTCTAACATCTACCTAATTCTACCAATTTTTGGCATGACGTCTACTGATTTTCTAAAATTTGGTGTGACAACATTGTGTGTGACTGAGTAGTGAGTTATACGTTATCAACGTGTATAACAATCGAAAGTATCGAATAACACGATTTAACATGGTACCACGTCTTATAGAAAAACTTATGAGCAAGCGATAGCGCGATGTAGGAGATTCACGGCGCCATCTATTATGAATTTTTGGAACCAACTTAATTTGAACAAATTTACGCATGTTCACCCCCTTAAAACTCATTTTTCCAGTTAAAAAGTAGCCTATGTCCTTTCTAAGGCTTTAGACTATCAGTGTACAAAATTTCATTACAATCGGTTCAGTAGTTTTGGCGTGAAAGCGAGACAGACAGACAGACAGACAGATATACTTTCGCATTTATAATATTAGTATAGATTTCATGAAAATCGTTGGAGCCGATTCCGAGATTCCAACTATATATTTATATACAAGAATTGCTCGTTTAAAGATATAAGATGTGCAATGTGCATTCATGCCAAATTACAGCTTTGTAGGTCCTATTACCTATAGCAGAGGTTCCCAAACTGTGCGCCGCGAAGGATAATAAAATGTATACAAATTAACATTAAGTATAATAGGCATATCAATGTAAGGGCCAACCCACACGTACCACAACCACACGACAACCGCAACCACACGACAAACACACGACGTGGTCGGGCGTATATTTCGTATTGTAAATGAACCGAACCATTCACACGTACCACATTTTGCAGTCATAGCTTTGTAGGTCCTATTACCTATAGCAGAGGTTCCCAAACTGTGCGCCGCGGCGCCTTGGTGCGCCGTGGAAAGGCAAGAGGGGCGCCGTGAGTCGATCCTCCATCATTAATCGAAACCACAAATATTATAAAATTGAATTATAATATGAATTATTGTACAAAGCAGGCAGATGATTAAATATTTGTTTATTATTATTTACTTGCTTAACCTAACTATAATTATTAATTATTAAAGGTGTTTCTTTATTATATTTTTGTAATAGATACTATGTAGAGTAGGGCGTCGTGACAAAATATTGACTTGTAAGTTGACTTGTAAGCTCAGCAGGCTGAAAAAGATTGGGAACCCCTGACCTATAGTCTCTGAGCAAAACCGCGGACAGACAGACAGACAGACAGACGGACGGACAGACCGAAAATATACGGGTTCCTTGTTGACAACGGAACCCCAAAAATTAGAAAGGTTTGCAATCTAGTATCAATATCAATTGGTACTAGAATGATAAGAGCATCTTGGATGAAAATAATTGACAGGTGATAAACGTACCAGATAATCATGCTGTTTGTTTTCGGTGTCTTATGTTCCTTACCGACTAGATTTCACAACAAAATGACCTTGAAATATCATCATAAGATATGGTGTTCGACGGCGAGTCCGGAAATAATCTTAATTTTTTGTGACTTTTTGTAGGTTGGAATTTTCACGCTAGACGGCAGCAGCAGCACAGACAGTACACAAAAAGTTTGTTCGACGTTTGAGAATATTTCGATATAACGAGCGCATACATGTCGGATTTTGGTCGGATTATTTACTGTACGGGCGAGGCCGTCAATTTTTGCTGATTTTGCAATTATTTTTCTTCGTATTGTTTATCTTATGCTCGAAAACTGATTCTAACGAAGAAAACAAAGTACTCAAGCATGCATTAGAATTATTTGAGTTCCAATATATTTACAATTAAACCTAATTAAACATAAAAAAAGGTAAGAAAATAGCTTATAATATACAATCCGCCGTGGAAGACATGCACTTTAACTGTCGCTGTAGCAGTAAGTATGTCATGATTTGAAGATAAATCTGATATGTTATGAATACTTATATAAATGGCTATTATCTCATCTAATTCTTATAGTATTTTAAGATAACTTTCTTTACAAACTTTTTCAAATCAAATGAATCGTTCGAAACATCAATTCTACCCCACATTTTAAACGTCATCAATAATACCGATTTATTGTTATCGTTGGGTGTTAGGGAAGGTAAAATCGGGAAGTGGCAACGCTGAGTTTTTACGTATTATTAGTAACGGTTATATGTTCGGCTGTGGATATTTTTTAATTTTTTTTTTGTATGTTCAACGATTACTCCGCCGTTTGTGAACCGATTTTCGAAATTTTTGTTGTGTCGTATTAGGTTTCACTCCAATTTGGTACCATGTTCACAAAAGTGACCTGATGATGGGATCCATGAGTAATCGAGGGAACTCCTCGAAATTTGTATGGAAACATATGGTGATTTTGGTTTTATGAGAAGCATCCTAAGCATATGCTACCAAAACGCAAGATTTTGCACCGAGGTATACTATGGTTCCGAAGCTACTAAGAGAACTCCGGATTCCTTATAGATACAAGTTTGGGAGTTTAGGCGCTGTTTTAAGAACTGAAAGCATATGCTACTATGCAAATTACATTCATCATCATCATGACCACGTCAGGGTCACCAATCTCACCAAATTCAACCTTATCTCCAGAGCATAAGGCACACATTTGACATTATTCCTGAGAAGTTAAAGTTGCTTCGGTAATGTAACATTCTGTTCCACTTCGCCGAGATATTCTGGAAAACAACTTAATTTCAACCTTTTGCATTGCGTTTAGCGTTCATAGTATAATAACGCATCGCATCGCATATCTGCCAGGGCTGTCAAGCAAGCGCGCGGCGGCGCGGGCGCGGGCCGGGTACTATGCACAGAATACAAATTACTCACGGAGGTACTATGTGCGCTGCGTGTGCTTGTCGCACATGTCGAACGAGTGCCAGCCTATTGAAACTAGTCCGGTGACCGGCTACTTAGCACGTCACACGTGTTCACTTCGATTTTTTTTAATGATTGTTTAAAATTATCTGCAGGCTGCAGCTGATATTATAATATTTTGTAAGTGTGACTGTAATAAGATACGTAGAATAATATACACGTGTATTATTCTACGTATAGTACGCGTTTGCTTACTAGGTAACTAAAAAGAGTGAAATTATTATTTTTAACAAAAAATTAAAACCGACTTCCAAGGTAAAACAATAATAACATCCTTATAATATGAACTGAAAAGTATTAAATAATGATTCCTATCTAATAGTGCCTTTCTACGAATTTGGCTAAAACTCAACTATTTCTGTACTCAATCTTCATAATTTTGAAGTCGGTGCCAGTTCCAAAAGTTTCAAATATTCTGTCAGAGAACAGAAGATTCATCTGGTACCGACTTCAAAATGATGAAGATTGAGTACAGAAATAGTTGAGTTTTTGCCGAATTCGTAAAAAGGCACTATTAGATAGGAATAATTATTTAATACTTTTTAGTTCATATTATAAGGATGTTATTATTGTTTTATCTTGGAAGTCGGTTTTAATTTTTTGTTAAAAATAATTTCAAAGGAAGTTTTTTGTGACACAAATGTAAGTATTACTGTTTCACATAAAACGATCAATGCATCATGTGAGTAGTCAAAAGGGCCATGTTTGGGGCTATAATACAAACCGCATTGTGTATTATTTACAGAGATAAGTTTGATTTTCTCTACGCTATGATAGCCTCTACGCTATCATTTTGGTGCTCCAACGGCATATTTCTCAACGCTAAGATAGCGTAGAGAAATAAATTCCCTACAATTTAGGTACTCCAACGTCACAAGCAGCGTAGATTTTCTTTCTCTCGCAAAATTTTTCTGCGTCATATCAGCAAAAATTGGCGGACTCACCCGTATACATGCAAGCGCTGTCTGTTCCAACCTTTGCATTATTGATTATATTATTACCTACTTTCCCACCACAATATAATATGACAATATATTCCCGCCTGTGTCGCCAGGATCAACAGTGGTAACCGACTACGGAAACACTTTGGTAATTATAATATCTAAAACCATTTGATCCCACCAAAAACATAAATGTAAAAGCACCGGCCAAGTGCCAGTTGGACTCGCCACTGAAGGGTTCCGCAGCAGCAATAAGGTTTATTTCTATAAAATTAAAAGGCTTTTGATTTATTTTTATATTTTAGTTGATTTAATGAAAGTTAAATTAAGGTTTACCATTTATGACGTATAAAAAAAAACTACCTGATAGATCTCGTTCAAACCAATTTTCGTTAGTAGTTTTTATAGTAATGTACATCATATATTTTTTTTAGAATTATCAATACTTTAGAAGTTAGAGGGGGGGGGGGGGGGGACATTTTACCACTTTGGAAGAGTCTCTCTCGCAAACTATTTAGATTAGAAAAAAATGATATTAGAAACCTAAATATGATTTTTGAAGACCTATCCATAGATACCCTACACGCGTAGGTTAGACGAAAAAAAAATTTTTTTTGTTTCAGTTATACCTATGGGGACCCCTAAATTTTTTAATAATTTTTCCATTTTTGTATCAAAATCTTAATGCGGTTCACAGACTACATCTACTTACCAAGTTTCAATAGTATAGCTCTTATAGTTTCGGAGAAAAGTGGCTGTGACATACGGACGGACAGACAGACAGACAGACAGACATGATGAATCTATAAGGGTTCCGTTTTTTGCCATTTTGGCTACGGAACCCTAAAAAGAAGAGCCAAGTTCAATACAAAGATTATGTTTGTCTATGGACTTCGTCGTAAAAAGAATGGAGATCTGAATGAGTGCCAAGTTCTGTGGAAAATTTAAGTATATATTTATAGGAACCAAATAACATTTTGAACAAACAATAAAGTCTATTTCTTTGCTTTATTGAATATCTATAACAATTGCTGTTATTTAAATAATGTTGCTGTTATTTAAAAAAAAAATAAGGTGCTGCTCGCCAGTTCTGTTTTACTTGAACTTGGCTTGACACGCTGCCGCGTGTCTAGATATGATCTGAGGGATCTGAGCCACAGACGGATGTGATCTGAGCGTTATTTTGACGGCTGGTTTAGGAGCACAGGTAGACTCCGGAATCGGAACAACATAATATTATAGCAGACAATCCTCGAATGGCTCAAGTGTCGGTTTTTGCGAGCGTGGCACGGTGCAGGTGGCACCCCCTCCATCGGACTCAACTTTCTTTAAGGCTAACCACCGTCAGCCCCAGTTTTATAAATAGGCCGTTATAGGCCACGGCTTAGGGGCGGCAGCGTCCTAGGGAGGCGGCAGCGTCCATAGAGGCCCTACATATTTCGTAATTGGGGCAGCAGAAATAAAAGGCACTGATTTAGGGGGGCAGTTGTAAATAGCAGTTTTGGTAAGTTAAAAATTATAAATGGCATATTCAATAACTAGTTTAGCAGTTAAAACTAAGCAGTAAAGTAAACAAAAATGAGCAGTAAAAAATAATGAGATGGGTCACATGAGAAACAAATATAAAACTGCAATTTTGGCAAGCGTAAAGTGTTTTTAGTATGTAAGTACCTAACGGCGCATGGTACAGTGCTCCCAAAGTGATAATGCACATAGAAATTTTCGAAAATTCTCGGCATCGGTTGTATTTCCCGAGCGACGGTAGACGAGTCCTATAGTCTCTGAGTCTGAGCAAAACCGCGGACAGACAAACGGACTGACAGACTGACAGACGGACGGACAGACCGAAACTACAAGGGTTCTTTGTTGACTACGGAACCCTAAAAACTGAAAACGTTTCTTTTTTATACGTTTCTTATTTATCAGAAACAAAATAATATGTACTATCAGAGAAGTTGATTCCTATGCAGATGGCGGACCTAAGTAATTTGGTCGCGTTACCGGTTACGTCAAACCCAGCCGACAGATCACAATTAACATTGAATTGACATAAGCCGACCACATGACTTAGGTCCGCCATCTGCATAGGAATCAACTTCCCTGATAGTATTATTAGAATACAAAACGTGTAGCAAGCACATAGGAGCGCGAAAAATAAATTGCTATGACAAATTATTAGGCGTTTACTTTAATATAATATGTAGTCTATACCATGGAAATTTCGAATTCGTAACCCCAGCGGAGTTACAAGAGCGAGCCACGTCTATCTTATTCTTAAGTTATAGAATAATTAAATGCAATGCAAGAATTAAGGATAGTGAATAGTGATAGATTACCAGTCTTACCGAACGCGAAATACAGAAGACATATTTTTTGGATCAGAGTTTGCCGCGCACCACGTACCTAGTGCATGCGTAGAAAAGCATGAAACATTTGGCCGCAAAAAATGAACCTTCTTTAATACTTCAGTCGGAATTTCCAGGAATTGCTATTGTATTCTATTGTTGTCGCGATCACCGGTGCTCGCGCGGGGCCTGAAGGATATTGTATTATATTTTTTAATACAGCACTGTAATGTATTAATACTTGCACTGTAATGAATTAAATATTTGGTAGTTGGTACTTAGGATCTGCTTTACTAGTTTTTTGTCTGTCCTATCTTTTTTGTCTCTTTAAAAAAATATATTCGTACCAAAAAAATTTTTTCAAGTAATTTTCTTACCTACTGTAACCTGCCGAGGTTGGGTAGGTAAATACTAGAACTTGGAATTTTAATACCAGATGATGCAATAAATCTGTGTTTTGTACATGTCTAGCTGGGTGCTGAAAAGCTTCCTTATAAAGTCAATATAACTAAGGTTTTAATCGTTGTACCTGGTAATTTATAACATGACATAAATTATAGTAGGTAAGGCAAAATATTTGTATAATATGAATGAGTTTGAAAAATGTTTCAATATTGTACATAACGTCGCTTTTAATTAGTGCGCCATAAAATGCATTCAGTATTTGCTTAAAAAATAGTTAAATCTGATTTTACTCACATTTCGTAAATGATCAGTCTGCAAAAGGCTTTTGTGTTGAGAGCGTAATTCTTGGGACTCCATCACTAGTAATTACCACACGCCACGGTCGCGTACACGTCATTCGATTGTTAGAAGCGAGATGTTATCACTCAGATACTACCGTAATACTTATAATATTATAAGCGCACGTGTTAAGTCATACGAGGCACAGGCATGCTCAGATTGTAGCGACTAGGATTCTCTCACGCAAGCCGCTACGTAATGGACAACCCAGCTCAAGTCTGACGGTTTTGATCTAACTGCAGCTAACAAGCTGCGTCATTCATACACAAATGGAAAACTGAATGATGAAATGGTCACATTCAGATGTACCCCAGGAAGATTAAACATTCGACCTCGGAATAATCCGCATAGAGCTGAAAATTGGTACAGACGTTAAATACACCATTACAAATAAAATCTCAAAAGTCCCCGGAAATCCTTCTTGTGCAAAAATTTTTATTCAAGGTCAAAGGTATGAAAATAAGGTTTTCCTGGTTTTTTTCCAAACTGTACATTTTATCACAAAAAAATCGTTATCTCGGAATAATTCGCATAGAGCTGAAAATTTGTAGAGACGTTAAATACACCATTACAAATAAAACCTCAAAAGTCCCCGGCGATCCTCCTTGTGCAAAAAAATTTATTCAAGGTCAAAGGTATGAAAATGAGGTTTTTCCTGTTTTTTTTCCAAACCATACATTTTATCACAAAAATAGGTAGGGCAAGAGTGTAGATCATAGAATTCTCTACAAAAAATATTCAAACACTTTTTTCATACGACTTACCATTCCTTATGAATGGCGGGCTTAAAGTTTGGGAAAATGATATATATTATGCTTATTTTATAAAGCTAAAGAATTTGTGGAACTACTGCTTTGAAATGAAGAATTCGTTTTTCGTTAGATAGTCTTATTTATCGAGGAAGACTTGAGCTGTATAACATCACGTTACCACTAATAGGAGCAAAGTAACAGAGGA
This sequence comes from Lysandra bellargus, assembly GCA_905333045.1. NCBI lineage: Eukaryota > Metazoa > Arthropoda > Insecta > Lepidoptera > Lycaenidae > Lysandra > Lysandra bellargus. The sequence continues at coordinate 10,756,199 of HG995319.1, read as the reverse complement.
AAATGGGGAAAAACGGGGAAAATTATTTGAAGGAGCTTATCTCACAAACGGCTGAAGCAATTTTTATGTTATTTGGCACAGATATAGAATAGGCCACGTGGAGGGACATAGGCTATTTTGTTTTTTAGGAAAATTTACGATTTGCGTGAAATTTATAATTAACGCAGCCGGGCGGAGCCACGCTTAACATCTGGTACTACATACTAGGGTTGTTTGATAAAATTGAAATGTTCTCGGCCTGACATACTTCTGAGTGACTTGCATGCTCTTCACGACTCGAAAAGTTTAGATTTGGTAGCGGTAATAAGTCACACAGAAGTATGTTTGGCTGTGAACAGCCCTCGTATGCTGTAGTACAAGAAGTTCCGCTCCACCCTGTTAATTATGTATTTCACGGAAACCGTACATTTTCCCGAGAAACAAAATAGCCTATATCCTTCCTCGTGGTCCACTTTATATCTGTGCCAAATAATATAAAAAATGGTTCAGCCGTTTTTGGGATAAGCTCTTTCAAATAATTTTCTCCGTTTTTCCCCATTTTCCTCTTTTTCTTTGCTCTTATTGGTGCCAGTGTGATGTTATATAGCTCGAGTCTTCCTCGATATATAAGACTATCCAACAAAAAACGAATTTTTCAATTCAAAGCAGTAGCTCCACAAATTCCTTAGCTTTATAATATAAGTATTAGATATCGTCGCTGCGGGTGCGATACCGCGTATGAGCAGTTGGTAAATACCGTGTATCTGCTTTTTGATGATTTTACAGAAGGAAGAAAAAACTGAATATCTCAGCTATTTTGACTCCTATTACCGACTGAACTTAACAGCTAGTTCTTTGTACTTTCCTTTAGTGGTTAGTAACGTAATTTTTTTCGCAATTGGCTTAGGTTTTGTGTAAAGTCACTTTCGCGTTTTTGTATTAAATAAATACAAAAATTTTATACTTTATATTAAAGATACGCGGTTTTGAAATCAGTAAGAGGTTGCATTTTTTATTAGAAAAATCAAATATTTTATATTTTTTACACAGTAACCTAGCAAAAATATGATGTGTTAATTACCAAATTTATTTTACAACATTATCTATTCTTAATTTTTAATTGATATTCCAATTTTTCATAGATTTTTGACTTCATCTGACAGAGATCATAATAATCATTTAAAATAAAAAAAAATAATGATTTATTACATAAGTACATACTAAAACCCTGCTCTTTCATGTACCTGAAGAAAAGGTCCACCTGGAGCACTTCTTATCAGAGGGTCGAAGGTCAAAATGAGTCTGACGCTTAAATGTAGGGACCACAGCATCTGCAGCTATACTCTCCAGAGTATAGCCGCCAGAATACAGTCTGTCGGAGCTAAGCTCTGTACGGTGGTTCAATATGGGCAGATTCCTTCACTAATTTCATAGTAATAAGGCGGGCATTAGCCGGGCGGCAGCTACTCTTCGCATTGTAGCGGTGAGGGTTACCAGGAGGTGCCGTACGGTCTCCTAGGTGGCAGCTTCTGCCCTAGCGGGAGATCCATCGTGGCAGCTGGTTACGAAGGTCTTCGCCAAGTTGCTTATCCACGTTCCAGAGAGGACGTCGCGGCCTGCAGTGGGAGTTCGGGGGGGTTTAAAGGCAAGGAAAGCAGCTTCGAGGGATACAATCGTTGGGCCATAGAGTAACGAAGATAATGAGCTATTCTCTGTTCCGGATCGGGAGTTTGGAGGTGTCATTATGCGAATCTCCAAATTTCTATGCAATTGGGACTCCGGATGAGGCTGGGAACCTACCCGGCTTAGCTAGCCCCGACGCCGAAGGGAACTCTACATGTAGGGGCGATGCCCTACGACGGTTGTAGAAAGGATATAATGAAGGAAGATGGACAAAAATGTCTGCTCCCTTTTGGAGAAGACCGTCCGGTCGTGGAGGGAGCCCTGTGTTTGACAGACCCAGAACATCTTTCCGTATACGGCTGAAGGCAAATCAGTGAGGCTTGAAGCCTACCCGGCTTAGCTAGTCCTGACGCCGAAGGGAACTCTACAATTTACCGAAGCATTCCCTTACTTTGGTGGTAGTCAACTCCCTTTTGGAGAAGACTGTCCGGTCGTGGAGAGACCTCTGTGTTTGACAAATCCAGAACATCCCTCCGTATACGGCTGAAGGCAAATCGCAGGTGGTTTTAGTGGGTAGGTTTAGCACTACTAGTCGCCCATATCCTTGGGGTGCTTTAGCTTAACTGAGCTACTTCCCCAACCTGGTGATCATATATTGTCGTGGCGATTAGCTGTTACTTGCCGCCTGTATTGTTAAGGTGAAGATATAATGATCACATGACGTAATCTTCCTTGATCTTCAAAGCAATGACAATGGTTTTAAATTAATTGAAACATTCTAGCTTGAATACAATACATATGAACAATATTAAACAATAATTTAAATATACGCACGTGGTGGTTTATCTCAGAAAAAATGTTATATCTAGGAGCACTTACTATTTTCGATATATTTTTTTTGCCGCTGTGGTAAATACGCGGAATTGCTTCTAACTTCCGGCCGCCTACTGTTCCGCGGTATTGTTTCGATGGCAAAATGTACGTTTCTAATTGGATAATTAAAATTCTGTGAAATATTTGCTGAACACAAGTTGCTGTCCAACTACCAATTTTACCTTACCAATTACATATATTTTCTGCTCACAAAATATATACCAATACTTTGCTAACCGTTTAAATAACACCCTTTTTGCTTTGGCACAGTTGCAAATAGCAGTTTTGGTAAGTTAAAAATTATAAATGGCTCGTTTAATAACTAGTTTAGCAGCTAAAACTAAGCAGTAAAGTAAAAAATAGTGAAATGGATAATTGAAGACGTTATTGAACCGTAAAATAACTAAATGAGCGTTTGTCATAATGCCGCGGCCGCATATGCGTAATGCTTCGCGCTAAGAACGATACTATTGGACGATCTGCGTGTATCGTCCAATCCAATACTATCGTCTCATAGGCCATAGCACGAAGCTAGGACGATAGACGCAGGTGCGGCCGGGCCGTAAGAAATCTCATTCTAAGCAGTTCTTATGAGGTGGTAAAAAAAATCGGCCAAGTGCGAGTCGAACTCGCCCATGGAGGGTTCCTTTATCCTTACCTTATAAAGCGAAAGTAAGAAAAATTGTGTTTTTGTATGGGAATTGTTTTTATTTAATTATTATTTTTTATAATTTGTTATTATTTTTCATTTAAGTACAAATTATATACTTACTTAATTTTAGTGAGGGAGCCCTAGAACAATTTTTTTTTTGTGATTACTAACAAGCAAATTTTATGTTAATAGCTACATTTTGATAAGACAAACATTTTTATTTTCGAAAAATCTCGAAAGAGGTAGCTAACAGAGATATAAAGGATTTCATACTTTGACTTGATGGTCCTAAAATATGGATTGTTTTATTTGTAGGACAAGGTTAGGTACTCTTGAATAATATTAACTATTAACCTACAAATATACAAAAAACCGGCCAAGTGCGAGTTGGACTCGCTACTAAAGGGTTCCGCAGCAGCAGTAAGGTTTATTTCTATAAAATTAAAAGGTTTTTGAGTTACTTTTATATAGTTTAGTTGATTTAATGAAAGTTAAATTAAGGTTTACCATTTATGACAGTATTTTTTTTTTGACAGCCGAGTATTTATCAAAGCTGCAATGAGTGGCCTATACCTAATTAAATTTTGGTAAGCACTCAGAGAATAAGCAAAAAAATCATTTTAGTGCCGCTAAAATTGGATTGTGTTTGTTTTTGTTTTAGCGGGGGCCTGCGCCCCCCGAGCCCCCTTTTATTTTGTAAAGGTCGCCGGCTGCTACCGCAGCACGCTCGCTGCGCTTGCTCGGCTCCCTCTGTGTTGAGGTCTAAGTTCTAACCTAACCTAACCTACTTTTGGACTTTCTGGCTTGTGTTTGTTTTTATTTTGGAGGGGGGCTGCGCCCCCGAGCCCCTCTTTCAGGGGGGCCGCTCCCCACCGGCCCTCCGCTTCGGTATCCGTGGTAAGTAGGCCTTCTGTTAAGTATTTTCATTAATAATGAGATGAAAATATAGGATGAAAATACGGAAACGTTTTCTCTGCTGACCGAATGTATAATCTTGCTGACCAAGTAATTATTCTGCCCAGTGACTGTTTATTTTGCAGATACAATATAATAAAACTAGCTGCCAGTTTGTGTTCAAATTGCCGACCATTGTCATGATTATTTACAGAACACGAATTGCTGCCTGATTTTAATTTTTGCTAACAAAATCTTTCTATGCTGACAAAATGATTTATTAGCGGCTATTTCTTGCAAACCAAATTTATAAATGGCATAGCAATTAATTACTTCTCAAGCAAAAATATATCAAATTCCAGCGTATGACAGGTAATTATTTTCTTACCCTGACTCCATTGTCCATGCCTTGATAGTACATAGTTTCTACTTTCTACTAACAAAAGGGGATGGGGACCATAGACTTCTAATATAGGATGGTGGGGACCACCCTTGATTACTAGAATACCTAATTGTGTCGAAAATGTGTGCTTCTATGAACCTGCTTTGCCTGTATCTAAGTGCATATTTATAATACGAAATTATTAAAGCTCCTGCTATAATGTAGGTCCCCCATATGACATATCATACTATGCCAATTTCACAATGTTTACCTGTCAACAAACAGCTACACAACCTTCGCTTTTGTTTGACAAAGTGTGATATCTTACTTAGTTCAGTAGCGCTAACTAGATAGCTACTATCAGTTCCAGAAAATAGATTTATCTTCAACTAGATGATGCCCGCAACTCCGTTGCGCCAAAACTCGTTTATCGCAGAGGAACCGTGCATTTTTCCGGGACAAAAAGTATCCTATGTCCTTTCCTGGGACTCAAAGTAAAAATTAAAAGTAAAAGCTGCCAAATTTTAGCAAGATCGGTTTAGCGGTTTGATTGTGAAGAGGTAACAGACAGACAGACAGACGGACGGACGGACAGACAGACACTTTCGCATTTATAATATTAGTATGGATGTTCTACGCACTATGACAGCACATGCAAATAAAATTTATAATATATTTTACTCGATGTCCTTTATAATTACATTCAAATTTTAAATTACATTAGAAGTAGGACTTTCCAGTTCGTCTTTCATATCAAGGTCCACAGCCAGGTATTGCGACAAATAATTGCAAGATTGTAATAAGAAAATGTAAACATTACTAGACATTTTGTGGCAGCATATCAGTCGGATTGAATTTTCAATAAGATTGCCAAAATCTTGGGCCAAAATGATAAGCAGAAAGTTCATAAACTGTTTTTTCTTCTGTAGCAGTATTCCCTCGGTATTCATTTCTATTCTCATCTAATTGCAATGGAAACAACAGGCTTTTCTGGGTGCAGCCGGGATTAGAGTTGTGGGATAGGTCTGCGTATGCACGGATTTCCTCACAAATGGGTTATGCGGTTCCGGTCTACTAGTATGTTTCACTTCCACACATATCCTTGCAAACCTATCCCCCTTTTCTTCCTCCTTCTTTATTAGAATGTAGTATGGTCTTAATTCGTTAGAATACATATTATTTTCTGAACAATTTCATACGAAGGTCATAACTTCACTGAGATTTTGATGGATTTTGACTTTCAGCAACTTTCAGTGTCACTTCTACGATAAACAATTTTCAACAATTTTTCCTGAATGAAGATGTAGACACAAGAATATTGGTCAAGTTAAAAGTAACAAAAATTCCGATACGTACAGCCGAGGTTACAGCCTGAGATGTAATACAGCCACAGATTATTTCCTGTTCTGAGAATACAGCCAATTTTTGAGGAAAGCTTGAGTTCAACATCAGAAAGAAAGATTCAAATTCCCTATCCCAGGTGAACCCATTCAGAGTGCTTATTATATATATTCGGAGTCAAAAGTTTTCTCATGGGTTTCTACCTATAACATCAATAATTACCTCAGGTATAGACTAAATAGTAGGTCCGAAAATATAGGTAAGTATAGTGAGAAAAGAAATTGACTAGCTATTATAACATCATAATTGACTCTAGCAATACCGGGGTAATTGTAATAAAACATTTTGATCCTATTTTTCCTTAAGCGGCTGATTCTGTTTGTGAAATGTTTGTGAAATCAAGAATATTTTTTGAAAATCTGCCATCAAAAGAAGACTAATCACGGACCATACTGTACCCATATGAATAATATTTATCAAGGGCGTCGCCAAGGGGGAGCAGAGAGGGGCACTAGTTGTCAGTCACATGTAAATTGCTCCACGGCTTACACGTTGTACTTCGTTGTAAATTGTGAACAAAATGCCCACTTATTGCAATAATTACGTGCAGAAATCGCAGCGAAACTTTAAATAAAGAAAATTGCGGGTCACCTATCACAGCCAACTGTATTTTATAGGACTTTTTAATTTAAAAATCAATTATTCTTCACGAAAAATATTCGCCGCTACACCGCCATTTTCAGGCCGTTTGATGTTCCGTGAACTATCAAACTAAGGCACTAGTGATGTGGTGTGATGCAGATTTTGGTATCGATATTTTTATCGACATTTTTTATGCGGTTGCGTCATCTACACAAATATTATAAAGCTGAAGTTTGTTTGAACGCGCTAATCTCAGGAACTACTAGTACGATTTGAAATTTTGAAATATTCTTTCAGAATTAGATGCTCAGCTCAGCTTGTTTTTATAAAGTAATAAAAGTTAATAAATCTTTTTTCGTCATTTCAGTATTTCAAATACTGAACTAAAAGTAACGGAAACAAATACTGTATTTGTTTCCGTTACTTTTGAAGTTTACCTTACTTTGGCGGACGACTGGCGAAGATTAAATTGATCCTGCTTTTTAAGCCATTTGTGCATTAAGGCGACGCCTTGATAATTTGGCTGTAGCAATGTAGATTTTTCTCAGCAATGACTTAAACTAAGAAATTAAGTTTTATTGTCAGTATTCATCATGTCTTTGTCTTTGAATTACCCATAGCATAATACGATTGGTCAACTTTTATAACACAGAATAATCAATCAAAAAGACCTCTGTAAAAAAGGGATTCCTATTTTGCCAACAGAGGAGAGTGATTTAAGCTTCCAAAACTTTGTACATAAATTGGTTCAAGCATACACTTTAATTTGCCCATAGCTTATATGAAAGCTACGCCCTTTCCATTTTTTGCTGTTCCATTACTTGTTTTCTATGAGAGGCATAGAAAACAAGCAATCTAAAACACATCCAACACGGTTTTTTACTTTAACGTGGCGTCGCGTCACCTTAAGATGTTTCTCTTGGTTTTGTGTTGCATATTCTATAAATGTATGAAAAAAAATCGGCCAAGTACAAGTTGGTCTCGCGCACGAAGGGTTCCGTATCATAATAGAGCAAAAATAGGCGAAGAATGTGTTTTTTGTATGGATCCTTAATTATTTATTTTATTTTAATTTTATTATTAATTGTTAAAGTATAAATACAACAGAGTATTTTGTGAACATTTCAAGTGCCTACCTGGTACCAGTTGCCGTTATTGATATCGAGCGAAAATAGCTAAAAATCACGTTTGTTGTATGGGTATATATTACCCCTTATAATGTTTAATTTATTTTATTTAAATAACTGTTATTATAGCGGTAACAGACATACTGTACACAATCTGTAAAAAATTCGGAAGTCTAGCGGTTATTGAGTTACAGCCTGCTGCCTGGGCTTGTACCATGAAAATATTTTGAGACTCAAAAAATCGATCGAGAATGCCGCATCCTACTCTAACAAATGTGAAATGACGTTGTTAGAGAAGGACGCGGTATTCTCGTCCGATTGTTTGAGTCTCAAAAGGTTCCGTAGTAGGCCTACTTGAGACAGACCGACAGACATCGAAGTCTTAGAACTCCTTCTACTTTTTATGAATTATGTGTGGTATTTTTTTTTTTCCCAAATTGTGTTAATTGGGTCTTTGATGTTCATTATTGGTAAAATATTAGCCATGAAATACTCGTTATCTGGCACAAGTGCAGGTAAGACGTTTTCAAAACCAAAATGTTTAATTCCTGTGACATTTGGTGTGAATATCGGTAAATACGGCTATTTCTTCTGTGAGTTTTAACCAAATCATCGTTGTAATAATTTTGTTATCCTAGGAGAGGTCGGGAGAAATTAGAACGGTCTGTTGACCGTTCTAATTTCTCCCGATTTCTACCTTGTTAGGTAGGAGAGGGAGAGGGGGTTGTATACAGAATGTTGTACAGTAGACAAAGGATATGGGAATTGCGACGGAGACGGATAGGAAGCCACTTAAGTTTTGACCTATGAGCTGATATGTGGTCGAACTTTTTTAAGCCAAAAATAAAGCGTATGCAAAGATTTTGCAAACGTTCTAATTTTGTTAAAAGCTCATCGGTCAGGTCCAAGCAGCAGGAGTCGGCATAGTCAAGGATGGGAAAAATTAGAGTTTGGACAAGGAAAATTTTGGTTTGGGTAGGTAAAAAGTTTTGGAGATTCCTCAGCATGTGCGGCGAGTGGTGTACTTTTCTACTGACTTCGGTTACGTGAGGCTTCCAACAGAGGTTACTGTCTAAAATTAAACCTAATTTTTTTGCCGTCTCTGCATAATCAATAGTGACACCATCGTATTTCACACTAGGCACATTACGTAGTTGTTGCGTCATATATCAGCTTCCTATTATAATAGCCTGTGATTTCTTAGGATTGACAAGCAGGCCATAAGATCTAGCCCAGTCTGCAATGCGCTGTAAATCCGAGTTGATTGAGGCAACTGCAGAATCAATATCATCTATATTACAGTGGCGGTATATTTGGAGATCGTCGCCATAGAGATGAAAATTAGAAAATATTAGAGAGACTATCATATTAATAAAAATAGAAAATAGGAGAGGAGGGAGTACGCCACCTTGGGGTACACCCGCTTCGATATCGCACCAATCTGAGGTGGCCTCATTAGAGTGGACGCGCTGCGAGCGTCCCCGAAAATATGTGTCGAACCAGTCTACCACTGAGGGAGATATGTTATACGTAGATTACCGAAAAATCAGAAATTTAAGAAATTGGTCAAGCGTGAATCGGCACATCTACGAAATTAAGAGGCCACTTCCAATTATTGTCCTAGCGTTATGAAATTTGGCACACATGACACAGGTCGTGTGTTATATGCAGATTAACGAAAAATTAAGAAATTGAAGAAATCGGTCAAGCGTGAGTCGGCTCATCTACGAACTTTACATAAAAGTTCCAGTGATACAATGAGAAACGATAAGGAGGGTGGAAGGACGAGGGGAGGGGGAATCATTTATAATATACACCGTATAGCTTATTAAATAAATAAATAGGTAGGTATGTATGATTTCTTGAAAAAAGTATTGAAATCCCACCAAAAACATACTTACCTGTTAAAATTAACCGGCGGTTAAATTAACAAGTCCTATCGACTAATATTTGGCCTAAAAAAAGAGTTGAAGTCCAATCCAATGCCAAGTTTAGATGCACTTCATCGATCGTAATCATCTTCATCAACAGCTCCATAATACTTTTGAACTTGGCTATATACGTCAACAGAATACAGTCATTATATTTAGTGCCGAAACATTACGAACTATCTTTGTACGGCATAGTAATAGGGTTACAGACGGCTCCTTATTTCAATAATTCCTGTTGATCCCGAGATTCCCAAGGGGTGCAAGCTCCCTGGCACCCCCCTGCCGGCGCCCATGGATATGTCTCTTGTGTCGGGCCAGGGGTCACACTTACAAATGACCCGTCGCCTTTGCCATCAGATCCTGCCTCCTGGTAGACCTTTAAGATACTGTATTCAAAAATTTACTGCAATGTTTTCTCGCTAAGCGGCAGCACCAGCACAGAAACAAAAAGTTTTGTTCGACGTTTCTGTGAATATTCTGTTATCCCTACATCTGTCGATGTGTGCAACTGGCAACATGTGTTTTGGGCGGATTGTTTACTATATGTGCTAGTAGCGCCCTCTGCTCCGATCTTTGCGAATATTATTCCCTATTGCAACACCAGACGAGGAGCATTTTTGTTTCTTATATACCTGTCTATAAATACAGAATCGTTATTAAATTAAGTATTAAATATAAACAGATAACGCCAAATCAGCTAGTTAGGTAGATATTCAATCGGAAGAAATAAAGCCACAATATACAAGTAGCATTATATTTTACACTTTACACCCTCTGCATTTTTTACAAGACCGTCTCAGCTGCGGTACCGAAAATACCTGTTCCAATTGGTTTACCAGAGACTCATAAAACTTTTTATTTTTTGCTATTTTACCTTCAAGCTGTTTTAAAACTATCTGCGTCTTTGGTGATAGCATTTCTTTCGTTTTTATGTTCAAGCTTCGGTGACTCTTTCCTTCGTGGCGATTAAATTGAGGCGCCTACAAAATTTTGATTATGCGCAAAAGTTACTGATAATAATTATAGAATAGTTAGGAGGTATGTTCCATCAGACAGATTGATATTTATGTAGACGACATGGCGAAGCTAATAAGTAAATAAAGTAATTACTAATACAAGTCGTAATAGTACGGGAGCCCTAGAACATTTTTTTTATTACTATCAAGCTAATTTTTAGGGTTCCGTACCCAAAGGGTAAAAACGGGACCCTATTACTGAGACTTCGATGTCTGTCCGTCTGACGCCAGGCTGTAACTCAAGAATGATAATAGCTAGAGAGTTGAAATTTTCACAGGGTATGTAGTTATTTCTGTTGCCGCTATAACAACTAACTAATTAAATATTTAAGGAGGGCTCCCATACATGATACAACAAATGTGGTTTTTTCGGCATTTTTTGCTTCGGCAAGTATATCAATAATGGTAACAGGTAGGAACTTGAATTTTTCACAAAGTAGTTTTTAAATTATTAAATATGAAATCCTTTCTATCTCTGTTAACTACCACTTTCAAGGTGTTTTGCAGATAAAAATGTTGTTTGTCTTATCAAAATAAAGCTACTCACAAAAAATTAGCTTGATAGTACCTAATCAAAAAAAATATTGTTCAAGTCAAAGTTAGTCTTCTTTATACCAAATATTATGTACTTGGTATGTCGAATTGAGTTTATCCAAGGTTGACAAAACACGACGAAATTAAATAGGGGCCTATTTAATTTCGTCGTGTTTTGTCAACCTGCCATTAATGAATTTCTCTGTTAGTGGACATAATGATACTAGATTTCATAGTCATTATTGGTTTATTATGGAGATATTAATGAACGAAATTTATGAATTCTTGCAACTTCCGCCTTAAATGATCCCAAATATTTATTGCAATTTTAGTAGGGAGATGTAGTGTTTGAAAAGCGCAATAGAAATTTGTTTTTAGGGCCAGCATATTTTACAATTTTTAATTGCCCTTCCTTAGCATTACAATGATTACACTGAAAAATAATCAATTTGTAAAAAATAATTACATTTTTAATCCAAAATCTTTATTACACAGCGATTTTTTTTTATTAATAATTATTACTTAGGTAAGTACCTACCTACTATATGCTACTATTTAATTGTTCAAATTTTTTTGATAATAAATGATTATTATTAATATTCTAACAACATATTTATTGTGTTTAAAAATATCTAATTAAGGATGTATATGTATAACATTTATAAATTCAAAGATTTTGACCTAAATTCGAAATATGTAGTAGAATAAAACATCCTGCATTGATTGATACCAAAAAATCAATACCTTACCGACAAATTATGTGAAATAATTCATTTTAAAATTTCCATGACGTAAACGTGCCGGAAGTGGTACAATTTTTGAGAATTCGTCAAAATTGGGAACTTTGTAACAAAGAGAAATACCTGAAAAACTGCTATCAGTTACTTTGTACGATTTGCGATTTTTTAAGCCCACAAAAAACCGGTTGGTGGGTTCACCGGTAATTCTGGTTAAATATTTGAAATTAAAATTAATAAAAACTTTCCTTCGAAAAGTAATGGCGATACAGCTGTTAGATTAGACATATTTCTTTCATTTTCAATGCGTATGTGCAGCTTTCGCGCATGTGCAGTAATATAAATTAGATCAACTTCTGTCAGATTTTGGCACATGACACTAACACTGACACTGGTTTTTAAATTTGCGCATGCGAAAGGTACATTGCCATGACGACCATTGTGTTTGTAATTTATTAGCGGTGGTCAAATTACACCTCAATTATTTTCAATAATAATTAAATATCGAATAATTCCTTAAGAATCTATTATAAATAATCATTATAATTAATAATAAGTGTCTGGGTGTCCAATTTTTTACATATTTAGTACTTTCATAATTTAATTGGATGTACTACGGAATTTGACCTTCCTTCCTTAAATACTTCTACAATGTGGGCTCAATCATTACAATATTAGAAAAAATTCTTTCTTCAATGATATTTTATAAAAAAACTCAAAGCAGATATCTTACTACTGCGTGCGTTGTGAAGCCATAAATACAGGCCAATTGGCCCATCTTTTATTTAGTCTGTCTCTTTTATGTAAATGGCATTTCGTATCTTTTGTTTCACTTATCTGTCAAATTTGACAGTTAAATTTGAGAATTGTTCGGAAGCAATTTAAGCCGGAAAATAGTATGAACGTAACAGATCTGTATTTAATAGAATATCGTTGTTCTTTCTTTATTTCTTGAATAATTTGTGTTTCCTCAATTTATTAAATCCATCTGCAGGTAAATGGATGCAATTTTTAAACAAAAATTTTGTAAAGGGAAGAGAGAGATCAACTAACTTAATTTTAGATCAAAAGTACAATGAGAATTACAAAATTTTGATGATTATGAAACGAATTGTAACCAATAACCTTCTAATAATTTTTGTAGTTTTTGCTTCAAAGAACCGTAGAAAATTATCAGCAATATAAAAAAAAAAACTGAGTGGTTTGTGATAGTAATGCTTTTTAACAACCATTATTATTTATTAATATTCTTTAGAAATTTAAGTTAAATATTTGTGTACTTACTGAGAGAACTATGAATACTAATATCAATGTTAAGAATATCATTGATATCATACATGATGTAATGTCCATATCAATTTGCAATAAGTAGGTACTAGGTACCTTATAGTTAAAAGAATGTGCTTATATTACTATTTTTTATATTCCAATGTTTACTGTATGAGTTCAGAAACTGTTAACTTATAAGTAATATCAGTCAAATTTAAATACTATTTTATCTAAAATTGTTTTTTTTTTATTGTGTTGTACTTGTATTTTGTAATATTGCATTGTTGCCATAAAATGTATGGCCTATAATAATTATTATTGTTTTCGAATACGTATTTCGTAAAGAAATGTATTTGGTGAGCACTTCCAAAGTTAGTGGCACATATAAGACAGTCAAGTTCGAGCACAACCTGAATAATATAGTCCCGAATTTATTGTATTAATTCAACTATTCAAACAAACTTGTCAAACAAAATACCATTTTATAGAAAGTCCAAACATAAAATGGTGCAGTACCGGCATCATAATATTATATTATATAATATAATATTATAAAACAAAGTTTTTTTTCCCTCATGTCCCTTTGTCCCCTTTAATCTTTAAAACTATGCAACGGATTTTCATGATTCTTTCAGTGTTACTGTGTTAAATAGCCCATTTATCGAGGAAGGCTATAGGCTATATTTTATCAGGTTAAGACTAATAGGAGCAAAGAAATAGGGGAAAATGAGGAAAAGCGGGGAAAATTATTTGAAAGGGCTAACTTGAATGCGCTAATCTCAGGAACTACTGGTCCGATTTGAAAAATCCATTCAGTGTTAGATAGCCCATTTATTGAGGAAGGCTATATTGTATCACGCTAAGACTAATAGGAGAATGTGGAAAAAACTGGGAAAATTATTTGAAAGGGCTTATCTCGCGAACTACTGGAGCAATTTTTATGTTATTTGGCACAGATAAGAAGTAGACTACGTAAAGGATCATAGGCTTATCGACTTTAATAATTTTTTCAGTGGCTATATATACCCGTACGACGCCGGGGCGGGTCGCTAGTAGTAACATAAAATATATTATATTATTTTCTAATTATTACAGTCTACAGAACCTGTAAGCTCTGAAAACCAGTAAAAACAACACAATTTTGCACTAACAACTAGGTATGAATGTGAACCACAGATTACAATTTACAAGTATATATAATATATAGTAGATGTGAACCGATTACCGAACCAATTAAAATAATATTATTAAATCACAGTTATCAGATTACAAGTTTAAATAAAATACATATTTTACTTCTAATTTCGACTCCTTCTTTTCATTTGGCAATTGACATTGACTTTTAAAATTGACTTGACACTAATCATTTTTAAGAAGATGGTGAAACACACACATTATGCGCTTTCGTCTTCAATTTTTGTCATCTCCTTTCATTCAACTTTCGTTTTGGCGCATTCAATAATTGAATGCGTCAAAGAACGCAACGCCAATTACTGTCATTTTTAATAGCAAAGCAAAAGTTTTGGACGGTCAGAACCGTGCCCGTCGCGGGCATGCCTCACGTTCGCTGTTGACTGCGCTATACTATATCGCATGCCTTTGATGCCGGCGCCAGACAGAGCTTCACTTGTTTGAACACTTATTTGAAGACTTTGCCATATTGTTCATACCTGCCAGACATGCTTTGCTCCAGACACGCTTTGTTGTCTACCAGCATACAGTGGAGAAAATACTTTTCTCCACTGTATGCAACAAACAAGACAGATGACGATTTCGTGGACGCAGTGTGTATGCGCATTTAATTATTTATTACATTTGCATCAAAATTTTAAGCCGGCTGTACACTCTCGCCAAGACACAGCGAGGCGGCCCGAGTGCGAGAATGTAAATGAGTGCGCTCGCCTCGTCTCGCCTGTCTCGGACTCTCTCGGTCCGGTGTCGGTATTTTGCGCCCGAGACAAAGGGCCTCGCGAGGAAAGCGAGCGCATTACTGTACACTCTCGCGTTTCTCACTACTAGTCGCGCCGCTAGACAGTACAGAACAGAAAAAAAACAATAATAAACGTCATTATAAGTCATTAACTGTGAGAAATAAAATTAAATATTATTATAGATCTTTGGATTACAATGATATCTTTCGATGCAATGGTGAATGGTGATCATTGATCGTAGATACGTTTTCGCCATTTTTAGAAAAATAATGGTCTATCTTCTCTGAGTTCATAACTGCGATTGAACTAAGCGAGAATGTACATGATCGCACTCGGGCAAGGGGCTCTCGCACGAGACTCTCGCCCGAGAGCTCTCGGTGAGAGTGTACAGCCGACATTAGGAATCCTCCGAGAAGAAGGACCGAGCAAGTAGCAACAGCAGCAACTTGCAGGTTGCAGCAACGCAACAAATTCAAGGACACACTCGTTGCTACTTCCTCCAGTCAATTGTATGGGATGGAAATGGGATGTAGGGTGTTAACTTAATACAATATATACTGAATAATAATAATATATTACATACACACACAAAGATACTTACACACACACATCATACACGTCAGAAGATGCTATCACAACTTGTAATACCAGGCCCATGTCGAAAATGGATGGGTCATAATATGAATCACGGTGACGTATATAGGACGATATTAGAGCATAAAATAATAAGATTCAGCACTATGCCGTCACTTGTAAGCTGTCCAACTGAGTGCTAGTGAGAATTCAAAAGTATGCGGGTGAGTACATTTTGGTCATAATATGTTTCTGTACGGCATTTTTACCATCGATAGATACATGAAAAATAATAAGCCCGCAGTGCCGTACAAAAATGTTGTGCCACTAAGTCGGTATTTGTATTTTATTTTCTGACAATTTTCATGATGGTAAAGGTCATATTTTGATTCTATACGGCATAAGTTTCATACTGTTTCAATAGAGCTTCGAATCAATGAGGATTTTCTTAACTTTTTAATTTGATTGTCAAACAGTTTCCATTTTAGTAACTAGATGGCGTATGGGTAGACAACTATCGGTAATACCAGGGAATACCATCATTATTTGCTACAAAACTGGGCCAAAGAATGTGAAACTTGATACATTTCAATTTGAAGAAGACGCCATAATATTACAACGACTAGGACAACAAAGTTGTTACAACGATATTTTAGTTAAAACTCACGGAAGAAATAGCCCTATTTACCGATATTCACACCAAATGTCACAGGAATTATAAATTTTGGTTTTGACAACATCTTACCTGCACTTGTGCAAGATAACAAGTACTTCATGGCTAATATTTTACCAATAATGAACATCAAAGACCCAAATAACACAATTTGGGAAAAAATAATAAAAACCACACCAACAATAAAAAGTAGAAGAAGTTTGCAAGTAACATGGCCGCCAAAACTGTTGTCACTTGTCAGTTTTCAGTTTGACAAGCTTTTCATCTCAGCGTGTTCCTAAACTATTACCAGTGTACTGACCTAAGCGATCATTGGCCTAAGCGATTACGCTTAGGCCAATGATTGCTTAGGTTTAAGATATTTTGATTTATGCCACACTTGACAGTACACTGATATTTTATAGAAACACGACCAATATGTATCCGTGATGTCAACCTGCAGATAATTTCAGATCGGTTGGGAACCAATAGAAAATCTAGAAGTGTCTATCGTCGCGCCGTCTGGTGGAGATAAAAAGTAAGAAAACCTCTCATTAATCCGCAACGCCGTACAAAAATAATGCGACATGGAAAAAAATCGAGGGTTACAACCCCCTCTTTTTCAGTGGTCCGGGAGATGATTTGAAACAGTACGCCTTTGATTCCAAACATTATTTTAGCACTCAAAAGTACTATTAAAAATAATGCCGTCTAAAAATTTTTGTTCATTTGAATAATTTTTATCTTTTCATTATTATAAACCCTATTTTGTAATTATCATGCTTAAATAAATCTATTTTTTCTAAAAAATTGTTGTTTTGTTAGGGTTCCATACCCAAAGGGTAAAAACTTTTACTAAGACTTCGATGTCTGTCCGTCTGTCTGTCTCCAGGCTGTAACTCAAGAACGATAATAGCTAGAGATTTGAAATTTTCACATATTATGCATTTCTTTTGCCGCTATAGCAAGTAACAACAAATACTAAAAATAAAATAAAATAAAATAAATATTTAAGGTGGGCTCCCATACAACAAACGTGAATTTTTTTTGCAAGTTTTTGTTCGATATCAATGATGGCAACGATGAATGATGGCATGATTTAAAAATTAATAATAACATTTTAATAAAAGAAATAATCAATCCATATAAAAAACACAATTTTTGCTTATTTTTGCTCTATTACTCTGCTTACTCTGCTAATTTCCAGTGTTTTTTAAGTTTCTTGGTTTTGACCGAGGTTTTGACATGCGCATATGTACTTGTGCGCAATAAAAGCTCGGAACAATAAAAGGTTTTGCAGCGCATGCGCTATAAATTACACCGACGAACACGACCACAGATTAAAACCTCATTGAACACGACCACTAATTTTTAACTTTGCGCATGCGCAATACGCACTAAAAACGAAACGAATACGACTAAATTTTTTGTGGTATTCGTGAGCATATATGTATGACTCGTGAGTCGTGAGTCGTGACTCGTGGCCAACTCGTGGCGTATTCATAGTCATAAGATGTCAATGTCTCATTCAAATGCATTCATTGATTCATTGGGTGTGCTCCTGTGTCTTGACTCTTGATTATCTGTGGTCATCTGTCAGACTGTCAAACGTACGGTGGTCGTTGGGTGGGGACTGGGGTGCGTGTGCGCTTTTTGCCTATGTTTGACCCGGTGCGGCGCGGTGTGGCGGCGGCACGGGATTTCTTTCTGTTATTCTGTTATAGCTAACTTGTTTGCGTAGCGCCGTACGAAGTCATATTACTACCTGTTCAGTATTTTGTAACAAACAGAGTTGATATTATTTTTAAATTGGAACAAAATGTTGAAGAAAAATTTATTTTTCGCAGTATTACATTCATTTCTAATGAACTTTGTTTATATGTTATAGTGTTTTAAATTAATATAATTTATATGAACTTTATTTATAAATTTGGCATAATGAAGATACATTTCTCAGTGTTTTGTATTATTTATGTATTTAATTTTATCTTTGCCGTTACCAGAGCCGCTGAAAATAAAAAGGTAAAAACTTTAAAATTTTATACTTACTTAACTCCAAAATAGTTCAACTTTATTTGCTTACTAGAGTTATTTAAACAGTATCATTATTTTCTTAATTTATGCAATTTTTTAAAATTACCTAAATATCGCTACTTGCTCATAATATTGAAATATAATCAATATTATGAGCAAGTAGCGATATTTTCATATTAATTATAGTTAATTATTAACTGCTTGCTTAGCATCACTTTATTAATGTAATGTAAATTAAAAATTAACTTATATCCGTCCCTGTTCAGTTTTTGTCTATGGTTCTTAAATTATGTTAGGGCCTAGGGGTGAATAGGGACCATTCTAACAGAAAACATTTTATTTTTATTTTAAATTATCTACTTAATCGTGTAATGATTTTTTAAAATGAAATTGTATTTTGCTGTAAAATCAGTGTCTATAAATAAACCCATGGACCGTATTTAAATGATTTATGTGATATTTTTAATAACACAGATTTTTAACAATGTTATTTACTTTTTTTAAATATGCTCCCAACCAGTAGGGCGCGCCTTCTTAGGGGAGGATATGGGGGAGGAGGGACGAAGGCGTAGACAAACTTCAATCATTAAAACTAAAAAGTGTATGAAATAAAATAATTTATGTTCGTTTTTTCGCCATACAAGTATTTATGGGTAAGCAAGGCAAAAATATACTGATCTTTTTGTTTAATTTCAAAGATATTTTTTTTTTAAATCATATTATTATTATGCAAGTTTAAAAAAAGACAAAGGATAAAATTAATATGTACAATGTATATTGTATATAGAGTCCTTAATCGGTTTCCTTGCTATCAGCATCCTACAGCTTTTTATAGAGTGTATCTTGTAAAAATCTTACTATGATAATGGTCATACTCCAGTATCAGGTTCTTTGGAAAATGAGCATAATATCTAAGTAATTCATACCGGATATCCGAAAATAAGTCCGCCAATAGGACAGAGAACTCATAACGAACACACACTTTAAATAAACATAACATACACTGAAATAACAATTAAATAAGGTTTTCTCTTAAAATCACAATTAAAAAACAAGGTTTAATTTTTTTTAATAGATGACAAGAATAAGGTTTACTTGCTTTTTTGCGTATGACCTTGTTAACAAAAATCACATCTAAATGTATTATTTTTAACTCGACTTTACTATTAAAACGTATTTTTAAGTGTAAATTACCTACCTGTTCAAATATCTTACAATGGCTACGAGAATGTAGTAGTTCGTGTCCATAAAACCTATAGATACAGGTGGCGTATCTACTTTTTGTTCTTTTTTTTACAGTCAAGTACACAAAGCAATGAGTCTTGTCTGAGCCGCGTCGCTGCATGTGAAGCAAATCTGAGCAACGCAAATCGACCCGTCTGCGGAACAAACAGGCGTAATTACCCTTCAAAGTGTCACTTATTGAAGGCCCAGTGTGCTGGCGAACCGACGGCTATAGCTCATAGGGGCCCGTGTGTGGGTTAGTATACTCTTTTTATATCTTTAGCGCAACTACTGTTCAGATAAAAAAAATAATCGTAATTCAATATGACAGGCGTACTATTCAACTTTTCATAATAGTATTTTAAAAAGGGAAGTAATTAATTGCGTATGCCATTGAAAAGTTTGGTTTGCAAGAAATAGCCGCTAATAAATCATTTTGTCAGCATAGAAAGATTTTTTAGCAATAATTAAAATCAGGCTGCAATTCTTGTTCTGTAAATAATCATGACAATGGTCGGCAATTTAAACACAAACTGGCAGCGAGTTTTATTATGTATCTGCAAAATAAACAGTCACTCGGCAGAATAATTGCTTGGTCATCAAGATTATACATTCGGTCAGCAGAGAAAACGTTTCAGTATTTTATTTCATTTCATTATTAATGAAAATACTTAACAGAAGGCCTACTTACCACGGATACCGAAGCGGGGGGTCTGGGGGGCGCAGCCTCCCGAAAGGGGGGCTCGCGGGGCGCAGCCCCCCGCCAAAACAAAAACAAACCCAATCCAGAAAGTCCAAAAGTAGGTTAGGTTAGAACTTAGACCACAACACAGAGGGAGCCGAGCGAGCGCAGCGAGCGTGCTGCGGCAGCAGCCGGCGACCGTTACAAAATAAAAGGGGGGCTCGTGGGGCGCAGCCCCCCGCCAAAACAAAAACAAACACAATCCAATTTTAGCGGCACTAAAATGATTTTTTTTCTTATTCTCTGAGTGCTTACCAAAATTTAATTAGGTATAGGCCACTCATTGTAGCTTTGATAAATACTCGGCTGTCAAAAAAAAAAATTACTGCTGTTCAGGATTATATATATTGCAGACTGATTTATAAATATTTGCTGAACACAAGTAGCAGTATCCCCTAAGTTGTACAATACGTCCTAGTACAATAAAAAAAGAATCACTAAAATTGGACTTGTGGTTCCGGAGATATACGTGCACAAACATAAAAACATACATACATACATACACTTTTAAAATTTGGCACATTTGTTCAGAAGCTGTTAAAGATAACATATACAAAAACTGGGCAGTTCTGGAAATATTACATACATACGCGTCGAATTGATAACCTCCTTTTTTTGAAGTCGGTTAAAAAATAACTGAAACACGATAGGTATGTTATTCTTGCTACGATAAATAAAACGTTATTATTCCTACTAGTAGATATTACTGATTAGTGATTGCTAAAAGAATAAAATAAGGAATGATAATATACAAATTATGGAGCTGTAGCCTTTAGAAATAGTATAATCGATTCAAACCCAGTATACGATAAAAACGACGCTACCAGCATATCACTAAGAGACATGCCCATGTTCATATGATAATAAGAACTTAGAGAATATTTCACATTAGTTCCATGTTTATATGTTGTCTATAATGTCTCGAGACCTTATAAAAATCGGATTGTACTTATAATCGGATTCAATTTATCTAAAATGCCGTTTTCCAGCAACAGCAATAGAGGAAAGTGTTTGCTGCCTTAAAATTTCAAAGTAATTTAACACATTCAGTGCCACTAACACGCCTAGGGTGTCCACACTAATCTTTCCGTTTTTCATCAATATCTTAAAGATACGACAGTGTTTTTCACCGAAACGCTCAGAGCATAAACTTTGTGCCGTAAGCTAATGAATTCTTTAGAGTTTTGTGGTTCAGGATTTAACATTTTTTTATATGATCGAAAATAATTTATTATGTAATGCCGCGAATATGCCAGTCGTGATCATCTACACGAGTTCTCAACCTTTTATATTGTTTGGTCAATTTACTAAATTTATAATGCGAATAATAAAATATGTATAGTGTATTTTTTATAATTTGAACAAAAATATATAATAAATTACATAAAACAGCACAAGTACTGGGTACGTTATCATACCTACCGTGATGCTGTATAAAGCTGAAATACCTAAATATTGATACAATGTGCTATCTATAGGTATATCATAAAATAGGTACCAATAGGTACCGAATGATTTTCAATTCATCACTAGTCCACCATGTCATAATAATGCACTAAAAATTTTAAAACAAATTGAGATAAGAAATATGAGTTATTAGCTTACCTTCTACTTTTGGACGTTTTTGGGGGACTATCTGCTTGCGTCGCGTCATCATCATATTCCCTTGTTTCTAGCTCATGTTTTCTATTCTCTAAAAAATCATAAATAAGTATCATGAGTTACCTAAAGATGTAATAAATAACTTAACTGAGAATAACATCAAATATAAACTAAAAACCAGCTATTTTCTTCAAATAAACATTTAAGAAGTATTGACATCGTTGCATTTAAGTACCTAATTCTATCTTACATAATATTACCTATCTTGTTCCTAATTATTAACGTATAAAAATATAACTTTATAGTACCAACTGGCTAATATAATAATTTGTATAAATTTATAACCACATCTGTGAATAGGACTGTATTGCAGCATTGCACAAACCTCATTGGTTTTAAGGGCGTTCCCTACGGAGATTCCGTAATTTACCGTATTTAGGGACTTATAAACTCATAATTTGAAAGCTACAAAGTTATAATAAAAATACAGCAAACATCTTCAGCATAATATCAATATTCCTTTCCACGTTTTAAATTTTCTATTTTTGTTTATTATACTAACTAGCTGTGCCCCGCGGTGTTACCCGCGATCAATTAGGTGTAATTAGGTAAACTAAATTGTGTTGTAATAGGTAAATCATCGGAAACTTCAATTTTGATGACTGAGAGATGGAAGTTTGATAGAAGACACTGTTTTGTGATAATCATCCTAGGATTAATTGGTAGAAGATGGGACGAAAATTAATCAAACGACACTCGAAATCTCTATGTTTAAGTTCGAATAAATTCACTTTTATAATTAATAACTTAGTTTGTTCCTAAAAAGAAGAATTAAAACTCAGCACTAACGACGCGACACTGTTTCGTTAAAAGCAACACTTTCATGAAGAGAGTGGGGGGGCTTGGGGGTGCGCCCCCCCAAGTAGGAGACGGCATAATTTTGAAAATCGGTTCACAAACGGCGGATTCATCGTTGAACATAAGTAATTAAAAAAATGAACATAACACCGTTACGGAAGTCGGTTAAAAATGTAGCCTATGTGTTAATCTAGGATGTCAGCTACCTCCCTGTAAAATTTTGTCGAAATCGCTCCAGCCGTTTAAGCGTGAAGATGTAACAAACATACAAACTCACAAACTCACAAACTAACATACTTTCGCCTTTATAATATTAGTAGGATGATATCAGCTTCCAAAGTAAAACCAATTTATTAAAATTTAAACATACATCCAACATATCCTTAGTATTTACAAATTACTGTTATTTGAAATACACGCCAATAGATCGACAATATCATAAACTACATATTCCACGTTTTAAATTTTTTTAGGCCAATTTTGAACTAAGATAAGTAAAAAATAGAGTTTTGGTGCGCTCTCGGCGACGCGGCAAATGTATGGTCAAGGTCGTTTGCTCAGGGGTGGGCCTTAAATGCTGTTAAAAATGTTAGTGTAAAAATTGTAATATGTCTTATTTGGTAAATAAATAAATAATAATAATAAGTAACCAAAGGTAGACATTTACTGATCAAATTACGATAAATACTTACCTCGGAATCTATTTACTGCCTTAATTAAACCTTTAAAGCCATAAACACTGCTAAAAACAAAATATATCGGCAGTAAATCAAGGAGGACTAATTTTTAACTAAGAAAAAAGGCTTTTTATGATTTTACCTCTTTACAGTGTCAGTGAACACGTCTAGCGTGCTACGTAATTTCATCCTACAGTGCCGAGTACACACCTAGCATAGTTTGCGTTTTTTATAGGGCGGCATCGCTGTGAACTACTAGAAAATCGTGGTGACTGGACGTGGCATTGAATGTGTTAAACTGCGCTGGCTTCAACAACATCCCTATTTCCTAATATTGGTAATCACACATGCAGTCTAAAGAGGTGTTTTAGTTAATATACGTTTTTTAATTAAACTTGTGTAAGACGAGACTTCAACGGCAATCTGGCTATAAGTAAACGGAGATTACAAGTTGTCGTCTACACACCTGCAGTTAATGTATTATTATCTTATATCTTTAAACGAGCATTATAACTAAAGACAAGGGGTCATTTGATACGCGGCACGGTCTTGAGACAATTACAATACAAAATATGTTTGTTTGTTAAAGCTTGCCCATCATAATTTGCTTTGTATTGCAATACTAAATAGTCTCTCTTAAGACTGTCGATGTCGTGTCTGAAGTTAGCTATAACCCCAATGTTTAGCTAAAAAAATATTTGTTCCTGTTCTCCTCACGTTGGTTCATAACAGTAAACAATCTTGTTTAGCGGCGTGTTGGACAAATTGCATATGTAAATAATATACTAGACGGCTATGTAATGTTCGAGTCACTCGTATGTTTCGTGACTCATGTCATTTTGAATGTAAAATACGTGAAAGCTGCTGTCGATATACACTTGCAATTAGAACTGTAGACGTTTACTTGGGAATTAGCAAGTTTACAATGAACCACAATACTTTGTACAATGAACAGCTGCCCTTGCAAGTCTGCTTAAAAATTCAGTATGATCCAACTAGCGTTACTATAGTTTTATAAATAATTTATTTGCTTTGCCATCTCCTATATTTGGTCATTATTAAGGATCCAGCAGTGAAAAGACACGACAGTATTAAGAGGATACGCTAACACTGATTTTCCATACAAACGTATTCCCCAATTTACTTCCAGGACAATGCGTCTAGCTAGACTCTAGATAAATTATTTTTTATGCTATATTAAGATATGTTAAAGCTATGCCTCTACGTTAATTTTTTTCTAAATTTACTAATCTTATATATAAAATTCTCGTGTCACAATGTTAGTCCACGAACTCCTCCGAAATGGCTTTATTGATTTTTACCAAATTTTATATACATATTCAGATTTCAGTAGGTCTGAGAATCGGCTACTCGGTACTTTATATATTGATAAGTGCATTTGTTGAATAAATAATAGTAAATTATTACAACCTGAGACTGAATGACGGCGACCACTGTTTGTGCGACGGGATAGCGTTGGACGTTGCCATAGTGACATACTTAGTCACTTCAATAAAATAATATGGCAAATATATTATGGCAAAGCAACGTTTGCCGGGACAGCTATTATTATATAAAAAAACTAGTTGTCCCTGCAAACGTTGCTTTGCCATAATATAAAGTATATCGCCCGTATTATTTTATTGAAATGACTAAATAAGTATGTCACCATGGCAACGTCCATCGCTATCCCGTCGCACAAGCAATGGTCGCCATCAGTCTCAGGTTGTCATAATTTACTATTATTTATTCAACAAATGCACTCATCAATATAAAAAGTAGATGTTGTCCGATTCTCAACCCTAGCCGAAATGCTCGCTAAGATTCACGAAAATCGGTCGAGCCGTTTCAGAGGAGTTCAATTACGCACACCGTGACACGAGAATTTTATATATTAGATATGACCCTTCAAAAATCGCAAAAAATGAATGCCCCGTACCCCGCCAATCTACCGACCATAAAACAATTTTGAAAGATCTTTAAGATAAAATAAAAATTTAGAGGCATGGACTCACTATTCCTGACGATATTTAAAAAATAATAATTAGATAGGCTCTATTTTGAAGGAGGAATCAGAGGAACCTCGACTTACAGTACCTGTCTCCATGACAATACACGTGCCGGCGCAGATTGAAGCGTGATGGCAATATAGTTTCTTCGTTTAAATTCTACTGTACCCGCGTTCCCTCTTAATGATGATGATTCTTTGCAGAGGGTCAGTCATCTTGTCTATCAGTGCTACGGTACGCGTTAAACGCTCAAGGCGCTCGAAAGGCTACTTTTGTACCGCGATGTCGCGCTGATGGCACTTATGCGGCAGTGCAATGCGCGGCCGGAGCTGCCTCAGGATGCTGGTGCGTGACTCCAGACGGAAAACCCTTAGCAGATACAGCTGTAAGGAACGGTAGACCAGATTGCACCAGAACTGGTGAGTACCAGCCCTAGCCTTAAACTATATAGATGGACCAAAAGCGTCCATTCTCCTCTTTGTCTATGGTGCACTTCTTACTTCTTCATCTCTAGGTTTACACAATGGTTTATACTGTCTACTTTTTCACTGCTGGATTGCTTTTACGTATGTATCTATTATATATTTTCATTATATTTTATGCTATTTCATTTCTTAGCTAGCGTCAAAACCTTCTATAATCTGTGGTCAAAACTTTTTAAAAAGCAATACTTACTTAGTTAGCACAGTGTAATAAATAGATAATTTATTACACTGCATGCACTGTGCTATTATATAGGTACAGTGAAGCCGTAATTTTGTACATATTTAATCTGTCTGTAAGCACTTAAGCAGCCAACAGGTAAATATCTATTATTGTTTCTCAAATGAATCTCAATTATTCTCATCGTCTAATTTTAATTACTTACCAGTAAACACAAGTGAATTTTTTTAAATAATATATCGACAGCACAAAAACTTATCTCCTCTTGGCAGACATCTGTTTAAAGTAAGAAACGCTTTCGTAAACATAGGAGCAGTTGAAAGATTCAATTTATTTTATAACAAGCTTCGCTTTTGAACCTGTGTACCTACTACAGATTCACCGAAATATAAATAAACAAATTGTTAAGTACTCTTCGTTATTTTTAAAGCTTCAAATAATATTGTTATCGACGGAAATATTTAATACCTAAGTGCATTTAATAGGTAGGTATTGTTTAAGATGTCATGAAATTTTTATCAACGGCAGCTTACGTGATACTTAACCACGTAGATATACTTCCTTCAAGAAACTAACAGCTGAATATTATATCATAATATTATATACTTACTAGCATCTGATTAAAGTATTACATAAGTGGAAGTTCATTTCCAACTTTTGAAATAAAACTACGTTAATAATTTTTATGACGTCAATCAATATCGGTGTCCTACCAAAGTAATTAAGGTGGACGCCGCGTTAAGAAGGCGACTAGCCCAAAATTGTCGATTTTATAAATTTTTGTACTTGATAATAAGCCCCGAATTGTTTAATTTTTAAACATAAATACTACATTATATTTCCAAGAATTCAATCTGAGCAAAAATACGATATCGTAAAATTTTCTCGATAGAAAAAAATCACAAAGATGCATCTAACTTTGACGATTTTTTTCCTGTATTGCCAAAACCATACAGTAAACTGAGCTAATATTTTTACACATCATATAAAATTCTATCACCGAGGGTTCGACCTAGCGGATTTTTAATATTCTCTATATTTTTTAAGATATTTAAGAAAAACCACATTAGCGCTTCATCGCCAGATTTGTCTCACCTCTCAGTCGCCAATAGTCGCGTTCGTGCGCGCCTGTGGGGAGGACGTCCTTTGCCTTTACTCCGGATTGAGAAAATATTTAATCGAAACGATGGGAAACAAACAAAAAAAAAAAAAATAAACACACTAAAAGAAACCTTTACAGGAGAAAACGGGTGCCGATGAACAATTGTAGACGGCTTTTTAATTTAATATAAAATATGTATATTTGTTTACAAATATGATAATATTATCATGACAAATAATTTGTCAAACCCATATGTTGCGGCCGCACATGCGTAGTGCTTCGTGCTTGAGACGATACCATTGGACGATCTGCGTGTATCGTCCAATGGTATCATCTCATAGCACGACGCTTCGTGACGATAGACGACTCAGCGGTCGCGGCAATAGAGATTGAAAAAATAAATCGGCTTTAAATCGATATAGATTTGACAAAAATAAGTGTATGACAGCGATTTGAAAATCGATATTATTTCAATGAATGTCGCACTCGATACTATGGAAATATCGAATAAATTTCTTCGGACAACGCTACGGTCTTCAAATGATAAGATTAAATTGTCAAAACAGTGATAACATTATAATATTATATGCAAAATTCACTACTTCGACCATTCGCTTATATAATTATTAGAGTATGAACAAAGGTGACGACACATTTATGAAAGGATTAAGAAGAGTGCATAATAATATCTTCTTCTTTAATATATAAAAATAAGTGCCAATTTTCGTTGTCACTTTATAACTCAAGAACGGGCTCACTTATCCAAACCAAATTTTCAGGGTTTGTTTGGACTAGGTATTTAGTAGATGGCTTATGTGAAGTTTGCACAAAATCGGTCGAGTGGTTCTTCATTTATCACATTTATTGTAATAAGTAAATGAATTCAATAAATGGTTAGATTTTTTAGACGGGTAATTTTTTGTTTCGTTGTATAGGCCCAATACTATAGGGTATGATCGTGGATTGGTACCATGTTCATAAAAGTGGTGATCTGATGATGGGATCCAGGAGTAATCGAGGGAACTCCTCAAAATTTAAATGGAAACATATGCCGATTTTGCTTTTGTATGAAGTATTCCAGGCATATGTTACCAAAAGTAAGTTTTTGCACCAT
The DNA here is from genome assembly GCA_905333045.1 of Lysandra bellargus. Lineage (NCBI taxonomy): Eukaryota > Metazoa > Arthropoda > Insecta > Lepidoptera > Lycaenidae > Lysandra > Lysandra bellargus. The sequence goes on along the minus strand of HG995319.1, from coordinate 10,728,018 downwards.
GATATACCATGGTTCGGAGGTACTGAACAGAACTCCTAACTCCTTATAGATACAAGTATGGGGGTTGGGCGCTGTTTTAAGAACTACTTACAAGAACATATGCTACTATGTAAATTACATTCATCATCATCATCACTATCATCATCACTACTACATCAGGGTTACCGATGTCACGTGACTGTGTGCGTTACGCTTGAATTTGTTATGTTCAATATTATTATAAGGGTCAATTTGTACTATTCAACTTACGAGTAGTATAAATTGACCCTTAGTGTTGAGGTTACTACATACTAAGTGGTGGTAGTGAAGTCAGCTGATTATGAGTTTTCGTATTATGAAGGTGTGAATATCCTGGATCCAAAGTCACTAAGCAGTAAGCAGAACACATGCCTAAGTCTTTACAGAAAGCCAAGCCTGACATGAATCTTAAAAGAGATAAATATCTTAAAAGAGTGAAATGGTTATTTTTTGAACTGGATTATGTCCCATGTTTATTTTATCAATCTTAATCATAAAGTATTCGATAGTTTTAAAAATCCAACACTAAAATTGCACACAATATGTTACATATTCAGGGCCAGATTAATCATCAAGTTGGTTCGTTATTTTTTTTTATGAAATAAGAGGGCAAACGAGCAAACGGGTCACCTGATGGAAAGCAACTTCCGTCGCCCATGGACACTCGCAGCATCAGAAGAGCTGCAGGTGCGTTGCCGGCCTTTTAAGAGGGAATAGAGTGATAGGGGAGGGTAGGTATAGGAAGGGAAGGGAATAGGGTAGGGGATTGGGCCTCCGGTAAACTCACTCACTCGGCGAAACACAGTGCAAGCGCTGTTTCACGCCGGTTTTCTGTGAGAGCGTGGTATTTCTCCTGTCGAGCCGGCCCTTTCGTGAAGCATGGCTCTCCCACGTTAAAATTAGTAAACTTTGCCGTAACCCGCCGCTGATCATCAATTTTTGCAAATTTATTTTATTAGTGTATATAAGTATAACAATTTTGTATATTTTAATCTGACAAATGTTAAATATATTTTACGTAAATGCACACAAAAAGTAACCAAATTCGTACGTGGACGAAGACGTGGCTAGTAGATTATATCAAATAAAGTTATAATATTTTTGTAACAACTACAGCTTATAGTACGGGAGCCCTAGAACATTTTTTTTTGTGATTACTAACACTCAAATTTTTGTGAGTAGCTACATTTTGATATGACGAACAACATTTTTATTTTCGAACAATCTTGAAAGTGGTAGCTAACAGAGATAGAAAGGATTTCATACTTTGACTTGATGGTCCTAAAATATGGATTGTTTCATTTGTAGGACAAGGTTACTCTTAAATTTTATAACTACTAGCTGTTGCCCGCGACTTCGTTCGCGTTAGCATAGTAGATCACATCCCAAGTATTATTTATTGTACAAAAATATTCAATGTACACAATTGACTTTCCTACGATTTTATTATATATAGATGTTCCGCACGGCTTCGCTTGCGTAATTTAGGAATTTCACGCAACCGTACATTTTTCCGCGAAAAATAGCCTATGTCCCTTCACGTAGTCTATTCTTCATGTTTGCCAAATAAGATAAAAATTGCTGCAGTAGTTCTTAAGATAATAAGCAATTTCATATAATTTCCCCCGTTTTTCCGCATTTTTAGTTAGTAGTTCCTGAGATTAGCACGTTCGAATAAGCCCTTTCATATAATTTCTCCGTTTTTTCCACATTTTCCTCTATTTATTCGCTCCTATTAGTCCTAACGTGATAAAATATAGCCTATAGCCTTTTTCAATCAATGGGCTATCTATCACTGAAAGAATTTTTCAAATCGGATCAGTAGTTTCTGAGATTAGCGCGTTCAAATAAGCCCTTTCAAATAATTTCCCCCCGTTGTTCCACATTTTTCTCTATTTCTTCGCTCCTATTAATATTAGCGTGATAAAATATAGGCTATAGCCTTCCTTGATAAATGGGCTATCCAACAGTAAAATAATTTTTCAAATCGGACCAGTAGTTCCTGAGTTGGCGCGTTCAAACAAACAAACAAACTCTTCCCAATTATTATAATATAGTATAGATTAACCTACCAATATACAAAAAATCTGCTGGTTAGGGTTCCGCTTTAGTGTACAGTACACTAAAGCGGAACCCTAACCAGCAGATTTTTTGTAAGGTTAATAGTCATAATTTAAGAGTAACCTTGTCCTACAAATAAAACAATCCATATTAATTTAGGTCCATTAAGTCAAAGGTTTTTCGAAAATAAAAATGTTGTTCGTCTTATCAACATGTAGCTACTCACAAAAAATCAGCTTGTTAGTAATCACAAAAAAAAAATAATTGTTCTAGGGCTCCCTTCATTATTAGGAATTCTAACCAGAATCGATCCAGTAGTGTCAGAGCCTATTCGATTACGATACATAAACATATCATAAAGTATAACTAGTGTATAAGGCAAAAAGTATTAATTTGATTCTCAAAGTAAGTATAGATGGAAAATGTGACTCGAACTTCTCAAAATTTTATCTGATATATTTGGTTATACTACATTCGTACAAAAAGTGGTTACGAGAATAATTACACAAAATAGCCGCGGTGAGCCGTTGGACGAGTGCGGGGGGTATGAAGTGCGCGGGTGAAAACCGTTTTTTTTCTGTCATAGGTCACCCTCAAAACCGTGTTGGATACGTTTTAGATTGCTTGTTTTCTATGACAGCGCGGCTCGGCCTCTCATAGACAACAAGCTATGGAACAGCAAAAAAAAAAAGGGCGTAAATTTTTAATTTATTATAATTGAAGTGTATGCTTGAACCAATCTATGCACAAATTTTGGAAGCTTAAATCACTCTCCTCTGTTGGCAAAATAGGAATCCCTTTTTTACAGATGTCTTTTTGATTGATTATTCTGTGTTATAAAAGTGGACCAATCGTGTTATGCTATGGGTTATTCAAAGACAAAGACATGATGAATACTGACAATGAACTTTAATTTCTTAGCTTCAGTCGTTGCTGAGAAAAATCGATATCGCTACAGCCAAATTATCAAGGCGTCGCCTTAACTCTTAACAACACATAAAAGTGTTTAATTTCTTCTAAATCCATTTTAATCAGATTACTTATACCTTAAATATTTAGCACCAATAAATATAATATTTAACTCTTTCTTCGACGCGTTCGGAAGATTTTCTCCGAAAAATATAAAGTGTTTACCTAACAGATACAAAACAGATTTCACGCTGACTAAATCGCAACATAGGTCTATTTTTAGACATAATAATAATTAGATCTCGCTGTTGTTTTGAAACTTAGTTTGCTGAAATGTAGAGAATAGAGATTTATTTTGAATACCATTTCCGAGGAAATTTTGACACAAACATTGTTTTTTTAATGGATTAAATTGGTCCCTGCACATTTGAAACAGTTCGTGGTTGGTTACCACAGGGTGTCCAACCACAAAAACCCTTTATGATGCCCAAAAGACAACACATTTCGGGAGTTGACAACTTTTTAAAAATAGTTTTAAAAGCTTCAGTTGTTTACTATAATACCTGTAAATTATTATTTTATTCATTATTATGCCCTAGAATTATTTAAAAATTATTTTAAATACTGAATTCAAAATATGTCACAAAAACGCGGCATTATGGTCACGTGATCACGTGTGACGTCATCGTCATCGTCATCACGAAACAAAACAAGCGTAGACAGAGTTAAAGTGAGTTACCGTAGTGTTTAACCTAACAACAGTCAATTTTGTTTGACACAGAGCGATGACGTCACTGCTTCAGATTGGCGTTCCCAATCACGTGATTTACAGTTAATAAATCCATTTTTTTCCAATGTAAAATAAAATAAATCAATAATCATGTCCGTAGCGAGGTACGGGCAGGGCATAACAATAATTTATTATAAAAACAAAATAAATTTAATATTTTTAAAAGGCACCCATACAATAAATATGATTTTTTTAAACATTTTATGCTTGGTAATTGGTATCAATGATGACAACAGCCACCTTAATGTTCACAAAATACTCAGTTTTATTTATACTTTAATAATTAATAATAATATTCAAATAAAATTAAAGAATAAGGGGGGCTCCCGTACAAAAACACTTTTTTTTCTCTATAGTGGTACGGAACCCTTCGTGCGCGAGTCCAACTCGCACTTGGCCGATTTTTTCAGGACCCGAACCGAAATATTATGAATGGTAGGAGTAGGAGATATTTCATATACTTAAGGCCGTCCCCCGAGCAAACGACCATGACCATACATTTGCCGCGTTGCCGAGATCGCACCAAAACCCTTTACTTATCTTAGTTCAAAATTGACCTAAAAAAAATTAAAACGTGGAATATGTAGTTTATGATATTGTCGATCTATTGGCGTGTGTTTCAAATAAAAATAATTTGTAAATACTAAGGAGATGCTGAATGTGTGCTTGAATTTTAATAAATTGGTTTTACTTTGGAAGCTGATATCATGAGTATAATAAACAAAAATAGAAAATTTAAAACGTGGAAAGGAATGTTGATATACTGAAGATTATTGCTGTTTTTTTATTATAACTTTGTAGCTTTCAAATTATGAGTTTATAAGGCTCTGAATACGGTAAATTACGGCATCTCCGTAGGGAAGGCCCTTAAAGGTTCTTACAGACGAACGGCACGTGTCGGCGGCAGTCGACGGCAGTCGACGGCAGTCGGCGGCACGTGTCGGCGGCAGTCGACGGCATATGACGGCACGTGCCGGCGGCTGTCGACGGCAGCCGTCGACAGTTTAAAACACTTGCAGTTGTGACGTAACGCGTAAAGTTAAGCGTCCGGTCGGTATAGTACGCAACGGACGTTTCGCATCAAACTGTCATTTAATAAGTAGTTCTTATTTGATTTAGAAGAAATATATCAGTTATCAACGAGCTGGCGTTTGATTATATAACATGGTGACAGCGGAAAAAAAATATATTTTAAAAACTAAATAAAACGCGTAAATTCTGTATTGTAAGTACGTGGAAAGTGTTGCCAAACGTATTACTAATATAATAAAAGCATGGAATACGCTCGCCCGCCGACAGAGCTCTGTTTGGGAGGCAACTCCGTCAGCCGGTCTGACGCTTGGAAAAGATGGAAAACTCAGTTCCATGTTTTCATCAAGGCATCAGGGATGCATAAAGAAGACAGCGAAGTACAGGTTAGTCTGCTATTAAATCTCATCGGCCCGGACGGGTTCGATATATACGAAACTTTTATATTTGAAAATGAGTCCGACAGAGACGACATAAAGATTTTAGAGAAAATATTCAACGAACATTTTGGAGTTAAAAATAATATCACTTTAATAAGATATCGTTTCTTCACAAGATGCCAGGAAGTCGGTGAGACTGTAGACCAGTACGTGACTGCGTTAAGGCTCCTTAGTAAAACTTGTGAGTTCAGAGATCTGGAAGACGAACTACCACGGGATCGTATCGTGTGCGGTATTCAGAGCACGACGCTCCGCGATCGCCTGCTGCGGTGTGATGACCTGACACTTGACAGAGCTATCGATGTCTGTCAGGTCGAAGAAGTGTCACAGGAGAGCAGCCGTATGCTAGGGCCATCTCGTGTAGACGGCGTCAATGCACGTGGACAGCGGAGCTGGCCACAGCGGAAGGACTGCGGCGCGGTCGGCGATGCAGACGCCCGTGTGCCGCGACGAAGCTTCGGGAAAACGGCTACGTGTCGTCGATGTGGAGGCGGGTGCGAAAACATTGAGGAGTGCCCCGCTTTAGATAAACAATGTTATATATTTAATAATAATATAGACGCTAGAATGTGTAAAGTGCGGAAAGTACATGATGTAGAAGTAAAAGAGCAATTGCAGCAACCGCAAAATTTGGATGGGGAGGCTGAAGCAAAGACCTTTACTGTATCGGCTGTACATAATATTAATCAAGTTAGTTCTTTATCGGATGATTGGTCGCGGATTCATGATTTAGGCATTTCTAACAATGATAATATAATTAATAGGGTTGAGCGTTTACCACGACGTAATAATAATATGTTTGTAGACAAGGAGGTATCGTCAGACAACAAACGACAAATTTTTGTTCATCAATATTATAGTTATAGCGCAGTCAACAGCGAACGTGAGGCATGCCCGTGACACGCGTTGAAATCGTAGCGCTCGCTATGACATTTTTCTTTCAACGCGGGTGGATTTTGACACATTCAATTATTGAATATGCCAAACGAAAGTTGAATAAATAGAAGATGACGAAAATTGAAGATGAAATTACATAATGTGGACATAGCTATTGGCCTTGTTCGCCGGCGTAATTTTTAGCGCATGCGCCACAAAACCTTTTATTGCGCATGTCCAAAACATGCCATGTCATGACAACGCCACAAACAAAGTTTCTTTAAATATACTTAGTTACCTGTTAAGTTTAAACAACGTGTACAGTATGTACGGAAACACCGAATATAATATTATGGAACGTAAGAGTCCCGAACAATACTTTTGCATTTTGCACCTTGTTCGAAAGAAATAGTTCGTTCTATCTTATCTCAGACCCTAAGTATGAATAAAACAATATTATTTTCATACACTTTATGAAGCTCATGATACGAATGAAAGTCTGTAAAATTATTGTAATCTTACAACAAAGTGTTCTGGAAACATGATAGTTTTAGGAAAGGTCGTGGTAGGCCCCCTGCAAGCGTTATAAACTGTCAACGGCTGCCGTCGGCTGCCGTCGACTGCCGCCGACTGCTGCCGACACGTGCCGTCGACTGCCGCCGACACGTGCCGTTCGTCTGTAAGAACCCTAAAATGGAAATACTAAGCATGCAGAACAACATAAATTTTACATCATTTCTGCACTTAAATACTGTCAGTGTATTTATTACGCAATTATAGTTTCACCTCTAACCCTTACTGTCATAGGTTTAGTGTACGTAAAACACGCTGATAATTAATTGTAATTATTACCCTCGTGTGTAGTAATCAATATCAGTGGCGCATGTATAATGAATAATCTAAGATGTTTTAAAATTACCTACCTACATATTTTTTGTGTTCGATTCTACTGCTTATGTACCTATATGTCGCAGTCGACTGGTTAAAAAAGCCATTCAATCAAACAGCTAGCCCTTTGACTGTACGACGCTATTCAATCACACGGCTGTAGGTACGTCGTTTAGCCGACTTGTTGACTGCAACGTTCAACACTACAGCTAGATGACGCTTAGCCAACTGGTTAAGTGGTAAATTAACTAAGGTAACCATTAGTTTAGTGTTATTATTACACAACATAATGATAACAAGCAGATTTATTGTATTCTAACTCATTTTGAACACATAAATACCTTGGTGATGCATTTCATAATCTCGTGATTTCTCCTCGAATACTTACCTATTAGTTTAAATTTTGATTCGCTCGTATGTGGCCCCATTATTTCTGTTTGTTTAATAATTAACGTGTATTTACGAAAAATACCCTAATACAACCACAAGCACCGATTAGTTGACGCCATATTGTAATTTGTAAGCAAAACGCACCTAGCGCCGCGGTGGTGAGCGCTGAACTAATTCAATCAAACGGCGGCTTTTGAATCAGTTGTAGTGTTGAACGTTCTGAGCGACTTAAACATTCAATTAACAAGCTAGACGTGTGATTGAATGGCGTTGTTCAGTCAAAGGGCTCTGTTTGATCGAACGGCTATTTAAATCAGTGGGCTGCGACCACTGATCTCTATTTGTATAATGGAGGTCAGTGGCTGCGACATATACATAATATTATATACCTTTTATGACATTGGTTACACGATCAGTTTTTTATCAATTTGATCCATCAGTCTGGAAAGATTGACGGAAAACAGATCGTCTAACCCGCGGATTGATGGACTGATCATTTTTTAAATAAGTATGTACTTTTTCTAATCATCAGTATTCCGTTATAGCCTAGTAAACGAATGCTCGAAATGCTTTCGACTTTTCCAAGCAAAAGCTTTTCGCTTGGAAAAGTCGAAAGCAGAAATTATGACTACGCCACTTTGTTTGGACTAGTTAGGAGATAAACATACTAAAAGTCCTGACCCCTCCGAGGTGCGTCGGAGGGGAAAGAAGGACCCATTTTTGGTTTTTAGACTAATTTACGAAAACGGTGCTTCGTATGAAATTTTGTTGTACTACATAAGAAAAGCTAATAAAATTCTCTACAACTTTGTCCTTTACACTTTGTATCTATCTCCAATCGTTGCCTAGCTATGAGCTTCTAAAATTGGTCGATTTTCAAATACACCCATCAATACGACCTAAGGATATTTGTATTTTCTGAAATATCAGGAATTTTTGAAGACAGTACATAGATAAATAATAGCTTATTTTATGGTCTTTAATAAAACATAAAAAACTTTTCTGGATAGAACTTTCGTATGTAACCAACAAATCATTACTTCGTTTTAAATCATTACTTCGTTTTATAAAACTGAAAATTTCATTGTAATAAGAAAAAAATCTTCAACATTTTTATTGCCAATCGTCAAGTTAATAATAATGAATCCTAATCTATGGTTAGTGCAGACTATTTTCACCTAAAAATACATTTTTTGAGTCTTTCTGCGGTATGAGGCTCAAAATTCTTTGTAATTGCAAATAATAATTTTTCCTGCTATCTAAGTTACTAAAAAATCTTTTAAATGCTTGTTCTAGTCACAATAGACCGAATTTATGCTTCGAAGGTTGATTTTATGAAGGTTGATTTTTCATGAGTTTGGGAGATTGACCCTGGTATCACAAGAAATTGTCTCTGATGCTGGTGCTGGTAGAAATACTGGCTTGAACTTCATCTACATTTACTACAATCACGTGTTCAAATAATTCTGTGGTGTGCTACTATCGTCAGCCGGGTCTAGAGAGTCATAATTCGTGTCATAAGGTGTTACCATGGCCAATCTCCCAAACTCATGAAAAACCAACCTTCCGCATTTTCCAGATCGGGATGCTGAAAAACAAAATGTTTTGATATCACATGGACCATCTTAGTGGGAACCCTTCAGCACGGTTTGGTCGGTTTATAGAGACTCGTTGCTCTCCTGGAGCCTTTTTACTGATCGCATCGGCTTAATTTTTGGCTGATTTAACCACATTATTCTGGTTTTGAACTGGTCTACAGGCTGTTCTGACATAAATTCGGTCTATTGTGACTAGAACAGGCATTTAAAAGATTTTTTAGTAACTTAGATAGCAGGAAAAATGATTACTTGTAATTACAATGAATTTTAAGCCTCATACCGCAGAAAGACTCAAAAAATGTATTTTTAGGTAAAAATAGTCTGCACTAACAATTGATTAGGATTCATTATTATTAACTTGATCATTAGCAATAAAAATGTTGAAGATTTTTTTCTCATTAGAATGAAATTTTCAGTTTTATAAAACAAAGTAATGATTTGTTGGTTACATACGAAAGTTCTATGGCCATTGAAAGATCAATGATTTTTCACAAAGACAACAAATCCAGAAAAGTTTTTATGTTTTATTAAAGACCATAAAATAAGCTATTATTTATCTATTTACTGTCTTCAAAAATTCCTGATATTTTAGAAAATACAAATATCCTTAGGTCGTATTGATGTGCGTATTTGAAAATCGACCAATTTTAGAAGCTCATAACAAGGCAACGATTGGAGATAGACACAAAGTGTAGAGGACAAAGTTGTAAAGAATTTTATTAGCTTTTCTTATGTAGTACAATAAAATTTCGTACGAAGCACCGTTTTCGTAAACTAGTCTAAAAACCAAAAAATGGGTCCTTCTTTTCCCCCCTCCCCTCCGGCGCACCTCGGAGGGGTCAGGACTTTTAGTATGTTTATCTCCTAACTAGTCCAAACAAAGTGGCGTAGTCATAATTTCTGCTTTCGACATTTCCAACCAGAATCATTCGTTTGCTAGGCTATTAATCAGATTGATGGATCAGATACTAAGCGTATTAGTATAGCCATTATAGACTTCTCTAAGAATACAAGACAGTCGCTTGTGTTAGAAAAACGGTCGCACATAGACATATTGTCTTGAGAGTTGAGACTAAAGTCAAAAGTGGGCACTCGCCTTAGTGGTTGTCCAACCGGCTGCAGCCTGCACAAAGTGAAGCCGCCAAAGACAAAAGAAAAAATGTGAACCCAGCATGATCTGATCCTGCATTTAGGAATTCCTATCACAAAAACTAAGGCCGATAAGCGAGCCTGAATTTATTTATTCGTTAAAAGGAAATTGATTTTTGTTGCAAAAATAAACCCAGGTATAGTGATTTACCTGAGGCGACTACGTTTTGCACTTAATTCTATCGCGATCGTGGTATTCCGATTAAGGTTGTTTTGATGTTGTTACTAATTCGATCCTCCTGATACGATCAAACTTCTGATTCCGGTCACGCGTCTTCTCAATCTTTGTAAAGATATGCTAATAGTTTGCTGATAATATTTTAACGTTAAACAATAATATTAAATTGGAATTTTCACAAAATTTAGATACAATTGTTTTTATTACCTAAATAATGTATCTCTGAATTCGCCTAATACCTATTAAATATTTTTTAAAGGAATGAAATTGATTCGTCTAAAGATTTCTGGAGAATGAAATGATTTAAGTCTTAGATTAATCCGATCCTTTGTTTTTGGTCGGGAAATGCTAAAGTCAAGTCGTGCTGGGGAGGGCAACCGGGGTATGTGGGACTCGCTGCGACCGATGAGATGGTAGTGGCCGCAGCTCTACCCACTAAAACCCGACCGTGTTCCTTTCTGCGCCGCTACTGACAGATCCACGAGAAATGTGGGGTCACCGCAGTTCTATCAGCGGGCATCTGCCTGGTCGCCGGCAGACACGTCTGAGGGTCGCGGATACCCCCCAGGCCGAACAGAGACCCTACTAGGGCTTGTCTAGGCCATTCCTCTGCATATTTTACGTCAGGATGCGCAGGAACACATAGCGCATCGCGACCCGCTCGGGGGCTTTGTGCAATGGACATCGGCGTCCCCACACCGATGCCCCGAGCTCCCAGGCTATGGCGGAAAACGTTTCGCTCGTCATGGTAGATTAATCCGGTCCTAGCGCGCGAAAACCTTAATCTAAGAATTTAAGTGTTAATTAATTTTTCGAAAAGATTTGACTTGCCCTAGATTATGAGCGCCCTAGCATATTTTTAACTTTTAGTCAACTTTTTTTTCCATAGGTCCCTGAATTTCATAAAACAGGAAAATTTTCTACCTACTCGTAAAATAACGAGTAGGTATGAATTGAAATTTAAAAAACATAATTTCTAACTATGAACTGTAAATTAAAGTATACGCCATAGCCCATACCTAACTTTCGTATCAAAATATAGCATTATATTAAACTAAATAAAACCTGTTTAACTGTAAAATTATATTTGGTAGAATGAAATAAAATGCTAATAAAAAGTCTGTGTATATTTTTGATGTTTTGCTTAACCTTTAACAAGCGGTCTCACAGGCCGAACGGCATCAGTGAAACGTCTTTTTATCCACTTCCCCACACTCTCAAGGTTTGACGTCTGTGTAGCTTCGAGTTTGGTTGCCCCCGCGCTGTAGAAGGATGCAGTTGCGCCGGACTAACCCAAATCGACAAGTTATATGGATGCAAAGTTCGATAGCGGCCTATGAGACCTTAGGTCACCAGTAGTGTAACTTTTTTATGTTACTTTTTTATTGATTTTTTTCATTTTTTACATCTTTTATTTACGATGGATAATTCTGGTCCTCCTAAAAAGAAGCTAAGGGAATCGGGAGTCGGAAAGTATTGTTAAACCTTAGAAAACAGCTTTCATCTGAAATTCATAGAATAGGAGAATGGTAGGCATAAAAAGATTCCACTGAACCGGAAGCTGAAAATATTGCCGAAAATTACATCCCAGAGTGCAAGCAAAGTGATCATGATTTAGGAACCGAAGAGTACGACCTAGGTTACATCGATCAACAAATCAGGAGCCAAGGCAGGAGAATCAGCCTTCAGAATTAGTAAAGTTTGACCATTGTCAGTTTTATGAAATGATAGCTGTGATAAAAAGTTTTCTTATTTTTCAGTTACCTAATTATTGTATTAATTTTATGGTAAAAGTTTGTGTTTGATTTATGTTGATTATAATTTTGTCGAGTCGCAAAAAGACCTAGGCGTAACAATAACTTCGGATCTGAAATGGGAAACGCATAATATTATAATGAACGTTTATCGCATGGGAACCGTACATTTTTTCGGGACAAAAAGTATCCTATGTCCTTTCCCGGGACTCAAAGTAACTCCATGCCAAATTTCAGGAAAATCGGTTCAGCGGTTTGGGCGTGAAGAGGTAACAGACAGACAAACACACTTTCGCATTTATAATATTAGTATGGATATTGTCAAGAAAACAAACTCCATCCTTAAAACGTTTAAGTGTCTGACACCTAAAACATTCCTGCTTATGTTAGACCACTTTTAGAGTATGTATAATATGTAATATGGGATCCTTATTTTAAAAAGACGTCAAGTTACTTGTAAACGTATAGAGAAAAGCTACAAATATGATAAACACGTTACGCAATAAGTCTTACACGAACACTGAGGGGAAGTCTCATCGAGACTTATAACTCTTATAAGGCACCTAGAAGGTACTTTTTACCTAACCGAGTGGAAGTAGTCTGGACTCTGGAACTGCTTAAAAACCAAATGGACCAATTGGGAGATGAAATCTTCAAACGATTTGACACACACGGCTAGTGTGGTTACACAAATAATAATAATAAAAATAATGCCGTAGGACATAGACGTGCCGAAATAAATATTGCCGTAGGACAACAAAATATAACACATTTAAAGTTTAGCTTCTGAATCGACGCGGCCTAACTCTATCGACCCTAACTCCAACAAATTCTACATATTATCAGTAAATATGTATGGCTTCGCTATTTCGCTACCGTCGTCGTGGAGATGAGGCGAATATTTAGGGTCTTACTACAAAAGATTTAAGGTGACGCCGCGCTAAAGTAAGAAACCGTGTTGGATATGTTTTAGATTGCTTGTTTTCTATGAGAGGCCGGGCCGGTCTCTCATAGAAAACAAGCAATGGAACAGCAAAAAATGGAAAGGGCGTAAGCGACAAAATGGTTTTTGTCGCGTAATTTAAAAACCATAAATACATTTCATATAAGCTATGCACATATTAAAGAGTATGCTTCAACCAATTTATGTACAAATTTTGGAACCTTAAATCACTCTCCTCTGTTGGAAAAATAGGAATCCCTATTTTTACAGAGGTCTTTTCGATTGATAATTCTGTGTTATAAAAGTTGTCCAATCGTGTTATGCTATGGGCAATTCAAAGACAAAGACATGATGAATACTGACAATGAACTTTAATTTCTTAGCTTTAGTCATTGCTGAGAAAAATCGGCATCGCTACAGCCAAATTATCAAGGCGTCGCCTTAAACACCCGTTGAACAGTTGATTAGAGAAAAATTCCATACAAAATTGTCTCAAAACAACTGTTCAACGGATGTTTAAATCTTTTGTGGTAAGACCATTAGTTTCTGGCCTGTAGACAACTGGCAAAACGCTAACGCTAAGAGCGCCTTCACATTACGTCGCAAGCAGTACGGCTGCAGCACGGCTGCAGTGCTGCAGCCGCGCGACTTCATACAAAAGAGAGTCGCGCGGCTGCCGCGCGGCACGTTTTAGTATGGAAGTCGCGCGGCTGCCGCACCACTGGCGACGTAATGTGAAGGCAGCCTTACGCTAACCCTATAGTTTGTTCGTTCTAAGATGATATGGGTGACAGTTCTAATATTCCTTGCTACGGATTTTTTTTACAAGAAAACAAAAAAAAATCAGAATGTAATAAATTATATTCCATCTACAAAAATAAATGTTTCCTGTAATTGCAAATGAATAAAAATGAAAAGTTGCTAAATGCTAACTTATTGATATAAAATTATAAATATTAACTTTGAACTAGGAGTATAAAATTATTGTTACGAAAATATTTGAAAAATGTCAGATGCATGAAACGGAACTTATGTCAATAGAGATTGACACAGTTGAATCGAAATCAAATCGATAAAAAGGGGCGGCCATCTTAAATCGCCGGCGTCACTCTGAAACATCAGTACGAAATCGATAATTTCGATTGCAATTCCTTTACGAGGTGATTCGATATTTTCAAATTATTCGATTATTTTTTTTAGGTAACTTCCCTACTATTGTCAATTATAATGTGTCACGCATATCATCATAAAACGAACAAACTATAGCGCTGCAAAATGTATGCGCTTTGACATAAGTCATCGCTTCGCTAGCGAATACTAATGTCAAATCCATACATTTTGTAGCGCTAGCGTTAGCGTTAGCGTTAGCGTTAGCCTTTTGCCAGTTGTCTACGGGGGCTGAAGTAAGTAACGAAACAGCCAAGCCATACACACTGATATATAGAATTTGTTGGAGTTCGGTTATATAGAGTTACGCCGCGTAGATTCAGAAGCTTGGCTCTACATTAGAGATGTCTTTTTCACAGGGCAAACCTTTTGTGGTCGTCGAGGTAACTTTTACATGAAATGTTTTTCGTGTTTTATTAAGAGGTTTTTTGATTAATGTCCATCCCGTGTAAACTTTCATGTCCTTGTTCATACAATTGCTGAAAGTCTCATTTAAACTTCCATTACCTTTATTTTACGGCGTATGACCAAATTTCGGCCTATTTTAGATAAGTATAAATAAAATATAGAATATTAGACCTATTTAATTGAGACTTTGTATGTTCAATATGTCTATTATGGACAATATTTCCTGAGAATATAAACTATCTGGCACATCGGAAACCAACTCTATGAGGGTCAACTTCCACTCCCCCACATTTTAGGGGATGGAGGATGAAAATTACAAGTTTATGATTTTTTTTGTTGGTTGTGTACTAAACTTAGATTGCATACCATATTTCAGCTTTCTAGCACTTCAGGAAGTAGCCAAACATTTTGGTGATCATCAGTGTGTCAGTGAGGAAATCGGTGTATTTTAGATATCAATAAAATCAAAAGTATAATAGCTCTTATACTTTTGATTTTATTGATATCTAAAATACACCGTTCAATTGAGGCTTTGTATGCTTAATAAGTCTATTGATGACATTATATCCTGAAAATATGAACTATCTGCTACAAGTTACAACGGAAACCTATTCTATGAAGGTTCAAAAAACGGCGAAAATAATATATTATTATTTATGTTAAACCATAATTATGTTGAATCTGTCGTGCGTCATGCCTAATGTGAGTATAGGAACCACGGAAGATCAGGCTATTTAGCCGAAACTTTTTCGTTTTCGCTTCGTTATAGAATCGCCCATCAAAATGTATGAAATTGACATAATAATATATATAAATATTATTGCTTGGTTGTTTGTTTTAGTGTGTGCTGTGTATTGTCTTAATGTGTGAATAAATCATTTTATTATTATTATTATTATTATTACTATATGTTCCGCACGGCTTCGCTCGCGTAATTTAGGAATTTCAAGGAAAATTTTCCCTTCACGTGGTCTATTCTTAGCCCATCAAGCCCCGTAAGGCCCATATGCGCCGCGATAATTAAAGATTTCCAGGAATTGGTGATCGACGGATTAATGTGTCCCAAATAACATAAAAATTGCTCCAGTAGTTCTTAAGATAATAAACACTTTCAAATAATCTCCCCCGTTTTTTCCACATTTTGCTCTATTTCTTCACTCCCATTAGTCTTAGCGTGACAAAATATAGCCTATAACCTTCCTCGATAAATAGGCTAACTAACACTGAAAGAATTTTCCAAATCGAACCAGTAGTTCCTGATATTAGCGCGTTCAAACAAACAAACAAACTTTAACAGACTGTCAAATGTCCCAGAGTAAAAATTTTACAGCGGATTAGTACTAAATGCAATGTTAAGTGAACAACGAATGAACAACTACCAATTCGTTCGTTCTTGTTATAAGGCGACGAAATAGCAATGTACAAGATTAATACGACGTCATGTTTGCTGCGATGTGTCATCTTCTTCCTTATTCGTATAATACGTCATCTGGTAGATAATGCGACCAAATTAAAATATCACTGATCACATACATTTGTTACGCTACAATAGTTCTTTTTAATTTACCAGGTTAATAATTATTGTCTGTCAAAGCTGAAAACATGAATCATAATACAAACTTTTATTTACCTACTTATTTCGGTTTGGTAATTTTGATACAAGTTAGTGTTTTTGCAATGTCAAGGAAAATCCAAAGGCTGAATTTTTGACAAAATGCAAATAAATCATATTGTTCATCACTATGAAACAATGAATAATATGCAAGGATGTCGCGGAAACACTAAAAAGTCAAAACAGATTGTTTTTATTGATATTGGATATTGTCTTAGACAATTGTTGTTTTGACTAATATAACAGCCTGTTAAATATTTAACGGACCTCCACAGCAGGAATTAAATCTCACCGTGTTAGGTGATTTGACAAGACATTATAGCGCATGGTGGAACGCTCGATAGCTCTAATAGGCCGTTAACTGATTTAACAAGCCATTATTTATTTAACATTGCTTGATGAAACTGGGTCTTAGCGTATTAAAATATAGTCTATAGCCTTCTTTGATAAATGGGATATGTAACACTGAAAGAATTTTTTAAATCGGACCGGTAGTTCCTGCGATTAGCGCGTTCAAACAAACAAACTCTTCCGCTTTATAATATTAGTCTATATAGATAATATCATATCAATAAAATAAATTCCAATTAAGAAATGAAATTCGTAATCGAGCGTCCTATTAAATGAATTACTCATCATAACCTCGATTCGAACTCGTTTAATTATATGTCTAGCTGGCTGGTGTTTTATAGGCGTTATATCGAGACAGTCTTACGACTATTGGCTAGGATATAAAGCTGGGATGGCTGTCTTTGATGCAATCCGAAATATCTTTCCTTTTCCGTATTAGCTTACGATAGCCTTTGATGTGTCGATTGGACATAATTTAGCAGTCTTAAAATAAATATATGGAAATATTATAATTCCTTAAAACTTTGTTAAATAAACAGTGGTCCTGTAAATAATTCATCACCAATCATCATCTTTTATTTAAGACTTACTTTGGACCTGTAGACACTAGGTACTAAGGCATTGGTAAATAATCAGAATACCATAATATCATTACCAAGCTTTTAGGAAAATGGTAGGTACCCACTTATAAGATGAACTAATTTAAAGGCCAAAGCTGAGACCAAATAAATTACTTATTTGGTTTGAGTTTACCTAAAGTAAAGGTTCACACAACGCGTTTGACCAAATAACTTATTTGGTCTGAGTTTATCTAAAGGTTCTCACAACGCGTTTGAAGCGTCCCGTAGAGATTATGGGATTCCGGATTTGGGAGTGGGTGTGTGGATATCAGCTTGTCTGTGTGGGTTTTCTAAGAAACAGCCTGCCTCAGACAGCGCGACGCCGAATTACAAAGGGTTCCTGTTTTTTGCCCGGTTAGAGGCAGACAATGATTATGTTAGAAAAAAGTGTTCGAAGGCGTTTATTTTACATCAGCCCTAGTTTGTGTTTCAATTTTACCGCTTCTGCAGGTTAGTGGTAATTGATAAGTAAAGACACTCAAGAGAATACCTATTAACGAATTTTGCAGTTTAAGCTTTAAAACTAAACCTTTCTAAGCAATAGTGTGTGTCACCGATTACACGGTCAAATTTTCATCAATTATCTGATCCATCAATTTCCGGTACGGATTGACGAAAATTTGATCGTGTACGCCACGGATTGATGGATTGATCGTATTTTTAATATGAAATTTTTATAACCGTCAATATTCCGCCACTCAGATCGATGGATCGGATTGATGAAAATTTGACCGTGTAACCTGTGACTATGAATTATTATGATATTGTATCTAATTTAATTGTAACATAGCTAACACTACCTAGCTAAGTACTTACCTATATTGACTACATCATACATGCAAAATTTAGCTTTTGCTCTATCAGGTAAAATCTACGTTTCTGAGACTAATCTCTATTATCTACACCAAATGATCCAGGACTTTTTTTTAATCTATGTTGCCGGGTTGTCTAAGAGGTTCGAGGCTAGAAGTCAAAAGGAAAAACGACCCAATGAACTCTACGTTAGAATATATATTTCCACGTACGCGTACGAGAGATAACGTTGCGTTGGGTTATACAGATACATATTAGAGTCTGGAAATTTAAAATTAAATTACTTTACTGTTAAAATCAGATCAAAAGAACCCGTTTCATGTAGGTTATGATAATAAGGTAACATTATGGTTAATATGGATCGGCTGAAATGAAGACATAACGTCGTTTGATTAAGAATTTATGGCGGTGCAGCTTACGGTTACCGGTTTTCGTATTGACTAATGCTGCACCACAGCATAAGTAATTAAACGTAGACCATCTTTTTAAAAACTGCCTGAATCGGGTGCATGCACACATACGCGTGATTTCAGATAGTTTTTAAGTGCGGAGACGGCAAAACAAAGGAGCTCATCGCGTCCCGCGCAGGCCGCAGCAAACTGATGTCTGTGTTGAACAAATATTAAGGAGTACGGCTGAGTTACGCTACTGTATTTGTATAGTGGATGTAGAGTCCGTTTGGACCGGTTGGGTACACCCTCCCCTCCCTTGCAGGAACACATGGGTACAGGTACAATAACTTGGAATACTATATTGAGGCGCACGTGGACTATATTCTGCACTTTCTATAGTCCAAGTTATAATACTGCCTCAGAATACAGAATAAAATACGGCTTATGTTAGGGTGCAATATTGCTAGTTTCCTAGCTTAATACACCCGATACCCGGTATAATTTATCCCTAAATATCTGCATGGCCCTATAGGGCATCCCTACTCCCTACGTCTCGATGTCTGCCTCACGTGCTCCATAATACCTATCAACTCATCCAATTGAGTCTTTAGGATGTAACAATTTAAAAAAGGGCCACCCACAACTCAGTAACCATTACTAATCAGTTTATGTAGGATATTTTTAAAATCTTGCATATACGGCGGCTAGTTTTAGTCCATATTTTATTATTACTTGTCCCGGTGAACTTTGTATCTCTCCTCATAAAAAATCCTTCCCTGGACTTCTACGAATATTTTAACACTAAAATTAGCCATATTGGTGCAGCCGTTCTCGAGAGGCTAACAAGATTAATGATTAATTTTTATTTACCTCGATATAGATTTATTTTCTTCTAGTAATAGTTTATGTTCACTTATTTTATGTAACTACTGTTGTATGTTATTCATATTGGAACAATTAATTTATTATTAGATATTCATCGAAACTTCTTGGTCTTAAACCTCCTTCGAACAGTTTGTGGAATAAAAGTTTCAGTTAAGTATCTTCCTAGCTAAAAACCTCTTTAGTAACAGCTTTCAACCAAATTACAATTCCAATCATCATAAATTTCAAAATTGACAGTTTCTCATTTAGCGTACCTAAAGACAAAACGCTATACTTAGATAGTTTATAGCACTCACGTTTAGACTTCTAACTAAGCAATTAAAATTTTGATATTCAAGACAACATGTCAATTATCATAATAATTATTTAAGTTGTTAAATGGGCACTCTAAATACTTCAGAATACAGCTAGTATATTTTAACGCGTAGTTGTCAAACACAAATTACGGACTGTTGAATGTTAGGTAAATTTTAGATCGTTTGCAAATGGTTTGCAAAATGCTAACTATCCTTCTAGATTACTTCATTATTGATTTATCTGGGTGCACGGTAGTGCACCCGCCGAGACGAGCCAAGCGAAGCGCAAGGGCACTACCTTTTCTCGAAGTGTTTCGCCGTTTTTTGAACCTTCATAGAATTGGTTTCCGTTGTAGCAGATAATTCATATTTTCAGGATATAATGTCATCAATAGACTTATTAAGCATGCAAAGCCTCAATTGAATAGCTCTTATACTTTAGATTTTATTGATATCTAAAATACGCCGATTTCGTCACTGACACACTGATGGTCATCAAAATTTTTGGCTACTTCCTGAAGATAGAAGATAGTTTATATTATCAGGATATGATGTTAATAATATACTTATTCAAAAGACAAAGTCTCAATTGAATAGGTCTAATACTTTATATTTTATTGATATCTAAAATACGCCAAAATTTGGTTATAACTTATACGCCGTAAAATAAGTTTAGTAGGGAGGTAATGGAAGTTTAAATGAGATTTTCACCAATTTTATGAATAAGGACATGAAAGTTTCCACGGGATTTTAACTAAAAACGTCTAAATAAAACATAATAAAATAAAAAGACTAAAAAGACTGCCTAGCTAGTAGCAACTCACAAAAAGGACTGAAATCCCACCAAAACATTTCATGTTAAATGTCCTCGACGACCACAAAAGGTTTGTCCTGTGAAAAATACATCAGATCTAATGTAGAGCCAAGCTTCTGAATCGACGCGGCCTAACTCTATCGGCCCATAACTTCAACAAATTCTACATAATTCAGTAAGTATGTATGTATGGCTTGGCTGTTTCGTTACTTATTTCAGATCAGAAACTAAATATTCGAAACAGCGAAGCCATACATACTTACTGATATTATGTAGAAAGTGTTGGAGTTATGGTCGATAGAGTTAGGCCGCGTCGATTCAGAAGCTTGGCTCTACATTATAGTAGGGGAGGTAGTGCTAGCGTTCGCTAAGTCATTTCATACCGACCAAATTTTTGTCCAGCGGTAGCTTAATATTTATCAATCAATATAATCAGCGTCAGTCGCCGCACCCGTGGTGGAATGTTAACTGAGAGTATTTCAAATTTGTAAAAAAAGTAGTTGCGAAAAGTGATTTTATACCAAATGAAACTTTGATGGATGATTATTGAGGTCATGTTTAACCAAAAAATCACCGTCAGCCGTATTGCAGACGGGAGATTCAACGTCAGTCGCGTTACTGAACATGTAAATTTTTTTTTTAATACAAGGTCATTTTATACCGTACCAAATTTATACAGGTGAATATTTCTACTTTGTAAATAATAAAGAAAACCGTCAGTCGCTAATACGATGGTGGAAAAACCGTCAGTCAGCGATTAAAGTTATGATATTTGTAAAGAAGAAGTATATACATTTTACTTTAAAAGCGCCATCTGTTGTTATATACTAAAACTAAAATAACACGTACCGAACCTAAACGTGTATAATCTAGATATGAACCTTTATTAGGTGCGAATTGGGATCTCTTTAATGTCAATTCAATATGATTCCCAACAACTTTGAGATACTCTCAATTTTTATTCCACCCATTATGAAGTGGCTGACGATCAAAGCTGTTATGTATTAATGGAATACTATTATTGTAACGATTTTCGCTCGGTATAAAATGACTTTTTAAACTGAGCGCGACCTCCCCTACTATTAGATCTGATGTCTTTTTCACAGGGCAAACTTATATTTTGTCAACTGCCCAATTTGAGAATAAATTATGTCTTAGCGTCCCCTTTGTTTTAATTTAAAATGCATCCAGATGAAATAAATTACCCCCAAGCCTACACAACGCCCCTAATTTTTTTTTCTGGGTCCCACACCGCCCCCTTTTAGATCTTCAGCGCCCACTTTGGGAAAAACTGCTCTACGTGCTTGGGGGTACGCAGTACGCACAACATCTGCCTAGTATTCCAAGTAAGCAATAAGTTGTGGCCTGGGATTAGGAGGCTGCCTCACTGGCCGAAATGGCTTCCATGGCTCCGTCCATGATGGTTGTGGAGGAGTATCGCCAAGTTTTAGTGAACGCCACGCTCAAAGCCCGCGATAAACGCTATGCGATAGCTAAATAATTATTGTATTTGTAATTAAAAACCCGGCTTAGTAAATCTACGTGAACATCAAACCATAGTATAAGGAGGGGAAGTAAGTTATCTTCATACTAAGGCACCGCGCGCGGCTTGTATGTGTGCGCCATAGTATCAATGCGTCGCCGCATGCACACTTATTAAAATCTCGGACCGTTTTTGGACCATACCAGTCGGGGCTAGCATTTTACGCAGCACGCCCGCGTCGCGCCTTGCCGCGAATCAAAAATGTCCGATCATAATCGCAGGAGTAATAAATATTGCTGTGTTAATTGTAAATCAGATATTAATTATACACAATAAAGCAAAGTTCGAATCATAATGTCAACAGATTTGTTTATAGTAGGTACCTACAGGGTGCAATTAAACCTTCCTGTCAAATTTTTTCCAGGGCTTAGGTATCATTATGAGAGTCCATTTATCCAAAAAAAAATTGGGTGTTACTTTTTTTTTCAATGACATATTTTATCCCATTTAAGATCGTTGCAGAATGGTTACTCGCGGCGCGGGGTAATGATCGGGGGTGACGCGGGATGAGGCGCGCGCGCGGGGGCACTTTACGCCAGTGGTGTTCTTAACGGCTATATTTTCATAGCGCGCTAGATGGAATACGCTACATTTTTCAAGCGCGCTAGTTTTGACGCTACGTTATAACGAATGTAATCTCGATTCGTTCAAGCGCGCTAGTTTTGATGCTATACGTTATAACGAATTTCAAGCGCGCTAGTTTTGACGCTACGTTATAACGAATTTCAAGCGCGCTAGTTTTGACGCTACATTATAATTTATAATAGTTATAACGAATGAAATCTCGATTCTTTCAAGCGCGCTAGTTTTGACGCTACGTTATAATGAATGATACGATAAAACGATCGATTGGACACGTTGTAAAGTTCTTTCGTTAGTAATTATAACGCGGTGGGTGATTTAATATTATAATATAACGTGTTTATTAAAGATAATTACTTAGAATAATATAATCGTTTGAATTCATTATTGTTTATTTGGTTAATTTTATTACGTTTGAAATAAGTAAGTATTTAATTTTTTTACAACAGTTTTTTTTACATTTTATTTGCATTTAAAAATATAATAACGTATCCAGATTTAGAAAAAATACATTCACATAGAACGGAAGTAACCATTATATTACAGTACAGTGGTCTTCGGAGCAGTGGGTCATAAAACATTATAATAAACCTATGCACGCAACGCAACACTGAAAAATTTATGACAGCCGAATTCACCCGATTTGGGCCCGAACGACACGACAACGAACCAAACCGCGCGCGATCGGCAGCGCGAGCGGCGCCGCGCTAGGTCAGTGACCGCGCGATATGTTATAACGTAGCGTCTTATGCATAGTTTTATAGCGCGCGCTATTCGTTGCGAAGAAATAGCGCGCTACTTTTTTCAGCTATACGTTATATTAACCACCACTACTTTACGCGCGGCCGACGCATCGAGTCCATAAATTGTAGTGTTATTTAGGATAACTTTCGGAAGCTATTTCTCAACATTTTAGTACTGAGTGAGTATAAAAGAAAATATACGTGTATTTTTATTTTTAACAAGGATTAATATATCAAAATTTGGCAGGAAGGTTTAATTGCACCCTGTATAAGAGACAGGCGTTAGTTTTTAACGTTGTTTTAAAGGGTATATATTTTATAATTTTATTTAGACATTGGATTATATGCACGATCCAAGTGCCGAAATATGTATGCAAATATGCACGAAAATTGGCCGAAATATGGACAATCAAGAGTCACATATTATTAAGTTAAGTCGGAATACCACGACGTTGCCGCTATTCATGCGGTTGCGAACGAAGCGCGGACAGCCGCTTGCCGCTCCACATCACAACGGCGCCGCGCCGCCGCCGCCTAAAATTGACAACCCTAAGACAGTAGGTAATTAAATCGCGGATTGGGCCGGAGTTACCCTACTTCCCCTCCTTTTACTATGATCAAACTCTTTGCTAACTTTTTTATACGCGAAAAAAAATACCGTTCTGCGGGGGATGGGGTATCCTACCGCGGATATGTGGACTAGCTGCGTCTTAAGATGATAGTAATGCAGCCTCTACCTACAAAAAACTTGGCGGAACTCCTCCATAACCACCATTAACGCAGCCAGGAGCAGTCGCCTGCTGTTTGGGCTATAGCAGCTGCTCGTCTTGAGGTAAGGTTTATTTACCTTCCAGGCCCAACAGATATTCCTTTGAGTCTTGCTTGCGCTATCCTTTCTGAGTTCGCGATATTCAGGAGTACCTACGATGCGCATCGCAACCAACTCGGAGACACGTGCAATGGGCGATAGCATCTCCAAGCAGCCGCCCCGAGTGCTCCAGCTATGGCGCGACGTTCTAATCATTTCCGATCCTGCGTCTTCGCCTCGGGCTGTTTCGGGGGTTGAACGCCTCCCGCTCTCTTAGACGCTCAGCGTCCACTTTAGCAGAGATCACATGTTGTGTTAAAGTCTCCACCGCTTGCCACTTATGTCCATTCTCCAGCAAGGCTCAAAATATCGCCGAGAGTGTGTGTCTCCCATGCGGAACATGTTATAATCGTGTGCTACGCCATGTCACATACTTTACTGCAGTTGTGACAAGCCGTTGTTTCCCCTCGTCCTACTATCTCACATAGGTGCCAACTGCCAACCGAAGCACCCAAGGCCGGTAAGTAGCTGCGTGAGATGAAAAGACAGTGCACCGGTCTTTCAGTTGACCCATTCTTTAAGAACAGGTCGAATGGATGTCAGCAGGTTGAACTGACTTGCGGCTGCTGCGGATAGAGACGTTGGGATGGATCACTTATTGCTTTTAATTAATAAAATAAGTTTTATTACATATTATGTTATAAAAAATTGTTTGACCTTGAATAACAACTCGGAGACTTGACTTAGAACTTTGGTGTATAATAAAAATTATTCCTTAGATTATGTTATATATTTAAATAATGGGTTTATTTGCGTTGACCGGCACTTTTAAAATTAGCCCAAAATTGTATGGACGTTGGATCTTGTCCTTTTAATATTATATTGCCAAAATTCATTCGACAAACGCGAACTCGCCCGAATATAGAATTTATTTTACTTTTATTTATTTTTTATCTAAGCGTCCGAGTTCTCACGTTTCATTTTGTTATTCTAATGTTTGAATATAATATCGCAGTCTCGTATAATCTTTATGCAAATCTACAACGGTTTACGAATTACGATTTACGAGTTACGCCACATTTTAGAAGACGCAAGATTCAAGAAGCATTTTAAAAAGTTCGGTTATTCGATATGGTTGTGTCGGCCTTACAAGACGTTACAAAGGCTCATACGGCATGCCACGTGCTCATCAGCTAATTAGGTCGTTTCACATCTGTTCTAAGCTTCCATCGGTTTTTCTCAGTTCACTCCGACGATAAATCTGTTTTGTGCAACGGCAAAAGTAAGTCTCGATTCAATCGTGTGACTCTCTTGTTTTTCGTATTAATGATAGAGAAGGCAACATCGACATCAAATCTTGTCCTACAAAACGGCTCAACCGATTTTAATTACATTTTGTATACATACATTCGTTAGGCCTATAAAATAGGTTTTTATCTACTTTTTATATTGTTACTAGAAATAATTTATATAACAAAACAACGTTTGCCGGGTCAGCTAGTAAAATAATGTGTATCACATATTAAAAGTAATTTTGTGCCGAATAACAGCGTGCTTTTGAATGTTGCTTGCGTCCTCTAATAAATGCAATATTCGGTCCCTAAATTGTAACATTTCAATGGACTATTAATTAGTAACAGACAGCTGTAGTAAACAGATTAGTATAAGAATTAAGAGCCCGAAGAAAACTAAAATGGCTGTCATTTTACAACCGTGACAGAGAAAAAATTTGTCGATAAAAATGCCATAGGTTAGGCCACATTAAAGGCTCGGACACCGGTGAAGGCAAACATTGTATATCGAGGAAAATAGGTATCGAGTCACAGTTTAAAAAACATTTGAAAACACAGGAACACAAATGTCCGAAGGTTCAGAGAATGTAGAAACAGATGATAAATCGGTCTAGTACGCTAACGGAAATTCCAAATTATGAGTCTGCTGTGAGCGCTACGGTCCGTTCTGTCTTTTTTTACTTGTGATATGACCTTTATGCCATCGTCGAAAGGATTACTCTCGTAGAAACTCTGAGGTAAAATAACTACGAACGGACTATACATGGACCGAGCAGTATTTTATAAGAGATTATCCTTTAATATGTTTCAGAGTTCTAAAGGTCAAGTTTATTTGACTGTCATAGTGACAATATGGTCGAGCGTTGACCCCAGAATTGTTTAATATATCTAAAAAAACAGCTTTACAACTTTACTATCGTCAATCGTCATAAAATTGTTCCAAGAAATCTGATAACTACAATATAATGTCTAACTAACAATTAATAGGATATAATAATAATAATATTATATGTATCATATTTGAAGATAAATTATGTTACATTACATAATATGATTACATCGATAGATCGCTTTGCGAACTGTAATGTTCAGAATTATTTAAACGCGAAAATGACTTTTAAACTAACGATACAAGGATCAATATCATAGTTTCAAGGCAAAATAACTCTGAACATGCTTAAACTCCGTATACGGGACCAAAATAGCCAAGTTGCTAAAATGACGTGACATCCTTTTAAGGAGTAGGCAAATTTAAGATAATAATAACAGAGTAAAGGGCCTTACTCCCGAAACTGATATCGATTTCGATTTTCGATTTCAACGGTTTTTGACACTTTAGACATCTAAAATAGCGTACGATCGTGCTGCGGATCGGTTTGAAACTAATTCAACCTCAATGGATTTTGCTATTCCTGACAGCTACGCTAGCGCACGATCGGGCTGCGGCTCAATTTGGAACTAATGAGCATCGAAACATTTGCCAAATCGAAATCTTAGGTGCTCGCGACAAACAAAATTGCCCGAGAATCGACTTACAGATCGTTACAAACGTTACAAACGTCATATTTCACGATAGCAACAGAGGCATTTACATCGATTGAGATCGATTGTTGCCGAGTTAGGTATTGTAAACGTTTTTTCGGGTCACTGGGGTATCGATTGGTGTGGTGTCGTTTCATTTTTTGTTAATAATAATTATTAATTCATTATTATTTTAACATAATTATATGGCTCGTCTGCAAGCATTTCAATGTGATTGATGGCACCTCCAATGGAGTTAAGCTCTACATCTATACGATCCCATTTTAAAATTTGGTATCGTGCTCAGCTTGATTCCTAGATTTTCTTCCGGAATCTCAACAACATCTCCATTTGTAGTTGCGTCGGACGGACCATTATTTACCAAATAAAAACTAACTTTTAATGTCGGCATGTAGGGAATGGGATATAAATTTTACAAATACTAGAATATGTATGACAATGTTAAGTATAATTACAAAAGAGAATTTACATATTTGTTTAATGTCAAGATGTTCCTTAACGAAAATAACCATTTTAAACCCACTAAAGTAGAAAACGGGCACATGATCTATTTAAAGTTTCTAAAGAAATGTATTTTTATGGTATGACGAAAAAACACAAACATTATTTCATATTTTTCGTAACCTTCTACTACTTTATAGGTTGCTGTAACGACGTTGACAACACGCCATATCAACATCTCGATTTTGATAAAATTTTGTTCCGGAATTCCTACGCATTACAATGACATCAATAATCGGCCAAGTGCGAGTCGGACTCGCGCGCGAAGAGTTCCGTACCATTATAGAGCAAAATCAGGCCAAAAATGGTGTTTTTTGTATGGGAGCCGCCCTTAATTTTTTATTTTATTTTAATATTATTATTAAATATTAAAAAAGACATATAACTAAGGACTTCGAGAAAAAATCACTTACCTGTTGCCATTATTGATATAGAGCAAAAAAAGCCAAAAAAATCACGTTTCTTGTATGGGAGCCCCCCTTAAATATTAATTTACTTTTGTTTTTAGTATTTGTTGTTATAGCGGCAACAGATATACATAATCTCTGAAAATTTCAACTTTCTAGCTATTACCGTTATTGGGTTACAGCCTGGAGACAGACGGACAGACAGACAGACAGACAGACAGACAGACAGACGGACAGACGGACAGACAACGAAGTCTTAGTAATAGGGTCCTGTTTTTACCCTTTGGGTATGGAACCCTAAAAACGAAATCGAAATCAGACTCGTATCAAGTTAATATCAGTTTCGGGAGTAAGGCTGAATTCACGAGTAGGTCGACTCAGACAGGGCCTTTTTTTTAACGCCAAGAAATGCATTTACGTATTCCGCGGGGGATGAGGGAGATCCTGACGCGGATATGTGGGACTCGCTCGAAAGCCCTACCCACTAAAACTTGGCGGTGCGTCCTCTCTCCTACGGCGGAGCCACGGGTACGACACCGCGACCGCAGCTCCACCAGCGGTCGTCTACCTAGTGGTCGGCAGACCCCTCTTCGGAGGGGCGATTACTCGCCACCCAGGCCGAACAGAGGCCCCAGTGCGGGCTTGTCTAGGCCATTCCTCTCCTTTTCGTCGCGATGCGCGGGAGCACGTTGCGCATCACGACTCTCGCGGGGGCTCGGTGCAATGGGTGACGGCTTCAAACAATCGGACAAGAATGCTAGGCCCTGCTCTAACAACGTCATTTCACGTTTGTTAGAGTAGGACGCGGCATTCTCTTCCGATTGTTTGAGTCTCAAAAAAAGTTTCATAGTACAAGGCCAGGCCAAACACTGCGTTGCGACGTCGCATTGCAAAAAACTACATTGCTTTTCTTAGGCCGTGTTCACACCAAACCGACTGTGAGCTGCCGAATGTGAGCAGGCTCACTGTGAGCCCCACTGTGAACGTGAAAATATACGGTATCGAATGTCCGCGCATACGCCTAGCGTAATAGCGTATTGTAGGTTATATGTGAACGAAAAAGAGAATATGTATGCAAATACAATAAACCGCGTAACGTTCGCTCACATTTGGCGGCTCACAGTCGGTTTGGTGTGAACACGGCCTAATTGTTCTTGCGATGTGGCGCCGCAACGCAGTGTTGTGGCCTGGCCCTTACCCAGCATTGTGAAACATGTTGAAAGTGACATTCGCGCCCAATTGTTTGAAGTCGAGGTAATCCTTAGTTCTTTCTACTCTGATAATTTCCGTTCCGAATTGTTCCGAATTTGTTTTATTAAAATTTTATTAATAAAAAAAGTTTTGGATTATAAAAGCATCTAGGCCAGGGGTTCCCAAACTGTGCGCCGTGGAAAGGCAAGAGGGGCGCCGCCGCGGCCCGCGAGTCGATCCTCCATCATTATCATTTATCAATAACCACAAATATTATAAAATAAAATTATAATAATATGAATTATACAAAGCAGGCAGACGATTAAATATTTATTATTTTCTTGCTTAACCTAAGTTACTAACTATAATAATCATTAAAACTTTTTATTATTTTTGTAACATTTGCTAGGTAGAGCAGGGCGCCGCGCCGCGCCGCGCCGTGACAAAATATTGACTTGTAAGTGCGGCGCAGGCTGGAAAAGATTGGGAACCCCTGATCTAGTTCTAGGCTGTTTCTCATCGCGATAAGCGATTATGTAGTTCACCTACTCAGAGATTCAGCAACCGCCAATCACATGCTATGTTAATTAAAATAATATAATGTTATTATTAAGAACTGGATAATAATAAGATATGTATCTTATTACAGGTAAATCGCAAACCAAACGACGATCATCAGTTCGTGGTCAACGCAACAAGCGAAGTAAGTTGAAATAGGCAAGCAATCATCTAAATTCTAACATTATATAAGAATAAAACACATTTTTTTGCCTATTTTTGCTCTTTATCGGTACGGAGCGAGTCCGACTCGCACTTTGCCGATTATTTTACACCTTAGCCCTATAAATACATTTTGTTTTGCATAATTTTTATAGCAATAGCCTACGAATAATAAAAACTATGTACTAATAATAATCATTTATATAATATAAAGTTTTGTTGCCTTTGTGATTAAATTCAATGATCTCTACCACAGACACAGATCAAGATCTATGTCTATGATCTCTACAAAACGAATATGCGTAAGACATCTACGATCGGATGCTATGGAATGCAATCTCTATAATATAGAAAGGCTTAAGGCTTATGGCGTTGTCTACCTGACCCCCGTGAACTGAGAAGCATGTCGTATTTGACCCAGGTTTCTCTGGTGTCGTTTAAAACAACGAAAGTTATGTTATGGGCTATGGCTAGTAGAGATCAACTACGATAACTTGGCGCGCCCCTCCAAAATTCAAAACGTTTGAAGTGCGTTGTCAAAACGTTTGAAATGCATTGTCTTGCGCGGTAGGCTAGTTATGATTAGTTGACCAACAATTCTTGGTAATAAGTGACATTAACTGAAATATTACGTGTACTGTGATTGGTTGAATACTTACATACAAACTCTTTCATAAGGGTGTGATTACACATTGAAACAGTCATTTGGAGGGGCGCGCCATGTTATCGTAGTTGATCTCTATCTACCGATTAGCGAACAGTTAATTGCTGTGCAGCTAAAGTACAGGCATTTCTATCCTCTCATATCGAAATCTAGAAGCCTTCTTTCATTTGTTTGAAGAAATTCTACTATGTTTTGAAAAGTTTTTTTTTTGTAAAGTTAAATTTTCATCCCACTTCGTGATGGTAGTAGATATATTTTAGTTAACATTTTTACTAAGATGGATTAATGCTAAGTTCTAGTTTTAACCGATTCAGTGCGGATGACACGGGAGCCGTGTCATACATGTTTTTAACGTGTGGCGTATGACACGTGAGCCGTGTCATTTGAAAAACGATTGTATCTCCCTCAAATTACATTTTAGAAGGTTCTACTCTGAACAAAATCATCTTAATTTTCCACATAGAACAAGCCTATAGGCTTCGCCTCTGAATATTCTGTGAATTGCAAAAAAGTAGGGGCCGCCAACCTTTTTTAAAAGGTGCATTCATTTCGTATTACACGGCAGCCGCGTCTTATGGGTTTTTAACGTGTGGCGTATAACACGTGAGCCGTGTCATTTAGAAAGCGATTGTATCTCCCTCAAATTGCACTTTAGGAGGTTCTACTCTGAACAAAACGTCTTAATTTTCCACGTAAAACAAGCCTATAGGCTTCGTTTCTGAATATTTTGTGAATTGAAAAAAGGATAGGGGCTGTCTCCTTTTTTAGCCTCATGGTTCCCATCATCAGACCACCACTTTTGTGAACATGGTACCAACTCGGAACCGGATCAATCGGAACAAATACCCTATACAACAGAAGAAAAATTTTGAAAATCAGTTCACAAACGAATATCGTTGAACACATATAAAAAAAATATCCACAACCGAACGTATAACCTCCCCCTTTTTGGAAGTCGGTTAAAAAAACTTAATAACGAACTTCTTTAAATTTATCTACGAACGTATAATTTACATCGGTAACCCAGATCTATTTAATATACTCGTTTTTCTAACCTTGAAACCTACAAAAGGTTTGCAACATCTGAATAAAAAAATAGTTTACCTGCCATTTTCAGGTTAACACTTTGTAAAACTACTCGAAATCAACTCAAAAAAATGTAGCCTTCCCTTAACATCAATTTTTTGGGCTCAACCAAATAAATCAAGTTAATACAAGCGAAAAAAACAAAAAAAATAATAAACTTTTTTGAACGTGGCGGGTAACACGGTAGCCGTGTCATCTACTTCTATGGCGGCTAACGTGTCACGAGAAAATTGTATGCCGCGGCATACAATTTTCTCGTCATTCGTTCAGTCGTGGCGGCCGACTGAAAGTCTTCAAAAATGTGCGCCGCATTGAATCGGTTAACTTTTATAAAACCAAATTTTAAAAGGCTGTACCGTCTCTCACTATCCGACTTGGAGTATTCAACGTTTGTCCAACGCGTTAATTGTTTTGATACCGTTGGTATCGAGAAAGGCATGCCATTTTGCGACACGGCAGTTTCAATACTGAGTCAATTTAGGACTTAATGAACTCGAAAATTGAAAAGCTACGACCGAGAACGACCAACGAATTCGGAAAAAGCCAAACACGCATTCACACAAGTTGTACGGTACCTTTTTCGAGTTTCGACGCCTCCGTGGTCTATACGCTTCGAGATGTGTTCGATGTAAAAAATAATATTGTGGTTAGAACAATGTAAGCTGATCATCTACAAATAAAATTATCAGTATAAGGCGTATTACGTATAAAAGCTAGGCTCAGTCCTACGCTTAGTCTTTTGCTAGTCGTGTCCATCATCCATGCTATTGAGGGTAGAGAAAGAGGGTGCAACTTTGCGCTTATAATGATTCTTTAAAATCTTATTTAACTCGCATTACATTCGTTCGAGAACTAACTTTGCGAACGAATCGACTTGCATCATGCATCAAAACCTCAAGTGTTGCCTGTCTGCTGTCGTGCATTGGCTCATTCTGATAAATATTTATAAAAATATACTTTCGATACATGATACGAATCTCGATAAATAATCGATGCACGCAATTTAAGATTTACGTGACTGTGGAGTGTTGCGCGCCGAGAATTTGTAATCCAATCATTTCATAGAGGATATTATTGAATAAGAATTTTGTTATTTACATAAAGGTCATACAGGACTTCACTATTCAACTGTGGCGGCCATCATGAATTAGAGATGAATTACTTCAAGTTATTTTGATTTGCGGCTGTCGATGAGAAAATAAAAATTTGATAAAAATCAATGATAAAAAAAATCAATGATAAAAATACACTAATTTAACTTTTTTTTTTTAATTTCTAGAATAACGTTGGACGAGTTTCTAGATGAAAAACATGAAAAAAATTATATCTGGATACTCATTTAACACGTCCCAGTAGGACTATCTTGACTTTTGACGACTAGCCTAATCTACATTTTACTACGTTAGAGTTATTATAATAATCACGATGCGAGGTTGTAATTATTTATACATTCTTACTCTTGCGGTAATGTAGTTAATACACATTTCGATATAAAAATATTGTGACTGAAACTAAAAATTCTGGATGTGCCCGTGTAGAGCCAGAACCTTGGTTAAAAAGATTTGTTGACTTCTTTAACCACCTAAAATAAAAACATTTGGTGGGACCTAGACGATCGGGATGCATACACCAGCATTAGTTTACTTTATACCTATATATTTATAACATTTGCAAAACTTACGAAAAATCGCGGAAAAAATAAACTGCGGTCAGACCGCAAAGGTAACTATGAATAACTATGAATTTCTCTAAACATCGTAAAGATAAATTTAGGTCTAGAGAAGCTAATGAGGAAAACATAAATAGGTAAACACTTGTAGACTGGCGCCTATGATTCATAAAACCTTGCCGCTTATAACAGTTTTATTGCTAGAACCTAAGTTCGTATTGCAAATTTATTTGTGCCATTATATACAAAATTACACACACTCGTTGGTATCGGTACTGTATAATGGTTCTGATGAAACACCGTCTCGTTTAGTGACGGTACTGTTTTGTCTTTTTCTGATGATTTTAATTTGATATATTTTGATACAATCATGTGATCTATGGTTTAGGTCAGTGTACTGTCGCGGCACACTGGTGTACCATGGCCAGGAGTTGGTGTGCCTCAAAAATACATTTTACCTACATATTCCTAGTTTATAGACCAAAAAAGGCAACATCTCGCAAGGCCCTCAGGACGATCGAAAAGAATGGGAATTAACTGATTATTTTTTCTTGTGTACTTACCTCCAAAAATTGTTTTTTTTCTAGATGTACCTTGAACACGAAAAGTTTGCGAAACACTCATGACTCTGTGTTCCACAAACTCTGGTCTAGGTAACTTTAGTCTAGAGTCTAGACCAGGGGTCACCAATTAGTTTTGCTCGGGGTCCATATTAAGAAATGAAATGACCTTCGCGGGCCGCACATTTAAAAAAAACAAAGATTAAAAAAGGTTTAAAAAATAACTACGGAATTTACAAAGGTAACCTTACATATCCATGAAAAAAGTGACAATTATTGTCTAATAATAAAATTAATTTCTAATTATAGCTAATTCTCTCTGATGTTTGGAGTGAAACTGGATAAACTATTGATATTAAATCCTGGAGATGTTCATCAGTAAATCGAGACCAAAATTTATTTTTAAACGAAGTTCATCTTCGAAAATGCTTGGTCCGCACACAATGGGTCGGCGGTCCGGATGCGGACCGCGGTCCGCCATTTGGTGACCCTTGGTCTAGACTAAACAGTCTATAAAGTGTTAGTGAAATATAAGTAGGTAATTCATGGATTTTTAAAAATTAGGTACCTTCCTAATAACCTCTAAAACTTTGCTCTTTTTCGTTCGTTTTTGGACAATATTAATGGACAATGGTGCGCAAAGAAATGTATGCTTGCAAATTCTCTACTAAACGTTGTCATCTCTTCGCAGGTTGTACTCGAGCTGATCGGTCGCAATTCAATTCGAATCTCATCAAAATCTTCAGCGGGGAATTTGAGAGGACCAGGTCTGACCAAAGAGCTGTCAACGCCGAACCAAGAGCAGTAGCAGATTGGAAGTTCAGAGAACTGGACAAGGATCGAAGCGACACACTACAGAAGTCGGAGTATCGAGGGTTGAGACGGCTGATTAAAAAGGTAAGATCTAATGAGAATACAAACCGGGAAAGAATAGAATATAAACCAGGGAAGAAGAATAACAAATAAGGAAGTAAGCAGAGGGATTGCATGAGGGTAAGCATCCGTGGACATTCGCAACACTAGACGAGTTACATAGTCTTGAAACTACTAGAGCTGCGACTTGCAATTTCTGTTTCTTGTCCACAAAACTTCACTGATCACCGGTCACTTAGCGAATCGCAACATCAACCCATTCGTGCTTAAGCATAGTTCTCCCAAATTACGTTTGGCATAAGTAGATAATAATTAATTATTGGATAAGTAGGTCTCTTTCTTCTTCCTAGTAATAACTGACATAAATAATATCCTTTGTTTATTACTGCTTCGGTCGAATGTGGCCTTAATAGTTCAAGTTCGGACTTCCGATAGATAATGACGTCAAAGGCGGGCCTATATCGCGCTGCAGCGAGTGTGAAGTGACAGTGGAACTCTTTGTATGCGATAAATACAATGCATTAGTGTATCTACTATCTAATGGCTTCTCTCGAGTGGCTCACTTTCCCGAAGGCGCAACAATGTTGTTTATATTGCTACGAAAGTAACGTTACGAAACCCGTTCAAAATCTTCATATTAGTAGGTATCAAACTTTTTATGAAAGTCGCCGCCAAAAATCACCTCAGTATTGTTGTCAGCCTCAGAAGCCTGCAACATAAGCAGCAATCCTCTCTCTTTTTTGCGAGTTAGTCATCAGTGTTAAGGAGCTGGAGTCCAACCTTCAGCCTCCTCCACTCTCACCTTCGTCGTTTATCAAAGTTTTACGTTCGCGTTTCAACTCAATATCCAGTTGTCCGTTTGAATCTTTTCCATGTACCACAGCAACCCGTTACCATGACACAATCATCAGAGTAAGGGTCGTATCAGAGTAAAAGTATGTGACAAATCTAGGCCAAATTTTTATGGCCATAAAACCCTTGGCTGAGGCAACAAAAACTGACCAAGGTGTTCCTATCAGGTGGTGAAGCCGAAGCGATGCGCTCGCGCCTGGGCTCGTGGCTGCGATGGCGATGGGAACGGAGAGATCGCCCGAACCGAGTGGGTCAATTGTCTCCTGTCCACACCAGAGCCGCCGGCACCGGACTGTGAGTATATATAGGTCGCTTGCAGATAGCCTTGGGTTACTCCAGGTATGCGGGCGTTTAAGATGGGATATCGTAATTCTGATGGAAGGGCTTACTGCAACAGCCCATACAACAGCGGCTTAATTGTTGCGACTGCGTTAAAGACTTTTACCATTAAGGTTTTTTACAGACGAACGGCGCTTGCCAACGGCAGATACAACTGCAGCCGTCGTTGTCGACAGCTGCCGTCGACAAATGCCTTTCGGTTGTAAGAAGCCTAACAATAATTCCTAAGATAATACCCTCTTCCCCGTCTTCCCAAAAAGTACAAACTTGTTTTAATCTTCAGTGCCTATATACTTTTCTAATTAAGGCGATAATCGAAAATAAATTATACCGCAGGGGCAATTTTATACTTAATTTGTATGACAATAAAGTCGTGAATACGCTGCGGCCAGAAGCTATCGGCTCGATCGGAAAACATGCGACAAAACGTAATTAAAAATATTTAAAAAATAACTAGGAGCATTTAAGCAAAATGCCTATACGATTTTGAGTTGCAAAGGTGTTCATTAATAATTAGACTAATTTCCTACAATACATCTATTTTCGTTTTAAAATAATCTTCAAATTTCGTATTTTTAGAGGTCATTTCGAAAATTAAATGTATAGAGGCAAAATATATTAATCGTGTTTCTAGTTCTTCTCAAAACTAGATAAGGCTATGAAGATATGTAAATCTCATTACCAGATTTGTAACATTTCTGAGGGTCCTATAGTATTACGTCAAAAAGGACAGTTTTTTCAATATGGCGCCTAAATCCTCCTAGTCAAGCTTACGAAACCTCTAAATGTTGCGATGATGTTCGCCAATACCACCAAACCGATATATAATAGATCGTTTTTTGGAAATTAATACCAAAAAAAACTATACAACAGCTGTTTCGCCTTATAATGAGTCCTAATGGAACAATATATGCCGAGTAAGACATGTTCCAAAGTGTTCCAAGAATTAGGAATCTTTTGTCTACAATGTCTAGATAAAAGTCTTGGAATTAACCGATTTAATTTTTATTTAAATATTTGTAGGTTTTTTTATATTTCTCTCCTAATTAAGTACGTCTTATGAATATTGATAAGAAAAAAGACTTAAAAGGAATACAAATTTGCTGCCACTATTCACTATTTTATCTACTATCTTAATTGAAAATGTAACACAAAATCCAGTTTTATAAAATATATGTTATATGTTATTTTTAGCATAATTTCGGATTCACAACCCATTGTTATACATTAATTTAGAGGTTTTGAGTTTATCCAATGTATTTTTGTCTAACTTAGCAAGGGTTCCTAAAACTTTTCACCCATATAACTTAGCTCTACTAACACCTATTTCTATTGAATTGCATATTAACACGTAAATCAACACAATTATTACCCTCAAATGTGTGCGCAAACATAATAATAATATATAGTCTCTCTTCGCTTCTTCATGTCGTTGAATGCAGACGACGACAGCGCTCCAGAGCCTGAACCGGATTACAATGAGGAGGAGCCACCGCCCGACTCCAGCGCAGGTTTTATTTCTTTGTCCTCTCCACACGTAATAAGAGTGTTTGATATTCTATTTTCCACCAGGTGCCGCTATGTAGCTTAATGGCCTGTTTTACCACTTCCTGATAAGTGCCGTATAGGCTATCCACCACTTAACTTGACACATAGAGTATGAAGAATATGTCAAAATAGTAAAAAAAGTTGTGGATAGCCTATCCGGCTCTTTATCAGGAAGTGGTGAAACAGGCCCTTAGGGTCTCTCGTTTTAAACTGGTGTCGTATGTCACGATGTAGCTGTCATGTGTCACGATATAGCTATCATGTATCACGATAATATGCCTAGAGTCTAGACCGTAAAGCTACACAGCGGCACCTGGTGCCAAATAGAATAATCAAATACCCTACGAATAATAAAACTTAAGGAAACTAACTCCCATACTAATACAGTTTTAAATTTGGTTCCATTCGAACTGTCATGTAACGTCAGCCTTTATACCCCTCAAGGTCACCTAAATATTGCAAATGTATGAAATGTGAACCTAAGGTACACTTTTTTGACAAGTATTTTGGAGCATGTTTTTTGACGGAGTTACTCTTCCTTAGTTTTTATTATTCGTAGCAAATACCCTCATTTGCCACACCTTGACTAGGCTAGTGCTGGGTAAGTATACGGAACAAAAAAAAACACAATCGCTTGTCCCAGACACTTTAATTGCGTTGCTCGAAATAAAAACATATAACCCTATCACGGATGCATTTCCTAAAATTTTTTGGCACCAGCGATCAAGGTCAGATCGATAATCTTGTCGTCCAAAGTGAAATACCCGTATGCGATGTGCCCGTGTTTTCGTTGCTTCAATTAATTTTAATTGACAAATAACCGCTTCTTGATAAGTAAAGCTTATTAATCTTTTTTATATCTCCACTTCATTAGTGTCGAAGTATATACGACCGACATTTTTAAAACATTCGAAATTTTTACAGCGTATTTACCCGGAATCATGAGGAATTCTTTTGCGCCGGAAGGCTCAGTGACCAGAGAAGACGAAGCCAATGACTGTCTCACAGACAGACAAGCAGTATTAGATGAACAGGTTAGTATAGATACTGCCAACCCAGGAATCAGGATTTATAAATAGGCCGTATAATGTCCTATGGGATTTCGTACATGGGGAGGCGAAAATATTGTGGCCTACTCGGCCTACTCTCATAAAAAATACAAATCCGGCACTGGATACTGCAAGATTCGGAGGAGCAATCTTTATTACGCAATGCATTTTAGACTTCTCTAGAAGTACCTATGTATGTATTAATAATATAGTATGTTAAGATTTCGTTATATACCTAAGCACTAAGCAGTTAGCAATTAGCATGCTGCAGGTGAAATAGTGATTATGGCCAACATCGATACCTAATGTTCCCGCCCATCGATTTGATTAATCTTATTGCACTTTCAAATTGTTTATCAATTTGCCGTATTGCGTTTTTAGGTGCAGTGCGAATGCTTTTGCGATTTTATCGTTGCGATTGAACTAGTTTTTATGTATTAAATTATTTATAGGTGTGTTTGGCGATATGTTAGCTATGCGATTAATTGAGTTGTACATTCCGTTCATAGTTTATTTTATCTCTGACATAAGTATTACTTAGAAACTCCGAGGTGAAATAATTTAATGGAGAATTTATTATTCGTAGGAGAATACACATGTTAAGGCTACTTTCATACTAAAGTGACTGTCATGTCAGCCACCATTCGCCAAGAGCAAGCAGGCTTTCTGACTACTGAGTCAGAAAGTGTGCAGTGAAGTATGAAAAAATATAGAAAAAAAATAATTTGTATGGTTATATAATATTATATAACCATTATGTTATATAATATGTAAAATAGATATGGTTAAATATGAACGCAAATTAAATGTTTTTACTTACATGCCTGCCTTAATTATCATGTGGTTTATTATTTTATTTGATTTTTTCCGATGCAGAATAATACATACTTAGCTACGAATAATATAACCTATAGGTAATTATTTATTTGTCACCTGATATGTAACAAAAT
Source organism: Lysandra bellargus (assembly GCA_905333045.1). NCBI lineage: Eukaryota > Metazoa > Arthropoda > Insecta > Lepidoptera > Lycaenidae > Lysandra > Lysandra bellargus. The sequence goes on along the minus strand of HG995319.1, from coordinate 10,688,718 downwards.
ATAAATAGTGAAATATACACGTGAATTAGCATGCTATTCCACAAATCTTAGTTTCCTCGCCTTACCAATCTAACACGTTATTTATTGCGCATCTTCTTTTTTATGAAAATAATATTTAATAAATACATTGTATGCGCGAATACTGAAAAAAAAATTGTAAAACACTTAAGATAGATAGATATCTTTGCTGATGAATTTCTAGCAACAACCAACATTACTTTTTCTATCAGAAAGCGGGCAGCGCGCCGCTTTACGTACCAGAGTGTATGGGTGATGGTCGATATGCTCGAGCTCAATGCTACCGCTCCACCGGGTACTGTTGGTGCGTACATCAGGACACCGGGAAGCCCATACCAGGATCCTCGGTGAAAGACAGAAGACCAGACTGCGACGCCGCGCCGCAACACGCTAGCCCTATGAGAGGTGAGTTCTTGCCACTGCACCAGCTGGGGTATCCATACTTCCATACATGGGCGCTGGCAGGGGGGTGCCAGGTGGTGCACTTTCACCCCTTGGGAATTTCGGGATCAACAGGAATTAATGAAATAAAAAGCATTTGGTAACCCTATTACCATGCCGTACAAAGATAGTTTGTAATGTTTCGGCTTAAAATGTAGTAATTGACGTAAATAGACAGTTACTGTTGTTCGTAAAAAGTAAAAAGAAAAGAAATAAAACTAAAATCTGCACCCCTTGGAAATATTTCTGCCAGCGCTCATGCTTCCATATTAATATTATAAATGCGAATGTGCGTCTGTATGTTACGTCTTCAGGCTTAAACCACTGAACTGATTTTGATAAAATTGGGTACGGGGACACTTTGAGTCCCGGGAAAGGACAACGAAGTATTCGTTGTAAAATCTTGGATTTGATGGAATGATGAATATTGGCGCATTTACTAACAGCACCACCGGAAAACTCTTATAAAACAGTAAATTATAATAAGTGACGTTTTCGTGCATATTTGCATGCATATTTCGGCACTTTCATCGTGCATATAATCCGATGTCTACTAATAATAAATAAGACTGCTGAAACCATTCAATGCGAGAGCCGAAAAGCTTTGTGCAAACAGTTTTTGTTGTTATACCTCCCATTGAAAATTATAAAAGTAAATTTTTGAATCGAAACTATAACTGTGAAATGTGAATACAGCAGAAGTGTTATGATTTTTGATATTCAAATGGGAGCTGTAACAACAAAAACTGTTAAATAATAATGGACATAAATCATTTGACAACTTACATCCTTTTCCCTCAGGCTGTCCGGAACCAATGAAAACTCATTTCCTCCGTGAGTTGCTGCGCTTCTTCATATCCAAGATGACCACATCAATCAACGGCACCGGTCCAGGGTAAATATTTCTTCTTTCTTAGATTGGGATAGTACTAGGGTTCTAGGATTCTATACCGCTATTCCACTTGTACCCAATAGTAAAAATTAAAACAGACTAACATATTGTAACATACTCTTGAAGACTCTTGAAGACTTTATTCACTAACACTAGCTCGCACAAATCAGTAAATCCAAACACTAAGCACTAGATCCAAATCACTGAGCACTATCACTGTCCTAGGTCGTAGCCGAGTCGTAGGTTCACTATCACTCACTATTGATCACTTGTTTTCACTTCGAAGAGATCGCTCCGATTAAACTGAGTTGGCTTGTTTACCTGCGGCTATTTATATGGCCCGAGACGCTTTCTGGAACGTTCCATTCTGGATTGTACCTAATTCACGTAAACAAGTAAACACGTAAACAAGTGTGGGAACTTTCTAGCAGACTCGAGCACGTACCACCTAGCGCCATCTAGTTTCGAGTAGGGGATTTATGTGTAGTGAAACCCCTAGATAAGTTTTGCTGGTCCGACGCTAGATGGCTCTATGTGTCCGTAACAATATTATAATTTATAACCTTTTTCTTTTTTTAGAAGTCGGTTAAAAAGGTGTCTGACTTCTTTGTGATCCTAATCTATTTATTTGCATAGAATTAGAGCGTATTTTGATATCGTTGTTTATTTGGCAGTGAATATTCGCACATTTCCGTTATATATTTTAACAACACACTCTTTATATTTAAACTAGCTGTTGCCCGCAACTTCGTCCGCGTGAATGTATGTTATAAGTCGGTTAAAAAAGTATCTAAGATGTTGACCGGGGATGTAAGGTATCACCATGCCAAATTTCATTGAATCGGTCCAGCGGATTCAAGATTAGCCTGTACAAACAGACAAACAGACAGAGAAACAAAAATTTCAAAAACAGTTAAAATGTGTTCTACTACTCTTCTAACATGCCCCTGACTCGTTTTTTTTTTAGGGTCCGGCTCAAAGGGTAAAAACGGGACCCTATTACTAAGACTTCGTTGTCTGTCCGTTTGTCTGTCACCAGGCTGTAACTCGAGAACGGTAATAGCTAGTTGAAATTTTCACAGAATAAGTTAGTAATATTTTTAAGAGAGGCTCCCATACAATAAAGGTGATTTTTGGCCTTTTTTGCTCTATATCAATAATGCCAACAGGTAGGTAGTTACTTAACTTTTTCACAAAATCTTTTGTTATATTATGTGTACTTTAATATTTAATGATAATATTAAAATAAAATAAAAAATTAACACAAAAAACACAATTTTTGGCCTAATTTTGCTCTATAATGGTACGGAACCCTTAGTGCGCGAGTCCGATTCGCACTTGTTTCAAGTTTATTTTCCATGTACAAAAATTTTACCTCTACGATTTTATTATAAGTATAGAGTATAGATATACTTGTATTATACTACAATTTTCAAAATACACAAATAAAAGATATTATTGCAGTGACATCACTTATATTTCAAAAAATGCCTACAATACTTAAGGCGAGGATTACAAATATAACAATAATATATTTAAACAATAAAAATTACATGTAGTGCGCCCTACTAGTGTAAAGATTTGGTTGTAAACGGCGTTTATCAAACATTGACAATTTGTTCGGCTTATCCTAACATATTAAAATATGACTTCAAATGGGTTTTTTAAACTACCATACATAATATTATAAGGACACTTAATGTAATACGTAGCACTCTAGGTTACAGTACCCTTAAATAGATATAACATGGTATAACATTCTAATTTTGTATCATAAATTGCTAAAAAATTCGTCAAAATTACATACGCTTACAAAAATACGACTATTTATTTAACAAACATTCCCTTCTCGTTTTCATATATTTTAGTAATTTGCCTACTACTCTGGTTCACAAGTGCCATTTTCGTCAAAACCTGATCTCATGCACTGAAAATTATGATTTTGGTCTCATTCGATTCGGAATACCATCTAGAACATTCTATCAAAATTCCAAGAGGGGCTGAAATAAAATGTAAAAGTTATAACTTATAAACAATTTTAAAATATTTGAGATAATCAAAATTGGAAAATATTTTCTTAAAGAGCAGGAAATTTCCTAAAAAAAGTCCTACATCTTGGAACCTTATCAACAATCCTTATAACTTTAACTGAGCGGCGAAAGTAACGGTGAATTATGCAAGTGGGTCACAAGTTTCTTAGCAGACATAAGCATAAAGGTCGTAGTTGGCCGCGAATGCTCGGAAACTCAGTCTATTGATGCTGGTGTCCCTCAGGGCTGTGTGCTATCGCCTAACCTATTCATACTGCATATCAATGACATGTTACAGACCAACGGCATTCATTGCTATGCGGATGATAGTACAGGTGATGCTGTATATACCGGCTCCCCTAATATTTCTCGGCTAAATGTCATTGAGAGTCGAAACGAACTTGTGTCTAAGGTAGAGAATTCATTGGAGAAGGTCTCTGAATGGGGTAGACGTAACTCGGTCCAATTCAACCCCAACAAGACACAAGTCTGCGCGTTCACCACTAAAAAGTCACCAATGGTCGTATATCCTCGTTTTGAGGGCACATCTTTAACCATCTGCCCTAGCATTGAAATACTTAGGTTAACATATCAAGCGAAGTCCAGATTCAATACCATCTAGACTCTAGAGGGTAAGGCCAAGTTAGCCTCGAAGAAGCTTGGTGTTCTGAACAGAGCGAGACAATTCTTCAGTCCGTACCAGCGCCTACAACTCTACAAGGCGCAGGTTCGGCATCATATGGAATATTGTTTTCATCTCTGGGCAGGGGCGCCAAAATACCAACTGCTCCCTCTGGATCGTATCCAACGAAGGGCCGCTTGAATTTTTGACTGCGATAGTGTTTCAAGCAGCTTGGACCCCTTGGAATTACGCCGAGATGTAGCTTCACTCTGCAGTCTGCATCCTCTATCGGTTGTATCACGGGGAGTGCTCTGAGGAATTCTTCAGAATCATACCACCTGCAACGTTTCGCCATCGTCCCACGCGAAAAATATACCATCCTCATCACCTTGATGAGTGGTAGTCTTCCGCCGTGCGTTTCTCGCGTAACTTTCTGCCGCGTACTGTAAAACTCTGGAACGAACTATCACCAGCAGTATTTCCGGGCCTATAACACCTGAAAACCTTCAAGAAAAGAGCGTATTCCCTCTTAAAAGGCCGGCAACGCACCTGCAGCTCTTCTGATGTTGCGAGTGTCGGAGACGGTAGTTGCTTTCCATCAGGCGACCAGTTTGCTGGTAAAAACGCGTGGTTCGGTTTCGCGTGATTGTGAACCAGAGTACACGAATCGTACGGAAACACAGTTTAGTATTTCTACAACTTAATACCAAAAATCAGTTTTTTACATAATATGCAAAATAATATTTACATGAAAGTAACATAATTTATTATCTAAACTGAGATTTCTAAACTCAAATGACACAATATAGTAAATAAATAATAATTTCAGCGGGAAATTTTTACAATTTACGTTCATCTCGATTTTGGATACTTCCCGTACGATAATTGGTCAACGCATCGACCAATAGCAGCGCGTTATGTTTCCGAATCCGAGACGAACTGGCATTGTGAATAGTCCTTAGAAGACCAAAATATAAGAGATCAAATTTCACTTTCAGGGACATGGTGAAATGGGGCGCATCTAAGGAAGAGCAGGCGGCCACTTGGAGTTACGTGATGTTAGACAAGGACAAAAACAAAGCGTTGGAAAGGCGGGAATGGAAATCTTTCCATCAGATGATATCGAGCGTGGAACATTTGAGACGGTGCGGGCGAAAACTACCGAGATATTGCGACGTGAACCACGATTCTAAAATTAGTATCACCGAATGGATGGCCTGCCTGGAAGTGACTCAGGGGTCCCAAGGTCCAACAAGTAAGTTGTAACCTGGGTTAAAACTCAGATTTATGTGTTATATGTAAAATCAATAACAGAAACTTCGGGCACATGATTTTCTGCTTGTATATTTAGGGTGGATGATACGCGTGATTCGTGAAACAAAACTCTATTAAATATCAGCCAGCCAAGTCATTGGCACATATCCATCAACTAAATTTTCTAAAAAATTGTCTACTTTTGTTTCTGCAAAAATTACCTACTTTAATAAGCAGTAAATCGTTACCCAAGGTTTCTATAGAATCGATTTTATATCATAACGAAAAATTTATAAAAATAGTTTTAGTTATCCAGCCTAAAACTTCAAAGTTAAATATTTTTCTTGAAGTAAAATAATTTGCAATAAATAAAATATTTTTACGATCTAAAAGGAAGACTTTTTTGCAGCGGAGACGGCGAAAGCATTGACCAATCCAAGGAGAAAGGGGCCTAATCCACTCGAATCTATACTCAAAGCGGATGACTAGTCTTTAACCTGGAAGTGTATGTGCCTCGAAAACTATGGTCGTTTATGAAATGACCCAAATAGTTATGACTTGATTTTATAATGGTACAGTGCGGTCGCAAAGCATATAGATATTCGTTCATTGACCAATCGTTTTTTTTTTCACTCGCGCTAAAATCTCGTTTTTATAAACAGAGCCAGAATAGCAATATTTTCGCGCGTGTGAAAGAGACAATAGCGATAGGCAGAATTACTGCGTGTATCGCGACTGTCTTAGACATAAGAGCAATGAATAAGAGTAGTCAAGATGTATTTATAATCGACATAGAAGTCCAAAAAGACAAGTCATCGACCATACCGATAGCTTGTGTTTAGACGCTGCGTCTTGACTAATAGTGTTGGCTGTTGTTAGCCAATCTTAGCTATTCATATTCTAAATCAATCAAGAATTCTAGATCAAGAGAAGAGAAATTCTAGATCAAGAGAAGAAGAATACCATATACGTGAACTGTATTATTGTCATTGTATGTAGCTATTTACATTGTAAGGCAGTATGTTATTTTCATTCTTTTGTATTTTCGGGACATTACGATTTAATAGAGAGTAAATTAAAAATAGGAACATCTTTATTTATTATGAAATTATATGCTGTCAGGTTAAGCTTATGGCGTATATCAATTTACTTATAAATGCTGTTCAAATAGTTGAACTGTTGATTAAAATATACGCTAGTGCTACTTGCTTATTTGTACAGCTATTACAACACGCACAAATGAAGTTGGCTACCGGCTTCAGTTCCTTTTGCACGAGGTGTCTTGTTAACTTCTGCGTGTTATACTTCTAAATGGCCAAAATGTCACTTAACTATTCAGTGTTTTTAATTTTTGGGCATGTTTTAGGTTGCATTGTTATTATTTAACAATTCAGCCTATATTCATTTGAAAGCAATAATACTAGTCTTTCGTTCGCAAACACCAGTGATCACAGATTTTGTAAACTAAACATAATTGTTAAGCTTGTATAAAATTCTACAAGCCGGGCTTTTCGTTTGAATGTTAAGAGTCCGTATACGAAATTTTGCCGATTTCGCTCATTTAACAGACGTGATTTAACAGTTAAAATACAGTATTTCTATAAGTTCTAATGCACAACATGCAAGATCATTTCAATTATAATATAGTGTTGGAGCTAAATTTTTTTATTTTTTTTAAGTATCTTTAAATAATCTAACTCAAACCCGCGACAGTTTTGTGATTTTTGCTGTAAAAGGTTTAGAATATCACCTTTTTATGGATTGTATTGACTTCTTAACGGTATGAAAAAAATACAATGTACTGTTGAGAAAGTCGTCTATAAAGTGTTGGAATTACTTTTTAGCACTTCAATATAAAAAAAAACCCTTTAAAAACAGAAAACCTCTATCTGCCCGCTAACTTGGCGATCGTCCTTTTTCACCTGGCATATGAAGGGCGTGAGTGTGAAGAGAGCAGTAGAAAAGAGGACGGGCTCTTAATATTTAAATATGTACGTAATTTCAGTATTAGGTGATAAAATTGCCCAAATAGCATTTATGTAGCAACAGTGCTTTTTAAACACTAAGCAGTGTCTATACATTTTTAAAACAAATATTTTATAATCAATTAACATTACTAGGAAATTTAAGGCATTTTTAAGAATTGTTTTTAATTAAAAAGTGTTAATGTTTTAAAAATATATCTACAACATAATAAAACAATATTTTGAACAGAACATTGTGGCTGAATGTTTGGAAAAAATATTATCGATGATTATTATAAATTACCTTGATTTGGATGTGTGTAAAATTATTTATATAAAAATTTAGTCATAATAAGATTTACGAGTATGTGATATTTGCACTATATAACTACAACTGCAGAATAAATATGTGTAGTACGACAAATGACTTGTTTTCCTTTATACTAAAATATTTTACTATCATCATAATTTATAACTTACATGTGGCACTCAATGTTCACTTTTCACTACTGAACACATGAATTTTCACCGATAACAGTATTTTTGTAATCGTCGATAGCTTCTGTGAGAATTTTATCGAATAAACACTCCAACAGCTGATTTTTAACGACGATTTCATCTGAGTGTAGAGACGTCCATTCCGGCTCACACCGTCTCCACTCGGCGAACAGAATATCATCAATATGATCTGAACGTCTAGCACCAACACCTGAAATTTAGTTAAGTAAGATTATTCTGAGTGTATCAAAGTGATAACTGATATTACTTTAGGTATTGTTTAAGTAGCAGCGCTCAGAGTCGTTTTTGACTTTGATGTGAAGAAAGCCCTAACCTATATAACACCATTATGCTAATATAATCAAAAATTAAATAAAAGTAACCCTTGGTGCTGATCACACATACACACCCTGAGTATTATCACTTTGTTTAGATGTTTAAGATGATCATTTTTAACGATAAATTGAAAAAAATGGCGAGTACACCGTTCACCACAGATTAAAAAAGAACCAATGAGTAAAACTACAACATTAATAATCCTTCAGGCCCCGCGCGAGCACCGGTGATCGCGACAACAATAGAATACAATAGCAATTCCTGGAAATTCCGACTGAAGTATTAAAGTAAGAAACATTACCTGATAGGATCGTAGGAGTTACACAGGTCAACACTTCCTTTAGATCCAGAGCGGTCCTGTTCACCAACTTATCAGTGTCTGGCTGTGGCTTTGGTGGGACCGTGCAGCATATATCCCACACCTTATCATTTTGCTCTGCCTTCTGCCTGCTAATGGAGTCCTTACAGAAATCTTTTACAAACAACTTGAAGGCATCCAATTCTGAATCCGAGTTGTTGTCCGGTTCCGTTATGTATTTCCTTATTCTCTCCTTAGTTGTTATGTCTATAGAGAATGAGCGGGGTGGTTTAGGAGGTCTAGTCTCTATGGGCGGTGTGTACGGAGGCGGGGGTTTGTCCGGTATCTCCCGAACTACTAAAAACTGGCATTGCTGCTGTTCTATCGCCTTTATCTGAAAATGACATTACAATTTACAGCTACAACTTCGCCAAACTTAGATTTGCTCGGCATGTTCTGTGTTTCTTAATAACAATGAAATCCAAAAAAGGTTTTATAACATGAATCACAATTGTTTACAATAAAAAATGACACTTTTTAATAAAACATGTCGACCCTAATCTCTGTCCGAGTGGCTTTTCCAGCATAAAAACCAAAGATAGCAACAGAGAATAGAGCAGGAGTTCATATTTTTAAACGTAAGTGGGAATGTATATTAATGGTCTTAGAAAAGTGTGGATGGATTTTCCAATGAAAATAAAGCAAACAACAACTTTACCTCTCTCTCTATAGCCAACTCTTGTCTACGTAGTTCCTCAGCCTCGCTGGTAGCAATTGCCGGAATCGCTATGGACGACACACTTGGACTCAACGAATCAGCTGTAATAATAACATTAAAAATATAATATTCACAGAAATTGTTCTCACGAGTTATTTTTTACACTTGTTTATTTTTTTCATATTCTTCTACAAATTAGTTAACAAATACTGTGTATAAATAGAACAGTGTATCTCATTTACATCTTTACGTTTGTGCTACCTTAAGTAAGTCCGAACTACATTCTTTTTTTTTTTTTTGTTTTAATTCAGTACATCTCATACTCACCATAAGTAAAGGTAGTTTTGGTCCATGCGGGTAGTGTAGTTGGTTCGTTGACTGCCGCAGCTCCGGCCGGCACGGGTAAAGGCCCCGCCACACTGATGCCTGCTTTGGACTCAAAATCCACCCTCAATATGTCCTTAGGCGATAACGGCTCCAAGGAAGGCAACTCAGGCATAAAATCATCGACAACTTGATCACATTTATCATGACTTTCTTCCGCTACAGTAGGAACAAATTTAACTTCTAAAGGTTTTGTTACACTCGTATCGAGTTTGTCTAATTTGTCTTTACTTTCATTTTCTTCATCCACCAATCCTTTGTAGTACTGATCGAATTCTTCTACTAAGCTACGGGCGGTAGATGGTGTACTCGAGTTATCTGCTTCGTGGTTTTTTATTTGGTCCATGAGTTTTTCGACGGCATTACCGGTATCGATAGGACTCTGCGAATGCGACGAATTTAGAATATTCTTAATCGCCTCCTCGTTCACCTCATATTGTTTCCCATCGCTGAATATTTGAGGTAAGGAGAGATCTCTGAATATAATGTTTAGAAAACCGCCATCCACAACTATAAAATGTTCATTAGCGATATCAAGGGACTTATCCCTACTGATCGTTTCCAATATACTATCGCCGGTTTGTATACACTTCTCTACTCCTATTTTCTGCTGTTCAAAAACCACAGGAGTGAGAGACTTAGGTCTAGACGTAGTGCTATCATCGCAGCCACTGCTCGACAGATCGAAACATTTCACAGGGGCGATACTCCTTACCCGGTTCACTTTTTTCTTCCCTAAAATAATTTTCTCCACGTCCAAATTGTTCTCCAACTTCCATTCTAGATTCTTCTTAGTCTTCATGAGCACTATTTTTCGTTTCTCAGATCGCGTCAGGAGAGCTTTGCGTATCCTTTGCATTTCTCCACACTCATGCTGCCACTTAAGTAAGGCACCTCGTTGTTTCTTCTTAAGCGTAGATATATCTGTGTTTTCTTGCTTCTTCTTATTCTCCAACCATAATATTTGAGATTTTGTAAAATCTTTTAGTGCCTCTTCTCTCATTTTCAATACGAACAAGAGATTTTTGGCTCGCCTTTGTTCATGTCTAATGAGCAAATTGAGCTGGAAAACAAAAATAAAGTTTTAATACGGTATAAAACGTAATAGTTTAATGACAGTATATCCCTAAATATCTGCAAAGCATTTAGTAAATATTAAGGTCATAAATGAAATTAAATGAATAAAGTCAATTAAAAAAACATAATAGTAGAGGAGGGGAGGGTGCTTTTTATGTAGTCACTCGAGCGTAATGGAGACCTAGTAGGTTTTGTACCTAATGTAAAGCTGTTAAAAAAATAATAAGAGCGTTTTTACTTTTTATTTTAGCGGTGGGTGGGTACAGCCATTTTAAAGTTTTGAAATATATTCAGAAAATTGCTTATTTAGGTAAATTATAAATATATTTTAGACAACAAGGACTAAATCATTTAGTTTAGAGCAAAATAAAATATCTGCGAAGCTTAGTTAAGAAAATGTGAAGCTTTATTTTTTTATATTTTAAAATGTCCCTACAGGCTTACCTAACCTTTGAATCATCAGTGCTTTTTATGGAAGCTTCTTTGAGGTATACTAAACATCCCGTAATTTTTTTACCCACCACTAGAGAAATATGATTTCTATACCATGATAACTAGACACATGTCGGAAGCAGTATGCAAAGCTTAATCTGACACGCTCGAGCTACTCCCGAAATCCCCTCTTCGCCTCCCCAACTATAATAAGACATATTTTGAGTTTTATAGTAAGCTACTCATTACCGCTATTCATTACAAGAGTATAATTGTCGATTGTGTGGACGTAAGTTTACAAATTGAATGAACAAACAACTTACCCTGCAAAGACTGTTGGACGCCATCGTTTCATTTTCGTCGGCACAAACATCGTTCTCTAATTTAGAGAGGAAAGAGCCGCAGTCGAACTTGTAGCTACTGTTTATCCAATTCTCAACATTGTTTTCCGTGAAACTTTTGTCTGAGAGCGAGCACGTCTCCAAATATTGGAGCGACTCAAAAAACGAGTCGATGAAATTTAGTTCACGCTGAAATTGCTCGCACGCGGAACTGTTTTGTAATAAACTGTTCTCAACTTTTATTGTGCTAATTATATCAGATGGCTTCTTTAATTCGTCGCTGTCAAAGACATATGGGCAATTAGGAGCCACGTCTTTTTCTCGTTTGGAATTATTATCGTTGTTACTGTACTCGGTGCAGTTGTCGCATTCCCTCTTGGACAATTCCTTTTTGTATACCGATACCACGCTAATAGGATAATTCAATGGACTAGAACGTAGATTATTCTGGGCTTTGTTGTCGTGGTTTTCGACCACTTGAAAGTCAATCTTCTGCTTGCTCGTGTACGTGACGGTCGCCCGGCTTATGATGTATGAGTTGTTGTTGCAGATGAGAGATTCCTTGATCTGTTCGTTCTGCGTTTTCTTCATTGATATCATATTTAAAGCGGGAACTCTAATATTAGGCAATGATTTACTAAAAAAATTGACTATTTCCTCTTTGGGTAAATCATCTTTCTCCTTCCTTAAGCTTACATTTGGTATATCGAGACTATCAAATATTTCGTTAGATCTATCGTAACTAAGAATATTTCGATAATTATTACACGTTAAAAACTCATCACTCATTTCAGTCTCATGGTCCACAGTATCGCAAAGTGGTTCGGTGCCAACGTTCATGTCTTTATAAATAATATCTTTTTCTATTTTTGTGCCGCGGTTGACTAGTTTTGATTTGTTTTCGTCAACAGTATCAGTCTGATTCGTAGTTATATTATTTTCATGTTTTTCCACGTTGGTTTCTTTGGGAAAATGTGAACGAATCGAGTTAGGCTTATTTTTCTCTTTAACATTCTGTGATAGCGGCGGATTGACCTTGTTTGATTTTTGTACACATTTTTTTGATTGTTGGTTATCAGATCCAGATTTTGCATGTGAATTTTTCTTTTTTAACACTTCGTTTAGTTTGTTTTTTACGTCATATATGATTTCTTTAACAGGTTTACTTTCTGAGAGCGGTGATTTGCCTATGGTCATCTTGGGTGAAATTTTTACACTTTGAATGATCTGTACATTATCTAAAACCAAACATTATGTAATTAACTTAAACAATATAACGCACAGCGATAAAATAATTGCTTACTTACCTAATTTAAACTATGATATTTGTTAATTAAACTTTATAATTATTATTTATTACTTAATTATGAAAGCGATTTGCAAACACTCATGAAAACAGGTGAAAAAGAATGATGAAGCGTTTACGCTGCGACGCGACGCAACGGAACACAACGCGACAAGGCAACGTAATGCAATATGAGAGTTTCATCACACTTAAACTAATTTACGATTCTGCTATAATAATTTCTATTTGCTCTTGGACATACCGCTCTAAATTGAATCAGCTTATGAAATACTTACCTTCTTTTGCATTTCTTCTTTTTAAAACATTAATTTGACTATCAAACTTTGAGTATTTGTTTTTACAATTCAGTTTTGATGAGCTGATACTATTTCTATTATTGAGAATATTACTTTTGGCACTTGATTTTAGCTCCCCAGAATCTGTAAACAAGATACAATTTTATAATTTACCCTTTTTATGCAAAATGAGTCCAATCCACACCATTGCCAAAATTGAGTTAATAATGCAGAAGTATTCCAAAATTGACCTTTTATCGACCCTATGAAGATCGTGCAAATCTAACAATTTTGGCAGAACAAAACATTTTCACAACAAAGTTACTAACTAACAAATTAATGAGTATTGTTTTTTTTTAAAGATCCAAGCTGCAGGGTCCCTTGATTTTTTTTTAATTAGGCAAGTAGAATCATGCGGCTTGGTTCTCGTTTGCATATTAAAAAAGGCTTACTTCTTAATATTTTACAAAGACTCACGTCAGTCACGTGGCTGGTTTTTTGTTGATATAAAGGCGACGGATCATTGTGACCCAGGCCCGACACGACACAAAATTACTCCGCGTAACTGGCCTGGTTTTATTGAAACCAGAGTGGTCTTGTGTATTGCACACACACTTGGGCACTATAAAATTACTCCTGCGTAACTGGCCTGGTTTCATTGAAACCAGAGTGGTCGTGTGTATGGCGCACACACGACCGTTACTACACGATCGTAAAGAGGGGAAAAATCCAAGAAGAACAAGCCGAAGAAACCCATATCCAGGACAAACAGTTGCCGAGTTATAAACACTCAAAGTTTGATATTGACAGCTCGGTAACTGTCAAACTTCGAACAAAAGCGGCCATAACTCCGCTCCCAATAGGCCTAGAGGAACGGGGTTTCTTCTAACATCAAAGGCAACACCTCGGCTACCCCCTCCTCGAATTTGAACTAAATCGGAGACATCAAATTTTGTCTCAATTCTGAGGCCAGGATCGAATAGAGGAGAAAAATCCAGAAAGAACAAGCCGAAGGACCCTATATTCAAGACAAATAGTTGCCGAGTTACAAGCATTCAAACTTTGACATTGACAGCTCGGCAACTGTCAAATGTCTTACAAAAGTAGCCATAACTCCGCTCCCAATAGGCCTAGAGGAACGGGGTTTCTTCCAACCTCAAAGGAAATACCTCGGCTACCCCCTCCCCGAATCTGGACTAAATCGGAGACATCAAAACTTCAAGGACGAATCTTCTACTATACTTACAATACTTTTAAATGAGTAATGTAAAATTTGTCCATTACAGAATACAGACTACAGTAATGTAATGGACAAATTTTACATTACACATTCTTTGCATTTAATGGACAATGAAGGTCCGATAATGGCTCATTATTTTGTAAAATGGCAATGTAAGATACTCCATTACTATTTTTTTTTTTGTATTTTTTTTTTTTTACATTAAGATTTTTGCAACATAGCTTGAAACCATCACTACTAATGCGAAAGTGTGTCTGTCTTTCTGTCTGTCTGTCTGTCCGTCTGTCTGTCTATCTGTCTGTCTGTTTGATATCTCTTCACGCCAAACCACTGAACCGATTTTGCTGAAATTTGGTATGCAGATACTTCGAGTACCGGGAAAGGACAATTCATCCCGGAAAAATGTACGGTTCCCTCACGATAAACGAGTTTTGGAGAAACGGAGTTTCAGGCATCATCTGGTTTTAAACATTCTTGAAAAACCAGAAAAAAGTAGGAGCACCACATTATATCAGGTAGGTACTTACTGCCGAAGCATACAACAAGATATATTTAGGATAATAAAAGAATAGCTCACCTAGATACAAAAAAATATTAAGTTTTAAATCTAAATTATATATTTTTTTCATTTCAATCTTTTTTTTGGGAATACGCAACAATATAAACTAAAAAATAATGAATATATATCTCATTCTATTACTACATAACCGAAAGAAAAAAATGCCGGTTTTCTTCAAAATTTGAAAGTTCATGAGGCCTCAGTTTATTTAAAAGCAAATTTTATAAGTTAAAATCGTTGTTTCTATAACTAATTACATGTTAGACATTAAAATCGGGCGCATAAATATGCGGTATGCATAAATAGGTCCAATTCAAATAATTGGTGCTCTTTGTTCATATCAGGCGGTTATCATTTGTTGTTCATCTCATACATACGAAATACCAAAATCATTTTCTCATACGAAAATATTTAACATGTTTAAGTTATTTTTCAGCTTAAAATAGTAATTACCTAGGTTCCTGTACAAAAATAAACTTCAAAATATTTAAGGACTAAAAATAGAGTAAAACACTAAAAACATATAAATAAATAGTAAATTTACTATTAAATATTTCAACTCTAAAAAATATTTTTTAGTATTTAAATATTTTGTAGTAAATTTAGTATTTATCTATATATTTTTTAGTGTTTTACTCTATTTTTTAGTGTTTAAATATTTAGTAGTAAATATAGTAAAAAAAAAATTTATTAAAATACACATTTTTTTTTTTGTGTTTAAATATTTTGAAGTTAATTTTTGTACATGAACCTAGGTAATTACTATCTTAAGCTGAAAAATAACTTAAGCATGTTAAATATTTTCGTATGAGAAAATGATTTTGGTATTACGTATGTATGAGAATTTCGAGGGCAGCCCGGCCCCTTAAAAACATATCTTTATTTTCTCGCTCGATACTTTCTTATCAAAAATATAAGCATTTATTTTTATTGAGCTTCATTGGACGGATTTCTTAAAATAAACATTTTAAATTCATTATCCAATATCACTGTGTCACATTTTTGCTTCTTAAAAGACATATAACTATTTAATATTACGAAAATCGCCCAATAAAGCAACTCGAAAACATAGTGAATACCTTTATTTTTTTAGCAAGTATTACTATAAAACGTAATTGTTGTAAATATTACCAATAAGTGATTCATACATTACTTTGAACTAAAATTATTAGGGGGACAATTGTGACAGAGTGGTTAATGAAGTGACGGAGTGGGAAAAATGTATACCCTACGAACAAAGTTAACCTTACAACATATATATGTATTATATATATATATATTATGCGAGCAATTTGTTTACACTAGAGGTTTACATGCAAATAAAGTGTCTAAACAATATTTGTATAGGTACTATGTCACATTAATTTCGTAAAAGATATTAATAAATAAAAGTAAACTAGTTTTGAGGATATTGTAAATATTGCATTGTCAAGTGTATTTTTATACAAAAAAAAAAACTGAAATTTAGTAAATAGGAGCAATATATAATTTTTTTTTGCGTTAAAGACAAGTCATTGTTGATAAAAAAGAAGAACGTCCCACATAACACAATATTATTTAAATATGAAGTCCCACTACAAATACAATGACCCATAATGCCAATGTTGTATTAAATATTTTCAATGTTTTGTTCTTAACTGATACATTAGATATATGGCTGCACAGACAAAAATAAAATAATGTAAAACTGTAATGTCTGTATTCACACATACATTTTCATAATATCAATTTTAAAAGAACAATTTTACTTACATGTCTTGGAATGTAAATCAATATTGCTGTCTTCGATATTAATAACTTTTCTGTTTATGCTGGATGTCATTTTTTTATGTGGAATGGCCACATTTGATTTTAACGACCTTGTTGTTCCATGTAACGGGTCATCAACACTTATGATACGACGTGACCGTGGTTCCTGGATACATTCTTTTTGGGACCATAACACTAAAAATCATTTTTATTGTTAGTACTCCTTATTAGTAAAAGCTGATCAACTGGCTGGTCTTACATCAAATGACCATACCTAAAGGAAAATAAAAAACATTTCAAATTGAATATTTGGATACCTACTAGAAAACTTATGACAAAAGCTTGCACCAAAAGTAAGCTCTGAATAAAATAAACGAATTTTTTAAAAGCATTTTTTCAAAATAATTAGTCTTTGTTGTTAATTTTCCATTACAAAAACAGAAAGTTTTTCAAGATGTACGGATAAACGATAGTTTATTGCTTATTTGACCACCAAAAAATGCTCTGATACCCTATACTTGTTTACCAAAAAAAGTTACTTAATACCAAAAAAAGAAAGTCTAAAATTCCAATACTACCAGCTATTTTTGTCGCGACTACACTTCAAATTGTAATCGAACGCCAAATATAGTAAATGATCACCAAATCCTTGCGAGGAAATGAATGCGATATTTTTGTCCAAATAAATCACTACGATTGACAAAAAATGTAAGCATATAATTAACAAGGAATTATTATATTATATGTAAAGAAAAATGTATTTTTCTTTATTTGAATTTTGCCGCCATTTGACACATCCTTCTGCTCTACGACTTCTATGTAATCTATGAAAAGAAAAGATGGCCGAATGGCTAAAAACTAGAAAGTATTTTAATTGATTTCGGTGATTGTTAATTTAATAACACTAAATATCGTTTCTTTGTTTTTTCCAGGTAAGATTTTGTTATAATTTAAATGTAATAATTGAAGCTTTATGCTATGTGGATCCACATATTTTGATTAAAATAAAAACTTTGTTTTTTCCAGAAACCCAATTGTGTTATTATTTACTACATAATCGTCGAAAATCCTAAGAAATAACCTTATAAAACGACATTTATTCTCAAGAAAAGAAAATATGGACAGATTGAAATTCGCATTCCAAGTAAAACCAACATCAGACGGAAAGTCGAACCACATTGCCATAACCTCAATCAGTACACAAGATGACAGGATTTTTCTAATTCCTGAAGAATATCAAGCAGTGTCAATCCACAAACATATACAAGCCAGTAAAACCAATGTACAGTACAGTGAAAAATACACTCCAGAACACCAATCCAGAAATGTCTGGATAAAAGCTACGGAGGACATTTTAAAAACTTATGTGGATGAGGATAAAAATATGATAAGCCAAGAACAATTTGCTAAAACTAATATAAAAGTAATAGAAGTCGACCCAATTGTAAAAATTTTGGAAAAATTGATTGAAAGTCAGGAAAGAAAAGAAAAACAAAGTATGAAAAAACTAGCTGACAAATTCGTTATTGAAAAGTTTGATGGACGAAATACAATTAGTGCATCTTATTGGATGGAGACGTTTGAAAAGGAATGTGAAAGATTTGGAATAGTAAATGAAGATGAAAAAATTTAAATTTTCAGATTATTTCTTGAAAAATCTTGCACAGATTGGTATGCCGCCATGATGATTAAACATAGCTTACAATCAGAGTGGTCCGAATGGAAATCAAGTTTTTTACATACCTATGCCATTAAAGGTTGGTCAACAAGCAAGTATGCTTTGTCTTTCAAGTATCAGGCTCTTTGTTGGACTATGTTGTAAGAAAAGAAAAACTATTGCTGAAGGGACTATTATGATTATATTAATTATATTATTATATTAATGAAGGGACATTAATTGATATAATAGCTGCTGGCTTGCCAGACTTTATAACAGACAGAATTAACAAGGAGGAAGTTGTGTATGTAAAAGATTTATTCAAGGAACTGAGAAAGTTAGAGCATCTAGTTTTAAAAAAAAGAATTTTCAAAAAGAGAGAAGATACTAAACCAAATATAATAAAAGAAAAGTGTAGCATTTGTGAAAAATTAAAAAAGGTGTACGTTACCACTCGGAAGATTCATGTTGGTTCAATCCTAAGATAAATAATGAAAAGGATAAAAAGCAAATAAAACTCATCAATAATTCAGAGTTGGAATGTGAACTACAGTGTGAAGATCAAAAAAACTAACTGTGCCGCCATTAATTAAAGTAAAATTAGTTCTTAATAACAATATTGAGATATTTGGAATCTACGACTCTGGTTCTAATGTATCATTGATCAATTCAAAGTTATTAAAGATAAATAATAAAGATACTAATTTAGTAACAATGCTAATTTGAAAATAATAATTAATGGCGTTAAAAAAGCAAACGGCACAATCAAAGTTAATATAAGCATCTTTGATATGGAAAAGGAAATGAATGTTTTTGTGATAGACAGAAAGAATTTTGACTATGACTTTTTAATAGGACTAGACTGCATAAAAGAATTTTTCTTGTGTCAAGATGAAAATTTGAAAGTACATCAGAAACTGCCTGGTTCTAAAATTCAACGGCTTTTTGAAGCCGATAAATAATAATTAAAAAATAATTTAAATATAATAAACTTTAATACTTCAGTCGGAATTTCCAGGAATTGCTATTGTATTCTATTGTTGTCGCGATCACCGGTGCTCGCGCGGGGCCTGAAGGATTAATGAACACTTATGTGAAGAAAACTTTCAAATTTATATAAATCATCTAGATTTCAAGGATCAAGCGCAGATTGAGGAGTTGATATCAAAATATAAATCTGTATTTGCAAAAGATAAATATGATATAGGAAGAGTAACGGGTTATGAGGCACACATTGATTTACAAGTGGAAAAATATTGCAGTAAAAGACCATATCGTTGCACTATTCAAGATAAGAAGGAAATAGAAAAACAGGTTGCAAAGTTATTGGAGAAAAATATAATCGAGGAATCATATAGCCCTTTTTCAGCGCCTGTCACACTCGCTTACAAAAGAGGTCAAAATAAAAAAATCCAGATTATGCATAGATTTCCGAGAACTTAATGAGATAGTTGTTCCACAATCGCAACCATTCCCTCTTATTGAAGACCTTATAGTGAAAACAAGAGATTGCAAATTTTTCTCTACGTTAGATTTGAACTCCGCTTTTTGGTCCATACCATTGCGTGTTACTGACAGATACAAAATTGCATTCGTCACACAGGAGGGCCACTACCAATGGACCTGTTTGCCGTTTGGTCTAAAGACAGCACCAGCCATTTTTCAAAGAATAATGTGTAACATAATACGAAAAAATAAGGTAGGAGAATTTGCAGTAAGTTTTATAGACGACTTATTAGTATTTTCAAAAACATTTTTTGACTATATAAGGCACCTAAAACAATTATTTGAAGCCATAAAAAATGAAGGCCTGAAACTCAAATTTTCTAAATGTATGTTTGCAGCACAATCAGTCAAATACTTGGGTCATATAATACAGAATAACTCAGTCAGACCACTGAAGGATAATTTGATATCAATACAAAATTTCCCAATTCCATAAACACAGAAACAGGTAAGACAAATTTTGGGGAAAATAAACTTTTACCATAAGTATGTGCCAAATATAGCAATAAAACTAGAGGCTTTGCATAATCTCTTAAGAAAAGGACAAATATTTGACTGGACAGAAAAATGTCAACAGTGATTCGATGAAATGAAACAAATTTTATGTTCTCAACCAATATTAACAATCTTTGATCCTAATCTGCCTATTCACATATATACAGATGCCAGTATACAGGGACTGGGAGCAGTCTTGAAGCAGCCACAAGACAATAATGAAGAAAAACCTGTTGCCTACTTCTCTAAAAAGCTAAATGAAGTTCAAAAAAGGAAGAAAGCAATACATGTATATCTGGAATGCCTAGCGATTAAGGAATGTGTTAAGTATTGGCAGCATTTATTGATAGGTAAAAATTTTACTGTATTTACTGACCACAAACCGTTAGAAACTATAGGACATAATATGAGGAATTGGGTGAACTTACATTCTATCTGTCAGAATATGATTTTCAAATTAAGTACTCGCCCGGCAGATATAACATTGAAGCTGATTGTCTAAGTAGAAGCCCTATCCTTGGACCAAATGAAAATCAAGATGAACAATTAAAAATAGTAAACACAATAAAACTACAAGAAATTTTAGAAGATCAAGAAAAAAATGAAAATATACAGTGACAAATTAATATCAAAAAGACAACATTTATTATAAGAGAGTAAAGAACAAGGACAAAATAATTTTATCTGAAAAATTTAGCATACAATTCATAAATAAAATACATAAAAACATGGTTCACTTAGGAATTGGGCAGATGCGAAGTATGATTAGCTCGTTGTATACAGCGGAGAACGTCACAAAGATATGCATATATGTTATATTATAATTCCATATTATTGTTATATTCCGCAGTTTGGACCTGAAGGGATAACAGACGGACACCTACCCATTCCAATTTAAAATAGTAGCATGAATGATGAGAGTTTTACATTCTAATAAGTAATATTATAAATGCGAAAGTGTGTCTGTCTGTCTGTCTGTAACCTCTTTACGCCCAAACCACTGAACCGATTTTGCTGAAATTTGGTATAGAGATACTAATTATACTGAGTCCCTTTATCATTATATTATTATTTATTTACGATAGTCAAATAACGAGATGTAATTCTTTTGTTTCTCATTTCAAAATTAAAATGTAGTTCAAATTTGGTTTTTATTATTTATTATTCTCCGGAGCAATGGTTTTTTAGATTCATTTTTCTTTAATAGGGTAGCAAAATGAAAATACTTTGTTTATAATTTTACATTAAAATGCTAATATGATGTTGGTGATCATTTACTAATTTTAGTGATCGTTTACTAATTTTGGTGATCATTTACTAATTTTGGTGATCATTTACTAACTTTAGTGATCATTTACTATTTTTGGTTTTAAGATTTTAATTCTTTGGTTATCATTTTACATTAAAATGGTGATCTATATTTTGGTGATTGTTTACTATTTTTGTCTGTGAAATGTTACTATTTCTGGTGATCAGTTAATTATAAGCCTTTGAATATTAGATTAGTTTTCTTCTTGAACATACACTGTTCACAAAGTAGCTCAATTATCTGCTGGTAATTAAATATTTACTAGCTATTTGATCGATTTATCGCCCCCGAAATCCTCTATATACTAAAGGCGACGGGGTCATTTGTGACCCAGGCCAGACAGAAACGAGACATATACCATTTTTTTCGTTGTATTATGGGTACCCAAGATATGTAATTTTTATATTCAAAATCAATGGCTAATATGTTATTTTATTGCTTTCTTTTTTCTTCAGACGTAGTATGAAAAGTACTAAAACGAAAAATAAGAATCGTTATTTGCATGTAATTATATTTAATATCACTTAGAAATATATTGTATAAAAACACAAAACCATAATAAATATTATTTTGTTTACCTAGGTAGGTACAATTAAAAAATAAATTTTTTCGCTACCTTCTAGTATGTTTCAAACATGTTATATTTTATTACGTGTGATAATTATAACACTGAGGGCGAGATAAATCTATATAGATACCTACATAACTTTTCTTTAGCTAATGAACATGAAAATGAGATGTCTAGCCCATCCTAGGCAGTAATAATAGCACTTATCAAATGTTCAACTTCCTAATGTTCGCTTTCCATGATAACATGTATGTCAGTAATATTCATTAATAAAAAATCATGGGATTGTACTATCAGAGAAGTTGATTCCTAGGCAGATGGGGGTCCTACGTAGTTTGGTCGCGCTGTATCAAACCGAGCCGACAGATCACAGCTAACATTGAATTGATATAAGCCGACTAAATGACGTTGATCCGTCAACTGCCTAGGAATCAATTTCCTCGATGGTACATTACTATGTTTTATATTTATATATTATACATTTTGAAGAAACATGTAGTGATTGAATTTTACATATAATAAGTGCATTTACATGTTAGCCAATGACATTGAATAAAGTTGCATAATATTTGCACTTTTCATACTGCGCCTGAAGAAAAAAGAAAGCAATAAAATAACATGTTAGCCACTGATATTAAATATAAAAATTACATAATATCTTGGATACCCATAACATGATGAAAACAACGGGATACATTTCTTTCGTGTCGGGCATGGGTAAATTTTGTATGGTAAATGACAACTGACCAGGCTTCTTTCATGAAAATCGTTGGAGCCGATTCCGAGATTATATATAGATTATAGAGATTATATATTATATATATAAAATTCTCGTGTCACAATGTTAGTCCACGAACTCCTCCGAAACGGCTTTACTGATTTTTACCAAATTTTATATGCATATTCAGTAGGTCTGAGAATTGGCTACTCGGTACTTTATAGATTGATAAGTGCATTTGTTGAATAAATAATAGTAAATTACTACAACTCGAGACTGAGGGCGACCATTATTTGTGCGATGGGATAGCAATAGACGTTGCCATGGCGACATACTTATTTAGGGCCTGTTTCACCGCTTCCTGATAAGGTGCCCAATAGGCTTATTTGACAGATTCTCCATACTCTATGTGTCAAGTTAGGTGGTGGATAGCCTTATCACTTATCAGAAAGCGGTGAAACAGGCCCTTAGTCACTTCAAAAAAGTAATATGGGCGAAATAGGTACTTTATATTATGGCAAAGCAATGTTTGCCGGGACAGCTAGTATATATATATATATATCAAAGAATTGCTTATTCAAAGATATAAGATATAGATAGATCAATTATTGTAGAAATTATGGTTCTTACAGGTTCAGTTGTTACATACAAAATTCACCTATTAAATAGTATAATTACTCTGTCCAATCACACTTTCTTGGTAATTAATAAAAAGTCGAATGTTTGTAGTTTTTATTGGCAACAGAAATTATACATTATCTGTGAAAATTTCAACTCTCTAGCCATAACCGTTCTTGAGATACAGCCTGGAGACAGACAGACGAACAGACATCGAAGTCAGTAATAGAATCCGCTTTTTACCTTTTGGGTATGGAACCCTAAAAAGAACATTTGCACTTCTGAGGAGCAAAATAAGTTCTATCTTTAGTTCAAAAAATAAGGAAATAACACTAAATGAGTATTTCATATATTAATATACCTAAAGTTTCACAGTTTAAAATAATTAAAGAAGTAAAACTTACCTTTATCAAAATCAAAGTCGGGTAGTCGTGTATATTTCGTTACACAATTTCTATGTTTATTTGAAAAGGGAACTGAAGTTAACGCATAAAATCCAAATATATTTTTAGAATTTGTTTTGGATGCCGAAGCATCCATTATCCAATAATACCTATTTATAAAATGCACAATAAATTTATAACCACATCGCACCCATAGAGTAACTTATTTATAGGGGTATCGCACCCATCATAGATAAAGTCAATGACGTAAAAAAAAGAGAGTTTCTGGCAAAGATATTTTATCTAAGGTTTCTGGCCTAGAGTTTAAAAAGAAAAAAGGTCAGCTGACGTAACATTGTAACCAGGGCTTCATAACGTTATCGAAAAACAGAAAAAATATCGTTACGTACCGTTATTTTCATAATGGTAGCCAGATAACGTTACTTTTTTAACGATATTTAGTAAAATAACGTTATATTAACCGTTATTATTATAACGATATTTTTTCCTTATGTATAAACCAAAAAATATCGTTATAATAATATAATAATAATAACGGTAAATATAACGTTATAACGTTATTTTCTAGTATCAGGTATCAGGTACGGTGCACTAAATCTCACTCGCAGCCCACTTTTTTTGCGAGATTTGTGTGAAAATACAAAGAAAAAATACACCTTATAAGCGTGATTACGTTTAGAAAATTTTCCCGCCTGTCATGACTTTCTTGACGGACTATAACGTTATCAAAGAACATATATTTACCGTTATAAATCCTATATAACGTTATAACATTAACCGTTATTAATATCAATTTTTAACGTTATTTTTAATATCGGGTAAATTTTCATAACGTTATCTATGCCCTTGAAGCAGTAACGTTATGAAAAAATAACGTTATTTGAAGCCCTGATTGTAACGACGTGTAATTATTAAGATCAGAATTTGTTTATTACGTTTAGAATTGTTTATCAGTAAAAGCAAATCGTTAAATAATTCGTATCGGTCATATTTACAACTAGCTGTTGCCCGCGACTTCGTCCGCGTGGTCTTCAGTTTATAGCGCGTGGTGTCAACAAAATTGGTGTTAAATTAAAACCCTGGTATCCCTTAAATACCTACCCAAAAACCAGGGCTTCATAACGTTATCGAATAACAGAAAAAATATCGTTACGTACCGTTATTTTCATAATGGTAGCCAGATAACGTTATTTTTTTAACGATATCTAGTAAAATAACGTTATATTTACCGTTATTATTATAACGTTATTTTTTCGTTATGGCATAACAAAAAAATAACGTTATAATAATAACGGTAAATATAACGTTATTTTCTGGTATCAGGTATGCGATCGTGCACGGTGCACCAAATCTCACTCATATTTAAAATGTAATAAGCGTTCTCTGTGAAAATACAAAGAAAAAAATACACCTTAAAAGCGTGATTACGTTTAGAAAATTTTCCCGCCTGTCATGACTTTCTTAACGGACTATAACGTTATCAAAGAACATATATTTACCGTTATAAATCCTATATAACTTTATAACATTTACCGTTATTAAATACATTTATAACGTTATTTCTAGTATCGGTTAAATTTTCATAACGTTATCTATGCCCTTGAAGCAATAACGTTATGAAAAAATAACGTTATTTGAAGCCCTGCCAAAAACAGCTGTGCAGTGTGCACAATATATTTCATTTTTAATTTAAGCTTTATTTATTTATATCAAATTTGAAGCTTATTTGTTTTAAATAATAAATAACCACTTTAACTTATTTTAATATATTTTATAATTGAGAACACACAAATTATAATCAAAGTACAACAGAGTAACCACTGGATGTTTTTCCACTAAAAATTGGAATAATAATGGCTGGCGCCCGTCTATTCTCGTTATTTTATACGGTGAACCGGTGGAGAAAGTTGCAACTTGTTTCCTGTTTACACGAGTCGTCGCTAGGTGGCGCCTCGAGTTGCTAACACGGCCATGCTGCATCGTGCTTGCCCCCAAGCTCGACACTCCCACCTAAAATAAACAATAACCAGATTAGTAACACATTTATATTATATTCTCACTATTTAACCGTCTCGGTCATCATGGCTTAAAAGTTGAGTTGATTCTAAACTCATCCGCACACAATGTTATTGTACCTTTAGTCTTAGGTTCCAATAAATGTACGAAAGAATTTAGCACCATCGTGTTCCTTATCCATCTTTCATCTCCAAGGCCACAGTTTACCTTTATGCTTAGGCAAACCTACTAACTTTTAGCACCGTACCTTTAGTCTTAGGTACGTCTAGCAATTAGTTTCTATCAGGCCAATAAGAAAAATGAAAGAAAGAGGTAACTTCAACGTAATTTTTCAATGTAATGACTTTAAAGTTTGACGTGTTATGCATTTAAATTATCAACGCCGGAAGTTACTATATAAGTTTTAAATATTATAGCAATGTTACATACCCAATCAAAAATTATATTGTACTTGCTAACATGAGCCATCGACCAAGTCAAACTCGTCAATTTTGATCCAGGGTTTCATGTTTTCGGCTGCTGCAGTTCCATTGTATGGCTTAGAGCTCCTTTCACTGCCCCTTAGATCCGTCACTTGATACCTGTCGTTTCCTAAAACTTTTTTTACCTGAAACGGTCCTTTGAACGATGGCATTAGTTTCTTGCTTCTTCCATCGTTTGATTGACTTCCTATTTTAATTAGCGCCAGGTCTCCTTCTTGATATTGCTTAGCCGTAAGCCGAGTACTGTCAAATCTCTTTTTCTGATAATCTGCACTGGCTTTTATGTTTTTGTCTATCCTTTTGCGCAGTTCCGTTACATCTGTATGTTCTGTATCACTTTCTTCCACCAATCCGTCACTGTCTGTTCTCAATCTGTAGCCCAACAAAGCTTCACATGGCACTGCCTTTATAGTTTTATGGTAAGTACTATTTAGCGCTTGCTGCAAGTGTTTAATGCATTGGTCCCATCTATCTTCGTCTAAATTTGCACCCATAGTTTTCATTGCATCTAATATTGTACGATTAAATCGTTCTACCTGTCCATTAGAACGTGGCATGCCAGTGGCTATAAAGTGCAACCTTATGTTTCTGTTTTTGCAATAGTCTTTAAAACTGTGAGATGTAAAAGCGGATCCAGCATCAGATATTATGCGACGCGGATTACCGAAAACCTTAGTTATATTTTCTATCTCGCGAATAACATTTGCACTATCGTTATTTTGCACTGCGCTAACAAATACAAATTTCGTAAAAGCATCAACTGCTACAAACAAGTATTTATTATGATTTTTGGTAGTAACAAAGAGGCCCAAATGGTCCACATGCAACGTGTGAAATGGTTGTGCATGTTTGGGCAATGGATACAACTCCCCTTCTTTAGCTCCACCTTTAAATTTATAGTAAACACAAGTTAAACAGTTCTTGATGTACTTTTTAACTACTCGTCGCATTTTAGGAAATCAATAACGATGCGCAATTCTTTCTAGAGTTTTATCCAAAGCAAAATAACCCAAATCGTCATGATTCCCTCTAATTACCTGCCAAATATACTGTTTTGGCACTACCCAGCGACGACCTTCATTAGTTCGTCTGTATACTTTGTTTCCTAACAGCTCGTATTCATTAAATATATTTTTAAATTCGTCACTGTGACCGGATTCTAGGGCCTTGCGTATCTTAACTAAGTCGGGGTCCTGGAGTTGAACAGACAGTAACCAGTCCGCTTCTGTTATTGACAGCACAAGTTCTGTTTCTGTTTCCTCCCCGCTAGGTATTGGGTTTCGATGTTGGGGACATGTTGCATTCGGGTGCCTTCCCTATGTATGATGTCAAATACGAATTCCTGGGTGGAAAGTATCCAGCGTGTTATACGAGGGATTATCTCTTTTTTGGTTAATGCGAACCTAACTGCACTACAATCGGTTACGATTGTAAACCTTTTGCCTAGTAAATAAAGCCTAAATTTTTGTAAGGACGTGACAATAGCTAGTAATTCAAGTTCGAACGAATGGTACCTTTTCTCATCTTTAGTGGTCTGTCGACTATAGTAATGTATTGGCTTTTCACCCTCGTCTGTCAACTGCATCAAAATTCCCGCTAGCCCGTCCCTACTCGCGTCCGTGTAAAGAACACACTCCTAGTAGGGATCGAAAATAGATAAAACGTTTTCGGAAGTCAAAGTATGTTTAAGCGTCTGAAATGCCTGTTCGTGTTTAGGTTCCCATGTCCATACACTATCCTTCTTCAACAAACATGTTAGTGGGCTCGACAAAACTGCACAATTCTTAATAAATTTACGAAAATAGCTAATTAAGCCTAAAAATTGGCGAAGTTGGTGAATATTTGTTGGAATAGGAAAAGCCTGTACCTTTACTTCGCTAGGCATTATACTGTCTTGATTAACTCTGTATCCTAAAAAATCAATTTCATTCTTAAGAAAATGACATTTTTTTAGGTTAAGCGTCAATCCGTTTTCTTTAAATATACCGAGGACCTGTTTTAAAAGCTGCAAATTATCTTCAATAGTTTTACTAATCAATAGGATATCATCTAAATATATAATTACATTTTTGAATCGAAGATTTCCTAAAACCTTGTGCATCATCTGCTGGAAGCATGACGGTGCATTGGCTAATCCAAATGGCATACGGAGGAATTCGTAATGCCCATCTTCAGTTATAAATGCAGTCTTTGAAATAGAATCATCGTCGTCACACATTTTTACTTCATAATACCCGCTTTTAAGATCCAAATTCGAGAATATCCTACAACCTTGAAGTCTATCGATAAGATCTTCTATACGAGGTATGGGATATTTATCTTTTATGGTGACTTTATTAAGAGTTCTATAGTCTATGCAAAGACGCTTCTCCTCGTTTTTCTTATTCACTAAAAGAGCAGGGCTCGAATAGGGTGAATTGCTTTCGCGAATTAATCCACTATTTAAAAGTTCATCTACCATTTCCCGAATTATATTCCTATCCGCCGGTGAAGCTCTATATGGTCTAAACTGAATAGGTTTAGGGTCACTCACTTTAATCGACATCTCATACGTATTAACTTTACCCAATTCTTTTACATTAGATGCAATGCATTCGCGATATTCATTAAACAAGCTCAACAATTCATTATCATGTGAATCAGCATTAAATTCTAGGTCTAACTTCGCGATGGGCTCCCATACGATCTAGCTCGTACGAGTGCACTCTGTCCGAGCGTACTTGTACAGGACGTATAATGAAAACCGGGCTTGTTTGGCTCCTCATTGGCCCGTATTTGAAGCTTCACAACGCGCGCGGTAGTAACATATCTGCTTTGAGTTTTTTATATAATATATCATTGACTAGAAGTACTGGAACGTCATTCTGCGCCTGACAAATATATGACTACACGACGCGCTGTCCGCACCGTACGTCCCGATTCCGATCTGGTGGACGCGCAGCTTTAATCCCCTCCCTATATAGCTGAGTTTACTGTATAAGCCAATCAAGTAGTTAGAAGAGTAGCATAGACAGCTATTCTATTATATTTATAAATAAAATACATAAAACTGTACTGTATTATTGTTTAATTTACTTTATTAGCCTATTTATTTAGCTATGTACAATAATTTTTATTGAAATAAAACATTTATTTGAGCTCATACCCAGGGCTTCATAACGTTATCGAATAACAGAAAAAATATCGTTACGTACCGTTATTTTCATAATGGTAGCCAGATAACGTTATTTTTATAACGATATCTAGTAAAATAACGTTATATTTACCGTTATTATTATAACGATATTTTTTCGTTACGGCATAATAAAAAAATAACGTTATAATAATAACGGTAAATATAACGTTATTTTCTAGTATCAGGTATGCGATCGTGCACGGTGCACCAAATCTCACTCATATTTAAAATGTAATAAGCGTTCTCTGTGAAAATACAAAGAAAAAATACACCTTAAAGGCGTGATTATGTTTAGAAAATTTTCCCGCCTGTCATGACTTTCTTGACGGACTATAACGTTATCAAAGAACATATATTTACCGTTATAAATCCTATATAACGTTATAACATTTACCGTTATTAAATACATTTATAACGTTATTTCTAGTATCGGTTTAATTTTCATAACGTTATCTATGCCCTTGAAGCAATAACGTTATGAAAAAATAACGTTATTTGAAGCCCTGCTCATACCTTTTTTATTTTATTTTTTTTAATTTTTGGTATGTTTAGAGTGAAATGTTTTGCACTTAAAAATTTCTCGCTTAGTTTGAAATTAAAAAAAAATGACGGATGTTTATTTTTTTTTCTTCTAAGTCCGACCTCTTGTTACGTAGACGTTTAAAGTTTACATCCTCTTTGTACCTTACCTACTACATAAAAACAACACAATTTATTAAAAATAATTTTATTCTGCGATTCACAGTACGGTACCTGTAATTTTCATAGTTTAAAATTACAAAAATGTGCCGTGTCGAATCTATTGCTTTCTTGAATGTACTTATTTCATCAGTTTTATTAATCATCTGAGTGCTTTAGTTGTGTTGAATTAAGTGTGGTTATTCATAACAGTACATAGGTAATATTAAAGGCTGCTCTAATAAGCCTATTCAACTATCTACAGGCTACAGCGCATATAAAATAGCTTGCATCCGCCTAGATCGGATTAAATGTCTTGCTGTAATTGATTTTTTATAAAATCAATATGTAGTTCTGATGATGTAATTTCTAATGTACCAGGATACATGGGAAAAAGGATTTTCGTGCGAGACCAATGCTTTTCAAGGAAAAAGGAAGAAGGAAAAGGAAAGGAAAGGAATTTAATTTTAGTGGAGAACTTGATATCAAGTAAGTAAAATGTTTTCTATTGTTGAAGGACTTGGGATTGTATTTGCTTGTGATATTTTGCCTTTATAGGAAACAAAATGTCATAATAATATAGACTTTGTTGAAACTATTGATTATCTTCTTTGGATAGCATTATTAAGTCCTACATTCAATAACAGTAAACAACATAATATCTACTTTATAAGCCTTTATATAACAAGTATCCACATTTTTTTGCTTTGTTTTAAGACCAACAATATGAACTAGAAGTTTTGATTGTTATCAATTATCATCAAGCTTTGTGAGTGAGATAAATAGGTAAAAAACCTTACTCCACAACCTGGCCATAGAAATTCATAATGTTATTTAGTGATTCTCTAAGGATAATTTCACCAAAACTACTACCATATGAAGGATCCACTGCAATAATGATGAACATCCAAAAAAATTAAAATCTTAACGAGCAATGCCATTTGGTAACTTAAAATGTATTTACAAAATTAGCAATATCGCTTGTAGTTCCATGATAAATATGTTTTTTATATTTCGGCTACATGGCTAAAACGCTAAATGTCACAGGCATTTACTTCAAAATAATTTTTAATTCCAAGTTTTGCTATACCATTCTAAATTTAAAAACCCAATTATCTCAAAACTAACATTTTAGGACATTCATCATTATTGCAGTGGACCCTTCATATGTTACACTCATCCTCTGGGTTTGTCAATTCAGTGCCACAACTGGCAAGCCTGGCTGGAGTGCCTCCAGCTTGTCATGTGTGTATCTCATGACAAGCTGGTCTATCCTCTAGTTTTAGTTTAATAGCTAGAACGGGAATGAAGAATACAACACATAATATTTAGTTTGTATCATTAATTTCACTGTAAATGTAAATAAACAAGACATAGACCCAACGGCAGATTGTAATGACAACAAAAAAAATTACCAAGTGTGAGTCTAATTCACACATGAATGGTTCCATAACACAGACCTCCATTATACAAGTGTATAATGGAGGTCAGTGTTACATACCGTAAAATGGCAATTTTTGTATAGAATATGTATTTATTATAATTTAATTCTTATTATTTATTATTAAGGGTCCGTATACAAAATTTGCCAATTTCGCTGATTTAACAGACGTGATTTAACAGTTAAAATACAGTATTTCTATAAGTTTTAATGCACAATATGTAAGATCATTTCAATTATAATCTAATGTTGGAGCTAGATTTTTTGTTTTTTTAAATATTTTTGAATAATTAAACTCAAACCCGCAACAGTTTTGTGATTTTTGCTGTAAAAGGTTTAGAATATCACCTGTTTATGGATTGTATTGACGTCTTAACGGTATGAAAAAAATACAATGTACTGTTAAGAAAGTCGTCTATAAAGTGTTGGAATTACTTTTTACCACTTTAATATGAAATAGTTGAGTAAAAAAATATGTAACTCGGCAAAATTTTAGAGAAAATGGGCAAATGATTGCTGTTAATTTTGGCAACTTGGAGCTGTAATTCATAAAAAGAAAACGACAGAAATAATCTATAGATAAAATTCTATCCAATTCGAGAAAAAAGAAAAAAAAAAACAAATTGTGCCAAAAAACACGATTCAAAACAACCTAAAACACATTATATTACTCGACGCAAGGTTCGAGTCGGCTTTCCACGCTTAAATATATTTTAAATCTAAAAATTAATACATATTTTTTTAAGTCTAATAAGGGTAAATATCCTAATAATATTTCTGTAGCGAACCTTTGCAATTTCGTATTCATTGGCAAAATTTCGTATGCTGACTCTTAAAGTAAAAATATAAATAAGTATTACGTGAAAACTTCAAGTGCCTACCTGTTGCCACTATTGACATTGAGCAAATAGAGCAAAAATGTCATGTTAATTGTATGAGAGCTCCCCTTAAATATTAATTTTATTTTGTTTTTAGTATTTGTTGTTAAAGCGGAAACAGAAATACACAATATATGAAAATTTCAACTCTAGCAATTACCATACTAATTGAGATACAACCTGGCAATAGACAGACATTGAAGTCTTAGTAGTAGGGTCCCGTTTTTACCCAAAGGGTAAAACTAGGGACAAAACAATAATTCATAGCAGCCTTAAAACTAGTGACTAAACAATTCATAGTGATGCTTCATTGACTGTTGACTGTTTATTGCAAGAGACTTTAGAAAGTAATGTGCTTTTGCTTTACAAGTTTTTTAAATAATTTAGTAGTAGCAAAAACTAACATTAGTTATAAAAAATTGCAAGTAAAAAAAAACCTACACTATAAAGGGGTAAAGGCTTACAAACCTACCCCAATTTTTTTGGTTCAATAATTATATAAGTCGACGGAGCTCCGCTACATGAGGCTCCTATTTCTGGGTGGTTCACAAAAACCCAATCAAGTCGTATTGGGCCAACATATTAATGACCTAAGAATTATATTATACTGTTCTTATACAATACTTTTGGAATTATAAATTATCGTCCCTCACTCACCACAGCCTTTAAATAAAAATAAATAAAATAAAATAAAAATAGCCTTTATTCTACCACCATACATTTAGAATATTGCTACATTAATAATTATTAAAATTGTATTAGTATTATATTATATTAATTATTATATTGAAATCATATTTTAAAAAATTGTTATTTTGACTATTTCTGGTATCACAGTAATTAATTTCAATAATTTACATTGTTAAATTTAAAATCAGATTTTCAATTTTAATTTTAATAAAAATAATAAAAGCAATAATATCTCATTAGTAATTTCCTTAAATCTAAGATGTGGAAGTCGCCTCTTTGGCGTAGGCCTCCCCCAGCCTTCTCCAGGTATCTCTGTCTCTCGCTTTCCTTCTCCAATCTAATCCACATTTTTCCTTGAATATATCCTCCCATCTTTTCCTAGGTCTCCCTCTTTTCCTCTGTCCTTCCCTCGGTTGCCATTCTGTTATTTTATTAGTCCATTTTCCATTGTCGATTCTGATTACATGTCCTGCCCAATTCCATTTAAGCATTCTAATTTTCTGTAAAACATCTGCGACCTTAGTCTTGCTCCTTATAGTTTCATTTCTGATTTTGTCTGTTATCCTTATGCCAAGCATGCTCCTTTCCATTTTGCGTTGATGGATCGCTATCTTGTCTTCATCTTTCCTCCGTAAGGACCAAGTTTGACAGCCGTAAGTTAAGCATGGTAGAATGACAATATTGAATAGTTTACTTTTAACGTCAATGCTCACCTCTCTATTTTTCATGATTTCTTTTAAGCTCCAGAATTTTTTCCAAGCAATAGCTATTCGTCTATCTGTTTCTTTCTCTGTCTGGTCTTTAAAGGAAATTGACTGTCCTAGATAAATATACTCTTTAACATATTCTATATCTTGATCATTCACTCTTATAGGTTGTTCTCTACTGTTAGTTAAAATTTTTGTTTTAGAAGCATTTAATGACAAGCCCACTTTTTTGCTCTCCCTTTCTAGGTCTTTAATCATGTTTTCTAGTTGTTTACTGTCTTCAGCAAATATGGCAATATCGTCAGCAAAGCGTAAATGGCTAAGGAATTCTCCATCTATTTTTATTCCTTGATTTGTCCAGTTAATATTTCTAAATACCATTTCCAGTACAGCCGAAAATATTTTAGGTGAGAGGGGATCTCCTTGTCTCACTCCTTTGTTTATTGGGAATTCTGTTCCTTCTCTTTCCAATCTTATTTTGGACCATATCTTACAATATATGCTATATAAAATCTCTATATACTCTTCATCTACATTTTGGCTTCTTAGGGCTTCCCATATGGCATTGTGTTCCAATGAGTCGAAAGCCTTCGTAAAGTCTATCAAACCAATGTACAAGGTCCTTCCAAATTCATTACATTTTTCTATTAATTGAGTAACAACGTGTATATGGTCTATTGTTGAATATTTTTTTCTAAACCCTGCCTGTTCTCGTGGTTGATTCTCATCTAAGTTCTTTGTGAGTCTCCCAAGAATGATCTTTGAAAAAATCTTGTAAACATTGCTCATCAGACTAATTGGTCTATAATTGTTCAGGTTAGCTCTATCTCCCTTTTTATAAAGTAAAGTCATTGTAGATTTTGACCATTGATTTGGAGTATTTTTCTTTTCCAGAATGTTGTTAAACATCGATTGCAATGGTCTTTGTAGAGATTCTGACAGAGATTTCAATAGTTCATTTGTTATGAGGTCTTCTCCAGGTGCTTTGTCGTTTTTTTGAGATTTGATGGCTTGTTCTATCTCCGCTAGCAATATGGAAGGTAAGGTGTTGGTTCCAGGTTTCCTGTTTTCTGAAACATAGTTTTTGAATGTAGATCTTGCTTCCGTAGAGTAAAGCTTTCGATAGAATTGAGTTGCTTCTTCTATTATATTTCGCCGGTTAGTTATTATATTCCCGGTACGACTTGTGAGATGTGGTGTCCACTTAGTTGCTTGCCGTAGATCTTTATAGGCTTTTTTCACAGCTCCTGTTTTTTTAATATAATTTTCTAGAGTTTTCTTTCTGTGTGCTCTTTTCCTTTCTGTAATGTTTCTATTTATCATTTTGCTAAGCGTCGTTATTCTACTTTTGGCCATTCTTGTTCTATTTTCTTTGTATAGTTTTCGTCTTTCATCCAGAAGTGTCTTTAGGTTATGATCATCGGCGTCTGTTTTGATTTTCTGGTCCTTTGGTATCTGTGAAAATAATTTAGTTATTACCTTTTCAAAATTATCATATTGTATTTGCACATCAGATGATCCTTCTATGGCACTGGTAAGTTGTTCTTCCCATTGGATTCCACTTTCTCTGGTCAGAGTTGGTAAATTCCTGGTAAATTGTGTGGTTGGTTTAATATACATTCTCTTAATTTTTTTTTTCCAGTAAATATTTTGCATCTAATTAATCTGTGGTCCGTATTAAAATTTAAATTTTGGATTATGTCAAAATTTTGTATTTTCAAGTTTTGTGAAGTGAGTATGTAATCTATTTCGGTATGGTGTATGCCATTTGGTGAACACCACGTCCATTTTCTGCCTTTTCTTATTCTAAACAAGCTATTTGTAAATTTTAGGTTTTTTTCTAAAGCAAATTCTACTAACCTTTGTCCGTGTCTTGATCTTTTTCCATGCGAGTACTTTCCAAATGCTAATTCTTCTCCTTCTTGTGACTCTCCGATCTGGGCATTGAAATCACCCATCATTATTAAGTTTTTTGTATGTATTGTTTCCATTGCCATTTCTAATGTTTTATAAAATTCGTTTAACTCTTCTTCTTTACATTTTTCAGTGGGTGCATAACATTGGATCAAAGACAAGGGATCTAGATCTTGTAAGGCTAGTTCTAGAGAGGCTACTCTGTCAGAATAGCTTTTGAAGGATATAATGCTGCTTTTCAAATGTTTTTTTATCAGAAAGCCAACTCCGTATACGCCATGATTACTATCTGTATGGTAAAGGATATATCCAGGATACTCTAATATTTCTTCATTTTTTCTTCTAGTTTCGCAGATGCCCAACACATCCCATTTTATTTTTTCCATAGCATACTCGAGTTCTGTTATTCGTGCATCTGACATAAGGGTCCTTACATTGAGGCTCGTGAGCATTAAAGTTTGTTCATGCTTTGCTAGGGGGCGGTAGTCTACATCCTCCACCGAAGTTCCGGTGACTAGCCGGCCCGGAGGACACTGAGAAAGAGTTATGGGCAGTGGTTTTCTCTTTGACTCAGCAATGTTTTTTGTGACATGGTTGTTTGTCTGTTTTGGTTCGGTCTTGTTGCTACCATGTTTAGAAAAATTTTCCCCAACTGCTCCTGTAATTTTTCTTTTCTTAGTTCCTGTATGTGTTTTTTTCGGAGAAGGAGTAAGATCTTTCTCGCATATATTGAAAGGCATCTATTTGGTTTGTATCTTTTTGGAAGTTGGTTTTTGTTGTTTTTGGAACTTTCGAAGTTGCCAAGTTCTGGTTTTTGGGGCTAGGGGTGTCCACTCTTTTCCTTTTCTCATTTTCATTTCTATTTGCATTTTGAATCTTGGATTCCTTCTTCTTTTGTAACACTGCTTTCGGTAGATCATGAGTAATGTAGTAGGTTGATTTCATTTTCTTTTTGTTTTTCATTATTTGTATTTTTCTTTGCAATGTAGTTGTTCCGAGAAGGATTGGTCGAGCTTTTCTTATGTTTTCATCTTTCTTCCCAAGACGCAGCAGTCTATCTATTTCGCCTGACTCAATTTTCACATCAATTTCATTTAATGTAGATATCACTAAAGAGCTCAAGACTTCGTAATTTTCGTTTTCAGACTCCGGCAGGCCGTGAATTATTATGTTTTTTCTCTTGCTGTTGACTTCTATGTTTAGCAATTTGGTATTCAGTTTCTCCACCTCCAATTGTAGCCGTTCGTTTTCCTCTTGGATCGGTTTTATCCTTTCATCGAGCTTCTGCAGAACGGCTGAAGTTATATTTTCCGTTATTTGAGCCGTTTGCAAGTTAAGTTGTTCGGTCATTTTTGCAAAGAACAATGACATTTCAGGTGACAGTTCAGTTGACATTGTCGTGGTGCACTTGACAGGTTTTTGACAGATAGTAGTTTATGGTTGGGTATGTTTGTTTATGGATTTGTTTCTCTATGGTAGTTTTGCTTCAGTCGATTCAGAGATAATAGTTTTGTTAAGTTGTCAACCTTGTCAATACGGCTGCTGTTTTCTTTGTGTTGTCGCACTTGGTTTTTGATTAACACTATCACAATTTACTTGCAAAATGGCTTCCTTTTGTCTACGCCGTGAATACTATTTTCGCAATATCTTCTGTTTGGTGTTAGATTTTTGTTTTCCCGAATTGTATTATCAAGCACACACTTATTGTCCAACTTTTCGATTGTCACTTTGCACTGAATTGTTCTGTTTTTGCACACTTTTAGATTATTTTCACGGGAGCGTCCAACAATGCGTCTACTCTGCTTCTTACCGGAACCGGAACTCCACCACCGGAACCACAGCCTTTACAATGCTTTAAAAACACTAACCAGTTTTTACCAACAACACCTAAAATTTAGGGTGTCCCTTAAGCCAATATTCCAAGTTTTGTTCTTGACGAATTGACAACCCCATAACTCTTAGGTGACGTATATCACTACATAGTATAAAACGAAGTCGCTTTTTCTGTCCTCATGTCCCTTTGTTCCCTTTAATTGCGGGTTTCTTTAATAGATAGAGTGATTAAAGAGGAAGGTTTGTGATAAGTATGTATGTTAATTATGGGAGTTCGCTATTTTACAAGTAAAATATCAGACAGCCATTCTATAACAGATTCATTGTCAAGGCAACAGTCGGTGTCGCCACATACGTCACCTAAGTGTACGGGGTCGTCAATTCATCCCGTACTAAATTATAAGAGTCACCTAATGGTTTGACGGATGAATCGCATAGTAGCCAGTAGGCTGTTTTATTTTAAATAAACGTCACCTAAGAGTTACGGGGTTGTCAATTCATCAAGAACAAAACTTGGAATATTGGCTTAAGGAACACCTAAATTTTAGGTGTTGTTGGTGAAAACGGGCATCAGTTAGTAAGTAACACATAAACACCAGAAAACAATAGACCTTATCTATAGATAGAAAAACCATCAGTAAAATAGCCACGCAGTTTTACAGCCAGCTCTATGCCAAACAAGCTCCTCAAGTAACAACCATAAATAATGACAATGAAGCAAATCAGTTTGACAATGAAGATACAATACCAATTCCGGAAATACTTCAATGCGAAGTTGCAAAGGCAATAAAAAGCCAAAAGGCAGAGAAATCACCTGGACCAGACAAAATAGTAAACGAACTCCTTAAAGGTACGATAGAAGAACTAACTCCTATTCTCACTAAAATATTTAACGAAATCATCACACAGTGTCAAATCCCTGAGCAATGGACAAAATTCCATATTATTCTACTACACAAAAACGGAAGCAAAGACGACATGGGAAACAACCGACCAATAAGTTTGATGTCGAACGTATACAAAAAATTCGCAAAGGTACTTCTAGACCGACTAAATAAAACACTGGACGAACAACAACCAGTCGAACAAGCGGGTTTTCGAAAAGGATTTTCGACAATCGACCATATCCACACTCTGAAACAAATATTGGAAAAGTATACCGAGTACAATAAACAAATTAATATAGCCTTTATCGACTACGCCAAGGCATTCGACAGTAAAAGCCACACTCACCACCTGCACAGCTTGAAACAACAAGGCGTACCTGCAACATACATTGACGTCATCAGAACGATTTATAGCAATAGCAAAGCCAAAATACAGATGGAAACCTTGGGAGACATGTTCAATGTAGAAAGAGGCGTAAGGCAAGGGGATCCGCTATCCCCCAAATTGTTTTCAGCCGCTCTAGAGAGTGTATTTCGGAGACTAGACTGGGACAAATATGGCATTAATGTAAACGGCAAAAAACTCAGTCATCTCAGATTCGCTGACGACTTGGTGCTGCTAGAAGAGGATCCAACTAAATTAGAGCAAATGGTGTCAACCCTGAACAAAGAAAGCGCAAGAATTGGACTTAAAATAAACCTAAAAAAAACAAAACTTATGACTAACAGCACTGAGACATGCATTAACTTGGACCAGGGGTCACCAAATGGCGGACCTTGGTCCGCATCCGGACCGCCGACCCATTATGTGCGGACCAAGCATGTTCGAAGATGAACTTCGTTAAAAATTAATTTCGGTCTCGACATACTGTTCGAAGATGAACTTCGTTAAAATTAATTTCGGAAACGACATGATGAACATTACCAACAAAAATTGTCACTTTTCTCATTGATACAAATAAAGGATAAGGTCCAAATTGGGCTAATTTTAAAAGTGCCGGCCAACGCAAATAAACCCATTACTTAAATAGAACATAATCTAAGGAATATTTTTTATTATTGCACCAAAGTTCAAAGTCAAGTCTCCGAGTTGTTATTCAATTTCAAACTTTTTTATAACATAATAATATGTAATAAAACTTATTTTATTAATTAAAACCAATAAGTAACCGATCCCAACGTCCCTATCCGAGTCGTTGAACAGATTGACAGAACAGATTGACAGAACAGAAGCCAAATAACTACAAATGATTTGGAAAAATTCACAGGAAGAGGGAACCTCTACGTGCTTGGGACTTGCAGGGCACAACTCATTGCTTACTTGGAATACTATAGAGCAGCGGTTGGCAACCTTTTGGCAGGCAAGGGCCACAAGGTGGCAAAACAAACTAGAGGCGGGCCACAGGCATAGTATTTTAACCCTAGAAGCCCAATACCTATGCATAATGAGGGCTTTTCTAAACCACAATTTAAAAAAAGCTCAACCTCTCTGATGTACCTATGGTACTAGTAAAAAGTGAGCTGTTAAAATTTGTAAGAGAGAGTATTATTATAAGGGGATTCAGACAATGACCAAAGTTTTTATTACAAAATGATACAAACAGCTACATTTTTAAGTTGCGATAACGATGGCAATATTAGAAAACATTGTTTTTACTTTTTGATACTTACAATTAAAACGCCGCGCCGCCCGCGCGCGCCCGGCCGCGTGTTGCCGACCGCTGCTATAGAGCAAATGCCGTGCGTACCCTAAGTACTTTATTTCTTAAAACAGACCCTGAGCGAAACTAATTGGTGACCCCTGACTTGGATAATGAACCATTACAATATGCGCAGGAGTATACTTACCTTGGCCAGGTTATATCCTTTAGAGACCAAATGATGAAGGAAATTAATAATATGAGAATAGCTATTGGCTGGAAAAAGTTTTGGTCTAAACTGGATATGGCTATAAAGAAAAAAACCTTTAATTCGTGCATATTGCCCAGCCTGACTTATGGATGTGAAACTTGGGCTCTTACTGCAGTCCAAATATCTAAGTTCGCTAGGTGCCAAAGAGCTATGGAAAGGAGTATGACCGGACATAGGAGATTGGATAGAGTGAGAAATACTGACCTCCGTACCAAAACAGGAATCACCGATGACCTAACTCGCATTGACCACCAGAAATGGCGTTGGACTGGCCACATGTTAGGGCCGGGACACAAAAGGAAAATGGAGTAGAGAGGTGACAGAGTGGTACCCAACGGATGGCAGAAGAAACCGAGGAAGACAAAACCAAAGATGGGAGGATGAGCTACAACTTATTGCGGGTCCAAACTGGAGACGGGTAGCAAAAAACAGACAATAGTGGAAGTCGTTGGAGGAAGCCTATGCCGAGAGGCACACTGTGTTAAGACAGACAACAGTGGAAGTCGTTGGAGGAGGCCTATGCCGAGAGGCACACTATGTTAAGACAGACAACAGTGGAAGTCGTTGGAGGAGGCCTATGCCGAGAGGCACACTGTGTTAAGACAGACAACAGTGGAAGTCGTTGGAGGAGGCCTATGCCGAGAGGCACACAGTGTTAAGACAGACAACAGTGGAAGTCGTTGGAGGAGGCCTATGCCGAGAGGCACACTGTGTTAAGACAGACAACAGTGGAAGTCGTTGGAGGAGGCCTATGCCGAGAGGCACACTGTGTTAAGACAGACAACAGTGGAAGTCGTTGGAGGAGGCCTATGCCGAGAGGCACACTGTGTTAAAACAGATAACAGTGGAAGTCGTTGGAGAAGGCCTATGCCGAGAGGCACACTGTGTTAAGACAGACAACAGTCGTTGGAGGAGGCCTATGCCGAGAGGCACACTGTGTTAAGACGTACAACAATCGTTGGAGGAGGCCTATGCCGAGAGGCACACTGAGTTAAAACATACAACAGTGGAAGTCGTTGGAGGAGGCCTATGCCGAGAGGCACACTGTGTTAAAACAGACAACAGAGGAAGTCGTTGGAAGAGGCCTATGCCGAGAGGCACACTGTGTTAAGACAGACAACAGTGGAAGTCGTTGGAGGAGGCCTATGCCGAGAGGCACACTGTGTTAAGACAGACAGCAGTGGAAGTCGTTGGAGGAGACCTATGCCGAGAGGCACACAGTGTTAAGACAGACAACAGTGGAAGTCGTTGGAGGAGGCCTATGCCGAGAGGCACACTGTGTTAAGACAGACAACAGTGGAAGTCGTTGGAGGAGGCCTATGCCGAGAGGCACACAGTGTTAAGAGATCTGATCTAAAATGTTATAAATATGTAAACCACAAAATTTGTAAATATGCAGAATAAAGGGCTTTTTCATTTTATTTATTTTATTTTATTTATTTATCTCAAGATTACGAAAATTTCAAATGCGAATTTCTCCTAAACGGAAAGTTTTCCAGGAGTAGAAATGGTACGGGGAGGTTTATCTCACCCAAAACGAGTGGAAGTCGTTGGAGGAGGCCTATGCCGAGAGGCACACTATGTTAAGACAGACTACAGTGGAAGTCGTTGGAGGAGGCCTATGCCGAGAGGCACACTGTGTTAAGACAGACAACAGTGGAAGTCGTTGGAGGAGGCCTATGCCGAGAGGCACACTGTGTTAAGACAGACAACAGTGGAAGTCGTTGGAGGAGGCCTATGCCGAGAGGCACACTGTGTTAAGACAGACTACAGTGGAAGTCGTTGGAGGAGGCCTATGCCGAGAGGCACACTGTGTTAAGACAGACTACAGTGGAAGTCGTTGGAGGAGGCCTATGCCGAGAGGCACACTGTGTTAAGACAGACTACAGTGGAAGTCGTTGGAGGAGGCCTATGCCGAGAGGCACACTGTGTTAAAACAGACTACAGTGGAAGTCGTTGGAGGAGGCCTATGCCGAGAGGCACACTGTGTTAAGACAGACAACAGTGGAAGTCGTTGGAGGAGGCCTATGCCGAGAGGCACACAGTGTTAAGAGATCTGATCTAAAATGTTATAAATATGTAAACCACAAAATTTGTAAATATGCAGAATAAAGGGCTTTTTCATTTTATTTCTTTTATTTTATTTTATTTATTTATCTCAAGATTACGAAAATTTCAAATGCGAATTTCTCCTAAACGGAAAGTTTTCCAGGAGTGGAAATGGTACGGGGAGGTTTATCTCACCCAAAACATCCTTTCTCAACCCATGTGACCACAAAAAAAATGGGATCGGTTTGTAAACCTTAGCCAAAAGGGGTGGTTTGTTTATATTCCCAGTAAAATGTATTGACACTTCAAACAGATAAGCATTTCAAAATATATTTAAAAGTATTCTCAAATTCAGAAAGTAATATTGGCCAGGTTTAAAATTTACTTCAGGGTTCTTTTTGGTACATGCCTGTATGGTTTCAGAATCAGAATCAGAATAGTTTATTTCAGGAAATTGGCACCTTAGCAGGAATAACTACATGTTTACAAACTATTAATTGCTCCTCATAGGTCAGCAAAGCCCAATTTCATTATAGTAACCTGTAACAAGTACACTGTTACAAGTACCTTATTCTGAGCTTCGTAAAAAACTTACATTTTTCTTGTGTGTCTAATTTTGTACTTTTTTTTCATTTTGTGAGTATTTTAATTTTTGTGTCTATACAGAATGGCAGTCAAGAAGCATAAATTAGGTGCGGACCATCAGAAGCAGATAGACTTGATGGCGTTGGCAAAGTATTTGCAGTTGTTAAATGAACAACAAAATTATATTCCTCAACCACCAGAGACGATGCAA
Source organism: Lysandra bellargus (assembly GCA_905333045.1). Taxonomy (NCBI): domain Eukaryota; kingdom Metazoa; phylum Arthropoda; class Insecta; order Lepidoptera; family Lycaenidae; genus Lysandra; species Lysandra bellargus. Next base: position 10,645,552 of record HG995319.1, on the reverse strand, counting down.
AACTGTCAGGATATCCTAAAATGTCTTGGTAAGTATTTAAAAATTTAAATTTTAACTTAACACTTATTAAGATTTTATTACTTTAGGATTTTATTTATTACCATTTTTTTTTATATAACGAAAATATGTGATTTTAATCATTTTAATTCTTTTGTGTTTTTGTACATGCAAAAATCACTATACATATCTAATATACTATAATAATACCTTGCTTGCATCTTCATTGCGATTTGCGCCTTAACTTGTTGTGGGAACCATATTATATTTTTTTGGAAAAAAAAAGAAACTACTCGGTTCTTAACCAAGTAGTTTCTTTTTTTTAAATTTCGAATAGTATTTTCGGGACTAACTTTTATTAGTATTAAAATATTGTTTTGTCTAATTTTTTACATTTTAAAGGAGAATATCACTGACAAATAGCCCAGAAAGGATTTAACAGTTGTTACAAGAGTTCGACTTTAACGATGACGAGTCTCAGGCTGCTTTGGGCATTGAACTTGTTGTACCATGTATCTAGGTAAAAGTGAAAAAAAAACCTGGAACTTACAAACGATGTGAAGTCTGTTCATATAAAAAAGATAAAAAAACACTTAAAACATGCACAGCATGTCCAATTTTTATATGCTAGGGCATGATTACATATTGTGATAACTGTAGTAGTTTTATAACTCTGAATGAGGAAGTAGAAGACTGATTTCTTTTTATTTTCATGTTAGTAAGTTATAACAACCTCTCTTTAAATTTATCAGTATTTTATTTACTTCATAGGTAAGAACATTTTGCGAAAATATAAAATTAACGTGCACATTAAGTTTTAAAGGTTGATTTTGCATCTGCCGCGAAGAAAGCCAATATTAAATATATTTATTACTTTTAATTTTCTGCATAATTAAGTCCCCTTTTAAAATAATAAATAAACAAAATTGTGGTAGCTTACAAAGTTCGGGTCAAAATGACCCGACGTCATAGTCCATGTAATTATTTTCACGTCATTGACGCCGGGTTAAGTATGTTTGTGTTTTCGGTAGTGCGCAATCAGTGTCTAAATAAAATGTCTTAAAATAGCATCTGCATTAAATGTTTTTTAGTGAAATTCTTGGTTGTAATATATAAAAAACTTAGAATCGGTCAAATGATTGGAATGTTGCACTGAAAATGTTATAAGGAACAAAGGGTCTAGGAGAGGCGAGAGCTAATATTTAGGAAATATTTTTTTACAGCAAAAACTTATTGAATCTGTCTAGATAAGTAAAATAAATACTAACCACAATATTATGTTTGGTTACATTTAAGCTATAATTACGTAATTATAAGTGGCCTTTACCATGTGAAATGACTGCCAATAATTTTGTCCATGTTCGACCTATGTAAAAATTTTTATGTAACATGTTTAGAAGTTTAAATTCCAATTTTTTTTAAATTAAAATATATGGCTTATATTAATAGACAATTAAGGTGAAAAGTTTTAAAACTTATGTTTCTTACATAAAAATGTCATTCTTTCGTCACAAGTAGCTAAATAAAAGTCTTGAAAGTGACTTTTTTTCTTAAAATGTTTCATTTTACAATATAATTTAGAATTTTGGATATTTAATCTATGCATTTCCTGAATCAATTGCGTGTTAAGACATTTTAGTGAAAATAATACAAAAAAAATATTTCAATTACCTAAAAAACAGATGAAAATATGAGCAGTCTGTCAGACCCCATGTCCATAAGTATATTACAACTTTTATTAGATGTCCATAGTTAAATGTTTAAAATATGTGAAAAAGTAACTGAGAGACACACGTCTTGATCGAATCTGTTTGTTTTATATTGAGGAGAAGACCAAAAATGTTTCAATATCAATAACATAAATTATGTATTAAAAAAAATCAATAACATATTTAAAATTTTACAGCTCGTACTTCTGGTAATGAAGATGAGTTGTGGCAATTGCTGCAACCAATTGAAGAGTTTCTGCTGCGTGTTGTAAGAAATACAGACTGTGTCATAGCGATTTTGGATAAATTCTATGCCTACATTTCTGACCCACGTAAGTATAAATTATGTGCACATATTAGGTGTCGACTGGCGGCTGTAACCTCGTTTACACAAATATGTATTGCTATACATTTTGCTGAGATAAAAACCATAGTAGCAATAACATATTATAATACAAGATGATGCCCGCAACTCCATTGCGTCAAAGTTAGTTTATCGCGCGGGAACCGTACATTTTTTCGGGATAAAAATCCTTTCCTGGCACTCAAGGTATCTCCATGCCAAATTACAGCAAAATGGGTTCAGTGGTTTGGGCGCTTTGAAGAGGTAGCAGACAGGCAAACAGACATTTTCGCAATTATAATACTTGTATGTACTTTTATTTTATTACAGATTTTTGCATTTATAATATTAGTATGGATTGTTTGCTATGTACAGTAGGTTTTAGGTATGAAACTATCACAACTACTCAGGCAGTTTTCAAAAAAGTTTTTTCCTACGTACCTCATAGATCCCATGATCAAATTGCCAACTTGGTAACCGCAACACCAAGTTTAAATCATTTACTTTGTAACAACATTAATATAATTTTCAACTTTCAACTTTTAGCAGTGGCGGGGCAAGACCTAAATTTTATGTGTGCAAGATATATCTTGCGAGGCCCCCTGATAGATGACGCAAGAATACGGATTTTCGGAGAGAAATAATTTTTTGATACTTACTCAAACTTTTATTTATAAAACTTTTTTTATGAATAATTAAGTATTAAAACATGTAAATCCTTTAAAAAAAACCTCGTGGTCCAAGGGGCGCGAGGCCCCTTAGACCGCGAGGCCGTGGGCGGTCGCCCACACCGCCCACGCCTTGCGCCGCCTCTGCTTTTTAGTTCATTTTATAAGGATGTTATTATTGTTTTTACCTTGGAAGTCGGTTTTAATTTTTTGTTAAAAATAATAATTTCACTCTTTTTAGTTACCAGAGTAAACCATCGCGTACTAAGTAGAATAATACACCTGTATAATATTATTCTGCGTATCTTATTACAGTCATACTTACAAAATATAATATCAGCTGCAGCCTGCAGATAATTTTAAACAATACATTTAAAAAAAATCGAAGTGAATACGTGACGTGACGTGCTAAGTAGCCGGTCACCGGACTAGTTTCAATAGGTTGGCACTCGCTCGACTTGTCGCACGTGACGCGGACGCAGCGCACATAGTCCCTACCCGGCCCGCGCCGCCGCGTCGCTCGCTTGACAGCCCTGCGGCCCTGGCAGATTGAAGTGAGACTGCAGAGGGTGTTATTGTACTATGAAAGCTAAGCGCAATGCAAAAGGTTGAAATTAGGTTGTTTTCCAGAATATCTCGGCGAAGTGAGACAGAATGTTACATTATCGAAGCAACTTAAGCTTCTCAGAAGTAATGTCAAATGTGTGCCTTATGCTCTGGCGATAAGGTTGAATTTGGTGACATTGGTGACCCTGACATGGTAATGATGATGATGATGATGAATGTAATTTGCATAGTAGCATATGCTTTCAGTTCTTAAAACAGCGCCTAAACTCCCAAACTTGTATCTATAAGGAATCCGGAGTTCTCTTAGTATCTTCGGAACCATAGTATACCTCAGTGCAAAATCTTGCGTTTTGGTAGTATATGCTTAGGATGCTTCTCATAAAACCAAAATCACCATATTATGTTTCCATATAAATTTCGAGGAGTTCCGTCGATTACTCATGGATCCCATCATCAGGTCACCACTTTTGTGAACATGGTACCAAATTGGAGTGAAACCTAATACAACAAAACAAAAGTTTCGAAAATCGGTTCACAAACGGAGGAGTAATCGTTGAACATACAAAAAAAATAATCCACAGCCGAACATATAACCTCCTCGTTTTTTGGAAGTCGGTTAAAAATATCAACAATAATACAACAAGATCAACCAGCTGTGCGAGCTGTTTGACGCCATATTTGTTGTAGTGACTAGTAGCGCCGCAGTAGGAAGAAAATGAAGTACGTTCAATTACCTGACTAATTTCATGTCCGCTTTCTTCAAAACGCTATGCTACAAATCGCTAACTAGTTGAACGTTGAGGGACGATCGTTCAATCGACGTTCGGCCGAGTCATTCAATTAAATTGCTGATAATAATATTAATCTTATATATAAAATTCTCGTGTCAACTCACAATGTTAGTTACCGTACTTCTCCGAATCGGCTTTACTGGTTTTTACCATATTTATATGCATATCCAGTAGGTCTGAGAATCGGATACTGGGTACTTTTTATATTGATACGTGCATTTGTCGAATAAATAATAGAAAATTATTACAACTCGAGACTGACGGCGACCATTGTTTGTGCGACGGAATAGCGTTGCCATGGTGCCATACATATTTATTATTTAGTCACACCAATAAAATAATATAGGCGACATAACGTTTGCCGGGACAGCTAGTAATCAATATAATTGTATCATTTCAGAGTCAGTAATTTATCCTCCTATTGCGGATGTTCTGGTGGTGATTGAGGGTGCTGATGAGGAGTCAATTCTGATGGCGGCCAAGTGGGTTGTGAAGCAGAGGAAGGATGAGCCTAGCGGCACTAATCACACAGTGGCACTGTCCCGATTATACTTATGGCTGTGCAACTGGCATGGCACGCCGGCCCTTGGCAATTGGATATTGGCCTACATCAAAGCACTAGAAGTGAGTTATGATTTCTGACTGTAAGGCTTCTTACAGACGAACGGCACGTGTCGATGGCAGTCGACGGCTGTCGGCGGCACGTGTCCGTGGAAGTCGACGGCAGACGACGGCACGTGTCGGCGGCAGTCGACGGCAGCTGTTGACAGTTTATGACGCTTGCAGGGGACCTACGAGTCTCGACCTTTCCTAAATCAAAAATCAAACAAATCATCTTTATTTCGGGCATCGGAGGCCCATATAACAAATATACTCTGGTAAACAAGTGCCATTTTCGTCAAAACCTAATCTCATGCAACGAAAATTATGATTTTGATCTCATTCGATTCGGAATACCATCTAGAACATTCTATCAAAATTCCAAGACGGGCTGAAGAAAAATGCAAAAGTTATAAACAATTAAGTAAACATAAAAATAAGGGTTTGGTTTTTTTTTAATATTTCAAAAACTACTTGAGATAATCAAAATTTGAAAATAGACCCTTAAAGAACAGGAAATTTCCTAAAAAAATCCCAGATCCTGGAACCTTACCAATAATCCTTATAGCTTTAATTGAGCGGCGAAAGTAACGCTAAAACAGCGTGGTTCGGGTTTCGCGTGATTTGCCGCAATCTGCTACGTGAACTAAAAAAATATTTTAAGTGATTAAATATTAATATTAAGGAATAAAAAAATTTGGGTACTAAGTAGACATATCAATAAACAATAATCCGTTAACAAAAATAAATTACCACAAGTTGTTTAATTATTATGCTTTTCTTAATTTGTTAATAGTCACCATTTTAATGTTAACATAAAAACGCTGATTATTTCTAAACAAGAAATCTAAAAATTTTTATTATTCTTTTCAGCTAATCTTAAAAGGGCTTAGAAGAGATTCCCGTTGACAAAATTAATTTTTTTTTTCACTTTTTTATTAACATTCAAAAGCATTCCAAAATTATTCATGTAAATAAAGCAATTACGGTACTTTTATATCCAATTATTGTTATTATTTTGTTTTGTTGTTGTTAGAAGCCAAAAAAACAATATATATTTTTATATTAATAACTAATAAAATTTAAATAATCATTTTTATTGATGAAAAAACCCTAATTGTTTTATTTACATGAAAATTTCATGAATGCCTTTGATTGTTCATAAAAAAGTGAAAAATCAAAATTATTGAAATTTTCCACCGGATATCTCTTCTAAATCCTTTTAAGATTAGCTCAAAAGAATAATAAAAATTTCTAGATTTCTTGTTTAGAAATAGTCAGCGTTTTTATGTTAACATTAAAATGGTGACTATTAACAAATGTAAAAAAGCATAACATTTAAACAAATTGTGACAATTTATTTTTGTTGACGGATTATTATTAATTGATATGTCTACTTAGTACCCAATTTTTTTATATTTCTTTATATTAATATTTAATCAGTTAAAATATATTTTTAGTTCGCGTGGCAGATTGCGGCAATTGACGCGAAACCCGCCGCTTTCGCCGCTCATTTAAATCTAAAAAACTATCATGTTTCCAGAACACTTTGTTGTAAGATTACAATAACATTACCGTACTCACTTTTTAAATATAATTTTACTAAAAAACAGTAAAATATGCAAAACAATGTTAAATCCGCTGTGAAATATCAACTTTTTTAAGATTTTTAAGATTAGCTAGCGAGCTTCAAAGTAATAATTTCTTATCTGTCAAACGGTGTCGCTTAGTAGTCACAGGTTACACGGTCAATTTTTCATCAATCTGATCCATCAATCTGATTGATGGAATATTGATGGTTATAAAAAGTTCATATTAAAAATACGATCAATCCATCAATCCGTGGCGTACACGATCAAATTTTCGTCAATCCGTACCGGATTGATGGATCAGATTGATGAAAATTTGACCTTGTAATCGTTGACATGGAGTTGGTGGTAGGCCTCCAGTTGTGACGTACCGCCTAAAGGTAAACGTTCACAGGTCGGTATCGTACGCAACGGACGTCTCGCATCAAACGGATAAAATTTTCACAGTACGTCAGCTGAATCAGGAGCGTACGTACTGATATTACGGTATATTACCATCATAACGTAGATTACCGATTGGTCTAGTAAATTAATGCTCAAAAGGGGGTGTGGATGGAAAAGTCGAAAGCAGAAATTTTGACTTAGGAACTTTGTTTGGACTAATTTGAAGATAAACATACTGGCCAGTCGGTAATCCGTACGCTGCCGATACAGTGGACGTACTGTAAAAAAAATATCCATTAGATGCGAGACGTCCGTTGCGTACGATACCGACCTGTGAACGCTTACCTTTACGCGCTACGTCACAACTGCAAGCGTGATAAACTGTCGACGGCTGGCGTCAACTGCCACCGATACGTGCCACCGACTGCCGTCGACACGTGCCGTCGTCTGCCGTCGACTGTCGCCGACGCGTGCCGCCGACATGTGCCGTTCGTCTGTAAGCGCTCTAATGGGTATAGTCGCTAACTCTACCTTTGAATTTTGTGAACTGAGTAAGTCGAAAAGTATAGCTGTCAAGGAATCTGTGTTGATGGTCGTCTTTGAGATTTGGGGCAAAGAATTGGTCGCTGTTAAGTATAGTTTTCACAGAGCCAGTACTGGCTGCCAATAAGACTGGCAGCCAGTATTGGCTTGGTATATGCCGCGTGTGAACAGTTTTTCAAGCCAGGTCAAACTATTCACACGCGCCATATACCAAGCTAATACTGGCTGCCAGTCTTATTGGCAGCCAGTACTGGCTCTGTGAAAACTATACTTTAAGCATTTGTGTACTAACCCACATTTTTTTTTGTTGAATTTTGAATGCAGTCTTGTTCATAATCATCTAAAGAACATAACTGCATACATAACATAATACGTGATTTATTGTGGGTTAGTACACGCTTGCTTAACAGCGTCCATTATTTTGGACGCTGTTAAGCATGCGTGTACATGTCTATATGATTGACTATATGATGTGTATGTCATGGACAAGAGTCGGTCCTGCGTCCGTCAATCAGTCATCAAACCGCTCACTCACTCTGGCGTGTAATATTATGCCTGGAATGCAATACATCCTGCATTTCAATTGAACCAATGTGGCAGACATTATTATTTAACTATGAAGGCCTGTTTCACCACTTCCTGATAAGTGCCGAATAGGCTATCCACCACTTAACTTGACTTAACAGATGAAGTATGGAGAATCTATCAAAAAAGCTGTGGATAGCCTATTCGGCACTTTATCAGAAAGTGGTGAAACAGGCCCTTATCCTATCATTTATTTGCCACCAGGACAGCCAGCGGTTCAACATTCTGATCGAGGCGAGTCTCGAGCAGGTCGGGAATCTGTTCCTGGCTCTGGGTGATATGCTTGTCTTCCACCAGAGCTACGTCAGAGTGGCCCTCCATGTTTTGGAATCGCTCAGGGAATCTGCTGAAGCGTTTGATAAGGTAAGTAAAATATTATGAAACTGTTAGGCAGCTTGGCCGGTAATTTTCAACCGACTTCCAAAAAGGAGGAGGTTATATATTATGTTTGTCTGTATATATTTTTTTGTATGTTCAACCATAACTTCGCCGTTTGTGGGCCGATTTTAATATTTTTTTGTTGTTGCATAGGGTTTAATCCCAATTTGGTAGATACCATGTTTACAAGTGGTGATCTGATGATGGGATTCATTAGGAATCAAGAGCACTCCTTGAAATTTGTATGGAAACAAATAGTGATTTCGATTTTTTCTGAAGTATTCGAGGCACATGCTACCAAAAAGTAAGATTTTGAACCCTGGTTCCAAAGGTACCGAACAGAACTTTTAAAACATTGTAGATAGAGGCTCAGAGATTTTGGCATTGTTTAAACAACTAAAAGCATTTAAAGTCAATATATAAATTTGATTTATCAACACCATCACAACTATAATTATACCATGGGTCATCACATGATTTATGACTCTGCAATGTGCGGGCTTCGGGAGTCCAATTATGAATTTATTTATTTATTTATTTGTTTGGAACAATAACAGCCATCATTCTTATGTTACTAACTAACACTTGTATAGCTAATATCATTTTGTACTCGTAATGTTTCAGTGAATGTCAGTACTATTACCAAGATTTGTTGGTCAACTAATCATAAGTAGCCGACCGCGCAAGACAACGCACTTCAAACGTTTTGACAACGCACTTCAAACGTTTTGAATTTGGGAGGGGCGCGCAATGTTATCGTAGTTTATCTCTACTTATCATCTTTCTTCGTGGATAGTATAATATTATTGCACTATCCACGAAGGCATGTTAGATATACAAACTTTTCAAAACAAAAGTTTCTGTCAAATAAAAACATATAAAAAATAAGCTTTAAATATCTCTATTCATAATATTTTATTTCAGATTTCACCATATATTGAGCGTGTTCTGATAAACTTGGCATCTGACAGTGAGCAATGGAGTCGCGAGTTACTTCAGAAATTGGTTGATATTCTGACGGCCATGGTCGACTGCATCAGCAATAGAAACACAGCTGCAGAGCAGATACAGTTCAGAAATAGATATGCTACAGTTGTAAGTAATGAAATGTAATAATTGCATAGAATATCTGTAAAACAAAATATAATTCAATGGAAAATGATGTCTAGATGTCTTTGGCTAGTACTTTTTAAAGGTTGTTATCTAAGCCAACCTACTAATTTTACAAATCTTTACAGAGTACAGCTTCTCTAACTAAATACTAGTTTATTTATGTGGCTTGGCTTTTATACATACTAATATTGTAAATACGAAAGCCTATCTGTTTTTCTGTCGATGACCTCTTTACGCTGAAACCTAGTTTTTATCTCCGCAACGGTCAAACATCTAGTGACATTCATAAATTTGAACAACGCACAACTGGTGGGCCGGATTTCCAAACAATTTTAATGACTTATGGCTGGTTTATATCATTATTCAAATCGAGTTATGCCATTCCAATCCAGTGCAATTTCAGTACCCGTTTCATTATTTCAGTAGCAATCCAGCTTTGGATTGGATCACTGGATTGGAATATTGTAAACTCGCTATTAGGCTGCGTTTCCACCAGAGATGTGTTGCGAGGAATGTGTTTTTGAGAAGTGAGAACCAATAGAATCGCTTCATTGACGTGACCTCGCTCAGCGCAGCGATTCTATTGGATCTTAAAAACACATTCCTCGCAACACATCTCTGGTGGAAACGCAGCCTCAAGAAGAAAATAGACGATAATAATTATTTTCATTAATTACATGCGTTACGTGCTGCCATGCACGCATCGTTTATTGTATTGATTGATGTGACTGGCACGCGAACTACGTGCTGTACATTGATTGACAAGTTCTTTAAAACTCCATTATATTTTCCAGTTGAACTGTCTGGAGCTGCACATTTCGTCGCGGACGAGCAGTTTCCTGCCGCTGTGGCGTGTAAACTCCGATGACGTCATCATAGTACCTTGCAGCACTCGCGAGCCACCCATGATCAAAGTTGGCCTCGTCAACTTGGGCAACACGTGCTATATGAATAGCGTGCTGCAAGCCCTCTTCGCTGCTAGGAAGTAAGTACCATAGTAGACAATAGCATGAGATATAGTGCCAAATACTAGCTTAGCTGATGAACATCCCCCGGGACAAGCGAAAAGCATTTCACCCGCGACATAAAAAGTACTACCATAAGCTAGATGTATTTTGATTTAAAGCTTATGTACTTATGTATGTTTTGTTAACTCTTGTTATATATTTTTTTAAATATCTGTATTAGTAAATCGTCTTTATAATATTATTTTATTGTGGAATGAAATAAGAAATTTTATTTAAATCACTGCTATACTAAAATAATATTATGTTTCCTTGGCGAAATTTGGTAATCGCTAAAGATTTGGAAATTAGTGGTTCACCCAGTCTCTACAATGTACCTAAATGATCTGAAGCGCACTCCTATGCGAATATACTTTCACCTATTATTTGATTCCTATAACCTTTTAGAATAGACAATACTTTATTATGCTTAGCGGTTGTAAACTACGAAAATATCTAAAAAAAAAATCTGAAAGCAATTTTTTTAAATTTATTTTGTATTTTTATTTTAGGGTTTATTTTGGAAGTTCTAATCCTAATTCAAAGCTTAACATAACATGACAATTGTTTATAAGGCCTCTAGCTTTTAAAGTTCTATGTCCAGCTGTGCAAAAGTTTTAAAGATAGATGAATTGATACGACTTATTTTTGTCATTATCATGTATTATGCTTAGCAATTATAAACTTCGTAAATATTTTGACAAATTGTTTTTTGACAAGTTGACAAGTTGTTATTATTATGAATGCGAAAGTATATCTAGCTGGCTATTTGTTTCCACTTTACGCTTAACTGAATACCGGATAGATTGGGTATGAAGATATACTTTAGAGGCCCTGTAAAGGACATATACTTTTATGCCGGAATAATAAAATGTACGGTTTCCGCTATATGTACTTCTATGTGAATGAAGAGGCGAACATCGTATTGTATAATATCCATACTTCCATACTAATATTATAAATGCGAAAGTGTGTGTGTCTGTCTGTCTGTCTGTCTGTTTGTTACCTCTTCACGCTCAAACCGCTGAACCGATTTTTCTAAAATTTGGCATGGAGATACTTTGAGTCCCGGGAAAGGACATAGGATACTTTTTATCACAGAAAAATGTACGGTTCCCTCGCGACAAACGAATTTTGGTGCAACGGAGTTGCGGGCGTCATCTAGTACAAATATAATTACCATTATTATAATAATTAAGTGCTAAGCAAATGTTTAACATAACAATAAAATTGAGGATTTTTTTGTCCTTTATCTTCTTTCGTATAGTTTTGTCGCATTTGTATGATAATAAATATAATTTTCATTATTATTATTACTTTACAACATTTACAACACAGTGTGAATATATGTAATAAGCTAAGCTAATGTAAACTTAATTTGCTCTTTTTCTTTTTTGACCACCTTTTTAGCATGTGCAGCATGTGCTCTTGTTATATTTAGTGTTATTAGTTCTTCATAAGCTTGATGTTGCATTTTATAAAGTTAAATATTGTGTGTTTATTCAAATGCTACACCATTTATTTATTATGGAATTATTCAGCTTTTTTTCATTCATTCAGGCCTAGTAAAAATAATTAGATATGAGTATTGAGTAATGCGTAAATATGAGTAATTTTTAGAAGAAACTTTATAATATATTTTTTTTAACAGTAAGTAAATTATTATTATTATTAACAACCATTAGTGTCATACTGCTTTGCTAAGGCCTCCCCTGCCTCTTTTCACGTCTTTATTCTTCGCTGTATTTGGCCACTCTTTGTCTGCAGCGTCTAGCTCGTCGCGTAGCAGAATGTTAACTAAATGAAATGAATATTTTAACATAAGCCCCATACATTATCTGTTAAACTCTTCGTTGAATTGAACCTTAATCATCATTAAATGTCTATGACTGCGGCAGTTAGAAGCGTTTATACTATGTAAAGGTAGTATACCTAGACTTAAGTGCTACACGTTCTTGTATTTATATGATAAGTTTGATACTTATTACAATTAAAGACCATCTTAAGACGTGGTGAGTGTAAACTAAATTGGTATTAAGTAGGAGTATGAGAGCGGTTTATTATTACAGGACTTAGGCTGCGTTTCCACTGAAGCGGAGCGGAGCTTAGCGGTGCCCGAATTGACCAATCGTGTTATTCCAGCAGAATGACAGCGAAGCGGAGCAAAGATTTCGAGCATGGTGATTGGTCAATTCGGCACCGCTAAGCTCCTCTCCGCTCCGCTTCAGTGGAAACGCGGCCTTATGACTGGTTTACACGTATTAAGTAGATAAGTAGTAACTAAATTTTAACTTAATTTGAAGTGCCTGCACGAAATGTGTCAACTGACAAGTCTCGCCTGCCAACGTAACAAAAAATAGTCAAAATTCTAATTTCCATGTTTGGTACTGAACTAAATTTTAACTTGCTACTTGCTACTATATTTTGTGTTTACATGCAATTCACAACTTAAAATTTAGTTAACTACTTATCTACTTAATACTTGTAAACCAGCCCTCAGTTGGACGTACGACTTGTCATGACAAATGTCACACTCTTGAATCTTGATATTAAACAGTTTTATTATTCATAGTATTAAACTAATAAAGGCTTAGGCCCACTTGCGCAGATCTGAGTTAAAGTTAACTCTGAGCTAAACATGATGTCATATCTGTCACTCACCAAGTGAGTGATTGAGATGACATGCCCCTCTAGCATACGCCAACGAGAAAAGTTTGTCTACACGATTTCTCGATGTTTGATGGGTTTTCTTTTCATCTCTATTCACCCTAACATGACATACATTTTTTCTCGTGTAGATCTGTCGTTAAAATCTATCGACATTATGTCAAAAAATGATTTTGACATTATGTCGTTATCGACAATATAACTACACACGAGAGTGAAATATCTCGAGATTTTCTCGTTTACGCATCTTAGGCTGGATGATGTTTAGCCTAGAGTTAACTTTAACTCAGATCTGCGCAAGTCCGCCTTAAGGACGCTATCACATAACAATTAGCAAGTCGATGTCTGTCACTTGTCAGTACGAATATCGATCGTACGAATATTAAAATAACATTCATAATATCAGCGCGCCTTGGCCCTTGTACAGTGGCTGTTACGACGCTTGCTCGCCACGTTCTTTATAGGGCGAAAATGTATGAAGAAATTTGAGAGCGTTTCTTATTTTTCTTATAAATGGAAATGTTATTTATTTTTATATAAAATATTAATTAGCTATTCGTACAGGGGACTAACTAAGCATAAACATCGTATTTAGCTATACTGGTACCTAATCAAACCCCATTTTTTTTAATCTTTTGCGATTATTGTGATGGTTAAAACATATAAATTATGTGAAAATTTTGTATGGGATGTAAAATTTTTATGGTGTAGACGTGGAGATGAATATATTATCTTTCATTTGAAACCAAAATATTATCCTCGCAGTGTGATTTCTAATTCTTTAAAATAGCACCTGAAAATCGCTGATATTTGTGAAGATGAGAGCGCCATGCTTCGGCACGAATGGGTCGGCTCGACCGGAGAAATACCACGTCCTCACAGAAAACCGGCGTGAAACAGCGCTTGCGCTGTGTTTCGTCGAGTGAGTGAGTTTACCGGAGGCCCAATCCCCTATCCTTTTCCCTTCCCTACCCTTCCCTATTTCCTTCCCTACCCACCCCTATTACCCCTTAAAGGCCGGCAACGCATCTGCAGCTCTGATGCTCCATCCATCAGGTGACCCGTTTGCTCGTTCTTATTGCATAAAAAAAAGAAAAAATGTGATAGCGTCTTAATGAGAGTGTAGACAAGATTACAAGATAAGAAGATAAGATTACAAGTATTGAGTAGGAGTATAAGGCTGCGTTTCCATCGGACATGAGCTAAGCTGCTTTTCGAGTAATGTGTTTTACAAGAACCAATATAATCGTTGCACTGAATGTTGTCAGGCAAATGAAGCGTTTCTATTGGTTTTCAAAAACACATTCCTCGCAACGCAGCTTAGCTCAGCTCCGATGGAAATGCAGCCTAAGAGCTCGTGGGCTCGATTGTGGGCTCGATATATTATGAAAACACCAATGGTTCATCTTTTCAGGTTCAGTGTACACGTGATGATGAACCTCCACGTTGGCGGATATTGGGCGAAGATCGGCGAGCTGTTCGCCAAGATGATGTTCGGCAAGTCGCCATCTGTGCCCCCCATCGATCTCTACGATGCCATTAAAATGTCCGCGTTCTCGGGCAATCAACAGCACGACAGTTCGGAGTTCCTCTCGTAAGTTTTTTTTATTATAAGATAAGTGGGCAAACGAGCAAACGGGTCACCTGATGGAAAGCAACTACTGTCGACCATGAACCCTCGCAACATTAGAAGAGTTGCAGGTGCGTTGCTTTATTAAAGTACTAGACTTTTAGGGTGTCTGGCAGTAGGAAGCAACTGTTAAAAATGTCCGGCACTGGAAGACGAGATCCCTCCACTTACCGCGAAGATAAGTTTCGAAATTGAGTTTTACTTTTTGTGGAAGGTCAGGTAGACCTTCAGAACTGGATACGATCGTTATTACCTCTGTAAAGGTTACAAACATGTAAACTAGCCGTCGCAGACTCTTGGTCCGTGGAGGTCGTCGGTTGGGGAAGGTTTTCAACGTTTCTGTATAAATGACTATCCCACCAAAAACATACGTGTTAAAATGGGGCCAAGTTCCTATTGGATAATTTTTGGCTTAAAAAAGAGTTGAAATCCAATCCTATGCCAAGTTTAGATGCACTTCATCGATCGTAATCATCTTCATCAGTAGCCTGATTTATAATAAGTACTTCTAATTTAAACTTGGCAAAAGGCCAAATTTAATAACGCTAGGACAATAATTGGAAGTTACCTAGAGGTTTTGATTTCCGGTCAGTGAGTGAGTGAGTGCCAAAATTAGCTATTTTTACAGGGACATATTTCAGGATGTACTGAAGCTATACCTATGAAAGTGGGTATACTGCTTAAGTACTAGTATATAATAAGAGATCAACTACGATAACATGGCGCGCCCCTCCAAAATTCAAAACTTTTGAAGTGCGTTGTCAAAACGTTCGAATTGCGTTGTCTTGCGCGGTAGGCTAGTTATGATTAGTTGACCAACAAATCTTGGTAATGAGTGCCATTAAGTGAAATATTACCAGCGGGGTGATTCACAAAGCGATTCCGCGTGGAATCTTCCCGCTGGCGGAAACTATTTCACTTTCAAGCAAATGACAAGTGAATACTTTCCGATTTTGCTGTCATTTTGACAGTAGTGATATTTCTTTTGTATGAGTGAAATAGTTTCCGCCACGGATTCGAAAAGATCTCACCGCGGATGGGAGTTTGACATCCGACGGCGGGAAAATATCCGAGGATTAGAGTCGTTTTCGCGGAATGTTCCCGCCACCTCCGAGACTCGTGAAATCTTTTCACTTCGAGAACCGTGTCATGGCGGATATTGTTAGATGAAATTATTTAATGATAAGAATAAAACAAAGCAATTATTAATACTTAGTCATGTCTTGTTTAAAATATTAAATAAATGTCGTACTGTAATAATTATGTGTTAAATCTTTAGGAAGTGTTCATTGAACAATAAATATTTTTATTGATAAATGCAGTAGGCATATGTATTAATATTCGGTACTTAAAGATTTAGAAATAGGTATGATAATTTTTAAATTTTGTATTAATCCTTCAGTCGGGGATTCTTGGAAATGATATTGTATTCAATTGTTATCGCGGTCACCGGTGTCCTTATGGGGCTTGAAGGATTAATACTTATGTATTATGTTAAACCATTATTGTGCTTTTACAATAATTTTAAATAGTTATTTATGTATATAATATCATTATAATTCCAAGGTCATACTCACCACACTGGAACTTCCATAGTATATCTGATAAAAACTAATATTAGATGAAAAACAAATTTAAAACAAAAGAAACTTATATAAAATTTAAAGTAAATTAATAAGTTTGTTTTACACATAAATAAAAGGTATTCTCACACAACAAGATTTACCGATTTATTAATTTATTATAGTACTCTGTGATTTATCGGAACTCAACACACGATTTACAGATTTGACAGATTGTCATTGTCACTCGGCAGTCGGCACATAAACAATATTTTTTGTTTTAATTCCACTCAAGCCCCAAGCGGCAGTCGGCAGCCGCGCTATTTGCACTTTGTACTGCGCGGTACGCCATTCACTCAAGACTCAAGCCCCAAGCGGCAGCCGGTTACCGCGCTCTTTTATTCAATTATGTAACATATTTCGCTGACTTACAGACTACTTTTGTATAATCCTTCCATCGGGGATTCTTAAAAATGCTATTGTATACTATTGTTGGCGCGGTCACCTGTGTCCTTAAGGGGCTTGACGGAATAAAGAACATAGATAATACAGTATAATTATATACTGAGAATAAATAAGTTTCATTAGACGTACGATCCTTGATATACTGGCTACATTCTGAATGAAAAATACTACAGTATAGACTATGGGCGATTAGTATCTTTTCGGCTATTGTACGTTATTTAGTGTGTTGCTATAACGTGTACTTTTTTCGAAGTTTTTTTAACTGGATTTCACGAATATAAGTAATGTTTTGTATTTTTTTTAATGAGTAGCTATATATGCCGTAGCACTTATTGTCAAAAAAAAACTAGTGTCAATTATTCTCTTTGGTTTCGGATTCATTCCCGCGGCGGAAAGTTTGTGAATCGCTGTAATATTGACAGTATATGAGATCTTTTCACGTGAAAACTTTCGGACGATCGTGAATCAGGCAGCTGAACTGTGATTGGTTGAATACTTACTACATTACAAACTCTTTCATAAGGATGTGACTACAAACATTGAAACAGTCATTTGGAGGGGCGCGCCAAGTTATCGTAGTTGATCTCTACGTAGGCTTAACTTTATCTTTGCACTCGCAATAAACAATGAACCATATACTTTTACATTAGTGTCCTTGCCTGATAAGGCTTCTTACACATGCCATGCATGCCACTTGTCGACGGGCTGCCGTCGACAAGTGCCGTTCGTCTGTAAGAAGTTAAAAAAAAAAAAATGACAGACAAGAACATTGTGCAGTTATTTCGTTATGTACCATTATATTTTATTAGTATTATTATTTATTATGATACAATGTTTTTTTTTCGGTGTATAAATGGACTATTTTTTATCTCTTTCAGACATCTATTTAACAGGCTGCGTGCTAGTGAGCACACTGCTAAGGATAACGATAACAAGTAAGAGTCGTTTTAACATTAAGTATATTAATTAATTTATTGATTGCTTGACTTTGAGTTGCTGAAGATTTTGACATCGATACTTAATATTATAAAGCGGAAGAGTTTGTTAGTTACTTTGGTTGAACGCGCTAATCTTAGGAACTGCTGGTCTGATTTAAAAAATTCTTTGAGTGTTAGATAGCCCATTTATCCGGGAAAATTTTATAAAATTTATATAGCCTATAGCCTATATTATTAAAACAAATAATAAACATTATGGCTAATTATTAAAACAAAAACACAGAGTGCAATTATCAACAGCTGACAAATGACAAGTGACATCTGACTTATAGTAGTCATAGACAACTTTTTATTTTTTTACATTGCACATCACACGGCACCGGCAAAAAAAAAACAAAGTCGATTAAAAGTAAATAATATTAAGTATGAATAACATAACATACAGACGTAAGCTACGAAAAGCGAAATCTGATTGCGATGTGAGCAAGATATCAGAAGATACAAATTTATCTTCCTCCACAATTGTTGATTTATCGGCGAACAGTTTGCCAATTACGGACAATAACAATGATCTCGATAATACAATATTAATAGAATTAAAAATGCAAGTACAGGAACTAAAAGACGAACTTGACATAGCAAATCAGGAAATATGCAACTTAAACTCTGAAATCACCTCATTGAATAAAACACTATTGGAGAAAAATAAAAAGATTGAAATATTGCTGAAGATTGCAGGAGAACAAAAATAATATATACTAACGCCATCTAGAAGAAGAACAAAGACACCACAAAAATTAACACATAAAATGACAAATAAATTTTTATATCCTACCACACCTGAGTTGCAAGTAATAATAAATAACGAATGTAATATAGTAGAAAAAAACAATAATTAAAAAAGAACAAACGAATTGATAATAGAGGACACAACTAGCAAGAAATTAATACAAGGGGAACAAAGCAAGCAAACTGAAAACAGCGACTCTACTAACAAGAAAACTCGCAATATTATAATACTAGGAGACGAACAAATTCGAGGACTATCACAGAAAATGCGGACTACAAGATGTAACAATTGGAACGATACATATAACATTACATCAATAATAAAACCAGGGGCGTGCACTGGATTTTGACACTGGGTATGCAGCAATATCGTTCAGTAGTTTTGGCGTGAAAGCAAAACAGACAGACAAACGGACAAAAAGAGATATTTTCGCATAAATTATAATATTAGTGTGGATATAAATTTAAAAAATTCTAAACTATTAGCACAGAATATATTATATTAGTAGTACCAACTACGTTCTGTAGTGAAGAAATAAAAAACGCCATCTGTTTTCATATGTTGGAATTACAATGAGTGTTCATTTCATCGATGTTTCCGTGGAAATTGGAAATAGACCAACATATTGTGTGCTAAGCTAAAATAAATAAAAACGCCATCTATTGTTTTATATTAGAAATACTATGTGAATTCATTTTCATCGATATTTCCATGGAAAATAAGTACTTGTATTAAAATTTTATTATAATCGGTTCATTAGTTTTGGCGTGAAAGCGAGACAAACAGACAGAGATACTTTCGCATTTAATACTAAGTATAATATATTGTTATAAAATAATAAAATGAATTAGTATGAATATGGATAACTTTTAATATGAAACTTTTTGTTGCTGGTTTAATTGTTGTACTTGTAACTCAGGTACACACCTACCTTTAGACACAAATCACAATCACAATATCTTTTCACTGAAGGACAATTGTGAAAAGTTGTTATTTTTAATTTTAAATAAACACACATTTTCAACACAAACCTCAGTCAAATAACAGTTTTAAGAAATCAAAAACGCACTTATTATAGAAAATCAGTAATAAACTGTTAAATGTACAAACTTCAAAATATTATATTAAAATGAAAAATCTTAGAAAACCACTAATACTGGCACAAACAAAAAAATATTCTCATTAAAAAAATCGAAAAAGCAATGGCCTCCCAAAACAAAACATTTCTGCTATGTAAAGTGTAAACAATTATAAACCTTACAAAATAAAAATGCATAATGTGCATACGTAAATAATTAGATTTCCGTCTATTATTTTTACTCGGATTATAGGCAACGAACATATTCGATTATTCCCGAGCGCCGGCGCGCTCGCGACTACTGCGGCAGGAGTTCGCCTACAAAGTTTCATGTCTGTGTGCGTTTCTAACTGTGCACTAATACGAAAATCCTAACGCACACATAATCAGAGAGCATGCAGCACACTGAAGTGCTTGCCTTGACCTTGAGCCATACCGTTCGCGCGTGTACCTAACTTTAATGTTTAATTGCTCGCAAATTGATTGTTTGCTATTTTATAAATGTAGGCGTTTTAAATGTATTCAAATTTTCTACTATATTTTTTACTATTAATAATTAACGTCATGAGTCATCTAACACGTACGAAAGTTAAATTAAAATATCTGTGAATGGCAAGTAATGCACTGCATTTCTGCCTTCAAGGAGTGCACGCCCCTGAATAAAACCTGGAGCAAACTGTGAACAAATATTGACCAACTGCGACTCTGTATTCAGTAATATAAAAAAAGAAGATATATTGATATTAGGAGTAAGTGATAATGACAAAAATCCATTTAACTTATTTGCTATGTTATGTAATACAATGCTTAAATTTAAGGATAATAAAATGTATACAAATTAACATTAAGTATAATAGGCATATCAATGTAAGGGCCAACCCACACGTACCACAACCACACGACAACCGCAACCACACGACAAACACACGACGTGGTCGGGCGTATATTTCGTATTGTAAATGAACCGAACCATTCACACGTACCACATTTTGCAGTCATTGTCGACCACTTGTAAAATACTGACCACATCGCAACCACGTTGCAACCACGTCGCAACCACGTCGCAACCACGTCGCAACCACATCGCAACCACAACGTTGCGTCGATGCAACGACACGCCGCCCGCGCTCTCCCCACCCCCTGCCTTCATTCATTTCTCCAGGGGGGCGAAACTTCAACGAGAAAGAAAGAAAAAGTTCCACGCCTCGTTTAAATTTAGAAATTTAAACGAGGCGTGGAAATAATATAGTCCGGGTGCCCTAGAACAATTTTTATTTGATTACCATCAAGCTAATTTTTTTTGAGTAGCTTCGTTTTAATAAAACGAACAACATTTTTATTTGCGAAAAATCTCGAAAGTGGTAGCTATCATCAGTCACGGTTTTTTATATGTAGATATTGTGTTTTCATAATTCATTAGAGCTGTAGCAAAAGTTGGTACTGAGTAACGGGTACGCCCACGGGCAGGGGGGGCACCCCGGAAAGTAAAATAAATGTCAATTTTCCTGGAAAGTGGGAATTTAAAACGTGTTATCTACTCTGCGTAAAATGAAGTGTTGGAAACAAAATATACTTTAAGGCCAGGCCAGTTCGAAAAGACTTTTAAGCTTCCAGTCTGAAGAAATTATGTGGAATTCTCTTACTACAAAATTGATGTAGACTCAAAAAGAAACAAAAGTAAACAAATAATACATATAGCAAGGATAGCAACAATAAAGTGTCCTCTTCGAAATCCATGACTTTGGGCAAGACGTGTTTCCGCTATAAAAGCTGGAGTCGAACTACAATAGTTCGACTTGCACACGACGCAACCACGTCGCAACCACATCGCAACCACTGGCCGTCGACATTTTGTCGGAACCACAACGCAACCACAAAATGCTGCAGCGACACCATTCACACGTAACCACAGCTCGACGACATTTTGTCGTTGCGATGTCGTGTGGTTGTGGTACGTGTGGGTTGGCCCTAAAGCTTATGAACTATGAACTAAAAAAACTGAGTGAAAATTACAAAAACTGTACATTTATCGATATATACAGGGTGCAATTAAACCTTCCTGCCAAATTTTGATATATTGATCCTTGTTAAAAATAAAACTATACGTATTTTTTCTTTTATACTACAGTACTAAAATGTTGAGAAATAGCTTCCGAAAGTTATCCTAGAAAACACTACAATTAATGGACACGATGCGTCGGCCGCGCGTGACATGCCCCCGCGCGCGCGTCTCATCCCGTGCATCCCCTCTCGTTCGCCCGCACCGCGGAGTGACCGTTCTGCAACGATTTTAAATGGGATAAAATATGTCATTGAAAAAAAAACAACACCCAATTTTTTTGGTTAAATGGACTCTGCTAATGGACTCTCCAAATTTTTTCCAGGGCTTAGGTATCAACCTAAGCCCTGGAAAAAATTTGGCAGGAAGGTTTAATTGCACCTTGTATATATATAATTATAAATATTACAACATAAATTCATGTAGAAAAGATAGTTACCTATATAAACACATTAACATTTAAACTAAACATTGAAATAAATACTACAGATTACCAAAAAATATACATAAACTAGCTGTCCCGGCAAACGTTGCTTTGCCTTATTATAAAGTATTTCGCCCTGGATATTATTTTATTGAAGTGACTAAATAAGTATGTCGCCATGGCAACGTCGATCGCTATCCCGTCGTACAAACAATAGTCGCCGTCAGTCTCAGGTTGTAAAAATTTATATTTATTCAACAAATGCACTTATCAATATATAACCAATATGTACCCAGTAGCCGATTCTCAGACCTACTGAATATGCATATAAAATTTGGTAAAAATCAGTAAGGCCAGTTCGGAGGAGTTCGTGGACTAACATTGTGACACGAGAATTATATATATATATATATATATATATATATATATATATATATATATATATATATATATATACAGGGTGTAACAAAAACAAGTGATAATAATTTAGGGTGTGTACGTGTTCCCTGTAGAGAGTTCACTGTGAAAGTAGCAGAGCTGAAAGACCAAAAATTTTTTTCACTTTTGTATGGGCAAGGGCCCGAGCGTCACGAGTTTCCCCATACAAATGTGAAAAAAAAAATTGGTCTTTTAGCGCTGCTACTTTCACAGTGAACTCTCTACAGGGAACACGTACACACCCTAAAGTATTATCACTTGTTTTTGTTACACCCTGTATATATATATCTATATATATAAAAGATAATAAAGATCTAATTATCAATTATTTAGCGTCAAAAAAAGAGATTAACAAAACATTAAAAAACCATTCAATAAAAGGCACCATTTCATAAATCTGACAGAAACATTTATTAAAAACGGCTCAGAAGCAAACCTTTAACTAAAAAATTATAATGTAGCGTCACAATTTACTAGGGTCAATAAAAAGAGAGGGGGTGTTTGCATACTAGTAAAGAATGATATCAACTTTATCTCATTAATCATTATGTTAATTACAAAAGGACATTACGCCAGTAGAACATGATTTTGAATATTGTGCGATTAAATAATGTCACTACAACTAATAATCATATGTATCTATAGGACACCACAGTCTGATATTAATATATTCTTTACAAAACTACAAGATTCACTGATAAAATTAAAAATTAACCAAACAAAAAGGTGATATTATGCGGAGATTGGAATATCAACGTTATAGATAATAATAACCCTTAATCGGGCCTAACGAAAAAAACAGTTTTGCATGGTTTAAGTAGATGTTTTTAGGTCAATTAGGATATCTGTGTACATAAAATCAATTATAAATTACTGAAACTGAAAATAATAATGTTTTTACAGGTGGGAAATTATATCCCTTTGCCTGTTCATGACCAACCAAGATGGGAAAGTATTTCCCTTTGTCCGATTACGAAAAAAATGTATAAATAAATAGACTAGTTAGTTGCTCTGACTCTACTTTTGAATTTATTTTCCTCAATAAATGTGCTCAAAATTGTTTAAATTTAAACGAGTTTTTGTATCAGTTTGCGAATAAATGATGCAATAAATAATAAAATATCTAATCCTTAAGAGTTATTTATGAAAAAAAAAACATTAATCAGATAAATTAAACTGTTTAAAACACTCCTGCGGACATAATGCCACTTTTGCATTTTTTTAAGGCATTATCTAAAACAATCGAAAATAAAAATTTAAAATAAACTCAAATAATAGACAAATCTTAAAAGTTGACAAAAATAAATCCCCATTTTTTTATATATATAGTGACCCAAAATGGAGTTGCTAATGGACAATGGGAACTGTTTTCCCACTTGCAGGTATGTATTTCAAATGAATCAAAACCACATAAACACTAGGTTTTTGCACTGAAAATCATAACAAAGCTACACAAAATATATTAAATTAGTACATAACAAATCAAATATCTACTTATAAGAATCTTTTTTAAGAAACTTTGCAGATGTGAAAGTCGCGCATTTTTTCAAAACTGACATTTATTTGACTCTAACATTGACACTTGACACTTGAAAGGACTGGGTTGCGAGTAAGATAATGTTGTAATTATCTTAGATTGTATTTGTGTAAAGAAAAAAAACATAAAAGGTTGGCATTTCAAAAATATTCGGAATTTTAGCTAGATTGAGAGGTTGTGAAAATAGTTCCCTGTGCCCGATTAAGGGATACAATATCCCAACAACTATCTTTACTCGCTAACTTTAATTTAAACAATCATATTAATAATCCTACAAGAAAAAAAAAATATGCATTGACCTAATCGTAAGTAATTTAAAAGATGTAACTTCTAAAATCCACTTTTTAGATTTATCTGATCATGAAACTGGACAAACATTGATACTTGAATCTGCACAAATTAATTATAAAAATTCACAACACAGAAAACTATTTTACTTTGTCGAAAGACGAGACTATTCAAAAAAACAACATAAGAAAATTTCACGAATGCCTTAACTCACTCTCATTTAGTGAAGTGTATGCACAAAACGACACAAATACAGCGTTTAATATATTTCACGAGGATCTGACTCTATTCTACAATTTATGTTTCCCAATAGTTATGGTCAAAATAACGCTAAAAAAGAAAAATAACCAGTGGATCACAAAAGGATTAAAAAAATCGTGTATTACAAAAAGAAAACTTTACATAAAACATCTAAATGAAAAAGCAAATAATTTTTTTTTAACAAAAAACACAATGTAAAAT
Source organism: Lysandra bellargus (assembly GCA_905333045.1). Lineage (NCBI taxonomy): Eukaryota > Metazoa > Arthropoda > Insecta > Lepidoptera > Lycaenidae > Lysandra > Lysandra bellargus. Next base: position 10,620,943 of record HG995319.1, on the reverse strand, counting down.
ATGCTAAGGTTTTAAAAAAATGTATAGCAGCATCTAGGTCACATGGTAACACTAGATTTATAAATCAAGCGAAAAATAAAACTACAGTCGGGGCATTTTAATAGGCCACATTTGACATCTGTCAGATTGATCTCCATAGTGAGGTGAGCTGCGTAAAAACATCGACCAAAACGAATAAATCGATACGGACTTGAAATAAAATATTTGAATTTTATAGGTTTGAAACAAACTCCTGTCCCATTATTATTTTTTCGTTTGCAAATTCAAGGAGCAAAATAAGACAAGTACATAATTTACAAAAAAAATGCATTTATTCGCTTGAATTATAAAAACTGTTAAATGTAGTATTATTATTATTCATTTCACATAAATATGTGTTACTTTTCACAACGTGGTTATTAATTTATGGTGATATTTCGTTACAAGTAATCAATGCATCGATACTATTTATTCGCTTTCGATTTTTAGGGTAACTTCCCTAGAGTTTAAAAAGAAAAAAGGTCAGCTGACGTAACATTGTAACGACGTGCAATTAGTAAGATCAGAATTTGTTTATTACGTTTAGAATTGTTTATCAGTAAAATCAAATCGTTAAATAATTCGTATCGGTCATATTTACAATAAATATTATGTAATCGTAATTGAAAAATGTTAATCAATTGTGCAGTTATAACAAAACGAAAATATTTATTTTTTATGTACGTCGCTATAAGGTTACCTGGTACAATTTTGGTGAACTGTCAAATGTGGCCTATTAAAATGTCCCGACTATAGGGCAGCATGGCAAATCATTAATTAATTTGTATATGATATAAAAGATGACATTGAATCAATCAAAATAAATAATCGAATATAATAATAATGCGTATGACATAGCTGACAAATTTAACGAACATTTCATATCAATTAACAAAAATAACAATTTATTAAAAAGAAATCAAATAAAATATTATGAAAAAATTAATAACAATTTAGAAACTTTATTTTTGACACCTGTTACACCAGAAGAAATTATAAAAACAATAAAATCTCTTAAGAACACCAATTCAGCTGGTTTTGATGATATTAGAACTGACATATTAAAATCAATTGCAAATATCGTAAGTTTACCATTAGAGCATATAATAAACCTATCGCTTACTGAACGAATTTTCCCAAATATGCTCAAAAACGCGATTGTAAAACCGTTGTATAAAAAAGGCGATAAAAACGATATTAATAATTATCGACCAGTGAGATAGAGGTGTGCGCCGCGCCAACCCGCCACCGCCGCCGACATTTTTTTGACGCCGCCGCCGCCGATTTTCATTCGGCGTAAAGTCGGCGCGACTTCTAAACTTATTAATTCTAGTAAACTACGTACGTATGTTACCGTTTGTTCCTGATATCTATGGTATGTTTTCGAAAAAGACCGAGCGGGGAACGGAATCACATAAATGACACACCGCGCCACTTTGAGACGAGTGTACCGTCACGAGTTTTGAGCGTTGGCCTTGAAATGCGCAGTTGTCATAGTTATCAGTTGTCATTGTTTTATTTTATTTTCCTTTTAAATTATGGTCAACTTGGGGAAGACCGACATACTTTATTTGAAGTTGGCTTTGAGCTGCCACTTATTTCTTTTGTAATGACTAGAAAGACGGTGTTCACAGTAGATGACAAAGTAATCTTTTATAAACCTAATACAGATGTTAGATATCCCCACACATTAATTGTGTGGCAAATATAATTGATATTTCAAAGAAACATCTTGTAGACTGACTTTCCCAGTCTTTGGGGCAAGTCCGTCTAAAGGTGATTTTCGACATCGTCGACACTAAACAGACTAAAAACCAGATAGTGACATCTGTAAGTAGGAGGTATTGAAGAAGAAACTATGCTGTTATAATCTTAAAGCCTCATTTAGTTTTTATTGCGTTAAAAAAATAATTGGGGTAAGTCCGTCTGTCCATCCAGTAAATTTGTTTGGGTTTAGGGCTATCAAACATTTTTTTGACATGGGTAATCCGTAATTTAAAATAAAACAACGACGATAAGTTACGAGCCGAAAATCATAATTTTCAGTGGTGGAGGTCAGGTTTCGAGGGCACTTGTGAACAATGCCATCCAGTAGGTTTGAAAAGGTTGACAATATCTGATTGGAGGTAAGACCGTCATATGACGGCCTTTCCTTATGCAAGCTAAACGGACTTCCCCACTATTACACTTTTAGGTAAAAAATATTTCGCAGGTGATAATAACCAAATTAAAGCGATATTAACGATTTGAACACCAGTAATAAGTAAAAGTATCACTAAATTACTTACGTAATCCAAGAAACTCCAAAAAATCCTTCGTGTTGCCACTTTTTTTTAATTTTTTTGGCAGACACTTAGGGTCACCGCAGATATACAATTTCAAGTTGGCCGACTATCGTATTTAAACTAAATTACTTACGTAATATCACACTTACGTGACAATTTAATTGGACAACTTTTAAATTGTAGGTAATCGGAAAGGAATCGAATTTAGTTGCAAAATTGCGCGAGCTCTCATAAGTCGCTATAGCTATAATTGGTATGCTGTGCGACTTAGTTGACCAACTTAAAATTGTAAGTCTGCGGTCGCTCTTACACTACGAATACGATTTTTTTTAAAGAAGGTAGGTCGCTATAGCCCTGACGTCACTGCGACCCATGAGGATCTATTGTGACTCCTTCGCACTAGAGAATCATCCCCAACCCAATACTGCTCATAAATTGAACGATATGGTTAGGGTTGGTGCCACGAATTTCCTCTGTGGATGAGTATTCGTGACGACCAAGGTGCCTGTTTCTGCTCTATAGAAGAGCAGGATAGTCGAGGAGAAGGTGAATAGGTGTTTCATCCTCCTCACAAAATCTGCAAGTCGTTATGCTACAAATACCCATTCTGTTTAGGTGTTTGTTAAGATTGCAGTGCCCGGCTTCTGGTAAGGATTCTTAATTGGTTCCTACCCAAGATGAGCACTAATTCTGATAGTTTTGTTGTTGAAGCCAGAAACTTGAACACTTCAAGGCACTAAGCCTTGGAGTGTTCAAGTGACGCAGAAGTAACGTCCAAATTAGTGTATTCCAGAACTAATTTGGACGTGACTTCTGCGGCAGTCAGTGCTTTAAGTGCAGCTTGACTATCGGAGAAGATAAAAACGTTTTTATTAACTAGTGAACAACCGAGGATAGCGAAGACTTCAGCCTGAAACACGGTCGCAAACTCGCCCAAACAGGCGTATTTGCCTTTTGGTGGCCTGCCTCCGTAGAATCGGGCTCCCGCACGGTTGTCTTTCCTTGATCCATCCGTGAACCTTGTCGCTAGGGCGGACGTCGATTGGGATTTTTCTTTCCCAGTCCTCCCTGGAAGGTATAAAAACCTGGTATTGCTTCGAAAAGCTATGCGCCTTGATCATGGCATCTGATGGCATGGCCATGACAAGTGATTCACTGAGAGACTGTTCCAGCTGTCGAAATGGGGTGGAGGCCCAATTTGTCCTGCCCGCCGTCCTGGCCCTGAGAGCCATCTTTTTGGCTTCCATCTGAACAAGCAGAGGAAGCGGAGTTAAGTTGATCAGGGCCTCGAGGGAAGCGGTGGGTGTTGACGAAAGTGCACCCGTGATTATTAGACATGCCAGTATCTGTACGCTGTTTAGACTTTTATTGAAGTTTACTTGTTCAGCCTTTTTATGCCACATTATGCAGCCAGCCTATGTGGTAATCAGTCTCACTATGGCTGTATATAGCCATAGCATTTCCTTCGGCTGAATACCCCATTTGGAGCTGACAAGCTTCCAACAGGAACCCAGAGCACATCTAGCCTTTTTCGTAGTATACTCGATGTGCTTATTCCAAGTGAGTCCGTTGTCTAGGATTACTCCTAGATATTTGACATCACCCGCAAACTTAATAGTTTTCCCGAAGAGTGTTGTCTTAGTCCCTCCAACTTCCTCTTTTTGGTGAAAGGTATCAAGACCGTCTTATCAGCGTTTACTGTTAGTTTGACCCTTTGGCACCAATCCTCGACGACTCTTAGGCCGGTTTAAATAGTCAGTACTCAAGATGCATCTCGGCCTCAAGACACGGTTCAGGCACTGTGATTGGTTGGCTGTCAAAATTTGGCCCAATGACAGAACCGAACCGCGTCTTGAGACCGGATCGCATCTTAAGTACTATTTATACCAGCCTTAGTGCTGACTGCATCAACCCAGCGACCACCGATGCGCATTTTCCCACCACCATAATCGCCAGGTCGTCAGCGTACCCTTGATCGTAGTAACCTATGATGTTCAGTTCCCTTAGTAGCTCATCCACTACCAGGGACCATTCCAGGGGTGACAGCAAACCTCCTTGTAGGCATCCTTGTGTCAGCCTGATTTTGAGTGTCAGGTCCATAATTATTAGTCGATGAGGCTACCCTGTTGTCGAGTGTGGCTTTGATCCATTTCCTAGTAGTTGGATCTATATTCTTTGGAGCCAGGCTATTTGTGATAGAGCTGGTTGAAGTGTTGTCGAATGCGCCTTCAATATAACGAATACGATTACAAAACGGGAAAAAGTTTGCCGATCGTTTTTTTTTTTTGTAACGGGTAGTTAGTAGCGACATGTCTGTTTCTTAGATCAAACGAACTCTGCAATACTGTTTTACCCACCGAGCCGTGCCTTAAAAGTAGTCGTAGTATAGTCGTTAATGTGGGAGTTATTGCCGCTAGATGGACTTACCCCCCAGATGGACTTCCCCAAGTTGACATTGTAACTTTCCTTTTATTTTGTTTATTTTTCCTTTTACTTTTATTTTATTTTACTTTATTTAATAATTGACTTATTTATAGTTTACCTTGAGCGCGAGTTTACACATGCGATGGTCTCCCCACTACTTTTGCCGAGCGCTCAAAACTCGTGACGGTACCTAGCTGTACCGCACCGCGCGTTGGATTCATGCCGCTTTTTGAGAGCGCACTCGCCGCACACCCCGTATAATCTCAAATTAAATTATGCAGTTTTATATCAATTCTTCACGCCGATATCACGCCGAAATCACGCTGAAATCACGCCGAAATCACGCCGTCGCCGCCGATTTTTGACCGGCGCCCGCCGCCGGCGATTAAAGCTTCGGCGCACACGTCTACAGTGAGCTTAATATCTAACATTTCTAAAATATTTGAAAAAATCATGTATTCTAGATTAAACACATTTATAACAACGCAAAATATACTAAGCCCAAAACAATACGGATTTAGAAAAAAATCAAGTACAGGTTTGGCATGTTTTTCATTTAATAAAATTATTACAGAGAAACTAAATCAAAGCGACAAAGTGATTTGATTGTTTCTAGACATGACTAAGGCCTTCGATTTATTATGTCATAAAACTTTGCTAGCTAAGCTTGAAAGGTACGGAATAAGAGTTAAGGCTTTAGAATGGATAACAAGTTATCTTAAAGATCGGAAACAAACTGTGCACATTACAAAAACACTAAAAAATAATAAAAAAATATAAAAGCTAAATATAAAAATAATAATTCGTATGGTGTTCCGCAAGGTAGTAACTTAGGACCTTTACTATTTTTGTTTTCAATCAGCTTTAATAGCCTATCATGGATGCGTTGAATCTATACTAAGATACGGCATAATTATGTGGGGCAATTCGGTAACTGCCAACCAAATTTTTATCAAACAAAAAGCTTACAGCTGCAAGCCACTTTTTCAAAAGTATGGTATCCTACCGCTACCATACCTTTTTATATTTAAAATGTAAAAATTTGTAAAGAAACATTACCATCTATTTGAGAACAATTTATCGAGCCAAAGACAAATAAGGAAGCATAAACTACTGGTTCCTACTCAGAAAAAGAATATATTCTCTTATAGTGCATACTGTATGGCAATAAAATTATATAATAAATTACCTGAGGAATTTAAAGATATAAGTTGTACGCTATTTAATAAAATGACATTTAAACTACTCATAAAAAATGCTATTATGCAATCAATGAATATTTTAATGATAAAGAAATTAAATATGCCTAATGAAATTATTGTAAAATTATTAAATTGGTATTTTTGTAATGACTTATTAATAAATTACTTAAATAAATAAATGAAATTGATGTAATTAATGACTATTATGATTACTATTATTATTAATAACTATTGACATTGACTTTGAATCCATATTATGTAAATGCTAATTAATTATTATTATTAATATATTAGAATATAATAATCATACCGAAATAAAATAAGATTATGTAATTCATGACATTAATATTATTCATTGACTAAAATTAAAAATTGTAATTATATGCTAGAAAAAAGCTCAACTTGACATAATATAGTATTAAGTTTTTATAAATAGGATAATTGAAAGTATAATAAGATAAAAGGATAAATAATTATAGTAGTATTAGTATAAGTAGATAAATCATAATTTGAAAGAATGTATAAAATTTGCACGCCATCCAAAGAAAAAATAAGAGAGCTCAACACATAACTTTAACTGTTTAACATCATATTGTGCCTTATTTCAGCAAAAAAATGATATTATTATTATTATATTTTATCACGCTAAGACTAATAGGAGCGAAGAAATAGAGGAAAATGTGGAAAAAAAGGGGGGAAATATTTTTGAAAGGGCTTATTTGTACGCGGATAAATTTGTAATCTCAGGAATTACTGGTCCGATTTGAAAAATTCTTTCAGTATTAGATAGCCCATTTATTGAGAAAGGCCATAGGTTATATTTTATTACGCTAAATCTAATAGGAGGGAAGAAAAAGAGGAAAATGTGGAAAAAACGGGAGAAAATTATTTGAAAGGGCTTATTTGAACGCGCTAATCTTAGGAACTACTGGTTCGATTTGAAAAATTCTTTCAGTGTTAGATATTCCATTTATCTAGAATCGTCTATATCGTCATCGATATCGTCATATTGTTTGAGTCTCAAAACGGCTTCGTAGTAGGCCTACAGGGTCGTTAAAGAGTAGAATTAAGGAGTACCTCAACTTAAAACAAACGGGCTAATATACGCGAGTTGGGCCCTAATGTATGCTAAGTAATGCATTAATTCATTTTTCGCGTCCAATTTAATCTACAATCAGTATTTAAAACTATAAGCAGGTGAGATGTAGGTTCTGGCAGGTAGAGTGCTTCCACCACCGTGGATAGCTTACTCAATATTCATATTAAGGAACATCCAGGCCAGCCGTTATGATATACCCACTACGTCAAACGTATCGAGATCTCTTCTGAGCCGGCCTACACGTTAGTTCTGTTTACTCTGGTCGTTACTTATTAAACCTATGACATATTGTAGGCATAGGGTGTTTTAAGCCTTTGTATAGCTTTTATCGCGGCCTTTGAGCACGGCGACCGAATCAAGAAACCTAACACCAACTAACCGTACAGTGCTCCTAAAGTGCGCGTAGAAATTTTCGTCACTGTGCGGCAGCCGGCAACGATCGTTTTTCCCAAGCTTCGGAAGAAAACCTTTTATTGCCCATGTCCAAATCATGTCATGCCATGGCTACGTAAACTGTTTGAGCCACGGAGCTAATACAAAGAGGAGGTGTGCTAATCATTCCTTATGAAACAACGCCTGACAATTTGCGGGGTGAGGGGATGTCAAGCTCCACCCACTTATCAATATTTCATATATCGGCTAAAAGCAAAACTACTAGCTTAGGTCGATGTTAATGTTACTAGTTACTACGTAGTTCAGCTATCTTGCACTAGATGTCAAAAGTCTTGAATATTATGGGCCGTACTCAGAACTTTAAAAAATGTATATTAATTATTGGTTAATCAATAAAATTAGGGTTAGCATTTTGGCCGATTTCTAATGTAAAGTAAGGGGACAAACGAGTAAACGGGTCACCTGGTGGAAAGCAACTTTCGTCGGCCATGGACACTCGCAACATCAGAAGAGCTGCAGATGCGTTGCCAGCCTTTTAAGAGGTAATAGGGTAGGGAAGGGAATAGGGTAGGTAATAGGTAAGTACTCTTTTTCAAAATTTTCATGAAAAAATTTACGTACCTACGGCTGGCCAAATGTCAGCGCGCGTCAACATTAGTAAACAAAACTGTCATTGCGGTACTTAATAAAATAATTTAATTCTAAATACGGCCCTGTATATTTGTTACGTTTAAAATAGTTGTCCTAGATGACGACAGATGGCGTTTTATAAGTAATATAATAATAAAAGCTAAATATTCACGGTTTTAGCTATTAAATGTGTTTAAGACTGTGTATAACGGTTTTCAGTATTCAAGTATGATTATTACAATATGTAAACTTATGTAAAATTATACGCATTTACGTATGTATTATCTCTTAAAGGTTTGGCCATCTAGTGTCAAGTAGTATAATTAACGCTGAAAGCTGAAATGTTCTAGAACTTTTATATTTCAATTACATTTAAAATTATTTAAAGACGAAATGTGATGTTATTTATATTATCAGAACGTCTGTCTGAGTAACTTTGAGATTTTAAAACACAATACTTCATCCTTTCCTTGTTAAAATTTATTGGGAGTATCGTTACGTGTGCACCTGACAAACGCTGAAAGTGTACTAACTTAAGCTCCGCCCACAATTATGACATCAGGACCTAGTTGAAAATCACAGTGCACAGTTTCTTAGGCCAGCTCCTCTTTGTATTAGCTCCGTGGCTTAAGCAACTTGTTGGTGGCGTTGCCATGGCATGACTGATGATTTGGACATGCGCAATAAAACGTTTTGTGAGGCATGCGCCAAAAATAGAGACAATTAATATTATATTTGCATTATTAATTTGGGAGTACTGTGCGGCGTTGCCGTGCATCGCGTCTAACGTCGGTCAGTTCGGCAAACTTCGGCACGGTGTTTGTGTATGTGCGACTAGACGTATGCGAATTATAATTGCATAAGTTGATAAAAAAAAGCCCTGCAATAGCTTCACTGAGGCAGAGACTGAATTGCATTAACAAACAAACAAACTCTTCCGCTTTATAATATTAGTACATGTAGACTAGCGACCCGCGCCGGCGTCGCACGGGTATAAAATATATAGCCACTGAAAAAATGTTTAAAATCGATAGTCTATGATCCTTGACGTGGTCTACTTCTTATCTGTGCCAAATAACATAAAAATTGCTCCAGTAGTTCGCGAGATAAGCCCTTTCAAATAATTCCCTCTGTTTTTTTCACATTCTCCTTTTAGTCTTAGCTTTTTTTTATGCAATAAGGGGGCAAACGAGCAAACGGGTCACCATCAGGAAAGCAACTTCCGTCGCCCATAGACACTCGCAGCATCAGAGCTGCAGGTGCGTTGCCGGCCTTTAAGGGGTAATAGGGAAGGGTAGGGAAGGGAAAAGGATAGGGGATTGGGCCTCCGGTAAACTCACTCATTCGACGAAACACAGCGCAAGCGCTGTTTCACGCCGGTTTTCTGTGAGGACGTGGTATTTCTCCGGTCGAGCCGGCCCATTCCTGCCGAAGCATGGCTCTCCCACGTCAAGCCTTCCTCAATAAATGGGCTATCTAACACTGAAAGAATTTACCAGAAGACCAGTAGTTCCTGAGATTAGCGCGTTCAACTTTCAAGTTAGCTCTTTCAAATAATTTTCCCCGTTTTCCCCGAAATAAAAGATAAGTGTGAAGAGAGGAGGACGGTGTTTGATTTTTGCTTTATTCGCACTCTTAGTGCCCCCGCGCATTAGGCGGCCAGGTCGCGCGGCCAGAACGCTGCGGCTAGCCCGCGCCATTGCGGCCACGTCTGCGACCACATTCTATGAGTAGTGATTTGATGAGTAAACTTTGAATATTATTTTGTTTTAAAAATAAAAGGCTTCTCGTAGTTAGCAAAGTTGTTCAGTAAATAGGTAAAATAGGTACTAAAACTAACCATTATAATTGCCTTTTTAAGGCCGGTATAAATAGTCAGTATTTAAGAGGGCGTATAACCCAAAAAATTAAACATCGTCCTTCTCTCTTCACACTCACGACCGTCTTTCATATGCCATGTGAAAAAGGACGACGCATATTCATCGCCAAATTAGTTTTTTCTCAATAACTCGATAAATATACAACATTTTAAAAATCCGCTAGGTTGGATTCTTAATGATAGAATTTTATACAATGTGTTAAATATTAACTTAGTTCAATGCACGGCTATGGCAATAAATGAAAAATTCGTAAAAATTAGATGCATCTTTGTGATTTTTTTCTATCGAGAAAATTTTAAGATATCGGGTTTTTGCTCATCGAATTCTTGGAAATATAATGTAGTATCTAATTTTAGACAATAAAACAATTCGGGGCGTTTTTCTTGTACTTATAAAATTACATGTCCTGACTGACTGACTGACTGATTCATCATCGCTGAGCAAAAACTGTTAAAGTTACAGCTACGAAATTTGGTGAGTAGGGTTGTTTTATTAAGTAGGCACCCACTAAGGAAGGAATTTTGAACATTTATCCCGAAGGGGGTGAAATAGAGGTTGAAAGTTTGAATAAAAGTCCGTAATTTCTTAAGTTAAGAACATGAAACCCATCTCCGTTATTATACTATGCTAACGCGGACGATGTCGCGGACAACAGCTAGTTCAAATATAAAAATGAATTATAAAATTGAAAATTTTGGGTTAGTCGCCCACTTCAGATGCGACCCGGTCTCAAGACGCGGTTCGGCTCTGTGATTGGTCAAAATTTTGACAGCCAACAAATCACAGAGCCTGAATCGTGTCTTGAGACCGAGATGCATCTTGAGTACTGACTAAATTATACCGGTCTAAATTTTTATCTAAATAATCATCCGATGAATGGTCCCATAACGTTATTCTGTTTTGTATTTCTAAAATAAAACGTTCAGTATCAAACATCATTCTGTACACAAAAAACGTGTGGCCGCGGCGACCATACTATAACACGCGCACTCTGACTAATTTCATACAAATTCCCGTATGTCGTTGGCCGCGGCGGCCAAGTGGCCGCGTGTGTGTCGCGATGTTTTTCGTTGGCCGCGCGGCTAGAGCGTGGCCGCTGGCCGCTGGTCGCGTAATGCGCGCACTTACATAATATAATATCATGGAAGAATTAGTTGGCCGCAACGACCTGACCGCGCGGCCTGGCCGCCTAATGCGCGGGGGCCCTTAGAGTAATGTACCCCGCAAACGATCAAATTAATTTGACAAACATGTTTGACGTAATTTACGTTTTCATCAAACAGGAGTGTCGCAACCACCTCAGTGAAGGCGAAAACTATAACTTTGCTGCGTCCACCTGTGTGAGCACACATGACAATTTCGCCTATGCGGCTAGTCCGCACTAGACTATGGCATTCTATATCGTGATGGCCTAGCAGGTCAATGACCGCATAGGCTGCCAACTAAACTATACACACGAGTCCATCTGGTAATCACCACATAAACGATGAACATGGTTTCTATCATCATAACATCATCTCATTGTTTGCAATCTAAATACAGTATCAACATGTTACATATTACTATATAGACGATTATATACATAACAGTTTACAACTTGAACTGAACACACAGCCTAAATAATAACGTTTAAGATCACAATATTTAAATAATGATAATAATGACTCACCGATAAGACTGCGCTACGTGCTCGCCCGTCTGCGGTTCTCGATCGTCTGTCTGACAGCGGCTGTCACTAGTGACATGTGTCACCAGAGAATATTACAAATACCCTCCTACTATTATATATGAATACTGTTGTTTACCTTTGTTACCTACAAGTTCGCGCGATTCGCGACAAGGAGCGCAGACGAACAAACGTGCATCAAACAAGTTTGTCAAACAATTAGCTAGAATCGGTCTGAGATCATGAGATCTTGTTTGACAAATACAGCTGAACACATTCAAACACGTTTGTCAAAAGCTACGCCAGTGAAAATTTTCTTCAAACACGTCAAACACGTAGTTTGTTTCAAGCGCTTCAAACAAAGCTGTACACTATCAAACTGTTTGACAAACACGTAAAATTTGACAAAGAATTTGATCGTTTGCGGGGTACTTAAGACCACTTTGACATTGCTGTAGCTTGTAACTTGTAAGTGTATGTTAAATTCCACATTTTGTTTCAGCAACCACAATGGAGCTGGGAGTGATAGCAGTGACTCCGAGCAAACCAAACAACGTAAGATTATTATTATTATATTAGTAGCTGACCCGGCTTTTCCCGCGTAAATGCAGGCCGAAAATGTCGAAAACACGAAACTGGAACCAAGAAAAAAAATATATTTTCAGACAGCAGAGTAATCGTTCCCAATTTCCCAATTTCTACCCCCCTTACAGGCTTATTAAAAAAAAAAAACGCAAATACGTTTATTTTTTCCCGATATCTATTAATAGTACAGAACGCTTTGTGTACTAGTCCGACTCGCACTTGGCCGATTCTTATTTCTTCATCTCTTCTATACATATTACATAATATAATAAAACTGTAGAAATGAAAATTCTGTACATATTAAAGATATACAAAAAATAATAAGCGGGGGGTATTACTACATCGCTATAGAAGCCAAAAATGTGGTTAGTTTTTTTTGTCTGTCTGTCTGTCTGTCTATCTGTCTGTGTGTCTGTCTGTATGTTTGTTCCACTATCACACGAAAACTACTGATCCGATTTGAATGCGGTTTACGCAGATATATTTGCCTTCTCCCAACTTAACATCTGGTCCATAAAAAAAATCCTCCCACCCTTCTAAAGGGACGAAAGAGAGGGTCAGATTTTGTATAAGACTTTTGCTTTAACACGAAAACTACTGATCCGATTTGCATACGGTTTTCGCAGATATATTTGTCTTCTTCCAACTCAAAATCTGAAATCTGGTGTATGAAAATCACCCCCCCCCCCTAAGGAGAGCAAAGAGGTGGTCAGATTTTGTATCAAACTTTTTTCTTTAATGGACTTACTTCATATTTTTAACTGTTTTTTCCAACTTAACAACATGAAGTAGAAATACTTTAAATGGCAAAACAACGTTTGCTGGGACAGCTAGTTTCGAATAAGACACTCGTCCGTTGCAGACGTCTTCGCATCAGGGTCGAGGAAGAGACATAGCGACGGAGCCGGGAGCGGCGTTCCCAGGCGGCGGCTTAAAGGCAACTCGCAGAGCATGTTGAGGAATACGTTCGTCGAGGAAATGTTCGGAGGGGGGCAACTGGCGCGCGTCGAATGCAGCCACTGCCAGAACTGCGTGGTCTCTAGAGACGTATTCTGTGAACTGCACCTGTCCTTTCCCGAGAAACTAATGGACAAGACACACAGTGTGCAAAGCTTGCTGGAGTTCTATTGCACCACGGAGCGCATGACGGGCGACAACAGATTCCTATGCACGGCGTGCGGGGAACTGAGAGATGCGGATAGGAGCGTCCGTATCGATCATTATCCCATACATTTGGTGCTGGTGTTGAAGAATTTCGAGTAAGTTCTATTTTCAACTAGATGACGCGTACTTCGTAATTCGTATCACTTTTCTCCTAATATAAACTTTCCCGTGTGAACTCTTGTCCGTCTGAGCCCGCTATGTTATGAAACATTATTTTTTGCCAAAAAATAATGTTTCATAACATAGCGGGCTCCGAAAATATATAATTCAAAAATGCTTAAATACGTATCCATTCATTTTTAAATCAGCAGCCTAAAAATAAACTTTCATGTTTATAAATTAAGAAATGACGGACTTTCATTCAAACTTTCAACCCCTATTTCACTCCCTTGGGGGTAAAATTTCCAAAAGCGCTTATAGTCGGGGCATTTTAATAGGCCATAGGAATTACGTTCATAAAAATTAAATATTTTCGTTTTGTTATAACTGCACAATTGATTAACTTTTTTCAATTACGATTACATATTTATTGTAAATATGACCGTACCAGTAGTTCCTGAGATTAGCGCGTTCAAATAAGCCCTTTCAAATAATTTCCCCCCGTTTTTTCCACATTTTCCTCATTTCTTCGCTCCATTAGTCTTAGCGTAATAAATTATAGCCTATAGCCTTCCTCGATAAATGGACTGTCTAACACTGAAAGAATTTTTCAAATCAGACCAGTAGTTCCTGAGATTAGCGCGTTCAAACAAACAAACTAACGAACTCTTCCGCTTTATAACATTCCGCTTTATAATTTTCTATGACAGAAATGTAATAAGAATTAAATACTTAAATCAACTTTTTAACTGTAACGAATTGCAGCAATCTCATTTATTAAATTATTCATAATTATTAAAAAAAAAATTCAAATTCGAGATTTTTTCGATTTTTGCATTTTCTGAGATTTACTATAGTGAAATTTTATATTTTCTTTTACCATCGGAAAGTAGCTCAGATTTCAACGAACAGAAAGCATACCAACTTTTTGAAAAAAGCTGATATTTTGACGGGTGAATTTTCGATTGGTATTTTTTCGATATAAATTCAAACTAAGGTGAAAAAATAAATATTTCTAATCAAATAAATGACAGCGTGTTTGGGACATTTTCACCAAATTTCGTGAAAAAAAAATTTTTTTTGTAATAGATATGGCCTGTGGGGGATTCTACGAGAAAGTAAACCTTGAAGTTTTGGGACGAATTTTTTTCAACTTGTTTTTATGCTATAAATTATTACTTATATTTCGATACAAAATACTTCGAATATCAAGGTAACATAAAATTTGCATATTTTAATTTTTTTAATTTTTTATTCACTTGCAAACATAGAATTAGATCGAACTTTACTTAAGTGTGCGAAAAATTGTTTCAATTTTATTATTAATTACCAAAGTATAAATACGACTGTGTATTTTGTCAACATTTCAAGTGCCTACCCATTGCCATTAATGATATCGAGCAAAAAATAGCAAAAAAAAAAAAAATACGTTTGTTGTATGGAGCCCCCCTTAAATGTTTAATTTATTTTGTTTTTAGTACTTGTTGTTATAGCGGCAACAGATATACACAATCTGTGAAGATTTCAGAAATCTAGCTGTAGCTGTTCTTGAGATACAGCCTGAAGTCAGACAGGCGGGCAGACTTACAGATGGACAGATAGACGAACAGACAGACATCGAAGTCTTAGTGATAGGGTCCCATTTTTACCCTTTGGGTGTAGAACCCTAAAAAAGCTTATGAGCTGCTTATTTTGCCTATTAAGTCGTACGCGTCCCACCCGTGGCAGTGTCAGTCCCGCCCGTGACACCCTTTATTTAATTTTTGTAAAATATGTTCTATAGATAGAGCCTACGAATAATAAAACCTAAGGAAGAGTAACTCCGTCAAAAAACATGCTCCAAAATACTTGTCAAAAAAGTGTATCTTAGGTTCACTTTTCATACATTTGCAATATTTAGGTGACCTTGAGCGGTATAAGGGCGCATTTTCATTAGTCGTTAACCCGTGCGGTATACAGCATACGGGGAGTCTATGACAACTAATGGCGCATTTTGATTGGTCGAGACATGCATTTCAGAAGCCTCCCGCACCCCGCATGTGGGCCCTGTCGACCAGTGAAAATGCGCCCTAAAGGCTGACGTTACATGACAGTTCGAATGGAACCAAATTTAAAACTGTATTAGTATGGGAGTTACGTTCCCTTAGGTTTTATTATAGGGCATTGTTTTTTATTGAAATGTTACGTTCAGTTTATAGTTTCAAACAAATATTGTAGTTTGCATTCAATAGTTTAATAAGGAACCGTACATTTTTCCGGGATAAAAACTATCCTTTGTCCTTTCTCGGGACTCAAAGAGTCTCCATGCCAAATTTCAGCAAAATCGGTTTAACGGTTCGAGCGTGAAGAGGAGACAGACAGACAGACAGACAGACACGCTTTCACATTATTATTATATTAGTATGGAAGTATGGATGAGTCATGTGTAACAAGAATGTCCATTTTTTGTCCCACCCGTGGCAAACATTTACTGTCATTTCGATTTCATTTTACACGGTGTTATGGGGAGGTGGGGACCTCCAATATAACTATGAAAGTTTAAAAAATATTTTGTTATTCTTTATATTATAAACCAATTTGATATCATTGATACAATTTGCATAAATTATGCCCGTTTTCACCAACGACGACACCTATAATTTCGGTGTCCCTTAGGCCAATATAAGGGGCACCTAACGCATGTTTTGTTTTCAGCAACGTTTAAGTGACACCTAAACTATTATAATTTAGGGGATGAAATGAGAAGCCCCTAAAACTTAGGTGACGTATATTTTGATTAAAACAACCTATTATGCGATTCATCCGTCAAACCATTGGGTGACCCTTATAATTTAGGGGATGAATATTATTGTACACTTAGTGTACGGGGTCGCCGTACACTAAGTGCGACCGCACATCGGAGACACGACTGTAGTTAGACAGTCTTGTTTCACATAGACAAGTCAGTCAATACGACACAATTAAAACAGTTGTGTATATCATGTGGCGCACACCAAGTCAAAACTGTCTTGACTACGATGACGCAACGCATACAATTGTATAATATTAAACAGTAGAGAACGCCCGGACAGAGTAGACAGAATTATTATAGAGTATGCCGACTTAGAAGTTAGAAATTTTTAAATTTGACGTATATGACGAAAATCGCTACGGTTGTTAACTTGTCACTACGAACTTCTATGACATATTACAGGCATTAGGGTTTCCTATTACTGTATTTCTCTGGGATGTTAAACATGTTAAACACGTTCAAAACGGGCTGTGAAACACGTCAATTTGAAATAATTTATATTTTTAAACAACTTAGGTATTTCAAAGAACAAATTGTCTATACTAATATTATAAGGCGGAAGAGTTAGTTAGTTTGTTTGTTTTGAACGCGCTAATCTCCGGAACTACTGGTCCGATTTGAAAAATTCTTTCAGTGTTAGATAGTCCATTTAGCGAGGAAGGCTATAGGCTATATTTTATCACGCTAAGACTACTAGGAGCGAAGAAATATATGAAAATGTGAAAAAAACGGGGGAAATTATTTGAAAGGGCTTATTTGAACGCGCTAATCTCAGGAAATACTGGTCCGATTTGAACAATTTTTTTCAGTGTTAGATAGCCCATTTATCGAGGAAGGCTATAGGCTATATTTTATTACGCTAAGACTAATAGGAGCAAAGAAATAGAGGAAAATGTGGAAAAAAAGGGGGAAATTATTTGAAAGGGCTTTTTTGAACGCGCTAATCTCAGAAACTACTGATCCGATTTGAAAAATTCTTTCACTGTTAGATAGCCCATTTATCTAGAAAGCCTATAAGCTATATTTTATCACGCTCAGACGAATAGGCGGAAATTATTTGAAAGGGCTTATTTGAACGCGCTAATCTCAGAAACTACTGGTCCGATTTGAAAAATTCTTTCAGTATTAGATAGCCCATTTATCGAGGAAGGCTATAGGCTACGAATAATAAAAACTAAGGAAGAGTAGCTCCGTCAAAAAACACGCTCCAAAATACTTGTCAAAAAAGTGCACCTTAGGTTCACTTTTCATACATTTGCAATATTTAGGTGACCGTGAGCGGTATAAAGGCTGACGTTACATGACAGTTCGAATGGAACCAAATTTAAAACTGTATTAGTATGGGAGTTACTTTTCCTAGTTTTTACTATTCGTAGGCTATAGGCTATATTTTATCACGCTTAGACTAATAGGAGCGAAGAAATAGAGGAAAATGAGGAAAAAACGGGGAAATTATTTGAAAGGGCTACTAGAGCAATTTTTCTGTTATTTGGGTCAGATAGAATGTAGAGCACGTGAAGGATCATAGGCTATTTTTGTGGACTAATTTGTCTTTAAAATATCTAATTTACGCGGAATAAAAATGAATCCATATTATACTTCCCTTGGTTACGCTTACGACATCACGCGTAAACAGCTGGACCGAATTTGCTGAAATTTGGTATAGATATATTATGTACTTTGAGTCCCGGAAAAGGACATAGGATACATTTTGTCCCGGAAAAGTGTACGGTTACCGCACAATGTACTTTTATGATTTGCGCGTAAACTATTCAATCGATTTTGATGAATTTTGGTATGGAGAATAGAGATACTTTGAGTCTCGGGAAGGACAAGGGATACATTTTGTCCCAAAAATGTACGGTTCCCGCTCAATAAACTTTTATGATTTTCGCCTAAGCTATTCAATATATTTTGCTGGGTATAGAGATACTTTGAGTCCCGGGGAAGAACATAGGATATATTTTGTCGCAGAAAAATGTACGGTTCCCACAAAAAGGTACTTTGTGATTTGCGCGTTAACTATTCAATCGATGTACGGGAACAACTAAAAACTGAAATCCACGCGGGCGAAGTCGCGGGCAACAACTAGTATATTAATAAAATTAAAACCGAATGCACTTTGCGTCTATTGCGAGCAGTTATGAAAGATTTTATAGATATAGATATAAAAGTTCTCATTCGGATATAAATAAATTCAAAAATAAACGGGAAAGACTCGACGTGAAAGATACTTAGTACTTGGATCGCTGGACGTGTTTCTCTTTTAGGTCGTATTATTGTTTATGTTTTGGCACATGTAATTAAAATTGTCAGAATCTAATTTTGAAATCTATAAGTATTTAAAATTAAATTATATCAGCCAGCGCGAGGCACATTCCATTCATAATCTTAGTGAAACCCGACGAATTTGACATAATATTTGAAACTCCGTCTCTTTGCAGTCGAAGTCCAGAGCTCGGAATCGGTACTTTTTTAACCAGGTTAAAACCCTCTATAACCAGGTTTTCGGATAAGTGCTCGTTCAGAGCGAAATAGAGATGCGAGCGATATTGCTTCTGAAATTACCCTGGTTAATTTCTCGCGGAAAGTAATTCTTGGAACCGGAATTTTTTTAAACAGGTTAAAACGCTCTATAACCAGGTTTTTGGATAAGTGTTCGTTTGGAGCGAAATAGAGATGCTAGGGGTATTACTTCTGAAATTAACCTGGTTAATTTCTTGCGGAAAGTAACTCTCGGAACCGGTATTATTTTAACCAGGTTAAAACGCTCTATAACCAGGTTTTTGGATAAGTGTTCGTCCGGAGCGAAATAGAGATGCGAGCGGTATTGCTTCTGAAATTAACCTGGTTAATTTCTCGCGGAAAGTAACTAATGCAGTGATATCTTCTATCCCTTTCTCGTGCACCATTTAATAGCCAATATGCCATAACTTGTTTATGTGTGGACAATAGGTGATGGTCGTGGTGTGTGTGAGTGGGCGGGGCGAACATAACCACAAACGGTTCTAAACGGTATATTGATCAGTGAGCATTTTAATTTTGCTCTTAGAACAAAACCAGAAATAATTTCGGTCCGTTCAGAGCGGAATCGAAATGAAAACGCTCTTTTGGAAATTTGTGGCGTTTCTAACGAACAGGATCGCAAAGATTAACCAGGTTTCCGAGCCCTGAGTCGAACTACTGGTAGTTATATATATTGTGGCTAGACAGTTTTGTCGTAGATGTGCGCGTTCGCATACACTTCAAAGGGAAGCCGACTGTCGTTAGTCAGACTTGTCGCGGGGCGCATTAGACAACTTTGTTTAATAGACGTTTTGTCTCAAATGTGCGCATCTAGTGCATTTTATTATGCGATAGTCTGTCTTAAGACAGTCGTGTCTCAGGTGTACGGTAGCTCTTAGGTGACGTATGTGGCGACGACGATGACGTTAGATGACGGTTGCCTTGACAATGAATCTGTTATCGATCGAGATAAACCGCTTTTCCCCCTTAAAACACTTTTCCCAAACTCAGATCGCCCGTAAATATATTTTTTTCCTTAATTTTTATAATATTCTCCTCCTTTTCTAATGGTGAAACCCATTAGAAAAGGAGGAGAGTATTTATAATTTCACATAAATTTTATAATTTCACATAAATATGGAAAAAAGTGTAAATATAAAAGATTTTTCTTACCTACAACTTTGCCATTTGACTTTTTTTTTCATAGGAATATTAGTTTTGCCAGAAATCGAGATAAACCGCTTTTCCCCCTTAAAACACTTTTCCCAAACTCAGATCGCCCGTAAATAATATTTTTCCTTAATTTTTATAATATTCTCTCCTTTTCTAATGGGTTTCATCCTATTGTATTTTTTTTTTGTTTTAAAAATTGACGATCCTAGCTATGATATAATATTATAAAAAAAGGTAGATATCGCACTAGTACACGCTAGTGCGATATCTACCTTTTTTTTAAGTCTTAGCAGCCAATTCAACCTAATTAGTGTAATTTGAATTAGTTGCATGTTGGCAGCGAGTGAGTGACGAGTTGTGAAGTTTTTGACTTAAAATGCCAAACTGCGTTTTCAGAAAATGTAAAAATTATGGTACCTACTAAAGTAAAAAAGGATGAAACACTTACGTACCACACGAAAGTACATGAAAACATCTAGAAATTAATTTTTTGTTTGGATATTTTCCAAAATTATCGACAAAATATTCAATGCTAAAAATTAAACTAAAAAAGGATAGAGAATACGGACGACAACTGCAGCGTGATAAGGACAGATAATCGCGTGACAATGAATAATCGATCGAAATATTCAGAAGCGCTAACTAGGCATCAATACGTAGGCATCAACTAATTGCGTAATATTGTGTAAATATCTTTTCGTTTCCCCGTTCCCTCTGAATCGTATCCAACGAAGGGCCGCTCGGATTGTTGACTATCATAGTGTTTCAATCAGGCTGGACCTCTTGGAATTACGACAAGATGCATCCTCTCGGTAGCATACCTCCTGCAACTTATTGCCATCGTTTCACGCGTAAAATATACCATCCTCATCACCTTCATAAGTGGCACTCGTAGAAGACGTTTATTTTTCGCGTAACTTTCTGCCGAGCACTGTAAAACTCTAGAACTTCTGGAACAAACTGTCACCAGCGGTATTTACGGACCTATACATATCCCTAGGCCGGCAACGCACCTACCTTCATGCAATCTAATGTTGCCAGTGTCCATGGGTGACGGTAGTTGCTTTTCATTAGGTGACCCGTTTGCTCGTTTGCCCCTTTATTTTATACTAGACTACCTGTTGCCCGCGACTTCGTCCGCGTTAACATAGTATACCTATATAGACTTTTATTTAAACTTTCAACACCTATTTCACCCCCTTGGGGGTAGAAGTTTCAAAAACGCTTAAACACGTATCCAATCATTTTTGATCAGTAGTCCAAACATAAAATTTCATGTTTCTAACTCAAGAAATAACGGACTTCCATTGAAACTTTCAAACCCAATTTCACCCCCTTGGGGGTAAAATTTCCAAAAACGCTTAAATACGTATCTATTCATTTTTAATCAGTAACCCAAAAATAAAAATGTATGTTCGTAACTTAAGAAATGACTGACTTTCATTCAGACTTTCAACCCCTGTTTCATCCCATTCGGGGTAAAATTTTCAAAATTCCTTCCTTAGTGGGTGTCTACTTAATAAACACAACCCTACTCACTAAATTTCGTGGCTGTATCTTTAACAGTTTTTGCTCAGCGATGATGAATCAGTCAGTCAGTCAGGACATGTAATTTTATATGTAACTAGCTGTTGCCCGCGACTTCGTCCGCGTTAATATAGTATAATAACAAATATGGATAGTTTCCCCTTTTTGTGGATCCTTATACAAAGGGTAAAAACGGGACCTTAAATAGGGACCCTATTTAAGCAAACGTCAAACGCAAACGTCAATAAACTTTCATGTTTCTAACTTTAGTAATGACGGACTTTCATTCAAACTTTCAACCATAATTTCACCACTTGGGGGGTAGAATTTCCAGAAACACTTAAATACGTATCCATTCATTTTTAATCCGTAGCCCAAAAAGCTGTCCGCGTTAGCAGTTACTAACGGAGATGGATAATTTTCTCCTTTATAAGGTCCCTTAATCAAAGGGTAAAAACGGGGCCCATTCACAAAGATAAAATATCAGCCTGTCCGTCTGTCCATATCCAGGCTGTACCTCAAGAACCGCACTTGACAGTTGACATAATAATATGGCAAGTGCATATTAATCAAATGTCACTCGAAAACCGTATGTTTTGTTTAGGTTACAATAATTTCACTTTTAATTTATAACTTTGTTTCTAAACAGAGAATTATAGAAACTCAACACTAATATATGACCGCAAAATACTTAATTATTTGTTCGTCTTAATTTATTAGTTCCAATAGGTTCAAAGTAATACAATTACGCCCTCCATCATCTCTTATTTTATCCTTATGGGGTTGAATTTACCAATATCCTATTAAAGTGCACGTTTTCATCATAGAAGCTCAAATCTTTAATAATTTCAGTTCAATCAGTCGAAAGTCTAAGAAAATGTCTAAAAACGTGAAAAAGTTTTGACGTGGGAGAGCCATGCTTCGGCACGAATGGGCCAGCTCGACCGGAGAAATACCACGTCCTCACAGAAAACCGACGTGAAACAGCGCTTGCGCTGTGTTTCGCCGAGTGAGTGAGTTTACCGGAGGCCCAATCCCCTACCATTTTCCCTTCCCTACCCTACCCTATTTCCTTCCCTACACTCCCCTATTACCCCTTAAAAGGCCGGCAACGCACCTGCAGCTCTTCTGATGCTGCGAGTGTCCATGGGCGACGGAAGTTGCTTTCCATCAGGTGACCCGTTTGCTCGTTTGCCCCCTTATTGCATTAAAAAAAAACTTTCATCCCCTATTTCATCCCCTTAGGGACGGAATTTATTAAATTCCTTTCTGAGGGGATCCCTACGTCATAGTAAATTTATGCATACACAGTCTCAGCCCGATCGGCTTAAAATTGACAAAGTTTCATGCAAAATTCCATCTCTTATTGTAATCCCTTAGTGGTGAAATTTTTTAAAATCCTTTTTTAGGAAACGCCTACGTTACAGTAACTTTATGCATGCAAAGTTTCAGACCGATCGGTTTAAAATTGACAAAGTTTATACATACAAACTTTCAACCCCAATTTCACCCCTTTGGGGGTAGAATTTCCAAAAAACGCTTAAAGATGTATTTATTTATTTTTAATCAGTAGCCCAAAAATAAAGTTTCATGTTTCTAACTTAAGAAATGACGGACTTTCATTCAAACTTACAACCTCAATTTCACCCCCTTGGGGGTAGAATTTCCATAAACACTTAAATACGTGTCTATTTATTTTTAATCAGTAGCCCAAAAATAAAGTTTCACGTTTCTAACTCAAGAAATGACGGATTTTCATTCAAACTTTCAACCCCTATTTCACCCCCTTTGGGTTAAAATTTTCAAGATTCCTTCCTTAGTGGCTGTCTACATAATAAAACAACCCTACTCACTAAATTTCGTGGCTGTATCTTTAACAGTTTTTGCTTTTAATCAGTCAGTCAGTCAGGACATGTAATTTTATAAGTATATAGATAGAAGTATAGAAAAGTATAGTTAGATGACGCCCGCTACTCCGTTGCGCCAAAATTCGTTTATCGCGCGGGAACCGTATATTTTTCCGGGATGAAAACTATCCTATGTCCTTTTGCCGGGACTCAAAGTATCTCCATGCCAAATTTCAGCGAAATCGGTTCAGCGGTTAGAGCGTGAAGAGGTATAACAGACAGACAGACAGTAGGCACATTTCGCATTTATAGTAATATTAGTAAGTATGGAAGTATGGATTAAAAAAGTACTTTACAAGTTTAGCCCGGACATACGACCAATCCTAAAGTAATTACTCTAAAAAAATATTACGTAAATACAGACAAAGAAACAAAAATTTACACGTTATATACCCCAAGTACTAATATTTAAAAAAATATTCAATGTGTACTTTTGTTTTCCTACGACTTTATTATAATATGTGTAGAATATAGCACATAGTTTAATAAAAAATAATCTAACAAATAATTAGTTTTCTTCAATGTCTCTTCTGTTCAACAATAACAATATTCTCCTAATCTTTGTCGCGCATGCATGCCGATGCGCCTGTCAAAACATATAGTTATCCTTTTCTATACCATTCGTTACGTATTATCTGTCGCATTCATTGTTGTAACTCTGGTAACCTATAGATATGACAGAGGTTAGTACGTATATGTCGTATAGGAACAAAATCTGAGAACCAATTTGTATGAACATGCGCCATCTTTATTAAAATATCATTGGGTCCTAGTCTACTTGTGTTATCATCTTTTATTTTAATACAAGAAACAAGAGATATATTTAACCCAAAATTAGCATAATTCTAGAATAATGTGACCCTTAGAATTCAGACATGGGCTGAACTCGCACTGGGGCAGGGCAGATTCGAAGCGTCGCGATGAGCGAAATCTGTCCCAGTGTGAGTTGATCCTAACTACTAATTTCAGGTACGACGTGAAGAACTCTGTCCACACGAAGTTGATGCACAACGTGGTCTGCGATCTCAACATAGTGATGCCGGCACTTCGGTCGCAGAAGAAAGGCTCCTACAATCTGTTCGCCGCCGTCATACACAACGGGATAAACATAGACTCCGGACACTACTATACCGTGGCCAAGAACGACACTTGGTACAGATTCGACGACTCACACGTCACACCTATAGACGAGTCGAAATTAAACAATCTCGGCTACGCCAGCACCCCCTATATTCTGTTCTATATACGAAGCGATGTCGAGGAAGTCGAGTTGCCCACGCTAGATCAATTACCGCAACAGCTACAGGACGCAGTTAATACATACAACAAATTGTATCACAACCACCGTTGAAATTCTTCGGCTAGTTTATTTTTGTTATGTACCCTTTATTTTATTTTTTTCAAATTGTGTAAGGGCTACATTAATGTCTTGTTATTTTCTTTTTTTGTTATTTTTACAAATCGAATGCTATTGACAAGTCGTTTATCTTGTTATTTTCTTATTTTGTAATTTTTACAAAATCCGATTTATCAATGTGTATCAGTCTTTGCTGCATATAATCATAAATTTTGCGTATACACTATATTTATATATATATATATATATATATATATATATATATATATATATTATATATATATATATTGACTCTGTTATAATGTACTGTAGTATATTAAAGATTATTCTAAAACGTAGTTCTAACTACCCAGATAATTGTGCGCTAATGATAAAATTAAAAGTTATTAAAGTATTCATACTTGATTTGTGTACTACAACTAATATATATTTGTGATAATATTGACTATTATCTATGTAAATGTCTTTAGTACATATTATTGTAATCGTTAATTTTAATGTATCTGTCGCAGTCATAAAGTTATATTCGCCAGGCAATGCTGCGGCTGGGCCATTTATTATACGCCGGCACTTAATGATCTCAGGTGTGAATACAAGCAAATGTATAGAGCCCAACAAAATGACATTTGTATGCCATGATACAAACTTATTCCCACTTACATATAATAATAATCTTACCTCACCTAACCTGAATCTACACATACTATGTTAAAAACCCGTCTTATCATTTTTAGGGTTCCGTAATCCGTAGCCAACATCCTAACCCTTATAGTTTCGGTCTGTCCGTCCGTCTGTCTGTCCGTCTGTCTGTCTGTCCGCCTGTCTGTCTGTCCGCGGTTTTGCTCAGAGACTATAGGACCTACAAAGCTGTAATTTGGCATAAATGCACATATTAATGATGGCAACAAAATGGTACATGAAATCTTAAAATTTTTTATGGTACCTTACATACACATCAAGCGGGTTGAAAATTTTTTTCGCGTCCACCCCATCGTGTGGGGTGTCGTTGGATAGGTTTTTTAAAACTATTACGAGTATTCATAGATCATTTTCCGATTTAGGGATCCGCTTGTGAAATATTAAGTTTTAAAGTGGAAAAAATCGTTAGAGTCCAGTGTCCCCCCCTTCTACCAGCTAAACGGTTGCTTCTGGAAATGTGAAAAAATTCACGGGAGTAGGAAATATGCTGAATTTAAAAGGAAAAGTATCACGGCTAAGAAGACTTCAAAGTTATTGAGTTATAGTCGATAAACTAAAAAAAAATTCGGCGAAGTATAAAGGAACTTTTCGTTCAAATTACTTGAAAGTAACTGAGAAGATTTGCTTGAAAATTACTTGAAAGTTTGCAAATTACTTGAAAGTAACTGAGATGTTATTAGTGTAAAACACGTTATAAATGTATGTACATACACTCTTTGACCACAAAAAAAAAAAAAACTAGCGGTATTACGGAACGATATTGCGCGTGGCCCGACACGCACTTGGCCGGTTTATTAAGCTAATTTATCGGTGCCGAAGCATTTCTCCGGTACCCTCACATTACAAATACTCGCCAAAACATAAGAATGATGTCTGTCATTGCAAAATCTAACAATGACCAGGCTAACTTTATGCGTCAAGTCGTATTCGAGTATAATTGACTACCGAGCTACTCATTTTATTGATTCGGGCGTAAAATGAACGGCTGAGACGATGCATTGGCGGCATTTAAAATAAAATAATTTGTTAAGCATTAATTTACTGTTTTTATTGAATCCCATTCTTTTAATAATATTATGACGATTGATTGATTGATTGATTGATATGATTTTAATAATTTATGACGGGTCCGATGTTGCGAAAGGAGGCTAGACAGAACGATATATTTTGATCGACACTTTTTTATTAGTTGACAGATGGCGTTGATATTATGTTATTCCTGTACGTCAACTAGATGGCGTTTTTTAGAATAAACAGCGACGAGTTTCTGGGCGTCAATAGCGCATTCCTGGGTGTCAATAAATAACGGTTATTTTTAATTTTTTGAGTGTATATAATATTATGTTATATGTAATATAGGTTTTTTGAACATAAGAAATAACTTCGTTCCATTCGGGTGTCCCTTGACACCTCTCAAGTTTTATTATATTAAAATATATTTTCCTAAGGCCTGTATGTACGGGGAGGCTGATCGATCCGCGTTCGGTCTGCACGCCGCGCAGGTAATAGGTACTGAATCCTATGGAACAGGTGCACCTGCCACCTGATGGGATTCGCGACGACAAAGGAATGCACAAAAGAAGTCTGGTCGGTCTGCGACGTTCCAACTTCCTTATTTAAAGCTCAACTCATACGTCTTGTTGTTGGCAACATCATATTCTATTATTATTTAACTACATTTAAGCATAGAACTAGAACGTTAGAAAAGGCATTCCATACAATCGTCAGCGCGAAAATGTGTCACCCTCGAGATGAGTGAGCCTCACTCATCTGAGAGCAGTGCGCTCTAGGACGCGGTGACAGTCGGACGTGTATAATTCATTGATTACTGCGTTGTTTTTTTTTTTTCATTCCCTACATTTCGCTTCAGAATGCCGTCGTGTGCCTTCCGACAGTGCAGAAACAACACGAGGAATACAAATAAAGCCAACGCCCAACGGTGTAATATTTCACACGTAATTACTAAGATTTCATTAATATTTAAATTATTGTCTTCCATTTTACGAGAAAAATCAAAGCGAAGCGTAAAATGAGCGAAAGAGAAAGTATTTCATGTGAGAGTGCGCATTTGACGACGCGCGTATTCGCTCATCGACGCTTCCATATAATATAGCGGTATAAACTATAGCGGTTTTTGAGATACAACCTGGAGACATACAGACAAACGGCCAGACAGTATCTCAAAAACCGCTATAGCTAGACTTCTGAAATTTTCACAGATTGTGTATATCTGTTGCCGCTATAACAACAAATACTAAAAATAAAATAAAGTATAATATTTCAGGGGGGCTCCCATACAAAAAACACAATTTTTTGTCTACTTTTGCTAAGATAAAAAAAGATACAAACAATGAAATTTTTTAAAATCTCTACTAACGATATTTTTAACTATTGTATAGAGAATTTAAAAGTATATATTACTTAGACATTATTTATTTTAAAAATATATTTTTCATGGGTCGAACGTACCCAAATTTGAGATTTTTCGGACCTTTAAAAATTCATATCTTTCAAAATATTAACTTTATCGTAAAAAGTCATAGGACCTTTTTTATTGGTATTTCAATAAAGAATATAAAAAAATGTCCGGTTGAAAAACAACAATTCCTTGCAATTGTTTAAACAATGTTTGTTTAAACAATATGGCACCGGGTTGCACCATGGCAACATGCATTTATATCATCAGGAGGGCAATTTGAAGAGGATCGCATAAAAAAAATTGAGGTGGAAAGTTTCCGGTACTCATGCGCCGACTCGTGCTAGTCTATTATGTTTCTGAATCAACTCGTTTAATTGGATGTCAAACGGGGAACCAATCAATTTTGAAAAGATTCGTCTAAACAAAAAATATACATATACATACCATGTTACTAGTTATTTATCAAACTAATAGGATAATATTATATGCTTTCTGCTTTCTGTCTCGGTCTAGCAAATGGCAGTTCTAAGCGACAGAGAGAGAGAAAGGGCGACGGAAAAAGGCGATTCCGTGCTGCCAGATGAGGTCCAACCCTATTACTGCAATGTTTTGACGCTAGAGTGCAGCACCAGCATAGACTATAAACAGAAAGTTTTGTTACCTACATTTATCTTCAATGGAGAATTTGAGTACAACGATACTAATAGAAGGATTTTTCCAACTTTTAAAATGTTGCTGCACTCTTTTGCTTTCAATTCTGAAAACTATTATTTATCAGACGCATACGCGGTACGCCTCTTGATTTACTTCATGACTTATGAATAATGTTAGATAATTAGTTTTGTTATTCGTAGGATAATATGAAAGAATCCGGACGGTATCTAAAAATCTCTAGGTATCTTCATGTTTTACAAATTTTTTTACTTTCATTTTTATCCTACCCAACTAGTAGTAAACAAGTCGCTAGTTCTCTTAGCTCGCTTGGCTTAAAGCTACCATGAACCATCACAATCAAATATAGAATGATCGTCTATTGTGTTATCGTGTATTTAATACTGTGTCAGTTTTTTAGGGTTCCGTAGTCAACAAGAAACCCTTATAGTTTCGGTCTGTCCGTCCGTCTGTCTGTCGCCGGTTTTGCTCAAAGAATATAGGACCTACAAAGCTGTAATTTGGCATGAACTCACATATTAATGATGCCGACAGAATGGTACATGAAAATTTTAAAAAAATATTTTTTATGGTACCTTCCTTACACATCAAGCGGGGATGAATTTTTTTTTTTCGCGTCCACCCCATCGTGTGGGGTGTCGTTAGATAGGTTTTTTAAATATATTATGAGTATTCTTAAATCATTTTCCGATTTAAAGATCCGTTTATGCAATATTAAGTTCTAAAGTGGAAAAAATCGTTAGAGTCCAGTGTCCCCCCTTCTACCAGCTAAACGGTTGCTTCTGGAAATGTGAAAAAATTCACGGGAGTCGGAAATATGCTGAATTTAAAAGGAAAACTATCACGGCTAAGAATACTTCATAAGCTATTGAGTAATAGTAACTAAAAAAATGTATTCGGCAAAATATAAAGGAACTTTTCATTCAAATTCCTTTGAAAATAACTGAGATGATGTTATTAGTGTAAAACACGTTACAAATGTACATTCATTGACCATACAAAAATAAAATAAAAATATATATTGCGCGTGGCCCGACATGCACTTGGCCGGTTTTTTTATTCTATTTATAGGACCTTTATAACAAAACATGTCGTTCCTTACAGTGTCAGTTGATGTAAGTATACTTAAGGCGGGGATTAATCTCAATCCAAAACGATAACCTTGCACACAACCAAAGACCAAGCGTATACGCATCGCAATAAGATTCATTTTAGCTTAGCATAAAATTGTAGTTACTAGGCGTGATCTTCTAGAGCCTATTTTTCATGTTTATTTAAAATATCTTTGGAAATAAATATTAAGAAACAAAATTGTTCGGTTCAGATTTTTTAAATATAGATTTACTAGCAATTTATTCAAATAAAATGTATATTATCCTAGTTAATACTTATATTTCGAAGACAAAGATATTTGTCGGAGGTGACTTTGTAAATTAATTAGAGCCAAAGTATTACGTTTTATTAAAATGTTTATGGCTTAAAACAGGGGTCACCAAATGGCGGACCGCGGTTCGCGTCCGGACCGCCGACCCCTTGTGTGCGGACCAAGCATGTTGGAAGATGAAATAAATTTCGGTCTCGACATCACGAAATGAACGAACATCTTCAGGATTTAATGTCAATATCTTGCACCAATTTCACTACAAACAAGCAGCAAAAATTCTAAAGTATACCTCTGTAATGTCCGTAATTCCTTTATTTTTTTTATAAAATGTGTGGACCGCGAAGGTCATTTCATTTCTTAAAATGGACCGCAAGCTAAACTAATTGGTGACCCCTGGTTTAAAACCTTTTACAGTACCCGGCAATAAATATTGCACATCGACCTTTGGAAAGTGACAGTCGGCTAATTTCGGTTTTGTAGAGCGTTATCTCTTACGCACGAAATACAAAAAGTCCGGTATATATTAGGAGCTGCTAAAACAATTAAGGTTTGCTTCTTTTGACAATTTTATTATTCTTTGTATAAAATACACCAAATTTTCTATAAGTTATGGCTTTATATTCGGGTAAAATAAAATAAAAAGGGTATTCAAATTATGTTTACGTATTTAAAATTCTTTTGGAAAATTACAGCTGTAGCAAATTTAGTGGTGTTAACAACTCTAGATATATATTTTGAACTGGACGCGACTGCACTCTATTGAATTTGAACAAAGACTGACATAATATCAAATAGGTGTGTGCTACAAAGATAACGCTCTATGAAACCGAAATTAGCCGAATGTCTCTTATTTTTCATATTTTTCTACATTGCCTTATTATATTGAAACTAGGTAAACCGAGAGTCACGAAATAACGAAATGGGCTTGCTCCAGGGCCAGATTTATATTTTTTATGAGTACAGACCTCTTTAATTTTGCCGCCCCTACGTACGAACTCTGCTGCCATCCTAGGACGCTGCCGCCCCCCCCTAGGACGCCATAGGATGCTGCCGCCCATAGGCCATGGCCTACACTGCCTATACATAAATCCAGAGCTGGCTTGCTCCTAACAACAAGTAAGTGTCTACACAGACGGACCGCATTTCAGCTGCAATCCAACTGCAAATTGCAGTTCAAGTGCAGTTTGGATGCAGTTGACACGACTCCAATAGAACTGCAAACCAAACGCGCAGTCTGATTCCAGTTCAGTTGCAGTCGGCGTGCAGTCGTGTGAACTGTTTGGTTTGCAGTTCTATTGCAGTCGTGTCAACTGCATTCAAACTGGACTTGAACTGCAATTTGCGGTTGGATTGCAGTTGAAATGCGGTCCGTCTGTGTAGACTCTAAGAATAACGTGTTGCATCGATGCGCTATGGACACATTCTATGGTCCACAGGCCACATCCTAGACCCAAATATAAACATCAAAGATGTGAAACGTTTAACATTATTTTGTAATAATGACTCTAGACCCTTGCATGCTCGATGCCAAGGCTTCGTGATGTAATCGGTGAAAGTCAGAACATCGCATGTGCCTCGTCTCAGAGTTGTGAGCCAAGTGAGTGATATAACACCTGTTATGTGCTAAAACTTTAACGTTCGTCTATTTACTTCGTTTATGTATTGTCTCTAAGGTAATTTAAATAAGAACCTCTTACGACCGATAAAGTTAGCTTTGGTAGCTTTCTGACTAGCCTAAGAAATATTGTGAATGTGATTGATCAGCGTAGCAATTTTTATTGGTGTTGTGACCGTACAAACCAACAAAATAAATTACTTAGTAGGTACCTAATATTATTACAAACATCAATTTGAGAGTGTCGACTCATATATTTTAGTATAAGACATAAGTTATAAGTTCCAATTAAAAATGGTTGGCACTAGAATAGGTACGTGAATTTATCTGGCTACTATAATTGTAGAGGTGTATTTTGCTAAATGCATAATATTATGTATTCGCAATTCGGGTTTTACAATAATGCGAAATATACAGGGCATAAAAGTAATGAGAAATCTAGCTATATAATCGTCTCTGTGTTTTGGCACATTAAAACATTATTTTAGTTTTTATTTTCTCCATTTTTTATCGGCCCTCACGCCGCGCCGTGTGTATGTTTGAATGCCATTTTCTCAAAAAATATTGATGTTATACAGAGGTATTTCACCATTGAATAGTGAATTTATTAAAATCTTAAACACTGTTTTAAATTATTCCGAGTCATATAAATAACAAATTAAAAAAGCTTACAAAAGAAAAGTAACATAATAATAATTATTATTATATAAGTGTAACGAAACGTAATAGATAGATCTAATAATACCTACTTTAGGGTGTATGTGTTCTATATTATAGAGTTGTGCATAGTATAGACCAGGGGTTCCCAATCTTTTTCAGCCTGCGGCGCACTTACAAGTCGACATTTTGTCACGGCGCGGCGTCGGTAAATAAACACATATTTTAATGATTCTAGGTAGGTTAAGCAAGTAAATAATAATAAACAAATATTATTCTTCTGCATGCTTTGTATAACTCATAATATTGTTGCGTGCTAGGGTTCGAGGATTCGGAGAGAAAGACCTGGTGAATCTCTTGAAGACTTTATTCACAAACACTAGCTCACACAAATCACTAAGTCCAAGCACTAAGCACTAGACCCAAATCACTGAGCACTATCACTGTCTGTCCTAGGTCGTAGCCGAGTCGTAGGTTCACTATCACAATCACTCACTATTGATCACTTGTTTTCACTTCGAAGTCGCCTTGAAGATCGCTTGTCTCGAACTGAACTGCCGGGTCGTCTACCTGCGCCTATTTATATGGGCGAGTCGAATTCTAGAAAGTTCCTTGCTCGATTCACATAAACAAGTAAAAACGTAAACAAGTAAATAAGGGTCGGAACTTTCTAGAGCATGCTAGCCATGGCTAGCGCCATCTAGTTTCGAGTAGGGTATTTATGTGTAGTGTATCCCCTAGTTTTGCCGGTTCGACGCTAGATGGCTCTGTGTGTCCGTATTTGTAACAATATTATAATTTTATTTTATAATTGAGTTATGGATAGTGATGGAGGATCGACTCAGGATGGAGGGCGCACCAGGGCGCCGCGGTGCACAGTTTGGGAAACCCTGCCATAGACCATAGAGTTCACTGTGAAAGTAGCAGCGCCGAAGGAATTTTTAGATACAATGCAATGGTGACAAAAAAGTTACTCTTTCAGCGCTGCACTTTTACAGTGAACTCTATTATTACTTAATCCTTCGATCGCGGATTCTTGGAAATGCTATTGTATTCTATTGTTGTCGCGATCACCGGTGCTCTTTAAATGGGGCTTGAAGGATTAAATAAGTAGACCGTACTTAGGTTAGTACGGAGTATTATCACTTAGTTTTGTTACACCTGTATATCTATATTCTATACTAATATTATAAAGCGGAAGAGTTTGTTAGTTTGTTTGTTTGTTTGTTTGAACGCGCTAATCTCAGGAACTACCTACTGGTCCGATTTGAAAAATTATTTCAGTATTAGATAGCCCATTTATCGAAAAAGGCTATAGGCTTCATTTTATCACGCTAAGACTAATAGAAACGAAGAAATAGAGGAAAATGAGGAAAAACGGGGGAAATTATTTGAAAGGGCTTATTTGAACGAGCTAATCTCAGGAACTACTGGACCGATTTGAAAAATTCTTTGAGTGTTAGGCCATTTATCGAGGAAGGCTATAGGGTATATTTTATCACGCTAAGACTAACAGGAGCGAAGAAATAGAGGAAAATGTGGAAAATACAAGGGGAAATTATTTTAAGGGCTTATTTGAACGCGCTAATCTCAGGAACTACTGGTCCGATTTGAAAAATTATTTCAGTGTTTGATAGGCCATTTATCGAGGAGGGCTATATGTTATATTTTATCACGCTAAGATTAATAGGAGCAAATAAATAGAGGAAAATGTGGAAAAAACGGGGGAAATTATTTGAAAGGGCTTATCTTACGAACTACTAGAGCATTTTTTCTCTTATTTGGGTCAGATAGGAAGTAGAGCACGTGAAGGATCATAGGCTGTTTTTGTGGACTAATTTGTCTGTGAAATATCTAATTTACACGTCGAAGCCGCGCGGAACCTCCAAAAATAATAAAAATTGAATCCATATTTCCCTTGGTTATACGCACAGAAATAAGATCTAGATAGAAATCTGTGGTTATACGACATCACGTGTAAACAGCTGGAACGATTCTGCTGAAATTTGGTATAGATATATTATATACTTTGAGTCCCGGAAAAGGATACAATTTGTCCCAAAAAATGTACGGTTCCCGCACAATAAACTTTTATGATTTTCGCCTAAACTATTCAATCTATTTTGCTGAAATTTGGTATAGAGATACTTTGAGTCCCGGGAAAGAAAATAGGATATATTTTGTCGCGAAAAAATGTACGGTTCCCACAAAATTTACCTTTATGATTTGCGCGTAAACTATTCAATCGATGTACGGGAACAACTATAAACTGAAGTCCACGCGAACGAAGTCGCGGGCAACAGCTAGTTATTTATAATTTTATACGATCGATACTTTTTTTCTTCGAAAGTCGGTCTAAAGTCTAAATTGTTACATCAACAGAAATTTTTGTTCACCAGTTCATAGGTATATTCTTGTGATAAATTAATTATTTGTCCAAAAAAATGTGACCCAAGTCTTTCCAAATTAACGTCTACCCGAAAGTATTAAAAAGGTAATTACTAATTAGTAATTATAGTGTTAACTAATGCTAATGAATTTCATTTAGCAATTAGAATATACCATTAAAAAATTGATTGCACAAGATGGCTTCATTAGTAAATCAATATTAGTCCGGTTAACGAATGACTCAAAAGAGGGTATAGAGTGCGTGAGCGGGAACCTAAGCGATTTCTGCTGAAACTTATTCAGGGTGGTTAAGGACAAAACATACTAAAAGTCCTGACGTCTAGGAGGTGAGCCGGCGGGAGGTGGGGACGACGAAGGTCAAAATTTTTAGTTTTTCGTCAATAACTAAAAACTATGCGTTGTAGCAAAACATATTCTATTATGACATTAAAGCTTATTATATGCTCTATAAATTAAACTATACATTTTTTCCAAATTCTCAACCGTTTTCGAACTACACGCTCAGGAAAAGTGAAAATTCAAAAAAGCTTTATTTTAAATATTCCTTTCTATTTCTGTTTGAATAATAGCTTTATCGCTTTTGTGCTTTGTTCAGTGAGTGAGAGGGCCTTACTCACCGAACCCTACATCTCTCATCCCCTCATCCCCTCACCTATCCCCTCATCATACCCCTTAAAGTGGCAACGCACCTGTAGCACCCCTGGCGCTGCAGACGTCGCATAGGCATTATGGTAATCATTTTACATCAGGTAGACCATACTCTTGTTTGCCAGCTTAGTTATTTGTATAAAAAACATCAGGAATCATCGGGAATGAGCTGACCCCTCAAGAGTGAGTGTAGAAAAATGAAGGTAATATCTTGACGCCAAGAACAATATGGGTGAGGCCGTGGATTTTGCCACTTTGTAACGTATAGTAACGCAGAATATTCTATGTTACAGTAACGCGAAAGACGGTGTTGCTTTGTTAAGCTTATGTCATACTGACGCGATATAAAAAAAAAAAAAACTAGTGGGTACAGTGATAAAAAAAAAATATTTTTTTTTTAAATTGTAACAAATTGTGTGTTTTTTGATTATTATTGCGTGTGGCCTGACACGCACTCGGCCGGTTTTCATACAAGTTTTATGACTCAAAGCGCACTCGGCCGAATTTTTCAATGCGGCCCGCCCGCACCCCACTGCGCTCTTTATGTGAACCACTTTATAAGATTTAAATTGTTACGATTAAAATAAAACTTAACTGTTTTAATTTGATAAGTATATCGTAGCTACTGCACAAAACTCTATATTTGATTCATAAAATTGCGCGCGACTATCATAAAATACAACCAAAGGTTCAGAAATAGTCCGATTCCGATGCCAAACAGCACAACTGCGGTTGTGGAGATTTTCTTAACGATACAAGTAGATGCCACAAAGAAACAGGAAACTGGTGCGCCTATGAGCATTGCGATCATGATCATGCACATACTGAACAGAACCCATACTGCAGCGTTTACCGCACCACGGCTTGAAGTCACGTTTCCAAGGAATAGCACTGCGTTCCCGACTGTCAACAATAACGATGTCACTCCTAAGATAAGGAGACTAATTTTCTTCAGATTTTCGTCCACTTTGTAACTGTGTTTGCCGGCAAAATATGATAGCAACGCCTTCTCTATCAGTGCGTAAAGGATGATGGTTAATATGCACAAACTACCGAGCACCAAGCCGCCGAGTGAAATCAAGTATGTAGCGAGCCTCGGTGGAAATATACCGAAACACCGGGACACAACTGGTACTTCCATATTCGACATTTTCACTAATTATAACGGAAAATTTGTAATCGTAAAATATGGAACGTGTTTTGGGTTTGTTTTCTTCATCCGTGTCAGACACTGATCTCCATTATACGTACTTGTATAATGAAGGTCAGTGGTGTCAGAGTTTACTTGACATTTATTTAGACTTTTTTTGAAGAAAATGCCGCCGGTCGATTCTGATAGAGCTTCCATAATCCATTGATATTTGTTGTTATTTCCCTGTAAATATTCACTAATTGTTCTTGTAAAATAAAATAATGATAATAATATTAATCCAAAGATTTAACTTCTACTATTAAAAATATCACCACTGTGTAAACAAACATTACAGCTAGACAAGGTGTATCTTTTTAAATTCGTGCCTTCTTATAGGATGTTTCAAATCTGCATGTTTGTTGCCTTCGCTGCGGCTGTAACAGCAGCCCCAGTAGAGGAGCCTGTCAAGATAGATTTGCCGGTTTACGAGCGTCCCAACGATGAGCCAAGTTACACCCGAACTGTGCAACCCAACGATGAGGCAGGCTATGCCCTGGCTAAGCAACCCAACGATGAGGCAGGCTACGCCCTGGCTGAGCAACCCAACGCTAGGCCAAGCTACACCCTCGCTGTGCCTCTCCAACTGGAGAACCATCCCGGAGAGAATCCTAGCAGCAAGAACCTCTACGATAACCTTATTGGAAACAAGATTGATGCTTTGGACAAGAAGGTGAGTTATTTAAGAGTTTAATAATGTGGAAGGCTTTTCGTAGATTTTTTTGTTGTCTGCTTGGGCCCGTTGCAGTTGCTCAAATCTTTACCACATCTTTATGTGTCTGTCGTCACCCATTTATCTGTCAAAATGAAGTTTAAAAACTGCTTTCCAATGTGTTTTTTTCTAGCTAAACGGTCCTTTTGCGAGAATCAAAACCCTCGAGAGAGCGATAGAAGAAACAGAAGGTTACGGCAGCAAGATTCTGTCAGTCAAAGAAAACTTGGGTAACGCTGCAGCAGGAATTTTCAAGGTAAAGTAGGTACCTACCTACATTCACAATTTCACAATTAATGATTAAAGTGTAGTACATAAAATATAAATAAGTTTAATAATCATTTATTATATTATCTGAAATAATGAAATCAAAGTGCACGGCCGTGCGCCGCCAAGTTCCAGCAGGCCGCGCGCATGCCGTGCACTATTTACACGAACGGTTTCGACGCACTTTTGACCCCCCTGTAGCTCAGTAACTATTGCAAGTACAAAGATAAAATTATAAGTACGTAATCATGTACTAGTACTTACGCAATATACCAAATTTCATAGATATAGCGTTGTTACATCCTGAAATATGTTCTTGTAAAAATAGCTAATTTTGACACTCACTCACTGACCGGTAATCAAAACCTCTAGGCCACTTTCAATTGTCCTAGCGCTATGAAATTTGGCACACAGGTTGGGTTTTATATGTAGGTTAACAAAAAATTGAGAAATTTAAGAAATCGGTCAAGCGTGAGTCGGCTCATCTACGAATTTTAGGAAAAATTTCTTATGTAACAGTGAATACGTGTGGGAGGAGGAGAGAAGGGTTTAAAAATATTGTCATGTATAATGCACACTGTATAGCTTATAAATAAATACTGCTACCTTAAAAATTTCGCTTCTATTGATAGGTTAACAAATACCACTAGCGCCATCTATCCAAAAAAAATTGTTTATAAAATACTTTCAATAGATGGCGCTAGCAAAGTTACTTTGAAACGCAGAATGACTTAGATTAACAATACATGCGGGTGTGGCACTATAAAAATAGACCGTACCATTTCTCGAAAAAAAGTATTGAAATGCCACCAAAAACAGACCTGTTAAAAATGGGGCCAAGTTCCTATTGGTTAATTACTCGCCTTAAAAAAGAGTTGAAATCCAATCCAATGCCAAGTTTAGATGCACTTCAAAATCGATCATAATCATCATCATTAACAGCCTGATCCTTAATACTTCTAAATTGGAACTTGGCAGATTTTTATGATATACGTAGCATTTGATTAATTGCATAATTAAATTTAATATTGGTATTTATGTAATCAAATCAACTTGCCAAGTTCAAATTTAGAAGTATTAAGGATCAGGCTGTTGATGATGACGATTATGATCGATTTTGAAGTGCATCTAAACTTGGCATTGGATTGGATTTCAACTCTTTTTTAAGGCGAATAATTAACCAATAGGAACTTGACCCCATTTGTAACAGGTATGTTTTTGGTGGGTTATAATAATTATACAGGCCCAAGTAGCACACTTCAGATGCCTTATATCTATGTATGCTTTAGGAGTACTAATCATGTCTTTTTTATAGACATAATAGACATTTTTTTTTATTCTTCCTTGTCCCCCTAACTGTGTCAGGGCTTGTTGCTATCTTATTAAATTATTTTAACATAAAAATGTTCTTTTTACCCTATAAAAATCCAATTATTATAGTATTACACTAATAATAAAAATTCTAATTAATTACTAAAGACTTAAGGATGTATATAACATTTATAAATTCAAAGATTGTGACCTAAATTCGAAATATATAGTAGAATAAAACATCCTGCATCGATTGATACCAAAAAATCAATACCTTACCGACAAGTTATGTGAAATAATTCATTTTAAAATTTCCATGAATCATACGTAATTTTTGCCGGAAGTGGTAAAATTTTTGAGAATTCGTCAGAATTGGGAACTTTGTATCAAAGATAAACGGCTAAAAAACTGCTTATTAATTTCTTTGTAAGATTAGCGATTTTTTAAGCCCAAAAAAGTGGGATCACCGGTGATTCTGCGGAAATATTTCAAATTGAAATTGATGAAAACTTTCCTTCGAAAAGTAATGGCG
Source organism: Lysandra bellargus (assembly GCA_905333045.1). Taxonomy (NCBI): domain Eukaryota; kingdom Metazoa; phylum Arthropoda; class Insecta; order Lepidoptera; family Lycaenidae; genus Lysandra; species Lysandra bellargus. The sequence continues at coordinate 10,581,724 of HG995319.1, read as the reverse complement.
ATACAGCTGTTGATTAGACATATTCGTTTCATTTCAATGCGCATGTGCAGCTTTCGCGCATGTGCAATAACAGAAATTTGAATCAATTTCTGTCAGATTTTGGCACATGACACTGAAACTGACACTGATTTTTAACTTTGCGCATGCGAAACGAACACGACCATTGACGACCATTGTGTTTGCGGTGGTCAAATTATATCTCAATTTTTTTCAATAATAATTAAATATCGAATCATTCCTTAAAAATCGATTATAAATAATCATTATAATTAATAATAAGTGTCTAGGTGTCCAATTTTTTATATATTTAGCACTTTCATCATTTAGTTGGATGCACTACGGAATTTGACCTTATATATGTCGCAGGGAAAACAGAATATCAGGGATTCCACGATATCTCTAGGGATATCACGAACTCCCGTTAGATGCCGAATATTCTTGTTTGTTACGTCTTCTTACTAAAAATATCTAGTGATATGTCATTTCACTAAACTAAATCTAGTGAAACGTCAGAAAAGCGGACACCGCCGAATAAAAATCAAGCCACGCATTTCTCTCGCTTGCTCTATGTGTGGTGTGGTGTGTGATGTCTATCTTTTTTATTATTTTGTATGCAGCAGCAGCGCTTCCGAAAAAGAGTTTCGTGACTCCAGCCGTCCTTCCCACTTCGTATCTCCTGTCCTATTCCTCAATCGTATCCTCTTTAAAAATACGCTTGACGAATGAAACAGGACACAGATCGTAGTCAGGTTTCCTTCTCAATCACAGCGCGGCCTCCTTGGCTAATTCGTCAACCCTCTCATTCCCTCTCAGACCTGCGTGCGCCTTAATCCAAAACAGATGATAGCCTGGAGAGCCGATCTGGAATCGCTAAGGATACCGACCTTTGCCATTCCACTGTTGCAGGCTATACTTACTGCTCTTTGGAGCGCTAGAAGTTCGGCCTGGTAGACGGTGCAATACGGCGACAAAGCAAGCTTGACGGCCTTTGTCTCGGCCTCACACTTCCATACAGAGGGAGCGGCTCCGACTCGACCCTCAATCTTGCTGCCGTCCGTATAGATCCTATGGATGTGGCTGTTAACCACGTCAGCATACGAGTCTCAGTGTTTAATTTCTACACTCTCCATTCTCAAGCGCGGTGTGTCATATTTTAGGCGCCTTGTCGACAGTAATGCGCAGGTTTTGTGCGGCGCAAAATTCAATTTATTGGCTCTGCCCCAATTTTTAACGACGCTTAATACTTCGTTAGCTTTTAACTCCACATCTAATGCCGAGTCTCCCTCAAAAACAAGCACGATGTCGTCAGCGAAGGCCTGACAAAACATACCCATCTCCTCTAGCATCCTTAACAGGGGGTCCAACAGGAGGTTCCACAGGATGGGACCGCCTATGGATTAGACTTGTGCGCCGAAGCTTTAATCGCTGGCGGCGGGCGCCGGTCAAAAATCGGCGGCGGCGGCGTGATTTCGGCGTGATATCGGCGTGAAGAATTGAAATAAAACTGCATTATTTAATTTGAGATTATGCGGGGTATGCGGCGAGTGCGCTCTCAAAAAGCGGCATGAATCCAACGCGCGGTGCGGTATAGGTACCGCCACGAGAAAGCTTATTTAAAAGGAAAATAAAATAAAACAATGACAACTGACAACTATGACAACTGCGCATTTCAAGGCCAATGCTCAAAACTTGTGTCGCAGTGCACTGGTTAAATTAGCCGTTTAATCAAACAGCTAGCCCTTTATTTCTATTTTATTTTCGTTTATTGGGGTCTCCAATCAGTCTTATATATTTTTAAAGTAAGGTATACATTTAAAAGATTTACTAAATGTAAAACCAACGGCGGTGACCACAGATGAACAACGCCATTCAATCACAGGGCTATACGTCGTTTAGCTGACTTGTTGACTGCAACGTTCAACACTACAGCTAGACGACGCTTAGCTAACTGGTTAAATTGTACTTACTAAGGTTACCATTACTTTAGTGTGTAATTACACAAGCCTAATAGTAACAAGTAAAATAAATTATTGTATTCTAACTCATTTTGAACACAATTGCAATAAATACCTTGGTGATGCATTTCATAATCCCGTAATTTCTCCTCGAATATTTGTTTACTTAAATTTTGACTCACTCGTATGTTCCCTCGTGATTTCTGTCACTTTAATAACAAATGTAACGTATATCTTATATATAAAGAGTGTTAGTCGCGCTAAAACTCGAAAATGGCTGAACGGATTGGGCTGATTTTAGTCTTAAAATATTCGTAGAAGTCCTGGGAAGGTTTTAAAATTTATCACTCACTCTAGTGTTATTAGATCTTAAAGTTAAAATTTGGGACCAGGAAACAGGGACCTCTCAACATCTCCGCATTGATTGCGACGACCACCCTCGCGTTTTCGCGTGCCTATATAGGTCCCATAGTGGTGCTCCCGAGACGGACTGACTCTTTGAAAACCTGCAAGCAGCTTCAGAATATTTAGTGCAGCAGCAGATTCCATCTCCAACCATCCAATTTTGGTTTCGTTTGACAGCTCGAGATTGTTGCTCTATTCCCATAGGTATATTAACTTTATGGTCACGCCACGCGCTTATTCACACAGACACTACACAAGCGCAATGTTTAAATGTGTTGATCGTGCCAGCTCTTGATAACTGACCTATACCAGAATCTTATGGCAATTTTTGACAGCAGATTTTCAAAAAATATCCTTGATCTGGATTTTTTTCATATTTGCATGTTTAAGGCGACGCCTTGATAATTTGGCTGTAGCGATGCCGATTTTTCTCAGCAATGACTAAAGCTAAGAACTAAAGTTCATTGTCAGTATTAATCATGTCTTTGTCTTTGAATTGCCCATAGCATAACACGATTGGACAACTTTTATAACACAGAATTATCAATCGAAAAGACCTCTGTAAAAAAAGGGATTCCTATTTTTCCAACAGAGGAGAGTGATTTAAGGTTCCAAAATTTGTACATAAATTGGTTGAAGCATACACTTTAATATGTACATAGCTTATATGAAATGTATTTATGGTTTTTAAATTACGCGACAAAAACCATTTTGTTGCTTATGCCCTTTCCATTTTTTGCTGTTCCATTGCTTGTTTTCTATGAGAGGCCGGCCCGGCCTCTCATAGAAAACAAGCAATCTAAAACATATCCAACACGGTTTCTTACTTTAACGCGGCGTCACCTTAAGAGCCCGTACTCTCTTTCCTACTGCTCTCTTCACACTCACGCCCGTCTTTCATATGCCAGGTGAAAAAGGACGATCGCCAAGTTAGCGGGCAGATAGAGGTTTTCTGTTTTTTAAAGGGTTTTTTATATTAAAGTGGTAAAAAGTAATTCCAACATTGTATAGACGGCTTTCTCAACAGTACATTGTATTTTTTTCATACCGTTAAGACGTCAATACAATCAATAAAAAGGTGATATTCTAAACCTTTTACAGCAAAAATCACAAAACTGTCGCGGGTTTGAGTTGGATTATTTAAAGATGCTTAAAAAAAATAAAAAATCTAGCTCCAACATTAGATTATAATTGAAATGATCTTACATGTTGTGCATTAAAAATTATAGAAATACTGTATTTTAACTGTTAAATCACGTCTGTTAAATGAGCGAAATCGGCAAAATTTCGTATACGGACTCTTAACACACAGAATCAGCCGCTATGAGAAAAAAAGGATCAAAATGTTTTATTCCAATTAGTCCGGTATTGCTAGAGTCAATTGATAGAGTCTAGAGTCACTTTTTGCCATCAGATTCTGGTAGACCCACGGTAGACCTATAATCTATATAAATGCGAAAATGTGTCTATCATTCTACCCGTCTTTTGCCACTTCACAAAACACTTATGCGTTGGGACTTGGGAGATTGATTCCCAAGAACGAACATAATATTAATCCTTCAGGCCCCGCGCGAGCACCGGTGATCGCGACAACAATAGAATACAATAGCAATTCCTGGAAATTCCGACTGAAGTATTAAATAGGACATACCTAGGTAGATCTCTGAAAAACCGAAAACGTAATGTGACCTGGCCCCCTTATAAAGTAGAGTCGATAGAAGTTACGGGCAACACCTAGTTTTTTATGAAATGTATATGTACCATATTAAATTTATATAAGGTAGGCCTTAAAAATCCTATTAATTTTATTATGTTACAAAATTTTATTCACAGCCAAAACCTATAGTCGATATAATCGACGAAGAAGACAAGTATGGAAACACTGGTGACAAATTCTACAACGTAGGCAGAGCTCTAGTCAACGGCTCTTCAAAAGTATCCACATACGTCAACACTTTATTGGAGGTAAGTAATAAATCAATACATAATACAATAATTTTCAGGATAAATAAGTTAAAACGATGCCAAGACTAGGCCGGTACCTGTAGTAAGTACCGGCCCAAGCTCTTACGTAAGCTAATATTCTTACATATACCACAATAGACATAACTACCAGTAGTTCGACTGCAAAGAAACGGACAGGTTTCAATATCTGTCAAATTCGTCGGGTTTCACTAGGGTTATGAACGGAATGTGCCTCGCGCTGGCTGATATAATTTATTTTTAAATATTTAAAACAAAGATTTCAAAATTGGATTCTGACAATTTTAATCGCATGTTCCAAAACACAAACAACAATACGACCAAAGAGGAACACGTGCAGCGAATATGTCATAGTTTTAAATTCGTAGGTAACAAGTTAACAACCCTAGCGACGATTTTCGTCATAATACGTAAATTTAAAAATTTCAACATCAGTTCTAAGTCGACATACTCTATAATTCTGTCTACTCTGCATATACTGCCGCACTCAGAGATAATAGATATTAACTTTAACATTAAATTACTATTATCCACGCGCTATCAGAATGGGATGCGTCCTTTTGGAACTGAGACGCGCGCTGACAGATAGCCAGCCGAAGGGTCGGCAAACAAAATTATGTTTTAAAAGTTTTGTTTTCATTGTGATAAAAATATGTAATATGTGATATTATTATAGTAATTGATTAATAATGAGTGGAAAGAGGGGTAAGATTTTGAATGGTAAATCACGATTCACGCCAAATAATTCTGCCAATTGATAATTATTTCGATGAAGAACGAAGATGTTCTAAAGTATAGTTTATACACAGCCAACACTGGCTGCCAATAAGACTGCCAGCCAGTGTTGGCTTGGTATATGCCACGTGTGAACAGTTTTTCAAGCCAGGCCAAACTGTTCACACGCGGCATATACCAAGCCAATCCAGGCTGCCAGTTTTATTAGCAGCCAGTACTGGCTCTGTGAAAACTATGCTTAACGCATTAAAAATAATGACACAGTAATTGACAAGCTTAAATATAAGTGACACACTTCGATATGGGTCATAATATTATGTGGGTCATATGGGTAAGGAACCAAGTGATTCACGTATTATAATTCCTGAACCACAAACAGGTGGTAAAATATTACCAAGAAATCTTAAATCAAAATTTTGGGTTTGCTCAAAAATACAAAAATAGTACATAACCGAAAGAGTTGTAGCTGCCACAGGGCTGACCAAAAACACAGTAACATGGGTACAAAATCCGTCGATTAAGTATTTATTATTATCATGACGTATAAACCTATATAAATTATAGATATTTTTGCTAACGCTACTTAGTCTAGCACGAATCGGCGCATGAGTACCGAAAACTATTCCACCTCAATTTTTTAAGCGATCCTCTTTGAATTGCCCTCCTGATGATATAAATGCAAGTTGCCATGGTGCAACCCGGTGCCATATTGTTTAAACAAACATTGTTTAAACTATTGCAAGGAATTGTTATTTTTCAACCGGACAAAAAAAAACTGTCCTTTTTGACGTAATACTATAGGACCCTCAGAAATGTTACAAATCTGGTAATGAGATATACATATCTTCATAGCCTTATCTAGATTTGAGAAGAACCAGAAACACGATTAATGTATTTTGCCTCGATACATTTCTCGATCGAAATGACCTCTTAAAAATACGAAATTTTAAGATCATTTTTAAACGAAAATAGATGTATTGTAGGAAATTAGTCTAATTGATAGACACCTTTGCAACTCAAAATCGTATAGAAGCATTTTGCTTAAATGCTCCTAGTTATTTTTTAAATAATTAAAATTACGTCTTTCGCATGTTTTCCGAGCGAGCCGATAGCTTCTGGCCGCAGCGTATTCACGACTTTAAAGTCATACAAATTAAGTATAAAATTGCCCTTGTGGTAAAATGACTTTCAATATAGCCCCTTAATTGAAATACCAATAAAAAAGGTCCTATAAAGGTACTAGACTTTTTACGATAAAGGTAATATTTTTAAAGATATGAATTTTTAAAGGTTCGAAAAATATCAAATTTGGGTACATTCGACCCATGAAAAATATATTTAAAAAATAATAATGTCTTAGTAATATATATTTTTAAATTCTCTATACATTAGTTAATAATATCGTTAGTAGACATTTAAAAAAATTTCATCATTCAATTTATATCTTTTTTATCTTAGCAAAAGTAGACAAAAAATTGTATTTTTTGTATGGGAGCCCCCCTTTTAAACATTTACTTTATTTTAATTTTATTATTAATTATTAAAGCACAAATATAATTAAGGATTTTGTGAAATTTTCAAGTGCCTAGCTGTTACTAAACACACCGGCAAAATTAGAGGAACATAACAAAAGTTTATATTTTTTTGAAAATTGTTCACTATTTTTATATATTTATTTATTTATTTACTAATTGATTATACAACAATAAATTTTATATGAATTTAGGGCATAAAAACGTGAAAAATAGAAAAAAATCGGCAAAAATCAAAAATTTAAAAAATCTTTGGAATTTCAGTAGTAAGTTTTTAAGTTAAATTCTCCATTTTTATTAAAGAAACTAGCTGTTGCCCGCAACTTCGTCCGCGTGAATGTATGTTATTATAAGGGGGCGTCCACAAATTACGTGAGGTCTTTTTTTGAATTTTTTGACCCACTCTCCCCCCTTGGTGAGATTTCGTGAGATTTTATTCAACCCCAAATCTCACGTGAGATTTTTCAAAATGTGAGTGTCTTACGTAAACGTTTGGTTTGAGTTTTGACAGTCAGTAGATTTTCTTTCAAACGAATTTGTGAATTATCGTATACCGATTACGCTTGCAATTAAATCTTAAGCATACGTACAATCTGGATGAAATGGACCAAAATAGTATTATTTTGTTGATAAAAAATTACGTGAGATTTGCCAAGACCCCTCCCCCTCTCCCCAACGTGAGATTAGATGAGATTTGACTCGACTTCGTTTTGAAAGATCCTTTCTACGAAGACCGCTTGAAGTGGACAGCGGAAAGGAACATGTGACGGAGATAGAGGATAGACTACAGAAGACGGTATTTAATCTTAATATATATAAATCTCGTGTCACAATGTTTGTCCTCAATGGACTCCTAATCCACTTAACCGATTATAATAAAATTCGCACACCATGCGGCATGCAGTTCGATCCAACTTGAGAGATAGGATAGTTTAAATCTCAAATTATAGTCGCAATTTTAATTTATTGCTAATTATTTGTCTATAAAGAGCGACCATTGTTTATGCGACGCGGGTCACGGGATAGCGATGGATAATTATAATTACTCATAATTATAATAATAATATCTTTTATTTTTTCTTTATCTATTACTTTATTGAACTATTTTTAAACTATCTGGTTAAAAAAGTGTTAAGACCAATGATGTTTTAATAATATTTAGTAAGTTAGGACTGATTAGTAATTAGTAATTACAATGATATTGTTGGTCTCAAATTATTTATTTTTGTATAGGAAAGGTGCTACATAAAGGCTATTTATTGTACAAGTATTAATTTATAATGCTTGTAAAGCTAGTTAAAATGTCTTAAGTCAAATTAGTTTGACCTTTTATTTTTGTCTAGGATAATGATAAAGATTTATTGAACAAACATTTTAATGATTAACAAGCTAAGGAAAAATGTCTAAAAGACTGATTGATACATACTGTTAATTTATTATTTTTTAAAACTTTAAGTTCTTCATTTTACAATGGCTCTTAAAAATTAATTCTTCCAAGGATTCACTTTATATAAATAATCCTCGGTGAGTAATTAAATATATTAAGATTTATTGATGAGCTCCTTTTGGTTAATTCTTCTCCAAGGGAAATCTGAAAAATAAAGATAATTATGTTACTTATATGCGTTTGTTTAATATTGCTTTTATTGATATTATTCCTTATGACAATATATATGACAATTAGGGAAGAAATACCTGCGACCAAGCTCTTTTTCTGAATCAAGTACAGAGTGAATCGAGGTATTGTATGAGCGAGATTGTGTGGAATATTGATAGCCCACTGGGCCGCTGGCAGGACCCAGTTGCATAAAAATGTAACGCTGCTAGTACCTTCAATAGTAAAAAGTACCGTACATGAAGACTGAAGTAGTCAGTAAACAAGAAAAGGTACTTATTAGTTAATAAGTTATGCAAACATAAAAGTTTCTCATAAGAGTAGGGAAATGAAAATTGATAATTTTACTAATATAATATGTACATACTTTTAGCTCCTTTCTTACTTCTGTGTTTCTTCGCCTGGCTAGGAGATGTTCTATGACATCATTTAGTACTAATTGGTAGCCAGCTTTGTTGAGCCGAAAGTGAGCAATAAATCCCGACTCCAGCAGATCCATCGGGTTATATTTATCCCGCAATCTGCGCCTTTGGATGCGCCAACACTTTTTTCTACGCATTTCTTCTGCATATACAATTTTATAACTTATTACAATTATCCAACGCACGAAAACAACTACTCTAGCAGTTGCTAAAAATGGGTTAGTCACTTCATTGAGTTTGTAACTATGAACTGTCATTTTGCTTTAGTGAATACATATTTAATGATAGTTAAGAACAATCGATAAAAAAATATAAGGCAAAATGCATGCCTCTGCCCTAAAAGTTAACAACTAAGATTTGGTTAGCAACCGTGCTAAATCAGTTGGTAACTTGTGCATAGTGAATACAAAAGTGACACTTTCCGTTACTCGCTCCTCAGTTTCGTTAATAACTCTGTGATTAACTCATAAAATGTACGATACAGAATAGGGGGGCTGTTCTTGATTGATTAATTGTCCATAGGTATGGAAGATTATAGTTGAATTACCACGTGTACTAGGTACCTACAAAATATTTTTTCTTTTACTAAATCATACACACTGCATAACGTGTTTATCATTATTATTTATAAAATATCCATACTTCCATACTATCCGTACTATTATTATTACTGTCTGTCTGTCTGGCGCAACATAGTTGCGGGAATCAACTAGTAGTATTATATTTAAATTATATGTAAAGAAAAATAAAACTAAATACTTATTAAGATCAGATTACCTTATGTTAAAAAAAGCAATAACAAACAATAGCACTTTGCTCCAGACAGACAGACAGTAATAATATTAGTAGGTACGGATATTATGGAACTATGGATATTTAAATAATAATAATGAAAAACTTGATTTGCAGTGATTTTGTAACAGAAAAAATATTTTGTAGTACGCGTGGTGATTCAAATATAATCTTCCATACCTATGGATGATTGAATTGATGAATCAAGAACAAATCAAGAAAAACGAATAGCATATCAGCCACGACAGGAATTTCGCGTTATGGCCTTTTTGTGATTGCCAGAACGCGTCGTGGCCGTTTTCATTAGAGCCACGACGCGAATTTCGTGTCGTGGCTGTTTCACTGTGACCACAACGCGTTGTGAGCCATTTTTTCGCTCATTGAGCGATTTCGGTCTTTGAGCGTAACATATGTAATAATGTATGGATGTAAGGATGACATCCATACATTTTTACAATCTTGCGAATTTGTAATTTCTTTGTTTTAACGAAATGCCAATTGCCACTAGAATATCAACCGATATGATAAAACAATTCACCGATATGGTAAAATTATCAACCGATATGATAAATCAATCTACCGATGTGACAATACTGTACGTTGGTCATGATTCCAAACACCGATATTAGATTTAAGACACTGATTGTTTTTTTTTCTTATAATTTCGGTGTAAATTATCATATCGGTGGTTAAAATGACCACCGATCACACCGATATGAGAGCAGCGACGTCAGAAAAAACACACTTTTTAGGAAATTTTAAAAAATGCATTATATCTAAGATAAATTTGGTTACAGATAATAAAACTTATTCACTTACTACATTCATTAGAACCAAACAACAATTTTAAAACTATTCATTACATAAAAAAAAAAATCAATCACCGCTACGAATAATAAAAACTATATTCGTAGAATCACCAATATTATAAAATTATTATCCGAGAGCATTTTACTGGCATACTTATGTTGTTGGCGGGAATATGCAGTGCTTTGACACAAGTCCGTCTTGATTGCATGGAAGCACACACTAAGGAGTAAATTAAAATTGGGTTGGGGAGACTGACTGACTCGTCGATGAAAAGTAATGCTTTAATTACTTTTATCCACCGATATGAGAAAAATTCTCAGGAAAAGTACATTTGTGCCTCTAAGTTACTATAATCGTTAATTATAGAATTAAATATGGTCTATAATAATAGATAAACTAATATTCTATGAAATAATATAAGTTACACTCTTAACTTATTCATATTTGTTAGTATATAAGCGTTTTTGTTTGTAAAAAAAGTAGAGGGACAGCACCGATTTGATAAAAATAGATCTTTAAGTTATTTATTTCTACCCATTGAATACTAAAACAAATAATTTACAATAATATTTCCTTTTTTTAAAGTAATTTCAACGAAGACAAAATAAAAAGCCATTTGGGAAATTCACCCATTTATATCATCAGGAGGGCGATTTGATGAGGATCGCATAAAAAAATTGAGGTGGAATAGTTTTCGGTAGAGATCAACTACGATATCATGGCGCGCCCCTCCAAATTTCAAAACGTATGAAGTACGTTGTCAAAACGTTTGAAGTGCGTTGTCTTGCGCGGTAGGCTAGTTATGATTAGTTGATCAACAAATATTGGTAATAAGTGACATTAATTGAAATATTACGTGTACTGTGATTTGTTGAACACTTACTACATACAAACTCTTTCATAAGGATGTGACTACACACATTGAAACAGACATTTGGAGGGGCGCGCCATGTTATGGTAGTTGATCTCTACTCATGCGCCGATTCGTGTTACACTAACTTAATTAGCAAACAAAAGGCAAAACTGTCATTTTCGATTTACTCTGACAAGGTTCCATCCCATCGCGCGCGGATTATATTTACATAACTGCAGTGAACTTTAAACTACAGGAAGAGTAACTCCGTCAAAAAAAGTGCACCAAACGGCTACAAAATGTGACCCGAATAAATGCACATTTATGCATGTGTTCGGTACACATTTTTCGTGTATATATACTCGAGTGACATTCAACCAGGTTGACACGATAATTATTGTCAAACTCATTTTACAATTTGTTTACTTACTTTTTACGTAGCTGTTTACAAAATTTTTGTTGTTAAAATGCCTAAATGCCCTGTGAAATGGTGCAGAAGTCATACAGATACGACTTTTAATACAGGAATAACCTTTCAAGTTTCATCAGTAAGTGAATTTTCTAAAATTATGCTTAGGTAAAGTTCTTGTATTTTTTCTAATGATTTATTTAAGTTGGATGCCAGGGTATTTGCGTAAAATTAAGCTGGTCTCTTTGTGTTTGTCTTATTAAGTTTACATGTTATTGTAAAAATGCAATAATCAAAAAATAATATAATTACAAATTTTTTACAAAGTCGCCATGGACAGTGTTATGCAAGATGTAACAATTTAATCATAATTCTTAAACAAGGGTCTGACTGACATCAGTATGGAGTATCTTATTTTTATAATGCCGTTCGTACTTCGTTTAGTAAGAAACGAACCGAATTGGATGCCGAGCCAGATTACTCGTTTATGTAGCATACACTTTAATAGTCATGATATATTTTGTATGAGTAATGACAGAAAATTAAAGAGATTACGAAAATCTGCATTTGCACCGTAAGTTTTTTATTTCAATTCTGTAATAATTCTGTAATAATTTAGCACATACATTTTTGTAATCTGAAAACGTCTTGTCTAGGTGCTCTGGATAGTTTTAAATTCGTCCGACTCGTACAAGGTTAAATTATTATGTATTATTATTATCGATGACTTAAGGATCAGAGGAAAATGTTTGATTTTAAAATAATAATTATGTACTCCTTTCTTCGTGATAGTAGATATGTTTGGTGTATACTGCATAATGCCATCCGCTTTTGACAGTTAAGCTGGGAACAAATTATCGGACGCGTCCATAAGTCGCGGCTGATGGATGCGACTTAACAATGTGCACGGGACGACCGCGGATGCAGGAAGGTTTGTAGGAAAATGTGTCTTCGGATGTCTGGCCATATCTTTCAGAAAACCGTCCGCCGTCCGCGGATGCACCCCCACGCCCCGTTCATGGCGTCCGCGGATGCAAAAACATCAGCTGTTCGGATGTCTGAACGCTATAGGTCGTCAAGGTCAAGTTGTCTGTCATAATCGCGGACGCGACCTTGAGCGTTCGGACGTCCAAACACTGATCTGGCTGGCTGGATGCAAAAACATCGCATCTCCGAAGACGTTTCGGGCATAGATTAGTGACCGACCGAAATTTCGGTTTCGGCCAGTTTCGGCAAAAAATATGAGTATGATATAATAAAAATCTTAAATAATATAATATAAATGTTAAATAAAAATCTTTAATTTATGTATGCCTATTATAGTACTGTATGACGCCCGTAACTCCTTTGTGCCAAAATCGCGTAGGAACCGTACATTTTTCCTAAATAAAAGTATTTAGTATCCTATAGTCCTTTCCCGGGACTCAAAGTATCTCCATACCAAATTTCATCAAAATCGGTTCAGCGGCTTGGGCGTGAAGAGGTAACAGACAGACATATTTATAATAATATTAATATGGAAGTATGGATAGAAATATTACTTAATAAATATATTTCCGTTGTCTCATGTCTGGTACCCGTAACACAAGTCCATAGATATTATTATTATTGTTAATCGGATAAAAAAACGGAATATGAGTACTGAAAAGTTTCTGGGGAACATATTCGCGTCTAAGATTAATAATATTTATTTTTATCCAATTTGGCACTTTTTCTAATGTGTTCATAAAATAAAAAAAGTAAATTTGAGTAAATAATTGTAATTTTAAATGTTATCAAATTTTGGTTTCGGTTTCAGTTTCGCCTGAAAAATCAGTTTTGGTCGGACACTATAGGTACTTAATACAATGTAGAGTTTTGGGTTCATAATATCAGTACCTCACAGTACTGTCAACTACTGTCATATTATATTTCTTTATGCATAATATCATAAGCTCAAAGAGAATTTAATCACTACGTGCATAAGCTTTCCGAGCGTGCTCGTGGTGACACATCAAGCTTTTATTAGATAAAGCACGTCTTGTTTTATTATTCACCTACTTCAAAGTTACCACTGACCCCCCGCGCATTAGGCGGCTAGGTTGCGCGGCCAGATAGCTGCGGCCAACTAATTCTTCTATGATATATTATGAGGTGCGCGCATTACGCGACCAGCGGCCAGCGGCTACGCTCTAGTCGCGCGATCAACGAAAAACATCGCGACACACACGCGGCCAAAAAGATACGAGAATTTGTAAATTACTCAGTGTGCGCGCACTGGTCGCCGCAGCCACACGTTTTTTGTATACAGAAAACAAAATAATATTCAAAGTTTAGTCATCAAATCAGTACTCATACGAGTGTAGTCACTAGTAGTCGCAGACGTGGCCGCAAAGTGCGCGGGGTGGTCGCAGTGACCTGGCCGCGAGACCTGGCCGCCTAATGCCCGGGGGCCTTAAACGTTCCTTTGCTGATATTGGTGTCCGAAACTGGGTCATTTGTTTCTCAATGTCATTTTCAATAATTGAAACATAAATTGATCTTCATTCATTCTTAAATATAATTTATAGCGACTCTCGTCCTTTTGTAAATCAGGATACAAGGTGTGAAATTCACCAAACTGCAATCGTTTTTTATTAATATCATGGACCCAAATACTCCTTTTTATTCTTTTTTTTTTTGGCGGACAACACAGCGCAGCTACCGCTAAATAATCATCCTCACTGTCGCTGCTTGACATGCTTCCCGCTAACAATTTGAAATGACTGGCCAGATGTCCGAAGACCAATACAACAGTGTCATGTGCTTAAATCTGACAGAAATTGATGTTAATTTCTATACTATTACATGCGGGAAAGCTGCACATGCGCATGGAAAAATGAAACGAATACGGCTGAACGTCCGCGGACGCGTCCCCGCGCCCCGTTCATAGCGTCCGCGGATGCAAAAACATCTCGCTAGCCAGATTCTATTCAGACGTCCGAACGCTCAAGGTCGCGTCCGCGACTTGTGTCAGACAATGTGCACAGTTTAGTGTATTTTGTATTAACCAGATAGAAACAAGCCGCATCCGAGGAAAACATCCGAGGACAACGTCCGATAATTTGTTCCTAGCTTTATTGTCCACGGCTTTGTTTCATAACTGTGACAGTGACAATAACCGCGCAGGCTGTCGTCCAGCGCGGAATATTATAATACGTTACCTAGGAAACGACCTTGGCGATAATCTGAAAAGGAGCCAAATTTATAACGGTTGAAGTATGGGAGTTACGTTTCCTGTAGTTTTGTTATTCGTAGCATAACTGTAATTATTGATCAATGAAGATTTTGAGTTTTGACATAAGCCTCACACATTATTATCTGTCAAACTCTTTATTAAATTGACGTTTAATCTAGTACAGTTTGATCATCATTAAAATATTGTCTTTGAGTGCGGCCCTTAATTTACATGTCCTTATTCCTTACTTTGCAGGGCCACACTAGGCCGAAAAAACGCGGCCTCAGTTCTGCATGATTACGCCTGCAATGTGTTTTAAATTAGTCTAGTGACAGACGGAACTTTCAGTTTCGATTTCGGCCAGCTTCGGCCAAAAAATCTAGTTTCGGCCTTAGTTTCGGTTTCGGTCAAAATATTGCCGAAACTCCAGTGTTCGTGAATTTTTCTGCGTCGTTCGGTAAACTTCGCAGTTAACTCCTGCTTGCTCGCCGGCGAGGCCCCGGCTCATTTCGCTACCGACCATTTAATCGTGTTTTGAGGTTATGTTATGCAAATTACTAAATAAAAATTAGTGCCAAATTACTAAGTATTTATTTTGTTTTTTTTTTTTACTACTTCGTTTTATTTTAATAAAATTGTCTAAACTTATTCTTATAGAACAAAATGAAAGATAGACTGTTGATTTTTATTATTAAACGACAAACGTATGTATATTTATGACTCGAAGTCTCACAGACCGTTCCTACCCTGCTAGAATCTTGTGTGAAGTTTACGGGGAAATGGGGTACGGCCTTAGTAGGGGAGAGGAAGGTGCTAATTTTGTATTCACTCGAGCGTCATGGAGACCTAGTAGGTTTTTTACATTAGGTAAAACTGATAAAAAAACAATAAGAGCGTTTTTTATTTTAGCGGTGGGTTCAGAAACTGCGGTCATTTTAAAGTTTTGAAAAAGAAAATATATTCAGAAAATTGCTTATTTCGGTCAGTTAATATTATATTTTAGAAAACAAGGACTAAATCATTTAGTTTAGTGCAAAATAAAATATCTGCGAAGCTTAGTTAGGAAAATTTGAAGCTTTATATTTTTATATTTTTAAATGTCCCTAGAGGCTTACCTAACCTTTGAATAGTCAGTGCTTTTTATGGAAGCTTCTTTGGGGTATAATAAACATCCCCTATCTTAATCTGACAGATCGGATGACATTTATATACTCAAAAAATTTTTTTTTTAACCCACCACGTGAGAAATCTGATTTCTATACCATGATAACTGGATACATGTCGGAAGCCTATACAAGCTTAATCTTCTCCTCCTCTACTATTGCTTTTATAGTCTAGGCGAAGATAAATAAAAACATGAGATTTTTTTAATTCCTAGAGACCAACGCTCCTCGTGACCAAGATAAATGGGTTTGGGGATATCAGATTTGGAATGGGAAATTTGTCACTGACACTTACTGTGCGTAATTTTACATAAATTTTGAGTTTCATACTTCAAAGCGTAGAAATGTCTTCAAAAATCTGTGAAATGGACGTAACCAGTTTTTGCTGTATTTTCGGAAAAATTAAAGAGCAAAAAAGCTACTTGCACCCAGGGGCGTGCAATCCTTGTTATATGTTACCTTAGGTTTAGTGGCAAAACTTCTTCTGAACCAAAAAATTGTGACGCCAATTCGACCGTGGTCTGTAAGATTGCATGTCCGCGTTTCCCATATATAAAGAATATGACTGCAATTGTGATTTTAGTAATAAATGCCTTGAAATAAATTCTGCTCATATTTTTAGGGTAATCCATCGTTATAATACATTACAAACTTGGAATCTGATTTAAAAAAACGGAATATGATACTGAAAAGTTTCTAGGGTCGATTCGAGTCTAAGATTAATAATATTTATTTTAAGAAATAGTCACAAAAAGTAAAAAAAATCAATTTGGCACTTTTTACTATATGTTAGCAGAATGTTACAGAACAGTAAATTTCGTTTAAAATAATCGTTATTTTAAATGTTTATCAAGTTTCGATTTCGGTTTCGGCCGAAACTGCGAGTAAGGCCTAACGTTCGGTTTCGGTTTCGGCTGAAAAGTCAGTTTCAGTCGGACACTATAAATTACCGATGGGCGATGACACACGTCGAAATTACGTCGCGTTATATTGTATGCGTTTGACATTGCTGACGTAACCATGAGGAACTTCAGCCGCGTAACTTCGGCATGGTGTGGACATGACTTTAGCCTTAGGGGCAGATCACATCGCAACCTAACGAGACGATGCGATTTTTTTTTAAATGAGATATTTATTTTAAATTGGAATAGCATCGCGTCTATCGTTGCAACTGGTCCTTAGAAATTTATCTAAATATGGTTTGTTTTAATTTTTCGCAGATTCCGGGAAAATTCGTCCAGCAAATATCTCGTATCGCAAGCGAGAAACTCAACAATGTAGGTGCCAAAATAGTTGGTTTATAAGTAACAATAAATAGTCATTTATTATTATTTGTTGAATAAAGTTTTTATACTTACAAAATTTAATTTTGTTTATATAATGTCTATATTCATCTTGTCATATTAGTTGAAATGAATTTATACTTTTGTCTTTTTGCGTGAGTTTGAAGATAATTTCCATTTAGTTGTAACTTTAAAGTTTTTATACTTACAAAATTTAATTTTGTTTATATAATGTCTATATTCATCTTGTCATATTAGTTGAAATGAATTTATACTTTTGTCTTTTTGCGTGAGTTTGAAGATAATTTCCATTTAGTTGTAACTTTATATAGGTAATAAGCTAAAGCTATTTCTATGCATATTTAAATATGGAAGAGCGTAGTTACCTAATACAGGCTAATGCCTACCAGGTGACTTCAATCTTGCTTCTTACCAATGTAACTAATATATAAGAAATAAAAATTATTATTATTATTATTATTATATTTAAATGAATTTTTTGTCTCGGCAAATATGCCGGTGAATGATTCAGGAACGGGCATGTGCCAAGTACCTGATTCAATTTGCATGAGGGAAGAGTAATGATTCTGGAGTACTAAAGGATGACGATGGATTTAGAAAGCGACGAACGATGGAGCAGGTGTCAATTACGATGGATTTTTGTAAGTGGATGTAAGTATATGTTTTTGTTTAGATCGAGAGATTTCAAAGCAGCTATGAGGGTTTTAGGGATTATTATTATTATTATTATTATTATTATTGTTTGTGTAAGGTATTCCTTGGCATGCGTGACGCCGAAGCCAACGCGTAGAGGCCCGTTACACAGTTTTAATCTAAATGTTATGTGACACTAGCCGGCGACTCTCCCTGTCCGCACTATGGGAGTACGACCAAGGAGAGCCAGCGGCCAGTGTAGGACTATTATTACTATTATTATTTTATTATTATTATTATTATTATTATTATTATTATTATTATTATTATTATTATTATTATTATTATTATTATCTTACAAAGAAATCGCTACCTTACCCTTGTTACATACCAGCAGTGGAAACGTGGTCTTATTTCAATATTAGTAGAGTAAGTCAATATAGATACCTAAATTATCGGTGACTCGACGATAGAAATATATAGGTCTACCAAAATCTGATGGTAAATTTTGGCAGCAGATTTTCAAAAAATATCTTTGATCATTGGATAAATTTGCATGTTTCACACACAGAATCAGCCGCTATAAGGAAAAAAAGGATCAAAATATTTTATTCGAACTACCCCGGTATTGCTAGTCAATTTATTTTCTCACTTTTTGCTGTCAGATTCTGGTAGACGGTAGTATATTATACATTACCGATTACGCACTGTGTTCTAAGATGATGCGATCTGAGACATTTCTTATTTTCCTGCCCTAGGAAAATAAGAAATCCCACCATCGTCGTGTCGCGTCGATTCAGAAGCTTGGCTCTACATTAGATCTGATGTCTTTTTCACAGGGCAAACCTTTTGTGGTCGTCGAGGTAACTTTTACATGGAATGTTTTTGGTGGGATTTTAGTCCTTTTTGTAAGTTGCTACTTGCTAGGCAGTCTTTTTAGTCTTTTAAGTGTTTTTATCTTTTATTAAGACGTTTTTAGTTAATGTCCATCCCGTGGAAACTTTCATGTCCCTATTCATAAAATTGGTAGAAGTCTCATTTAAACTTCAATTACCCATACTATACTTATTTTACGGCGTATAAGTTATAACCAAATTTCGGCATATTTTAGATACCAATAAAATATAAAGTATAAGACGTGTGTGAAGCTAGCATTACAAAGTTAGCAAAATAACTCTGCGTTATTAATTCGAATGCTAATGCTTCTTTCTTACAAAGGTTGCCTGGAAGAAATTGCTATGTAGTAATAAGGCCACCTTTGTGTGCTCTCGCCATTTTATATATATTTTTATTTTATGTATGTTGTTATTGTAACCGTGATTGTGCACAATAAAGTATTCATTCATTCATTCATTCACTTAATTCCTATGTATCATTTATGAGTGTGGAATTCGTCAAAGTACTCGAATCAAGAGGAGCATCTCGCTGGTACCGTGATTTGTGAATGAGCACTTATTAGCTAAGTATTTATTACGAAGCTATAACATCGTTTTAAAGGTTTTTGGTTATGTACACTGCTAGCTTCACGTGAAGGTAGCAGTATTAGCTTTTATTCCGAATTTAGAGGGGCACTAAATTCGCGGTTTTTGCACCAAAATAGCACTCAATTAGCACCTAATTAATAACGCATTCCCAAGTTATTTTGCATGACAAATGCTAGCTCCACATACGTAAGTATTAGACCTATTCAATTGAGACTTTATGTTTAATAAGTCTATTATTAACATCATATCCTGAGAATATAAACTATCTGGCACATCGGAGACCAACTCTATAAGGGTCAACTTCCACACCCCAATTTTAGGGGATGGGGGACGAAAATTACAAGTTTATGAATTTTTTTGTTGGTTGTATACTAAACTTAGATTACATACCAAATTTCAGCATTTTGATGACCATCAGTGTGTCAGTAACGAAATCGGCGTATTTTAGATATTAATTAAATCTAAAGTATAAGAGCTATTCAATGAAGACTTTGTATGCTTAATAAGTCCATTGATGACATCATATCCTGAAAATATGAACTATCTGCTACAACGGAAACCAATTCTATGAAGGTTCGAAAAAACGGCGAAACACTTCGAGAAAAGGTAGGTAGTGCCCTTGCGCTTCGCTTGGCTCGTCTCGGCGGGTGCACCACCGTGCACCCAGATGTCTCAGATCACAATATATAATTCAACAAACAATGTGATCTTATTTACTGCCCATGGTGCGTTAAGGCGCTATATTGAAAGTAATTTTACCGCAAGGCAATTTTATACTTAATTTGTATGACAATAAAGTCGTGAATACGCTGCGGCCAGAAGCTATCGGCTCGCTCGGAAAACATGCGAAAAACGTAATTTTAATTATTTAAAAAATAACTAGGAGCAAAGGTGTCTATCAATTAGACTAATTTCCTACAATATATCTATTTTCGTTTAAAAATAATCTTCAAATTTCGTATTTTTAAGAGGTCATTTAGATCGAGAAATGTATCGAGGCAAAATACATTAATCGTGTTTCTGGTTCTTCTCAAACCTAGATAAGGCGATGAAGATATGTATATGTCGCAGGGAAAAGAGGATATCAGGGATTTCACGATATCCCTAGGGATATCATGAACTCCCGGTAGATGTCGAATATTCTTGTTTGTTACGTCTTCTTAGTAAAAATATCTAGTGATATGTCATTTCACTAAAGTAAATCTAGTGAAATGTCAGAAACGCGGATACCGCCGAATAAAAATCGAGCCACTCATTTCTCTCACTCCCTCTAGTTCCCACACGTGACACGGACACCAGTGGGAGTGAAACAAATGCGTTGCTCCAGCTGGCGCGGCTCGCTAGCCTGGAGACAGACAGACTAACCCTTTGGGTACGGAACCGTAAAAACTAGGATAATCGAAGAGCTGGAGTACCTGTAGTACCTGTGACTGTACAAGAGCTTAACCAAACTAGAGATAGACATGCCACCTTTACAAGAAATATTCAACTTGGTCGGCCGCTTCATTTGACGTCAAAAATCGAAGGTCTGAAATATCTGATGAAGAACCCTCCGTTGGTTTCAACTGTATGATTCAGAGATAAGGTGATGCTCCCTCAGATCTGCTATAGTTGCATTACACGTGTGACAATAATAATAATAACTCCCACTCGGTTTTGGTGACGGTGGCCGGTTTCATTGAAACCAGGCCAAGAGTAATTTTATAGTGCCCAAGTGTGGGCGCAGTACACAAGAGCAATCTCTATATTCCTTTACTCGCATAACCCGGTGGGACGGAAGACTGACACGACCGGCGAGAGATCAGGCGCAGGATCGGCTTTTTACATGCTCATCCGAAGCATGGATCATCTAACATTTTACTTGTCAGATTCAGATGTTAGATGATCCTATCAAAGTACCCATGTGTATACTAGAGCAAGCGAGAGAAATGCGTGGCTTGATTTTTATTCGGCGGTATCCGCTTTTCTGACGTTTCACTAGATTTAGTTTAGTGAAATGACATATCACTAGATATTTTTAGTAAGAAGACGTAACAAACAAGTATATTCGGCATCTACCGGGAGTTCATGACATCCCATTTCTGAGGGTCCTATAGTATTACGTCAAAAAGGACAGATTTTTCAATGTAGCGCCAACGACAACATCGATAAGCGCAGCGGGACGGCAGTTGACGCTTTCCGCCCGGAGGTGAGAAAAACCAAAGACCTGTCAATGAGAAAAACTATGTACGTTTGTACTAATATGATTGTTTACATGCAATATATTATTAATTGAATGCTATTGATGGCCACTGCAGGGTAGGTTACATGATCTCCAATATACAAGTCACATACAAGTAGGTACGCTGGATCTATGATACCACATCTCAATGATGATACCCACTTTTTTGTGCCTATTTGAAGCGGAATCAGCACCCCCATTAATAGGGATTAGAACTAAATTTGACGTAATCATTGGTAACCATGTATGTATTTTAATTCTCTATGGCTTAATCGTTTGAATTGTTTTCGTGTTTTTAAAGTGTTTTTAAAAGGTTTTACGCGATTAAGTAATATATAAATAAGTGGTGGTAGTTCATAGTTAAACTATGAAAGAGTGTATGTTATGTAAAACGCGGTACAAAAAGGGATGTGGGATTACATTTCACTGTGGACTGTAGATAGAGGAGAACTATCTTACAGTGGCGAAGCGTCCATATAACCCGATTCCCATCGGCTTCCCTTAGGGCTTAGAAAAATCGAATATATGGGCCAACGACATATTTATCTAATAAATATTTTACATACCTACTTAAAAAACTTTGAATTCACAATGTTATATGCAATAAATTTTTCTCTCACTTGAAATACATAGTTTGAATTAATAACTATCGCCTACAAATTTTAAAAGGCAATGCAATGTGCGGGCGCAGAGAATCAAGCCGTGGATTAGCGGCTTATTTCTCCATACAACGACAGTTCATAGTAAGCATCTGTCCTTTTCATTCCTGTAAACTGGTCGTCATATTCTGTCTCGTTCTAGCACGCGCTATATATACTTGGAAATAACTCGATGCCCGACGAGTTATTACGGAGAAAGGTTAATTAGCAACCCACAAGTGCAAGCGAGATAGATGAGTCATGAAGTAAAATTGCTATGATTCGAATTTAAGAATGAATGTAGCGACATTATACTTTTGCTAGCGCGTAATACATTTTATTTTGGTAGGATTTTTTGTAATACGACTTTATTAAGAATGCCTTTAGCGGTACTAAATATGACAGGCGCGTAATACATTTTTATTTTGCTGGTTTTTAGATTGACATATTAATATGGCGGATAGTGTGTTTGTAAACAACATGTCGTTTGTTTTGTTTTGTCGAATTTAAATTTTGTTTTAGCGTTAGAACTTAGAAGAGTGTCGTGAATTAAATTAATTTATATTGTGACTTGTGAATTGTGAGTCGTACGACGTAATCGTGTAGTTCGGAAAATATGGCATTAATTCAGCAAGACTGTTGTCTGACAGATTATATTTTGCTGTCGAAGGAAACTTTGTTTTCCAAACTTAGTTTTGAAAATTAAAAGCATGTCATTCAATTATAAATTACCAAAATTGGTAAGTAGATTTTTTACTCCGGCTTCCCTTCTCAAAATATTCACCCCTCGCCACTGCTATCTTATGTGGGGGATAGTGGGGGATATTTGAAAAAGTGTGCAGCTGTACGCAACAAATAACAGTTGAAAAATCCTCCGAGAGTGTCGCTAGCTGCAGCAAAGGGTATGGAATGAATCATGGAGTGTAGGAATGAATGTAGCCGTTGGTGACAAAATATAAATTATTACTGGAATATAAATTAAGAATTATTAAGAATTACTGGGTTAATAGTGGTTAATACCAATATATTTTGAAAAATATAACCTAAAATAGCTGAAATAAAAGTTGCTAAATTATTTAAAATTTACCTTGTTGCTACTGTAGCGCCACCTTAGAGTGACAATTCACAACAAGTGATTAAACTTTTATTGATATAGTAGTAGGTAGGTAGGTAGGTAGTAGTAGTAGGTCGCGCTCAGTTTAAAAAGTCATTTCATACCGAGCAAAAATCGTTACAATAATAGTATTCCACTAATACATAACAGCTTTGATCGTCAGCCACTTCATAATGGGTGGAATAAAAACTGAGAGCAACTCAAAATTGTTGTTGAGAATCGTATTGAATTGACATTAAAAAGATCCCAATTCGCACCTAATAAAGGTTCATATCTAGATTATACACGTTTAGGTTTGGTAGGTGTTATTTTAGTTTTAGTATATAACTACAGATGGCGCTTTTAAAGTAAAATGTATATATAATTCTTCTTCACAAATATCATAACTTATATCGCTGACTGACGGTTTTTCAACCATCGCATTAGCGACTGACGGTTTTCTTTATTATTTACAAAGTAGAAACATTCACCTGTATAAATTTTGTACGGTATAAAATGAATTTATATTCAAAAAAAATTTACATGTTCAGTAACGCGACTAACGTTGAATCCCCCGTCTGCAATACGGCTGACGGTGATTTTTCGGTTAAGGCGACGCCTTGATAATTTGGCTGTAGCGATGCCGATTTTTCTCAGCAATGACTAAAGCTAAGAAACTAAAGTTCATTGTCAGTATTCATCATGTCTTTGTCTTTGAATTGCCCATAGCATAACACGATTGGACAACTTTTATAACAAAGAATTATCAATCGAAAAGACCTCTCTAAAAAAAGAGATTCCTATTTCTCCAACAGAGGAGAGTGATTTAAGGTTCCAAAATTTGTACATAAATTGGTTGAAGCATACACTTTTATATGTGCATAGCTTATATGAAATGTATTTATGGTTTTTAAATTACGCGACAAAAACCATTTTGTTGCTTACGCCCTTCCATTTTTTGCTGTTCCATTGCTTGTTTTCTATGAGAGGCCGGCCCGGCCTCTCATAGAAAACAAGCAATCTAAAACATATCCAACACGGTTTCTTACTTTAACGCGGCGTCACCTTAAACATGACCTCAATAATCATCCATCAAAGTTTCGTTCGGTATAAAATCACTTTTCGCAACTATTTTTTTTACAACTTTGAAATACTCTCAGTTAGCATTCCACCACGGGTGCGGCGACTGACGCTGATTATACTTATTTATTGATAAATATTAAGCTACCGCTGGACAAAAATTTGGTCGGTATGAAATGACTTAGCGAACGCTAGCACTACCTCCCCTACTAATAATATAGGTACCTAAAAATGTGGCACTAATCTAACTATACCGTATTCACCACATATTTGTTTTACCGATTTTTGATAAACAATAAAATTCAATAGTGCTGGAGTTTTCTGTCGATAAAACTTATCGATATCAATAATAATTATTGTATTGAAATCTCCGATTACCGATTTTTATTATCAAATACATATTATGCCCTAAAAATAATTTACAGGTTTCCGTCTGACGATTAAGGAAGACTGGAATTGTGGTTGAAAAAAATTGAAAATCCTGGTTGGCGTCCGAAAATTGCTACTACCGCTTGCCGTTACTATTTGAAGTGTACAAACGTTCTCTGTGAAAATGCAAGGTGCAAAAACTACCTACCATTTAATCGTGATTATGTTTGGAAAATTTATTTCAGCGTCTATTCTTTCTTGACAGACTCTTATAATGTTAAAGTATCGCACATATATTTTTATTATTTATAAGTACCTTATCTACTCCACCCACATAAAAAATGTATTAAAACGTTCCATATTTATTTATGGATCGCATTATCCAATTAGATATCTCGCACTTCTGCAATCAGCGCCAATGGCGAAAATCAAACGAGATAAAGTAAATCGATAAAAATCGGCTTGCTAGATCCATAAATAAATAGGGAACTTTTATATTATTACTAGATGTTCCGCGCGGCTTCTCCCACGTAAATATCTAATTTCACAGACAAATTGGTCCACAAAAATAGCCTATATAATCCTTCACGTTATACATTCCCCCGCTTTTTCCACATTTTCCTCTATTTCTTAGCTCCTATTAGTCTCAGCGTGATAAAATATATAAAATATAAAACAAACAAACTTCCGCTTTATATATGATTTATTATATGATGTGATTAGTAATTAGGGTCTAATCGCACAGAAGACTTATTCAGCTTTGTTCAGTCTTAATACGATACACTTTAGCACTACTTTGATAATATTAGAAATGAAATTAGAAAATACAATACAAAGTTTTTGTTAGAAATTATCTTCAGTTTTGTTTTTAGTTTTTTGTAGTGCTAACTGGTAAAAATAAATGGATTATAGATAGGTACTGCTACTTCACGTTATCTACGTATGAAATCGTTGTTAATTTATTACGCCTATCTAAATTATGGAGAGGAAGCCTGTAATCTTTTATTCAAATATGTAGCGTTTGTATTATTCAATTTAATATTTTTGTCCTAATTGTCGACATTATCTGAATCTGGGGGTGTGCCAAAATGTTTTCGTTTTCGCTTCGTTATAGAATCGCCGATGAAAATGTATGGAATTGACATAAGCGTTCGTTAATATGACGTTGACGTTCGACTCGTCCTATGTCAATTCCATATATTTTGATCGGCGATTCTGTAACGAAGCGAAAACGAAAAAGTTTCGGCTAAATAGCCTGGAAACATTTCATCGATAATAGAAAAGACAGTTGTACATCACTAGTATTAGTTCCAAATACTCCCACTACTGCTATCAGCGCCAATATGGCGACATGACGGCGACTTTCAAACGTAATTTTTACGTCCTAATAATGGGGGGAGCTGATTCCGCTTCAAATAGGCACAAAAAATAGGTGACATTTCAAAGGGTCCTTTTCATTAGTCCAGCGTACTTGTATAATGGAGGTCAGTGCCTACAACTTACAACTAGAATCACCGTACCTACAACTTACAATCAGAATCGTAATCTCGGAATAATTCGCATAGAGCTGAAAATTGGTAGAGACGTTAAATACACCATTACAAATAAAACCTCAAAAGTCCCCGGCGATCCTCCTTGTGTAAAAAAAAAATATTCAAGGTCAAAGGTATGAACATGAGGTTTTTCCTGTTTTTTTTTTCAAACTGTACATTATTGAATTGAAGAATTAATTTTTTGTTGGATAGTCTTATTTATCGAGGAAGACTTGAGCTATATAACATCACGTTGCCACCAATAGGAGCAAAGAAACAGAGGGAAATGGGGAGAAACGGGGAAAATTATTTGAAAGAGCTTATCTTACAAACGGCTCAAGCATTTTTATGTTATTTGGCAGTGGCACAGCACAGATATAAAGTAGACGACGAGGACAGTTTCTCGGGAAAATGTACGGTTTCCGTGAAATACATAATTAACAGGGCGGAGCGGAACTTCTTGTACTACAGCATACGAGGGATGTTCTCAGCCAAACATACTTCTGCGTGACTTACCAAATCTAAACTTTTCTAGTCGCGAATAGCAACAGTACGCTTGCAAGTCACTCAGAAGTATGTCAGGCCGAGAACATTTTTCGATTTTTCAAACAACCCTAGTATGTAGTACTAGATGTTAAATAAACGTGGCTCCGCCCGCGTTCATTATAAATTTCACGGAGACCGTACATTTTCCCGAGAAACAAAATAGCCTATGTCCTTCCCGTGGTCTACTTTATATATCTGTGCCAATTAACATAAAAATGCTTGAGCCGTTTGTGAGATAAGCTCTTTCAAATAATTTTCCCCGTTTTTTCCCATTTTCCTCTGTTTCTTTGCTCCTATTGGTGGCAACGTGATGTATATAGCTCAACTCTTCCTCGATAAATAAGACTATCCAACAAAAAACGAATTCTTCAATTCAAAGCAGTAGTTCCACAAATTCTTTAGCTTTATAATATAAGCATAGATATGATTTTCCCAAACTTTAATCCCGCCATTTATAAGGAATGGTAAATCGTATGAAAAAAGTGTTTGAATATTTTTTGTAGAGAATTCTATGATCTACAGTCTTGTCCTACTTATTTTTGTGATAAAATGTACAGTTTGAAAAAAAAAACAGGAAAAACCTCGTTTTCATACCTTTGACCTTGAATAAATTTTTTTGCACAGGGAGGATCGCTGGGGACTTTTGATATTTTATTTGTAATGGTGTATTTAACATTTCTACCAATTTTCAGCTCTATGCGAATTATTCCGAGGTCGAATGTTTAATTTTCCCGTACCGTCCCGTACGACCATAAAGTTAATATATAGGCATTGAGATGTATTATAGGTATATTACCTTTATGCGTACGACTCGGATTGATGGATTGATCGTATTTTTAATATGAACTTTTTATAACCATCAATATTCCGTCAATCAGATTGATGGATCAGATTGATGAGAATTTGACCGTGTAGCCTGTGACTAACGCTAGCGTCATAAATTAGAATATGGTCTTATTTTCCTGTTCTGAGGAATATGGTCATAAGGGGGAAAATCTGCATCCTTGGAAAAGTATGCTATTGACATTGACAGTTGTATTGAAGTTATATCATGGTTATATCACAATTCACAAGGGAACTCTGACCTGCAAGCAGTGCCTGCAAGTCGCAACATCCCGCACCTGAAATTGAGCTTTTTCCAATCTGTTATTTTTTTTAATTTGACAAGTTTAGTGTCAGGTTTTCATTTATAAACATTGTTTACTTATAAATAAACTTTACATACAAATATCCCATTTCTTCCTTATGTCCTACGTAAGCAGTATTGAAGGCACTTAATAAAAATAATAACAAAATGAACCATT
Organism: Lysandra bellargus; assembly: GCA_905333045.1. Taxonomy (NCBI): domain Eukaryota; kingdom Metazoa; phylum Arthropoda; class Insecta; order Lepidoptera; family Lycaenidae; genus Lysandra; species Lysandra bellargus. The sequence continues at coordinate 10,553,650 of HG995319.1, read as the reverse complement.
TAAGAGAAAAGAGTCTATTGGTAACCAAATATTTGAACTGTTCTAAAGAACCATGCTGTAGAAATCCGAAGTCAGTCGCCTTCAAACGTTTGGACACCTTTAAGAACCTGAACAAGACAACAGGATTTTGCAGTAGCAGTTTACAGACACCAATATTGTCGTGGATCCAAGTCCGGTACAAAAACGACTCGTGTTACCCACCCAAGAAGGACAATATAATTCTTCATCGTGACATGAAATTTCCAAATTTTGATGAATACAGAAAAGATGAATTCAAAAATCCCAAAGAAACGAAGTGGCATTCCGGCGACGAAAAATCTGGGTATACGTATGTAGTCGGTTTCTTTGGTTTCCTAGCAGGAATGTACGGTACTAAAGGAGAGTTGTATCACTATGTGACTTTTATGGGTCCCCCTGCCGATGTGTTAGCGTTAGCGACCATTGAGGTTGACATTTCCGACATTGGACCTGGGAACTGTGCTACTTTCAAATGGAGAGGAAAGCCTCTGTTTATTAAACATAGAACGTCCAACGATATTTCATTAGAAGCGAAGACTCCTCTGACTGCTTTGAGAGATCCTCAAACGTCGGAGGAGCGAACGATAAAGCCAGAATGGCTTGTGGTCATCGGTATTTGCACTCATCTGGGCTGTGTGCCTATACCAAATTCAGGGGATTTTGCTGGGGGCTTTTACTGTCCGTGCCACGGCAGTCATTTCGACAATGTTGGCCGTGCCCGAAAAGGTCCAGCTCCAACTAATTTAGAAATACCGACTTATAAATTCCTTTCTGATAATCTTTTGTTAGTAGGTTAGCTGTTATTGTAATGTCTTATCCTAAGACTTTACCAATGAATAAAGATGTTAATTTTATACTTTTATTTCATTTTCACCTTAGCTGCGGACTGCGGTCACTAATGGCTGGTTTAAACGTATTAAGTAGATAAGTAGTAACTAAAGGGGTTTGGGTAATACGAGGGCGGCACTGAAAATTTCGGGAATCAAGGAGGTGACACAACAGTACTATTTAAAAATGTGTTTATTGCTTTTCGAAGTATTCTCCGCGAAATTTGACACATTTTTCCATACGATGGAACCAATCATTGAAGCAACCATTCCATTCGGAAGTTGGGGTCTCCAAAATGGCCGTTTTGTAGGCGTCCACAGCTTCTTCAGGTGATGAAAATCTCTGACCACGCAATTTTTTTTTTATTTTAGGGAAAGTATGGAAATCATTAGGGCTTAAGTCGGGGCTGTATGGCGGTTGGTCTAATAATTCTATGTTTTCTTGCTCTAAAAACTCTTTTGTTCTGTGCGCGGTGTGAGACTCGCATTGTCGTGATGGAGGATGATGTGGCGGTTGCAGTTCTCTTTACGGAGTTCAGAAACGACCTGTGGCAAACAAATGCTAGCATACCATTCTGCATTAACCGTTATTTATCCCTCAAGAGGAATAGTCGCAATATGGCCGGTTTTGGAGACAAACGTGGCCACCATTTTTTTGCAACACTCCGTGAACGAACAATTTTTGTTGGCTTTAACTCATTTTCGAACACCCAAACTCGTGATTGGTTTTTAGTTTCGGGTGGTTTTTGGTTTCGGGTTCGTACGCGGATATCCAGGATTCGTCACCTGATACGATGTTGTATACAGCATTTGAGGATCCTGCGTGGAATCTTTCGAGAGTTCTGACGCACCAAGTAACGCGAGTCGCTTTTTACTCTTCACAGAGCAAATGCGGTATCTATCGGGAAAACAACTTTTTTAAACCTAATTGCCCATGCAATATTATCTGTATTTGACTCATGCCAATATCTAAAGTTGCCTGAATTTCGTGGTATGTCACATGTCGATCTTCCTCAACCAGCTTATGCACAGCATCAACGTTTTCTTGGATGACTGCAGTTTTTGGACAACCTTGACGGGGATCATCACTGAGCCCGACACGTCTACGTTGAAATTCAGCAAATCAGCGATAAATTGTGGTTTTGGATGGGGCTTCATCACCAAATGCAGAAATCATCCGATCAACACACTGTTTTTGTGTTAAACCACTTCGAAAGCTATAATAAATCATCGCTCTAGAATTTTCTCGAGTCAATTCCATTTTCTCAACGACTAAACAAGTTTGACAAGACCTTGTGACAAGACAGAGAAATGTATTGGCGTCATTTTCAAATCTCGCGGCCACTCACCAAACCAGCATATTATAAAAGAACACATCAAGGGGAGTAAACTTTATTGTGGGGGACATATAGCTAAACTATATCGGGGCCGAGATATTAGGCATTTTAAGTTCGTCTTTTTGCCGAACTTAAAAAAAAAAGACGGCAATGGCCCTGGGGCGTCTGCTGCCCAATACGGCAGGTCCGGGGTCCTTATGCAGGAGGCTCTACACAGGTGTCCTCCAGTCAATGGCCCTGTATGGAGCCCCGGTGTGGGCAGAGCACTTAAGCACCCAAAATAAAGCGCTATTAAGAAGACCGCAACGTGCTATGGCGCTGCGAATAATTCGCGGCTACCGCACGGTAGCTGGCGAAGCGGCCCTGGCACTGGCAGGGTCTCCCCCGTGGGACCTGGAGGCTCGCGTACTCTCGGAGGTATATTTTCGTACAGCCGAATATAGGGAGCGAGGAGAACGGGTACCACCAGATCTGGCAACCCGATGGCGCCGCCAGGCACGCGTAATAGTAATACGCACCTGGCAGGACCAAATGGCGTCACCGACTGCCGGCCGTCAAGTGGTCGCAGCAATCCGGCCCATACTTCAACAGTGGATGGCACGTCCCTGGGGCGCCCTTACATACCGAATGGTGCAGATGCTGACCGGGCATGGCTGCTTCGGTCATTATCTGCACCGTACGGCTAGAAGGGAGCCAACGCCCCGCTGCCACCACTGCCCAGACACAGACGACGATACGGCGCAGCATACGCTCGAAGACTGCCCAGCCTGGGTCGAGCAACGCGCGGAGCTCTGCGCCGTACTTGGACTTGACCTCACTCTCCCGGCCATACTGTCATCCATGGTCCGGTCGAGAGAAGCTTGGGAAGCGGTCTCCACCTTCTGCGAATCTGTTTTATTGCAGAAGGAGGCTGCCGAGAGGGATCGGGAGGCCCAAGAGGACGCCGACCCCATGAGAAGAAGGCGAGGAGGGCGTAGGCGCGCTCAATACGAGCGCCAACTCCCGCCTTAGATGGGCTCGGGCGACGGATTGGGGAATCCGCCGCCCATTGCACGAGCTCGACCGGTTGAAGAGCGTCCGGTGCCTCGGACTGCTCTCCCGGAGGCAGCGACAGCTGTCGTAGACAGGCAGTCGCACGGTGGATGTTGCTGTGAAGCAAACGCCGCTAACTGGGCCGCTGCAGTTTCGCCCCTGGCGGGTCCGGCGGCCCAGCAACAAGCGGAGGAGGAGGCACCGGTGGGTTTTAGTGGGTAAACCCGAGTGCTCGACCGCAGCACCTGGGGAGTCCCACATATCCCGGCGGCCTTTCCCCCGGGCTGTCGGGAATGCGTAACGCATTTCCCATCGTCAAAAAAAAAAAAAAAGGCATTTTAAGTTCGTATTTTCAACTAAAAGTAAATTCAATCATAAGATGAATACTCAGTAAAATACAAAAAAACTGCGCAATTTATTAGCTTAAAGCCTTCCTCGATAAATGGGCTATCCAAAACAAAAATAATTTTTCAAATCGAACAAGCAGTTCCTGAGATTAGCACTTTCAAACACACAAACACTTCAGCTTCGAACTATTAGTATACAAGGTATAACAAAACTAAGTGATTATAATTTAGTGTGTGTATTGTGTATGAGTCCCGTGTATTAAGTTTACTGTAAAAGTATTAGCGCTGAAAGAGAACTTTTTTTTTCGTTTTTGTATGGGGAAACTCTTTACGCCCGGGCTCTTGCCCATGCAAATCACAAAAAAGTTTCTTAGCAGACAGAAGCATAAAGCTCGTAGTTGACGTTGAATGCTCGGAAACTCAGTCTGTTGATGCTGGTGTCCCTCAGGGCTGTGTGCTATCGCCTACCTTATTCATACTGCATATCAATGACATGTTACAGACCAACGGCATTCATTGCTATGCGGATGGTAGTACAGGTGATGCTATATATATCGGCTCCCCCAATATTTCTCGGCTAAATATCATTGAGAGTCGAAACGAACTTGTGTCTAAATAATAGAGAATTCATTGGAGAAAGTATCTCAATAGGGTAGACGTAACTTAGTCCAATTCAACTCCGCTAAGACACAAGTATGCGCGTTCACCGCTAAAAAGTCACCTATGGTCGTACATCCTCGTTTTCAGGGCACATCTTTAACCATCTCCCCTAGCATTGAAATACTTGGCGTTAGCATATCGAGCGAAGTCCAGTTCCAATATCATCTAGAGGGTAAGGCCAAGTTAGCCTCGAAGAAGCTTGGTGATCTCAATAGAGCGAGACAGTACTTCAGTCCGGAACAACGCCTAGAACTCTACAAGGCGCAGGTTCGGCCACATATGGAATATTGTTCTCATCTCTGGGCAGAACTGCTCCCTCTGGATCGTATCCAACGAAGGGCCGCTCAAATTGTTGACTGCCATAGTGTTTCAAACAGCTTGGAACCCTTGAAATTACGCCGAGATGTAGCTTCACTCTGCATCCTCTATCGGTTGTATCACGGGGATGGATGCTCTGAGGAATTGTTCGGAATCATACCACCTGCAACTTTTCGCCATCGTCCCACGCGAAAAATATTCCATCCTCATCACCTTGATGAGTGGGAGTCTTCCACAGTGCATTTTTCGCGTAACTTTCTGTCGCGCACTGTAAAACTCTGGAACGAACTGTCACCAGCAGTATTTTCGGACCTATACGACCTGCAAACCTTCAAGAAGAGAGTGTATTTCCTCTTAAAAGGCCGGCAACGCACTTGCAGCTCTTATTCCACCTATAACAAAGGAGTCTTCTGCTCAATTTAATAAATTAATTGACACTATCTTAAAAATATTCGTGCTCTCAAGATTTTAGGCAAAGCGACTGACCACTGGGACGATTTGATTATTTTCATTGTCGTGTCAAAGCTGGATCCCGCCTCAGAACGTGAGTGGGAACAGTATAAAAATACATTTTATAAATTAAATACAGGGGCTAAAATACATTTAAAAGACTTACTAGATTTTCTTAAGGAGAAGGCTGACTTATTAACTACGCTTATTGTTAGCCACTCGAGTAAAATTAGTTATTCTAACTTTAATAAAAAATCTAACTATAATCATAACGCATCTAAAGTTAATTGCAATTTTACAGCTGAAAATAATAACGCAAATAGTAAGTCGCAAAACAAAAAAAGTACGCTCGCAGTTTGTTAAATTGTGTCTTTTCTGTAACGCGCAGCATCCTTTGTACTCATGTCAAAAATTTCTCGATCTTAGTGCACAAGATAAATTTAATTTTATTAAAGATAAAAAATTGTGCATTAATTGTATGCGTTTCGGCCATTCAGTGGAAACTTGTCTCTTTGGACCATGTAGGAAATGCGATCAAAAACATAACAGTTTGATTTGTGATGCTGTTCAGTCGAAAAATAATACTGTAACTTTAACTACGAGTACGTATGGACACGGTATAAGTAAACTTCTTCCTCCCGTTTCAGTTAGCGATCCCAGTGTGAACAGCTGTTGTCAATTGCAGCCACACACTAATATTATGCACGCACACGGCGATTTATATGATAAGGGAGATGCGATATTTCACTCTGATCAACTCGTCATGTTGTCAGCGGCTATGGTCGAGGTATGCGGACAATCGGGTGAGTATTACCGAGCTCGTGCAGTTTTAGATAGCGGCAGCGAGCGTTCCTTTATCTCACAATCGTTATGCAATAAATTAAAAATACGCATATTACAGTCCACTCAGCATATTCACGGTGTAGGTAATTCTATTACGCATTGTTCGCAATCGTGTAACATTGAATTAAAATCGCGCGACGGGAGCTTTAATGCCCGGGTTCAATGTTTAGTGTTGCCACAAATAACTTCCAAGTTGCCTACGATTACGCAAAATTTAAAACATTTTAATATTCCTCATAATTTATTTTTAGCAGATCCTACTTTCTATGAACGCCAAGATATCGATTTGTTGTTAGGTGCAGATTTGTTTTGGGATCTATTGAACGATGGTAAAATTCGCCTCGACAATGGTTCGTACATTCAAAATACGAAACTAGGCTGGTTAGTTTCTGGTGTCCTTCAGTCTACTCTGCGTAAACAAAAAGTGAAACATATTAATTGTAATTTACTATCGCAATCATCAGCTGATAATAATATGATGTCACTCGATCAGCTGGTTAGGAGTTTCTGGGAGTTAGAGGAATTACCTTCGACTTCTAAGGATATATTATATTCGCAAGAGGAATCTGCATGTGAGGAACATTTTCTAAAAACTACTAAACGACTTTCGGACGGACGTTACTGTGTTAGTTTGCCATTAAAATTTTCTTCTAATACTTTAGGTAATACGCGCGAACAGGCGACTAAACGTTTTTACGCATTAGAAAAACGTCTCGAAATAAATCCTAGTTATAAAGCTATGTATCGCAATTTCATTCACGTATATATAAAGGTGAATGGCAGGCTTCTATGGGAATTTCGTACAGCTAAAAAATTTCGTGTTTTGAGATGTTTTCTGTCTTATTTGGTAGATAATGTGGTACATAAGAACTCTGTAAAATCTTAGATTTTTAAAACTTGGGACATAAAAGTTATAGCCAGTTTTGTTGTTTGACATTTTGAGGTTATGTACATTATGTATCAGCTGTACCTATACGTTTTCGTAAAAAGGTAGTTAAATACACAATAATAATTATTATTATTAGCCGTTTGTGTCCCACTGCTGGGCAAACTCCTCCCCTCTTTATTAATGTAATATTCATAAATCCAATGCACTACGGTACTTATTTTTACCGTTCTACATAATAATAGGAAGATAATTTGAGATGAGGATGGTATCCACTCAGTGGGACGAACTCGGACATAGGTACCTTTACCTATAGTGTGCCCATAGTATAAAACAGAATGCTGAATGCATCAATATAATAATGATGAAGTTTAATAGCGGTAGTGCCACGCTGCTAAACCTGCAGTCAAAATGGACATTGGACAGCCGTAACCGGGGAACCCTCTCACCCTCTCATAACCCTCTAAATACCCTCTCATAAAAAAATTGTGTTAAATCCTTCAGTTGTTGTTTTGTATGTTAAGTGAGAGTGCTGGATACAAAAATTCCTCTTGGTCTGGACACTAAAATCCTCCCTTTGTTTCTATAACTCACTCTTTAAGCTCGGCAAGGCATTATTAATACTTCTAGTGTTTTAACTTTTAAATGTTTATAGACTACGGAGCTGCTTAAGCATTTCATTACTTACCTATAATCATAATATGCTGTTTTGCGCTTGTTCGCACATTTGTAGATTATAAAAGGTTCTGGTGCAGGTAATAACAACACTTTATTTTTAAGAACATACTTTATTATAACTTAATAATTGATTTATTTATTCTTAATACAACTTCATCTAAGAAAGGGGCAGGTCGGGTCATACCCTCTTGGCGAGAATAGCTTAGGTACCAAATGATGCTCATAACATGCATCCCACTATTGTTAAGCCTACATTGCAGTTACAGCAATAGCTTTTGATAGCGTCCTGATAATTCATGTTTGTTTCAGTTTCAATAAATACAAAATAAGTTTTTCCAGAAGAATGGCGGGACTTTATTTTAGCTTTGAGCACAACAACACAACATAGACACAGTCAACTCGAGGCACAACATTTTGCTCAGAATTCATGCATTCTTGAAAAACACAATGTCCTGGTGTTGCAGCTGCTCTTCTTAAATTGAAGAACACAGTAGATGACATCTGTAAATAAATCATTTAATGAGATGAACATAGATATCAAAACAACATTAATGAAAAAAAATTAATACCTCAAGCCCCAAGTGGTCACATGCCACTGCGATAACAATAGGATTCAAAGAATCTGTGATCGAGGTATTAAACATTGACATATTAAGTTCATTTGATTATTAGTTTAAAATATATACCTTTTGTTGCTCCAGCAAACGAGTATTTGTTTTGAGGATTCCACTCTAAGTTTGAAGTTGTGGTGTCCAGACTGGCCACATACTGTTGTTGTTGTTACATACATGTTCAGGTGCGGAGGGTTGAAAGTCCTCAATTACTTGGACTATTCTGGTTTTTTAGGCTCTCAACCAACAAGGCACACAAGCTTCATCTTGAGATCGAAGCTGAAATAAAAAATATAATTAGAGAACAGCTTGCAATGAATCAGGTATTACTTTATGAGGAAGGAGTGATTCCCTCGATTGAGTTATTAATAATACTTTGCTAGAGTAGTTTCATGAGATAAGTAACATATTTTAATATCATAATGTATGGTTTAAAATGAAGGGAAAACATGTACACATAAAACTTAATAAGTTCATGGTTAGGCTAACAAATGTAAAATATTATTTGTATCAGACTACTTACATATCCAGGATATATCAACAGTCGAATAATATTCGGCAGATGTTCACTCTAGCCTGCCTCTCAATCTGGTTAACTTACATTGCAAACTCGCCATGTTACATTACAGGTAAGAAGCGTCCTTTCGCGAAATCACTATCAATTAGAGATAGGTAAGTACGGAGGCACATATTATAATGCTTAACCAAGAAACTCAAAATTCACTTAACGTAAAAACAGTCAATAAATTCAGATCACAGATGTACCGTATTCAAAAGCCATAATCCAAAACAACAGCTGATTTTCTCCATCTGTCAATAAATTATTGCCATGCCAATAAAAAATATCGATGGAAAAAATTAAAATACATTCATGTTTGTGATGTAATGTGATTTTATGTAATAGATCTTTTTCATTTTGAGTTATATATAAATAAGAGTTTAATAATAATTCATGACAAACGTTTCGACATGATTAAATAACTTTAGTATTTGTTATTTTATTGTATTTTACTTATGGCAACTTCCAGAAAATATAACCGCGTTCAGTTTATTAACTTTCTACGTCAAAACATTGAAATGTTTTTAATGTTATTATTAATTATTCCGGAGTTCTAAAAATGATTTACATATATCAAAATAAATGGTTTAATTGCCTTAATACATAGTATAAATTTTGTTGAAAAACAACAAAAAAATTATGCTGTACGGATCCTGCCATTCGCCTTTAGGGCACATGAGTCTCGTTGATACCTATAGTGATAGGCATTATTTTTTACCGCACTACGGGGTGTTCAGGTAGCACGCTACGACGACTAAGTTCAGCTTCTTCCTATCGCCCCATAGTCTTGTCATCAGTGTTATTAAAGATTGCAGAGCATCTCGTAAATAATCGTTTAGAATCGTATATTGAAAAACATAACCTCCTAGCACAAAGTCAATATGGATTCCGAAAAGGAAAAGGTACTATAGATAATATAGCTCTTTTTACCACTGACGTTCGCATTGCTTTTACAGAAAATAAATCAGTTTTAGCAGCTTTTTTAGACATAAACGCAGCATATGATAATGTAACGATAGATATACTCAAACGAAAGTTAAATTTATTAGGTGTTCCGGAAATTTTAAGTAATTTTATTATAAACGTATGTTTGCGTGTTTTAGGCTGGCTTGGTTTGGCCTTTTACCCGAGGAGTGAAGAAAACAGCTGGATCGACTTCTTGCGTATATTCAGCAAAAACTTTTACAATATTTTGCGAATTTTTAGAGAAAACGTTAAGGGGTTACAATGCGTATTTTTAAGATGGAGAATGCAAAGTGAACCTAGGTGCGTATGAGGAGTGACACGACTGCGTATCACGTCATCGGCGGCCAATCGCTGCAATTATCGCGTGATGGGTGACCAATGGGCTGCTGCAGGTATGATACGTCAGCTAGGAGCAGGATATCAGATATATCCTATCTTGTGCGTGAACATACTCCCCGGCCTTGGAATCTGGGGCATCTGCAGGTTCCAACAGTTCAGGTATTAAGATTCTTGAGGAAGAAGTGGGCAAATCTTGGACAAGGCTCGCCGTACAACGCCATCTGCCTTGCGAATATCGGCAACTCGCGAAACTCCGTCTCTGCCCGGGTAGGTTTTGACGATGCGGCCTAAACTCCACTTCATCGGCAGCAAATTGTCGTCCTTGACGAGGACCAGCATGTCCTCCTTGATGTCTCCCTTGTTCTGCTGCCATTTGCTTCTCGTCTGAAGCTCGGACACGTACTCCTGGGACCATCGCTTCCAAAAGTGCTGTTGGATCTGCTCGAGACGCTGGTATCGTGTGAAGCGATGAGCAGGCACTTTGTGTACCTCGGCCGTTACAGGTGCAGTCAGCGGACGGCCAACCAAAAAATGGGCAGGACAAAGGGGGAGAAAATCGTTGGGATCGGTGGAGAGAGGAGTTAAGGGACGGGAGCTTAGGATGGCTTCGATTTGAACGAGCACTGTGCTAAATTCCTCAAACGTCAAATGTGCATTACCTACCACGCGTCGTAAGTGATGCTTACAGCTTTTTACTTCAGCCTCCCACAATCCCCCGACATGACTAGCGTAAGACGGAATCATTTTAAAGTTAATATTTTGCGAAATTGCGTATTCTCGTATTTCATCAGAACAAGACTCCAAAAATTTCTTGAAATCATTCATCAAGCCGACAAAGTTTTTCCCGTTGTCCGAGAAAATGTCGCGCGGCTTGCCACGGCGACCAATAAATCGATTCAAAGCTAAAAGGTACCCGTCTGATGAAAGGTCGCTCACTAGCTCTAAATGAACGGCTCGAGTAACTAAACAAATAAATATACGATTTTTGTAATTTAGTGCCCCTGCCTTTACGGTTCAACGTAAACACTGGACCAGCATAATCAGCGCCACAGCACAAGAACGGAAACCCTGGATTTAAACGTTCTTTGGGCAAGGTCAGGTAATAGGAGTGACCGTCGTCTCAATCTCAAGCGTGTGCACCGCACGCAACTGCGCACCACCTTCCGCGCAAGGTTCTGTCCTCCGACGGGCCACCACATCTCACTCAGAGAGGACAAAAGGAGTTGCGGTCCCGCGTGCAACAAACGCTCGCTCGAACCGGAAAAGCAAAACAGAAAAATCATGCTTTGTAGAGATTAAAATAGGAAATTTCTTATCAAAATTAAATTGAGGCGAATTTTGAATACCTCCACCTACTCTAATTAAATTATTCGAATCTATAAATAAATTTAATTTTGAAAGTTTACTGCAACCTTTCAAAGGTTGCTTATTTTTAATAAAATTAAAAATGAATCCCGTTGACTTATCATTGCTAACGTCAACTCAGCACAATTTAATTCTTCGACAGAAAGCAAACCGGTCCGCTTATTATTTAAATTGCGAGCATTATAGATAAAGCGTAACACATAAGCAGCGGCTCGTTTAAGTCTTATGTACTGCGAAAACCGAGAAAAATTAAATAAACTGATTTCATATTGATCGACGGCATGACAACATACATTAGATGATATTTTAGTTTCTGGTAAATCGTTAAATACTAATTTGGATTGTTTTAAATTTGGATTTTCGAAGTTTAAATCTTTTAAAAATGTCGGGCCATTCCACCATAGAGACGAGGAAATAAGCGCGGGTAAACTTTGGCCTCGTGAGACTAAGTCGGACGGATTGTCTTTGCCCGCTACGTGACGCCAGGCATGTTCCTTAGTCAACTCATGGATCTCTGCCGCCCTGTTTTGAACGTTTTTATCAAACAACGGTAGCTGTTGCGCATTATTATTGTCCGTGCAAACTAACGAGCCTAGACTGTCGCGATCATAGTTGTAAGCCCATTTGCGCAAATTAATACAGGCTGTACTTACTTATGCCTTCACAAATACGGTCTAATTCTATTGTAGAATTAGAAGAAACTACTAAATCGTCCACGTAGAACGAATCGTTAATAGTGGATGCTATGTGCGGATCCTTACAATAATTTTGCGCTAAGTCTTTTAAGCACCTACAACTAAGATAAGGCGCCGATGCCGTACCGTACGTAACGGTATTCAGTCGGTACACTTTTAGCTGCTCTGAGGGACTATCCCGCCATAGGATAAGCTGAAGGTCGCGATCCTCTTCAGCTAGATTGATTTGCCGGTAGAATTTTTCGATGTCGGCTGAAGCGACTTATCTATGTTCGCGAAACCTTAATAAAATCGAAATTAAATCGCCCTGTATTGCAGGTCCGATAAATCGTTTAAAGATATGCCAGTACTGGATGGCATATTAGCATCGAACACCACGCGCAACTTAGTCGTCGTAGCGTGCTGCCTGAACACCCCGTGGTGCGGTAAAAAATAATGCCTATCACTATAGGTATCAACGAGACTCATGTGCCCTAAATTTATATATACGTGATTGAAATTGCGATACATAGCTTTATAACTAGGATTTATTTTTTCTAATGCGTAAAAACGTTTAGTCGCCCTTTCGCGCGTATTACATGCAGATTCCTCTTGCGAATATAATATATCCTTAGAAGTCGAAGGTAATTCCTCTAACTCCCAGAAACTCCTAACCAGCTGATCGAGTGACATCATATTATTATCAGCTGATGATTGCGATAGTAAATTACAATTAATATGTTTCACTTTTTGTTTACGCAGAGTAGACTGAACAACACCAGAAACTATCCAGCCTAGTTTCGTATTTTGAATGTACGAACCATTGTCGAGGCGAATTTTACCATCGATCAATAGATCCCAAAACAAATCTGCACCTAACAACAAATCGATATCTTGGCGTTCATAGAAAGTAGGATCTGCTAAAAATAAATTATGAGGAATATTAAAATGTTTTAAATTTTGCGTAATCGTAGGCAACTTGGAAGTTATTTGTGGCAACACTAAACATTGAACCCGGGCATTAAAGCTCCCGTCACGCGATTTTAATTCAATGTTACACGATTGCGAACAATGCGTAATAGAATTACCTACACCGTGAACATGCTGAGTGGACTGTAATATGCGTATTTTTAATTTATTGCATAACGATTGTGAGATAAAGGAACGCTCGCTGCCGCTATCTAAAACTGCACGAGCTCGGTAATACTCACCCGATTGTCCGCATACCTCGACCATAGCCGTTGACAACATGACGAGTTGATCAGAGTGAAATATCGCATCTCCCTTATCATATAAATCGCCGTGTGCGTGCATAATATTAGTGTGTGGCTGCAATTGACAACAGCTGTTCACACTGGGATCGCTAACTGAAACGGGAGGAAGAAGTTTACTTATACCGTGTCCATACGTACTCGTAGTTAAAGTTACAGTATTATTTTTCGACTGAACAGCATCACAAATCAAACTGTTATGTTTTTGATCGCATTTCCTACATGGTCCAAAGAGACAAGTTTCCACTGAATGGCCGAAACGCATACAATTAATGCACAATTTTTTATCTTTAATAAAATTAAATTTATCTTGTGCACTAAGATCGAGAAATTTTTGACATGAGTACAAAGGATGCTGCGCGTTACAGAAAAGACACAATTTAACAAACTGCGAGCGTACTTTTTTTGTTTTGCGACTTACTATTTGCGTTATTATTTTCAGCTGTAAAATTGCAATTAACTTTAGATGCGTTATGATTATAGTTAGATTTTTTATTAAAGTTAGAATAACTAATTTTACTCGAGTGGCTAACAATAAGCGTAGTTAATAAGTCAGCCTTCTCCTTAAGAAAATCTAGTAAGTCTTTTAAATGTATTTTAGCCCCTGTATTTAATTTATAAAATGTATTTTTATACTGTTCCCACTCACGTTCTGAGGCGGGATCCAGCTTTGACACGACAATGAAAATAATCAAATCGTCCCAGTACTCAGTCGCTTCGCCTAAAATCTTGAGAGCACGAATATTTTTTAAGATAGTGACAATTAATTTATTAAATTGAGCAGAAGACTCCTTTGTTATAGGTGGAATAGAAAAAATAGATTTAATGTGACTTTGTATAATCAACCTAGTATTGTTAAATCTTTGCAACAAAAGTTCCCATGCTACTTGATAGTTACTAGACGAAAACTCGACATTTTCAATAACCTCTTTAGCATCACCTGTTAAACTAGCTTTTAGGCAATGAAACTTTTGAATTTCAGGTATTGCTTTAGAGTTATGAATGAGAGACATAAATGTGTCGCGAAATTCTATCCAGTGTTCATTTGAACCGTCAAAGCTAGGAATAGATATAGTAGGTAATTTAACAGACTCACCACTATGCGCATTACATTCAGGTACCAAGGAGCACTCAAAAGACTTATTGACCGACCTTTCACTGAGGGTTTCGGGATTTACCATGCAATCTAACATACCAAGAACGACATAATATTCTGTTTCGAATTCTGCGCGTGATTCGATCAATTTTTCGAATTCTGAAGACGGGGCAAGATCCCCTGGCATATTTTGCACTTGATTGAAATCATTCAACAAATTTTGAGCTCCCGGAATACGTTATTTTAATTCTACTCGCTGATGAACAGATAACTCGACGTTTTCAAAGGAGGAAACATATTTCTTAAAGTTGGTTAACCTACACTATATGAAACCTCGTTTTTTCTTTAAATCTTTTAAAATATCCTCAACTTTTAGTTCACTAGTCATGATTACACTGTAGTAAAAAGCTGTAAGTACTTACTATTTGCCAATGAAGCGTAAATAAGAAACCTTTAGCCGGTGTTTCGAAATTGCAAGTCAGCAGAGAGTAGGCAGGTTCAATCGAAAGCACTGAAATTGAGAAAAATGCGGAATCACTAAGGCGAAAAGGTAAAGACTTAGGAGATTTTAGCTGGCACGTCTTACCAAAGATGCACTGTATTCTCCACCAAATAGCGTCTCTCAAATAATTGGCTTCTCCAAAGTAATGTCCGGCGAACGTAGAACCACAAAATTATGTTTGCGTGTTTTTGGCTGGCTTGGTTTGGCCTTTTTCTCGAGGAGTGAAGAAAATAGCTGGATCGACTTCTTGCGTATATTCAGCTAAAAACTTTTACAATATTTTGCGAATTTTTAGAGAAAACGTTAAGGGGTTACAATGCGTATTTTTAAGATGGAGAATGCAAAGTGAACCTAGGTGCGTATGAGGGGTGAATTGACTGCGTATCACGTCATCGGCGGCCAATCGCTGCAATTATCGCGTGATGGGTGACCAATGGGCTGCTGCAGGCGTGATACGTCAGCTAGGAGCAGGATAGCAGATATATCCTATCTTGTGCGTGAACAACGTATTATTGGAAATATTTATTGCTCTGCCTTTACAAGATGCAACGTCGACGGAAGCGCGGGTTGTTGATAAATAGCTGCCCCAAGGCTCACCGATAAGTCCACCCTTGTATAATATTTATTCGTCAGATATAGAGGATGTAGTGACTGACGTGACTTCAGATTTTGAATCATATAATGTTAACAGATATATATGGTGAATTGTATCTTCTGCAATACGCCGATGATTTAACAATTTATGTAATAGATCAATCTATTGAAAGAGCCTCCATTAGACTATCGCGAGCCCTAGCACGTCTAAAGGTATGGTTAGATGAGAATGGATTAGATCTTTCAGTTAATAAAAGTTCCGCTGTTCTTTTTACCCGTATGCGATATCCTACTCCAGTGCTGGTAAAATGTAATGGATTACAAATTCCAGTTGATAAGGAGGCCAAATTTTTAGGAGTAATAATTTTAGATTCGAAATTTAATGGCAATGCCCATAACGAGTATACTGCGTCGAAATGTGAACGTACGTTAAACATAATCAGATGTTTATCGGGAGTGTGGTGGGGATCTCACCCGTTTAACCTAAAATTGCTTTATAACGCTTTAATAAGAAATGTCTTTAGACTATGGTACATTCCTTTTAGAACCTTGTAACGTAGCTGGTTTTAAACAGTTGGATAAGATACAGGCAAAAGCTATGAGGATAATTTGTGGAGCCATGGCATTATCGCCAATAAATGCATTGCAGGTAGAATGCGGTGAACCGTCGCTCTATCTAAGGCGGCAATATCTGCCGGACTAGTTTTTTATTCGCTGTTTGCAATTTTCAAACCATCCCCTTATTCCGAAATTAAAAAAAACTGTTAGATTTAGTAAATAATAATCAATTTTGGTTGCACAAATCTCGCCCTTGCTTAGTTAATAGTTATATGCGATATTTGTCACTTAATGCCCCTACACATAGATTACCTGTTTTCCCGCTTTTTAACTCATCCTTTGAATCCCTTGTTTTAAATCCTGATATCCGCTATGACATAGGTATTAAAAATCTGATAAATATTATTCAAAGCCTTTTTTTAATTATTTAACAACGAACAATTGGCAAGGTTGGCATCACATTTACACGGATGCCTCTAAAATGACAGTAAATAATAATTATAATTGTGTTGGAGTAGGTATTTACCATCTCCATTAGAATATAGTTCAAAAAGTAAAATTTCCACCACAAACTTCTGTTTTTATAGGCGAATGCTTTGGTCTTTTTAAAGCAGTTGACTACATCCTACTAGCAAAGCTTAAAAAAACTGTAATTTTTACTGATTCTTTAAGTGCCCTGCAAGCATTGAATAGATTTACGTTTAGATCAAAATATTTTCCCATAATCATACAAATCAGAAATCTTTTGTACAAATGTATTTTCGGTAATTTGTCTGTTACATTTGTTTGGATTCCAAGTCATTGCGGCATTCTTGGAAACGAGGAAGCAGATAGACTGGCCAAAGATGCAGTTTCTAGTGGAGATGTTTTTCCATGTGTGAATTATTGTCACGACTTGCCGTCTCTTGCCAAGAACTTTCTCCAACAGGATTGGAGTAAGGACTGGGCAGTAAGTAATCAAAGAAAAGGTTGTAATTATAAGTACATACAACCTCAGATTCAGCTTAAGCCTTGGTTCTTCAAAATAAATCTATCGAAAAGTACAACCTCTTCTATAATTAGAATGAGGTTGGGATATGTCACCACACCGGCGCAATTGAAAAGAATTCGAATTCGCAACGATGATGCTTGCGATTGCGGTTTGGAAGTGGGTGATTTAAATCATATTATACTTTCCTGTCATCTGTATGATCACTTCTGTCTATATAATAACCTCTCCTCTATATCTATACCGTTTCCTACTTCTGTTCCAATATTATTAAATTCATGTAACTAATAAATTAATTTATTCTTTTTTATCCCAATATTTATGTTACAATTCAATTAATATTAAAACACATTAAAACACAGCTGGTCCAGTCACTTATATTTCCCATTATAGATTATGGTGATGTGTGCTATTTGGACCTCAATGCTGACAAGCTTGACAAATATGACCGACTCATTAACAACTGTATTAGGTTTATATACAATCTCCGGAAATATGACCACGTATCTTCCTATCGTACTGAGCTGCACTGGTTGCCTGTACGACAACGTCGTTCAGTGCGAGCCCTGTGCATGCTCTATACACTCCTGAACTCCCCTAATTCTCCTGCTTACCTAAAGTCACATTTTCAATACCTTTGCGATAATAACGAAAGAACCCTCCGCTCCTCATATAATGCTCGGCTCGGTTGCCCATCTCATCGCTCCAGTCTAGTCCATTCTTCCTTCCACGTCCAGGCTATTTTACTGTGGAACGCCCTACCTCCGGAAATCAGGTTAAGCCCAACCAGAGAAACGTTTAAACGTAGAGTCCGACTGCTCTATCTAAATAAATTGGCAGAATCATAAGACGTTTAATACAGTATACGTTACTCAGTGTTTTATATGGATGTATGTATAAACTTATGTATATATTATGTATAATGTGTATATATTGTATAGGTTATATATTATAATATGTATAAGTTATGTATTAAATCAATCGCTATAGTAGTATTATTATGTAAATATATGTGTAACTTGATATGTATACTATATTAGTATCTTTATCAGTATTTATTGTTTAAATTCCATTATTTATTTCTCGAATGTGTATTTTTCTCTAAACAGAAAGCACCTGTGTTTTTTCCTTTTAGTTTTGTCTCTGCTACCACCCAATGGTTGACTGGTAGAAAATGCCCTATGGCATTAAGTCCGCCATTGTACATTGTACATAGAGTGTAAAATAAATAAATAAATAAATAATATTTAAATCTATTTAACTTATTAAATGAAACTTTCTAACTAGATCCAAAATCCTAAATTCCGTACTTACTTTGCTTTTCCACCGCCTATTCCCTACCTTTGTTTATGGCAAAGTACACCCCAGTGTCAGTGCCAAAATCGCAATAAAAAAAAAAAAAAAACATAATCAATTAAATATATAATCTGTACCCCTATATATAAGTTACTCTATGGTAATCTGTGATATAAAATAAAAACTAATATTCGATGTGCATAAAATGGCAAGAATTAATAATTCTTTCTTTTGGGGAATATTATTTGCCTCAGTTACGTGGAGCTTGGCTTTGTATTTATATTGGTTGCCAAGTTTGAGTGGTAAGTCATAATTCAAAGCTTTTCAAAACTTTCATGCTTGTGAAAGCCTGTGGTAATTGGTATTAAATGTATTAAATTGAAATATAATTCCCAAACTTTCCCTAGAGTATATAATTAGATATTGCATAATTACACCACGAATTACACCTACATTTTTATAAACGCACTGCTTTATTTACAAACATGATTTTTATATATTAAAGTTATTATTATACTTATTTTATTTTGACTCCAAGGTTTCTGTGCTGTTCATGAGTTCAAGCTATTTTTAGGTAGCACAATATTTAACAGTACAGAAAATAAAATTCAATATCGTTTAGTTAACACAGAAGAGAAAAACAGGATAAAAAACAATGACAAGTCTATTGCTATGCTGCAAGGCAAGAATCTTCTTTACGATAATCCCGAAGATAGCAATGATAGATACATCGGTAAACTGTGGAAATATCGAAAGAACCAATCTGAATATAAGAGAAAGATTATGCTAAAAGAAAAATTCGCCAAACAATTTAGCAAAAAACTTGCTGCAAACCCTGATAAGTCTTTTGGTAATTTGAAATTTATTCTATTCTATCATACTGTTTTGTAAAAAAATTTTTTTTTTTCATTATAGTACCTATAAAAGTAATTACTTCATAAACTAAAAAAAAAAGTATATATTTTTCTGTTTGTAATGATCCAATCATTCAATGCACAGTTAAATATTTGTCTACTTTAGCTGAAGATATATATTTTACGCAATCTTAACTTTCTTGTAGCAAATCAATATGGGCTAATTCATAATGAGGCTGACGTTAAAACAAGAGATGAAGGATACAATCTTCATGCTTTCAATACACTTATTTCTCAAAGGATTGGTAATCACAGAGGCATACCAGATACTAGAAATAAATTGTAAGTTAATTAATATTAAAAAACTTAATTCATCACCTTTTTGTGTTTCATCATGCTGGAAAAAATCTTTAGTCCCAATTTAAGCAATGCCAGTTGGTATTATCCATATAAATCTGTATTATAATGGAGGTAACATAATTTGAATAAAAATGTACTAAAGTAATTCGGCCGGCCAATGGGAATCGCGGGGGGAGGCTGGCGAGTGTAGGTGCGGGCTGTCCTGAGCCAATGTGCCAGAAGTCTTTTGTTTATCGCCTTTCATGTACAAGGGATTCTGTGGCAAGGGTCAATTCACACCGCAATGCAATGTGTGGATGCATTTCTAAATTTGTATGGATTTGAAAGACGTCTCATGTAATTGAGATCTGTCAGATCAGTACAAATTTAGAAATGCATCTACACGTCACGTTGCGGTCTGAATTGACCTACGTACAGTGTTAATTTAGTGCGTTCGCTAACAGCATGAAACCGCCACATAAAAAAATTGATTAAAGAAACTAGGGGTGCATTTTTATTAGTCCTTAACTTGTGCGTTATACAGTATACGGGGAGTCTATGTCAACTAATGGCGCATTTTGATTGGTTGTGGCATGCATTTCAGAAATCTCCCGCACCCCGCATGCGGGCCCTGTCGACCAGTGAAAATGCGCCATAAGGTTAAACATGTGTTTTATTGACATTAAATATTGCATACTATAATCGGGACGCCTCACTAATCCAAAAAGGGTCTTGATTTTGCCCCTCCGGCTTAACGAGGCCCTACTGCATATCATTTTTCTGACACAATATTATATTGAAAACAGATGCCGCTCAAAAGTATACCCTTCAAAACTTCCAAAAGCGTCAATAATTATATGCTTTTACAATGAGCACTTTGATACACTTATGAGATCAGTCCACTCTATTCTGGACCGTAGTGACCTAAAACATCTCAAAGAAATTATACTAGTTGATGACTATAGTGATATAGATGGTTTACATGACCAAGTTGAGAAAGCAGTTGATGAACTGAATAATAAAATGACAAAAGAGGAAGAGATGATAGAAACTAATAAAATTGACGATGAGAGTGTTGCTGATTATATAAATGATGATAAGATAAACCAAGGGAAGGATAAAAACAAGAATGTGCCTCCTACAACAACTGCTAGGATTAATAAAAGTGGGCTCACTATTAAGCTGATTAAAACCAGTAAACGGGAAGGACTGATCCGTGCAAGATTGTTTGGTGCAGACAATAGCGTTGGAGATGTATGTAATTTTCATTGCTTATATTTTAAATAACTATTTCTAGAAATTCTGTTTGTATTAAAATTACAATTATTATATTTATTTGTAGGTACTAGTGTTCCTTGACTCGCATATAGAAGTCAATGTGGATTGGCTTCCACCATTACTTACAAGACTGTCAGAAGGAGTCGACGGTGTGAATGTGCGTTACTCCCCACGGGCCGTTGTACCAGTCATCGACGTGATTAATGCTGATACATTTGAATACACTTCAAGTCCGTTGGTCAGAGGTGGATTTAACTGGGGCTTACATTTCAAATGGGATAGTTTGCCTAAACAGACTTTGAAAGGTAAGTAAAAATCAATCCCCAGAGACTTCATTTATTGCTAACACATGTATGAAAATATTCATAGAAGTACCCAGCTAGATGGTTGGATTGAAACAACAAAATCATGAAAATTGACTTTTATTAATATGACTGAAAATATATTTTGTTTCCAGCACTTTATTTTGTGCAGAGTAGGTAACACATTTTTAATTCCCACTTGCCAGGAAAAATGATGTTTCTTTTATCTTTTATCTGCCCCCACCTTCTGCCCCTACCTGGGTATGCCCATGAAAATATTGTTATCCATCCATCCATCTTTAAGATAATGTCAAGTGAAAATATTTTTAGTCACATGAAACAAAGAGGGAGCTATGGTATCAGAATCTGAATAATGACCAGCGGGGCTAAAATGGTAACGTTTTGCAATTCCTCCAGAAAATGAATTGTCAAAACTGTCAAACTAACAAATGTCAAATTAGTACAAATAGTGCAAATTATAGGTCTACCAGAATCTGATGGCAATTTTTGACAGCGAATTTTCAAAAAATATCCTAAATCATTGGATAAATTTTCATATTTGCATGTTTAATACACAGATTAGTTGCTAAAAGAAAAGGATCAACATGTTTTATTTCAATTACCCCGATATTGCTAGAGACTAGAGTCAATTTATTTTCTCACTTTTTGCCATCAGATTCTGGTATACCTATACTAGGGTTGCCAACCGTCCTGTTTTCCCAGGACATGTCCTGGTTTTTGTAGTGTCCTAGGACGTCCTGAATAGTTTTTCAGCAGCGTCCTGGGTAGTCCTGGGTTTTTTAATTTTAAAATTCTCGCGCCTCTTTTCAAATTTTTACGCTAGGAGCGAGAAATGTGATTATTTTAATTACTTGAATTCCATTTCATCTGTTTTCACTAGATATTTATTTAACTATTGCAACTCTATTAAGAGGGCGGTTAACGCAAGAAGTCAAACATCGTCCTTCTCTCTTTACCACTCACGCCCGTCTTTCATATGCCAGGTGAAAAGGGACGACGCGGGATCATCACCAAGTTAGTTTTTCTCAATAACTTGATAAATGATAGAATTTTATACAATGTGTTAAAATATTAACTTAGTTTAATGCACGGTTACGCCTTACGGCAATATAATATGAAAAATTCGTGAAAATTAGATGCATCGTTGTGATTTTTTCTATCGAGAAAATTTTAAGATGACGTGTTTTCGCTCATATGAAATTCTTGGAAATACAATGTAGTATCTATGTTTAGAAAATGAAACAATTTGGGGCTTATTTTCAAGTATGAAAATGAATTATAAAATCGATAATTTTGGGTTAGTCGCCCCCTTAATGCGTCCTGTTTTTATACTGAATTGTCCTGGTTTTTCCAACTTCAAATCCTGGTTTTTTAAATTTGAGGTTGGCAACCCTAACCTATACTAGACATAATAATTATGAATAATTGCAAACAGAGCGATTTTTAAAAAATAAATCATAATAATTATGATTCGGTTTTAGGGTTCCGTACCCAAAGGGTAAAAACGGGACCCTATTACCAAGACTTCGATGTCCGTCCGTCCGTCCGTCCGTCTGCCTCAAGGCTGTAACTCAGGAACTGCTATAGCTAGACATCTGAAATTTTCACAGATTATGTATTTCGGTTGCTGCTATAACAACAAATACTAAAAACAAAATAAAATTAATATAATTAAGGAGGGCTCCCATACAACAAACGTAATTTTTTCGGCCTTTTTTGCTCTGTATCAGTAATGGCAACAGGTAGGCACATGATATGAAGGCCTTGATTGTAGGTATGTCTACTTCAATAATAATTAATGATAATATTTAAAAAAAATAAAAGTTTAAGGGGTAGTCCCATACAAATTTTTGCACTATAACGGTACGGAACCCTTCGTGCGCGAGTCCAAGTCACTTGGCCTATTTATTTAAAATCACTTTGCTTGAAATTCTTCTTCTTTTAATAATGGCCGACTCGGTGAGTTGCCAATGTCAGAGTGGCTCGAAAGACTGCTCTATGTAGTGAAGGTCTGGTGAAGTAACAAGAGTATGGTTACAAAACAAAATTAAATATTTACAGGAGTTGATTGACCTAAAACATACACACACGTTAGTAGAAACATCACAATTTAATATTATTATCACGAATATATGCAGGAGAAAAATAAAATATATATAACAAACAATTTATTTAAATATCTATCACAAATAAACAAAATATGTATATTATAATTTAATAAGCATCATTATCATAAATTAATTATTATCAAAAGAAAAGAAAATAACCGAGTGGGGGAGAGGCGTGCTCGTCTATGACGTTCAACTGACTATCCATCAACTGTCAACTGACTGTCCAAATATCAATTGACTATTCAGCAACTATCAACTGACTATCCAACAAAAACTATTGCGGAAGTAATTATTTATAAAATATTAAATTACAAATATTTCTTACTCTCCCACGCGGCCAGCAGCAGCGCTGACAAGCAGCTGTTTGAGCTCGCGAATTACTTAGGGAGAATACCCATACTACGTGACATACTTTTTTTTTTTTTTTTGATTTTTTTTTTTAAATTATTATAATATGGGAATAGAAAGTGAAAAAAAAAAATGGTCTTTCAGCGCTGATACTTTCACAGTGAACTCTATGTGAGGAACACATACACTCCCTAAAGTATAATCACTTAGATTTATGTATAATATAATGTAAGTCTAAAATTACAATAGAACAATCAGAGAAATTATTTTCTAGGCAGATGGCGGACCTAAGTAATTTGGTCGCGTTTAAAGTGAAACCCAACCGACAGATCTCAATTAACATTGAATTGACATGATCCCACTATATGGCGAATATATCGCGAAAAGTACCAATAATTGGGTCATAGTGTGATGACCCATGGTATAATTATGGTTGTGATGATGATGATGATGAAATTGATGTGTTGGCTTATGCTTTCAGTTGTTTAAACAACGCCGAAATCCCCGAACCTGTATCTATAAGCATTAAAAAGTTCTGTTCGGTACCTTCGGATCCAGGGTATAACCTGGTGCGAAGTCTTACTTTTTGGTAGCATTTACCTCGAACGCTTTAGAAAAAATCGAAATCACTATATGTTTCGATACAAATTTCAAGAATTCCCCTCGATTACTCATGGATCCCATCATCAGATCACCACTTTTATGAACATGGTACCATATTCGAATCAAACCCTATACAACACAAAAATAATTTTGAAAATCGGACTACAAACGGCTGAGTAATTGTTGAACATACATAAAAAAAAGACTGGTTGCACTCCGGGAGTGCCGGCAGAAGTGAAAACTTGATTATTAACGTTGTGCATTTATTTAACCCATTTTTTATGAAAATCGAATTTTAAAAAATCGTCAATCAAGTTGTTTTTGGTAGCATTTACCTCGAACGCTTTAGAAAAAATCGAAATCACTATATGTTTCCATACAAATTCCAAGAATTCCCCTCGATTACTCATGGATCCCATCATCAGATCACCACTTTTATGAACATGGTACCAAATTCGAATCAAACCCTATACAACACAAAAATAATTTTGAAAATCGGACTACAAACGGCTGAGTAATTGTTGAACATACATAAAAAGAAGACTGGTTGCACTCCGGGAGTTCCGGCAGAAGTGAAAACTTGATTATTAACGTTGTGCATTTATTTAACCCATTTTTTATGAAAATCGAATTTTAAAAAATCAAGTTGTTTCGATCAAGTTTCGATCAAGTTTCGATCGAGTTTCGATCAAGTTTCGATCAAGTTTCGTTCAGGGTTTCGATCAAGGTTTCGATCAAGTTTCGATCAAGTTTCGATCAGGTTTCGATCAAGGTTTCGATCAAGGTTTCGATCAAGTTTCGATCAAGTTTCGATTAAGTTTCGATCAAGTTTCGATCAAGTTTCGATGAAGTTTCGATCAAATTTCGATTAAGTTTCGATCAAGTTTCGATCAAGGTTTCGATCAAGGTTTCGATCAAGTTTCGATCAAGGTTTCGATCAAGTTTCGATCAAGTATCGATCAAGTTTCGATCAAGTTTCGATCAAGTTTCGATAAAGTTTCGATCAAGTTTCAAATTGAGTTCGAGTTCGAGTTCGACACAAACACTACTCTCCAACCGTCTTACGCGTTTTGTATGGTTTTTCGATCAACACTAAAATCTATCGCGAGTTTCACAGTGTTTACCCATCCCACAAATGCTCAACGCCGCTAAAGAAGTTTTCACTTCAAAAAATACATACAGCCGAACGTATTACCTCCTCCTCTTTGGAAGTCGGTCAAAAAGGAAGATCTTCCGACCGAGCGAGATAGCATGCTCGGTCAGGCCGAAGCCCACAGACGTCATTTCAGACGTTGTATATATCTTGCCGTTCTCCGAAACTTCGATAGCGCGATGTAGGATTGTTAGGCTAATTGTGGGTACCGCCACAATCGCAAATCGCTTGCGACATTGCGAAGGCCTTTGATCGGGTTTGGCATAAAGCGCTGCTATCACAGCTTCCATCATACGGGCTGCCCGAGATATTATGTAAGTGGGTCACTGGTTTCTTAGCAGACAGAAGCATAAAGGTCGTAGTTGACGGTGAATGCTCGGAAACTCAGTCTGTTAATGCTGGTGTTCCTCAGGGCTGTGTGCTATCGCCTACTCTATTCTTACTGCATATCAATGACATGTTGCAGACCAGCGGCATTCATTGCTATGCAGTGACAGTACACGTGATGCTGTATATACCGGCTCCCCCAATATTTCTCGGCAAAGTGTCACTGAGAGTCGAAAAAACTTGTGTCTAAGGTGAAGAATTCATTGGAGAAGGTCTCTGAATGGGGTAGACGTAACTTGGTTCAATTCAACCCCGCCAAGACACAAGTCAGCGCGTTCACCACTAAAAAGTCACCAATGGTCGTATATCCTCGTTTCGAGGGCACATCTTTAACCATCTCCCCTAGCATTGAGATACTTGGCGTCAACATATCGAGCGAAGTCCAGTTCCGATATCATCTAGACTCTAGAGGGTAAGGCCAAATTAGCCTCGAAGAAGCTTGGTGTTCTTAACAGAGCGAGACAGTACTTCAGTCCGGACCAACGCCTACAACTCTACAAGGAGCAGGTTCGGCCTCATATGGAATATTGTTTTCATCTCTGGGCAGGGGCGCCAAAATACCAACTGCTCCCTCTGGATCGTATCCAACGAAGGGCCGCTCGAATTGTTGACTGCTATAGTGTTTCAAACAGCTTGGACCCCTTGGAATTACGCCGAGATGTAGCATCACTCTGCATCCTCTATCGGTTGTATCACGGGGAGTGCTCTGAGGAATTGTTCGGAATCATACCACCTGCAACTTTTCGCCATCGTCCCACGCGAAAATCATACCATCCTCACCTCGATGAGTGGCAGTCTTCCACGTTGCGTTTTTCACGTAACTTTCTGCCGCGCACAGTAAAACCCTGGAACGAACTGTCACCAGCAGTATTTCCGGACCTATACGACCTGCAAACCTTCAAGAAAACAGCGTATTCCCTCTTAAAAGGCCGGCAACGCACCTGCAGCTCTTCTGATGTTTCGAGTGTCCATGGGCGACGATAGTTGCTTACCATCAGGTGACCCGTTTGCACGTTTGCCCCCTTATTTAATAAAAAAAAAATCACATGACCATACACACCAAATCTCATGGCATAAAATAATATTGGCCAAATCACATGACCATACATAAAAGTTATATTTTGAATTAAATCATACATATTACTTATTATAAATCTCGATGTATCAAAGAAGAAACAAAATCATCTCAAGATTAAGGGCTACACTGAACAACACACTCAGTGGATCTAAACTTTAGACTTTTATACTATTGTAGTGTATCGTTCGGCCAATTTGACATTACCACAAGTTATAGATAGGTACTTAAACTTAAAAATAAAATTAAAGACACAATACTGTCTGTGTACTGTCGCTGCTGGGCCGCAACATACCGCCCGCCTTGGAAATACCAGCTTCCAACATCAGGACTCGTTGTCGAGACGTCTGAACACCAACGACCCCTTGGTGGAACATTATAAGATGGAGCATGATGGAGCAGCTGCTCTCACGGCCTGCCCAACCTCCAGTCCACAAATTAAACAAGTACCATGGCGTGGTTCTAGAATCTAAATATTCCCCATAACCTTTAGAGAAACACAGATATTGGTAGATATTCTATCGTTCAAAATTGTTCTCTATTTATTGACAATAACTGTTTTTTAAGTTTCCTTGCTATACCTGATCTAATCAGAAAGAATATTCATTATTAGCAATAAAATTGTATATACTATTACAATTATTGAAAGAATTACCAGTCTCTTTCTATTTACATAATTTACTTTTATGGGTAAACCGATTCAACTATTCTTTAGTAGATTGTCTGTGTTATCTAATACAATTCGCGATCATGACTCTAAACACAACTAGAGGTATGAAATCAACACTAAGGCCCATAAAATGTTAGGATTCGTTCTAAGATCTAATTCCTCCACAAACACATTACAAAAGATTCATTTGGTTTTTAACACTCAAAAACCTCTAATGTAAACAATAATTATACACCACACAATATGTCTCTAACTGTGTCTATTCAAATGTATCTATGTCCCTTCTGTATTATGGAACAGATATATTACATAATAAACTATGTGTACCTAGGTAAAATAGCACAGAATTATATAAATTCTTTTTATAACCCTATAATAATGTTTTCCACCAATTATTGTAAAAGCAACTCTTATTAGAACTGCTCAAAATGAATTAAGTATATCAGTGACACTAATGATGCTATTTGCTATTAGGTATTTATTTAGTTGGTCGCATAAGGACCTCTCTATAATTTTATCTAAAATAGACAGTATTGTAATAGGACGATAATTATTATAGTCGGTTACTTTTCCTTTCTTATATATAGGTCTTACTACACCAATTTATTTAAATTATAGATTACTTTAGTGCTTGTTAATTCAACCACTATTGATTTCGTTTCCGTGTTTATAAAAATGCACTGATTGCATTGAAACTCGGGCTTGAACAAAGTGCTCAATTAATTAGACATAACTTGTTTTTTAACACTTTTAACCCCGAGGTTATCTATATTTTCCATTCCAAGACATAACAACGATAACTTAATTTAATTTATAATCTTACTACATGACGCCCGCAACTCCGTTGCACCCACAAATTCATTTTTGCGCGGGAACCGTACATATTTTCGGGAATACGACTATCCTATGTCGTTTCCTAGGACTCAAAGTAGCTGCATACCAAATATCTAAATCTGTTGAACTCTCTAAGAGTAAAGTGGTAACAGACAGTCAGACATGAAACAGACAGGCTTATTTATTGTATTGAGTAGGTATGGAAGTAGGTATGGATTAATGATTTAGTTTGGCAATGACAAGCCTAAGGTACTCTACAAACAGCCGGAATTTCATAACCGGAAATTCATATTATTAATTCAGAAAGGCCGGAATAATCTCAAGTTTATCTTAAGTTCGAGGGTTAAGACAATTTGAATTATTGTTCTCATCAGTTTCATTTCTTGCCACAAGTTTATAATATGAAAATGAATAAAAAAATATCTGCATAAAAATGACAGGTTATAGGCATCCATTACACGGTAGGTTCCTCGTCAGTCAATTCCATCAATCATGAATTATCTTTGACTGATGGTGACTGATGGACTGACGAATGTATCCAGATTTTCGTCAATCACTGTCAGTCACGATCTTACACGGTAGCTTACCCATCAGTCACAGTCATGACAACGTGGTAAAACTGACAGCAAAACCTACCGTCTAATCACTAATGGATGCCTAATACTTCAGTTTCACAACACAACAGTTGTACTACAACAGTTTCTTTACTTAGCTTTGATTGCAATTTACAGACGATGAAGACTTCGTAAAACCTATTCGCTCTCCAACAATGGCTGGTGGTCTGTTCGCTATATACCGTAACTATTTCAACCACGTGGGTAAATATGATGCAGGCATGAATGTATGGGGTGGAGAGAATCTGGAAATTTCGTTTCGGGTAAGTTTAAGTAAGTTTGTTTTTTTGACTTGTGTTTGGATTTCATCGTGATCGCTTACTATCACTCTTAGTCGCACCAAAACAAAGAATAGATTGAGTGTCAGAATAATAAAAAATATATATTTACCAAGTCATACTAATTAACTAAATGTCTGGTAAAAGGTATTCCATGAGTCTGCATCTGATCTTTCGCCGGACACGTCACTTAGGGTTCCTATAGGCCAGTGGTTCCGAACCTGGGGATAATTACCTCCGCGGGGGTAAAACAGCTATTCAATAAGGGTAATGTTAATAGCGTTCAGAAAATAGCGGTCAAGCGGGAAGCGAGATTCATACTAATCTATTTTATATATTTATTATAAAACAAAGTCGCTTTTTTCCCTCATGCCTCTTTGTTCCCTTTAATCTTTAAAACTACGCAACGGATTTTGATGATTCTTTCAATGTTAGATAGCCTATTTATCGAGGAAGATTATAGGCTATATTTTATCACGCTAATACTAATAGGAGCAAAGAAATAGAGGAGAAACTTGAACTCGCTAATCTCAGGAACTACTGGTCCGATTTGAAAAATTCTTTCAGTGTTAGATAGCCCATTTATTGAGGAAGGCTATAGGCTATATTTTATCACGCTAAGACTAATAGGAGAGTGTGGAAAAAACGGGGGAAATTATTTGAAAGGGCTTATCTCGCGAACTACTGAAGCTTACTATTTTTATGTTATTTGGCACAGATAAGAAGTAGACCACGTGTTCAGCTAGAAAAAAATTATCGGACGCATCCATAAGTCGCGACTGATGGATGTGACTTAACAATGTGCACGATTCATCTGCGGACCTATATGTTGTAAATTGCGCTCCTAGACATTGCTCCCAGCTCCCAGACACTGCCTAGTGCCTAGCTGGCCGGTCGTGAAACTGGTAACAATCTAAACGAGTGTGGGAAGGAATTTATATTAAACTAGATGACGTCTGCAATTCCGTTGCGCAGGAATTCGTTTATCGCGTGGGAACCGTATATTTTACCGGGATAAAAGTATCCCGGGACTCAAACTATCTCCATATCAAATTTCAGCCAAATCGGTTCAGCGGTTTGGGCGTGAAGAGGCAACAGACAGATAGACATACTTTCGCATATATAATACTGGTATGGATGTTATTTTATTACAGATTTGGATGTGTGGCGGCGTTTTGGAGCTTATACCGTGCAGTAGGGTAGGCCATGTGTTCCGCAAAAGAAGGCCTTACGGTTTTGGCGATAAGGAGGATTACATGCTATACAACTCCATGAGAATGGCCAGAGTTTGGATGGATGAGTATGTGGTAAGTATTCTGTATATAAACTATAGTCAGATCCGAGAAATCAGTCACGCCATGTTAGTCAGAACATGTATAGATCAGTTAACTAAAGCTGGCACGTTCACAGTGCTGTTACTTATGCAATTTCACCATACAGTATGTTTAAAAATATAATATGTTTGCATCATGATAAAAATTATCGTATAATCTGCGTACGATAATAATATGCTATCGTACATCGTACGTACGCACAAAATTATCGTATGTGTACGATAATTATCGTACGGTTCCGAACGCTGGCCGCTCGCCGATCACACGTTACCGACTTGTAACATCACGCTGTATTTATAAACAGTAGCATAAGAAAAACATTAACTGTCCCCTTCACGCTCATAAGATAGAACACGCGCGAGAGAGACGGGCAGACTTTTTATGATGCGTATACAGTACGACGTCACGCCACGCGCTTATTCACAGACACTACACAAGCGCAAATTTTTAAATGTGTTGATCGTGCCAGCTCTTGTTAACTGACCTGTACGAAAGTTTGTGACTAGATTCGTGGTTTGCATAATACGGGGCTATTTATCCACACTCTAAAATCTAAATGAAACTCAATAAGTAAATTTATATACATAATTTAAGTTTAAAAATGTGTATGAAATGAAATTTAATACTATGTATTTTAAATATATATTATAAATGTGCTAAACAAGACCTTAGAAAAAACTGAGATTGAATACAATGCATACAATCATAATAATTATAAAACGTTTCTCACTTAATGTCTGTGTGTAGTATACAGGGTGCAATTAAACCTTCCTGCCAAATTTTGATATTATAGGTATGTATGATCCTTGTTAAAAATAATAAAAAATGTATTTATAATCACTCAGTACTAAAATATTGCGAGATAGCTTCCGAAGATATCATTAAAAACACCACAATTAATGGACACGATGCGTAGGCCGCGCGTGACGTGCCCCCGCGCACGCGCTCCCCCTGCGTCACCCCCGCTCATACCCTCGCGCCGCGAGTGACCGTTCTGCAACGATTTTAAATGGGATAAAATATGTCATTGAAAAAAAAAACACCTAACTTTTTTTGTTAAATGGACTCTCTTAATGATAGCTAAGCCCTGGAAAAAAATTGGTAGGAAGGTTTAATTGCTCCCTATATATCGATTTAATATATTATTATTACTTCTTATCGTTAACTTAACGAAATCGTTACTTAATATTTTTAATTACAGGATAAAGTGATAGAACAGAACCCATCGGCAGCTCACGTGGACGTAGGCGACATTTCGGAACGCAGGGCTCTACGCACCAGCCTGAAATGCAAGTCGTTTAAGTGGTACTTAGACAACGTTTACCCAGAGATAGAAGATACACTCAACACAGCCGCTAAGAAGAGGATATCCGCTTTGAACGATCCGGACAAGAATAAGTTTCAGCCGTGGCATTCTAGGTAGGAAAACAAAGTGACAAACACTTATTACAATACTACATCAGTAGCAAATATTATGTAACTTCTTGGGTCAAAAATAATATAACGTCTAATATTTCTTTTCATTATTTAAGATTATGATAATAGGGAATATTCAGTGCCGTAAATAGCATTTTTGCGCCCTGTGCGTGACTTTATAACTGCACCCTTGTTTTTTAAGACTTATAATTAACTGATCACCAGAAATAGTAACATTTCACAGACAGAAATAGTAAACGATCACCAAAATGTAGACCACCATTTGAATGTAAAATGATAACCAAAGATTTAACATCTTACAACCAAAAACAGTAAATTATCACCAAAATTAGTAAATGACCACCAAAGGTGAATGGCAGGCTTCTATGGGACTTTCGTACAGCCAAAAAAAATTCGTGTTTTGAGATGTTTTTTGTCTTATTTGGTAGATAATGTGGTACATAAGAACTCTGTAAAATCTTAGATTTTTAAAACTTGGGACATAAAAGTTATAGCCAGTTTTGTTGTTTGACATTTTGAGGTTATATACATTATGTATCAGCTGTACCTATACGTTTTCGTAAAAAGGTAGTTATATACACAATAATTATTATTATTATTAGCCGTTTGTGTCCCACTGCTGGGCAAACTCCTCCCCTCTATAACAATGTAATATTCATAAATACAATGCACTATGGTACTTATTTTTACCGTTTTACATAATAATTATTAGGAAGATAATTTGAGATGAGGATGGTTAATGTAATACTCATAAATCCAATGCACTACTTATTTTTACCGTTCTACATAATAATAGGAAGACAATTTGAGATGAGGATGGTATCCACTCAGTGGGAAGAACTCGGACATAGGTACCTTTACCTATAGTGTGCCCATAGTATAAAACAGAATGAATGCATCAATATAATAATGATGAAGTTTAATAGCGGTAGTGCCACGCTGCTAGACCTGCAGTCAAAATGGACATTGGACAGCCGTAACCGGGGAACCCTCTCACCCTCTCATAACCCTCTCAATACCCTCTCTAAAAATTGTGTTAAATAAAAGCTTCAGTTGTTGTTTTGTATGTTAAGTGAGAGTGCTGGATACAAAAATTCCTCTTGGTCTGGACACTAAAATCCTCCCTTTGTTTCTATAACTCACTCTTCAAGCTCGGCAAGGCATTATTAATACTTCTAGTGTTTTAACTTTTAAATCTTTATAGACTACGGAGCTGTTTAAGCATTTCATTACTTACCTATAATCATAATATGCTGTTTTGTGCTTGTTCGCACATTGTAGATTATAAAAGGTTCTGGTGCAGGTAATAACAACACTTTATTTTTAAGAACATACTTTATTATAACTTAATAATTGATTTATTTATTCTTAATATAACTTCATCTAAGAAAGGGGCAGGTCGGGTCATACCCTCTTGGCTAGGATAGCTTAGGTACCAAATGATGCTCATAACATGCATCCCACTATTCTTAAGCCTACAATGCAGTTACAGCAATAGTTTTGATAGCGTCCTGACCATTCATGTTTGTTCAGTTTCAATAAATACAAAATAAGTTTTTCCAGAAGAATGGCGGGACTTTATTTTAGCTTTGAGCACAACAACACAACACAGACACAGTCAACTCGAGGCACAACATTTTGCTCAGAATTCATGCATTCTTGAAAAACACAATGTCCTGGTGTTGCAGCTGCTCTTCTTAATTTGAAGAACACAGTAGATGACATCTGTAAATAAATCATTTAATGAGATGAATATAGAACAACATTAATGAAAAACAAATTAATACCTCAAGCCCCAAATGGTCACATGCCACTGCGATAACAATAGAATTCAAAGAATCTGCGATCGAGGTATTAAACATTGACATATTAAGTTCATTTGATTATTAGTTTAAAATATATTCCTTTTGTTGCTCCAGCAAACGCGTATTCGTTTTCAGGATTCCACTCTAAGTCTGAAGTTGTGATGTCCAGACTGGCCACATACTGCATACATTAAAGCTGAATCTACATGTGCGTAAGGTGCGGATGGTTGAAAGTCCTCAATTACTTGGACTATTCTGGTTTTTTAGGCTCTCAACCAACAAGGCACACAAGCTTCATCTTGAGATCGAAGCTGAAATAAAAAATATAATTAGAGAACAGCTTGCAATGAATCAGGTATTACTTTATCAGAAGGAGTGATTCCCTCGATTGAGTTATTAATAATACTTTGCTAGAGTAGTTTCATGAGACAAGTAACATATTTTAATATCATAATGTATGGTTTAAAATGAAGGGAAAACAACCTATACGTACACATAAAACCTATATATACACATAAAACTTAATAAGTTCATGGTTAGGCTAACAAATGTAAAATATTATTTGTATCAGACTACTTACATATCCAGGATATATCAACAGTCGAATAATATTCGGCAGATGTTCACTCTAGCCTGCCTTCTCAATCTGGTTTGTAATACATTGCAAACTCGCCATGTTACATGTAAGTAGCGTCCTTTCGCGAAATCACTATCAATTAGAGATAGGTAAGTACGGAGGCACATATTATAATGCTTAACCAAGAAACTCAAAATTCACGTAACGTAAAAACAGCCAATAAATTCAGATCACAGATGTACCGTATTCAAAAGCCATAATCCAAAACAGCATATATATATATAAATAAGAGTTTAATGATAATTCATGACAAACGTTTCGACATTATTAAATAACTTAAGTATTTGTTATTTTATTGTATTTTACTTATGGCAACTTCCAGAAAATATAACCGCGTTCAGTTTATCAACTTTCTACGTCAAAACATTGAAATGTTTTTAATGTTATTATTAATTATTCCGGAGTTCTAAAAATGATTTACATATATCAAAGTAAATGGTTTAATTGCCTTAATACATGGTATAAATTTTGTTGAAAAACAACAACAAAATTATGCTGTACGGATCCTGCCATCGCCTTTAGTAAATGATCACCAACATTATACTAGCATTTTAATGTAAAATTATCACCAAAATTAGTAAATGATCACCAACATCATACTAGCATTTTAATGTAAAATTATAAATAAAGTATTTTCATTTTGCCATCCTATTAAAGAAAAATTAACCGAGAAAATCATTGCTCCGGAGAATAATAAATAATAAAAACCGGACTACATTTTAATTTTAAAAGGAGAAACAAAAGAATTACATCTCGTTATTTGACTATCGTAAATAAATAATAATATAATGATAACGGGACCAGTATAAGTATCTCCATACCAAAGTTCAACAAAATCGGTTCAGTGGTTTGGGCGTGAATAGGTTACAGACAGTTAGACAGACATACTTTCGCATTTTTAATATTATTTATTAGTATATAAAACTCTCATCATCCATGCTAATATTTTAAATTGGAATGGGTAGGCGTCCGTCTGTTATGTCTTCAGGTTCAAACTGCTGAATATAACAATAATATGGAGTTATAAATTATAATACTTCCTTGTTAATTATATGCTTGCATTTTTTGTCAATCGTAATGATTTATTTGCACAGAAATATCGCATTGACTTGCTCGCAAGGATTTGGTGATCATTTACTATATTGACGTTCGATTACAATTTGAAGTGTGGTCGTGACAAAAATAGCTGGTACCTAGTATTGCAATTTTAGAGTTTCTTTTTTTGGTGTTAAGTAACTTTTTTTGGTAAACAAGTTTAGAGTATCAAAGCATTTTTTGGTGGTCATTATATTTGTTCCCGTTTTTTAACCGACTTCCAAAAAGGAGGAGGTTATATTATTATGTTCGGTTGTGGATATTTCTTTTTTACTACATTGGGAACTTATCGGGATCAATTCGAACAAATAAGTCTGCCTGGTCTGGCCATTCCTGCGCCCTGCAGAGTCTACGCCCTGTGCCTGGGCACTGGTGGCACCGCCCTATTTACGGCACTGGGAATATTACGCAAAGATCAGAGCAGAGGGTGCCTAGCACACACAGTGAACAACCCGACCAAAATCCGACATGTTACACAAGTCATATTAGTCATAATCACAGGCTACACGGTCAAATTCTCATCAATCTGATCCATCAATCTGATTGACGGAATATTGATGGTTATAAAAAGTTCATATTAAAAATACGATCAATCCATCAATCCGAGTCGTACACGATCAAATTTTCGTCAATCCGTACCGGATTGATGGATCAGATTGATGAAAAATTTACCGTGTAACCGGTGACTTATATAAGCAATATTGACAAACATTATCAAATGTCGAACAAAACTTTTTGTTTTCTTTCTATGCTGATGCTGTCTCTTAGACTACGGGGCCACGTCGAAAATGGATGGGTCATATGAACCACCTGGGGACGTATATAGGACGATATTAGAGCATAAAATAATAAGATTTAGCATTATGCCGTCACTTGTAAGCTGTCCAACTGAGTGCTGGTGAGAATTCAAAAGTGCATGTAGGGTGAGTACATTTTGGTCATATGATCCTGTAGGTACGGCATTTTTACCATCGATAGACACATGAAAAATAATAAGAAAGCCCGCAGTGCCGTACAAAAATGATGCGCCACTAAGTCGGTATTTTTATTTTATTTTCTGACAATTTCCATGGCAAATTTGGTCATTTGTTTAAATACAGCTTCGAATCAATTATTCCACAACGCCGTACAAAAATAATGCGACAATGGAAAAAACGAGGGTTACTACCCCCTCTTTTGTAGTGGTCCGGAGGGATTTGAATCAACATAAAATTAATTAATTTTGAAAGTATCTTATGCATAGATAATATTTTTTTACATGCCGTACATTTTCGTTAGTCCAAAGGTTTGTAGGAGAAAAAAAAAAAACTCAAGCAAATATCCATAGCACTAAATGTAAGAAAAGTCCATACAACGAAATATATCGATTATTTTCTAAAAAATAGTTGTTTTATTAGGGTTCCGTACCCAAAGGGTGAAAACGGATACCTTTTACTAAGACTTCGATGTCTGTCTGTCTTCAGGCTGTAACTCAACAACGGTTATAGCTAGAGATTTGAAATTATCAGAGATTATGTATTTCTGTTGCCGCTATAAGAACAAGTACTAAAAACAAAATTAAATAAATATTTAAGGGGGGCTCCCATACAACAAACGTGATTTTTTTTCAATTTTTTGCTCGATATCAAAAACGGCAACGGGTAGACATCTGAAATGTTCACAAAATACTCAATTTTATTTTTAATTTAAAAATCAATAGTAACATTAAAAAAAGGGGTATTGTATATAATGTAATTAAGGGGTATTGTATATATAAATTACATTATGTTATAATT
Source organism: Lysandra bellargus (assembly GCA_905333045.1). Taxonomy (NCBI): domain Eukaryota; kingdom Metazoa; phylum Arthropoda; class Insecta; order Lepidoptera; family Lycaenidae; genus Lysandra; species Lysandra bellargus. The sequence goes on along the minus strand of HG995319.1, from coordinate 10,516,485 downwards.
ACATTATAATGTAATTAAGGCCATACAAAAAAACACAATAGGGATGATGACAAGGTCAAAGATTATCGAATTTTGTTAACAAAATAAAGAAATCACGGTAAAAAATAAGTTTTCCCGAAATTTCAGCTCGATAGCATTTGTATTTTTTTGCTATGCGCCTTCAAAGTTGGATAATCAAGTCGAATTTTTTTTCAATTAAATTTCTTAATATTTTTATACCATTCGATTACTTATACAATTAAAAGTAACTTTTGTTATGAAACCACTTTATGAAAGTGGTTTCATAACAAAAGTTACGCAAACGCAATATTTAATATACCTATCGAACAAAATTCTCTCCCGATCCATACAAACTACGAAAGAGTGACGTCAGTCTTTCGTAGCACTTTGTATGGAGCGTTTCGGGCAGGTCTATTTTATGAGATATTTGAATTGTCATATCTTGGTGAATTTTTAAGCTATCAGAGTCATTCTTTCAGCGATGTTTCTATTTTTTAAGGGTCTTTCAATTACCAATAAGAAAAAAAAATAGTCATCAAGCCTATTATTTTGCTCTATAATGTTACTTACTCTGCATTAAAATGTACGGCATAATTTTTTTCCTAATTTATTTATCTGAGTACTATATAAGACGAAGGAAAAATGTAGAAAATTGCTTTATTTTATTAATCTATGAATATTTAAAATTTCAGATTTTGTTTTTCTGTTTATTTTTTAGAACAATTGTATTTTAACAATATCATATTAAAAATAAAGTCGCCGTACAGAATCAAATAATTTTACAGCTTAAAAAATGGACAAAAATTTTTTGACGGCATTATTTTTAACAGTACTTTTGAGTGCTAAAATAGTACTTGGAACCGAAGCCGTACTGTTTCAGATGACCCCCCGGACCCCTGAAAAACAGGGGTTTGTAACCCTCGATTTTTTTCTATTGTTGCATTATTTTTGTACGGCGTTGCCGAATAATTGATTCGAAGCTGTATCCAAACAGTATGAAACGTATGCCGTATAGAATCAAATGACCAAATTTACCATGGACATTGGCTGAAAATAAAATAAAGATACTGACTTGTTGGCCCATCATTTTTGTACGGCACTGCGGGCTTTCTTATTATTTTTCATGTGTCTATCGATGGTAAAAATGCCGTACAGGATCATATGACCAAAATGTACTCACTCTACATGCACTTTTGAATTCTCACCAGCACTCAGTTGGACAGCTTACAAGTGACGGCATAGTGCTAAATCTTATTATTTTATGCTCTAATATCGTCCTATATACGTCCTCGTCATATGACCCATCCATTTTCGACGTGGGCCTGTAGTCTATCTAGCTTGAAATTATTGCAGTAATAATATATCCTATTGTTTTATAATTAATGTATGTACTACTATTAAAGAAGTAGATTAAAGGCCATTAGGACTTAGGGATATTGGGCTTTATATAGTACATAAGTCTCTCTGCCTTTAAATAAATTTGTATTTGTTATTAACAGGAAGAGAAACTACACAGACTCATTCCAACTGCGTTTGAAGAACACAACATTGTGTGTGCAAAGTGCTAAGGACATCAAGACTAAAGGCAGTAGTCTGATTCTAGCCAACTGCATTAGGACTCTCAATCAGGTGAGAATTTTATCATAATTCGATAAGTATTTTTTGCGTAAAGCTAAATCCAGTTTAAACAGCTCACGAGTTACAGCTTACCAGCCGAGTGAGAGTCTCAATTGCTTGTACCCTTAGGAAGCGGAAAAACTTGAATTTATTATCTATCCTATCCAAATTTCAAATGTAACCTATTTGTATATATAAATGTATGTTTCACCTTGTAACAGATAGACGGCGAAATATCAGTTCTGTGTGCTTAGTCAAAATGCCAAATCCTTTACATTTTCTACATCTAAGAACCAGCGTTGCGTCGACGCAGCGCTGCCGTTTGACACATAGCCGGCCACACGGCGCGCTGCGTCATCGCAGCATTATTACGAAGCAGTGTTAACGTGAACACCCCCTCCCGCTTCGTCTCGGGGCTGCTGTCCGTCATGTGTGCGCTGCGACGACGCAGCGCGCCGTGTGAACACCTTGATTATTTGTATGTAAAACAACGCAACGGCAGCGCTGCGTCGACGCATCGCACGATGTGCAGTGGCTCTAATTTGGCTATCTTTTGATAGCCAAATTAGCCAACCAACCAAAAACCAGCGTATGCAATGATTAAGCATCCTGATTACGAAAGCACTAAACTCCGTTTCTAGAGCCCAACTTTTTTCTCCTCAGATGTGGTTCGAGACGGATCGTCACGAGTTGGTGCTGGGACGTATGTTGTGTCTGGACGCGTCCAACACCGTCGCGCCTGTCATCAGCAAGTGTCACGAGCTAGGCGGTACACATGAGTGGATGCATAAGGGTGTTGTGAGTATATTTATTTAATTTAATTTGGAAATGGAATTTATTATATTATGTCAGGTATTTTTATGGGATGAAGCCTGTATTTTTTTTATTAGCTGACCAGGCAAACGTATTTTGTCATTTAACACTTTTTTGAATATAAAATTAGGGGTCATCCATAAAGTATGTCACACCTAAAGAGGGGGATGGGGTTGTCGAAGTGTGACATGGTGTGACTAGAAGGGAAGGGGTCTTATAATTATAAAAATAGTATGACGTATTTTTTGGATGGTCCTTTATAAGACCCACCCAGTAAATACACAAAATTTCATCAAGGTCGGTCGAAACGTTTCGGAGGAATTTGCCGCGACAACTCTCACAGAGAGCTTTAAAGGTGTTGTGTGTGCAGACTACAGACCAATAATTACTTTAAGGCATAGACAAGATCTTTCAGATTCAGATGGTAATTTTGGAACTATATCTTTTGCTATTATGAGTATTTTACTTTGGTTGTCATATAACTAGTTTCTCACGGTTTCTATTATTTTGTCATTATTATTTGCTTCAAATAACGCCGAATAGCCCCTTATTTTTAACCGGCTTGCAAGTTTTATCAAAATCGGATTTGTAGTTTTTGAGATAGGGTATTTTAATTCTTAATTACATAAAATTTTTGAAGTGGATTTTATCTTTTTAAAATAATATTTTTGGCCACGCTTTGAATTTAATATAGAGGTATGTCAATGATTGTGATTTTCAGGCTGGCAGCCCCATATACAATACAGCGGCTGGGATGTGTCTGGGTGTGGAAAGGGCTCTCAGGAACGAACCCGTCATGATGGTAATATGCGACAACCAACCCACCAACATGTGGGATTTCGTTAGATCGTAAGTTCCATCGTCAAACTAAGGTTAGTGTCAAAATTTGTGATCTATCCTGACTTAGGGATGTGTATATATTATGAATGTTAAAATAGGTATTGCTCTTTTATGGGCAACTTTTTCGAATATTTATACTAGAAATTGGTTGTTGCTTGTTTGTGTTCATCGATTGCCATAGTAAGAATACTCATAGCAATACATTGTATTTGATCGGAATTGACTGGTGAGACATGTTCAATACTCGAGGACGTGATATTTGGCTATTATATTAGTTGAAAAAAAAAATTGTATCAATTGATCACTGAGTAAATGTAGCTTAAAGTTAAATCTGGGTGCACGGTAGTGCACCCGCCGAGACGAGCCAAGCGAAGCGCAAGGGCACTACCTACCTTTTCTCGAAGTGTTTCGCCGTTTTTTTGAACCTTCATAGAATTGGTTTCCGTTGTAGCAGATACTTCATGTTTTCAGGATATGGTGTCATCAATAGACTTATTAAGCATACAAAGTCTCATTTGAATAGCTCTTATACTTTAGATTTTATTGATATCTAAAATACGCCGATTTCGTCACTGACACACTGATGGTCATCAAAATGTTTGGCTACTTCCTGAAGTGCTAGAAAGCTGAAATTTGGTATGTAATCTAAGTTTAGTATACAACCAACAAAAAAATTCATAAACTTGTAATTTTCGCCCCCCATCCCTTAAAATTAGGGGGTGAAAATTGACCCTTATAGAGTTGGTTTCCGATGTGCCAGATAGTTTATATTCTCAGGATATGATGTTAATAATAGACTTATTAAACATAAAAAGTCTCAATTGAGTAGGTCTAATACTTTATATTTTATTGATATCTAAAATACGCCAAAATTTGGTTATAACTTATACGCCGTGAAATAAGTTTAGTAGGGGGGTAATGGAAGTTTAAATGAGACTTTAATAAGGGTTATTAATATGGACATGAAAGTTTCCACGAGATGGACATTAACTAAAAACGTCTTAATAAAAAATAAAAATAAAAACACTAAAAAGACTGCCTAGCAAGTAGCATCTTACAAAAAGGACTGAAATCCCACCAAAACATTTTATGTAAAATGTCCTCGACGACCACAAAAGGTTTGCCCTGTGAAAAAGACATCAGATCTAATGTAGAGCCAAGCTTCTGAATCGACGCGGCCTAACTCTATCGACCCTAACTCCAACACTTTCTACATATCCGTAAGTATGTATGGCTTCGCTGTTTCGAATATTTAGTTTCTGAATTCTGATCTGAAATAAGTAACGAAACTGCCAAGCCATAGATACTTACTGACATTATGCAGAATTTGTTGGAGTTATGGGTCGATATAGTTAGGCCGCGTCGATTCAGAAGCTTGGCTCTACATTAGATCTGATGTCTTTTTCACAGGGCAAACCTTTTATGGTCGTCAAGGACATTTTACATGAAACGTTTTTGGTGGGATAATTATTTACTCAACGCATGGACTCCTGGCGCCGGAGGGGTAGTGCGCGGCGCGGGGCGCATATAATTTACTAAGTGTCCATGATTCATTTATTTAAAGGGAAATTTGGTCATAAATTAAGTACCTAATTTTATTACATATTATTACATATTATATATAAAATAAGAATCGAGTACCGAGTACTCTCCTTAAGTATCGAAAGTGACTCACCAGTCATGCTGTATAATTTAACATTATCAGTACGTAATTAAGAGAAATTAGTGACACATTATTATAATTTAATATTGGTTACATTGTATTATAAATAATATTGTAATCTGCGTTTTACCGGTTCACAGAGTAAAGCAGTTAATTGGTTTTATTATTAATTTTACTACAATTGATATTGTATTAACCATTATACATAACTGTAAAGCCTGATAATGAGCAAAGGTGAAGTAGTAATATTATGCGTTTATATACAGAAATAGTTACATAGTAAACTGTCAAATACACCACTACAACTTCAGTGTGTGAAATACAAGGGGCCGGGTGCCATCGAAATACTCATACAAACGTAATACCAAAATCATTTTCTCATACGAAAATATTTAACATGTTTGAGTTATTTTTCAGCTTAAAATAGTAATTACCTCTGAGCTGAGCTCTCGCTCGGACCGCTTTTCGCTAGCTACCGATTAGAGGGAAATACATACCGTAGTGCTAAGAGAATAGATAATATTTTAGCAAAGCAAATTTTATTTTTGCCCGTTCTTTTGTGTTAGTATAATGTCTTTGGCACAATGTTGTGTACATGTACAGTAATACAAGCACAATGTGTGCATGTGTGCTTGTATTACTTAGCGAAATCTTATTTCAAATTAAAAACTATATAGCTTTTTCTCTGTACCTAAGCGTATTTTCTGTGGTAGTAAATATCTGCGCCAGGGCTTACCAAACTTTTTGGAACTTCTTGGATTATAAATCTGCCCTGTAAAATAATAATGTTAAATTAAGAAATTTAAAAACAACCCCCGATAAAAAAGTAGATCAAAGTCAAATTTTCAGCACTGAGCGGGCTGTTGATAGCTAAGAACACTCTCAATGTCAGCTTTAAAAGAAAAAAAAAACTAGACCAAAATCGGTCCACCCGTTTAGATGCTATGCTACGAAGCCATGGACAGACAGACACGTCAAACTTATAACAGCCCTCTTTTTTGTCGGGGGTTAAAAAGGCTATCTGCCTTTAGATAACGCACAAAAACTACTATTTTATAGAAAATGCAATAATAATAATTGTCAGGAATTGATTGGAGTTTTAGAATTTTTTTATATGAATTTTTTGTCGTGGGCTTATATTAGACTATCACTTAATATATTCTAAGCTACATGATATATAAACGTACCTACGCACAATATGCTTCCGTAACGTATAACTTAATTAATCAATGTAATATTTTAATAAGTGATGAACAGCAATATTATGTAACATTGAAGATGCTGTCGTTAGAAATTACTATTTCTGAAAGTGAGAATATTTTGAAAGTTTTTATTGAGTATTCTTTGAGCAAAAATAATAGTGTGTTATTTTTATATTTATCAATATTGTTATTAGTACGTCCCTGTTTCTATTTTTATGATATTTTTTATTATATATTCTTATGTTGAAGAAATGTCATTATATTTTGTTTTTTGTATTGAAAACTACGAAAATCACTATTTTATAAACGATTTATACCTGCCTATATAATTTCAGCTGAGAATTAAATTTCAAGGTTCTTAAAAATTGTGAATTTTTAAGAACCTTGAAATTTAATTCTTAAAAACTGCTCACTTTGAAAAATATAATGCCGTCCCATTAATGAATAAATGTGTGTAATAAGGAAAGAAAGCTTAGTTTCAGCTAGGAAAGTTATTCGGGGCAGACTGGGGGAGAATTATTTGTACGTATTATTAACATAGTTTGTTCTCCAACATTTCTTTCAGTATTTGATATTCTAGTGTCCATTATCTGTCCAATACTCAAAGGATTTTTTTCTCTTTTTTTTTTTTAATTAAAAGTTCTAATTTATCCTAAATATACTAGAGAGACCATTTTGTCGCTTTGTACATGATTATAAAATTGTAAAATGATATTTGCCTCCCAAATTAAGATTTGCATTAAAATTGAGCTTAAATAGGTAATCCACAACAGACAAATACGATTATCATCAACAGAATCTATAGCGAAATATTGCGTCCTTACTTAAAAGTTATTTGCCTATTATGAGTTTGAATGTTCAGACTTAGGAATTTATTATACAGTGCTTTAATTTATATATTGTTAAAATATTTTATATTAGCGTTTACTTTCTATTGAGTTAGGCTTTAGGAATCTTTAGTGATAAGCTTAGGTTTTAGGTCTTTCCAGTTTTTGATATCTAAGATTCAATAATATAATGTACGCACAATAATTATAATCAAACTCCTCATAAATTAATAACTGAAACGCACAAAAAATGTACAGTGTTCCCAAAGTGATAATGCGCATATAAATTTTCGTCATTGTTCGGCAACGATCGTTTTTCCCGAACGTCGGAAGAAAACTTTTTGTGCATGTCCAAATCATGTCATGCCATGGCAACGTCGCTACTTGTCGGTGGCGTTGCCATGGCATGACATGATTTGGACATGCGCAATAAAAGGTTTTGTGGCGCATGCGCCAAAAGTACAGACAATTAATAAGATATTTACTTGTATTCCTTTCGCACAAGGTGAAAAATGCAAAAGCATTATTTGGAGCTCTTACGTTTCATAGATTCGAGTGTTTCCGTGATTACGACAATTTGCGAAGATTTGCATGCGCATTATTAATTTGGGAGTACTGTACTATAGGAGAAATTGGTCAGAGACAAGTTGGCGGACCTACGTAACCTGGCTGGGTTACATCAAGCCAATAGGACAGATCACGAATAACTTTGAGATAACAATAACCCGACCAAACAACATGGGTCTGTCAACTGCCTACGAATCAATTTCTCTGGTGAACATGCAAAATTGTTTAAATATAATATAAAATATACATAGACATTCCATAATTATTAAGTATTAGATTAGTTAATGTTCCATTACGTACGTGCAGATTATATTTGAATGTATTACTGTATACTTTGTTAAGTATTATGTATTATTATGTTGTGTTAATAGAAAAATTGAAGTTAATGAAACTGCCATAATCCTAATGAGATTAGTCTTTTGTTAGTGAATATTAGGGAATATGCACATTTTAAATAGGCAAAAGTCTGTAGAATCGATAATGACCTTCAATGATCTCATTTTCATGATTATTTTCGGACGGTTGAGCATAGATACGTCATTAAAGAATATTCATAGCTATACAAAACAAAGTGATAATCAGTGGCGTAACTATAACATCCGGGGCCCGTGGCAAATTGATGGGACCCTATGTCACCGGCTACACGGCCAATTTTTCATCAATCTGATCCATCAATCTGGTGTCAATCTGATTGACGGAATATTGGTGGTTATAAAAAGTTCATATTAAAAATACGACTAAATCACCGGCTACACAGTCAATTTTTCATCAATCTGATCCATTAATCTGGTACGGATTGATGAAAATTTGATCGTGTACGCCACGGATTGATGGATTGATCGTATTTTTAATATGAACTTTTTATAACCATCAATATTCCGTCAATCAGATTGACACCAGATTGATGGATCAGATTGATGAAAAATTGACCGTGTAGCCGGTGACTATCAGTAAAAATCGTCACGTTAATAATAAAACAATGTATAAAAAAATTCTGGCCTTTTGGGACGGGGCCCGTGGTATTTTGCCAGCCCTGCCACCCTATAGTTACGCCACTGACTGATATTACTTTAGGGGATGTATTGTGTCCCTTTCACTGTGAAAAAAACTTACTCTTAAATCTCTGCTACTCGTACAGTATTATAACTTTGTTTTGCCCTGTATATTCTAAAAGTAAATGAAAATGCGTATTCCCTATTATCACGAATGTTGTTTTAGATATATCTAGTATTATAGTGTTTATGAATAGAAATTCTCGAATCTAGAAAACAAACTTAGCTTAACCATTCAAACAACTCCTTTACATGAAAATGAATTTAACAATTATTCATAGTCTGAATGTTGAACTTTAAAACTTTTTCTTTTAGGAATTGTAACGTCAGAATAATTATTATGACCATGAAATTTATTCTCATGAAAGTTAGGTAATCGGGCTACAGATTGTAATTGCGTTTAAAAATTGATAGTTTGTTATTTGACGTGTTGTATTACTTTATTAATTTTATATTATTCAAACCACGAAACGAGTCATAAATCTTTGTATAATTTGTCAACATTTCTATGATTTGTGAGTCACGGTCTGCTTTGGACCAAATTGATGTTTTGCAATTGCAACATAGTAATTGTCGATTTCAGCTTGTAATAAATGTCAGCGTCATAATATATTCATGCATAAAAGTCTAATAAAGTCTTCAATCAAATTCATTAATTTTATTGCAAATGTTTCTCAATCGCCTTTTAACGTCAAATAGCTTGTCAAGAAGTTTTGTCACTATCGCTTAGTAAAAAGTAAAGCTACAAAATAGCCGGATGAGTTATTCTTTCACTCTAAAGCCTAAATTATAATTAGATAATTTTGAAACAGGATATAATTTGAGATGGCGTACCTATACTTTTTTACCTTTTGATTGATTTACGATATTGATGTTAGGCTTAATTTACACCGCCGCGGAATGGAATGGAATGTTCGCGCCACTTCCCGCGGATTTCACAGACGGCACTGGATAATTCTCGAGAATTCCGCGGAAGACGGCCCGTCTTAATTTATGTGTTATAATATTGACAAAAAATTAATTATGCTATGTATACAGTTTCGTTGCAAAAAGTCGCTTCCATTCCATTCTGCGGCGGTTTAAATTGAACCTTAGGTTGGGTACTTTGGAATGAAACAATGATTTTGATATGTTATTCAACATTTATTTTAACATTTAAAATTACATAAAAAGGAGGCTTTTTGCCTAAAGTCTTTGATTATATTTATTATGTGCCTACAGAATTGATTTCATTTATAGAGCGATAAATGTTTTTAAGAAAACATGCCATCTTTAGTGAAGTAGCGTGCTCCATGCCAATAATTATTGTTTTTCACTAATTTATCTTTAAAAATAGCATGTTTAGTTACACGACGTAGAAATTAATAGTACAAGTAGATAAGATTCTTCGAAACTTTGCAAAGTATTTTACAAATGGATTATCTAATTTTTATTTAATGTTGAAAGCAAGTAAAACAGGCAAGAAAACAATAATAGTATGAAAGACGTCCTTAAAGTTTTAACATTCAAGTTATATTTTAAGCACACAATTCGTGCTGGTTTCGATACACAGTATCCAACTATACAGTATACTAAGTATGGACCATAAATATATGTGTGATTATGATAATGGATGAAATAATTAAAACATTACACACGATATGTCTTAAATTACTAATACTACAATGAAAATGATTCCCATGGGCTTAGAAGGTTCTGGTAAGGAAGTATTACAAACATAATATGACTAGGTCATTCATGTAAGAAAATATGAGCACGAGACGAGCCACAAAACTTTGTAGGAGATTTTATGACTAGTTTCACATTTGTGGCTTGGACGTGTTAAGACTTTGTATGTAAGCTCCAGTAGAACTAAGATCATTGGAAATAGGATAGGGTCTGCCTCTACAGAGTCGCGACGAGATGGGGCTGAATAAAATCGAAGAGTGGCGACACGCTTAGCCGTTTTTTAGCATTTTAAATACAACATCTGAAACAATCGTCCCGTTGCGTCTTGGTGGAAACTTTTCCTTTGAAAAGCCAATTCGAGTGTCAATAATAAGGCCATATTTTCTTAACATGAACGAGTACTTGACTAGAAATTATTTGACTAGAAAACATGAAAAAAATTAGGACGAATCCCTCGCTTTTAAATTTTTATAAATTTAAAGTCAGTTTTGCCAATTTTGTTGACGTTCCAGAAGCAGGTTAATCGTGGCTCTTGCCTTTGTCCAAATTGGTCCCAACTCATAAAATAGAGGCGGCAAAACTATACCCTAAACCCGCTATTTTAATTCGACGTTAATACAGCTTAGATCTGGTCCGAATACCATCAAATGATTTAACATAGGTTTTCTCATATAATAAGAAGTGAAACAAACATTGATAGACTGATTTTCCGAGTTATAACCAATAAGAACTCTGACGTTTTGTGTTACATAATATTACGAGAATACTGTTTTGTGATTTTATTATAACAAGGATACATTAAAGCTGTATTAATGCTGAGTTAAAATAGCAGGAGGACACTGTTGCAATCGGCCAAGTGTTTGCCTTGCAACATATCACCGACAGACCACTTGTAAATATTTCCTATATCAAAGATGTTCATAAAGTTTAACTTTGGATGATATGATATCATGATAACGGCTTTTGATTTAAGAAACAGAGCTCAACACCCATATAAGAAGCGAATTACTACCTATAATTTTTTTTTTGGGTTTTACTATACATTTTGTTAGAAAAAAACATCAATAATTAACATTTAAAATAGAAGACCAAAAAGGTATGGTCGATAGAGCCAATATAATCCTTTAACACTGACATTTGTGTTAACAATACAGAACTGAGTTTAGAGTAGAAGTGACCTAAAGCTGATTAGAAACTGCCTTAAATAAAACATCCAGTCTTAGAGCTATATTTTTTTATATTACACACTTATGGAGTTTAAATACTATTAATTATGTAGGTACCGGAAAATGAAGTGTAAGGGTCAGGACAGAAATGCAACGCAGCGTAGCAGTGAAGCGTGTATATTACGTAAAGTTTTTAATCGCTACCTTAAAATTCAGTGTCGCTTTCTGACACTTATGACTTAAACTTTGGGTCACTTTTGCTCTCTACAATAAAATATACATTGCAATTCAATAGAATTAACTTTGATCCAGTTTGAAGTTACACATATTATGTTGACATAGCAACGACATTATGTCAATGACTCCAGTAACGTTCGTTGTACGCAACCCACTTCTTGTTAATTACATTATTATACTAAAATTTTAATACTCTATGAAATGAAATACATTCTTGCAGGGCGTACTTATGCTAGAGCCTTAGCTTACCTGTTTTCTTTTAACATATTATATCGTATAATAATCGAGCTAACGGTGACATAGAGATTTTAAAGTACCTTTATTATTGTAAAGTACTCCTACCTATGATGGAGTTAAAACTCAGGCCTATTTTCATACTTAAGCATTCCTACAACGATATGAAACTGAATTATCTTATGTGATAAAACAGGCTGCTCTATTTTTCTCAGTTTTGTGATTTTTCTGTTTGGTGTAATCTTATTGAGACTTCTTGCATGAAAATATACCCAAGCTTTAATAAGATACTAGGTACTAATGTTATGTTCATGTACAACATAATATTATTATAATGATGACCTTATGCCTTATGAAAGATTTTACAGGCTGTGCCCGCATGTATGTGATGTGTCTATCTCTACAAAATGATGGATGATGAGCGATGCCTAAATGCGATGCAAATAATAACACTCGCTATCTAATAATATTAATCATATATATGTTTAATAAATATGGAACGTAATTACCATATTTATTAAACATAATCAAACACATAAACAATAAACATATCCTGTTAATATTATCATGGATCCATTTATTTTTATGGACATAATATTTTGCAATAAACATCTTATGAGTAGATATTAATTGAACTTATTACAATAATAATTGTACAATCACTTAGCTTTAAAACTTAATTAAACGATTCGCTTTCTGTGGAAGCGTACTGATAATATAACACACAACTTATTATTCTAACTATCTCGTATACACGAAATATCTCTAGCGGTATCCTACAAACAAAATGTAGAGCTACTTACAGAGCAGGTGTTTGAAGCAAGCTACTTATACTTCTGTTTAAAGAACTAGCGACGTAATAAATAATTTCATAGACATGAATAATTAGAAGTTGGACGTCAGAATTATGACCATAAACATCTAATGGTCAGAGTTTTTTATGTTCAAACACGTAAAGTAAAATGTCAAAATGTTGATGTTTAAACGGAGATTAAAAGCTGTTCTGTAGTGGTTATGACTTATGATAGTAGAAGTGTATAGGTTGGATTAGGATCACAGGTCCTATACAAAGAACAAAGTATTAGCTTACTTAAAATACTTACTCAAATTGGCTCGTAGCTCTCGAGTTAAAATCTAATGCATCTTTGAAAATAATATTATCTACAGGTATCCTAGTGAATGAAATGTAAATATTTATAAATGTGGAAATGAATTATTAACTATATAGTTTTATTTATGTGGAACATAATATTATTGAAAAAATCAAGACTTTACCTATTGATAAGCCGAAAAATAATAATTTTGAATAGGATTTGAGTATGTAAAATATAGTATCAGACATGTATCAGCTATTAAAAATAAATTTTCAACTGATTTCTGAAAACTACAAGTATACATATCTCACGTGATATTAAAAGTAAATATTTACATGACCCAAACCAGGAAACAAGACTTTAAATTTATTTTGTGACTTTGATTTTTAGGATTCCGTAGCCAAAGGGTAAAACAGGACCCTATTACTAAGACTTCGTTGTCTGCCCGTCTGTCCGTCTGTCCGTCTGTCTGTCTCCAGGCTGTGTCTCAAGAACCGCTATAGCTGGACATCTGAAATTTTCATAGATTGTGTATTTATGTTGCCTCTGTAACAACAAATACTAAAAACAAAATAAAATTAATATAAGGGGGGGCTCCCATACAAGAAATGTATTTTTTTTGCTGTTTTTTCCTCGATATTAATAATGGAACAGATAGACACTTGAAATTTTCACAAAACTTATGTGTACTTTCATAATTAAAAATAGCTAAAATTAAAATAAAATAAATATTTAATACAAAAACACAAAAAATACAACATACAAAAAACAAAATTGTTGGCCTATTTTTGCTCTATACCACCCTACGTGCGCGAGTGCGACTCGCACTTGGCCGATTTTTTTACGTTAAATAATCGGAAGTCAAACGTAATAAATATTGTGCCTTATGTCTTGGCTTGGACCATGATAGTACGAAGCTTTTAAGCATACAAATTAACATTATTGAAAATTTAATGAAAAGAAAAAAGCATGAAAATTGTTAAAACAAGTGTTTTAATAATTTTCATGCTTTTTCTGATCTATGTATGCTGCGGAATTAACGTATGAGCAAAATACTTATAATAATAATGATAATAATTAATTATTAAATAAAATACACTTCGAGACCACCACAGATTATTATGTAACTTAAATTACGAAATTATTTCTTATACAACTAAACTACAACTAGGTTTATGTCAACATAGGTAACTATATCAACAGTTTTGCTGTAACTACTAATGCTAAAAATTACGTTTGCCTAAGTTAAAATATGATCCAAAATTATAAGCCATAAACTAAATGGCTTATAATTTTGGATCAGATTTTTTTCTTACATCCTATTACTTGAGGTGACAAATCCCTACTTAAATTTTGGTCTGAAACCAAAATTTTACCTTGGAAAATTACTTAATCTAATTATTTATTGGCAATAATAATAATAATGTTTATTCTACTTCTCTGTGGTGTCCATGGTCCAATTAGACTGGCCATAGATGGACCGCAAGTTGCAGTCGGGACGGGATCATCATCATCAGCCTATTGCCGTCCACTGCTGAACGTAGGCCTCTCCCAATGAGCGCCAACCATTCCGATCTTGGGCAGCCCTCATCCATCTGCTGCCAGCCACTTTTTTCAAATCGTCGGTCCACCGTGCTGCGGGACGTCCTTACACTACGTTTGCCTAAGCGTGGTCTCCACTCTAATACTTGTCTGCTTCAATACCGTCTTCCCGTCTGCAGACATGACCAGCCCACTTCCACTTGCAAGCGTGCTAATTCTTTGAGCGATGTCGGTGACTTTAGTTCTTTTGCATTCTTTGGAATTCTCCGTGACGCTTGCAATTCGACGTCATTCGACTATGTTAGGAATTTTGTCCACCACTCTCTTTCCATAGCACGCTGAGCAACCTTAAACTTGTGAACTAGTCCTACGGTGAGTATCCACGTTTCAGCTCCGTATGTCATTACCGGTAGAACGCATTGATTAAAGACCCTAGACTTAAGGGACAGTGGGATCGACGATTCAAAGACATTTCGAAACTTCCCAAATGCAGCCCAGCTCAAGCGTATTCTTCTATTCAGCTCCTTCTCAATGTTGCGCCGCCCTGGTCGACCGACGGGACCGACTGCTCTAGAGCGATCGCGTTGGAATTTTATACCGACCGCTCAAGATCTGCTCGAGCGGTCCGGTCCGTGTATGGCGGATATGAATTTAGTATGAAAATTGCAGATCGCCGTGTGGCGACCGCATTTTGCAGTCGGACGTCGGTTTCGACTGCAAATTGCGGTCCGTCTATGACCGGCCTCAGACAATATTGCGTTATTGCCAACGTCATGTCTTATATATTAGGAAGTTAATAAAGTTATGTATAGCCCAAACCACGACACAGACAATGTTTCGTACAAATTTCGAAATCTTTATATAAAAAAAAATACGTGTCACGTTATTTGTCCGCGGTGGACTCCTAAATTACTGAACCGATTTAAACAAATAAAATATGTAAGTATAATAAAGTAATAAAAAATAACGCAAAAAACAATTTGTGCAATTTGATTCAACTTGAAAGATAGGATAGCTTACATTTTAATTATCGATAGTCACAAATATGATTTCATAGCAAATTAATAGTAAATAAGATTTAAATAAAAATACAAATTGATAGTAATAAAAATATTTGATAGCAACAATTATCTTTTCGCTCCAAACGATTACAGATGGCGATAGTTGTTTACTGGATTGAGCACGGATTGAGTAATTAATATTCAATAGATGAGCGCTTTGGATGGGGTTTGTGGCTCGCCTCGTGGCTTTGACTATAACAGTATGAACTATAAAATCTGTATCATTAACCTATAAATTATTTTAAGAGTTATTTCTAAATATTATTATAATACTTTTTAAAGTTATGACATTAAAATATTTACCTTAACTATCCTTAGAACTATTGTTATTGATCGTCAGCAATAATGCAATCGCTTGTCCATTGGACCATGGTCGTATAATTGTGATTTCCTGATGAGAGCCTTTTTAACAAGCATTTATTATCTTGGGCTGTAATGGCTGTATATACGTAACGGAATCTTTGAGCACGATTTTACCTATCTTCAGTAGTCTATTTAATTCGAAACTTTGCTTACGTATTGAGGGCCAATGACAATGCTATAATTTGATAAACATTATGGAAAAAAAAAATCCAATAATAAATCTTATAAAATATGTACATACCGTACGCGTGTTTTTTAGTCTGATGAGCGAATTCACAAAATATTATGTGCCTGATATCATCTATAAACTGTAAATATTCCATTCTCACCACCTTGATGAGTGGCAGTCTTCCACCGTGCGTTTCTCGCGTAACTTTCTGCCGCGCACTGTAAAACTCTGGAACGAACTGTCACCAGCAGTATTTCTGGACCTATACGACCTGCAAACCTTCAAGAAGAGAGCGTATTTCCTCTTAAAAGGCCGGCAACACACCTGCAGATCTTCTGATGTTGCGAGTGTCCATTGGCGACGGTAGTTGCTTTCCATCAGGTGACCCGTTTGCTCCTTTGCCCCCTTATTTTATAAAAAAAAAAACTGTATTTGACAAAATAACATCCGTTTTTTGTTAATATGTCTAGGAAAAAAAAAAACTCTACAAACTCATACTTTACTCCTCTAAAGCGCTGAGGTTCGGAACAAAATACGCTAGAAAATCGACTGGACTCTTCAGGCAAAAGCTCCCATCAGTATCATTTATACGACTCGAAATGTTGTAAAGCTAACAATACAAACTAGGGTAAACACTTCAAAAAATACAGTAATATAGAATTTTGAGAAGCAGGAGTATCTTTCTCAACTGCAACCTTATGTACAAAGTCCAATCTTTACACTTGTTTATATCGCGCAGACTTCGTTCCGGAATCCATCTTCTAGGCAGTAGAATCGAGTAGCATTGTCTTATTTGATATAATACAACGAAATTCTAGATAGAAATATTTCCATCTACTATAACAAAATTATTAAACTCAGTAGCGTACTCGACGGGGCACCGTCATATAAATTGGTTTTGGCATTTGGGCCCTTATAAATATTAAAGATTTCTCGAGAAATGCATCAAATTAAAATAATTGTTTATTTAATTATTATATAAAAGAAATAGATTTTTTTATGTTTGTCAACTAATTTTGTGAAATGAAAAAAATTGGAAAGTTTTAAATAATGTTTGTTTGCACATTTTGGGGGGCGCCTCATGACCCAAGGGCCCCGTTGATATGACGCTAGCTACACCCCTGATTAGCTTGAATTATGTTGTTCAGAAAGATATAAAAATTAAAATATTTTCAGTTCATCTTTTAATTAGGCTAATACTTATTCACTTTTTTATTCGTTTGTTTTGTATGATCCAAATCACGAAGCTTTTGAGTTTTGAAACTCACCTCGTATTTTGGACTATAGCTGATAAAACAGAGTTAAAAATAAACGATAGCTGATAATAATTTAGTAACGTTTGCTAATTACAAAATCATTTGCTTAGAGATAAGTACTTATTTAAAAAATAATAATTTTGGTATGCCTTATCCTTACCCTGTCACCAATGGGTGCTATCTCTTTATTAACACAGTAGAAGTCTGCAATATACAAAGGTATATTACTGTATCAAAATCCGTATTTAAACATTGAAAATAGATACAACTAATAACGTATTGCTTTAAAACGGAATAGCACGTATTAACATGCCCGACTCTGCACCTCACTATAACTAAACATTGAAAACGGCACAAAAACTAAAACATGTCGAATAACTAATGCACATACAAAGCGTTAAAAGCATGAAGTTGGACATGGATTACACGTTAGGGATGGGACACAGTCGATGTCCTTATCGATACTCGATACCAGAGTACTTTTTAAATTGCATTCGAGTTTAGAGCAGTGGTCTCCAACCTTTTTTTTTCATACGGGCCACAAACATGTTTTGATCTTGGTGCCGCGGGCCGCAACAAATTTTTTTAGGGTTGAAAATTAATAACGTTCGTCAAAATTAATGATTTAAAAGTGGAAAAAAATTCATGACTTTAACGACGACTTTACATTATTTTGCCAGCGGGCGTGAATTTCAAAATGGTTAAACATCACGTGGGCCACAAATAAGGTCCCGGTGGGCCGCGGGTTGGAGATAGCTGGTTTAGAGTTTAGACAGCGAAATTAGACATAAAAAATGTATGGCATTTGTCTGCTTGCAGCTTGCGTGACGTGACGCTTGCAATTCGACATCAGATACATTTTTAGGGCTCCGTTCCCAAAGGGCTAAATCGGGACCCTATCACTAAGACTTCGTTGTCTGTCCGTCTGTATATCGTCTGTCTGCCCGTCTGTCTATCTGTCTGTCCGTATGTCTGTCTGTCTCCAGGCCGTATCGCAAGAACATAGTTAGACTTCTGAAATTTTCGCATATTGTGTTAATCTGTTGCCGACATAACAACAAATACTAAAAACAAAATTAATTTAATATTTAGGGGGGGGGAGTGGCTGCCAAGTCCCATACAATACATTTACATGCGATAAACAAATTCTGGCGCAACGGAGTTGCGGGCGTTATCTAGTTTATTATAAAATAAAAATAAAATAAATGCTTAATTTATAAGAAATAAAGTGTTTTTCCCTAATTTTTTCAATGTTTGGCCTATTTTTGTTCTATAACGTTATGGTACGAAACCCTTCGTGCGCGATTCCGACTCGCACTTTGCCGATTTTTTCATAATTAATAATTATTATCTTACTACGCTGTTGAAACTATCGAATGGAATTAGTACTCTGGCAGCCTTAGGGTAAGTACACAATGAATGACATTTATAATATTAGGTAATATCTCTAGTCACTCGCTTAGCTCGAAACATTGGGTATGATATAAAGAGGACACATTTAAATTCACACGATACTGTTTAGCAACAGTTACTCCGTTTCATCGCAACGCTCAAACTGTTTATTAATCTTTATTTTATATTAATCTTTTATGCTTTCTCAATACAACTCACTGACAGATGAATCGGAGCTAACATCGAGGGGCTGGGTCATGTATATGACGACATTTAGTAAATATGAGTGGACAATGGACATACAATGTAATATTATAATGTATCCTAATACTATTTATTTTGAGATTATAAGAACAGATATTTATTTTAAGATATATATGATGTTCGATTTACATCGAAGTAACTTACCCTATGTTATACTTTTGTAAATATCAATCGACGAATGACAATCGCGCAACATGTTATTCAGAAGAAAAATCCGTAAAATTCATATTTACAAAAGTTGCTAAGTCTATTGAAGAAAACAAGAAGCACAGGGGGCGGTTGCGCCCTAGAGGACCATAATTCCTCTCGAATATAATAACCTTAACATTTAAAACAGGTTAAAAAAATAGGAGTTAGATTTGGATATACTATAGACAAATGTCGAACTCGGTGATGAATCTAGCCCTCCTAAATAAGCGTCGGGGTAAATTCATATCTATGTCGCAACGATACTTAGGTACAATATTAAAGTATAGGTTCACCATCGAGCCGACGATAGAGCGGGTTGCACCAGTAAATGTACGGTAAGGCACTGCCGCTACAGGCAATGTTTCCGTTCACTTTACTGGTGTATTCTACCAAAGATTCGCCGTAGAGGCGGTGATAATGGAAGATCGTGGGAGCGCTAGGCGAAGGGCGCTGGGGAAAGGCGTGTACCATATCGTATTATCGATATTCCTAACGTGTTGAATAGATTCATCGATTTCGAGTAAGAAACATCGATAACATCACGCGTGCGGACCTCTAAGTTTCAATCACATCACTTAACCTAACCGAATTATGGAATCGGACTACAAAATAACAACCTACCTCGAGGCCCGCTGCGCGCTGTAAAATATCGATACCCGACGCATCGGATGTCGATGTTTTATGAGATCGTGACTAGTCCTCACAATCTTGAAGCACTTCTGTATATTTCCTACAAGTAAACGTTCAGAAATACACATAAGTATACGAAGCTGCGCGTCTTCTACACGCTTTATCTCTAAGTGCTTATAGTTTGTAATACTGTATTAATACTGCCCGACCGTCCTATCACAATTTGCAGTCTGTTCACTTTTCATTACCCTCGGGCGATACAGTTCCTAACCTAGTGTATATCTACTGAACGCTAGAAGCTCATACGAAACGTAGTTCGTTAGGTGAAGTAGCCGAATCGTCTTAATTAAAAATGTAGTCTAAGATTATGTATTAACGGTTGGGGGGTTTGTATCCGTGAGTCATTCGGTCTAGGAACCGATGGAGGTCGTGGAAGCGCGGCCTCTGCATGGGTTCCCGTCGCCAGCACTCGTGCATGAGGTCGTATAGCTCCCGACGGCACCTGGGAGGTGGGGCAGCGGGGACTCTCGCGTTACGACCACCGTTTCGCCATTCCGTGGCGTTAGCTACAACCTGCAAATATTGAAGGAAGTGAACGAGACTTTCATGCATCACTAAACTGATCAGGTATTTTCCAAAACCAAATAAGTAAGAATTATACACAAATGAAACACAATATTACTTGCACTTTTTCTGCTATATTGTGCAAGTAATATTGTGTTTCATTTGTGTATAAAATGAATTTCCACCAAGAACCGACAGTACAAACGATATAAGTAAGAAATGCTTTATTGCTTTAATGATAATATTTGACGATTCAACATTTAATTTGCTGACTGCAACACAAATACTTACATACGCGCTGGTCTATAACTACAATAAGGGATCATACCTGGTCGTCGCTCATCTCTTCAAAGGGCTTGGCCATGCAGTACGTCAACACCTCCCAGACCGTCACACCGAAAGACCACACGTCGCTAGCCGGTGAACAGTGACCCTACAAATTAAATGATGTTGGTAAGCAAATCCGTTATTCATTAGTAAATACTTATGAGTTATGACTTATGAATAACGGATTTGCTATCCAGCCCCTAGACGGTCAATTGTATTGTGCAATATATTTATCACGCTTCAATTTTATTGAACAGTTTAGATCGAAGGCGCGCCATGTTCTATATCAACTCTAGACGGTCAATTATATTACGCGTTACTTGATATTGCGCAATAAAATTGCTCGTCTTGGGGCCCGCTAAACGCAAACTTGTTATAAGGCTCCTTGGTTTCTTGATGTTTTTGAATATCGAAATAACGAGGCACGTTTCACACTTTTAACATTTTTGTGAATTTTTATGCCGCTTGTTGCCGTTTGAACTTTAAATACGAATAGCAGTTTAATCATTTTCCGGTCCAATATAAATGTTTCCTACCATCAGCAAGCTCTCCCAGGCCATCCAGCGCAGTGGTATTTTGGCGCCGTTGGCCATTATGTGGTATTCCCCTGTGAACTCTTCGCAGAACATAGCATAATCCGACACTTTAATGTGGAGATCTTCGCTGACTGTCACGTTTCTGTAAAAATACCGATAATAAAAGTATCACGAAATTGTCAAGGCCATCATCACGTCCATTCTGACAGGCCAGTAGGGCAAAACTCTTGGAGCTAGAAACTATCAAAAACGTTCTTCTAAAAGGCATCGCCGGTCCTCTTCTAGACATCGATTAAGATAGAAACATTAGTTTATGCGATTGAAACCTGTGAGAAAAACAAGAACGTACCTGGCCGCCAAATCCCGATGTACTAACTCGAACGATTCCAGATATTTCATGCCGTTGGCAATTTGACAGCATATGTGAATCAAACTCGAGTAACTGAAACATTAAAAGTGCCACCAGCGATTAAACCAAATCGTGTGGGAGCCCTAGAACAAAATTCCGTTTTAGGTTTCTGTAATCAACAAAACTTGGTTGACTACGGCACCCTAAAACGGAACTGTAATTAGCTGATTTTTGTATAATGGTAAGTTAATAGTTATTTAATTTAAGAGAAACAAATAGAACAATCCATATTTTAGGACCATCAAATCAAAGTATTAAATCGTTTCTATCTCTGTTAGCTACCACTTTCAAGATTTTTCGCAGATAAAAAGTTGTTTGTCTTATCAAAATGAAGCTACTCATAAAAATTAACTTGATAGTAATAATAAAAAAAAAAGTGTGACACACTTTTTTTTGCAACAACAACGTTTGCCGGGTCAGCTAGTAATATCTAAAGTTGTCAATGAACGGAATATCAGATGCTGACTTAAAGCAAAGTTATCCATCAACAGATAAGATGGGTAAATTAAAGTCCATTTGGTATCATTAGGCTTTACTCCTGTTGGAATACTCACTTCAATCTCCGTTCCGTTTTCAATATCGTAGGCAGGGGAGCAGCATCTCCGCGGTCGAGTGCCGCGCATGGGGGCTCTAACAGGCTCAGTCCAAGAACACGCGCGAGCTGCGGATGTTTCAGCCCGGCACCCCATGTAGCTTCGCGGGCAAACGCCGCCCTGGGAACAGACGTGTGGGTTTGGGTCGAAGATCGGGCACAGTCAAGTAGATTAGAGTTGATTCATCGGCAAATGGTGGACCTATGTATTCTGGTCTTGTTTTGTCAAACCCAGCCGACTTACATTAAGTTGACATAACCCGACCAAATAACATAGGTCCGTCAACTGCCTACCATCAATTTCTTCGATGGTACATTAGAAAATTGAATAATTTAATGACTGTAGTTCTTGGTATTCTCGTCTTGAAAACTACACAGGGTGTGCGGTGGATCAATTCGTAACTAACAACGAGATGTCGATTTTGAATTAATCGACTTTACGATTTTCTCTACTTCATTTTGAAAAACTAGTTCAAATCTCTTTTATAATAAGGGTCCTTAATAACAGACAGACATACGGAGAGCAAATGATCTGAAATCAATTATTGATTTCAAAGTTTACAATTACGTAAAATTGCAGGTGGTGTTCGTACACGTGGCGACAGTTATTTATATTAAAAGTTTTTGCACTTTGCGAACATTTCTTGCGTAAAATGTCGCCGTGAGCGGTTTTTTCCCGTCGATAATGCATCATTGAATATGAGTTTTTTGAAGTGGTTAAGACAGTAATGGTGAGAGTAGACAGCTTGCACGTACGCGGGCCTTTTCAAAATATTTCACAATATGAAATTCTAAACATATTATATATTATATCCAAAAGTACCCGGCCTTTTAGGAAGATCTGTGTTCATCTCAAATTTTTCAATTAAATAAGGGGACAAACGAGCAAACGGGTCACCTGATGGTAAGCAACTCCCGTCGCCCATGGACACTCGCAACATCAGAAGAGCTGCAGGTGCGTTGCCGGTCTTTTAAGAGGGAATACGCTCTTTTCTTGAAAGTTTGCAGGTCGTATAGGTCCGGAAATACTGCTGGCGACAGTTCGTTCCAGAGTTTAACAGTGTTTTTACAATTATACCGAAAAGCACAAAGTGTCTGACCCATTGTGTTCAATGTGAACTTGAGACCTCAAGAAACTTCGAACGGAGCATCCCATCGATTCTGCCTAAGTTGTTTCGGCCCAACTGCAATATATTACGGCTGAGGTATACAAAGTTGTCCTCAACTTCAAGACTTATGTCATCAGCGCTAACCGGCCTCGGGAGAATCGCGAACACTTTTGTCTTGCCAACTTCATTCTACCTCGGGACAATTTATGGAGATTGAAGGATCTTTATTTGTTCACGAATCACGACTAAGATATTTAGAAATTACGTCGGATGGTGAATACGAGTATTCGTAAGGTTTCTGAATGTTTATCTGAAACGAATTAGTTTTTAACCAAAAAAATTTAGTTTCAGGAAAAGAATACTTTAAATAACATTATTTAATTGTACAGGACATACTTTAATTTTTGATAAAGGACGACACGACAACTGTGAACCTTTTACAGCATAATAATTACTAGTGTCTACAAGACTACAAAAGTCACTAGGTATGCTTTTAACCTTGCTTTATCGTGTTAGGCATCATTAACTTGTTGCGGTGGGCTGATCGTGCCCGTACCTGTGCCTAAGCGGAGAGTGGAGCACCATGGGGTTTTAGTGGGTAGATCTTACGGAAATTCCCACATACCCCGGTCGATGTCCTCAATCCGCCGGGGATGCGCAAAGTATTTCCCCATGTAAAATAAAATCGGCCAAGTGCGAGTCGGACTCGCGCACGAAGGGTTCCCGATCATTATAGAACAAAAAAAAAAGGAAAAAGTGTGTTTTTTCTATGGGATTCCCCTTAATTATTTATTTTATTTTAATCTTATTAAACGACTTCCAAAAAGGAGGAGGTTTCTCAATTCGACCGTATATGTGTTCTTTTTTTTATGTTTGTTCGCGGATAACTCGGTCGTTTGTGGACCGATTTCCAAAATTATTTTGCTGAACTGTAAAGGATATAGTTGGAATTTGGAATCCATGAGGAATCGAGGGAACTCCTTAAAATTTATATGGAAACATAGTGATTTTAACTTTTTCTGAAGGATTTCAAGTATATGCTACCAAAAAGTAAGATTTTGCACCAATGTATACCCTGGTTCCGAAGGTGCTGTACAGAACTCTTGACTCCTTATAGATAGATGTTCGGGGATTTCAGAGTTATTTAAACAACTAAAAGCAAATGCCAGTACATCAATTTCATCATCATCATCATCACCATAATTATTATGCCACGCACCATCATATTATAAGCTTATTATACATTATACATAACTAAAAAGAGAAAAATAATTATTTTTAAACAAAAAATTGAAACCGACTTCCACACTAAATAAACTAAAAAGTGTTAAATAATTCTAATTCTATATAAGTGGCTTTTTCAGGATTGGCCTAAGCCTCAACTATATCTGTACTCAATCTTCATACTTTTGAAGTCGGTACCAGCCAGCTAAATTCTATGTCAAAAATCTCAGAAATTTTAGGACTTCAAAAGTATGAAGATTGAGTACAGATATAGTTGAGGCTTAAGCTAATCCTCAAAAAGCCACTTATATACAATTAGAATTATTTAACACTTTTTAGTTTATTCACCGTAGTTTTTAGTGTGGAAGTCGGTTTCAATTTTTTGTTTAAAATAATTGTTAATGTATAATTTATACAATTGAGTATTTTGTGAATATTGCAGATGTATATAATATAATATAATTGCCATCATTTATATCGAGCAAGAATGGCAAAAAAATCACGTTTGTTTTATGGGAGCCCCCCTTAAATATTTAATTTATTTTGTTTTTCGTATTTGTTATAGCGGCAACAGATACCTATACATAATTTGTGAAAATGTCACCTCTCTGGCTATTACCGTTCTTGAGGTACCGCCTGGAGACAGACAGACGGACAGACGGACATCGAGGTCTTAGTAATAGGGTCCCGTTTTTACCCTTTGGGTACGGAACCTTAAAAAGGCATTTAATCAACTTACTTGATATCGTTATGGCATCCGCGCCACAGTGTCTTGACGACAACAAGGCGGCGGCGTTCTCCAGTCGGGGACTCTTCGTCGCTCAGTTCTTCGATTCCATCCGTCTCGCAGATCTGGAGCTGTTAGAGAATAAATTAAATAAGCTTTTAGAACAGTGGTACTCAATCTTTTTATCATACGGGCCACAAACACGTTTTGATCTTGTTGTCGCAGGCCGCACCCAATTTTTTATGGTTAAAAAATATTACGTTTATTTATGACTTCCGCGACGATTTTGCACTGTTTTGCCGGTAGGCGCTAATTTCAAATTGGTTTGACTTAACCCTCTATTGCATGAATTATGATAAAATGAAGAGAAAAAATGTTTTGCTGGTTAATATTGCTTCATAAGGGGTAATTAAGAAAATTATTAGGAAAAATTTTTTTTTGTATCTTATTTTAGAAAATAATTTTAGGAGCCATTAACGGCTTCGTATGCATAACAAGTACAGAATTTAGCGTTGTAAAAGTCTTTGAAGCAGTTTCTTTTCTCGTTTAGGCACAAGAAAACGTAACAATTTTCACATTTTATATGCGATCGAAACATAATTATTAATTTTGATAAAGTAGGAGTATTTTTTTCGAGGGTTACCAATGTGGTCATTTGGTGGAGGCAGTAAAGGAAGACCTTTCGACTGGTCAAGGGTATTTTTTCGGTCAAGACGAAGCGGTATATATGTAAGAATATAATATTATTCGACACGTTTAGAAAACTTCAATAGTGCGATGCAGAATTATTGCAGTACTAGTTGGACCTCTACATATCGCCACAATAACAATGCTTTTATTTTCTTTGAATTAGAGAAAGTTAGAAAACGGAAATAAATCCTCATTCGAGTCAGATCCTAACATATCACTTATGAAATCATCACCAGGGATAGTTCTTGTGAACTAATTGGTACCAAAAAAGCGTGCAAGTAAGATCGGTGAATGCATACGAAGCCAAAAGTGGCTCTCGCGGAAAATTCAGAAAATATAGCAGAAAAACCAAATCTCTAGTAAAACAAATATTACGGAAAGTAAAAAGAACCTTTGAACATTATAATCAGATTTTTTAACACACAAATATCTTACTTATTTCCAATAATATACATCGCCAAAGTCACATGAAATTTTACTTCGTCTGTTTCATGCGCCCGCGACGCTAAAAAGTGAAATTGAATTCGCAGATGGCATTTTGCCATCAGCAAAAAATACGTTTTGATCCACAGAGAAGTAGTTGATATAGAAGTGAAAATATATAATCCATTCTCATTATAATAAGGGCAGAAAAAAATCTTTAACCTGAAGAGCCAGATCTGGCTTCATATGCAGTAAAGGGTTAACGCGGACCACCGAAAAAGTCCCGGCGGGCCGCAGGTTGAGTATAGCTGCTTTAGAAATTAGAATGTGCTTATGAGTTGTTGCTCGAGGGTTCAATCGCAAAAATACAATAAGTTACCTACATAATTAGGAAATGCAATCCCACAAGAGAATTTCAATCCCGGTATTTGCGGGATTGAACCCTCAAAATCCCGCTGGATCCCGGTATTTTCGGGATCCCGCTGGGTGGATTTAAACTTTTAAAATAAATCGTTATAATGACTTTACTTGATAGACCCCGTTTTATTCTTAGAATCTCAAATAAAACAAACTTTGTCGGACACTTTTCAAGGGTTTAATTATTAACACCTCCATACTTCAGACTTTATAAAAAAATGAAAGAAAAACTAATATTTTTTTTGGAAATGGCTTCGTAATAATTATATGTAGTTAAGAAAAACATAAAAAAAAAACGCTTATTTTATGTCCATCTTTTACCGAATTTTTTTTCGAAATATAGGTGAAAATCGTGCCCAAAGATTCCGAAACGGTTCCTGATATTCGAAACAAGGTAGCTAGCAGCTGGAAATGCTCGCTCAGCATCCACGCTGGTTAGTTCAATTGTCATTTAAAGTATGAATTGAAGCTAAATTGTTTAGTGGGCTGCCTGTAGCCAGTTCACGAACCCCGCGCGCAAAGTTACACGTATGAATCACATTTCTTTGTAATCCCGCCAGTCCCGCGGGATCCCGCAAAATTTTCGACCGGGATTAGTCCCGCATAATGCATGCGGGATCCCGGTATCCCGGTATTGCATTCCCTATACATAATATATATTATGTTAGTCCAGAGCAGGGTTTCTCAAACTTTCGGATCCACGAACCCCTGTTACCATTTCCAGGTAACAGCGAACCCCTTACTAACTAATGAAAACACATTAAGTGCCAAAAGAGTGCCGCGCGTGCCTGCTAGTTATCAAGCCAATATTACGTGAACCTTGTCGCGAACCCCCTGCCGTCGAATGGCGAACCCCACTTTGAGAAACCTTGGTCTAGAGACTAAACTTAAAGGCTCCATTCCGCCGCGGCGCACGAATTTATTTCTTTGACTTGAGTCAATTCGTGCGTAGCGTGACCGTGGGTTGCAGTGGACACAGTCACATATTATATTTTCTTAAAAAGCGAAGCTTGACGCACGTGCGTAGTCTCTCCGTGCGCCGCGGAGCCCTTAATCAAATTCCATTCAGACATTTTAACGTAAATAAGTGCCACAGCTTATACAGACTTTCGCCTTTGTGTTAGTGTGTTCAAAAAGAAGAAATTGTAGCATAAAAGTTAATCATTGCATTGAGGGCACGAGGCCGACTAGTAGTTACTTATCGGATCGCTTATTGGCTATGATTCTACGATTGTGTCAATTAATGATTCCAATAATAATGGCAGCAAGCCGATTTTATGAGATCAGTCCTCATTTCTTTGCCAAAATCCATTTATGTTGAACTTAACATGAAATATCATTTTGAGAACATTAAGAGAGAATACCAATTACCATAGTTTTATATCTCAGCATGTAGTGAGATAATCATTAATCAAAACACTATTCCGTACCTAGCTTTATTTAGATACATTCTTAAAACAAAAGAAGTTTCAGTCAAAGAAAAGCACTCGCATTCTCTGGGACAGCGTAAAATGTGCGCTTAAAAATTAAATAGAAAGGATTTGTGAATTTACATTTTTATTCCACAGCACGTGGAGGAGTTTCGCAGGAAATAGTTCATAAGCACGTAAATACTGGGAAGGCAGAGATTTTCCTGTATATTTTGCAAAAGCCTACTTTGGCCCAGTTCGTAAGTTTAGCGAGCGTAGAGAATGGTTTTGCGTCTAAGGGAGTTACAGACCTTGAGTTCATTTAAAATCAAGGTGCATTCGTTGTTCCTTACGAGTGAAATAAAAGGTGATTTTCAGATGCGGGTGTGAAACTTTTATGCGGGAGGAAGGCGCCTGTATATTGCTTTTGTTTGGAATGGCCTTTATGAAAGTCTTTCATCTTATGTTCCAGTTTTGAATCTGAGTATTTTTCACCCACAGGATCGACTCGACGGAACGTGCACGACAGTAGCGACATATTTCAAATGAAGTTTTAGGGGCATGTTTCAGAAAATGACAACAAAAGTTTGTTTATTTTGTAAAGATTAATGGTATTTTGGTTAGATTTGACGACCTCTGTGGTTCAATGGTTAAGAGTGTGTGGCAGCTCAGGCCGGGGGTCGCGGGTTCGAATCCCGCCGACGGAACAAAAAGTTTTCAATGTTCTTGGGTCATGGATGTGTTTAAATATGTGTATGATATTTAATAAAAATCTTAAATGTATGTATAGTGTAAAAGTATTAAATATATTTCCGTTGTCTGGTACCTGTAACACAAGTCCTTCAGGTACTTAGCACGGGGCCAGACTGACGTGGTGTATAGCGTCCATAGATATTATTATTTAAAAAAAGATCTAGTTATAAACTACTTGTGGAAAAATGATTAAGTATGATCATAAAAACTGGTTTTGAGAGTGCGAGAAAAGGAAATAAATTGGTGGTAGCAGGACATGTAAGAGATGTAGAAGAGCTACGAACTAATGGCAATAGTTATGACTTATGAGGCAATATGATTCGCCAAACATCGGTGACTTTAGCACCCTATAAAACAAGTTCAAACGTAAGTACTGAACCAACCAAAAAACGTGACGAAACATTTAGATGAAGCAAGTCAACATTTTTATTTAGATATCTGATCTGATAATAATGCTCGGGTTGTTGCTGGTACAGTGCTGCTGCGTTTATAACCAGTGGGGTTAAAATGGTCGCATAGCAATTCCTCTCAATCAATTCACAAAATTACTTACCAAAACTGTCAAACTCACGAATGTCAAATTTAGACCAATTCAATTGGTCTAATTTGGACTAATAAGTTGGACTAATTTGACATTCGTGAGTTTGACCAATTCAATTGGTCTAAATTTGTACTATTTTGACATTCGTGACTTTGACAGTTTTGACAATTCATTTTGTGAATTGATTGAGAGGAATTGCTATGTGACCATTTCAGCCCCGCTGAGTGGCAAGTGCAAACATATTGCTGCTTTAAAATTTAAAACAGTAACGAAAACACGTGCGATACTTTTTACTTGAAAAAATAAATAAAAAGGAATGTTTTTAAAAATCTTGTTTTTATTTGTTTTTTACAACATCAATAACTCTTGAAGAAGATTGGACTCTATAAAACTAAAGCTCTGCAAACATTCTTCATGTTTCTGAGTCTTTGCATTAATACACTTTCAATATGGATTCTTATTCGAGCAATATCATAAGTCCTTTCGGTTTCTTCTTGAGAGTACGCGTTTTGTTTTGGTCAAAAATGGGGGCATACTAATTTTAGATTTTTTACCCCTTTCATCTAAAACTTACTTAATTGAAACCCCTTTTTCATTCAAAACTCTATCTCCAGCTTGTAAAAGATCAGTTAAACCAGACGTAGTATTTGGTTTATCGTCATATTTTGTCATTTGTCACTGTTTCTTCCACCTGATACTTTGGATTTAAATGAAAATATATTCTATGAAACTTTCACTGCAAGTTTTGTCGTCGGGTTTTGGATACCATGGTGATCCATTAACACTAAAACAATAGTTAGGTACATACTCAATTAATATCCTATAAAACTCAAATAAAATTGATTTGATTGATAATGATATTTTAAGTCATATCGAATCTCTTACTTTTTCATTTTTACAGCAGCTATTCATTTATATCTGATCTAATTTCCAAGTGGATTTGGGAAAAATATTAAATTTATATCTACTGACTACCTATTTCTGCTGTTATTTTTGCAGTTTACGACACAAAAACAATTAAGATCAATTTCTAAAAATTTCAAAACAAGATTGACAAGTTTGTTTGACTACTAACTGCGCCCATTTTGTTGCTAATTCAATCAAACGGCGCCTTTTGAATCAGCTATAGTGTTGAACGTTTTGAGCGACTCAAATATTCAATTAAAAAGCTAGACCTGTGATTGAATGGCGTTGTTCAGTCAAAGGGCTAGCTGTTTGATTTAACGGCTATTTAAACCAGTTGGCTGCGACATATATATGGTGATCGCTTTCTTTACCCCCTCCACCCACTTCGCACGCTCCGACAAATAGTTATTACACATTTATATCAGAAAACTTTCCCTTGAATCAGTAATAACTTTATTAAAAACTCCATTTAAATCTGGTGGGTATTTTAGAAGATCCGTTATAATATTCTAAGCGAACAGACAGCCTGCAGACCGACTTCATTTTACTATGTACTAGGTACATAGCTAAATAATAAACATACACAATGCAAGCCTTGAAAATGACTCGATTCATTACTCTACTATTAAAGCAACAAGGCTGAAAAAATGTAATATTCTTCACATTGAAATTGAAAAGAACAATTTAGTTGAAATATAAAGTAAAGCACCCGATTAAGTCGGTCTCCCACTTTGGTCTGTACCTTTTATCCCTAAGTAACATAATAGAAGTGCGTCAAGATAAAAAGAATAGGGTAGTTATGATTCACCTCACATAAGGGTGCTGAGTGGGTTCATATGTGATTATTGAATCAGTGTTTTAAAGGTTTGAGTAAAAGGTTGGGGTGGGTACTGACTTGTAACAATTACCTGGATGAATTCATTTTTGATTGTACACTTGAACTTTTCTTCTATCTTCTTCTTTTAATATATAAAATTCTCGTGTCACAGTGCTTGTGCGCGAACTCCTCCAAAACGGCTCAATCGATTTTAATGAAATTTTGTATGTTCATTCGTTAGGACTGAGAATAGTCACTGCCAATATGTATAATATTGTTTTTATCTGCACCCTCGGACGGTTTTGGGTTGACAGTCACAGCTGTCTAAGGTCGGACGTACCTACTGGTGATTAGGGGATAGATAGAAATTTCCTTTTATTATTTGGCAAGATTTTGAGATTTTTCTAGATTTTGGGAGGGGTCATGTCACCTGTGAACCCCCCCCCCCCCCCCCTTCGGACCGCGCCTGATAGGTTTTTATCTACTTTTTATATTGATATTAGAAATAATTTATATGGCCAAACAACGTTTGTCGGGTCAGCTAGTTTCTTCTAAAAATCAAGTTATGAATGTCGCAGACGATCTATTGTAAGCCAATTAAGTTAATTTTACATCGACTTTTAGACTCTATACAACCGTTATATAAGAAAAAGATTTGGCAATAATATTATATCAGAATAACTACTCGTTCGTGTGGAAAACGAATTCATAATGACGGAACCCAATTTCTAATATAATTGGAACACAAAGTAATTGGTCTCTCAAAATGGTCATGGAAAAGTAGTGTGGGCAAAAAGTCACTGCAAGAGCTATTGAATTGCGCACGTGAAAAATGAAAAGTATTTTCAGAGGCCGTTCGTTTTGACGACAGAGTGTTAAGTCCTTCACCTTTGTTGTCGTGCAGTGTACGAATTCCGTAATTTCTTTAGCAAACGCAAAAATTTCAAAGCAAAGACCGCACGGTCTTTGCCTTGAAATTTTAAAAACGAAAAAGGTGTTTTTGCACTTAAATACACCTATAACAGTGCTCTTTTAGAGGTTTTAGGGTTCCGTACCCAAAGTAAGTGTAACATCTGTATACACACTGTGCATCTTTTTGTTAGTAAGGGGTATATTATGATGGAATATGGACGGAGGGATGGATGGCTAATGAGTCTGCACTCTAAAGAAGTCGGGTCGCTACCCATTGAACCCCTGAAATTTTCACCCTTGCCCGTTTGACCCCTCACACTCTAAGTATGATTCGCAAAAAGGAGCACGATATTTTTTCTCATTTAGAGTGCACTAGAGAGACGCTAATTTTTTTCGGTATTGTTAAAAGTGCAATAAAATGTGTTCACATCAGGGAAAAAATGTATAGTATTTTATACTTTTTGCTTGAGAAGTGAGAACAGCTACATAAAACTAGCGTTGCACCGTCACGCGTCACCGTTAAAAGTCAACATTTTAGGGGAAAATCATGGCATGTACAAATATCGTTAATTCGGCTATCAGTTAATAATTGTTGTATATGTTAATGACAGTTTCGAGACTAATTGGTTAATTAATATTTGTGTCGTCGGTCCGTATCGGTTACGGCAATTCGTATTTCACCGAAACGACCCAACCAATGTAAGTACAGTCTAATGTCTTGTTAAAACCCGTTTACTACTTAAAAAGTTAAATAGTTGGTAAAATATTACTATGTATTATAATTATACGTTAATTAACCAATTTATAATGTGCCTACTTTATGGAAGTAAATGCTAACTATTAATATTAGTTGTTCATCGTTTTATTTCTCAATAAATAATAAATATGTATATATGTTACCGTTAGAATGCAGAATACGTTAACATGCACATTACCTAGGTAATCGCAGATTCCCTGATACCATCTGTTAAAGTGTGAAATTTTTAAATAAACAAAGCTTATTTTTGCACTTTACTCGGATCATTTCCATTCTCTTCCTCCGTAAAAGTCCTAAAAATTTTGACGTAAGCTTGTCAATCTAAGACTATTGTTGTTTTGATTGCTTTTATTCTAGTTGAACTGTTATATTTTATCGTTGGAGTTAAATTTTACGTAAAAATTTAATTTATTCCTTTGTTTATGTCCAGAAAATTATATTAAATAATTCTCTAGAACTAAATGACATATTTAATTCAAACAAGAATCTGTTTTATGTAATTTAATGAGAATAGAATAAACTTTTTGCACTTTAACTGACTCACCCAGATAATCTGCAGAATACCTTGTTAATCTGCAGTCTAACTGGTTTACGCACATTAGCGGTAACATATACATTAATGAGTCTAATGTAAGTAAATTACATCATTCAGTAATTAGTCGCTTCTTAAAACTCATACATACCTTCAAATTGCACGAAAAATGTATTAAAAAAAGTTTAACAAAAAGTTTAACGCAATTAATATTTGAAATGTTCAAAACAAATATCAGATGTGTCGTAAATATCGTGATAAAAGTATAAAATAAATGTAGGTGGCTATTAAGCGTGGAGGCGGGCGGGGGGTTGTGTGGGAGCAGATTGCATTTTCTTGCTACGGCCAGTAATCAATTTTTATGAGTATTTTCGTAGTCCAGTGCTCGTTTCGCCCCTCTTTAAGGACGACGCGCAAACTTTGCCCTAGCGACACGCCGCGAGAATTAAGTCGGCCCCACGATAATTACTCTGGAATTTAATTCAATAAATTTCACACGGCTCGTACCATGAAAATTCCAAACATATTATTTTTTTGATGGCGCGTCGTTCGTCCGATAATTCTATCATCAGCACGACAGTTTCATGATTATGGACAAATATTATCTGTAAAACAATAATAACATCCTTATAATATGAACTAAAAAGTATTAAATAATTATTCCTATCTAATAGTGCCTTTTTCCGAATTCGGCTAAAACTCAATTATTTCTGTACTCAATCTTCATCATTTTGAAGTCGGTACCAGATATAGCTGAATCTTCAGTCTGCCAAAATATTTGAAACTTTTGTAACTGGCACCGACTTCAAAATTATGAAGATTGAGTACAGAAATAGTTGAGTTTTAGCCGAATTCGGAAAAAGGCACTATTAGATAGGAATAATTATTTAATACTTTTTAGTTCATATTATAAGGATGTTATTATTGTTTTACCTTGGAAGTCGGTTTTGATTTTTTGTTAAAAATAATAATTTCACTCTTTTTAGTTTTTTCGCGTACTATGCACGTAGATTAATACACCTGTATAATATTATTCTACGTACCCTATTACAAGCTCTCCGGTGAGCGAGACACAATAGAATAACAATAGATTTCCAAGAATCCACGATCGAAGGATACTGAACTGGCTTAGCTTTTGTTAGACAAAAATTTGACAAAACCCTAATCTATTTTAGTACAGAAAATGACCGAAATCGCCTAGACTTTGTTAGCTAAATAATTGTTTCTAACATTGCAGCAACAAATGCTATTCAATTTGATACCGATATGGTCAATACATCGTCATCGTTAGCTTTAAAAATATGTAGGTGGATAGTTACATGAAATTTTTTATTATTTTAATGTTACAGTAATGAAACTACTTACTCGTTTCTATTCTGTATTTATGTGACAAAAAATACTAATTAACTGACGAACTTTAATTAATAGGTAAGAAACAGGTATATAACTATACACTTGTTGAGAGTACAAATAATTATAAAACTATTATGACTGATCATTTATAGCTAAGAAAACTATAATATTTTTTCTAGCGTAGTTAGGTACCTCTAATGTAAAATACAAAACGCAGATAATCATTTTTATCACCATTAGTTTAGTATGTTTACAATTTAAACGTAGTTGGTAATAGTCAGTCTTATTAATTTATAGTAAAAAGTATGCTGTATGGCACGCTCGCGATAAACAAATATTATGGCGGTGAGCTTCTACTCGACTAGGTTTTGTAAGTGCATTTTATTTGAAAATATCAAGGCAAAAAGCTAATCCATTTGAGTCAATTTTTTTACTGAGATAGAATAGGTATAATTGTAGAGTAATATGCATAAACAAAAGCTCATCTATTAGAGTCTGGCTCGTGACTCAAAAACGCCTTTGTAAATACGCCGCCCGGCCTGGTAGGTACCCGGCCGCGCCGCTCGCTTGACAGCCCTAGCAGATTGTAGCAAGCGAGACCGCACACAGTTATTGTACTATGAACGCTAAACACAATGCAAAAGGTTGAAATTAGGTTGTTTTCATGTGTTGTTGTGAGATAGGCATGTTACTTGTATTATCGAAGCAGCTTACTTCTCAGAAGTTATGTCAAATGTGTGCCTTATGCTCTGGAATTAAGGCTGAATTTGTAATGTTAAATTTTGGTGACATTGGTGACCCTGATGTGGTATGATGATGATAATGATGATGAATGTAATTTGCATAGTAGCATATGCTTTCAGTTCTTAAAACAGCGCCTAAACCCCCAAACTTGTATTTATAAGGAATCCGAAGTTCTCTTAGTATCTTCGGAACCATAGTACCTTGGTGCAAAATCTTGTGTTTTGGTAGCATATGCTTAGGATGCTTCTCATAAAACCAAAATCACCATGTGTTTCCATATAAATTTCGAGGAGTTCCCTCGATTACTCATGGATCCCATCATCAGGTCACCACTTTTGTGAACATGGTACCAAATTGGAGTGAAACCTAATACAACAAAACAAAAATTTCGAAAATCGGTTCACAAACGGCGGAGTAATCGTTAAACATACAAAAAAAAAAAAAACCACAGCCGAACATATAACTTCCTCGTTTTTTGGAAGTCGGTTAAAAATGTCAGTAGTTCGACGTTCCTTTGTTTAAACTGTCATTTTTCATGCCCATTGTGAGGGGGTGAATAAAAAATGTTGTTTCAGGGTGTCCTGACGGGCTGAGGTGGTGGCGTGACTGCGGCGAATTAACCGCGGCCACCGGCTCGTAATGGACCTATATATTATATTGTTTTTTTAAATACGGCACCTATAGAAAAGATAAACAAGTAGCCGTTCGGTTTATTGGAAATGTTGTTTTTAATGGCTACTTCAACTTTCTGTTGCTTGATGGGTTTTAAGGCTGTTCCACCGTTGATTGCCGAAGTTGGAGCGCCGTGAAATAGAAACAAAACCTCTATAGGGTACTAACTAACACACGTCTAGTGGAGCGAATGCAATCGAGCTGCAAATTTAATGTAAGTGGCGCGCGTCCTTTTCAATCTAATCATATCCCTGGGCGCGAAAGTGGCGCCCCTGGCGGCGACGCGAGGCGAACAGGCGAGTGGCAATGTTGTGTTTTCATTATAAAAGCACAAACATTTTGAATTAGTGAGCCACGACCCGTCCCTGCTTGTTTCGCTCCCTTTGATGTGGTAGATGTTGAGCTTACTCGTAAATGATACCTCTTAACGACGTAGCTATATGTTACTCGAGACAGTGCTTAGACTCAAAATCGTAAATATCAAAGCTTGTGGTCTTTTTTGCCATATGAAACGCTAAGGGCTAGTTCATATCGAGTAAAAGCCATACGCGACTTGGCGAGGCATAAATAATACATTTGAAAGTAGAAGAAATTGAAGAATCGAATTACGAATAGCTGTTCTATTTTTTTATAGCTATCTAATATCCATACTTCCATACTAATTATATACTTACTTATACTATATGAAAGTCTATAAGTACTATATCTGCATACTATATACTTATACTTGCTATATAATATTATAAATGCGAAAGTGTGTCTTTCTGTCTGTTACCTCTTCACACCCAAACCGCTGAATCGATTAAGATGGAATTTGGTATGGAGATACTTTGAGTCCCGAGATATCGGGATAAAATGTACGGTTTCCGCGCGATAAATGAAATTTACCATGTAATCGAAACATATCACCAAAAAGCCTCTTCTTAATTACGGAGGACCCTTTCATTATTACATAGAATATTCTGATAATATCGACGTCAAACTCTATTTTAATATTCTCTGTAGCAAGTTTCATAGTTGTAAAACTCCGAGGGTCTGGCCAAAAGCGGAAAATCAAAGTGGAGCCAAGGTGAGGTTATTGTTCCTT
This sequence comes from Lysandra bellargus, assembly GCA_905333045.1. NCBI lineage: Eukaryota > Metazoa > Arthropoda > Insecta > Lepidoptera > Lycaenidae > Lysandra > Lysandra bellargus. The sequence continues at coordinate 10,479,138 of HG995319.1, read as the reverse complement.
TTCGGTCCAACGAAGCGGCTTTGTCCAAAATTACTACTTACCTACAAATTTGTGATGTGGATACAAACGGAATTCTACATCTTTTGTACGGAAAATTCGAATTCTGCTGCGTGTTTGGGTCGTATTTTGGATATATTTTTATGAGTCAGGTAGCTGGACACAGGAATTTTGAAAAGGTTCAACGTTACTTGTTATTTACAGCTATCCTTTTCTAGAAATCGACGTACAGACCGAGAAAGTAACGTTTTTGTGTGTAAGAGACAAAGTATAGCGATAGGCCTTATTAAAATTTTCTCTCTACCCGGTGAACTGAATTTTGGTGTATATTAAATCTGTGTGTTTTAAATAATTATTATTCCTACATCAGCTATTGTACGTACAAACTAAGATATTTACTGCATCCAAAACATAATATTATAACAATAATAATATTATGATTCCAGACAGTCGTCTGTAGAAGTCAGACACCCTAATAGTCGAAACGCTAAACTTCGCCGTAAGTCAACTCGTATCCAAAGATATCGTTATTATTCTCAAGTTTAATATCCATTTTATAATTGCTTGATAAGAATGGAAGTTGCGAGACGACAGTTATTTTTAAACTTTTAACGCTGGTCGTATTTACTCATTATAAGTTTTACAACGCTTTGCAAGCTTCGCATTGTGGCCTTAAGCCCCGTACACACTATCGAGCGCTGATTGGCTGCAAGGTTGATCGGAGTTAAACGATGTAGTATTAATTAAACGATTCAACGTCCCTTATATTTATTAATTGAAAATTATCGTGAGCTCACTGTAATATGACTTTTTTAGTAGATCATAGTACATAAATATTAAACTCTCAGAGTTGAGAGAAAAGCTATAGGTTGACGCGCGTTTGATGTGATAGGTACTAGTTACATTGTTTTGTTTCTTCACATTATTCGATGTAGTACTTGCTGCAAGTATACTGAGCTGGGGTCCATTTTTGTGATATCACACAACATAATGTTAAAATATTAATTGTTGTGTGTCCTTGTTCTTTCGTCCTTTGTAAACATTTTGTTGTGTGATGTGCAAAATAAACTTTTCTTATTCTTATTCTTAATATTCTTATATAGTATGCGTTGTTTTGCTCCTACACGTGTTTGTTTGGGTGGTTCAGTAGATCTATTGGGTATTATGATATTACTGCTGCTTCTAAATACTTACAGTTCCATGAGGTCCCTCTCCCAGAAAAGTAACTGGTCGCATGCGCCCCCGCGGGAAATCCAGCAGGGGCGCCACCCCGTTTGGGGGCTCGGCCTCGGGTAGTTTGATGGACGTGAACAGCCCTGGGGGCGGCCGCTCGCGTCGGCAGGATCGCTCCTCCGGGTACGTCTGAAAGAAGGAAACAGTTAGACTGCAGCAGGACACTACGCTATTGCTGTAGGTTCTAGGGAAACAGACAGCGTTACTAGGCTTCAAGTCTCGTTTGGGGTAGGTTCTACTTACTCGTACCCACAACTTTGTCCGAAGCGGGTAGTGAAGCACCATGGGAGCGGACGTACTATACTATTATGAGATTCGAAGTTTAGGATTTTCTTAATCTACCCCCTCATATAGAATCCTGGCTACGCCCATGTCAGTTTGCGTTCCCTAAAGCTGAGCAGAGCTCCATCCAATAGAATCGCTACGCTTAGCGAAGTCAGGCGCAATGGAGCGAATCTGTTGGTTGCTAAAAACAAATCGTAACGCGAGCTGCGTTGCGATGTTTTTAGCTCAGGTGGAAATGCATCTTTAGACTGGGAAGAGCTTTGCTGATACTTCTAGTGCTGATTTTACTATTGATACATAGAAGCGGGCACTAGAAGAGGATCCCAGATTAGCAATGACAACATGATTTGATCCAGACTATACATATAGCATTCAATAGCGAGCACCGGTATTTTCTTATAGCTCTGGATATTAACATGCCCAGCGAGCATCTTTGTAACTATGTTACCCTCCAGTACGGTAGTCAGTCCAGTGCCCGGCTGCTATCGTTAGACAACTTGTAGTTTTGACATTAGAGTTGGTTTACACGTATTAAGCTGTAGATAAGTAGTAACTAAATTTTAACTTCATTTGAAGTGTCTGCCCGAAAAGTGTCAAGTGACAAGCCCCGCCTGCCAACATAAAAGAAAATAGTCAAATTTCTAATTTCCTTGTTTAGTACATAACTAAATTTTAACTTGATACTTGCTACAAAATTTTGTGTTTACATGCAATAAATAACTTAAAATTAAGTTAAAATTTAGTTAACTACTTATCAACTTAACGTGTAAACCAGCCATTAGAGAAAATATGATTTTAGCTGCAATGAGTCAAATAATTCAATGCTGTGACACTGGTGCTTGTGTACCAGTGACACAAAATGGGGATTGAAGAGACCACGAGTCCAAAGAAACAGGCACGCAAGAAACCTGATCGCGCTTTTGGTAACAGTAACATAGCAGCCAAACAAGGTAAATCAACAGCTCCAAATCAAGGGAATTGGTGGAATACCCAACAATGGATTCACGGAAAACCAGTGTAAGGCTATCGTTGTGTTACACTGTGTGAGATGGAACAGAAATCCCAAGAGCCTTCCTCACGAGTATTCTGCACGGTTTACTTTATAGGCTGCCAACATACTTGAAATTCTTGTGGTTTTGTAGGTCTTGGCTAGAGATCAATATAATTTATTTGCTATAACTAGAGTTACTAGGGATGTGTCAAAATGTATGCGACCGCACCAATATAAGTAAAGGTTATTCTTGGGGCGATGAATTGAGTTCGCGGCCTTAGCGTCATCAGTGATAATATTTTCTTTAATGATTCAATAACGAAATTATTAAAAACATAGTGTGTCGCGTTTAATGCAAAAGCTATACAACTTTTTGTTTCAACGTTTCCAAGGATTCTTGAAATAGAAATCAAAATTTTCAGAGAAATTGCGATCAAAGAAAGTAAAGATTTGCAGAAATTTCTCTCTCGAAACACCTGATGGTTGCCATTTAGCGCTTTCTGTAACACACCTGCTGTTTCTAATTATATAATTTAATAACGTCTACTGCTGTTCATATTGAACAAATTCTAGTTTTACTTAAACTGAAATATTTCAGAAATGTAACTTAAGTTTGTTCAGGTTTTCGGAGTTTTTACTTAGCAACGTAAATTTGTGATTGAATTATTATTGTGCTATTTTAGCAATTTTAACATGCAATTCAAAATAAAAAAGACGGGTTGCACTTCGGGAGTGCCGGCGGAAGTGAAAACTTGATTATTAACGTTGTGCATTTTTTTAACCCATTTTTATGAAAATCGATTATTAAAAAAATCGATTTTTGTAATTAGTCAAAACCCTTAAAATCGATTAAATTTTGAACCCATTTTTTATGAAAATCGATTTTTAAAAAAATCGATTTTTTTAATTGATCGAAACCCTTACAATCAATTCGAGTTCGAGTTCGCGTTCGAGTTCGAGTTCGAGTTCGAGTTCGACACAAAACACTATTCTCCAACCGTCTTACGGTTTTTCCAAGGTTTTTCGATCAGCACGAGAATCTGACGCGAGTTTCACAGTTTTTACCCATCCCACAAAAGTGCTCAACGCCGCTAAAGAAGTCTTCACTTCAAAAATCATAAAATATTGACTGATTTTAATTCTGTTACCTATATAAATTAAATCCGTAGGTTACTTAAGCCGATTTAAAACGGTTGGTTCATTTAAAAAACTCGGCAATCTTTTTTTATCGATCGGCAACAGTCGATTGTTTACAGCTTGGCACAATCTTTCCTCAATAAACCTCAATACGATTGATCTGCCAGCAACTAGGTCGTTTCTTTCACATTGCCGACCGCTGGGGAGGTATTTACGTAATTGCTACACTGAGCGCGGGTAAGCAATCGCATATCTAAGTGAATCGCGACGACTTCCATTCCACTTTTTATTTTTTATAGCACCTGAGAATATTTAAATGTAGAGATGGAGATGGAAAAACAATTGGAGCTCTTTATTCTTTATTTGAAATAATCTTACTGATGTTATGTTTTAATAAAAAGTTTTTACTTATATGTTATAAGTACTGTAAGTTTATACGTGGGAGTTAAAGTATAAAGTTAAATTTTGCTCGGAGTTAAAAAATGAAGAAAAAAACATTGATATAAAATTATAAGCGATCTGCATTTTAATTAGTAAGTACTTAAATATGAAACATAAGAAAACATTGCGGATATAAATAAGCCTGAAATTGTTAAGCTAATTTTGATCCAATAATTTTTCTGATTTTATTTAAGTGAACCTAACAATAGAAGTAAATTAGCCACAAACTGAATTCTTGTTTTTGTAAATGAATTGAAAATACATATTATACCATTCCCACCAACCGCAACAATTCTCGTTAAAATTTATTCGGCCTCGATAATACTCACATCAAATTCGTATTAATCAAAGCATAATAATATATTATGGTTATTCATCAGCAACACGCCACCGCTAATCAGTATTCAATTACTAATTAAACGAAGTATAATTATTCTTCTTTTAGGGTTCCGTACCTAAAGGGTAAAAACGGGACCGTCTGTCCGTGTGTCCATCTGTCTGTCTATCTCCAGGCTGTATCTCAAGAACCGCTGTAGCTAGACTTCTAAAATTTTCACAGATTGTGTATTTCTGTTGCTGCTTTTTGATACAAAAAAGTAGAAAGAAGGAATTTTATTTCGGTTCCGATTTCTTTGTTACTAAAGTTTCATGCTTGTCTAGTATAACTTTTAGGACTGCTTTATATACACGCAATGTAAAAATTAAGGATTTGAAACATGCATTATTATTAAATTACTTATTACATAAATGTTTAATTTTTTCCTACGAATAACAAAACTAATTTTTTCTCATCAATTATTGTTGAAAGTTTGAAATCAACTTTTCTGAATTTTCGTCCATACCTTAATCATTTTACAAAGATTTTGAACTAGCGACCCGCCCCGGCGTCGCACGGGTGTAAACTATATAGCCACTGAAAAAATGATTAAAATCGATAGCCTTCATTCACGTGGTCAACTTCTTGTCTGTGCCAAGTAACATAAAAATTGCTTTAATAGTTCGCGTGATAAGCCCTTTTTCCTCTATTTCTTCGCTCCTATTAGTCTTAGCGTGATAAAATATAGCCTATAACCTTCCTTTCCTTTTTCCTTCTAGGCTATCTAACACTGAAAGAATCATCAAAATCCGTTGCGTAGTTTTAAAGATTAAAGGGAACAAAGGGACATGAGGGAAAAAAGCGACTTTGTTTTATAATATGTATAGAATAGATATAGATACTGAATTCAATTCGAAACGTAGATTTATAACACTAAACCGAAACCATCCGCGGCGCTAAACTTTAAAGCTATTATGTAACTATTGTGTAGTCTGAAGGGGAAAGGCCGGGCTTTTAATATTAATGATATTGCCCAAGGTATGCTTGGATTTTACTCATTAGGGATTATGGGGCTGTTTGCGAAATGATAAACGAGTTTAAACGTAATATTACGTACTGGAGCTCACGTTACTAAAGGTGATTACTCACGTGTGTGTAACTGTTACAAACGGACTGTTGCGAATTGTACCTGTACTGCACTACACCTAATTACGACCTCTTGTTTACAATATAAATGTTTAGACAAATATGAATTAAAAAAAACACTTGAGTATAAGATATTTGTCATTCCTCATTAGGTTCACAATCAATCAATGAGTGTTATTGAGTTTAATAAAGAATTTTAATCAGGACGGTAGTGTAGATCTAAGTACAACATACCTGTCTTTTCCCGTAAACAGTTATAATATAACATGTCATAATAATATATTTACTAATGTAGATAATAAATATAGTAAAAGATATAAACCGCTGATATGGTCAAATATTATTATTGTTTCTATTTTTATATTTTTCTGTTCACATGCCGACGATAACCTAGTCAAAACAATATGTACATCGTATAGGTTCATCTGCAGTCTGTACATAGTAATAAGTTCTACACCATTTTACGCAACAACGTAAAAGTTCTTTTATTTACAGCAAAAGTGTAACGGTAACAACTTTCCAGTGAGCACATAGCTTATTACGGCAAGCTGCCTTTAGTCTTTACTATGCTTATCTTAAAGCCAACTTACACCGAAAAGGGAGTAGGTACACATTGTTTGTAATATTTATTACTTTATACATGTATTTGTGAATTATAATTATGAATGGTTTTAGTATCTGTAAATGATTTTATAAATCAATTCTGAATATTGAAATATTTGTGGTAATATTTGTTAGATACTTAATACTTCAGTCAGAATTTCCAGGAATTGCTATTGTATTCTATTGTTGTCGCGATCACCGGTGCTCGCGCGGGGCCTGAAGGATTAATTGATATTTGATTATAAACTAATATATAATTGTAGAAACACCAGAAATAAGCACAAGCTAGATTTGCCAGTGATCAGACTTAGTAAAGTCAGTAAATCTTTTAAAGGTCAATGTATACGCCTTTTCAATAAAATTCCAGAAAACGTTCAAAATTTTTCCATTAATAAATTTAAGAAAGTAGTCAAAGAGCGTTTGTGTGCCAAAGCCTATTATAAGGTCAATGATTTCATAAACGATGGCACATCTTGGGAGTAGGATGGCTGCTTGCAAGGCTACTTTTAACGTAACGTATAATTTTAAGTTACAGCATTGTAAATTTTAGTTTAAAAGATACATTTTTCATCTCACTTTTTTTGTTAAAAAAGTGGCCCCCCTGCGAGTTTCTTACGCCGGTTCTTCTCGCTGGACGCTGGGTTAGTTCCCGAACCGGTGGTAGGCACCGCAGTATCAACATTCTGAAAGCATTTTTTTTAAATCTACTCAGAAATAAAACATTTTTTTTTATTTAATAAAATATTAAAGGGACATATTTTATATGGCAAAACGACGTTTGCCAGGACAGCTAGTATATTATAGTATTATTATTTTAGACTTAATAAATTGTATATATAGAAATTATTATTTGCATATAAATACAAAACGTAATATTTAAAACATTATATATTATATTATATTTAAAATTAATATACTTACCACATTTTATGCACAACTAAACCCTCGAATGAAGTATTAACAAGCAAAGCTTTAGTTAAGCTTAGCGTACCTCTAATATCTCATATCTTACAAAATCATAATCTTTATACACAACAGTCAGAAGCTTTGTCAGATAATAATGCATGAAATTGGGGTGAAAAGCGATATTGATCCTTGACGTACTCTAAACAAAGCCTTTTAAAATGAATGATTTATTATAGGGGATATAATCCATCATACACCAGTGAGAGGCCTTATGATCGCATAAGTAACTATCAAAGGGAATCACGAGGTACTTCACTTTGTGATTTAAATCGCCTCTTCCACGTGGACCTTGTGTTATAGCCTTATAGGCGATAGTGATAGATAGTGCCATCAGGCTGTTACACACATGTAAATGGTAATTTATCTTCATAATGGCGGGCCCGTTATATTTAGTGTCATATTAGGGTTAGGAAATTGCCCTTTTATGACATAATATCTAGGGTATTTGAGATGAGTCGATTATCTTACGATTAGGTTAGGTTTAGCGGGTATCTACAAAATCTTCTAGCTCGTTTAAAATGGAAGAAGAAAGTTTAAACCATGACGGTATTGCTTGTATAATGTTTTCATGATTTTAACACTGTTACTTTACTGTTATGATAATGTACTTTTGTAATAATATCATAATTTCTAAGTAATTCCTGTATCCTACGAGGACATTATACTTTTTCGGGATAGATGCCTGTTTGTGTGTAGTCACATCCTTACGAAAGAGTTTGTATATAGTAAGTATTCAACCAATCACAGTACACGTAATATTTCAGTGAATGTCACTTATTACCAAGATTTGTTGGTCAACTAATCGTAACTAGCCGACCGCGCAAGACAACGCACTTCAAACGTTTCGACAACGCACTTCAAACGTTTTTGAATTTTGGAGGGGCGCGCCATGTTATCGTAGTTGATCTCTAGCGTGGTTTTGTTTAAAATCCGTTCAGTAATTTCAACGCGAAAAAGTAAAAACACAAACTTATTACGGCTTTACAATATTGATTATGATTATTGTTGTGTTAGTATAAATACTAGAGTTTTTAACATTTTTTCTATTTTGAATTCGCTATTTTTAACCCATTACCGTACGCGGGAAAAGTTAGTTTAATTATAAGACAATACGTGGGAGTCCTAATTTAGTGGAAGTGACATATTCACGTGCCTCTCGGGGGTACTTACATCGGATACAGTGCGGTAACAGCATAATAACCCGTAGTTGTGAACGGCGAAAGATGGCGGCGTGCTCAAAATACGCGTTTACCCGCACTGTCACGATATCTTATGAGTCTTGACTTATGAGTCATGAGTCATGACTTACACGTGACCTTTTTTTTGTTCAGGGAAATGCTATTACGCATCCCCGGTAGCGTTGGGGAAGGACCACCGGGGTATGTGGGACTTGCTATGGCCGAAGAGATGGTAAGTGGCCGCAGTGAGCTGTACCCACTAAAACCCGACCGTGTTCCTATTTCCGCGCAGGACGGAGACGCGAGAGTCTATAACACGTCTTCCGTGGCTTCCGTCCGCGCTCAACCGCTCACCCAAAGCAGGCCCACGCTGTTGGGGTTTCTTGTCCCCCTAGGCCGAACAGAGGCCCCACATGGGGGGCTTGCATAGGCCGGTCGTCTTCTTTGTGTTGCAATGCGCAGGAACACAACGCGCTTCGCGACTCTCTCGGGGACTCGGTGCAATGAGTGGCGGCATCCCCATACCGTCACCCCGAGTTCCCTGGCTAAGGCGGAATGTCGCGTCCGTTGCAACGTCTTCGCCTTGGCCGTCTTCGCCGGTGGTCGTGCGCCTCTCGCTCCCTTATGCGCTCGGCCTCCTCTTTGGTCAAGATGACGCGATGTGCGAACGTCTCGACCCCAAACCACTTTTCTCCGCTCTCGACCAAGGCCCTGCAGAAGGCTGGGAGAGTCGTGTCCTCACCGATAGCGGCAGTTAGCGTCGCGCGTTGTATCGCCCGATGACTTACACACCTGCGAGGTTTTTGTGGTACTTGGATCATAATGTGCAGAAAGTGTGTACAGCCCACATGCGTTCCGGGAATGAACGCGCGGCAAAAAAACTTAAAAAAAAACGAGTGCGCTTTAGACCACACAACTGAAGTAAAACTTCTTGAGGTCCAACTATGTATATGTAATATGTATGTATAATGTATATACTTTAGACATTATATTAAATACACCGCGCGCGCACCTCTACGTTCGCCTAGTTCGATCACACTTTCGTAACGTTCTCGTCATGCATTTACCAGCTTACTCCCCAAATCAAGCGTGCGTTAAGAAGTTTTACTTCAAAAACAGCAGAGCAGGCACATTCGCCGCGCGGTAGAGTGTCATATTACTTCTTCTACTATGCCGCGCCGTATGTCCTGACACGAGTTTAAAATTTTCTAGCCATCCCAAAAAAGGTGAACAACGCCGCTCTACCTATTGTTTTACCGAACCCATATAGGCATATTAAGTCGTAACATGTTTCATATACTGATTTTCAATCTTAAAACTATAAGCTTGAATCTGCCGCTTTGTATCTAAACCTAGCAATTTGCAGGCAAATTGGCTTCCTCAGAATCTGCTGCAGGTGAAGTGTGATCGAATCTTAAATGTTAATTAAATTTAATGTTGGCATGGCGCCGTTTGTGCGACGATTTAAGGCGGCCAGCTGCTTCGCTGTTTACATCGTGCTAGCGTAACACTTGGGTTTAAAAATCGTTTTTTTTTTTCTGCAAATGATTATCACTTAAAAGCAGAAGATTTTTAGGGTTAAGTATCATGATTGGAAAAACGGAAGTCTAACACAGTTTTCGTTCGTCCATATGTCCGTATATACTGGCAAGTCAAGGCACTATGCTTACGAAACGCAAGGAGAATATTATATTTAAGTAAGTAAAATTAAAACTGTAAAAAATTAATCAATAGTTTTCGCTATCGTAAAGTACACAGAAATTGCCTTATTTTTGCCTAAAGATTATTTAGATTTTTATACTATGAACTGACAGAAGGGTAATGTTTTTTAATTACATATTATAATAATTTGTATTCATAATAAGTGTGTAATAAATGTTACTTTGTCAAAACAATATTTGAAACTTTACCATCTGAATATCAAAACGATATACTTCCTTAGCATTCTCGCTTCAGTTTTATCTTTTCCATATCCGAATCACAGTTTGAAATTTGGCGTATGCTTTCTGACATTAGCGCGTCGTAGTTTGCGTATTATAGTTGCAAATGGCGGGAGTGGCGTCTTGCATCCCGGGGGTTTCGTACTTAGGTACCCATAGGAGTTCTGGGAATTTCATAACTGAATTCCGCCTGTCAGCAGTGTTGTGTCTTTGGATTGATTGTACGTTTATTAGTTTCCTGTGACAGTTCAAGCGACAATTAATATTATGCTTTAAGCTAACATTATAAATGCGAAAGTGTGTCTGTCTGTCTATTACCACTTCACACCCAAACCACTGAAGCGATTTTGCTGAAATTTGGCCTCCATAGGTACCATACCGTACGTACCATACGTACTCCATACCTCCATAGGTGCTTTGAGTCCCGGGAAAGGACGAATTATGATACTTTTTATAAACGAATTTTGGCACAACGGAGTTGCGGGCGTCATCCAGTTATGCTTTAAATGTATTTTGTACAATCGGTTTCTGAGCAACGCTTGCAAGTATTTAATTTTTGTGGAACAACGTTCTAGCTGTAGGCATTGTCTCTAGGGAGTTTTATGTTATTTCCTACTTTGGACGAATTTTTACAAAAATATATATAAGGTAATTGATTTTTGTAATTTAGTAAGAATAACCTATGAATAAAATATAAAACGATACAGAAAAATACACACAAAAAGTCCAACTTCTTATAGTTCAGTCTATATCAGTTACATGAATGCACAACATTTTTACAATTTTCATAAAATTAACGACGTCGAAGACAGAACACGTACAAAACTAAGTGCGTTCTCAAAGTGTCTCTCAAGTTCGCCTTAAGTTTGAAAATTAATTACACTTATGAAGATTTCAGTAGCAGTAAGGTGAAAATTCTCATTATTCAAGGAAGTTTTTCCCGACGGGTTTCACTTAGGGCGCTAGTGCACTTGGCGACTCGGCACTATTTTTGAATTTGAGTAATTAACTGCGGACGAATATGCTGTAAAAGTATAGACGTATATTTAAATGGGTGGTCACTTGAAAGAACCTACTTTGGGCTTGCTTATATTATGAGATTTAAGGCTTGAATTTGACGTGACTTTTACTTATACAAAACAGACCCCGAAAATCGGTCCGACCATTTCGGAGGCGTTTCACAAGAAGCACTGTTATAATATGATACTTTTATACCTTTTGTATTTTTTTAGTTCCTACATAAGAATATAGACATACAATTTCTACGAAATCTGAGTTTTGAAATCTTAGGGCCTGTCTACATGTTCACGTTACTAAGTTGTCAACGTGGAACGGTGCGGTAACGTGGCACGGTACGTTGTCGTAACGTGAAAGTTTACGTCAACGTAACGTAAAAATGCACGTCACGATGTAGCAACATTGTACGTCACCATGCCTTGTAAAACATTCTTCGCTTCTTATCTAGATATGGACCGCACAATACGTATTCTGCTTCTGCTATTGTTAAGAAGACGGAGAGAGAGATTTAAGAAAAAAGACGTAGAAAGACGTGACGTGCATTTTCACGTCACGTCAACGTACGGTGCACGTTACGGCCATGCCACACGACGCGGCGAGGCACCGTACCGGTGTCCGTCTCTCCGGACTACCGGCAACACGGTGAGTGCGGCACCGCTACGTTTGCAGTACTGTAGCAGCGATGGACTCGAGCTACCCGCGTTCCCGCCTCATCTCGATTCCGGTGCGCGTGCGGTGCACCGGGCGGCGCCGTGTGCCATACCATCCATTTTTCTATGTAGGACACTAGAGCGGCACCGGTCAGGCACCGTAGCGCCGCAGCATCGCATCGTGTGGCATGTTACTTACCGCAACGTTCCACGTTGACGACGTCGTAACGTGGAGATGTGGACACTGGACTGTCCGACGCATACCTACGTAGCGCGTCGTAGAGCCGCTACGTCTCGTAGAGCGCTACGCAGCGTAGCATTATTATACTTCGACGTTGGCCTATGACGGACCAACAATACAAACGTATATTTACCCTTTATACCTGTAGGGTATATTCGTGTACGATTTCTCATGATTCACGTTGATTGTGCATTATGAAGACAGTTCGGTACTTTTTTATTTTGGGTCTTCTCACCCGGTTGGTTTCAGAAACGATATGGTGAAGTTCAGAAAATATTTTGTGTTAAATGCATTCTGAATCAGATTATTTTGAGTTTGAATTGACTCTACGTGGAGTTTTGCGGTCAGAAGATAATTTGGTTGCGTTCTTTAGTCGACTAGTGCGTACGAGCCCTTAGTGCACTTCCATTTACACGGCCAACAATGATTACAAAAGTATTTCATTTCGTGGCTCCCCGCGGAGTGGTTCCGTAAACGTAATAACGTCGAAATAAAAATGGTTTGTTTTATAATAATTTTACTTATTTCCATATTAATGAAGCCGAGTAATCTCTGGGTTTCCGAGGGTATTTGGTTTTCGCGAGTTTTGTATTACACTTTTTACTATCAAGATCTCAAACTGGTACTAATTCCACCTACTTATTTTACTTTAAATTCGTGAAATTGGAGGGGGGTGCATCCTTAACGTTCAAGAGATCTTGTGAGATATGGTAGTAATAGTCGTAATACCTATGTCGATAAAAGACTCTAAATAGTTAAATTTATTTGAAAAAAAAAAAAACATTTCTCTTTAGTATCTTACTTTAGCGACGAGAAATGTAAATTTTATCTGATTGCTCATTAAACTCATTAAGAAAGAACATTAGGTCTCGCTGATAAACATTAAAAAGATCCATGCTGTTGTTTTAGTAATACTTGTACTTGTACCTTGTACTTGTCACCCAAGCCATTTCTTGCGTATCGGACAGCAACTAAACACTGGACAATTGTAATATATTCTGTAATCTGTATATTATATAGTGTGGATCGTTATAAGGGCAAACACAAACCTTGAAGCTTTATAGTACACTCTAAGTTAGATATTGTTGTGATTGGATTACTTAAATAAATACATTAAATAACAATAAACATCAAAATCTAAAACAGCAAGAAAGGACACGTAAGAACTAAATGCCGAAAGTAGTTTTAACCTTTCTATATATTAACTCGAGTTGTGTTTACAATAAACAATGCATTAGGTAATACACATAAGTAGATCCCAGGGCCCAGGGGGAACAAAGAGAAAAGTCGTGAAATAGTTTGTAATACTCCCTCTCAGCTCGCAACTGAATATTTTATATGACGTGCGAAAAGGACGGCTTGATAACTTATTGCTGCGATATTGCTACGTTATGGTAGTTCTAGCTAGTTGATATATTGTATCATTGTATAGATTTATTTTCCAGTCTCATAATCTGGACTGGGTTTCTTTTGATATCATTTTTATATTTAGACGCATAAGAGGCGAGTTGCATTTTCATGCTCGTGTGTGTTGCAGGATTTTTTTTAATCAAGAGGAGTTTTTTTCCTTTTATAAAGAGGCATGTAGACGTCAGTTTTTGTTATTGACTTATTAGATTAATTATAAATATTGAATTTTACACTTCTAGAAAATCAAGTCCATATTTTAGGACCATCAATTCAAAGCATAAAATCCTTTCTATATCTGTTAGCTACTTTAGAGATTTTTCGCAGATAAAAAAGTTGCTTGTCTCATCAAAATGAAGATCTACTCACAAAAATTAGCTTGTTAGTAATAAAAAAAAATGTTTTAGGGCTCCTTGACTACTACTTTAAAGCGCATGAACAGTAAACAAAAGTAATGCACATTTTTGTGCGACTTTAGGTCACAAACGTATACACTTTTTAATGAATAGCTAAAGAGGTCAAGGTCTGTATCGGCGCACGCAGTAACTAGCTGTAGTACATTGTTAGCCTCCCCTTAATTACTGCACTTTGCCGCGGAACACCTGGGAGCCACTTATTTTTTAATTACATAGTAAAGTGCATGATTAAAAAGTTCATGGGCGAATTCTGTTTACTACCACTACGTCTTACTTTGTACTACGTCTATGTACTAAGTTTTCATAAATTGGCTGTATGATAATTCTAGTTATTTTCCTACTTTACTGTATTTCTGGCATACAAACATATTTAACGATGTCTAGTATTAGAATTTTTAGAAACCAATGTAAATAATAAAGTATGCGAAATACTAAGTTTTGTAGTCATTGGGAACTTTTTAATCATTAACACGTTGAATTCATCCATTGCATTAAGTCTCGGAACAGAATAAATAATAAACTGATATTAATATAACAGAGTGCCAGTATGATAAAGACCAAAATATATTCTCCTCGACAAAATTCAGTATCTTACCTGAACGCTTTATAATTCAATATAGTTAAAAATGTTGTCTATTCTAAATCCCCCGCATGATATAGTACAAAAGTTCCCCGGAATATTTATGAGGAATTTAGACAGTTGCCCGCATTCAAAAACATGATACACGACGTCAACTTTGTACGCAACTAAGCTGCGAAAGTTTTTTTATAAAGCGACCAAAAATATCTGATGGAATCTTCGTACTCGCCTATTCGGATATGAATTATACAGGAATTATGCGTCCTTTGAAGTGATCTAAAATACTAAAGGCCAACAACAGGTGAAACATCACCACTTCCTGATTAGATACCGGATAGGCTATCCACAACTTATTTGACAGATGCTCCATACTCTTATCTGTCAAGTTAAGTTGTGAATAGCTTATCCGGCATTTATTAGGAAGTGGTGAAACAGGCCCCAACTATAAAGTATCTCGAATATAGAGAGAGTTTTCATATTATTTTAACTTTCCTTAAAATGGCTTATATTTTGTTACTTAATATTATACAAAATATAAGCCATTTTAAAGTTGTTAAACGTAAAGAAGAATTTTTAAACATGTTTTTTATAAAAGGCACGTATAAAAATTCTTCTGTATAAAATTCAACCAAATATACTAAGACCTAATCCTACAAGTAACCTCAAGAATGATGATCAATAAACATGGCCCAAATATAATCCTTGAGTGGGCACCGCATGGCTTTCGGTTATAAGACAAGCTACATAGTGAATTCACTTTGAGAAATAGAGGGCCGCGGAGAGACACCTGGGACGCTCTAACAACTGCTACGTCATTGTTGTTTTACTTTATTCACTCGAAGCTCTCGCTCCATTGAATTTTACTGAATACGTTTTTAAAACACGCTTTTAATTTGAGTAATTGTTTCGTCAAACTTGTGTCAATTTGTTTTATGATAGTAGATGTTGCCTGCAATTATGTAATACTGAAATTGATTACAGTCTTTCGAGATTAATGGCCTGTTTCACCGCTTCCCGATAAGGTGCCCGATAGGCTTATTTGACAGATTCTCCATACTCCATCTGTAAAATTAAGTGGTGGATAGCCTTATCAGGAAGTGGTGAAACAGGCCCTCAATCATTCCGATGTCTTTTTCCAAGACTTAAAGTATCTTCATTTCATCAAAATTTATGCAGCCGTTTCCGAAAAGACGTTCTGGTTTCATCGGATACGATAGATCAACATTCAAAAATTATTATCAGTTTTAAAATATAAAGACAATAACAGACTTCACACGCCGACAAAACCGAATAGAATCCCAAAAGACTTTAAGCCTTAACAACTATTTATTAGGGTCCAAAATGAACTATTTATCCAAAATGTTGCTGTGAGCCATAAATTATAAAGTTACTTGTATTGTAAATTTGGCGCTGGTTCTCAATTAATTTCGGGAAGCCCTTACATGGCGCACCTACCGCACCGTGATTCAATTAGCATCAAATTTTACGAAAACGTGTTGTAACATAAACAGCCTTATAACGTTACTTTAAATATAAATAATATGGGTTATGTTATATATGAAAAAAAAAAAATTTTCATGACAGTAAATTGATCATTCTGTGAAAGTCAGTACTCAGATCTTAAAAAGGTCGTGAAAAATAACTTATTAAAAATCTGCAATATTTTAGTTTGCTTTAATATTTGGTTAACAAGAACTTTACACGATTAATACAACTGCAATTTCATAAGTACAAACTTACTTTGAAATGTAAGTCAAATCATGTTGGTCGGATTTTCTAAGAAATTGACGCCTATGTGCCGAAATAGCCCCAGAGTAAATCCGGGCAGTATGGTAAGTGCATGCGGCGGACGGACGATTGTATTTCTGAATTGCCTTAATGGAATTGCATTATTGCATTAATCGATAATCATATTAACAAAGCCCGGCATAGGCTATCGGCTGCGGGCCCTTAATAACTTCGTAACGAACATTGATTTCATTGGGCCCGACTAAATTCAATATTCGATATCTAAAATCTCGCAAAATATTCAAAGTTATTTTACAGAAAGTTAAAGTTTTGATTGAGCGAATCGAAGATTCCGTATTTTGATTACAAGTTTGAGTACATTAATTTTCGTACGAAATAAAAAAAGACATTTAATATAACGAGAATAGAGAAGGAAATAAACGAAATGTAAGCAATTCTGCGCTGCTGCGTACAATATTACGATAAATGCTAGGGTACAATTTCCGAAAACCTTAACGAGAGACGAGCACGGCGACAGTAATTAGTGCGCACACCCCTTTTAAATTGCCGAGTAATTATTCGTGAATCGTCGAAATCATAAAACATCGTATTGCCGGAACACGAAAAAAGTAACACCTGGTATTCGAAACGAGCGCCTGCCGAGGTCCCTGTTAATTACTATGATCATTCCCACCAGCGGGCATATTTGTTTTATTGTCTACGAACTGAACATAACATGTTTCCATTATCATACCTCCGCTTCCTATATTGAAAAATACTTCCAACGCTTCGCACTTTTTTCATCATAAATCTCCTATCCGGAGCCGTATCGCAATCTTTTTTTCGCTTTCGGTATATGGAATATTTGTTTGTACAACTCTATTTCAATCTTTTTTTTTTTGGTTTTCGTTTAAAATATTCTTTTACGGTGAATATTGCAGCTCCTCGTGATTGAGCTGCAGTTGAATAAAACTCTATCTCAAATGTTCAACTCAATAAATTTTACGATCAGTCGATACGAAATAGTCCATCAAATAGCTAAACACAAAATTAATGCTTTAAAATTCATCAAAACACCCCTTGATAGCTTACCTAAATAAAATTGAGCTTTTACAAAAATATACATGATATACTAAGTATACCATTGGAAGATATTCAAACTTAAAACTTCTAAAGGACACTTCGGGATTCTGAATAGTAAATGTAAATCCTTCACTCTTTTCAAGAAACGAAGTAGCGTTAACATCTTTGGTCACACTTGGAAGGAGCTCAAATATACAGTTGTATATTTTCCATGAAAATGTAAGCAACTTATTTTGTAAAGTAGTGGAGCTAAAAACAGTTAAGAATACCTACGAGGATACACCCCATTCAAAACCCATGACAAAAGTATCCACGCAGCAAAGCATTATTTTGAGTCTTTATTTTTTAATAGGTTAAGTTGTCGATGAACTATGCGGAAATAATCTTTTTCTGTCTCTTTTCTGAAATTGTTTTTACAAAAGAAAGAAAATTTATCATTATTCGTCGTTATTAAGTACTCGCTACAGTAAAAATGTTTGAAAATATAACACATTGATAGACTGTTTATTATTTTCTGTTTTACAATTTCTACTATCTCTTTAGAACATTCCATTACAATCTTTAGATTGTAATAGATTTATCTGAGTAGACAGTTATCAATAGTTCAAGCGTTGGCTACATTTTTTGGCCATAACATTGAGCAATAATTGTCCAAACCTACTGCGGTTAGTGGGCGACCACACACCACGCGTTGCTCCCTCCAGAATTTCGAGTCAATTAATTCCATTCCAATTGACGTACAGTATTTTATTGAATTCTAGTTCGTTCATCAATTTCAGTGGTCAGTTACTATTAATAATAATTAATTAAAGTGTGAATTAGTGACTAATAATTTGATTATCATTTTCACTCACAGTGCTTTTAAATTACTTTTAGTTGCATAAAATGTAACCGAAATTTATTACAGATCATAATAAATAAATACCTGGTAATTTCGCTCAGATTCTTATAGTTTTATCGGTGTGAAAAATAGCGCTTTCGGGGTAGGAGCTAGATATTTTCCCTTTAAAACCATATACTAAATTTTATGTCAATAATGCGGTCGCCGAAAAAACGATTACTTACAATATATTATAAAATGAACAAGATTGTTTCGTAAAAAAATAAGTTACATACATACATTATTAAGTAGTTTCAGTCGAAATATTTCAGCCTAAACCAAGTGCCGACAGAACCTATGAATCATGTAAGCGCCCCGCGAGTAGAATCAAGACCGAATAATTAATTGCAGAAGCTAGACTTAGATCATGTTGAAACATAAGCAAACGAGACGCTTAGATAATTTGGGACATATTCAAAGATATCAAATTAGGTATGCTAAGTCAAGTAACTCGTCTTCCAAGCCAGTGCTTACCGTCAGAGCAATTGTTGATATTTGCTTTGTTAACTATAACATTTAATAGACGTGGATGGTTCGTGTGTACGGCAAATTACCCTCATGAGAGCGTATTGTTGACTGCTTATTGTGTATTTTGTATTTCGTTGGTATATTTAAATATTTTTAAATCTTGCATTGTATATAATTACTTGTAATATAGAATATATTTTATTTAATTGTGATTAATTCCAATATACAGAGTTTAACGTAGAAAGATTGCTATTTACTTAACCAGTGAAAATGCGCCATTATGGCGCATTTTCACTGGTTTTCACCCCGCATTTTCGCATGCGGGGTGCGGGAGATTTCTAAAATGCATGCCACGACCAATCAAAATGCGGCATTAGTTGTCATAGACTCCCCGAATGCTGTATACCGCACGAGTTAACGACTAATGAAAATGCGCCCTAATATCAATCAGCAAATGATGAGTCATGAGTATGAACTATTTATATATTTTGTTATGTTACGTGCTGTTTACGATAAACGACTGCGCAGATTATGACGTAATCCGGATACAAAAATACTTTGAATGTCGGGATGCGACATATACATTTTTGTCCCCACGAATAGTTCTCGTGCGATAACCAAATTGCTGCGCAAAGAAGTTGGGGTTCAACAACTAGTATAAAATTAATTTATATTTTTAAGTTAAATAGCTGCACTATTTTGATATGAGATTCCATTTAGTATTTTGTCAGTCAAAGGCGCAATTGTTAAAATATATCATCCGAACACTGTAACTAAAAATAAATGATTTTCGGACTATTCTCCTGGCGTCATAATATTATATGTCCATTGCCGATGCGGACGTTGATTTAAATGGATTTTGAAATTGTCCATATCAATTGTTCAAATGGATTCCTCTTCAATATTATAAATAGCATTTGAAAATCATAATGCGTGCATGAGCTGTGTTATATTTCAAATAAAACAAGCCGGTTATCCAGTGCAAAAGCAACGTGCAGAGCAGTTTATTGAATTTGACACATTTTCAACCAGAGACACATTACAACAGAATACATAATAGACAATAGTACAATAGCGTATAGACGAGGTATCTAAGACACTGACAGTTTCTCTAATTTGGTAAAAGATGGCGTTAGCATGTACATATTTTTGATATTAACTGACACCCCCACTTATCAAAAATAAGTACACATGTTCATGACACATCACATACCATCAACAAACAATGAACTAAGTAAACTATATTTTAACTATTCCTAAGCTCTCCATAAACTTGTAATGTTTTATAGCTCCTAAACCTTTGGTCAACAAATCTGCAGGCATCTCGTTAGTTGGTAAGTAAGAAATAACAACCTTTTCATCTTTAACAACCTCTCGCACAAAATGATGTTTAACATCGATATGTTTTGTTCTATTGTGACACTGATAATTTTTTGTCATTTTCAATGCACTTTGATTATCACAATACAACTGAGTTTTGACCAAAGTTCCAGTAAGCTCATACAACAGTTCTCTTAAATACATGGCTTCCCTACAGGCTTCAGAAAGTGCAACATATTCGGCTTCTGTGCTTGAAAGCGCTGTAACTTTCTGTTTCCTGCTCTGCCAAGAGACAGCCGAACCTGACATGACAAAACAAAATCCAGTATATGACTTGCGGTCTAAAGAATCACTAGCCCAGTCGGCATCAACAAAACCATTTAAACCATCTCCCTTACTACTGAACTTTAAACAATATGTTTTTGTTTTATTTAAATACCTCAACACCCTTTTTGCATAATTCCAATGCTCAGTATTGTAGCAAGTATTAAATTGACTTAAGTAACTTACTGAGTAAGCAATATCAGGCCTCGTCATAACAGCTAGATACATGAGACAACCTATAAGTTTTTGATAACTAATACCTGACATACATTTTTCTGCCTTAGTTACATTTAATTTACTTTCAATAGGTGTATCCACTGTTTTACAATCAGTCATTTTAAATTTACATAACAATTCATCTATGTATTCTTGCTGATCAACAGTTATCTCATAGCTACTAGAGTTTTTCTTTACATTAATATTCATTCCTAAATAATTTTTAACTTCACCTAAGTCTTTAATATTAAATTCAGAGCTCAAGATACACTTTAACTTCTCAGTTTCAACTTTATTATCAGAAAATATAAGAAAATCATCGACATACAATGCTATTATTATTTTTACACCCTTATTAATTTTTGTAAATAAACATGGCTCTTGTGTACAGTTTTTAAAGTTATTTTTACACAAAACATCTCTAACCCTTTCATACCAGGCCAAGACGGATTGTTTTAATCCATACACTGCCTTCCTGAGTTTTAAAACTTTACCACCCATTTGGGATGCAAAACCTTCTGGTACACACATAAATATTTCCTCTTTTAATTTACCGTTTAAGTAAGCAGTTTTAACATCTAATTGGTTAATTTCTAATCCTAATTTTACACTTAGCGCAAACAATAGTCTTAAAGTAGAGTGGCGAACGACTGGCGAAAAAGTCTCATCATAGTCAATTCCTTGTCTTTGAGTAAAACCCTTAGCCACTAATCGCGCACGGTATTGCACTTCACTATCACTTTTGTATTTCTTTTTAAGGACCCACCGACACTTCACTATAGTAGCTCCTTTTGGGGCATCCACAAGTTCAAACACTTTGTTTTTTCGGAATGACTCGATTTCCTCGTCCATTGCCTTCCTCCACTGCACACTCTCGGGACCATTCAGAGCTTCTGCCACTGTCGGCTCACTATCTGTAGTGACCAGCCAACTCGGAAAGAATTTATCAGGTTTCCGCCGCACTCTTTTTTCTCTGCTGGGATACTCTGCATCTGGTTCCTGTTCCAACGTCATAATTGGACTGCTGCTAGAGGATGGACTATCCGGAACGTAGGTCTTATCAGCCTCAGCTTCGAAGAATGTTTGCTGTGACGATTCACTGTCAGATGGGGTCTCTGATTCTAACTCTGATCGTTCCATACTGTTACAATCCCCCACTGAACGATCATTCACTTCTGAAACATGACTGTCTTCTTCGATACACCATGTAGCTTCACTTGCTGCCGATTTTCCACCTGCCAATGTTCCTTCCATCACTACTACATCTCGGCTTGTTGTAACCTTATTTTTCACTGGATCATACACTCTGTAACCCTTGACATACTCAGAGTAACCAACAAGAATATGCTGCTGAGCTTTTCTGTCCCACTTGTTCCTTCTCTCCTTAGGTATGTGCACCATCACTGGGCTACCGAAAATGCGTATATGAGCCATATTAGGTTTTCTGCCGTGCCATAACTCGTACGGAGTTTTATCATGCAAACCTGATGCTATAGAGCGATTTCTTAAGTAAACTGCTGTTGATGCGGCCTCAGCCCAAAACTTTTTTGCTAGCTTGGCATCAAACAACAAGCAACGCGCTCTCTCAACAATTGTCCGATTGTTCCTTTCTGACATACCATTTTGTTCTGGTGTGTACGGGTTTGTCTTTTGGTGTACAATACCACATTCTATCAAGAAATCTTCCATCATCTTCGAACAAAACTCTCCACCATTATCTGTTCGCAGGATCTTGATATTGGCATTTTTCTGCTTCTCTACCATTAATTTAAATTCTTTAAAATATTTAGGCACCTCACTCTTTTCTTTCATGAAGTATATAAATGACATACGGCTGTAGTCATCCACGAAAAGTAGGAAAAATCTGGCCAAACCTATAGACCTGGTTTCCATTGGCCCACACACGTCAGCATGCACAATTTCCAGTACTCCCGTAGCTCTGGAACCAACGGGAAAAGGTAGACGTGTCTGCTTGCCCTCGCAGCAAATTACACAGTTAGATTTTGTAATTTCACAACTGCCTTCATAGCTAACACCTTCCACGGCGCCATTCTTCATTTTATTCAAGTCCTTATGGTTTATGTGTCCCAACCTCCTATGCCACAATAATCCATTGTCTTTGGCAAGAAAACAATTTGTCATTGGTGTATCAGTACAGATATCCAACTTGTATACACCGTCAGTTAAATTGGCAACAGCTACCAGTTCTTTCTTTGCATTATAAATCATACACTGACTATTTGAAAAGGACACACTGTTGTTATTCTTTATAAGCTGACTCACTGACAATAAGTTTGTTGTCAGGCTAGGAACTAATAAAACATCTTTTATGGTTACATCATAACCTTTCTGTGTTGATATTTTCACATTTCCTTTACACGAGACTTGAAGTTTTTCCCGATTTGCCACCAAAATCTCCGGGAAAGTTTGTGGCGTCGAATCCTTTTCCAGCCAAGTTTCGACTGCTGTCATGTGGGAACTTGCTCCCGAATCTACATACCACTCGTATTTTCCATATTTAGCGCTTAAAAACACTGCACTAAAAGCATTAGAGGACTTATTTTTATTTTGTTTGACCACCATAGGACATTGATTACGATAATGGCCCGGCGATTTGCATTTATAACAGGTTATATTATTTTTATTTTGTCCTGTCATTTTGACATTTGACATCCCGCCTTTATTGGTGTTGCCAGCTGCGATTTTATGTTTCACCCATTTTGTTGCAAGTGCCGATTCAGACTCATTTTCGTTATATGTCACTGATGCCATTTCTGGTTCCATATCCATCAGCTTGGTCTTGATGACGTCGGCTGTGATTTGAATTCCGGAGTGTTCTATTGCCATAATCATAGGCGAAAATCTATCCGGCAGTCCGGCCAACATCAATGATCCAATCCACTGATCTGTTATATCGAAACCTGTTCCACTCAATCTTTGCGATGTTTCCACAATTTGAGTCACGTAGGCGGTCATATTTTCACAGTTCTCTCGTCGTATTGAAATCAGATGCCGCAACAAAGAAATCTTCCTCGAAAAACCTGAGTCGTCAAACAGAGATTTCAGCTTATCCCACAACTCTTTTGAGGTCTTTGTCTGCCTGATGTGCACGTACAAAGCTGGATCGATGGTTAGAGATAATTTGGCCCGCGTATTCGCATCATCTTCGGGTTTAATGTCTCTTCCTTCCACTGTCTTGACACAATGTAACATGCCTTCCAACACGAGTAAATTTTCGACTGCAAATGTCCACTCATCGTAGTTATCCCGGCCCTTCAGCTTAGGCACACTAGCTAAATAGTTCGTTGACATTTTTGCACAACACGACTTTATTCGAGAAAACTAATATTTTACTTTAACGTGGAAATTCAGGGATAAGCCCATAACCTCAAATAAAACAAGCCGGTTATCCAGTGCAAAAGCAACGTGCAGAGCAGTTTATTGAATTTGACACATTTTCAACCAGAGACACATTACAACAGAATACATAATAGACAATAGTACAATAGCGTATAGACGAGGTATCTAAGACACTGACAGTTTCTCTAATTTGGTAAAAGATGGCGTTAGCATGTACATATTTTTGATATTAACTGACAATATTTGTGAATAAAAGAGCTATCCATACTAACATTATAAATGCGAAAGTATGTCTGTGTGCCTGTCTGTTACCTTTTTACGCCCAAACAGCTGATTTAGCTGAAATTTGGTACCTATGGTAATATTTTGAGTCCCAGGAAAGGACAAAGAATTTTTTATTAAAAGCTTTTATTTAACTTGCTCTCTATGTATGTTCGGGTGAAATCTTGGAACTCAATTTTGAAGCAGATATATTTAACCTCAATTTCAGCTCAATAGCTGAAATTTTTCACACACTTTTAGTTTGGATGACAATACACGATATGGTATGTGGCATCACTCTAAATCTAATATGGCCGACAATCCAAGATGGCGAAATAGTTATTTTCTATGCAGTCCTACAATATGGGTATCAAATGAAAGGTCTCATTGAGAGAAACTCGAAAACGAATATAATGTCATTCTACATAGGTACATTATTGACGCTCATCCAAAATAGGGGAATAATTATTTTAAAAGCACTTCTGCAATATGGGTGTCAAATAAAAGGGATCATTGAGAGTAAATTAAAAAGTAGTAGAATCAAGTCGTGTCGAGACGTAGCGTGACGTGAAGTGTTGTGACATGTCGTGACGTAACATGTTGTTAGGTATCGTGATTTATCGTGACGTGTCGTGACGTGTCATGCTGTGTCTTGTCGTATCGTGTCGTGTCGTATCATGTCGTGTCGTGTCGTGTCAGGTCGTGACGTGACACGACACAACGTGTCACGTGACGTGTTGTGTCGTGTCGTGTCGTGTCGTGTCATGTGGTTCTTCAAAATGCCACTTTTGTTAAGTGAAATTTAACTTTAGTCAAGCAGAAATAAAAGGGGTATTAAAACAAGAAAGTAGCAACTTGTTCAATATAGACACGGTTTTTTTACTGATTAAAATCAAGTACGATTTCTTAAGGACTTAATCGTTAGTTAGATTTTAACAAATTCTTGAAACAAAACAAAGTACTATGCAGTCAAACAGACTAAATCTACCCTGAGATATCTAAAAAACAAAAAAATAAAATATAATCAAAAAGTTTTTGAAAAAAAGCTTTTATTTATGTAAACATTCTAAAAAAAATATACGTGGGAGAGACATGCTTCGGCACGAATGGGCCGGCTCTCACCGGAGAAATACCACGTTCTCACAGAAAACCGGCGTGAAACAGCGCTTGCGCTGTGTTTCGCCGAGTGAGTGAGTTTACCGGAGGCCCCTACACTATTCCCTTCCCTACCCTCCTATTCCCTTCCCTTCCCATCCCTATCCTCCCCTATTACTCTATTCCCTTTTAAAAGGTCGGCAACACACCTGCAGCTCTTCTGATGCTGCGAGTGTCCATGGGCGACGGAAGTTGCTTTCCATCAGGTGACCCGTTTGCTCGTTTGCCCCCTTATTTCATAAAAAAAAGAACAAAATAAATCTCTCCTTAAAATGTTTAACTATTAAGTTATAACCTCAATATAATATTATACAATTTGTATGATAATAAAAGCTTGTCGCGCGATTTGTGAAAAAATTAATAAATTAATATGAATTTAACTAGGAGTAAATTGATATTATATTTTTTATTTTAATAAATTTATTAAATACTGACATATTATTATTGTTAAGTCTCGCGACAAGCTTTAATTATCATACAAATTGTATAATATTATTATATATTGAGGTTATAACTTCATAGTTAAACATTTTAAGGAGATATTTATTTTGTTCTTCTTAGAATGTTTAAATAAAAGCTTTTTTTCAAAAAGTTTTTTGATTATATTATTTTCTTCCGATAAAATGAACGCTTCCCGCGCGATAAAATAATTTTTGCACTTCGGAGTTGCGAGCCGAGCGTCATCTAGTATTTCACAACTTATAAATTACTAGCTGTCCCGGCAAACGTTTCTTTGCCATATTATATTAAGTATATCGCCCGTATAATTTTATTGAATTAGTATTAAGTATGTCACCATGGCAACGTCCATCGCTATCCCGTGACCCGCGTCGCATAAACAATGGTCGCTCTTTATAGACAAATAATTTGCAATAAAACAAAATTGCGACTTTAATTAAAGATCTAAGCTATCCTATCTCTCAAGTTGGAAAAAAGCACGCGTTAAAAAACAAAAAACATTAAAATCGGTTAAGTAGTTTAGGAATCCATCGCGGACAAACATCGTGACAGGAGATTTATATATATTAGATAAGTATTTGCCTTTTAAAGTTTGTGCCTAGTCTCACGGTATCTACTATGACAGCCATTCCCAAAGTGTGCTCCGTGGAGCCTTTCAAGTTGGCCGACTATCGTATTTAAACTAAATTACTTGCGTAATATCGCAATTTAATTGGACAACTTTTAAATTGTATGTAATCGGAAAGGAATCGAATTCAGTTGCAAAAATGTGCGAGCTCTCATAAGTCGCTATAGCTATAATTAGTATACTGTGCGACATAGTTGACCAACTTAAAATTGTAAGTCTACGGTCGCTCTTAGAGCCCCAAAGTCCTTTCACGAGCGACACATAAATTGTTGTTAGAAATATTGTCATCAGACAGCATGGAGACAATTAATTCAAAGAAAAAAACGTTATTATTTTTGGGGGTCCGTCAAAAGCGTCACTTCTCAAAAGGGTTCCGCAATATAAAAAAATTGAGAACCACTGGACTATAGTATCGCTATATCCTGTCATGAATCAAAATAGCCATTACCTGGCAAGTAATTTCTCAATAGCGGGAAGGAGCCAACCCCAAAAGTGTTGTTCTATTTACGACCAAGATGGGCAGGGGATACTGTAAATATACGAAGGGATCATGATAAATAATGTGGCGACAGGGCTTAAACCTTCCCAAAATGAAAAAAATAATTGCATACTTATTTGTTTATAATACTTAGAAAACCAGGCGACACCCGCAACACTTTTCCGGGATAAAAAGTGACTTATGTTCTTTCCCGATATTCAAAGTAGTTTGGGAGGGGAAGAGGGGATTTCGGGACAAGCTTGAGTGTGTCAGATGAAGCTTGTATAGGTCTATATGTGTCTAGTTATGATTCCTCACGTGGTGGGTTAAATTTTTTTTTGAAATGTCATCGGATCTGTCAGATAGGGGATGTTTAGTACACCTAACGTGACCAATTATTTTTTTGCCTGAGCGGGACTTCTACTTCTACTTCTACTAATTTTTATTTTCATTTTATTAATAAGTAATGGTGGGAATCACACACACTTTTCAATTGTTATGCGGCAGCCGGGTGCCGCTCGGGGATTGGTGGGTTAATTATGAAAGTATTATAGAGGTAAATACAATTGATTAAGTATTTTGTGAATGTCTAGTGCCTATCTGTATAAGCAAATATAAAAATAGTTTGATTGTTTGCTTACGCAAAAAAATAATACTCCTCGAAAAAATAACTTCTTAAAAACTTTGAATAATTTTTTAAACTTTTTCTTAGGATACGAAATAATATAGCAGTACGATCTGCTGGCTGGCTAGTTTTCTATAATATTATGCATTTAGGTTAATACACCGGACGGTGACAATATTATTCTGCATATAACATTCACACAAAGTGCTGAAATAACAACCCTGTATAGATTGCTAAATTGTAATCAGTCCTTACACTGTATAAACGATATGTTGCCTGATTGTATAGGGCTTACAAACTTAATGTAGGAATTTCAATGGAGGCCATCTCTATAGCTTATGTGCTATAGCTTATGCGCTATAGCTTATGATCTCGATTGAATTAATAGTGATGTGTCCCTAATTGGCTGCCGAATCAATTATCTGTGTACCGGTAATGGCGTATATTTGCACTTGAGTTTGAGATTTGGCTTGGCTATTATTTTGTACGAGAATAATAATAATAATTATTAGCAACACGAGTCTGTGATAAGTCTATATAGTTGCTATACGCTGTTAAGCATTTGTGTACTAACCCACAAAACATTTTTTGTTGCGTTATGAATGCAGTCTTATTCTAAATCCTTCAGGCCCCGCGCGAGCACCGGTGATCGCGACAACAATAGAATACAATAGCAATTCCTGGAAATTCCGACTGAAGTATTAATGATGTAAAGAACAAATTGCGATATATGTTTTACTAAGAAATATTCTTGTAATTAAACTGCAGTATTTCTTCAATTAACTCACTTTTATTATATTTTATGATTTAACAAAACTTATACATTATGCACCGATCGCTATATTTTTAGGAAGGAAGTGGTATTGCAAAAAACCACAGATAACAAATTAAGCTGATCCACAGACTAAAAAGAAATCTTTGTGTTGCTAACTCATCAGAACATGACTGCTTTCATAACGCAATACGTATTTTCTTGTGGGATGCAAATGCTTAACAGCATCCATAAATGCCCCGCCCTGTATCCCTCATATATCCCTCCTCCATCTTAGGAATTTTGGTCCACGACCTCTGTATCCTGATGGCGTCCTGATCGGAGTTTAGCATTGATTAATAATCCAGAAAAAATCGGCTAAGTGCGAGTCGGACTCGTGCACAAAGGGATCCGTACCGATACAGAGCAAAATAGGCTAAAAATTGTGTTTTTTGTATGGGAGCCCTCTTAAATTTTTATTTTATTTTAATATTGTCATTAAATATTAAGGTACACATATAACAAAATTATGTGTGAAAAATTCAAGTGCCTACCTCTTGCCATTATTGATAAAGAGAAAAATCACGTTTGTTGTATGGGAGCCCCCCTTAAATATTAATTTTATTTTGTTTCCAGTATTTGTTGTTATAGCGGCAACAGATATACACAATATGTAAAAATTTCAGAAGTCTAGCTATAGCGGTTCTTGAGATACAGCCTGGAGACAGACAGACGGATAGACAGACAGGCGGACAGACGACAGACACAGACAGAATAGGGGCCCGTTTTTACCCTTTGGGTACGGAACCCTAAAAATGAAGAACGTCACTTAAGGGTCAATTAAAAGATGCGTAGATCCATTTCTAAATTTGTATGGATTTGACAGATTTGCAAGACGTCTCACGCTCACAAAATCTGCCAATTCAGCACTTTAGAAATGCATCTACGCGTCACGTTACGGTCTGAATTGACCCTAAGAAGTTTTGACTTCAGTAACTGAAATTATTTTGTATATTTTTGACACAAATTCTAACTATTATAGGTCTACCAGAATCTGATGGCAAAAAATGAGAAACTAAATTGACTCTAGCAATACCGCAGTAATAGTAATAAAACATTTTCATCCTTTTTTATTCTTTTAGCGGCTTATTTTGTGTGTGAAACAAGAAAATATAAAAATTTATCTAATGATCAAGGATATTTTTTGAAAATCTGCTGTCAAAAATTGCCATCAGATTCTGGTAGACCTATACTATTCACTACTCACTAATAACAGGAACTGACCTATAATAACCAAACGTAGGCGTTACAGTCGAAACTCCTCGGTACATCCGTCCAAACTTTAATACATAATGTTGGATTAGGTGACAGATTATAAGTGACGCAAGTGTTGTATTAAACTGTCTACAGTTCAGTGAGTTAGTGTAATAGTTTGTATAGTGTAAGGCAGTTAAACTAACTTAGCTTTATGCATGCACTAGTTTGATAACTAATTTGGTGGTGGTTATTGTGTGCCATAATGTGATAGGAACATCGATAATATTTGGACGTATTTATTATCGGCGAGACTTTATTATCACACATTACCTCATTTTGTTTCCTAGTAGTACAGAATAAAGAAAATAATAAATTGTTGCAACGATGAATAACTTAAAATATTGAATCACATTGAATAATGATTAATGAATAATTACATTAAGGGCCTATTTCACCACTTACTGATTGGTGCCAAATTAGCTATCCACAACTTATCAGACAGAAAAGTTGCGGATCGCCTATCCGGCACGTATCAGTAAGTGGTGAAACAGGCCCTAATTGTATGAATGAAGTGTAAGGAATGATTTTAAATTAGTTAATGCCGCGAACACGTAGCGTGCTACGAGACAGCGGTAACATCTCGTAGCATGCTACGATCTGCTACGCGACTACGGAAAGTCTAATGTCTCTGTGTTATATTCTTCCTTATTTAAATTTTTTTATGAAATAAGGGGGCAAACGAGCAAACGGGTCACCTGATAGAAAGCAACTTCCGTCGCCCATGGACACTCGCAGCATCAGAAGAGCTGCAGGTGCGTTGCCGGCCTTTTAAGAGGGAATAGGGGAGGGTAGGGAAGGAATAAGAGAGGGTGGGGAAGGGAAAAGGGTAGGGGATTGGGCCTCCGGTAAACTCACTCACTCGGCGAAACACAGCGCAAGCGCTGTATCACGCCGGTTTTCTGTGAGCTCATGGTATTTCTCCGGTCGAGCCGGCCCATTCGTGTCGAAGCATGGCTTTCCCACGTGCAAATAGATAATTATTGATCTAATTTGTTAAAAAAAATTACAAAAACGAATGCATAGTACGCCATTTTAATATACCCAATATTATTCCCACAGCTAAGACAAAATTTGTGATACATTTCAAGCTTGATAAGCCTTTGAACTCCGGTGTAAAAGAAATAGACATACAATATACATAGATTCAGAAAACCCTTCTAGGACATTCATGTAATAATTAGCCCTCAATCAACTCTACATTTTCGTCACGCTTCTCTCAGTATCCACGTATTGAAATATACGAAAGCATGTCACCCCTGTTTGGATAGCCATCCGTGCATAGTGATATGGATGGTCTGACTTGGTAGAGTCGACAAAATAAACTACGACCGAAATTACTACTCCGTCCAAGCGAAAACTTGAAATAATAAGAATTTATTTCTCCAATATTTCACCGAAGGCTTTTCGTTTCAATTAATTTTTGTATTCTGAAATACGGTCAACGTGCATGATTTTTACTCCGTGGCTTTAAATTATCACAAAAAAGACGGTTTAAAAGGTTAAATAAAGTCAACCGTTCAAGTGCAAGTAGAGCTCGAACACGTTTGGTTCCGTATCATTATTATTTATGAGTCACTTATTTTTTTTAACTAATGTTAATTGAAAATATAATTCAGTTTCAGTTCATAAACGACATTAACTTTTTCACGTTAGTGAAGAAGTTTTATTGTTTCATTGCTTCCAGGGATCGTAGCATGTCTACGGTTGTGTTCTCAAAATACCTTTGTTTAATTGAAATGCTTTGACAGACAAACGGACAAGCAGACATAAAGTGTGGGTAGATAACAGCAACATATTTCTTATTATCATAAACTTGTTTATCAAAAATTCGTTATGATTATTACGTACTGACCACCTCCACTTTTAAGTCCACACATTAACAAGCCCGTATTGGTGTGAATGATCATCACGTTCATATTCCCCGGTAGCACCAGAACAAAACCAAATGAATTTGTCATTAAAACAAGTATGCGATTTTAATTAACATTATTGAAATGAATACATAACGCACTTTAATATAATTTGTTTTCATTACGTGAATAATCAGCGCTTAAAAATATCCGCCTCAGTTAACTTTGATATACAATTTGTTAAATGAAAATTGTCTGCTACTAATTGTATAAAATATTTTAACTTGCATGTATGCCCTGAATATTGAATAATATAAAACTTCAATTAAATTATTTCGTTCATTTATTCGCGCATCGAAAATATTGTTCCTGAAAATAGATCTTTGTTTTAAAATACGGCATAAATTTTATAGATTAATTGATGATATATTTTACCAAAATGATTAATATAACAGGCCTACGTGGTTTTGTAAACTTTATATGACTAATTTAAACACTATAAAAACCGGCATGCTGTATTTTGTCATCATAATATATTTTTATTGTTACATTTTATTTTCTATATTTTGTCGTTATGAAGCTTCCGCCAGTCAAGAAAGGGTTACGTGGACGGAGCACTAGCCAAACACTTTAAGAAAACACTAGCGAAACTCGGGATACAATATGACTAACTGACTAATGAACCCTAGACAGTATAATATATTAAAATAGTTGTTCGTTTGACTTCCGGTGTGTTACTTCCATTTCACAACATGATGGAAGAAAGCGTGACAAAGGTAAACTACAAAGAGTGTTCGTCACCGAGTGTACCCGTAATTCCCAACTCTATCGCAATTTGAAACAGTGATGTGGTTTCCTAATCTGTTTAGCCGCTTCGGCTGCAAATGCTGTGACGTTCGTACTATCCGAATAATTCAATTAGCCACCAATTCCCTAATTGATTTGTTATAAGTATAACGTCAGACGCTCAGGACTCAGGTGCTGCTAAAATAAAGTTACCTTGCTACCCTAAATAACCCAAAGAATAAGAGAAATGGATTCATAGGAAGATGGTGGAAGTTATTTGGGTGCATCTGTCATCTGGTAATATCGTGTCGAAGCCAAATATTATTTGCCGTGCTCAAACACTTCGATAGCGCGATGCAGGATTTTGGTGCTAATGGGTATTGGGTACAAGATAATCTTATATATAAAATTCTCGTGTCACAATGTTAGTCCACGAACTCCTCCGAAGCGGCTTTACTGAATTTTACTAAATTTTATATGCATATTCAGTAGTGGTACTGTAGTGGTGTGGTAGTGGTCGGCTACTGGTACTTTATATATTGATAAGTGCATTTGTTGAATAAATAATAGTAAATTATTACAACCTGAGACTGACGGCGACCATTGTTTGTGCGACGGGATAGCGATCGACGTTGCCATGGTGACATACTTATTTAGTCACTTCAATAAAATAATATGGCAAATATATTATGGCAAAGCAACGTTTGCCGGGACAGCTAGTATTTTTATAGAATTTGACATGTTTTTCGCGGTAATAGAAGATGATCATTACATATTATTGGCATGGCAAAGATATTATATTATTACTTCTTTTCTGAGGAATTAGTAAGAATAACAGAAGAAGTGGTAAAACCCTCCTCAGTTATTGTAGCAAAGTAGCGAAAATACAAAAATAAGGAGAATAAACATTAATTTATTTTGTACAGTTGGGAATTCGATTTCCTTGAAATAACAGGAAACTTATCAGGCTGCAGCGGTAACAACCTACTTACGGCGAGTATTATCAACTCCCTCAAGTACCTGCCTCTCGAAGATAATGCGATATAAAAAATAAACCAGAACTAACTTTAATATCAGTGTTATTGAAAAAGGTGTATAAAATATTATAAAGTAAGTTTTAAAAGTAATTCCAGAGTAGATAGAACTAAGGAGTACCTCGACTTCACACAAACGGGCGTATTTTATTTTATTTTTGTTCGCACGGAAAACATAGAGTGATAATAGTCCATTGAAATGTTACATTTGCTTTGCATTTATTAGAGGATGCAATTTTATTTTTGGAATATGTTAGCGGGGTCAATAGAAGCTTAACCTCAAGTTTGTGGGGTCGCCACTCTTGTCCCCCGGCCGCCATCCTGAAAAAAGCGGTGACAACACTATTTTCGTAATATCTCGGATACTATATGTCTTACAAAAAATTTATGAGAAAATAATTTGTTGCAAATTATTTTGCCAACAAATCCCTATAATTTTTACCCTAAATTTAAAAATTAAAAAGTTATAAGCAAAAAAGTGAGATTTTTTTAAAGGCTTATTTTCACTCTTTAACTATGTTTAATACATTTTACAAAAAAAAAAAAAAAAAAATTAGACCAACCTTGTAGATGATCTTTTGAGAAAAAGATACCCCGATCCCATGAAATTAATTTTCTGCAGATACAAAGCCAGTGTGGCTGCAGAAAAGCAGGCCTGAAATGCTTTATAGTATAATAGGCATGTGCAGACTAGTAGGCATACTATAACATTATAGTTTGCATATATTTATGTAGTGTAGTAGGCATACTGTAGACTGTGGCTGCAGAAAAGTAGACCTGAAATGCTTTACAGAATAGTAGGCATACTGGAGAACATTTTATGCCTGCTTTTCTGCAGCCACACATGCTTTCAGTTTCCTTTGCATCTGCAGAAAATTAATTTCATGAGATCGGGGGGGATTGGAGGATCTTTTTCTCAAAAAATCCTCTACAAGCTTGGTCTAAGGTAAAATTGTAAAATGTATTAAACAAAGTTAAAGAGCGATAATAAGCCTTTTAAAAGAAATTATCACTTGTTTACTTAGAACTTTATACATTTTAAATTTAGGGTAAAAAATTATATGAACATATTTGTAGCCAAAATAATTTGCAACAAATTATGTTCTTTAAATTTTTTTGTAAGACTTATAGTTTCCGAGATATCACGAAAATAGTATTGTCACCCCTTTTTTCAACATGGCGGCCGGGGGACAAGAGTGGTGACCCCACAAACTTGAGGTTAAGCTTTTATTGACAACATATTCCAAAAATAAAATTGCGTCCTCTAATAAATGCAATATTCGGTCCTGAAATTGTAACATTTCAATGGACTATAAACATAAATTAAAATTATAGCTAATTAACTTCTATGCACTATTAAGATGTTTCCACAGTTAGAAGTCTAAATAAACGTATATTATACGCGGATTAGGCGCTAATGTCCCTTTCAACATGTTTCACAATGCGTAAAGTAACGCATTAGGCCGTGTTGCAATAACCTGCAAGACAACTGTCGCGAGAAGTGTCTGACAGTCTGTCTGACAGCAGCTTGCAAGTGTAAACCCGGTAGCAAGTGCTGTCGCGTCAATTTGTCAAGCACTTCCTGCGAGTAGTTGCGACATCATGTCTAAAGATGTCTGCGAGGACTCGCGACAGATCTCGCTGCGGGTCACCGCAGATAATATACGGTTTAGTTTCGTATAGAATTTATCCGCGAGCTTCACGCACGACATTTATTCCAGCAATAAATTGCAGGAATCAGTATGAAATGTAAACAATATTGCAAGAAACTCACGGAAGACTTCCGCGAGTTTGCTTGCAGGTGAAAATTCGAGATCTCTTCTGAGTTCTGAGCCTACTCGCAGTTCTATGGAAAATAACATTATCACAACTTCGATTGTGAATATGTATCGCAATTCGCATGGCAACCGTACATATTTATGCAATTAAAACTATCAATGCTTGCCCAGAAATCAAAATCTTTTCATACCAAATCATTGTTATAATAATTTATTCTTCTATGAGAATTTTTAACAATCCTACTTAAAAATTATGGTTATCAGAATCGGCGAGGTGTTAAAAGATGATACATTTTATAGAAATAAACAGATTTTAGTACAAAGTAATAAACTGTACACGCAATACAATTTATCGGCAAGGTTTTTTTTGTATATTTTTTCAATCAGGTAAACCTTGTAGCTAATTTCAGCTCTAATCAATACAAATCAGAAAATTGACAAGGCAATTTCCGCCTCAACAGCTCCACAAGTTATTTCTTTCAAGTGTGTTTACACATTGATTGACAAATAGAGTCGAACTGAGAAAGAAAAATGAGAGATAGGACTTGTACTAAAACCTCTTCTGTTGTCTTGGTTCTCGCCAAGTCAGTTCCTGAGCCGGTGCAGCGGTGGTTAGGCACCATTGAAGACATTCAGAAAAATAATGTACAGTATTCAAATAAAACTTAATTTAAAATAAAATTGTTTTTATTTTGTCAAGTAATTAGACCTGGAGCCAAATTCTACGATGTTGGAATTGAGGTTTCACTGCTTCATAAATAAGTTACCTTTCAAATTGCCAGCAATGGTAGTTTAATTTAGAAGAATAAAAATCTTACAAACAGCAGTCAATTAACAACTTAGCTTTTGCTTTAATGTTTTGATGAAAAAGAGATGTTTGTAGCATAACTTACATTATTTCTCCTTTTTTATACAGGACTTGGCGAAACATGGCGGTAGCGGTCATTGACTCCCTGTCAAAAACTTGTCATTTTCTGTACAAAGCCGCGATTGATAACATCTGACACTTCAATATCAACCGGGGTTTATATAGAAAATAACAAGTTTTCTGACAGGGAGTCAATGACCGCTACCGCCATGTTTGCCGAGTACAGTATGTATAGTAGTTTTAAACACATTCACTGACAACATGAGATGGAGAGAATGTCAGAGAGAGAACGAGAGAGATAGAGAAGTAGAAACTGTTCATTGCGAGTCGTGACGTTTGCGACTTGAACTACGAAGAAAGTTTAGCATTAGTTTTGTTTTAATGGCATTCATCGCAAAACTCGATCCTTTGGTTAACGAGGTCTGCTACTGTTACTATTTCGAGTAATAATATATTATTATGTTCACAAAGTTTGTTTTTGGTATTGTAATATGCCTCTTGTCAGCGCCTGATAGAAACATAAATCAGATTTGGTTTGTGTTGTGCCCATGAATGTAACAAAGATATAAAATTTAATACTTAAATTGCAATATCAAAAAAACTTATTCGTAGGAAACCTACGCAAAAGAGAATAATAATTACGTTTGACAAAACGTAATATGGCTGGTGTATAGATTAAAAATCGCTTGAAAACTTGCGGGAAACATCAATATTATCGCGGCACCATTTCATAAGTCGAGAGAGCAACAATGCGGTTCATTATGAATTAACGGGCAATTGGCTGTTTGGCATGGGCGGCTCTGGGTGGCGGAGGGCGGGCGGAATGTCCTACGGGAAATCACGTCGGGCGGCATACTACATTAGAATACAATACTTTACGTGAGCACGTCGTTATACTATTAACACTTTATGAATCCAGTTAAATGTTAGTAGAAGTTTGTCTAACCCCCGATTCAAGCGGAAATAATACCCGCTTTAACATGTCTCTTTGCCTCTGTCCGTGGCATCGAATTATCCAAACGGTTGGATCGATTTTGATCAAGTTTTTTGAGTACCGTTTGACCCACGCAATCATATTTGTATTAAACACGAGTAAATAAGAGTGTGTTCGTTGCTTTATCTGTTACCTCTTCACAATGATTTAAACAGTTGAACCAAATAATTGGAATATATCGTAGGTACTAAATGCCTACGATTAGAACAGTTTTTATTTCAGTTCTAAGTTTAGAACAGTTTTTATACCAGGAAAATGTACGCACAGTGTTATTTATTTAGTTTATATTAGTAAAATACTGGTTTTACTGCAAATATTTTTTAAGTATTAAAAAATACAGTTATATTCTGGTTTTCGTTCAACTTGGAGTATTAAATAATTTCCTTGCAATTTTCATTAGCCTTTGCCAGTTGCTTCTTTTGTAAATATTGCGGGATATGTTTTTTAATGAACTCTTATAACAAAATCATGGCCAGTTCATAATAAAATTTGATCGTTAAACTACTACAAAACCGACTACACCAATCCTAACTATAATAATATTATAAATGGGAAAGTGTGTCCGTCTGTTACCGTTAAACCGCTGAACCGATTTTGCTGAAACTTGGTATGGAGATACTTTGAGTCCCAGAAAAGGACATATAATACTTTTTGTTCCGAAAAAATATTATAAATATTAAAAAAAAACTTATTTTTTTTATTTAGAATAAATTTTTGCAAATATTTTCTGAAACTCCACATGATGCCTACCATACACTGTAGTAGTCTCTCTTTGGTTTGAAACGTAATATTTCAAGAATAGTTTTGAGAAATCGTTTCAGAAATAAAACATTTCAAAATTGTTTCAGAGAGAACCTTTATTAAAAAAAAAACAATCTTATATTAAACCATTATAATATTAAAAATGTTATTAAATTTCATACTAAATGCGCTCTGCTCTGAAGGGTAGAATTTCTCTATCCGAACAGCAAACATATGGGTGAGATATGACGTCATAATGGCCCCAATATGGCTTTCTGTCATCAAGCCGACCCACTAACGCTGGGCTAAAGTTATTAGATATATACCCAACCGTTATAAGCGACCTATATAATTACAGTCGACAATATAAATATCGTATAGTACAGTAAGTCCGTAATGGAATAAAACTCGTTCAACATAGAGATTTTTGTACGTCCGGCATGTAACCTCACTCACCTCAAAAAAATACGTTTTCCGTGATACATCCATTTCGAGGTAAAAAATCCCTTTCAGGTGTTTCACAGTATTTTCAATTTTTATACCAAATTTCATCAAAATCAATTCATAGTTTTAATGTGGTGAGATTAACGACAGACAGACAATAGTCAAAAAAACAGCTAGGCAAACACAATTGAAACATGGCGGTAGCGGTCATTGACTCCCTGTCAAAAACTTGTCATTTTCTATACAAAGCCGCGATTGATAACATCTGACACTTCACTGTCAATCGCGGTTTATATAGAAAATGATAAGTTTTTGACAGGGAGTCAATGACCGCTACCGCCATGTTTCGCCGAGTACAGTATAGTAATTATATCGATCACACTTGAATATGCGCCCGGTCTTTATGGGTGATACCATCAGAGAAGTTGATTCATAGGCAGATTGCGGACCTACGTAAATTGGTCACGGTATGTCAAACTCAGCCGACAGTTCATGACTGATATTGAATTGACATAGTGCGACCAAATGACATGAGTCCGTCAACTGCCTATGTGGTCTAGTCAACTTAGGCTTAAATAAGGTAAAAACCTCGGAATTCGAGATATCCAGCTGTAAGTCTGTAAACATTTGTATATTGGCACCCTAAATGTTGTCTCAAAACCTACATATGGTATGCGCAACTATAAAATTTCAAGGTCAAAAGGTCACAAAATCGGTTTTTGCACTTTTTTTTTTTGTAAATATTTCATTTCCTATGGGTTTTTTGCTATTTGTATTTATTACCATAATGTAGAATACAAAATTCTTCATAACTTTTGTTTTAAAAAAAATTTTATACGGTGAACCGTTTCCGATAAAAACAGGGCGGAGAGCGCGCGGTCAAAGTATCACTTCAAGTTAACCGGTGCCTCCGGTCGAAAACGCGCCATATTCAATGTGTCGCGATACCGGTGTCCGATCCTTTAATGTCGTGATGTATGGCATATTTCATCAATAAAATTGGCACTCAAATTTTTTCTCTCTGTTAAACAATATAAATTGTCTACTGTATATAATTTATATTGTTAGTATACTGCAACCAAAATGATGGATTTTCTGTGATGCGAATTATGATTTTAGTTGGAAATTGGTAAATTGATGAGGCAGCCTCCAGAGCGAGCGAACACCCAAACACGTGGATTATGTTTAACAAATGCCTTCCCTTTTATTCTATGTTTATTTAATATACCGACAAAATAAAAGGGGGAAGGGGGATATTTCTGCCTCTTCTACGCCGCACCAGTGTTGTACTCTTCCTTCGTCTTACTTTTAGATCAGGTTGAGTGACGCGTCTTAAAAACGCCGCTAAAGAAGTTTTTCTCAAAGAAATATCCATGTTCGCTGTTAAAATGAGCTTTAAGCATTTTTAAATTCATTTCATTTTGATAAAACACGGAATTCACAAAATCCTTGGTAACTTATAAACAATTCCAGTGTTCATAATAAACGATCCGGTGCCCAACATTTAAAAATTAAAAAAAGTAAATTCGAACTCCACAATGCGGTCGGTAATATATAAAGTTTACTTACATGGTGTATAATGTCGGTTGCAGCGTAGAAATTTTCGTGCGGGTCGGGTCGCTTCATCATGTAGGGTCGGGGAAAGTCGGTGTCCTCGCAGATTTCTGGTGGAGAAATTAAAAAAAATTAGTAGACCGTAACGTCTACGTAAAGATGGGTACTGACCACAGACATAGATCAACATAGAAATCACATGTCGCTCCATTTGTATGAAAACTAGCGTGCCCCTTTTTCCTGACTAATGTGAAGTACCGATGATAAGAAACGTGTTCATTACCTAGGCTAACGTTTCTATTTGAATTTCTACAGCTTAATATGGCACCTTTAGGCATTTAGGCATTTTTAAAATTCCGATAGTAGACTAAAGAATAGACTTTCGAAAGACGAGCATTGCTCGTCGTTTGGGAGCGCGAAATGGCACGCGAAGTACATACACATGAGGTATCTATCTTGGTCTATGTCTGTGGTACTAACTAACGTTACGAGGCTAGAACTAACGTAGAGTTTATTCTTCTGTCTACTTCAATGTCATTGCTCATTAATTCAAAAGACATAGGTCTCTACATATTCTAAAGGAGAATTATTTGATTGAACTGGCAACTTTCTACCGTTGGTCATAATTTTAGTCTTTTTTAAATTTATTTCTAGTCCTGCTTCTGAGCTTGCTTTTTGTAACGTCTCTAACATAAACTGTACTTCTTCAATTTTTTCGGAAAACAGCACTATATCGTCTGCAAACCTTAGGTGGCTGATGTAGTTGCCTGAAATATTCACACCCATATTTTTCCAATTCAGTTTTTTGAATATTTCCTCTAGGACAGCGATAAAAATGCGTGGGGACAATGGGTCGCCTTGCCGAGTTCCTCTTCTAATAGGTATGGGTGGGCCGATCCTATCCAGTTTTATTCTGCTTAGTCTAGCTACATAAATGTCCTAAAAAACATCTATGACAAAGGTGTCATAGATGTTTTTTAGGTCATTTATGAGCTAGACTCTACTCCTTGTGCTCTTAAAGTTTCCCATATTGCAAAGTGCTATATAGTATCAAATGCTTTCTAGTAGTCGATGAATATAATGTAGAGTTCCTTTTGAAATTCCCGATATCTCTCAATAATCAATTCTATTGTATGAATGTGGTCCACGGTAGAATAGCCCTTCCTGAATCCTACTTGTTCCGCTGGTTGGTAGAGTTCTAGGCATGTACTTAATCTTTTTTCTAGAATTGAAGCAAACAATTTGTAGATCACCGGCAACAGGCTTATAGGTCGATAGTTGCTTATGTTTTTTGGGTCGCCTTTTTTGTATAGTAGAGTTATACGTGACTACTGGGAGGGAGTAGATCCTGTTTCTAGTACCATAAATAGCCTTGTTAAGTATCGTGTTAGGAGCCCGCTTGCAAAAATAATGGCCTCACACGATATCTGATCGGGTCCTGGGCTTTTATCTAGTTTCAGCCTTTTTATTTCTCTAAGTACCTCCTCTGCTTCAATTTTTGGCACTTATGATGGCTCTATGCTCGTACTCTGTTCGTTTTCTACTCGGGATTGAGAGCTATATAATTCTTTGTAATACTTTGTAGCTATGTCTAGTATGTCTTTTCTATTATGTGAATTAATATTTGAGCTCCCACGTAAACACTCTATCCGATTTTTATGGGTATTCAATTTTTTGAAAGCTTTTTTGACTCCGCCTGTAGTTGCGAGATATTTTTCTAGTATAGCAGCTCTATGATGCTTATAGTCTTGTTTTATATATTTACTGATGAGTTTGTATAGTGCTCTTAATTCGTTTTATTGTCGATCTACTTTTTGGCTTAACTCTATGTAGCTCTTGTCTTCGTTGTATGAGCTTTTTTGTGCGATCTGAAAGGATCGTGTCGGCTTGTTCATTTTGATTCGTTGAATGTGATTCTTTTAGGCTGTTTTGGATAGAGCTTGATATAAAATTGTAGAGTTCTTGCACTGAGTTGCATTGTTCTGTTGACGTGTGAGCCATATAGGTTTCTAGCGATGTGATATAATTGTTTTTATGTTTTTCGTATTTTAGACAATTTTGCTGGCTCGCGCTTAATTTTGCTCTACTTTTTTTGCATGAATACAGGTGTA
Organism: Lysandra bellargus; assembly: GCA_905333045.1. Classification (NCBI taxonomy): domain Eukaryota; kingdom Metazoa; phylum Arthropoda; class Insecta; order Lepidoptera; family Lycaenidae; genus Lysandra; species Lysandra bellargus. The sequence continues at coordinate 10,437,381 of HG995319.1, read as the reverse complement.
GTTTTGCCCTGACTATTCTGTGATCTGTGGGGTAAGTTAGATTTAGTACTTGTATGTCGTGTATTCTGTTCTGCAAATTTGTAAGAATAAAGTCTATTTCGTTTTTCGTGTTGCCGTTTGGTGATTTCCAGTTCCAGCGTTTTTTAAAAATTTTCTTCAAAAAAAAGTGTTGGTAATGGCGAGTTTATATTCCAAAGCAAATTTAACAAGTAAATCGCCTCGGTGATTTCTTATCCCATAGCCATGCTGCTTCATAATAAGATGTTCAGAATAAGATGCTTACGCTGACCAATTTTTGCATTGAAATCTCTCATCACTATAACATTTTTCTCTGACAGTTTGAGTGCCCTGTCGACGGTGTCGTAAAATAGTTCAACTTCTTCCTCGCTGGCTGTTTCAGTCGGGACGTAGACTTGTAAAATGCTTAGTTTGAGGTCATTGATATTTAGCTGTAGTAGTGCGACGCGTTCTGATAAGCCTTGGAAGCTTTCTATGTGGTTTTTCCATTTTTGCTTAACTATAAATCCTTCTCCATAGAGACCTGGGGTTTCTCCTATGTAAAATAATATAAAGTCATCGTATTCTTCTATAGAGTTTCCGAGTCTTCTTGTCTCGGATAAACCGAGTATGTCGTAGTTTATATTTGATAGTGTCTCTTTTAGTTCGTATAGGCGACTGTAGTTTGACAAAGTTCTTACATTGTAGGTGGCTATGTGTATAATGTTTTTCCTCTCTATATTTTACATTTTTCTTGAGAGCTGTATGCTTGAGCGATGTGTTCTAATGTTATATCTGGAGGGTTTTGGTCTGGAGCCCCTGCGGTGACCAGCCGTCTTGGGGGGTTGAAAGGAGTTCGTGGTAATTGTTATTGGGTATTTGTAAGATCTTCTTCTTGAGTTTGTTGAGAGTAAGATTGGCTGAGTGTGAGTGTCGGCTTTCTAACTAAGAAGTTGTTAATACTGTTATTTCTAATAGTCTTGCTGAGCTTATTTTTATGACAGTTTTGGTAGGTGTTGCTTGATAACTCAGGCGATAGTGAAAGGTTTCTTTTTTTGTCTTTCTTCTCTTGTTCGGCAATCTTTTCAGGTGGTTTTTGATTTTGTCCGGATGTCTTATGAGATATACGATCTTGTCATATTTAATTATTGCTTTTTTGCCTAATTCTCTCTCTTTTTGTAGCTCTATTTGTAATTAAAGAATTACGCAAAGGCGTTGTTTCAGTACCTCAAGAGGAAAGACTTCCTTGATGTAATATGGTGTCTGTTCAAGCTTTTTTTGTTTCTTAATATATCAATTTTCATTTTTAATGTGTTAAAAGTAACTATGATAGGTCTAATTTTTTCTCCTCTTTTTCCTACTCTTCTTGCCGTTTCGATGATATTCTCACTGTATTTTATGTTTAGTATATTTGATATTATTTCTTCAACTTTCAATTCTAATTCTTGATAGGACCTTTCGCCTTCTTCTACTCCAAAGAAGACTAAATTCCTTCGCCGAATAAATTTCTCCATGTTGTAAAATTTTTCTTTTTGTTTTTCTAATTGCTGCTCTAAAATTTCATTTCTAGTTTCTAAATTTTGGAATCTTTCAGTTATATTGCTAATAATCGTACTCTTTAACTCTTCTTTCATTTCCAGCATTTCGGCTTTCTGCTGTCTCATTTCTTCCTGCATATGAATTAGCATACTTTTTATTTCCTCCATTTTTTATATTAATTTCTATATTCAACGCCCTCTGGTTATGTGTAGGGAAGTTATTGATTCTTGTGTAGATGGCGCTGGTTTATAAGTTCTTCCACTTGTCGCTAGATGGCGTGGATTGTTTGATATTTTTTTTATTATTATTGAACCCTAATAGAGCATAATATAGAATAACACAGAAGAAGAGAAATTAAAAAAATATTTTTTGATATATTTTTTAATTTCTACCCTCATTAACTTTTCTTGATAGATAGCTTAATTATATTATCGTCACAGAATAAAGTGTTCAACTTTTCAAGCCCTTTCATTTGATATAATAATGTACCATCGATCTACACAAAAATGCTTCTTGTGTTACTTGCACTTTCTTACTTCTTAGGTTCATGTTTCTTTTTAAAAAGGGTGCAAACAAGCAAAAGGGTCACTTAATGGAAAGCAACTACTGTCGCTCATGGACACTAGCAATATTAGAAGAGCTGCAGGTGCGTTACCGGGCATGTATTATTATATATTATAGTATGATTGTATGAAGTATGTAAGAAAGTATAATAAAATTAGATTCATTTTCGACGAGTAAGAAACAGCATTCAAGAGTACACGACAAATATAAAAGGAAAAGGTTGAAGAACTTGATCCCAATTTAACATAAAGTTATCGGTAGGTACTCGAAATTTTGCCGTCGTTTCGGCATAATCGGTATACCATTATCGTGTAGTATGGCGCGTCATCTTTTCAATATGGCGGTTGAACAATGGCCGCCTATCCGACCGGACGTCCGGTCGCAGTAACGAGCACACCCTCTCTTTCAATTTTCTTTGTATCCCTTTACAATTTTAGAAAATAATTTTGTTACTTAAGTCATATATTTACATTATAAGCAACACCTTAATGTTGTTTATCGTCTTATGGGTACTAAAACTGTCTTGCATTTGATAATAATTTCTATTACGGCGTCGCAAGCGCCATGTCACAGCTATGCGTTTAAATGTGATTTGTCCAATATATTTTTGAGTTTTAGTTTTACTATCCTAATTATTAAGTCTACGTCTAAATACTTTGAGCTAAGTCCTATCTAGTTTGAACGCCTCGAATTAAAAAAAGTAATTACATTAAGTGCGAGTGTATTTGAAAAGATTTATATAATACGAGTAACATGGTTCACAAATAATTACATACATTACGAGAATACAGTTTTGCCCATTATAAAGTGCTTACGTCGTTTACATTAAAAATGAAGAGTTCAATTTTCGCGATATTTCATAATTGCTGCAAAAAATTCGAACTTTATTTTAATTTCTCAGTGGAATTACATTTTACATCGGACAGTGTTTTAATTATGATATTTCCTAATTATGATATTTCCTACTTGTTATATAACAGTTTATTTTTAGGCATATGGTGGACCTACGTAATTTGGTCGGGTTGTGTCAAATCTAACTGACTGATCATCACTAACATTGACTTGCCATAACGCTACCAAGTTACAGTAGTCTGCCACCTGCTTAGGAATCAACTTCTCTGTTAATACATCCAACTAAACAAAAGTTTCAAACCAAATTTTGAACAGCACAATCCCAAGAAATATACTCACTAATTATATTATTGGGGTATTGAGAACACATTTAAAATTGCTACAGCCGGCAAGGAAAGTAACAAGTAGGGGTAAGTGTGCTCGAGAGCTAACGAGTGCAGTGGAGAGGCTCGTCGAGAGCCGGCGAGGCTAACTACAGCCGGAGATACAGTAATCAGTACAAAGGCCCAGGTATGCTGGGGGAAAGTGAAGTTAATTGCTGTTCGTAAATTGGATGTCAACATACCTCGCTGCTTAAAATGAATCTAAGGGAATATTACGCAAAGGTCGGGGCAAAGGACTAGCACATACAGAAAATAGTCCGACCAAAATATGTTGCAGGCGTCACATCAGAATAATGACAGAAACGTTGTCAATAGTCGAACAAAACTTTTCGTTTACAATCTGTGCTGGTGCTGCCGTCTAGCGAGGAAACATTGCAGGTATATATTATACTGCAGTTGTCCTGCAAATCTGTCAAATCCATACAAATTTAGAAATGCATCTACGCGTCGCGTTGCGGTCTGAATTGACCCTTAGATGTAAAAAAGGTATAAACATAACGTATCGCATAAAGTGTCATGACTTTTGCAAATTGCTATGCATTGATGTAAATTGTATTGTATGATACACATAGGTCACAGACAAACTTCTAACTATAACTTTTAGCTTCGACGGATTCGGGTTAATTTTAGGGCAGGCCCATAAAGTTAATATACTTACCTAGCTTCCGCTAGGTAGGTATATTAACTTTATAGTCCAGCCACCCTGATAGAAGCAAAGACATTTTATAGTTTGTTATGTCAATGGATAGAAGACAAAACGAGGCATGACTTGAGGATTTTGGGCAAAAAAAAAAAGTCAAACGCAATGCATAACGCCGTTTAAAATTTTAATTTTGTGTCTGTAAAATATGCCGCGTATTGTCGTTTCGCTTTGGCGTAAACTGATATTAACTGCCCTTTACATTTACTTATGTATCCGGTGTACTCAAATGGATTAAAAAAACATCGCTACAGAATAAGCTACGAATACAAAGCACACATTTTCACATCTGCATACTTCGCAGTCATTAATTTCAACATAATGTGTGTCTGGGCGAAAGTACTAAAAAACCTAATTAAAATCTCCCCCACGGAGTTCCCTGCAAAAGACTGAGCTTACCATGTTACAATGTTTTTATGAACTGTTTGTTAAAAGGGAAGGCCCCCTAATTGAAATAGCCTACAGGATGTCAATACGAACCATCAGCCGGTAGGTTAATTGCAAAAAAGATCAATGGACGTATGCATCAAAGCACAGTTGGCTTTATTGTGGGTGCAACCCCTTTATTTGTAATAGGTACTAAATGAATGGTTTGTTTTGGTCTAGATAAACATAAATAGGCCCTGGCTGGTTACGTTCAGAAAAAATGATGCACAAGCAGATGATGGACCTATACGAAATTTGGTCGGCTTATATTAAGTTGAGCTGACAGATTACGAATAATAATGACTTGATATGTCAATTAGTATTATTGCGGGTTATGACTTATAACCCGATAAAATGACGTGCTTTTGCCATGAGACATTTTTTGATAGTAAAATTCCAAATTCAAATTTTTAAATTTTGGATTTTTATTGGTTAAAAATATAATATCTTACCGTTATACTCGTTTTGATCAGGGTTTTCACGTTTTTCGCGCCGGCCTAGAGTCTCTCGCCAGATGTTGTAAGGCTCGCGGTAGTCTTCATCGACGATTGCCGGTCTGTTTGAAAATAAATAGAAGATTAATGTTTATAAAATATAGGGCAAAACGACTAAAAACAATTAATGGTGTCAGCGATCACAGAAATTTTGGTTTTGCAGTAAATATACATATTGTGCTACGGTAACCCAGTCCCGATGTCTGAGGTTTTTGGTAAGAGTTTATCTGTACTAGCGTTTTTGATTGGCTAACTTCAACGATTACCAATCTACGACGCTTTTGAAAAGAAAAAAAAAACCTTTAAAAACTGGGCCTCAGAATTCAGTTACCTGAGCATATGTATCGGCGGGCAGTTGGCGAGAGCGAGAGCTAATCTTGGCGCTCTTCTGTTGTTCCTCGAGCTGGAGTTATGTCTGAGGGACGGACAGAAGGGCTTCTTGAGCATGTTCGGAATGCGACGCCTGGAACGCTTCGTGAACAACACAGCTGCAGCAGCTATAAAAGCACCTCCTCCGACCAATGCCCCACATGCCAAACCCACGGAAACCCGTAGAGATGAGTTACGCTTCTTCCTCGATGATGGAGTGGTGTCAGTGCGATAATACTCCTCGATGAACTCAGCTGATGAATTGACCACGGTTGGTGCTGCAACATACTTTAAATTAGCCAATATGGCATCGTTAAGGCCCTCATGGTAGGCCTCATGTAGACGTTCTAAAAGTGTTAACTTTGTTAACCTATTTAGAAATAAATATTATGATTTTTGATTTTGATTTCACTTACGGGAGGGCAAACTAAACCGATACCGACCTGCAATCATACCAATCGGTTTCGACTCCCAGTATAATATAATAATAATAATAATAAAATACATTAGTATAAAATTAATGCAACAGATTTCACGACAGAAATGTGATCCTTGAAACGCAATTTATTGTTGGCTACTAAACAATGCTTATAATGTATTAAAGTACACTTTTTCATAGTATAAGTCACTCAAAGCTACATTCACGTTCTCTATATTTTATTTGTCTAAATAAGAGGCACGTGTATTATTGTTACAAATTTCTCAACAAAGTTATTCACATCTTAATAAAAAATAATTAATAGAGCACTCACGAGTCACGACCTCTTTGAATTCGAGCTGAGAAAGTGGTGTTATATCTTAGAGCATTGAATGAAGGCAAACAGAGGCGGTCTTAGGCTAAGACAATGAAACGGAATGAATAGGTGTCGGGCGCAGGGGCTAATTGTACCACTACAAAGGAACGGAAACTAAGTTCTGTGTTGAGTTTGTGCCAACCTGATAGCCGGAAAAATATAATGAGTTAATGTGAGAGAATGTTACTTACTGTATATAGTGTAAACTATACTACTAGTGTACTATAAAATATATGTCAAATAGTCAATTACGGCTTACCCTACTAATCTACTATACCTTATCAAAGATATTCATTCAAGCAGATGCCGCCTTTTACCAAACTAACTCGTAATTACGCTGGATTATGTCAAAAAAATGTCGTGTCGACTAGGTTTGACATAATCCAACATAATCCCACCCAAGATACGTAGATTCACCTTCTGCCTATGAATCAATTTCTGTGATTGTACCCTCTAATCGATGCAGTGAAAAGTGAGACGAGAGAAGAATAACAATCGAGAACTTTACGTGTTGCAATTTTGTGCCATGAAAATTGCTTCAGCTAGACGAATGGCGAAACTAAAACTCTTTTTTACTGCGGAACCCTAAAAAGAGAAAGAATTTGTGTTGGCAGTCATTTATCACTCTTTTTGCATTTGTACGGTGACGTAAATATTTGGTTTGGCCCCAGTTTAAACCGGAGGTATTGTGCGTTGTGTGAATAGTGCCCAACTTTATATTCAATAAACAAACGTTGACCTCCCCTGGAATACGCATACATGAATCCATGATGATTGTATTATTTCATTTTGATAGCTAGTTATAAATGTAATGTTAATGTCCAGCAAAAACATATCCAGACTAAACTAGATATTACACGTAACGTCTTTTTGCCAAAAATCGTTTATCACGCGGGAATTTTGCAATTTTCCAGGATAACATTTCGCAGTTCGTTGATCTTTCGCGGGACTTAAAATATCCCAGTACCAAATCAAATCAAATATCTTTATTGCCATAAATTGAGTACAGGTGAGCATTTCAATCCTCCAAACTAGGCGCAGCTATGGAGGAATTTCTTGGATTACAATGTGAAAAAGTCTGGTTGCGGCTTACAACTTATAACAAGTAAATAACAATGAGAAAATGAAATGATGACTACAGTTATTAAAAAATGTTAAACAAAACAAAAACTAATCTCTTCATTTCTATAAGTACAGAACAAAATAAACTTAGAATATTTTATTTAGAACAAAATAATTTTTTTTATTATTGTGTGTGTGTGTGTGTGTGTGTGTGTGTGTGTGTGTGTGTGTGTGTGTGTGTGTGTGTGTGTGTGTACACGTGTGTGTGTTTGTGCGTATAAATGACCCTATCTATACACTTTTATTATATTTTCACTTTCATCATATGAGCAAGTTAAAAGAGACCTTGACAATTTTTTTTTGGCTTTATATGGTGTGTGCATTTTTAGATTAAATTGGTTTATAAGTTTATTATAAATATGGGGGTATAAGAAAAATCCGAACCTATAAGCGAAGGAGGTGCTAACTTTAAGATTTGGGATACGGTAAACTCTTCTACTCAGTATTTCTTCGTAAGTATTATTAGACGTTGTGACTGATCTATGTACAGTTTCAACGACTCTAACATAGTAAAGTTTTCTGACGCTTAAGAGCTCAGTTTCCTCATAGAGATTTTGTGTCGATTATTTCATGGGTTTCTTTAGAGCGACTTTTAAAACTCCTCTTTGAGCTCGTTCTAGCGAAATAAGAGTAGATGAAGCACAACCGCCCCAGGCAAGAATACAATAATTTATGAGACATTGGCATAGGGCAAAGTAAATTGTTTTTAAAGACTGTCCGTCCACCGCATCTCGTATGTTACGCATAACACTCATTATCTTTCGCACTCTTTTCGATGTGTATTCTATATGTAGTTTAAAAGATAATCTATCGTCTAACTGTACACCGAGGTAGCGAATTGATTCAGATCTTAGAATAGAGTGACAGTTACAGGAGATGTTCTGTAGCGGGTGGCAGTGTGAAGAGTGGATTTTTATCTGTTCTAGTGAAGGGGCCGAGGCAAGAGTTTTGTGGAAGCAGAGGTACTTAGTTTTGGATATATTTAAGGTAAGAAGGTTATAATTAAGCCAGTTTGTTACAATAGACATATTATTCTCTGTTATTTTATAGACTTCTTCTTTCGGCGCTCGTGTCAAAAATGCAAGCATGTATAACGCTACTAACATTTACAAAGTGCGCTAAAAGTGAGTTCGTTAGATGTAGTGGGAAACTATGAAAACTGGGTCTAATCCTGAACGTAGGTAGAAATGGCTTTGTGCCAGTAGAGAGGTAGTAAGCTGCCAAGAGTTAGATACTGTGCTAATTCCTAATTATTTTGCCGCCATGCCAATTATTTGCAGATCATCTGATGCAAGAAACTTTCAAGAAATTCCACGATAAAAACTTTTATAATAATATTTCCCATTTTTAAAAGTCAGATATAAACAATATTTTTTCTTTTTATATCTATATCTTATGAGAAAAGTTCTTTACCCGCTAAGCTGCACAACATTATCTACTAACACAAGGAATCATGCTGAAATCTTTATAAATAGCTCTGTAAAACAAAGTACCCTCATAAATATTTATTCTGTGAATAAAAGAGTACCGAAAACGGGAAAATAAAGGAGGTATAATCTTAACGATGCTTAAATTAAATAGGATATGAGGGTAGGGCATCATGATGATCTCGATGCCCGTTTGAAAACTTGGCAGCGTATAATCATCCAAATTTTAAAGTGCAGCTATGGATTTGACAACTCCAGTTGATACATTTTGTTGAGTTATATCATAGAGCAGAAAATATTGAGGTGAATACAGATGAGATGTGACTGCAACCGGAGCATAGAAGTTCTAGAAGCATACAAGTGAATACAAAAGTGACACTTTCCGTTGCTCACTCCTCCGTTATAGTTACTAACTCAGTGATTAACTCACAAATGTACGATACAGAATCGGTCTACAAGTAATAATAATTAAGAAGGTTGATGTCGTGACTCGTGACATGATGATAAATTATCTACAAATCTACGGTACTGATACGCACACTTTTGCAAAATATACCACCTTTTTTAAAGGAAATAATATTAATGTCACGGTCACGGTCCTGTCACAATAATCTGAACTCACCCTTATAATATATATATACATAATGTTGACCCTGCATCTCATAAAGTATTAATTTGCTTCGTTAAAGCTGGCTAGCGTAAGGCTAGCTTAAGGTTGAGGTTAAGGGTATTTACTAAATACTATCGAACATGCGCATGGCTGGTTTTTCGCAACCTCGGGGCGTTGTCAGGTGTTGGGGGCTTATCCGTCATATAAACCTTTAGCGTAGGTATTCTTCAAATTAGAACACAAAACATTTACCTGAATATATTTCAGGTGATAAAAAGTATAATAATATTTTAAAAAATCAAACTGACTTGAAAATGGTGCGTAATAATGAGAATTAACATTCCCCATCTCAAAAACTTACAGTATTCCCTGAATAAAATAATACCTAGTACAACAAAAAAGAATAACTTAAATCGTACTTTTAGTTCCGGAGATATGCGAACACAAACATAAAAAAACACATACATATTACACTTTTGGGCACATATATATGAAAAGTGGCCAGTTCTGGAAATAATTCATACGGGTCGAATTAATATCTTCTTTTTTAGGGTTCCGTACCCAAAGGGTAAAAACGGGACCCTATTACTAAGAGTCTTAGTTCGTTCGTTGTCTGTCCGTCTGTCTGTCTCCAGGCTGTATCTCAAAATCCACTGTAGCTAGACTGATGAAATTTTCACAGATTGTGTATTTCTGTTGCCGCTATAACAATAAATACTAAAAACATATTATAATAAAAATTATAATTACGGGTGTCTCATACAACAAACGTGTTTTTTTAGTTTTTCTTGCTCTATATCAGTAACGGCAATATATAGGCACCTTAATATTTTCACAAAGGCCTTAATTATATATATGTGTAAGTACTTTAATAATTAATAATAGTATATAAAAAAATACAAATTCAAAGGGGGCTCTCATACAAAAAACATATTTTTTGCCCTATTTTTGCCCTACTTATAACGGTACGGAATCCTTCGCGCGTGAGTCCGACTCGTACTTGACCGATTTTTTAAGTCGGTAACAAACGTAACCGCATGGCGCATAGAAAGCTGTATTTGTTGTGGCCATAATCTAATTCCTTTCACACAATGACGGCGTTATCGAGCTCACTCAGAAAAGAAAAACAGTAAAAGCTCGTGATTAATCTCTTGAAACAACGCAAGCAAACCTAAGTAATAAAAGTTATTTACTGCGACACTTTTTATTCCCAATAAATTCCACCGAGAATATTTCACATAAGCAATTTGGGACTTCATAAACAATGAGGAGGTTGAATTTAAAATTTTATAGGTCTAATTATTTTTGTACCGCGAAATTTGTTGGGCGGCTAAAGCGAGGGAAAATACAATCCATGCCGCTAATTTATACCTGCTCTCAACTCACCTATAGATTTACAAGCAAATACATATTTTAAACAGTAAAAGTTTTTTTAATTGGTAATGTTTTTTCATATTTCTTTATTTTTATTGTCTTCCAACTATACGTAGGTATGTATTTTGATTGCAGATTCTACATTATATTATCTGGTATATTCAGAATACCTGTAACAACCTGTAAACAATATTCTTTATAGATAAGCAAGCGAGGCTCGTTAGCTACAGGTTTACATCAAAAGGATAAGAGGGGTACAGACTGATATAATAAGAGATTTAGTTTCAAGTAAGCTATAATAGAAAATATATTTCTAGTTTAATCATGAGTTATTAATAATTTTAATTATTTATATAATAGTAAAGTTAGATGAAAAATACATAATGCAACATAAACCTTGATCAAAAACGGTTACAAAGAGAATTTCTAGTGCCGTAGACGTTTTATTTAATTATTAAAGGGCATTAGGAGATTAAAAAACCGGCCGGCGTACGTGCCAGACGTGTGCAAAGCTGTAAATTTGAGTCCGGGCCAAGTTTACATATCGTGTAGATGTACACGTTGATTTAGAGGCGTCTCGTTTAACGGTGATGTGATCGAAGTTAGCGTTTGATTTTTAGGGTTCCGTACCCAAAAGATAAAAATGGGACCCTATTACTAAGTACCCTCATAAATATTGGGGGGCTCCCATACAAGAAACGTGATTTTTTTGGCTTTTTTTGCTCTATATCAATAATGGCAACAGGTAGGTACTTGATTTTATCTCGAAGTCCTTAGTTATATGTCTTCTTTAATATTTAATAATAATATTAAAATAAAATAAAAATGAAGGGCAGCTCCCATACAAAAAACACAATTTTTGGCCTGATTTTGCTCTATAATGGTACGGAACCCTTCGCGCGCGAGTCCGACTCGCACTTGGCCGATTATTAAAAAGATTTGTAAAAGGTGAGCGACGCAACTCAGGAAATGTAACGACTATTTGTTTCGATACATGGTTTTGTACCAGCTGGGTTAAGATGTCTCTCTCGTTTTTGGTTTTATGAAAGAGACTGAGTGATATTTTGGCAAACAATTAACAATTTATTTAATTAACTTCTTATTTAGAGTTTCAAGTAGATAGTTAGCTTTCACAATCTAAGTACTAACATTTCGTCGTTTCAAGTTTTCTTGAAATATTACTAAATGTCAAGTGTAAAAAATTTATCATAATTTTAAACGCAAATATTTGATCTAATTAATCGGTCGCAATAATGAATATAATTAAGGTCCAATTTCACCAACTCGAATTAGTATCACGTTACCACTTTCGTTTTTCATATGAATGAAAGAGAAGACATGACATTTTAACAAGCTTCAAACACTAACAGACGTTGGTGGAATTGGGCCTTAAGGTTCGATGCCGTTTAATTTAGCGGCCTCTGATTTATCACGGCCACTAGATTAATTACAGGAGGATAAAAATGAAACCGGAGTGTTTGCTGAAGATAAAACCCAACTAGTGCCTGAATTCTAAGGGTTTTTGACAAGAGTTTATCTTTTCATTACCGTTATCAATTGGTTAATGTTTTGACGTTACTCAATCAACAACGCTATTAAAAAGCCTTTACAAATTGTTTCCAAATTAATCGTGAGTCGTGACTGCGATAGTGGCATTGCAAAGGTGTTTGCTAAAACTGTAGATGTAAACTTTCCTCTTTCGATAAGGTATTTTAAGATTGCATTTTTTTATTTGAAGTTAAATTCCCTAGCTAGAGTTTCAGCTCGCGTGTTTTCCCAAACGATGCAGCAGAAAACTCGCACGATCAGCGGGGCTAAAATGGTCACATTTAGCAATTCCTGTCAATCAATTCAGTAACAGAATTGTCTAAACTGTCAAACTGACGAATGTCAAATTAGTACGAACTAGTTACTACTAATTCATGTGATGAATTGCAAGCAGAGTGACCACAGTGCGATTAAAAAAAAATCTGAATATTATTATGATTCATAATATGATTCTCCAAAGCTTTTAGCTCCGCTGAACGCGCCGTAATTTTATGACAAACATTAATTCGAGAAAAATCTCTTGAAAAATTATTTGACTGGCCCCGTCAATATTATTAAATATTATTTTTGGTTATCATTTAATATTTGTAATAGTAATTGTACGCACTTACCTGATTTAAAGGTGACTTCGCTAATCAATATCCACTCGTGTTGGAACTTCAATTTAATGGTGATGTACTTAGCTGTGCGGTTCTCTAAATCAATGTGTACGTTGCGGGCATGTTCTGACACTTTATCCTGTTTCGGCTCATACGAAATATAATCCTCCTGCCATCTTTCGCCTTCCAGTGAAAAATATATTTCGGCTTCCTTGAAAAGCTAAAATCATTTTAAAATATACATATGCGAAAACTGTTTGAAAACTGTTATTTTTATTAAGTGACTTTTGAATTTTTTATTGATGGGGGCCACGCGCAATTTTAGGATCGTTTGAAGAAACTGGAGGGGACTATTAGGTGCCGTATGCGCAATATCTACTAATAACGCACGTTAGCTGCCAAGGGGCCGGGCTGCCCTCGAAATTCTCATACATATTACGTAATACCAAAACCATTTTCTCATACGAAAATATTTAACATGTTTGAGTTATTTTTCAGCTTAAAATAGTAATTACCTAGGTTCCTGCACAAAATTTTTCTACAAAATATTTAAACACTAAAAAATTTTTTGTGTTTAAATATTTTGTAGTAAATTTACTATTTATTTATATATTTCTTAGTGTTTAAATGTTCAGTAGTACATTTACTATTAAATATTGAAACACTAAACATTTTTTTAGTGTTTTATATATTTTGTAATAAATTTTTGTGCAGAAACCTAGGTAATTACTATTTTAAGCTGAAAAATAACTCAAACATGTTAAATATTTTCGTATGAGAAAATGATTTTGGTATTACGTTTGTATGAGAATTTCGAGGGTACCCCGGCCCCTTAATCACAATAATTATGTCTGATCTTTCTTACTTTTTGCCCTAAACATCTTCGATATTCCTCTAACGATCAAAGTTGTGTGCGGGCAATAACTTTACATTTTTAGTATATTATAACGATTTGAATAAAAAAATGATTGAAGTACCTGCACGTCCTTAGTAAACATATTATTGGTGTGTATATTGACGTGAAAAAACAGGCGTGTGTCCGTGAAGTTGAATGTTAGCTTGACCTCGTCCTCCACCAGCATTGACTTGTTCCATCCCACCCAGCGCGTTCCTAGAGTTGAATTACGCGTGTTATTTAGGGATAAACATTATGGAGTATTCAGTATAAGACTTCGACCAAACCTACGCGTCAAAAATGCGGGACGCGAACGTCCCGCGTTACAGACGCTCCCGCTTCCCAGTCGCTTGTAGGTTTTGCATAAGCTTGGAGTAGAGTGCTTACCGTAAGAGTAGAGTACAATTTGTCTGTTTAAGTCATAAAACAGACACTACGCACTACGTACCTATTTAAAGATTTACAATTAAGATCATACTATCAGAACAAACGACTAGAAAATTACTATACTGTACTCGGCGAAACATGGCGGTAGCGGTCACTGACTCCCTGTCAAAAACGTGCCATTTTCTTTTGACAATGAAGTGTCAGATGTTGTTAATCTTATCGCGGTTAAGTTGTATGTTGTTGTTGTTGTTGTTGTTGTTGTTGTTGTTGTTGTTGTTGTTGTTGTCGCGGTTCCCAAAGACTGGTTGAGAAAACTAATGATCCCAGAGCTGGCGCTTACCTCGGCCAACGTATCAGTCTTGCGATACAGCGAGGTAATGCTGCCAGCCTCTTGGGTACATTGCCCGCAGCCTCCGACTTAGATTTAGTTTTTTATATATAGTCTTTCTTTTTTTATTATTCTCCCCCTGTTTTATATTTTAGTAATATATTTCATAGGCACCTTATATTGTTAGAGAATAGAGTATTAATTTTTGTAAAATATAACCTAAAATAGTTAAATAAAAGTTGTATAGAAATATGAGTTTTTTACAATTATTAAGATGATACAAAACATCCAACGAAGATGATAGTTAATAAAAGCCCCTGATCTCTATTATACAAGTACGCTGGATCTATGATACCCACCTGCTTTTTGTGCCTATTTGAAGCGGAATCAGCGCCCCCATTATGGGGGCTGAGAACTAAATCTGACGTAACCACAACCAATAACAACAGTAATGGACCTATTTATGCATACCGGACTCAACTCACACGATGACAGTTCTGAGAAAAAGCCGTTTTTATTAAAATTGTGTATTCTTTAAAACTGATTGTTATTTTAAGTAAAGTTAATTTACAATAGTATATTTGGTAATTTATTCTATGCGTACAAACATAAATATGTTAAATATTACTACTATTTCCAACAAAAATTAAACAAAAACAGGAGGGTTCCTTTTAGGAAAACTATATTAGTGTAGGATACATATAATCCAAAGCGAACCATCTTTTTAGATTTATTACACAAGTCAACAGGATTTTCGTGCATGAGATCTGTGCACCCGATTTAGATGTCTAACATCTAATTAGTAATAGAAACAACGATTTTAACTTATAAAATTTGCTTTTAAATAAACTGAGGCCTCATGAACTTTCAAATTTTGAAGAAAACCGGAATTTTTTTCTTTCGGTTATGTAGTAATAGAATTAAATATATATTCATTATTTTTTAGTTTATATTGTTGCTTATATTCCCAAAAAAAAATATTGAAATGAAAAAAATATATAATTTAGATTTAAAACTTAATATTTTTTTGTATCTAGGTGAGCATATCATAATATATCTTGTTGTATGCTTCGGCAGTAAGTACCTACCTGATATAATGTGGGGCTCCTACTTTTTTCTGGTTTTTACAAGGATGTTTAAAACTAGATGATGCCTGCAACTCCGTTTCGCCAAAACTCGTTTATCGTGCGGGAACCGTACATTTCCTTGGATGAATTGTCCTTTCCCGGTACTCAAAGTACCTGCATACCAAATTTCAGCAAAATTGGTTCAGTGGTTTGGGCGTGAAGAGATATCTAACAGACAGACAGATAGACAGACAGACGGACAGACAGACAGACACACTTTCGCATTAGTAGTGATGGTTTCAAGCAACGTTGCAAAAATCTTAATGTAAAAAATAATAATAATAATACAAAAAATAATAGTAATGGA
This sequence comes from Lysandra bellargus, assembly GCA_905333045.1. Lineage (NCBI taxonomy): Eukaryota > Metazoa > Arthropoda > Insecta > Lepidoptera > Lycaenidae > Lysandra > Lysandra bellargus. Next base: position 10,421,539 of record HG995319.1, on the reverse strand, counting down.
GTATCTTACATTGTCATTTTACAAAATAATGAGCCATTATCGGACCTTTATTGTCCATTAAATGTAAAGAATGTGTAATGTAAAATTTGTCCATTACATTACTGTAATAGACAAATTTTACATTACTCATTTAAAAGTATTATAAGTATATAGTAGAAGAATCGTCCTGGAAGTTTTGATGTCTCCGATTTAGTCCAGATTCAGGGGGTAGCCAAGGTATTGCCTTTGAGGTTGGAAGAAACCCTTTTCCTCTAGGCCTATTGGGAGCGGAGTTATGGCTACTTTTGTAAGACATTTGACAGTTGCCGAGCTGTCAATGTCAAAGTTTGAATGCTTGTAACTCGGCAACTATTTGTCCTGGATATGAGGTTCTTCGGCTTGTTCTTCCTGGATTTTTCTCCTCTATTCGATACTGGCCTCAGAATTGAGACAAAATTTGATGTCTCCGATTTAGTTCAAATTCAGGGAGGGGGTAGCCGAGATGTTGCCTTTGATGTTAGAAGAAACCCCGTTCCTCTAGGCCTATTGGGAGCGGAGTTATGGCCGCTTTTGTTCGACGTTTGACAGTTGCCGAGCTGTCAATGTCAAACTTTGAGCGCTTATAACTCGGCAACTGTGTGTCCTCCATATGGGGTTCTTCGGCTTGTTCTTCCTGGATTTTTCCCCTCTATACGATCGTGTCGTAACGGTCGTGTGTGCGCAAAACACACGACCACTCTGGTTTCAATGAAACCAGGCCAGTTACGCAGGAGTAATTTTATAGTGCCCAAGTGTGTGCGCAATACACAAGAGCACTTTGGTTTCAATAAAATCAGGCCAGTTAAGCAGGAGTAATTTTATAGTGCCCAAGTGTGTGCGCAATACACAAGAGCACTATTCTTTACTCTCGTAACCCAACGAAGCGGAAGACCGACATGACTGGTGAGAGATCAGGTGCACTGACCGACTTTTTACACGGGCACACACTTGGGCACTATAAAACTTTTTACTAATTAATTTTGCTCTATAATGGTACGGAACCCTTCGTGCGCGAGTTCAACTCACACTTGACCGATTTCTTTTTAAATGTACCTAAGTAAACAAAGTATTTTTTTTGGTTTTGTGTTTTTCTTTAGGCACGGTATGAAAATAATAATTTCTAAGTGTTAGCCACTGATATTGAATATAATTGCAAAAAACATGCAAATAACGATTCTTATTCTTCGTATTAGCACTTTTCTTACTGGGCCTAAAAGAAAAAAAGAAAGCAATAAAATAACGTCTTAGCCACTGATTTTGAATATAAATATTACATAGGGTGAACATGACTAGTGATTGGACAGTAGTCAGTACTAGTCATTGGACACAGCACAAAAACACTATAATATTTATAAAGGTTGCTTTAATAGCAACCTGTTTATCTTTAAAATCAGGCGTTTTATTAGTTTTAAAAATGCAGTTATTATAAATAATATTGCGTTTTTGTGTTTTGTCCAATAACTGGTACTGTCCAATCACTAGTCGTTTTACCCTATCAAAAAATGGGATATGTCTATTTTGTGTCGGGCCTGTGTCACAATGACCCGTGAGTCTTTGTAAAATATTAAGAACTGAACCTTTTTTAATATGCAAACAAGTCGCATGATTCTACTTGCCTAATTAAAAAGAAATCGAGAGACCAATAAATGTAGTTTGGATCTATATAAAAAAACAATACTCATTAATTTGTTAGTTGGTAACTTTGTTGTAAAAATGTTTTCTCCCGAAAAAAATGTTAGATTAGTACGATCTTCATAGGGTCGATAAAAGGGCCATTTTGGAATACTTCTGCATTATTAACTCAATTTTGGCAATGGTGTGGATTGGACTCATTTTGCATAAATAGGGTCAGTTGTCATCACTAGTATCAGTACCAAGTACTCTCACTACTGCTATCAGCGCCAATATGGCGCATTTAAACGTCATTTTTACGTCAGATTTAGTTCTCAGCCCCCATAATGGGGGCGCTGATTCCGCTTCAAATAAACAAAAGAAATAGCTGTCATTTCAAAGGGTATCATCGATTCAGCGTACTTGTATAATGGAGGTCAGTTATAAAAGCGCTCCAAAGTCTACGCATGTAATATTTTAAACTCTATATATCTATACTATACTACTCAGAGGCACAGCACAAACAACAAAAATCGCCACTGTTATAACAGGTACTATCAGAGAAGTTGATTCCCAGGTAGATGGCGGATCTAAGTGTCTAAACACACCATGCCGAAGTTCCGCGGCGCAAGTTCGGCATGATTCCGCCTGCAATCTATTTTAAATTATCGATGACATACTATGCCGAAATTACGTTGCGTTATATTGTATGCGTTTGACATAGCTGTAAATGTTGACGTAATCATGCCGAACTTCCGCCGCGGAACTTCCGCATGGTGTGTTAAGACACTTAGTAATTTGGTCGAGTCAAACTCATCCGACTGATCACAGCTAAGATTGAATTGACATAAGCTGACCAAACTACGTAGTAATCAAGTTCCTCGGGTATAGAAACAAAATTCATCAGTACAAACCTCGAGTATCCAATGGATCGGGGAGCTCAAAATCATTAGGGCCCAGATACGAGTCGGTGATCTGTCCCAAACCGTTCAGCATCCTGCCGCCTCGGAGTATCCCATCATAGGACAGATCTTCGAACCTCGCACCACCGGTCATCGTCTGCATATCCCCGCCTTGCGGTGCCGAGTAAGAGACTAGAGCCTCTGTGCAAATAAATGAACATATGATCACCCAATACATATTCTTCGCTCGATATTTATCGCCATATCTGGGGTCTCGTAGTTCGAATGATTCTGTTGTCAATCGCAGCACGATCGCTAGCTGTCTTACTAGAAAGGGCGCGAGCAGGAGACAGCATGCGATCGAAGCAATACCCAAATGAGAATAACCTTGAGTAAGTTTAAAGCTGAAAATCACACGATAAATATCGAGCAATCGCCAAAACGCACAGCAAATCATGAAGTCGCGATAGCACATGGCGCACAGCATACAGTCCCGGGACACCACCAGCTATCAAAACCTCATCATCCTTCTACCTACGTTTCCATCGGCAGCCGTAAAGCTCGACCCGCATACAAGCGGTCCTCGGGTGTGCGGCGTACGGAAAAAAACGCACTTTCGACGCTACAAACGGTGCCTCCAACGTGTTGTTCCTTGGCGTATACGTGTTTGTGTTACCGGGTATTAGCTAAAACATAATTGCAAGACATTATATTTTGTAGAAATTAGAAGAAATTTCGATTTCAAAACATAATAGAGTAATAAGAGTAAGTGCAATGACTAGACCTTCCTCAGTTTTATAAAGTTGAAAGTTTACTTGTTTACGAAACTGAAGAAGGTCTGGCCGTCGTAGGCTCTTGGTCTATAAAATTAAGTACAAAAAATGGTGATAAAATTATCGGGCATAATTTTATGAAAATCTTTATACAAAACGATACGAATATATCAAACGATACTTTGTTATCGGTTTATTTGTGCTTGGACAACCTTTGAATGGTCGTATCAAGCAAACACATTGCAAGTTTGTGAGATTCAATTCGTTACCAAAAGAGGAAAAACTAGCAAAACATTTGTGTCAAGAACTTAAACAGAACGTTTAAGCTGCTACTGACGACAAACACTCACACAAATCTTTGTAACTTCAGAGGCAATCTGCGTTTAAAAGCAGACATCACACAGCTTAAGAGCCACTGCATAGAAACGCAGCAAGACAGGCGCTTACTGTGTACAACTTCTAATTGCTAAAGCGCGAGCGTTACTAGGACAGTATATTATGCAAATTTTTGTTTCCTAAATATTTTTTAGATATTTAAAACCAGTAGAGTAAGGGGTGATGACTATTAATTTTTGTAAAATATAATAAATTAGTACATTTTTTTAATACAGATAGAAAAAAATATTTATTCGACCTACATACCTAATATATTATAATCAACAAAAGATAAACCTTAGAGTAATTTATTTCTTATATTAAGGTTAATATCATTGCACTTACTCGACTCCCATTAAAATCCTTGTATTTGACCCATCTATTGAGCGAGTTCCTCCAGAATTCGAGAGAGTAGCTCTCTACGAACTCAACGCCGACGGAGTTCGCGAACCGACCCTGTGTCTCGGTGCCCGTGATCAAGTACTCGTCCCGAAGGTCTACCTCGAGGTACTGACGACTGGCTGGCGTGATCAGCCCGTTCGGACACCAAGCCCCACCGCGTATCTCCGTTCGAATCCTGGTGACAAAGTGAAGTTGTCAAAAACAGTCCAAAAGAGATGAAAGATATGAATGAGGGTTGTTGAAATTCTATTTGCCTGTCACGATATAGCTGTCATGTGACACGATAATATATGTATTTGACACGATAGACCTAGAGCTGTCGCGGCACCTGTTATAGCCCTAGCATGGCCACCAATAGAAATGCGAAAGTATAGACAAACTGTAGGGATTCTGATCTTCTTTCGTTTAAAAAAATTCAATTAAAATGCCATTTTATGACAAACTATAGTCCTAAAAATTCAAATAATATCCTCTTTTATGACACATACTGTAGTCTGTCATAAAATGGCATTTTAATTGAATTTTTGTCGGTCGCGATTAGCTGCGGCAAAGATCGGAATGGCACCTTAAGTTTATGTCTACAGTTTGTCTATACTTTCGCATTTCTACTGGTGGCCTTGCTAGGGCTACTGGTAGCAAATAGAATTTCAACAACCCTCATTGAAAAGATAAATGTTTTATCATATAACATAATCTAACTGCCTTTATCTATAAATAATTGAATGCTAAATACACAAAGCACAGCACAAAGTAAGGATTCGATCATCAAAGGTCCGTTGGCGAGATGCCTTTTGAGTCTAATTGGAATATCTTTGATAACATCTTATCTCCGTCTCAACGTTAATTCCCCTAAACGCTGAATTAAAATAGTGTTTGCTTAATTACTTTTGACCCAATTGGCTCGGAGATAAAATCTTCGTATATCCCTCCTTTCTTATATCTCGTTATCTGTCGGTTCGAGGCTCTAAAGGCTTTGTAGGATCACAGTCTCTGCAAATTCATATGAAAATTTAATTTTCTGTTACTGAATTGCATAAACGGGCGTCGAGTTTTCGCTCTATTGTCTCTTGTTGGGCTTATGAGGGCTTACAGCCGAATGTGAAACCCCCTGTTAATTGTTTGAGCTAAGTATGAGCGTTTTGCGGTTGCCGTATTCACAATTATTGTAACAACTTTGCCGTATCATAACGCTCTGTATGACAATTGGTCGTTTAAATTTGTTATATCGATGCGAGCCAATTTACTTTACATCAAAGGCGCACCGTGTATTTAGATTAATAATTAAACTGTCCATTTAACAGTTAATTTGCAATGTAATTAATTTTAGTTACAGTAATCTATGTTATTGCGTGTTTGTGAAGTTTCAGGACTATTATAATAAAGTCAATCAAATTCACATCAATTAGGTGCTCTTATTTCTATTAAAAATTGTAGTGACTGTTATTTCAAATGTGAGATGCTCTCCTACATTTTCCTACCAACAAGATTATTTTAACTCGTATTTTTGGGTTTTATCCTTGAAGATTTTAGTACATAGGCTGCACTAAAAATATCGGGAATGGAATACTTCCACTATTCCTGTCATATTAAAATCTTTTTAATTGAAAACTCCTTGGTTTTAAAAATCGAATACCATTTATTTATTTTAAAAAAGATTCTCGGTCTTGTCACAAGGTCTTGTCAAACTTGTTTAGTCGTTGAGAAAATGGAATTGACTCGAGAAAATTCTAGAGCGATGATTTATTATGACTTTCGAAGTGGTTTAACACAAAAACAGTGTGTTGATCGGATGATTTCTGCATTTGGTGATGAAGCCCCATCCAAAACCACAATTTATCGCTGGTTTGCTGAATTTCAACGTAGACGTGTCAGGCTCAGTGATGATCCCCGTCAAGGTCGTCCAAAAACTGCAGTCACCCAAGAAAACGTTGATGCTGTGCGTAAGCTGGTTGAGGAAGATCGACATGTGACATACCGCAAAATTCAGGCAACTTTAGATATTGGCATGAGTTAAATACAAATAATATTGCATGAACGATTAGGTTTAAAAAATTTGTTTTCCCGATGGATACCGCATTTGTCCTGTGAAGAGTAAAAAGCGGCTCGCGTTACTTGGTGCGTCAGAACTCGAGAATGATTCCACGCAGGATCCTCAAATGCTGTATACAACATCGTATCAGGTGACGAATCCTGGATATACGCGTAAGAACCCGAAACTAAAAACCAGTCACGAGTTTGGGTGTTCGAAAATGAGTTAAAGCCAACAAAAATTGTTCGTTCACGGAGTGTTGCAAAAAAAATGGTGGCCACGTTTGTCTCTAAAACCTAACCTAACCTAAATATTGCGACTATTCCTCTTGAGGGACAAAGAACGGTTAATGCAGAATGGTATGCTAGCATTTGTTTGCCACAGGTCGTATCTGAACTCCATAAAGAGAACTGCAACCGCCGCATCATCCTCCATCACGACAATGCGAGTTCTCACACCGCGCACAGAACAAAAGAGTTTTTAGAGCAAGAAAACATAGAATTATTAGACCATCCGCCGTACAGCCCCGACTTAAGCCCTAATGATTTCTATACTTTCCATAAAATAAAGAATAAATTGCGTGGTCAGAGATTTTCATCACCTGAAGAAGCTGTGGACGCCTACAAAACGGCCATTTTGGAGACCCCAACTTCCGAATGGAATGGTTGCTTCAATGATTGGTTCCATCGTATGGAAAAATGTGTCAAATTTCGCGGAGAATACTTCAAAAAGTAATAAACACATTTTTAAATAGTACTGTTGTGTCACCTCCTTGATTCCCGAAATTTTCAGTGCCGCCCTCGTAGTAACTAGTTTTGTTTTGTTTTTAAAGTATTTCTACTTAATCAGTTGATACAAAATCTTGCCCCCTCTTTTGTCCCCTAAGAGGTGTGGGGCAAACACCTGATGTTAACTTGGAAAACACATTAATAATATGAAGTAAGTCCAAAATTATTACAAAATCTGACCCCCTCTTTGATCCCCTTAGAAGGCAGGGGGGAAAAATTTTATACACCAGATGTTGAGTTGGAAGAAGACAAATATAATATCTGCTAAAACTGCATGCAAATCGGATCAGTAGCTTTCGTGTTAAAGAAAAAAGTTTGATACAAAATCTGACCCATTCTTTGGTCCCCTTGGAAGGGTGGGGGGATTTTTTTTTTATACACCAGATGTTAAGCTGGAAAAAGATAAATATATCTGCGAAAACCCCATTCAAATCGGATCAGTAGTTTTCGTGTGATAGTGGAACAAACATACAGTCAGACAGACGGACAAACGGACAGACAGACAGATAGACAAAAATCTAACCACATTTTGGGCTTCTATTGCGATATAGTGACACCCCCCGCTTATTATTTTTTGAATATATTTAATGTACAGAATTTTCATTTCTACAGTTTTATTATATTATTATGTATTAAGATCTTCCCTTATATCTTTACCAACATAGCCTATAGAAAAATAGCTATTAGGAGTACCTGGCACTCAAAGGAGAGACGCTCATGTCATAGCTGGAACTGGCGGAGAGGGATTCGTTGGAGATCATGCCGCTCTCCATCCCCAGCGGTACCTCACAGCTGCCCATGTCGACTGAAAACAAACAACAACATTAATACTATAATATATATAATATATATATATAGTAATGATGACAAATATACTGTAAGTTCTGCCGCGCACTGTAAAACTCAGAAATGAACTATCACCAGCACTATTTTCGGACCAATACCTGCAAACCTCCAAGAAGAGAGCGTATTTCCTTTTCGAAGGCTGGCAACGCACCTGCAGCTCTTCTAATGTTGCTACTGTCCATGGGCGACGGTAGTTGCTTTCTATCAGGTGACCCGTTTGCTCGTTTGCCCCCTTATTTTATATAAAAAAAGAAATTGATTCATAACCCTATGTCATAACAATATTATAGTTTGTAAATACAGTTTAATAAAATTATTACATATAAATCAGTTACCTACTATTACCACGTCGTGATAATTAACGAATTCCATAATTCGGGAATGACATCTATTTATTTTCCTTTGAGTCTATTTACAAACAGTTGATCATTAGCAATATTATTGGTATTGATATTATAATATATCCGTACCATATATATCCATATTGATTTTACCATTCCGTATAATATAAAAATACATGACTTATTTATCCTTTTTTCTGGAATGTTTGAAAACTAACATCGCGTGTACTACGTGCAGTGATGACGTTACATGTGGAACATACGTCCACAAAGACGAAATAGAAAAGTATTAAACTTAGTTCACGGAAACGTTCGAGGTCTGTTTGGTGGCAATTCAAAAATAAACATTTTGCCCACAGCGAAATAAAAATGATTGAATTCTCGTAGAGACTGTTTGTTACAAAGCACTAGGTTTACATTTGACTGGCCAATCACGGCTTTGTTTCTGTTGCTGTTGTTAGTAGAAATATTAGTAAGTCTTCTAATATATAAAATACTCGTGTCACAGTGTCTGTGCGCAAATTATTTCAAAAAGCCACAATAATCGTTTTAAAATTGTCGGCGTCACGTATATTATATTTTGTCGTACTGATTTTGAGCATCCTCAAGTAGGTAGCGCTTTATTTCGTTGCTTTTTCGGTGTGAAGCGTGAACTGACCCTAGATTTAAATATCGTGATTGAATACCAACAAGCTGATTCTAAAAATCCAATAAAACTCCAAAATAAATTCGCATCAAATATTTTGTTGCAGCCCAAATAAATTTAATTTAATACTTTGGAAGAGAAATTGTATTAAGTGGACTGTGAATTTCGTTACGCACTTCTGACGCACTCACCTGCAATATTATTGAAAATTATTTTTATATAAACATTATTGCGAAAAATTTTATTTCATATTTCGAAACATAAATGTTCGCAATCAGTGATTTTTTCAATATTTACCTATTTGTTACACACTGGATTTCACTCAACAGCTATGAAAGCAATTACTGTTCAATAAAATAAAATAACTTATTTTTATAAGTTTGTAAGTGTTTGCAATAGCCATTTGTCATTTCACGATGCGTCGTTTTAATTTTTCGTTCGTATTTAAATTGGAGGACTCGATAAGATTTTTGTTGAAAACGTGTAATTAGGTTAGTTACTAATTAATTCTGTATTCCTTCATATTTTAGTGGATCGGCTTTTGAATTTTGATGCGGCTATCTTCCATGCTAGACAAAAGAACGATACGTTCGTTTATATATTTTAACTCGTTTATATAGTTACTAGCTGTCCCGGCAAACGTTGCTTTGCCATAATATATTTGCCATATTTTATTGAAGTGACTAAATAAATATGTCACCATGGCAACGTCGATCGCTATCCCGTCGCACAAACAATGGTCGCCGTCAGTCTCAGGTTGTAATAATTTACTATTATTTATTCAACAAATGCACTTATCAATATATAAAGTACCGAGTAGCCGATTCTCAGACCTACTGAATATGCATATAAAATTTGGTATAAATCAGTAAAGCCGTTTCGGAGGAGTTCGTGGACTAACATTGTGACACGAGAATTGTATATATAAGATATAAGATAAAGGTTTTTAACTTATAAATATAAATTCGTCATTAAAATTCTAAAAATCTGTAAATATAATCGTCATCATCAATACTATTCAATATCGGGTTATCAAAGCGAAATGAAAAATGTTGAATATAGTTTACATTATTTTAAACATGTATTTTTTCATGGATATGACTTAAGAGCCCGGGTAACCCTCGAAATTCTCATACATACGTAATACCAAAATAATTTTGTCATACGAAAATATTTAACATGTTTGAGTTATTTTTCAGCATAAAATAGTAATTACCTAGGTTCCTGAACAAAAATTAACTTCAAAATATTTAGACACTAAAAAAAATTTTTTTGTGTATAAATTTTTTTTACTAAATTTACTACTAAATATTTAAACACTAAAAAATAGAGTAAAACACTAAAACATTTATAAATAATTAGTAAATTGACTACAAAATATTTTAATACTAAAAAATATTTTTTCGATTTCAAATATTTTGTAGTAAATTTACTATTTTTTTATATATTTTTTAGTGTTTTATTCTATTTTTTAGTGTTTAAATATTTAGTAGTGAATTCAGTAAAAAAAAATTTTACATTAAAAAAATTTTTTTAGTGTTTAAATATTTTGAAGTTAATTTTTGTTCAGGAACCTAGGTAATTACTATTTTATGCTGAAAAATAACTCAAACATGTTAAATATTTTCGTATGACAAAATGATTTTGGTATTACGTATGTATGAGAATTTCGAGGGTTACCCGGGCTCTTAATAAACTCAAGATAGAATCCGAAAAACTCAATATAGCAAATTTTTAAAAATCGGTCCAATAGTTGGCTGTCTATTCGATGCAAATAAACACACCTTTTTAAATTTTACAATATCAATATTGACAACTATGGTTTAATTCACAAGGTGAGTCACAAAACTTCTTGTATACAAATTTTTTTATGATTAGCACAAGGCTAGTACTTCATGATTTGGACCATACAAACTTTACATAGGAATAAAACCGTCAATTTAGTCGATGTCTAAAATGCAGACTAAAACAATGTCTTTCGAGCCCACCGCGTTATTAAGGTGGCTTTCCGATTTTTGCCGCAGGCGAATGCGACCGACCAATATTCAAATAAAATATCAATCTGTTTTTCATTTTCTGCCGACATTGGTCTACATAGCAACCCATGTAGACCTGGGGCAAGTGATAGATTTTCATGACCAAGTCCCTCCCGACCGAAACTACGTAAAATGAAAAAGGGACTTATACTATGAATACTAGCGACCGTCAGCTGCGACTCCGTTGGTGGGGTGGGCAGTGGCAGCCACCCAAAGATGATGTCATTTCCTCTCATTTGAAAATTTACCAGAGTATTGTCAAAATACTATAGTAAGCAATCAAAAAAATCAGCTAGCTGCAAGTCAGTGGAAAAGTCGTCAGCTGATAAGTTTTAGTAGAAAGATGCTGTTGCGTTACACCTTTCAAAGTAACAACTGACAAACTTTCCACTGAGATACAGCAAGCTGACATTAATTTTCATTCATAGTAGCATATAAATGATCACAGGTAAATTTTTAGCTGAGAGGAAATCATTGAAAATATATATTTTTTCATGTTCAAGGAGCCAGCTGACGTATAATCCACCGTGTTATTTTCAGCTGACTATGTTTTTCTTTCAAAATACGACATAAACTATACTCTGATAAATTATCAAATGAGAGAAAATGACTGAATTTTTTTTTCTTTATGGGTGGGAGGCAGCCACGGCCCACTGCCCACATCACCCACGGAGTCGCTAGTATTCATAGTATAAGTCTCTTATGCATTGTACAAAGTGTCGCCCGGGAAGAAATCATTGACCAAAAATTTACCTGGCTCCCGGGCCAATGCTGCCGCTGCTTTGTAGTGACGTAGAGCAAAATGACCCCTATAGCCTAGGTCAGAGATGGTGAACATTTTTGCATTACCGTGCCCTTTTTCCGAAGAAACCTTCATTGTTGGTAAAATAATTTCGATACTAGTTTTGTGACCATGTGAGATTATGTCATGTGCCTCTGCAGCACTGGTGGCACGCGTGCCATTGGTTCACCTTCCCTGGCCTAGGTCATAAAGTGGCATTTTATTTGAATTTTTGTCCGTCTCCGCGGTCGCTTATCGCGTTAACCGGAACGGCACCTTTAGCTCCAAGATTTATAAAAGTTCGGGCCAGGAGGGCCAGACTAATTTTGAATTTGTCAATGTCGTCTGACCTGCAGCGGGAAAACACTGTACTTCGTTCATATTCAAAGTACATAATATGCAAAGCTATCTTACTATACATATCCCAGTAGGGTTAGTTCAGCCTTGTATGGGAATCATCGCAACGACAAAATGTCGTCGAGCTGTGGTTACGTGTGAATGGTGTCGCTGCAGCATTTTGTGGTTGCGTTGTGGTACCGACAAAATGACGACGGCCAGTGGTTGCGATGTGGTTGCGACGTAGTTGCGATGTGGTTGCGACATGGTTGCGTCGTGTGCAAGTCGAACTATTGTAGTTCGACTCCGGCTTTTATAGCGGAAACACGTCTTGCCCAAAGTCATGGAAGCTTAAAAATCAGTCTTTTCGAACTGGCCTGGCCTTAAAAGATATTTTGTTTCCAACACTTCATTTTACGCAGAGTAGATAACACGTTTTGAATTCCCACTTTCCAGAAAAATTGACATCTATTTTACCTTCCAGGGGGGGGGGGGGGGGGGGTCGGTACGTTCGCGGGCGTATCCGTTACTCAGTACCAACTTTTGCTAAGCTCTAAAGAATTATGAAAACACAATATTTACATATAAAAAACCTTGACTGATGATAGCTACCACTTTCGAGATTTTTCGCAAATAAAAATGTTGTTCGTTATATCAAAATGAAGTTAGTCACAAAAAATTAGCTTGATGGTAATCAAATAAAAAATTGTTGTAGGGCTCCCGGACTTTATTATTTCCACGCCTCGTTTTAATTTCTAAATTTAAACGAGGCGTGAAATTTTTTCTTTCTTTCTCGTTAAAGTTTAGCCCCCCTGAAGAAATGAATGAAGGGGGGAGAGCGCGGGCGGCGTGTTGTTGCATCGACGCAACGTTGTGGTTGCGATGTGTTTGCGACGTGGTTGCGACGCGGTTGCGACGTGGTTGCGACGTGGTTGCGACGTGGTTGCGATGTGGTCGGTATTTTACAAGTGATCGACAACGACTGCAAAATGTGGTACGTGTGAATGGTCCAGTTCATTTACAATACGAAATATACGCCCGACCATGTGGTGTGTTTGTCGTGTGGTTGCGGTTGTCGTGTGGTGTGGTACGTGTGGGTTGGCCCTATTTCTGTTTTTTTTTTCCTGTATTTGACAATAATCGCGATACAGGTCGAACAGGTCGAAATTATACTTTGACTTGTTTTTTTGCAGTTATTTCCTTAAATATTGAGATTATATTAAAAATTATAAGGACTAAAGTTGTAGAAAATCAAATTTTCGACAAATTTTATCCTTATCATTTTCTTAAAAAATAAAGGAGATATACATAGCTAAGAAAAGATTGGACCTTAAAACCAATATGGCGGCTAACGCACACGTCGTGGCTGGTTCAGTTTTCGAATTTAAGCTATTTGTGACCTTCTCTAAATACTGGTGCAAAAAAAAATCTGACTATAATTAATTTCAAAAAAATCTAACCCTACTGGGGTAACATGGCCAAATTGAATTTTCACGCTTCTGACAGTTCTTCTGGCCCATTTATGCTAGGGTTAAAGCAAATTTTTGGTGTAAATATTATCTTATCGTGCCATTGCGAGTTGAAACTATCAAGTATGTTAAAATGACACTGTAAACCTTCTTTGTTACAAATACTGGAAACGAAAGAATTAACTTCAAATTTAAACCAGGGTTAACTTAGACTAGACCCGAGCCGAGTAGGCTTCAGAGTATTAACAAATAACCCAGTCTAACATACAAAGACAATATTATTATGCAGGTTTTGTTACGCCAACTTACTCGTAGTACTAATATTTATTACCATCTATGTTCTCTTTAGCGTTGGACTAAAAAAATACGGTAAAAGTTAAAAGAAGATAACGATTCTCGAAAGAAGAGCCATTATATCAGAAAGTACAACAAAACATTCTCCTAATGATTTTAATACAAGTAGCATTTTGAATCAAAGCACCCCTCAGCGTATTTCTGTATATTTAAGCCATATTCGCTCCAGGCGGTTCAGTCATGTACACAGTTTAGTGATGCGAACGTCACAGGTTCGAATCTGCTCTGCCGTGCTAGCATACGCCAACGAGAAAATTTTGTCTACACGTTTTTTCGTTGTTAACTGGTTTATCTTTTCATCTCTATTAACCCTAACATGACATACATGTTTTCTCGTGTAGATCTGTCGTCAAAATCTATCGACATAATGTCAGAAAATGATTTTGACATTATGACGTTATCGACAATATAACTACACACGAGAGTGAGATATTCATGAGATATCTCGTTGGCGTATGCTAGGGGGGCTCGATGTATTGAGAGCTACTGTTATCAAAGTACTCACAACTAGTGACAGTTTTAGAGAATCTTATAGCCACTTGAAACCAAAGAAAAATATTATTTTCACAGCAACGTTAATATAAAACAATATTAAAATTATCCAGACTATAATCTGATCTGATCCATAAATGATAAATATCACTGTATAATGTATTTTATTTCGATGACACAGACATTATAAGGAGGTTTGTTCCTGTTTATTAAGCCATTCCAACCAATCAAACAACTACAAACCATCTAAAGGTTACAAATTTCTTCGAAAGTTCGACCGGTACAAACAGATACGTATTCGTTTAGTCGATAGTTACAGCGAGGGTGGATTACAGAGCATTAATTAATTGGATAGAGTAATATGAAACCTAGTGTTTGGGAACTAGCGTTAAATTCCAGCAGGGATTAGTTTATGCGATATCAAATACCATTTTAATCCTATTCCGATCAAGTCAAATTTTAAATTTTGCTGTTAGATTACGTTATAAGCGATAGCTACTTTTATAATCGTTTTGTAATGTAAGCCATACACGCTACGGTCTACCGGAGAGGTCCATCAGTATACGGATGCCTGCGCAGGTAGACAGGAATGTGTATGGGAATAGACCTGTGCGAATGTGCAGTTTTTTGGACCTGCGCAGGCGATCGGCGCAAAATCGAAAATCAATTCTTTCGACTGACACCTGCACACTGCGTAGGTATACCTGCACAGGTGACATTTCCGGTAGACTATAGCGTGTACGGCAGCCGCACTCTCAAACGTGTCTTACTTTTACTTTGTAAGAAAATTATTATATTTTCAATAACTTGAGACAAAATACAGTATTATGAGGTGTGTCGAGAATGTTGAGATTGTAACATAATCGATCCGTGGATAACGCGCCCATCCCTAAACCGTTTATACGGGAACTTCAAAGGTACGGCAACATACCTCGGCTTGAGGCGATGTAGCATAAGCCCTGAATTTTTGTTTATTTTCCTTTTAATAAAACAAAATACAATAGATCCACGTTGACGGTGAAATACAAAGGAAAAATTCAAATCCCGTTTTCCGGACACTGTTACTTTAAAGAGGGTACCGAAATTTAAACATGTTTAAGCTTTTTGTTGCGTACCCTCTTTTATAGACCATGTATGCTCGAAATTAAGATCTGTACTCAGTAAAATCTATATTCTTAAATAAAAGGTTACCCTACAGAACCCTAAGATTATTCTACTTATCGCTGGCCCAGTCGGTTGTTAACTATGGGCTGAGTAGTTATGGAAGATCGTTTGAAAGTCACTTACTTAATATACATTCATTAATGTTACGCATATTAAAAGTGATTGTACCTAAACCTGTTAAAAATAAATTTAAAACAAACGAGGAAGGCTTATTTGAGTATTGTAATGTCCATTTTTGATCTTGTTAAATTTGCGGTTTTAAATGAAGTAAGGCTTCTTACAGACGAACGGCACGTGTTGGCGGCACGTGTCGGCGGCAGTCGGCGGCACATGTCGGTGGCAGTCGACGGCAGACGACGGCACGTGTCGGCAGCAGTCGGCGGCAGTCGACGGCAGCCGTTGACAATTTATGACGTTTGCGGGGACCTACCACGACCCTTCCTAAAACTATCATGTTTCCAGAACACTTTGTTGTAAGATTACAATAATTTTACAGGCTTTCATTCGTATCATGAGCTTCATAAAGTGTATGAAAATCATATTGTTTTATTCATACTTAGGGTCTGAGATGAGATAGAACGAACTATTTCTTTCGAACAAGGTGCAAAATGCAAAAGCATTGTTCGGGACTCTTACGTTTCATATTATATTCGGTATTTCTGTAATTACGACAATAAGCGAAGATTTTCATGTGTTTTATTAATTTGGGAGTACATACTGAACACGTTGTTCAAACTTAACAGGTAACTAAGTATACAAACAACTTTGTTCGTGGCGTTGTCATGACATGGCATGTTTTGGACATGCGCAATAAAATGTTTTGTGGCGCATGCGCCAAAAATTACGCCGGCGAACAAGGCCAATAGCTATGTCCACATTAAGTAATTTCATCTTCAATTTTCATCATCTTCTATTTATTCAACTTTCGTTTTGCGTATTCAATAATTGAATGCGTCAAAATCTACCCGCGTTGAAAGAAAAGTGTCATGCCTCACGTTCGCTGTTGACTGCGCTATAACGCATGCCCTTGATGAACAAAAAAAGGCACAATGTGGACAAAGCTAATGACTATGTCCACACTAGGCTCTTTCGTCTTCAATTTTCATCATCTTTTCATTGAATAATTGAATGCGTCAACGAACGCAACATCAACATTGTAATTTTTGAAGTTTTGGATTGGTCTTTTTCTGGGCGTGGGGATTCAAGGCCCAAGGGCATGCGTTATAGCGCAGTCAACAGTGAATGTGAGGCATGCCCGCGAGGCATGCCCTCTGACCGTATCCAAAACTTCAAAATTGACAATGTTGGCGTTGCGTTCAATAATTGAATGCGTCAAAACGAAAGTTGAATGAAAGAAGAAGACGAAAATTGGCGAAAGCGCCTAATGTGGACAATCTGAATGTCATACCGTAAATATCATAAGTAAATTGCATAAAAATAGCATCCGATGAAGAAGATCTTTTTTTATAGTTGAAGTCTGTTGTCAAATTGAAAATATATTGTATTTTTTTATTGAATCTTAAAGACTGTTAATGTTAAGTCAATGGTTACATGGCCATTCTGACATCAGTTGAGTCCATCAACTCTAGACTGTCTATAATTATTGTTGGATTATGGCTACAAAAAATATGTTTGATGTCCGTACTATGTCCGTATGTATACCGCCGACTCGTGCCTTTCGTCTGTAAGCGATCTTAGTGTCTAAACACACCATGCCGAAGATACGTGGCCGAAGTTCGGCAAGATTACGCCTGTAATAATATATTTTAAATTACCGATGACACACCATGCCGAAATAACGTCACGTTACCTATTATATTGTATGCGTAGCGTAATTTATTGTATGCGTTATAAGCGTAATCATGCCGAACTTCGGTCGCTTATTTTCGGCTGAGTGTGTTTAGAGTTTAGAACTTAAGACATTTAGGAATGGGATAGAACGAACGATATCAAATTATTTGTTCATAATATTTTGCTGTAGGTCAAAGCGAGATATTGCAGCTAAGCACTTCGTCCCTCTCGCATGAATGTGTTAACAAATGAATTATTGTCTTAACAAAATATGTAGTAAAAACTCACTAGATAATTTGAAAGGTTTTATACTACACCTTAAAATATTTCAATAAAATAAATCTAACAGCGTAAAAGACCAGGCTAGTTGACTTTTTTTTGACGTGATAACGTCTTATAATTCGATATGGGGTGCGCGCACGAAAAACATGACAGTTCATGCGGCGTTACCTCGCTCTGAGGCGTGCCATTTAAGGCTTGAAGTGCAAGCGAGAGCGCGGAACGAGCGACAAAGAGGCACGTTGTCTCTCAACAACCGTTAGACTCTTTGTTTCGATTATATTACGTATTTCGATGACTTAGAGAATACTTTTGTATGAAGAAGTTTGGTTAGTTATGACCTTTGATACATTGACCACACTTTGAATGAAAAATAAATAAATAATCTGTGAGCTATTAGTATTATTTCGGCTATTCAAAATTGTACTCTATTTCCTACGTGTCAAGGTATGACTTGTGCTTTGTTCGAAGATTTTACTGGATTTCACGAATGTATACAGTAGCGTTTTGTATTGCGAATAGTTTATTTTACTCATTATAAATATTTTTTGACAATCATTTGAAAGAAATACATTGAAATAACTTTAGGTTACATTTGAAAAAGTTTGTTTCTTTTTATAGAGATTCGGAAGCGAGGGTCAAGGGGTTAAGGTTTTTTTTTTGTTTTTGGTAACTAAAGGAACTCTCAAGAATAGAAACATCGGTGAAAGAATGACTCCGAATGTCATAGCGTCTTCATTTTTTAATATAATTTTACTAAATAACAGGAAAAAATACAAAACAATGTTCTAATGAGAATCTACTGAGAAACATCATTTTTTTAGACCGTTAGTTTGACGTGAAAGTATAATAATTAATAATATTGCTCATCTGTGTCAAAATGGAGCTCATGATACGCTGAGAGCGATGAAATGGGATGACGTCACAAAACGTCTGGATGAAACATTCTTAAAGTAATCTTACTTTCTTAAAGAGGTTGTGGTACAAAATCTCGAAGTACCTAATAATACTGCTTTCAGAGTTGGTGGTAGGCCCCTAGTTATGGCGTACCCCCGCAAGGTAAGCGTCCACAGGTAAGTATCGTACGCAACGGACGTCTCGCATCAAACGGATATTTTTTTCACAGTACGTCCGCTAAATCGGCAACGTACGGATTACCGTTTAGCCTAGTAAATGAATGCTCAAAAGGAGGGTATGGATGGAAAAGTCGAAAGTAGAAATTTTGACTTAGGTACTTTGTTTGGACTAATTTGAAGATAAACATACTAGCTAGTCGGTAATCCGTACGCTGCCGATACAGTGGACGTACTGTAAAAAAAATATTCGTTTGATGCGAAACTTCCGTTGCGTACTATGCCGACCTGTGGACGCTTACCTTTACGCGTTACGTCACAACTGCAAGCGTTATAAACTGTTGACGGCTGCCGTCGACTGCCGCCGACACGTGCCGCCGACACGTGCCGTTCGTCTGTAAGAACCCTTAATGATGTTACATTTTTAATAGAAAAAATAAGACCTAACATTTCAAAACAAACCTGTAAAACGAAATTTGTTAAACCGAACTGTAATAATTATTACGGAAGCAGAATGCTTAGGATATTAATACCTTCATTTGTAGAAGAGCTGCCAGAAGACCTACAAAAGTTGTATCGGGACAAGTGTAAATATAGACGGCAACTTAAAAAACATCTATTGAGTAAAGTTAACTAATGCGACCACATCTTGCCCAGATAAACTCATTGTAGTTTTTGCGGCGAGATTTCTTGTATTTTGCAATATTATTGTATACAGTATTGAACAAAATAAATAATAATCGCGTATTACGTGTCTCTTAGGAAGGTTTTTGAATTAATGTAACATTATTCTGAATCACCCGCTTCAATGGTAGGTGCGTTTTCGTAGATTTTATATGTGTAAACGATTTAGAGTAAACCCGATGGTAGGTCACATTAGCTAATTTTCTAACTCTCATCTTTGATGATCCATTTTTTAAAGTAACTTATATCCAAGTTGAAATTGATGGAGAAATGGAACATTTTTAAGGTCGTGTTATTCGTCAGGATATCTGAGTCGTCTTAATCATATAGCCTGAGCGATGCGTGTGTAATCCAGACCGCCCCGTGACATGTGTGATATATGGCAGGGGCAAATTGCGCGAAACGCTCCAAACAGAAAAACAATTTGTTACTTAGACAAAGTGTCTGTCGAGGTAATTCCAATTATGACGAACTTAAGCTACGCCGGTATTTTACAATTAATTATTCATAAGTCGAGAGCTTTCCGTGTATTATTGTAAACTCTCGTGAGCACACACACGTTGATACGTCTAATTACTGGCTGGGATCAAAGACTGTTGAGGAGAATATTTAAATACATTAACTTCCTTTATGTCCTACACAAACATGGGCTTAACGTGGCATGGACGTATGAAAACTACAGCAATGTGCGCAGAAATAGCCGTCAGGTCATAATAGAGCTTCTGTTAATAACATTATTCATACTCAATCATCACTACGTGATGTTGCACAGCAATATTCTACTTATTGATCACGGCGGCCAGGCCACGTAATTTGTGCTAGATTTGAAACAAAGTACAAAGTACAAGTATACAAACATTAAAGTGAGAAAATAATTTTCCATCCGGCATTAGGAAATTTTATCACGGATTACCGAACCGAAATTTTCTTGATACTTATCGATACTAATTGCTCGCTCCAAACAGAATAATCACCCGAGAATCTAGCGTTGAATTAACTCTAATTTGCAGCGGCCCCCGGGGTGGACTAAAACTTGCTACCTCATTACATTAATTGCCCGTCGCAAAGTAACTATTAAAAATTCATTGTTTGCAGCCTCCTACCGAGTCCGTTCTGATAGCGTTATTAATATTAAATTCTGCTGAGACACCGCGCCTAATGTTCTAATTTAAAATTCTTACGAAATTTAATATTTAACCGGGGGCCAGCCCTCCAAGGATTTACAGCCGACCGATATCATTTCATAAATGTAGAGTATTTAGAGAGGCGCGCGATACCACGCTGAGTTTATACGGCGTGTATTTCGCCGCATTTAGGTAGCACCGGCAGTGAAAAGCGAAGTGAAGAAAAACTACGCGCGGTTATGGTTTCCGGGTAGCTAGGTCTGCAGGCTCAGTGGTACATAAATTTTGTGGCCGTGCCGCATCGAAACCGCAGTAGTTACGACGACCTTCATTGCTACATATTGCGATATCTAGTAAAAAAGAATACGCATTTTACTGATTTTATTTGGCTAATAAATTTTTGTTAATACCCCGCATGTTTGTGATATGTACGAATGTAATGTTACAGAGGAAAATATTTTTGCAAATTGTAAACATTCTGTATTACTTACTCGTATGATATCAATAAGCTTTTGAGCTTCTGTAAAGAAGATGGTATATTATGTATAGAAGCCAATTATTACGACTTTACCAGGGTTGGTGACGACCCCTCATATTAATATTATATGAAACGAAAGACAAAAATATTTTGATAACCCTCTAATGCACTGGTTCCTAACTTTTTCAGAGCTGTTACCCCTATGATCTGTTAACAGAAAGTGTTTTTACCCCCCCCCCCCCCCCCCCATAACATATTTCAAGAAAACAATACAGGAATTAAAAAAAAAATATTTATTAAGTGTATTACTTAGTGTGAATCTCGCTTCCCGATTGACCGCGATTTTCTGAACGCTATTAACATATATTTTTTTCTGCCTATTCATCTATTTTAGGTACCACCTCTGTTACCCCTATAGAATAGCTGTTTTACCCCCGCGGGGGTAATACCCCCGGGTTCGGAACCACTGCTCTAATGGAATGCAAGAAACTTAATAGAGAAATACTTATGAACACTCCAGACGTTTTTTATTCCTTTAATGTTTTTTATTCGTAGGTCTAGAGGGGAATAAATATTTTTCTTACTAAGCCGACCTGCCCATTATTATTTGATTACGGGTACGAATTTTCATAGGCTAAGGTGCTTGCTTTACCGATATTTCGTGTATCATTTTTCCGACTTTTATTAGATCTGTATGATGACATTTTTTATACTCTGTAGATCTTTTCAGCATTATTCTATCTCCAAGAGTATGTTACATTAGTTTTCATTGAAGATTAATCAGAATAGGCTTGATGACTAAATTTTTTTCTTATTGGCAATTGAAAGACCCTTAAAAAATAGAAACATCGCTGAAAGAATTACTCTGATAGCTTAAAAATTCACCAAGATATGACAATTCAAACATCTCATAAAATAGACCTGCCCGAAACGCTCCATACAAAGTGCTACGAAAGACTGACGTCACTCTTTCGTAGTTTGTATGGATCGGGAGAGATCTTTGTTCGATAGGTATATTAAATATTGCGTTTGTGAAAGTGGTTCCATAACAAAAGTTGCTTTTAATTGCATAAGTTATCGAATGGTATACAAATATTAAGAAATTTAATTGAAAAAAAATCGTCTTGATTATCCAACTTTGAAGGCGCATAACAAAAAAAAAAATACAAATGCTATCGAGCTGAAATTTTGGGAACACTTATTTTTTACCGTGATTTCTTTATTTTATTAACAAAATTCGCCAATCTTGTCATCATCCCTATTAAGAAGAGGCAAGGCAAAAAAATGCGTTGCGATAAGTGTGAATCAAAATTAGATTTATATGCGGCATCACGTAATTTCAAATTTTAATTTTGTATAGCTTTTATGCATCGCTGCGTGGCGCAATGTTTTGTCTCGTTTCAGTATGACTGACCCTAACTTCTTTGACATGGTGTATTTTCTCTATAACGTTTTCGAAATCATCATAACTGTTATGATGATTCCGAAAGCTTTTTAAGTCAATGAGTCTAAAGTTAAGACGTTAATTTTTGACGAAATTAATAATTCATACTGTTGAATAATTATTATATTACGGTGCGCTAAAATATAGAGTTTTGTAATAATTTATGCCTGAATTAAAGAAGTTGAAATTACTCTCTTTAGCAATGGAGTTTAATGAAAGTGTTTGCAATAGCCATTTGTCATTTCACGAGGCGTCGTTTTAATTTTTCGTTCGTATTTAAATTGGAGGACTCGATATGATTTTTGTTGAAAACGTGTAATTAGGTTAGTTACTAATTAATTCTGTATTCCTTCATATTTTAGTGGATCGGCTTTTGAATTTTGATGCGGCTATCTTCCATGCCAGACAAAACAACGATACGTTCGTTTATATATTTTAACTCGTTTATATAGTTACTAGCTCTCCCGGCAAACGTTGCTTTGCCTATATTTTCCATATTATTTTATTGAAGTGACTAAATAAGTATGTCACCATGGCAAGGTCAATCGCTATCCCTTCGCACAAACAATGGTCGCCGTCAGCCTTAGGTTGTAATAATTTACTATTATTTATTCAACAAATGCATTTATCAATATATAAAGTACCGAGTAGCCGATTCTCAGACCTACTGAATATGCATATAAAATTTGGTAAAAATCAGTAAAGCCGTTTCGGAGTAGTTCGTGGACTAACATTGTGACACGAGAATTATATATATAAGATTACTCATAACATAAACTAGTGTGGAGAAGCCATAAAATACTACTACACTTTACACTCCTTAAATCTCCATTAAACCTCAATTTATATATATGTAGATGATTTATAAATAAATCCTGATTTGTATATTATTTTTCACACCTACAAAACACAGAAAAAATTACAGAACTATTCCATATCTATTTTCCGTTCAATGAAAGCTTTTTATATTTATTTGTGCGTAAAGTATGATAGCAACAGCAAAACAAATAACTACAAAAGGCGGTACCTTATTATAAATGGATATATTGATATCTGACATTGAAATACTATCCTATAGAACGATAACTCCGATTCATCATACAATAGAAAAAAAAATACAGCTCCGGTACCTATACGTCCCGGTTTGGCGCATTTCGTAGATCGAGTTTTTTGACTCAATTTGGGCGAGGTTGGGTAAGTAAGTAATTAGGACGCGACAGCTTTAATATATATGTATATTTAATATATAGCCTACGAATAATATATATTTAATATACAGCCTATGAATAATAAAACCTAAGGAAATGTAACTCCCATAATAATACAGTTTTAAATTTGGTTCCATTCGAACTGTCATGTAACGTCAGCCTTTGTACCGCTCAAGGTCACCTAAATATTGCAAATGTATGAAAAGTGAACCTAAGGTACACTTTTTTGACAAGTATTTTGGAGCATGTTTTTTGACGGAGTTACTCTTCCTTAGTTTTTATTTGTAGACTATAGCTCTACAAAATAAATTTAGTTTCTTTTGAGTAGTGTTGGTCATGACTTTCTAGCTCATATGACCGATACTATGGAAGAGTAATATTTGTTACTCTTCCATATTATGTATCATGTTATTTCGATGATATCTAAGGAAAAATTCGGTACAAAATAATGGATATATCGAGTCGCGAAGTTTCGACGTGTAATTTGTGTGGAATTTACATAAACTCTTGTATTTTACTGACACGACTCACTAACTCGTTATCAAGGGAGTTTACTTTGCCCATAATACTTGCATATTTTTATTTGGAACAAAATATACAACTTTTTCTTTATTTGATGTAAATTTTGGTTACGGTAATGTGTACGCAACACTCTGCTGTAACTGTGCATTTTACTCAGCTAAAAATAACTCTCTGTTACAAGCTAGTATTATTTATTTATGCCTGACTAAATCATTCTAATAACTTAACAGCATCAGTGTAAATGAATTAAATATTTTTACCTATCCATATCTACTAATATTTTGAATGAGAAAGAGTTTCTGTCTGTCTGTTTGTTACCTCTTTACACCTAAAACGCTGAACCGATTTTGCTGAAATTTGGTTTGGAAATACTTTGAGTTGAATGCTGGATAAAACGGTTGTATTGCTTTATTTTATTGAACCAAGATTCAGTGCTAGCTTTTTTTACAAATAAAAAAACTAACCTATTTTCGATTGTATTTATTTAACGATCACGAAACATTGCGACAACATAAACTGTGGACGTCATATAAAGTTGGATAATCCGAGGCAACGTGCAAGTTATTACTTATTTCTCCTAGACTTTAAGGTCGAGGTCACATTGCTCCGATGCGTTGCGTCCTCGCAACGGAAAACCACATCTACTGCAAACTGTAGTGATCGAAACATTAAGGCAGAAAATATGGCTCTGCAGCCATAATCAGAGCTAAACCTTTTCCTCGCTTCGTTACTTCTCCGTCTATAAAAAAGTACACTGTATCCAACGACGCAAATCATTAATGTGGCATATCAGAAAAGATCTTTTATGTAAAAGTCGCATTGCCAGCGAAATTCTCCGAAACGGCTGAGCCGATTTTGTCAGAATTTCGTATGCTTATTCCATGAATCTGGGAATTGGCCAACATCTATTCATTCATCATTCTCGAAGTAGCTTTATACATACCAAACGGCGCACAGTTCTATAGGCCTACTATGAAACTGTTTTGAGACTCAAACAATCGGACGAGTATGCCGCGTCCTGCTCTAACAACATCATTTCACGTTTATCAGAGTAGGACGCAGCATTCTCGTCCGATTATATTTTGAGTCTCAAAACGGTTTCGTGGTACGGCCCCTGAATCGCGCTATCTCCATGATAACGTTTGGAATGATAACGCGCTCAAGAATATAGCACACACTGTAGGCAACACAACGTTTGCCTCAATTATCTTACAATCATCTAACCATATATTATTATTATTTTGTAAAACGTCGCAGCGTCAACTCAACGCAACGTAATGCAAAGTAGCTATGTGGCTCCGCCCTAAGTCGTGCACCTGCTATGATTAGTTCCCCAACTATTTTGGAACTAACTGCTTTATTGGGATTAGCAAAATATATCGATAGCAGCTCTGTTTCATATATATTAATTACTCTAATATATTTAATATAAGAGTTATTTTTGATTTAAACTTAAAATTTATAATAGAATTAAATTCAAAACGTTACAAAGTATTCTTACCTTAAATACAAATACAGTGTGATGATGTTACTAACAAACTTTGTGTAGAAAAACGTCTCTGCTTAATGAGAGATTAAGTTCTATCATCATTTAATTAGTTTGTCAGAAAACCTTAACTTATCTGATTAAGCGTAAATGAGAGAGATTCGTTACTTAGTTACGTAAAAGGAAAGAATTCCACTATATTCGTATAGCGCTTCTCTTTCTTTACCTTTATTCATTAAATATGTGATGTTAGGTGTGGAATTGTTCTATATGTGCAAACTATTTATAAAATACATTAAGGCGCTATATCAAAAGTAGTTTTACCGCAAGGGAAATTTTATACTTAATTTGTATAACTATAAAGCCGTGAATACGCTGCGGCCAGAAGCTATCGGCTCGCTCGGAAAACATGCGAAAAAACGTAATTATAATAATTTAAAAAATAACTAGGAGCATTTAAGCAAAAT
This sequence comes from Lysandra bellargus, assembly GCA_905333045.1. Lineage (NCBI taxonomy): Eukaryota > Metazoa > Arthropoda > Insecta > Lepidoptera > Lycaenidae > Lysandra > Lysandra bellargus. The sequence continues at coordinate 10,395,620 of HG995319.1, read as the reverse complement.
GCTTCTATACGATTTTGAGTTGCAAAGGTGTCTATCAATTAGACTAATTTCCTACAATACATCTATTTTCGTTTAAAAATAATCTTCAAATTTCGTATTTTTAAGAGGTCATCTCGAAAATTAAATGTATCAAGGCAAAATACATTAATCGTGTTTCTAGTTCTTCTCAAACCTAGATAAGGCTATGAAGCCTTTTCTGAGCGTCCTAAAGTATTACGTCAAAAAGGACAGTTTTTTCAATATAACGCCTTAATAGATTAATTATTATAAGGTGCCTATATTATAGAAATGTATATTACAAATATATTTGTTCTTTTTTGGGCTTATCATAATGATTGATGATTTCAGACAACCATCAACACAACTTTTTAAATCTTCAACACGATTTTCCAAGCCCTCCGATATCGACTGTAATAAAATTTACAAACGATTACTTCGGGTCTTTCTGTCCCATGTAATACAAGGTATTAAAAACACATGCAGTGGCAGGGACGTTCGCTGGAATTAATGACGTAATAGGGAAGTGGCAGTCACAAGTGCAGAAGTTCATTACATCTTCCCCCTAGCAACGAACCCAATGATGTGTGAATGTCCATCAGCGCTGTACGTTTATTTGCCGCACTTAAACATACTAACGAGCTATTTCTTTACAATTACACTTTGTATTTAATTGGTTGTGTAGTTAAGATTAAGATAATTCAATATGAGAAAAGATTTTGATTACTAAATAATTTAACATCTAAAATACTTTTTCACTACTTACCGTCGGTAAAAGTTGCATGGCAAGTATTATAAATTTATAACCATAATATTTTAGTACGAATAAAATCTAATTCTCTCAATAGTTGGCAATATTTCCGCCCTGCGTAGCGGATATAATCCCCCATAATGTATTTGTATGTTAAAATATGTTAAATTACGCATTTACCTGTAATGACGTTTTAAAATGTACTTTAGTTGTGTCATTAATTTTAACATTAATGACGTAAATGTAATTAACACTATCGTTATATTCGCGTGCCATATCACATTGTAGGGTTAATTTAAATAATTGTAATTAATATTTCACTCGTGTTTTACCGAAATTAATGATTTTACTTTTTATTGTTAAGATTTTTGACGTGATAACGTCTTATAATTCGATATAGGGTGCGCGCCCGAAAAACATGACAGTTCATGCGTCGTTACCTCGAACGAGCGACAAGGAAGCACAATCGGCCTTTGCGTTCGGCAGCGTTCGACATCCGTCTCTCTCCTAAGTCCTACTTGAGTGAGCGATGCTTATATTTTAAAGAAAACGAAAAGTAAGTATTGCCGCCGCGTGGACGCGAACCTGGAACTTGTCCCGCTGGGCCAACAAGACGCTGACGTAAGTGCTGCAATTGTCAATATCTTGCTACCCGAAGTTGGTAGTGAGGTGACACTTGTAGTAATTACTATTGTTTTTACGTAACATTTTTAAATTTTTATTTTTTTTATAAAATGTAGAGGTCCGATAGCAGTAAAAAATACAATAAAAGTACTTTGGTGATATATTCAAATGGAACTTTGTTCTTTGCATAGGTCGATTTGAAAGAAATACATCGAAATAACTTTAGGTTACAGTCGAAAAAGTTTGTTTCTTTTATAGAGATTCGGAAGCGAGGGTTAAGGGGTTAAGGATAGTTGAACGTGACAACGTCATACGTTGTCACGTTCAACTATCGTCAGTAAACCGACTTTACAGACAACCGATTTGAAAAAAAAAAGAAAGGGTAATTGACAGATGATTCTGCATCAAAATTATATTAGAGGTAAATAAAGTTTGTCAAAGCCTTTTTTGGTATATTTTATGAAATATATAAGCTTTATCAAAGCGAGTAGCGGCTGTTTTGTGAGCATAATTCTATACTTATTATAAAACAAAGTCGCTTTTTTTCCCTCATGTCCCTTTGTTCCCTTTAATCTTTAAAACTACGCAACAGATTTTGATGATTCTTTCAGTGTTAGATAGCCTATTTATTGAGGATGGTTATAGGCTAAATTTTATCACGCTAAGACTAATCGGAGCGAAGAAATAGAGGAAAATGTGGAAAAAACGGGGAAAATTATTTGAAAGGGCTAACTTGAACGCACCAATCTCAGGAACTACTGGTCCGATTTGAAAAATTATTTATTAAAAATTATTTGAAAGGGCTTATCTCGCGAACTACTGGAGCAATTTTCATGTTATTTGGCACAGATAAGAAGTAGACCACGTGAAGGATCATAGGCTATCGATTTTAATCATTTTTTCAGTGGCTATATATTTTATACCCGTGCGACGCCGGGGCGGGTCGCTAGTAATATTATATTTTGCCGGAACCGCAAGAGGAAAAAAAGTCTTCAGTATATTCAGTGAAGGGCAGTGTAAATTAAAATAGAAAAATATAGATCAACATTATGAAATAAGGTATTTGATTCTTAAATTATTCCGCTTCATTAAGAGCGCTCGGTTCGCTCGTTCAACTTGATACAAGTGTAATATAATTATTTCAATATAAATCTTTTATGAGATAGTGTTTATAGGGATCGCTTTTGTGTGTAATTGCATTTAATGAATTTTATCTTTATAAATTATATTTATAGGGGTAAAATATTAAAGAATTTATTATCTATAAAAGATAAAAGTTTAAACGTCAATTTAAATGGCGAGCTGTTATGTTATTAAGTAATAAAATGTTGTTGCCGAAAACCTTAAATATTTTTCTCTTTTCGTAATTAAAATAATGTAGCGTAGCGATGATTGACTCAATTTATTATTTCTATTATCCTCCCGAGTCCATTCCCGAGAATAAATTGCAACATTAGGGTCTTATTTAGCTAAATGTCATACTTTTATTTTAAATTAAAATTTCTTAAAATAATAAAACGCGTCGACCGTTGTAGTTGAAATAAAAAATACAATCAAAGGTATGTTAGAGTGAGCTGGAATACCTTGCTCTTGCGGATACAATTTGTCACTGTCTCCGCCAATTTCCTCTTGTAACTAGTTTTTTCTTTGCGGAGCGTAAATTTAATTTCAGCTCTTTGTTGAACCGGTTTGGACCAGTTGTAACTGGATCGCGAATTTCACAATACCGGTTTAGGGCTTATGATTTCCCTAGTTTTGACGTTTGTTGTTTTCACATTAATTGCTTAATTAATGTTCAAAGATAGATATCGTATCTTTTATAATATGAGACGTAAGTATACCTAAGGCTAATTAATACGTAAAGCTCATTTTATAATTATGTCTGAGGATGTCAGAAAATTAATTAGAAAATATACAGGATCCTTTTTGCCTGAAGTTTCAACGGCGTATTTGTTTACCCGATAACCCGTCAGATACAAGAATAGTGGTACAAGTATAAAGTTCTCTAGGTACACAATGCTTACAACTTTTAATTATTGTTTGTTCGGAAAGTGTGATTATTATCAGTATATGAAACAGAGCTTATATGCAGTATAAGCTTTATAAACTATTTTAATCTACGCTGTAAATGTTAAGTTATATTGTGCTGTTAGTTGAATAACATCAAGATTGGTTTACTTTTGCTCCTAAATTCAAGGTAGTTTTTTTTTAAATAATTATAAGCTACATTATACTGTGTCAATATTTTTCTCTTATGCCAGAACTGAAATTAAACTGAATTCAAACTAAACTAAAATTTAAACTGAACAGCACAAAATTGAAGTGTTTAAAGTGAAGTATACTGCATAGTATACAGAGGTAGTTAACAGTAAACGCGTTATACCGGGGTCGACGGTTTTTGCTTTAGCGTGGCTGACGAAATAATTCCATTTGTATCGATTCGTTTTCCGAAATTTAATTTTTGCACGACGTCAATGTTTTGCACGTAGCTATAAAACAAGCTAGAACGATATAATTGAAGACATGAGTGCGAGAGAGACATGAAGCGAGTAAATAACAATTTGAAAACTGTCATTCTGTGCATAAAAGTTCGGCTTTATGGCCGGGAAAATGATTTGAAATTAAAAAAAATGGATTCTATGTATATCTAGACGATGAAGTAGGTAAGTTACAAAGTTTGTTTAAATTTAAGGGAAAAAATGAGTAATTGCTCTTATGTCATAAAATGTTAGTTACCCGGTTCATCTATTCATGTCTTAAATTTTCCATTCCTCTTGTGATAAATACTAAAATACTTTGTAAGCTTACTGCCTGCATTTATAGATTGTAAACATTTTATAGACTGTGGGATTATTTTGTAGCAATCCATTATTTGAAAAACTTTTTATATGACTTATATATATCGGTTTTACAATTTACAGGAATTTCCCTATGTGCTTTCTCAAAAATGTTGGGTCTAGTAACAATATCTTACCACTTTAAGCTTAAAATTTAACGGACTTTGATAAAATTGGGTATGCCATAGTATCTTAACTCCTGGAAAAGGATCTAGGATAGTTTTTTCTTAGTGAGAAGTTATAAAATAGTAGGACGACTAATCTGCTGATATTATATGATAAGTATGAACTTTTGTGCAGTGACGAGACTACGCAAACTACTCACAACACAACTGACAAGACGTACTTAGTACGCAGTCGGCACTTACCAATCTGAGCTTACGTTGTAGGAGTTTTAGACATAGCATTTTGAATAGGCATGTGCGAGACGTAAACATACTTTGTATATTTTTTCCAGTTAACAGTTTGTTCTTTTAGATTTAGAATATACCAATAGTGGAATTGGTATATAAACAGATTGTACTTAGATCTACGTAATTAAACTGTATACCTGAGTTGTTTTTTTGCAAACTTTATTATAAAACTTACAACAGTAATTAATATTGTCAAAGTTAATATTCTCAATAGCATACAATTCAGATGTACCTACAATCTACATATTTACATCTTCAAATTTGATAATACTATGTTTTAATGCATCCAGCATTCTAACGCTGATGCCTCAGCATTCGCAAGAAAATGTAATTTAAGAAGGACAATCGTCCAGCGGGGTAGTAGTTAAGGACATAGTTCCCTAACCCTCTCAAGGAATGGGTTAACGTGAACATAATATAAATTGTTTGCTGTACCGTCGTTTGCAATTTGAGCGAGTTTATTCAAGCAACACTCTTACTAATCGTCGTTTGAGAAAGTATTGTATAGTTACATAGTGTTTAATATGGCCATAGAATATTCTAACGTAACGTTATTATATTTTTTATAGTATCGTAGAAATTCGCTACCAATTGTGTCTTTTAGTCGCGCACAAAATGTTGCTGTTTCGTTTCGAAATAGTTTTGCTTGGTGACATTTGGCAGTTATAATGGTTTGACAGGTACTGGAAGAGTAATAAAAATTTTTACGCGTTACGTGACTACTCTATATACCAAATTGTGTCCACATTAAAGTTTCATTACGAAGAAATAAGAATTCTAGCCGCTTCCGAGAATGTATTCAGAATATTTTAAAGATGTAACTACACCGGTTTAGTTCTTGGAAGACTCTCGAGTGTGGGTTAATGTTGGCTTAATAGACAACACACGTTTATTTTACAAAGGTAAGTTTATGAACAATTTCCTGGTTTACCTTAAAGAAAAATAAACAAAGGAATACTATTGATAAATGATCCTAAAACTGATCCATTCTTTTTTATTGACTCGTATAGAAATGTCATAATAATGAACGTATCCAGTACTAAAAACTCTTATATAGCTCTCCGAGTGGTGGCTCATAAATAGCTGAGGTCTAATTCTCCCCCTTGGTGGGGCGAGGGTTATTATACGCCTCTTGAGCGCGTATCGAACCAATATTAGGTTTATTAGATAGATGGGCTGTAGTAAAAAGCGATTTCTCATTTTGCCTTTCGCGTTTATCTTTAGACAACGTAACAAATATTTTAATCTTTAAAGTGGAATTCCACTGTTGTTTTTTCGTATAGTAAAAAATTTAATTCTCGTTCTCCTTAGTATCAGTCTCTGTAATATACGCTGGATTTCATCAAAATAGATTCAGTAATATGGGAATGTACTCAAAAAAAAAAGCAAAAAAATTAATAATCAAGAATAGCTTTATAATATTAAACTAAAGACCACCCGATAAAATAAAATATTGACTTTAAATAAAAGAGTACAATTCGTGTGTATAGGCTTGTCAATCAAAATCTCATAGTGTGTGTGTGTGTTGTAGTGTATGTAATGTTTTATATGTATTTTCAAAATAATATTAGCTCGATGCACTCCTTCACCATAACATAAATTATAACTGTGCAAAATTTCAATCACCTACGTTTCCGCATTTTTCGTCAAAAGGGATCCAAAGTTTTTTGCTCGCGTCTTAATAATATATAGATAGTTATGTCATAAAAAGCTACTACTTTTATCGATTTGAAAACTCATGTCCATCTATACAACAATTATAATTGTTTGTTCATCGCAATTTCAAACGCAATGGGCAAACATAAAAATTACTTTTTCATTGTACGTTAAGCGCATGTGTGTCATAAAGGAAACAAACAAAAAACCAGGCTGGAGTTGTCGGTAATTTATATGAACACCTAGAAACAACCGGGCTACGTGACTGACATGTTAAACGACACCCCTTGGAAAAACCACACCCCTTATAATACAATGATTAAATAAAATTTCTAACAAAAGCTATCGAATCAATTTCGGGGAGGACTTTTTAGGAGATTCAAAGGGAAACTTTTGATTGTATCTCCGGCTGTATTTTTTTCGTTAAATTTATTCAAACGCACTTTTTGAAGATAACGGTAAGGAAAATGCGGGTTTATGGACCCTTATATTAATATGAAAATAAAACGCGATGCGATATATTGTGTTAAAGTGACGTATAAAGATGAATATTTATAAATTCTGTCGATGTAATTTTTTTTAGTGAAACTCTAGCTAGGTCATGGATGTATATTAAATATATTATGTAATGTGTATCTTAGTGTAAAAAATTAAAAATCTTAAACATATTATGTAAAGTATAAAAGTATTGAATATATTTCCGTTGTCTGGTACTCGTAACACAAGTTCTTCAGGTACTTAGCATGGGGCCAGACTGACGTGGTTTGAAGTGTCCATAGATATTATTATTATTGGTAAAAAAATTTAAACTCGCATCAGGACATGTGACCCTGATCGTGATTGCGAGAGATTATTCTTTGAGACTAAAAATTAACGTATTTACGAATGGAAAGTGACGCATGGATGGAGTTGATAGTACCTATTTTAATGGGGCATACGCTCCGTTTTTTAAAAGGTTTGTAGGTCGCCGGTACGGAAGTACCACCGAAAACGGATAAATTTTTATTTCATCACCAATAATAATTAATCAATATGTTAAGACATTAACTTTCTAAGATAATATGAGAAAGGTTAATTAACGACTTGGCAGAGAGTAAATTTCGGTAGCATAATAACCAAATAACATTAGTATGTCTGTGGTCGCTTATGTAAAAATAACAAATTAGAGAGAGATATTTCGACACCAATGAGTCGGCTCAACTTCATAAAAGGGGAGTAACAAAAAATCAAAGTCACAAAAATAGCAGTTGCTGGTCTTGTTGCGAATGAGCGGAGACAGAATGCTCTACCACGTGATCCATTTGCACGTTCTCTGCCCCATTTCGTCATGAAATCTTTACAAAACTTTACTAGAAATAATTGGCAATTACAGTTACACTAGTATTGATCAGCAGTTTTTAAACAAGTTCTAAAAAAGTTTGTAAAATTTTATTTACAGCATGCTAATGCTGGATATTTGGCTCGGTGCCACTGTTGCTAAGGTACCTAACTACGATGAATGCTTCCAAGTGCTTGCTTGTTACATCCGCAAAAACTATGCTAATAAAAAGTTTTTATAGCGAAAGGATTCTTTAATAATGTTGACTGAGCTTTCAATTATACTTGAGATTTGAGTATGAATTTTAAACCAGATATTGCCTTTTCTTGATATTTATTTTTTAGTCCTGAGAAAAAACATAAACTATCTCTTTTTTATCGGGACAATATATTTCTCCGTACCCTACTAAATCAGTTCAGTGGCTTTAGCGTGAAGACAGATAAAACAGAATCAGCACACAGAGTGAAGATCATGAACGTATAAAAAAATGCGGACGGAGTCTTATTATACACAGAACTGTGTCTTCAGAGTCGGCCACGCACACATTCTTACGCCTGTCATATGTGCGTGCGGACCGTGTACATGCAGTCAGCTGGCCGACTCTGAAGGACACAGTTTTCTGTATAGTGGGACTTCGTCCGCCTTTTTTTATACGTCCATGGTGAAGATATATAAAAGTCAATAGACAGACAATACGGCAAAAATATATCTAAACTTACATGCTAGAACAATTCTCTTTTATAAAATGTTTAAAATTATTTACTTAACTGTAAAGATACCAACTCCATTCATGTAATATAATAAAATCTTTAATATCACTTTGTACTAAATTCTTTATCGCGTGTTTCAATGCCAGTGGCGTTGGTACACGTACTAAATCATGCCACATCCCTTTTATAAAACGTGTGCTAAGAATTACATGATAGTAACTATGATCCAATGCATAAATTCTCGTTCCACATTGAAATCTTTGTTACTTTACAGCTGAATATTAAACGTTTGCCTTCACGACTGAGTTACAACGTCTTTAGGTTAGGTTCACACGGCACAATCCTGCACGTTTCCTACACGTTTTTTGGAGTATACCGTATACGTCATGGTGACGCATACAATGTATAATGACACAACAAATCGTGCAGTACAATCGACGTGTGAATTATGATTCTATAAACTTTACCTTACCATAATATATTTATTCGTTAAGACGTATACTACCAAAAAAAACGTACAGGATTGTGCCGTCTGAACCTAACCTTAGAGTACCTATTATAATCGTAGATTCTTTAGAAAACAATAGATTTTAGGTTATTTTTGTACACGAGAAAACTTATAAAAGTAAAATCGAACCACGAACCTTTCGAGCCCCGGAAACAAAAGAAAGTAATTTAAAGTTAAAATTAAATAACGAAGGCATATCCGACACTGAATAGAAATTATCTTGAACCCTATAAGTATGTTTTGGCTGACAATAATTTGTAACTGAAACCGCCATCTTCCAAATTGGAATTAAAATCTTGAAATTAAAATTGCTAAACTGTACTCGGCGAAACATGGGGATAGCGGTCATTGACTCCCTGTCAAAAACTTGTCATTTTTTATATAGACCGCGATTGACAGTGAAGTGTCAGATGTTGTAAATCGCGACTTTGTATAAAAAATGAAAAGTTTTGACAGGCAGTCAATGACCGCTACCGACATATTTCGCCGAGTACAGTATACATAAAACAGTTGATTTTCATAAATCCTCCGACCTCCTGTCAATATATGTCATACGAGTATCATTTTACGTGGCCGAACAAAATTAATTTTATCTGGTAATAGCTGTCACACCGCTTACACGCCAAATTATTCTTGTAGTTCTATATACTCGGTAAATTTAAATCCAGTTTAACGAAACTTTCGCTTTGGTAGCATAAACTACATATCTTATTAAAGCTTCGCTCGGTGGACTTACGGCGGTCAAATACGAGATGTTTGCACTAGCAATCGTGTTTCGTTTAAACTGAACTTAGTAAAGTTTATGAATGTAAATATTAATTTGCAACGTATACCTTCACTAAGTTTTCTCGACTCTCGGCGTTCAGATGGCCATCTTATAATTAATGGAATTACCTGGAGTCCTTATATTTTGCAACTCGCAGGTATAACTTTATAAAGTTGTGTGGATGGCTATTTACTAACTTACTTTAGCCGAGACATTTCATATCGAGATGGAATATTCCATGACCAACTTGACCGCACTATTAGAATAATAAAGTCGTGTTAAGAATAACACTAAGGTTAGGAAGCCTATTATTATGAGTAGTTGATATAGGATTAAACATACAAATTGGCCAACATCAGCTGGCTTCGCCGTAATTGTCTTAGGAATTCCCTACGTACCTTACGTATAATTTAATGCATGACGCATTAAATTATACTTTTTTGCTTTATAATTTAATAAATCTTATAACTTACATACTTCATCAAAAATCGGTAATTTTTTTACTGTTACTTACCTGCGTCTTCTACTAACGTCTTATTATTATATCATCCCTGTAACAGCAAAGTACTTACTGTGATCGAAGCTCCTCGGATCCACGGTGGTGGTGGTGACAGGTGTTGTGTGATCATCCTCGTCTTCGTACGGATCAACGGTTGTCGTTGTCGTCGTCCGGCGTCGGTTGCGTTGCCGTTGCTTGCGTTGTGGCGTCACGCGGATCGGGATGGTAGTCCTCTCGGGCAGCTGCGTGACCACGGCGGTGCCGGGACCGGGCTCGGCCAGGACCAGCGCCACCAGTGACACGGCCAGCAGCCGGATCACTAGTGGCGCTAATGGCCGCATCGTGTCTGGAAACAAAATGGCCGTTATTGGAACTGCCTACGAGATTGAGTTTGGTACAAATCGTCGCAATCGTAGAACAAAGACGGATCTGCAATTTAGCCATTTTACAGGAGAGCCCTTCAAAGATTTTGTGTCGTATTTTGTTTCATATTTTCAGAACTAGCCATTTAGTTGACGTGAAATTTGGGCATGTGGTTTTGTTTTATGAATTTTGTAATGTGATTCACAGTACAAATACCTAATTTGTGTAGTTTAAAAAAAAATCACATCAGTCGTTATTTCCTGGAGTATAATGAGACGTATGTAATGAACCGACGTTATTGTATGGAGTTATGCATGACGGTTGAAACTTTCCGTCAATATTCTAGGGATATGTACAAAACTTTATGGTCGGTTTTGAAAAGTATAGGTCCAGGAAATGGAATAAAAAACATTAATTGCTTCCACAACAGTCTTTTTTTATCCAGCTTACTAAGAAATAACAATAATATTTTATTATGTAATCAAATTCTTGATGTATTAGAAAAAACTTAATGATCTTAATTCCTCTATAAAATATTTTTATATAAAAATAACACATATTTTTTTATAAAATAAGGGGGCAAACGAGCAGACGGGTCACCTGATGGAAAGCAATTTCCGTCGCCCATGGACATTCGCAACATCAGAAGAGCTGCAGGTGCTTTGCCAGCCTTTTAAAAGGAAATAGGGCAATACGATAGGCGAGGGTAGGTAAGGGAATAGGAGAGGGTAGGAAAAAGGTAGGGAAGGGAATAGGGCCTCTGGTGAACTTACTCGGCGAAACACAGCACAAGCGCTTTTTCACACCAGTTTTCTGTGAGCCCGTGGTATTTCTCCGGTCGAGCCGGCCCATTGGTGCCAAAGCATGGCTCTCCCACGTGCATATAAAAATAAACGTACATTATACGGTACAATATATATTTTAAAATAATATTATTATGAAAAAATGCTATAAATTCTATAATAAAACAACAGTACTTGTCTAAACAAGTAAAAGACTTATTACAATAGAGAGAACCCTTTCGTGGTAAGATTTTTAAACCTAATATAAACTAATCAGTCTTAGTAAAAATACTTTATTTTAATACTTCATCATCTTCAATAACTGAAAATATTCAAGATTCTTCTCAAGTGTTAGTACTCAATACTTCAACTGCATCCCCAGTAGAGACATGCAAAATTGAAAACCTGTTTTGTTGCCAACATGAAACTGTTGATTTTTCTGCCCTTCTGTATCTACTATTGGCACATACTCGAACCAACCATCTCCATCGTGTTCGTGAAACCTCCACGTCTAAAATTTCAAACGCAGAGCGTTTTCGATTTTCACAAAGTTTTGGGAACTTGGTAGCAAAGAAAAGCAATGGTTGTATGTAGCTAACTATAGAAGACCGAAAAACCGAACATTCAGACGACAGTTACAGTATAATATTAAATAGTATTTACATATAGTTTGCTACATACAACCATTGCTGTTTTTTGCTACCAAGTTGCCAAAACTTAGTAAAAATCTCATTAGTAGTTTGTAGAGTTTGCACTGGCATGGAGGTTTCATAGTTTTAGCATCGACTATGCTGCCTTTTTTAATACATAAGTCTTGCGTAAGTTTTTTAAAGCTTTTAGTTTTATTTCTCTCCACTTTTCATTTTCTTTAGCGCGCTTTAATTTCCCTCTGTACTTTAAGATCGTTGAACACGATGGAGATGATGGATTCGAGTATGTGCTAATAGTAGATACAGAAGGGCAGAAAAAATCATCAGTTTCATGTTGGCAACAAAACGGGTAATTACATTTTGCATGTCTTTTTACTGGTGATGCAGTTGGAGTTTTGGGTACTAACACTTGAGAATAATCTTGAATATTTTCAGTTATTAGAAATGATAAAGTACTAAAAATGGGAGTCAACGTTATTGGGAATCTAACGTTGCTGAGAATTTGTGAGGTTTCTGATTGAGGAAATTCCTTTGCCCCAATAGGCGTCATTTCACCTGCAGGCATAAAAGGATCGTCATTTTATTCAGGAATGGAAATTGAGACAATTAATTTATCTTGGTGATATGTACCTTTATGAGATGGTTCTTGAACACGTCTTCTGAAAAGGCATAATTCCATACATCTTGCTTTTGCTAACTTGTGGTCATTACCACAAGGAGCAGCTGAAATATTGTTGTATAAATGTATGTATGAATATTGTCGTTGTACGTATTTTTTAGCGGAGCGTTACAGGTGTCTGCTCCGCTAAAAAATATATGTAAGTGCTAGGTGCCTACATACCTAGAACTTACTTTTTTTTTTCTTCAAGCAGCAAAACTTATTAAGCCAATTTGTTATATTGTGTACTCTTAAAATATGTCATGCTATACAAGACAAGCATAAGTGACATTGGGATTGCAGAGTGATATAAAGCAGTGCGGTTCTTAAGATAAAACTTATCAAAGTTGTACGTTTTGAAAATAATTTCAAAAAGCCAAAATATAAGAAATTTTAAACATCAATGAAAAAAGGCTTTAAAATAGGTAAGCGTTATGCTAACGGTTAAATCAAATTACAATTAAAAATGTAAAAATATATTTATTATTTTTTATCGAAAAACGACCTATGTTAAATTGTGTGCCACGAATAACGTCGGATATGCAAATCCAACCATCATATATCCATAGAAAAATGACGGTTCATACGGTACGCCCTTAAATGATCCATAGAATAATGACGATTGGTTAATTCCGTCAATAAAAAAGTACCTACAGAACAAATAAAGAAGTGTTTTGACTATTATAAAGTTACTTTTAATAAAGTTTAATCAGTGTAAATACTAAAATCATATACCAAAAAAGTAAGTCCTTAGAACAACGACGGATTTATTAAATCCGTCGTTGTACGGTGGATAAGAAAATTAAGTCTTCTATTCGGTCGCGTAGCAATCAATTTTCTACTGTTCTTCTATTTAATGTAGCAAAAGTGTTTAATTCATAAGTAAACAGCATCTCAAGTCTTTACAAAGCAGCAAAATATTATGATATTCACTTACCCATAATATTATCATCAGATGGCACAAACGCTAACATCCGTTTTAACCTTGAATGCATAATATTTTGAACTTATACGAGTTACATATGCCTAATACGTATCATAAACTATTTAAATATTCTTTAAAAATCATTAAAAAGTGCGTTACGAGTATAAAATACGCGTAACCGTAGAACAGGGACGGTATTGACCATCCGCCGCGGTGAGCGGGGGGTGGGGGACGGACGCCGTCCACCGAACTCAGACGCATTGTTTAATCCGTCGTTGTACTACGGTCACACAATCAAATCCGTCGTTTTTCTAGTCTATAAATCAGGCATTTGGTGGATTTTTAAAAAAAATTATAATCAGTCGATAAAACACATAAATACAAGTCGATTTATGCAATAAACCGAAAATTGAAAAAAATCAGAACAGTCTTTATTCTACGATCATGACGAAATGCGACGTCAATATTGTATAAACGTCACTTACTAAAGTCACCGGCTACACGGTCAATTTTTCATCAATCTGATCCATCAATCCGGTACGGATTGACGAAAATTTGATCGTGTACGATTCGGATTGATGGATTGATCATATTTTTAATATGAACTTTATATAACCATCAATATTCCGTCAATCAGATTGATGGATCAGATTGATGAGAATTTGACCGTGTAGCCTGTGACTATGACATGAGTTGAAGAACAGTAAAAATGCCGTTTTTTGTATAAATAGAGGCTTTAGGGGCGGAAAAATGATTTGAAATGTATGTTCCAAAATGTTAGTTATTGTGTTCATCCACTAACATCTTCAACTGTAAAATAAAGTCCCGTTCCCTAAAACGACGTATTTTTAGTACTTGTATTAGAGACTTGTGACTTTGTTTTACACTTTTTTGATTTCTTGCAGACGAACGCCACGTGCCGTCGACTGCCGTCGACTGCTGTCGACTACCGTCGTTGCGTGCCGTCAACAAGTACCGTTCGTCTGAGTGCTTAGTGATGTTTGTACAATACTGACGTTGCGGTTGTATGTATAGTTTCAGCGATCGTGTTAAACTTCATTCGGAGTAAGTCGTGCCGGTCAGCTATAGTTTCTATTTAGAGTAATTATTGTAGATGTTAAACTATTTGAGGAAACATTGAATGACGAAAAGAGTAGTAAGTATAAGTATTCTCACAACTACTATCAAAAATACTATGTGTAATAACAACTTTATTTGAACTGATATCGTAAGTAATAGCCTAGTTGTTAATAGCCTGTAGAAATATCTCAATTCATATGGGATCAACCAGCAATTAATAATAATTTAAACCGACATTTTTCATGTCCAGGGCCGTAATCAATATCCCTGATGAACCGCAGATGTCCTTCATTTGATTGACAAGGGATGACCACATGGGTATTATTACCGAAACTATACCTCAAGGGCCTCGCCATTTTGAGGATTTAGTTTCAAACTTAAATACCCCATTTCGAGTTGAAATGCTAAAAGTTAGATTATAAAAACTTTGCAATCGTAACGCATATTATGTATTTTAATTAAGTCGCGAATGTTAAACAATATGTTTTGCAAATTCATTAAACCTATTTAGTTTTGTTATTTGTAAATCATTTTCATTGTTGAAGTTTGTTTTGGATTTGACATTTCAATAACTTTTGTTTTTTAGTATCGTAGTCGTTTTAATATTGTTCTGCGAGTATATTTTTTCATCTTTTATGACTTTGATGATAATGATGTGCTCTAGATTACAATTGATAGGTATATTTATACATATACAAGGATTGCTCGTTTAAAGGTATAAGAATTTCACATAATGACATCGAATTAAGCTTTTAAACTGACTTACAGGAAATTGTATAACATGTAGGACCACATTTTTACCTGAAATTCGCGATTAGGCTTTTAGTATATACTTTTCAGAGGTTCTCCTTCTGAAATGTAAACCACTAAAAGCAATAACAATATTGCTTAGCACAAACCTACGCGTCAGTGACGGATCGTCGAGTTGCGTCAAGTTGTTAAATGTGTTTTTTGTATATACAAAAATTTTGCTAAGCATAATTATTATAGTAGAGGAGGCGAAGAGGGGATTTCGGGAGTAGCTCGAGCGTGTCAGATTAAGCTTGTAAAGGCTTCCGACATGTGTCTAGTTATCATGGTATAGAAATCCGATTTCTCACGTGGTGGGTTAAATTTTTTTTTTTGAATATTGAAATGTCATCCGATCTGTCAGATTAAGATAAAGGATGTTTAGTATACCCCAAAGAAGCTTCCATCAAAAGCACTGACGATTCAAAGGTTAAGTAAGCCTGTAGGGACATTTTAAAATATAAAAATATAAAGCTTAATTCATATTTTCCTAGCTAAGCTTCGCAGATATTTTATTTTGCACTAAACTAAATGATTTACTCCTTGTTGGCTAAAATATAATAATAACTGACCGAAATAAGCTATTTTCTGATATTTTCTTTTTCAAAACTTTAAAATGGCCGCTGTTTCTGAACCCACCGCTAAAATAAAAAAAACGCTCTTATTGTTTTTTTATCAGTTTTACCTAATGTAAAAAACCTACTAGGTCTCCATGACGCTCGAGTGACTACAAAATTAGCACCTTCTCCTCCCCTACTATTACGACACATTCCATCATTATTATATTATGATTATCTTGGAAGAATAAACAACATACATGTCAATTATCCGCTGACAATATTTCTTTTTAGTTTTTAAGAATTTACAATCTTTTTAGTTTTTATGAATCAACAAAAAGAATCTACAAAATTATTATCGTCGCGATATATTGATGAAAAATTTTATGTATGAGGAGAATGTGTGAGAAAAGGGAACATTATGTGAGTAAAGCAAATTAATTCATTTTGCGCGTCAAATGAAAACTAGTTCAAGTTGTTTGAACTTAAATTCGACAAATTCGTGAAACACAGCCGTAATTAAAATGAATATGAAATTATATATGCGTAGCATTTGTATGAGTGACGTACTACTTCCTTGTTTTAATAAAATGAAGATTCACGCTACATATATGTGACGTTATCAGCGTGAAGGGACCTTATTGTCAGTATTGAGTAATTAGTATCTCCATAATCTACATTTAATAGGCTATTGAACGATGTAAATGACATGCGTATAGCTCTGGAAAATATTTTTTTAAAACAATGTTTAAACTCGAAAGTCGTAAAAGGTGATAAATGAGAAAATCGCATTCAAACTTCGACATCCTAAAAAAGTATATTATTGTAGGAAGTTACATAGATATCATGTTTTTTGAGAAGTAAGTTATATGGTCTTTTAGAATTTAACTTCTATTATATAATTTTAAAACTCTATTCCTGTTGTTTACCACGCCAAAGTGCATGATGTAATGAAAATGCCCAAGATGGTTTTTACTAAATATTTCACTTATAGTATGTTTTCTATTGGATTTTATAAAAAAATAATATAAAACGGATCAGTTTTTACTAAATAGAGACGTCTTCGATATTAAATGACATTGTTTATTGTATTTAAAAAAAAATTGAACAAATAAACATTGTGCTTCTACTAATCTTATTGATCAGTCAAAATCAAAAAAATATATATTTACTACACTTAAACATAGTCAAATGAGATCAAATATATAAACTTCTATTTAAAAAGTAACTTTTTTCGGTCTTAAAATTCAAGGTAAAGTTTAGTAAAAAGCTGGTACAAACACTTAACACTTTTCAAAAGGGACCTTATTGTCTGTGATTAAAAGTTTAGTAACATCACATAAAAATAAATATACTTACATTTTTATTAACATTGAAGTTCTTATTTTTTAAATAACTTCCATTATCCTTTAGTAACGAGACGTGTACCAAAAACATGTAATTTCTCATAGTTACCGTAGAAGTATTCATAAATATTAAAAGGAACCTTAATGTTGGTCGTCACATTTTTAGTAACAAAGTTATAAGAAGATGCAAAAATACTATTAATTTCGTAGTTGTGACATTATTTTTAATTTTTATTTGATTTTTTATTTTATTTAAATATTTCTTTAATTGTATTTTTCATTATTTAATTATGTTTCTGAGATTTATTCATAATAAAATAAAGGGACCTCAGACTTGGTACGCCATACGACTTTGTCTAGATTTCATTACTTTTTTAGTCAACAAGGAACCCTTATTAGAGATAAACAAGTAGCTCCATCGAGATTCGAGACTTACTAGTTTTTTTACATAATGTTTTTGGTATGATTTCACTTCTTTTTTTAGAAATATGGGCATATTGATTTTTTAAGCTGAGCCGTAAGTAGTGGGTTTCATCATATCGCTCGTCACTTGTGTGGGATTGCGTGCTCGTGTAAACGTCACCATCAGCATCACACGTGTTACATACGCCTCCGTGTTCTAGTGGTTTAGTGCGTGGCTCTTGACTTGGAGGTCGTGAGTTCGATTCTGCGTTGGGAACGTATTATTTCCAAGTTTGGCTAGGAAAATGCAGGTTGATCACCTTTGATCAGGATTAAATTGAAATTAAAATTTAAAAGGGGGGCTCCCATACAAAAAACCTAATTTCGAGTCAGACTCGCACTTGGCAAATTTTTATGGTTTTCCCTATAAATGGCCATTAAACTCTAAACTCTAAATTGCTAAATTTCAACTCTTTGAGTTTATGGGAAGTACTAGTTCTATTTTGATGATCTTGAGTGAGTGAGTGTCATAAATGAGAATCTTTGCTTTAGCTTAACTTCGGAACTTACTGACCTCTAGAAGTTCTCAAATAGGGGCCTAAAATGCGGTGAAATGGTTCCTGTAAATGATGGTACTGCTTCGCGCTCTACTTGGCGCTCTATTCTAATCAATGTTACCGATTTTCAGCTTGGTGCAAATTACTAGTAGTATAACAGTAGATACCGTGCCGAAAGAAAGCCACAATCGACTCTCGACTGCAGCACCGTCAGTAAGGTCCCTTTTTTACTAAACTTTAATATATATTTTAACCTGTAAAAAATCGTTTTTAAAACCTGTGTCTTTGTCATATCAAAATTTAGAGTCCGTTTATTAATATGGAGCAAAAAGAGAAAATGATTTTTTTCGACACTTTACTTTAAATGCGATTATCTCGGAAACTAAAACCCTCCATAAGGTCCCTTTTCCCAGATAACGTCACATATTATGTTGATAATGAATAATCTGCTATACACGGACTTAAAAAAAAATACGGACGTAACCTTGTCTATATCCCGAGTGAAGCATAGTTTTGGCCGCCCGTGTAGGATGTGTGCGTATCATTGGCGCCGTCACTCAATGTACAATGACAATGGGTTGTAGTACCTAGTTGCGTATGTGAGTAAACGAAATTGTCGTACCTTGCATGCTTCACCTCTTTATAGTGTAATGCTCCATCCGTATTTTTTTTTACATCTGTGCTGCTATACTCTACGAATTACTCTTCAGTATTATGTTTTGTCATAGTATATTGACCTATAAATAAAATAAATTCACTTAAACAATGAACATAATTTTATTTTCTAAGAAAAATATTTTGGTATATCGTTAAAATTATTAGGTATCTCTTTCTTATTCTAATTGATAACCTAACATTAAGAAAGATAACGATGAATAAGCATGAGTTGTTTGTAGCGATATCCGAAATATCTTGCAGGTAATTCTGAATGTCGTGAATGTGTTAGCGTTTTCATACGTCTATATGTAGGTCACTCTTGTGCTTAACTAATTGGTTTATTTATCTACACTACGTCGCATGTACGAGCAGCTTTCACGTGAATAATTATAATATATTCGCCCGTTTGCCTGAATTCGAGTTTTATTTTTATTTTGGTGAAGTGGTAAATAAAAGTTAATTGCGTATTTAATTAAGTGATACACTGTAATATTTATATTTAAAATACTACTTGTCTCAAAATCAAATCGTGCACAATTTAAAGGGTATCAAACTTCAAAATAAAACCGTTCCGTGAGACATTTCCGAAAAAAACCGTTGTACCGAAAACTCTAAATATATAAGTTTCATGCAATTTCTTACTTAGACGAACTAGAACTCGCAAGATGGAATACCCTTGCTCGGTTCCCTCGGGAGAACCTTTCAAAGCCTCCCTAGTTTGCATCTACTTCGATAATGCTACAAAACTCTACTTCGCTTTATTTTTCACCATTCAAGAGTTAGAGGAGGGATGTTTTGGACGCACTGGGAAATCATTTCTTACAATAGACTAAGTTGTTCCATTTTTCTTTTTATATCATGTTACGTATGATCTGAGGGATTCAATTTGAGGATTTAGCCTTTTGGTTCTATTAGAGATTATTGAATCGTTTTTCTATTGATAAATATTGAGTATTGTTTTACCTTTCTCACTTATTAAGGAAGTAAGAGGAAACAAAATTAAGAATAAATTTAACCTGAAGTAAAATTAACGACAAACCTAGAAGCCGAATTTGGAACTAATACCGCTATCTTGTACATACTACATAGTGTCATTTGAGACAAAGACACTGCCCCCCCCCCCCCCCCCCCCCCTTGTTTGTAACAAGATTTTAGACAACAATGACTCAATCATTTAAATTAAAAATGAATGAATACGATTTTTTTATGTTTTAAAATGTCTCTACAGGCTTACCTTACCTTTAACTCGTCAGTGCTTTATGTCAAAAGCTTATTTAGAGTATATTACCGCCGCACATCGTCCGAAATTTCTGATCAGAAGCATTTGAACTGCCAGAATTTTTATTTAATTATTCTGGACTGAAATTTTTTAGGCAACCCACTTGCAATTAATTTGTTGACATACGTAATTGAATATAAAATACTTTTCATCCAGTAAACAGCTCGGTGAAGGTCCTTCTATGAAGGGATCCTAGGCTACTTGGAAGTCGATTTAAATTTTTTGTTGAAAGTAATAATTTCACTCTTTTTAGTTACCTAGTAAACCATCGCGACGACCGACAAAAACGATGTGTTCACACTCGTGCTAGGTAATTTAACAATGAAAAGAATTAGAGAAAAGAAATTATTGCAGGTAATATTAGATTGATATTTCATTGTAGTCAACTACAATTCATTTAACAATTGGGCCGCGCCAAACCGGAATGGCAGCGGCGAGACTCGTCTCGCCGCTGTGCATGTGCATGTGCATCATGCAAGTGCCTCGGCACTTGCATGTTACTTGAATTATCGAAGCAACTTACTTCTCAGAAGTAATGTCAAATGTATGCCTTACGCTCTGGAGTTAAGGTTGAATTTTCGCATATATGCTTTCAGTTTCTTAAAACAGTGCCTGAACCCCCAAACTTGTATCTATAAGGAATCCGAAGTTCTCTTAGATCTTCGGAACCATATACCTTGGTGCAAAATCTTACGTTTTGGTAGCATATGCTTAGGATGCTTCTCATAAAACCAAAATCACCATATGTTTCCATATACATTTTGAGGAGTTACCTCGATTACTCATGGATCCCATCATCAGATGATGAGAACATGGTACCAAATTGGAGTGAAACCTAATATAACAAAACAAAAATTTTGAAAATCGGTTCACAAACGACGGAGTAATCGTTGAACATACAAAAAAAATATCCACAGCCTAACATAATATTATAACCTCCTCCTTTTTGGAAGTCAGTTAATAATTCAATGGGCATGCATAATAAATTAAAATCTCTTAAGACAAAAAATATAACAAAAGTTCCTATTTTTTAAATAATCTAACTATATTATTATATTATATAATTATTTCAGTTTAAAATTTATTTATATTTATTATTTTTATATAAAGTTTATATATTTCTTTAATTGGCAAATTATATATAAAATTATTTGTAAGATAACGACTAATTAATTAATTATTTTATTTAAGTAAGTTTAATTCGATTGCGCGCCATTGTTATAGCAGAATGTTAGAACTATAAGACTTATAAGTTGCCTAAGTTGCCATAGTACGTCATACAAAATATTTGAAAATGATAATAAGACCTTTATATCAACAATAATATTCTGGCATTTGAATTTGAAAATGAAAAATATTTTGTATGACGTACTATGGCAACTTTGTGCTGATAGCCGCCATAACCCGGCCGAATTTTATTTATGATTTGAATACAAAAAAAAACTTCCCAAGACTATCGTACTACTAAGATAAAATCATTTTACTGTGGGAAAACAACCATTAAAATTTCGCGCAGTACCTATAGAGCAGGTATTTTTTTTAAACTTGATTCGATGCAGTATGTTTAGGTAATGATAATAATATAAGTTTAGAGGTTATAGTGTTAGATAGTGTTAGATATATTTTAACTTTTAACCTATCAACTCCCATAAGGACACCGGCGACCGCGACAACAATAGAATAACAATAGATTTCCAAGAATCCGCAATCGAAGGATTGAATGTACAAATTAATATTTTGGTTATAACTGATTATTTTTGTGCCAACCCTACTTCAAAATTTCTTGCCAGATAACAATGGATCATAAAAATGGAACCAATCGCCAGATGAAAAAATGTTAAAAATTCAAATCTGGTCATTGGGCCCACTGGGCCTCTAAAAACCTTGGAACGAAACACCAGAGTACTCATTCGATCGACGTCATCTGACACATAATGTCATTGTCATGTCGTAAAGTCGAAACGCACTCTGCTCATATATTTTGTGTCTGACGTCCGGTCCGGATGAGTTATCAGATGCCGTCTATCGGATGGCAGAAATTTTTAATTGCGTTCCGGCGGGCGTCAGAAATTTTATGTCAGATGACGTCGATCGGTAGCAGTTCAAATGTTTCTGATCAGAAAATCGGATCGCGCTCTCTCTTACATTTTGTACTAAGCCGAGTGAGCTCGAACTCGCCGGAAAGAAATTTCGGATAGTGTGCGGTGTGGCGGTCCGGCCGACGTTCAAATGTTTCTGATCAGAAATTTCGGACAATGTGCGGCCAGGCTAAACATCCCCTATCTTAATCTGACAGATCCGATGATATTTAATTATTTGAAAATAACTTTTTTTAAACCCACCACGTGAGAAATCTGATTTCTATAACATGATAACTAGACACATGTGGAAAGCCTATACAAGTTTAATCTGACACGCTCGAACATGTCGCGAAATTCCCTCTTGGGCTCCCTTACTAATGTCATCGAAGTATAAATTGGGATGCGAAGTCATTATCGCTACCGTAATTTTGAGTCACAGATGTATCAGCATTGTCACGATATTCATCGTCAACATGAGGTGAAAATGTCATGTAAACCATCCTAGCAGTAGACCTACGGATAGGACGTGTTAAGTAGATATTTTATTTTCTAATCAAAATATAATTTTATAATGTAGCTCTATTTTCCTTATGTACCATAATATATTTATTTTACCAAGTATTCAGAAGTACCAGCAGGAAATGCAATATGGTAATATTGTATATCGGTCTGGAGGAACGTGGGTAAGTAATAAGTTGGACAGTTATAACCTCCAGTTTCCAGGGAGTTAGCGGTTACCGAACTTTGACACTAGACTTACCTGTTCAACGCAAATCCTTGTTTCCAACTTTGACTCACGTTTATAAATAATAATTAATGTATTTCTAAGCTATGACGTAGATATTATAAAAATCGCAACTTGCTCTGTCCTTTGTGCAAACTTGTGAAGTATAAAGTGAAGATTTGAAAACTAAGAATGCCATTTAACGAAGCATTTCCAAGAAAAAACTTTCAAAAATTTATAGTCCCATAAACAATATTTATATGTGAAAAAGACCCCAAAAAGTGGCCTCATTTGTTTGGCTTTCATGTATGCTGTTAGTCATAATCCTTAGCCACAGTAAGCACTGTATAATAAAAATTAGCAACCATTGTGTGTTGGTCAACATGATAGATTCAGGAACATTGAATAAAAACATTTTTCTCACGTTCGGACCGCAATTTAACATCAAACGATTTATATAATGGCGGCAATAGAAAAAACGAATGTCCTCATGGTGGCCATAAATATATAACCGCCAAATTAAGGCTTTTGCATCCATTGTGACTTGTGGAAGACTGACGCATTTAGACATTGTAGAAGTAAATTACGCATTTGTTTAACCCGCCAGCACTCACGCCCCTAAAAATTACACGAGCACTTGCGCGTAGAGCATTTTGCTCACGTTTATAAATGTCATTAAATATAGGTTTTACATAGTAACATTTTTACTTTTTATCATTCTATTAAATAAAGTACATTTTATTTATTATAGAAAGTATATATTTAAAACTTTATCAACATTTATCTTTTAAATTCTCATTAACATTCATGACAAGAATTTTTTCAGTCGCCTAAGGCGGTATGAAAGAAAAAAATTCACAAATAAAAATTTTTTCAAAAAGAAAACTTAGATATGTGGGAAGTATTAATCTTCATTATATTTCCTAACTTTACACATATCACAAAATGTATGACTTTGCTGGGTACATAAAAATGTTGGCAGTAAATGCAGGCCTTTTTTGGTCTTCCGGTTTTTGCGTTTTGGGCAAACCACTCAGATTCTATTTGGTTTTTTTTTGTCCTGGTAACTCAGATTCTAGTAATAAACATTTCATCACGTTAAAATACGATGTTTCTGTAGAGGATATACAAGGATTGCAAGGTGCTCTACTTTGGATATAACCACACCAAAATGCATTCATTTTTTCGATCCCGATCCATCTATAATAGAAATACGTAATAGTTTTCCGTAACAGTAATTTAAAACCATTATATTGCATAAAAGTAGCAGTAAAACTGTCGATATGATGTAAAATAATTTATTCATAAGGAAAAAAGTAGCAGAATGCCGCATGATGGTATACGGCGCAAGAAACCTCCTCGTACGAGAGAATAGTGCATCCTGGCGAGAAGTTATCTGTATCCAGGGGTGGGGAACGAAACAAAACTCAGCTACTGAAGAAACGATGGCCAGAAACACAATTTTGACAAAATGGCACGTGTTTTAAATTTATTGTGAGCAAAATGCTCATAGCGCGAGTGCTCGCGGGTTAAAGAGTGACAACATTCTAAGACACATGTCTCTGATATAGCCATAAAAATAACATTATTTTAAGGGCTAACTTGAAGGATGACCTGTTTATATATCAGTGACCAACCCTGTGAATAAGGGCTAAATGTTTCATAAAAATGTTTCATTATACACCACCTACTCCTAGAATCGAACCTGTGCCCTCTCGAGTTCGAATCAAAGGTCAACCCACGAGGACTCAAACGCTCTTTATACGACTAATAACCGTTAATCATTCGGTCAATCTGGTGCCCTTCGATTGAACCGCATTAAACCTTATCAAAGCCGTTGCCCTAACAAAGGCTGCGATATAATGTTTCGCACCTTCTGGGAAAAAACGAAAATCTTCCTGACTTTATCAAATGCCCATTTTCTCTCTACGGGCTTAGCCTAATATGGGCTTACAATGGATATTAGGTACTCAGAGCCATTGTGTATCTTTTTAATATATAATGACTATTATAATATTATGAAATTTAGATGTCAGGCATATATTCTATAATACCTTGAAACTAAACCTGGTTATTTTTTTACGCGCGATATACTTCACGTATTTTGATGCTAAATTGTTCTGCTTTACAAAGTTATTTAGAATCCTGTCAAAAAACCTCACGAATCGGGCACTAGGAGCTGCTTCAGTTTTAAAGTATTATGACTCGATCTGAACACCTACACACTAATTCGTTTGTCGTGCGAGTACCGTCTAGTTTTCAGAGATAAAAAGTATCCTATGTCCTTTCCTGGGACTCAAAGTCTCTCCATACTACATTCCAGTAAAATCGGTTCAAAAGTAACCGACGATTTATAATATTAGTAGGGATAATATTATATAGAGCTAATATTTACAACTTGGGCCCAAAATTGTGATAAGGTTTTTCCGCAATTTTCCGCTGTCTAAAACATTACGCCGTTACCGTGGAGTCGCGTAATCAATCGTAGGCCTGTGTAGTCGTGCGTAGCGGTTTGCGCTTATCGTAGCCGCCCGTAGCCGCCCCGTAGCACCTCGTAGCTGGCCGTTATAGTACCTCGTAGCGGACCGTAGAACGCTACGAGAATTCACAATCGTAGGGGAGGCCAGTGTGCTATTTCGTGTAGTTAGTAGTTACTCGAGCGCCGTGATAGATTTTGTAGATTAGGTAAAATTGAGAAAAAATATTGGAGCGTTTTTTTATTTTAGCTGTGCGTTAAAGAGCAACAGCCGTTTTAAAGTTAAGTATCAAAAAGAATAAACATAAAAAATTGCCTACATAGATAATTTATGACAAGATTTTATATGACAAGGACTAACTTCACCTTCCCTACTACAAGAAATGTATTGTCCAAACCACTAGGATAAAAACATTTTTGAAATGTGTATATTATAATAATTATAATAATATAATTATGAACTTTTGTGATTAGCGTTGTCTTTTGGTATCTCAGCACGGTGGAAGGCCGGTCAATTTAATATGAATTTTCATGTGTAGAAAATAACTTTAAGTTTTAAGGGGCGATAATTATTTTAATCGTATCACCGAGTTACGTCACAATGTTGTGAGCTGATCCTAAGTCTTTTTAATGTTTTATTTGAGATATTTTTTAAAAGAGTCTCAATCGTCTTTAAGTGGAATAAGTGTCTGAAAGGTGTATTATATATTTATTACTCAATATTATTTGTTGTAGTAAGAAATTGTACTGCTTGTGTGTAATGGTGCTTTGAATCATCTAAACAAAAACTCAACGCGATTGACAATGTGGAAAAACGGCAAAACTAAAAAACAAATAACTTATAGTTCATTATTATGATAACGAGTCTTTATTTTTTCAAACAAAATTATTTAAATTGCGAGTACAAAGACAGCTAATTTTATATGTTATCTTTCATTGAAAAAAAAAACAGGTCACCGCCACAGGGCAACCTTTTAGCTCAGTAAAATAAGCTCCGGGCAATCTCTCTGTTTCTGAAGTGCTCGGTGTACCCTCCGCTAGATAACTGTATTCCCTTCATAATACATCATGAATTATTTCATTTATTCATTTAGGTATTGTTCATAATGTTTGAATTGTTGCCCTTTTGTAAGTTTCCATTATATTTTTCAGCTTTTTATTAGGGTTCCGTACCCAAAGGGTAAAAACGAGACCGTATTACTAAGACTTCGATGTCTGTCTGTCTGTGTGTTTCCAGGCTGTAAATCAAGAACCGCTTCTGAAATTTTTACAGATTGTATATATATATATATATATATATATATATATATATATATATATATATATATATATATATATATATATATATATATATATATATAATATAATTAATTAATAAAAAGTTTTACGACGGTTCTTTCATTATTTTATTAATTATTATTATGTTTTTTACAATAAGATTGGTTATTAACTGACTGAATTACCTCTTTACTAAAAACAGTAATTTTATTTCAGACCAGAAACAAAAAATAACAAATTTTAGTAACAAACATTCTTTATCTTGAGTTGTTCAAAATGAGCTCAATTTGGAAAAAATGTGAAATAAACATTTTAATGGCAAGAAAAGTGGCTAGTGTTGCACCATTTTTAAATCTTGATAAAATGCGCCAACTTTTGTAATAACGTGCCAAGGGTAGTGTAGTACATTTTTTTTTCAAAATGAAGTGTCAAAGTTAACTAACAATATTTTTGTGAACCATGACTCACTGAAATTTAATTTATTAGGGTTCCGTACCCAAAGAGTAAAAACGGGACCCTATTACTGAGACTCCGATGTCTGTCCGTCTGTCTGTCCGTCTGTCTGTCCGTCTGTCTGTCTGTCTCCAGGCTGTATCTCAAGAACGACTATAGCTAGACTTCTGAAAATTTCACAGATTGTGTATATCTGTTGCCGCTATAACAACAAATACTAAAAATAAAACAAAGTTAATATTTAAGGGGGGCTCCGATACAAGGAACGTGATTTCTTTGGCCTTTTTTGCTCGTAATCAATAATGGTAGCAGCTAGGCACTAGAAATTTTCACAAAATCCTTAAATATATTTGTACTTTAATAATTAATAATAAAATTAAAATATAGTAAATATTTAAGGGGGGCTCCCATACAAAAACACAATTTTTTGGCTACTTTCGCTCTATACCGGTACGGAACCCTTCGTGCGCGTGTCCAACTTGCACTTGGCCGATTATTTTATTAAAGGATTGCACAAACCTACGTGACCAAAGCGACTGCGAAGTGGTAGCGACTAGCGTCTACCGCGCGGCGGACGCTGCCCATGTAATCTTATGGCGCTGCGCACACCTGCACGACCGCGACGCGGGATGTTCGCGTCGGCAAGCGAAACGTGCGCGTCAAGCTGTCAGACGCGTGTTTTGAAGTGTACATAACTAGACTTCTTTTTTAAAACCTTTTTTATATTATTTTCTACAACTCTTTAGTTTATGATTTTTTGATTTGCATACGTTTTGATAGATTGTGTCATGATATTAACGTTTGACGGTTCGCACCGTAGTCGCGCAGATGTGCACAGCCAGTTTCGCGTTGCAGACGCTCCCGTATCGCGTACCGCGTCCCCTGTCACTGACGCTTAGGTTTGTTATTATAAGCTTTAATAAACAATGTTTTTGCATTATTTCGTAGTTGCGATTAATAGCATCGTTAATGAAGATCTCAAAATTTAAAAAATTACAGCGTAATTGTGACATTGGTGATCACAGGACTTGAAAATGCGACCAAGGGTGTCAAATTTCGACTTTTTTACAAAATTGTCTATTATCGCTAAACTGAGTGATATGGAATTTTTATTTTATTTTTCCCGGAACTGGTGTAACTTAGTCATTCATGCACATACACAGACTAGGACCAACCTTCAAAAATAATGAAAAGTGAAAAAAATCACAGTAGAATGAAACCCATTACAAAAGGAGGAGAATATTATAAAAATTAAGGGAAAAATAATTAACGGGCGATCTGAGTTAGTGAAAACTGAAAAGTGTGGGGGGAGGTTTTAAGGGGGAAAAACGGTTTATCTCGATTTATGGCAAAACTAATATTCCTATGAAAAAAGTCAAATGGCAAAGTTGTAGGTAAAAAAAAGATCTAAAACTTTTCTATTCACACTTTTTCTCCATAACCTCAAAATTTATGTGAAAAATTCAAAAAACCATGTTTTTGGTTTTTTATTTATATCTTTTACAAAAATTTTTTTTTTTCACGAAATTTGGTGATAACTTACATTTTTAAGTCCCGAATACGCTGTCATTTATTTCATTAGAAATATTTATTTTTTCACCTTATTTTGAATTTATATTGAAAAAATACCCTAATTTTCAATCGAAAATTCGACCGTCAAAATATCAGCTTTTTTAAAAAAATAGTGTGCTTTCTACTCGTTGAAATCTGTACTTTCCGATGATGAAAAAAAATATGTTACACTATAGTAAATCTTCTCAGAAAATGCAAAAAATCGAAACAGTTTTTGCTCAGCGATGATAAGTCAGTACCATTGAGATGTATGGAGTTGACACCGCAACGCAGTGCTTCATAGAGTAGTAGATTCAGAGGGGAATGTAGGCAGAATACAGATATCTATGATGAGACGACGATGAATGAAGTATTCATGTAGACGAGTTTGTATTTTGGTAATAATATAAATACGGTATTACGTATACATTATACATGCGTACATTATAATTGTATTTATAAATATATAAGTAATTTGAATTTAGTAAGTATATAGTGGACTTTGGATCCATACTTATTATAATATAATTATTATAAATGCGAAAGTCTTTCTGTCTGTCTGTCTATCCGTCCGTCTGTCGGTTTGTCCGTCCATCTGTTTGTCTGTTCGTCTGTCTGACCGTCCGTCTATCTGTCTGTCTCTCTCTGTGTCTGTTACCTCTTCACGCCTAAGCTGCTGTAACGGCTTTGCAAAATTTTGGTATGCAATACTTTGGTTTTTGACCGACTTCCAAAAAAGGAGGTAATACGTTTGGCTGTATGCATCCTCTACCAGTTGTATCACGGGGAGTGCTCTGAGGACCATCCCATCACCTTGTGGCGGTCTTCCACCGTGTATTTTTCGCGTAATTTTCTTCCGCGCACTGCAAAACTGTGGAACAAACTATCGCCAGAAGCATTTTAAGAAGAAGACATATTCCCACGCATCTGCAGCTCTTCTGACGCTGCGAGTGTCCATGGGCGACGGTTGTTGCTTTCTATCAGGTGACCCGTTTGCCCCGTTATTTTATACTAGATGTTCCGCGCGGCTTCGCAAGCGTAATTTAAGAATGTTACGGAAGCCGTACATTTTTCCGCAAAAAAAACTTTTGTCCTTTCACGTGGTCTGTTCTTCATGTGTGCCAAATAACATAAAATTGCTCCAGTGGTTCGTGAGATAAGCCCTATAAAATAATTTCCCTCGTTTTTTCACATTTCCTCTATTTCTTCGCTCCTATTAGGTTTACGTGATAAAAAATAGCCTGAGCTATAGCCTTCCTCGATCAATGGGCTATATAAAACTGAAAGAATTTTCAAAATCGGATCACTAGTTCTTGAGATTAGCGCGTTCAAGCAAACAAACAAACTCTTCCGCTTTATAATATTAGTATAGATAAAAAATCTAATTAACTTCTATGTCCTTGAGAAATCGTACTTGATGTTGATTAGTGAAAAAACCGTGCCTATATATTTTAGCGACTTGTAATTGACTTAAAAGTTGGATTTCACTTAGCTATTTTTAACTGATATCCAATTCTTTAGTCATGCAGAAATAAACGAAACTTTGTTTGTATTCCCCTATTTTAGATGAGCCGCCATATTGGATGTAGAATGACATTACATTCGTTTTCGAGTTATTCTCAAAAAGTTCTTTCATTTAATATCAAATGTACTGTTATTATAGGACGGCATGGAAAATAACTATTCCGCTATCTTGGATGGTCGGCCGTTTTATATTTTATTAATAGTGATGTCACATACTGTATGGTGCATTGTCATTCAAACCAAACGTGTATACAAAATTTCAGCTCAATCGGTTAACATATTATATGTACATACAAACTTGAGTTTCATTCAAAATTGAGTTCAAAAATTCCACCCGAACTTACATAATAATGTAAATAACTAAATAATAATATACAGAGCAAGTTAAATAAAAGCTTTTAATAATGTTTAGTAAAAATATTTCTTTTATTTTATCCACTTTCAAATAGAGTCTGCGTTCATTCGAGTGTAGACACAAAACTCTGTCACTTCTGCGGTACTGATCTATAGCCATCACCGCCCCGCCTCTCACCCCGCTCATTCTTCAAGTGCGACATGTTTTTTGTTGGCAATAGCAACTCCATACATCTCAATGCTAAAAACAAAATAAATTAAATATTTAAGGGGGGCTCGCATACAACAAACGTGATTTTTTTGATATTTTTTTGTTCGATATCAATAGCGGCAATACAAAGGTACTTGAAATATTCATGAAATACTCAGTTTTATTTGTATTTACTTTAATAATTTATAATAAAATTTAAATACATGGATTAATAATTAACGGGGGCTCCCATCCAAAAATACAATTTTCATCCTATTTTTGCTCTATTGTGGTAAGGAACCGTTCGTGTCCGAGTCCATCTCGCACTTGGCTGATTTTATTATTATATTATTTAGGCTTTCCGCTGATCCCTTTGTAAAAAATAAATTTTTGAACTAAAACAAGAATGATAAATAATCAACACACTACATAATAGTGGCGATACATAGCTATACAATAATATTATGTCTTAAGAGCCCGGGTTACCCTCGAAATTCTCATACATACGTAATACCAAAATCATTTTCTCATACGAAAATATTTAACATGTTTGAGTTATTTTTAAATATTTTGAAGTTAATTTTTGTTCAGGAACCTAGGTAATTACTATTTTAAGCTGAAAAATAACTCAAACATGTTAAATACTTTCGTATGACAAAATGATTTTGGTATTACGTATGTATGAGAATTTCGAGGGTAACCCGGGCTCTTAATCAGGCATTCGGCATTGACTTCAGGGACAAATTGTCTAATACAATGCAAAACCATGCAGCACTATATTATACTGCTTCTTATATTATAACGTGTAACAGAACTAAGTCATAATACTTTAGGCTGCGAATGAGTCACCTGTATAGAGTTCACTGTGAAAGTAGCAGCGCTGAAAGATTATCTTTTAAATAACTTTTGAATGGGTAAACTCCTGACGCTGGGCTGCAATGTAGCTTGCCCATGCAAGTCACAAAAAAAGTATTTTTCAGTGCCACTTTCAAAGTGAATTAAGAGATATAATAAAACAAGAGAAATACATAAACATTACACAATACATATCCTAAAGTATTATCACTTAGTTATGTTACACGCGGATAAAATTCACATTTCACACTATTCATAAGTCATAACTCATAACACAAACATCGTGGTAATTTCCGATGATCGTGACAGTAGGTAGGTACATTAAGTATGTTAGTAACGTATATTTTCATTTTCAACAAATGCAAAAGGTATTCGTAATGCGAAAGTGGGGAAACGTGCAAATGAACTACTCTGGCTGGTAAGAGGTCTGGCATAATCAAATACGAGTCTCATAATGAAGCGTCAGCTCGCGAACTAAAATGTTACTGAAAATGGACGAAAAAGCGTAGTGTCAGGTCGGGAGATGTGACTGCAGAGACGAAAAAATCAGGGCGAACATTATGTTGAATTTTAGCTGAAAATGCATTTGAAAACATAACACGATTAGGTTTGGTGCAGACAGAAGAGTAGTTTTGTAAAGGTGAGATCGCACCTAGCGTAACTATAGTGCAGCGGCGGACGCAAAATTTGTAAAAAGAGCTGGTGATCTTTATATCAGCATGCACGCACCGAACGCGAATTTAGAATGCGTTGTATGAAATGATGTGAAACGTCGCACATTCGTCGGCACCGTCACAGAATACATATTAGTAACAACAGAAGATCCACTCCGAAAACCCGTTTAAAAAATTAACGACTCATGCTACGATACTATAAAGATCAAATTCAGACCGCACAGTGCTATGTGCCTACGATTATAAATTATTCACCTACAAGTGCGCTCTCTTTTTATCGCATAGCACGTGCCTTTTCTTACAAAATCAAGGTTGACACCTTTTAGAAAATAAAATAATCCTTTTTAATTACTATAGGTACCAATAGAAAATCTTTTTTTTTATGGAAATATCAAATTTTAGTAATCCAACCTATATTTTATAGTAGTTTTATATTCGATTATAGTGCAGGAGCCGGTCAGGAAACTTTTACAACTTAAACGTAGTAACTTGTGTTTATTTCTGTGTAGTTTGTGTGTGTGTTTGTATGAAATTGGTTTATTTGCTATGTTTTATCTACTTTTTGTATTTAATTACCTTATTGAAATACATCATAATTATTTCATTGGCCTTTTTTGTTCATTTTGTCAGATTTATAACGATTCTGTCACTGCGGTTAAATCAGTATCATGTATTAAATTCGTCTATGATCAGTATACAATAGATATGCGACGAAAAAATCTTGCGCGTGCGTCACCGCTCGCTTGTGAGTCCCTTTTGATTTGCCACCGGAGAGGGGTACCTACAGCTCGATACCTACACGCGCGAGTGGGACAGACGGGCTCTGGCACCGTACGAGCCGCAATTCGTGTACTATGCGGTGCGTTCGAGCCGTACGGTGCTTACGGTGCTGACAAAAGTGCGATCAGCTCAGTTAATACTGGAGTGCCGTACCGTATCTCCACTGACGCGTAGATAGTGTGAATTAGCTTATACCTCTATAATTTCATACAAATTTAGCCATGTCGTGTCGCCTGTCGCGTTATGCTGTTGCAAACTTGCAATGTAGTTACGCCTAGTGTGGTTTCCGGGAACTGTTTCAGCTTTATTGAAGGCAATATGGCGAGACTCACAAAATAGTAGAAAGGGTCACGACGATATTTAACACCAAACTATATTTTATATATGAACATTATCGGATTAAACAAATTACAATGAAAAATAAGAAGTAATATATTTATTATTTCATCAATAAAGCGCCATTAAAATACTTCTATAAATTAATTAGGCAAAACTTTTTTCCCTACAGGTTTGAATTCATTATAATCAAATCCCTCGACTACAGTTGTGAGACAATCGAATTCTTTAACTTTATTTTAGGTTAAATTTTGTAAATATCGAGATTGGGTAAGTCATATTATTATTTCAAAATGATACAATTATAATATTATTTTTCAATATCTTAAGTATTATATTAATAGTTTAAACTACGAGAAAAAGAGTAAAAATATATATTACAAAACTAGGAAATAATTTATTATATCATTTAAGTTATGAATATGACACATAATAAGACACATTTTCAATAGCACTGGAATTTTAGTACCTGAAGTAAAAGGAATTTTAAAATGTGTAATATCGTGCCATCCTCCATGTTAGCGAAATTCTAATTGCAGTTTCAACACGTTAAATTTTAAAGTTAGAATTTAACAAATTTTATAAATAACTTTTACGTGAAGGGGAATATTTTATGTTGGAGCTCAGTTCATCATTCTTTATCGCGTGGAGCCTTTTAAACGAATATTGCGTTTAAAATATGCTCGGTATTACACCAAAACATTGATATTTTCAAAATTACTTCCATACGAGTTTAGCTTTCAGTTTTCATATATTATGAAAGTTATAACAATAGGATTTACGATCCAGGTGCGTACCGAGTTTTCAAATAATATTAAATAAATAAAAAAATAAAAATAAAAAAGCCTT
Source organism: Lysandra bellargus (assembly GCA_905333045.1). NCBI lineage: Eukaryota > Metazoa > Arthropoda > Insecta > Lepidoptera > Lycaenidae > Lysandra > Lysandra bellargus. The sequence continues at coordinate 10,361,371 of HG995319.1, read as the reverse complement.
TTATTTCATTAATAATATTAAAATTAATTATACAATACATTTAAAATCTTAATAATTAATCTAGTTTATGTTTAATAACATTTACTTTCATAATAATTTATAGTTATTACCATTATTTGATATTAAGAGGATTGATTTGAATTTACAATTATTATACCTACTTACTATCTATTATTATATTATTAATTTCATTTCATTCATTTCATTTCAGTCACTATTTTAGTCTTTTTTAAATTTATTTCTAGTCCTGATTCTAAGCTTGCCTTTTGTAATGACTCTAACATATACTCTACTTCTTCAATTTTTTCAGAAAACAGCACTATATCGTCTGCAAACCTTAAGTGGCTGATGTAGTTGCCTGAAATATTCACACCTATATTTCTCCAATTCAGTTTTTTGAATATTTCGTCTAGGACAGCGATAAAAATGCGTGGGGATAATGGGTTCACCTTGCCGAGTTCCTCTTCTAATAGGTATGGGTGGGCCGATCCTGTCCAGTTTTATTCTACTTATGCCTTTATCATAGATGTTTTTTAGGACTTTTATGTAGCTAGACTCTACTCCTTGTGCTCTTTAACTTTCCCATATTGCAAAGTGCTCTATAGTATCAAATGCTTTCTGGTAGTCGATGAATATTATGTAGAGTTCCTTTTGAAATTCCCGATATCTCTCGATAATCAGTTCAATTGTATGAATGTGGTCCACGGTAGAGTAGCCCTTCCTGAATCCTGCCTGTTCTACTGGTTGGTAGAGTTCTAGGCGTGTACTTAATCGTTTTTCTAGAATGGAAGCAAACAATTTGTATATCACCGGCAACAGGCTTATAGGTCGATAGTTGTTTATGTTTTTTGGGTCGCCTTTTTTGTATAGTAGAGTTATACGTGATTCTGACCACTGAGAGGGAGTGGATCCTGTTTCTAGTACCATGTTAAATAGCCTTGTTAAGTGTCGTGTTAAGAGCCCGCTTTCAATAATAATAGCCTCACTCGATATCTGATCGGGTCCTGGGCTTTTATCTAGTGTAAGCCTTTTTATTTCTCTAAGTACCTCCTCTGCTTCAATTTTTGGCACTTTTGTTGGCTCTATGCTCATACTCTGATTGTTTTCTACTGGAGATTGAGAGCTGTATAGTTCTTTGTAATAGTTTGTAGCTATGTCTAGTATATCTTTTCTATTATTTTAAGTTTTTGAGCTCCCACGTAAACTCTCTATCCAACTCTTATGGGTTTTAAATTTTTTGAAAGCTTTTTTGAGTCCACCTGTAGTTGCGAGATGTTTTTCTATTGTAACAGCTCTGTGATACTTATAGTCTTGTTTTATGTATTTACTGATGAGTTTGTATAGTGCTCTCAATTCGTTTTTTGTCGATCTACTTTTTGGCTTAACTCTATGTAGCTCTTGTCTTCTTTGTATGAGCTTTTTTGTACGATCTGACAGGATCGAGTCTGTTTATTCATTTTGATTCATTTTGATTGATTTGAATGTGCTTCTTTTAGGTTGTTTTGAATAGAGCTTGTTATCAAATTGTAGAGTTCTTGCACTGAGTTGCATTTTTCTGTTGACGTGTGATCCATATAGGTTTCAAACGATGTGATATAATTGTTTTTGTGTTTTTCGTCTTTTAGACAATTTTTGTGACTTGCGCTAAATTTTTCTCTACTTTTTTGCATGACTCCAGGTGTAGTTTTGCCCTGACCATTCTGTGATCTGTGGGATAAGTTATGTTTAATACTTGTATGTCGGATATTCTGTTCTGCAAATTTGTAAGAATGAAGTCTATTTCGTTTTTCGTGATGCCGTTTGGTGATTTCCAGGTCCAACGTTTTTTAGGATTTTTCTTAAAAAAAGTGTTCATAATGGAAAGTTTGTATTCGAAAGCAAATTTAACAAGTCGATCGCCTCGGTGATTTCTTATCCCATAGCCATGCTGCTTCATAATAAAATGTTCTCCGGGCTTACGCTGACCAATTTTTGCATTGAAATCTCCCATCACTATAACATTTTTCCCTGACAGTTTGAGTGCCTTGTCGACAGTGTCGTAAAATAGTTCAACTTCTTCCTCGCTGGCTGTTTCTGTCGGGGCGTAGACTTGTAAGATGCTTAATTTGAGATCATTGATATTTAGCTTTAGTAGTGCGACGCGTTCCGATAAGCCTTGGAAGCTTTCTATATAGTATTTCCATTTTTGCTTAACTATAAATCCTACTCCATAGAGACCTGGGGTTTCTCCTATGTAAAATAATATAATTGACAGAGTTCTTACATTGTAGGTGGCTATGTGTAGAATGTTTTTCATCTCTATATTTTTAAATTTTTCCTGTGAGCTGTATTCTTGAGCGATGTGTTCTATAGTTATATCTGGAGGGTTTTGGTCTTGAGCCCCCGCGGTGACCAGCCGTCTTAGGGGGTTGAGAGGGGTTCGTGGTAATTGTTATTGGGTATTTGTAAGATCTTCTTATTGAGCTTGTTGAGGGAAAGATTGGCTGAGTGTGAGTGTCGGCTTTCTAAGAAGTTGTTAAAACTGTTATTTTTAATAGTCTTGCTGAGCTTATTTTTATGACAGTTTTGGTAGCTTGATAACTCAGGCGATAGTGATAGGTTTCTTTTTTTGTCTTTCTTCTCTTGTTCGGCAATAATTTCAGACGGTTTTTGATTTTGCCTGGATGTCTTTTTGAGATATACGATCTTGTCATATTTAATGATTGCTTTTTTGCCTAATTCTCTCTCCTTTTGTAATTCTATTTGTAATTCTTTGCGCTGTTTCAGTACCTCAAGAGGAAAATCTTCCTTGATGTAATATGGTGTTTGTTCAAGCTTTTTTTATTTCTTAATATATCAATTTTCATTTTTAATGTGTTTAAAGTTACTATGATAGGTCTAATTTTTCCTACTCTTCTTGCCGTTTCGATGATGTTCTCACTGTATTTTGTGCTGAGTATATTTTTTATTATTTCTGCAACTTTCAATTCTAATTCTTCATATGACCTTTCGCCTTCTTCTACTCCAAAGAAGACCAAATTCCTTCGCCGAATGTATTTCTCCATGTTATTAAGTTTTTTTTTTGTTTTTCTAATTGCTGCTCTAAAATTTCATTTCTGGTTTCTAAATTTTGAAATCTTTCAGTTATATTGCTAATAATCGTACTCTTTAACTCTTCTTTCATTTCCAGCATTTCGGCTTTCTGCTGTCACATTTCTTACTGCATATAATATTTTTATTTCTTCCATTTTTAATATTATGATTTCTATGTGCAACGCCCTCTGGTTATGTGTAGGGAAGTTATTGATTCTTACATAGGTATAAGTTCTTCCACTTGTCGCTAGATGTCGTGGCGTGCTCACTTGTTTCTTATCGTAAAATGACAGTCAAGATTTCGAACGGTTCTTTTTTTAGGTTATGTTACTTGCAAAAGTAAGAAATTTTTCAAAAACTGGCCTGTATGCGATAAATTTTGATTGATGGGGCCACCACTATCGTATATTTCCCGATTTGTTTGCTTTGTTTGGAATCCGATGTGGTAATAAGCTTAAAATAGTCACTCATTTACACCAACAGTTTTCTTATTGTTTTTTGCACTGTCCCCTTATTAATCGTCTGCACTTTTACTAGTTCGTGATTTTTTAAAGAAGCACTGCACATTAAATGTTCACTTTTGTAATATTATAGTGAACTTATATTTAAATAACGTAATAAAATGTACCGTTTGGTACAATAGTTTTTGTATTGACATGATTTTGTTATTAAAACATTTTGCTTGGGGTTGAAGTCTGACAAATCCATACGAAATGCCGCGCCGCACCTCGCCTCGCCTCGTCGCGTTGCGGTCTGAATTGATCCTAACAAATTTTATTCTTATTTACTTTACTCTCAAGAAAAGCTATTGTAATGCTCCTGCTAAGAATATTCCATATAATTTGTGTGAAACTCTCTTAAAAGTTTCGACACTTATTTAAAAAGTTCACATTTTTAAACGCAAAGCATTATTAAACATTTTGTAGCTTATAAGGGTATTTTCTTTAAACGTAACTCAGAGGCAAGTGTCTATTAGAAGTTTGTTTAGTACCTAATTATATAATATAGTCTTTTAATTATTATTGAACCTATTTTAATTATTGGTTAGTTAAGTAATGAATTTTATTATTGTATCCCTTTTTACTATTACGAATTTTTATATCTTTGAATTGGTTATTTAATTAATTTTTATCATTGTACCCCCTTTTCCTTTTACTTAAATGAATTTTTATAATTATTGGCTATTTCATGAATTTTTATTATTGTATCCCTTTTTATGAATGTCAAAGTAAGTATAATTACTATTGAATAATAGTTACTACTTTTTCTACTTTAAGTAAATTGCAATGCATGATATTTAATAAATTAATAATATCGGATAAGGAAAAAACTATAACGTCTCTATACAAATACAATAGTATAAAGTTAAAAAACGAACAGGTAATTTCAATTCAATGGATATTTTTGTTCGCCTATATTTAAATGTATCAAATTGCAAGCAGCTTCATCTGACAGAGCTTGGCCTCTTTTAAACTTTTGAAACTGTACATTTTCAACATCGCTGAACTAATAGCAGACTAGGAGCAATATCAAAGTTCGGAGTACGCTAAAAATTCCTGCCAATTTCCAATATTTATAAATGGACACTCTGAACCAGACTGGTGATTTTGTAATGAAAATGAATTGCGGGTTAATTACCATTATTACATTGCCGGCAACTTGTCCAACAACGCGGGAACCGTATATTTTTCCGCAATAAGAACAAAGTTACACGTCAAAAAACAAATTAATTTAGATGAATCACAAGCGTCATTATTTTCACCGTTTTTGACTGAAAGTATAAAACAATTATGTAAAAATGGGTAATTATAATATTGAGGGCGAGGCGTACTTTGTCAAGTTTTGATCGAGCACCGTACCCGTGACGCAGGTGCGGGGAAATTCGCAACACAGTATCAAATTGATTTACATTCAGAACGGCTACTTTTATATTATTAGAGGCCTGTGCTCTGATTTTTAAATCTCAATAATGAACGAGCATTATAGCTTCGGTCGAGTCCAGATGTTCTGAAACAGCGAAATAGTATTGAAACTCTTAAAACGTATTAAATAATATTTTCATAGCGACATTTTGCCAAGCATCTTGAAACTAAATCACTAGATTAAATTGCAGTTTTTCTCCTCAAACATAGTAGAGAAAACCTTACAACTTTGAAAGCAGGTCAAATAACAAAAGCTTAATTAAAAAAAAAAAAAAACGCAATATACAGACACAATTGATCCAAGCACTAAGCACTTATCTCGGAAGTGGTTGTCCGTGCAAATATTTAATTTGGCTATAACCTTTCGTTCCCTTTTCTCATTTTCTTGAATGGCACCCTTTATACACTTTCGTTTTGTTTAATGTTACATCTTTGTTAATGTTTCGGTATGCAGGATTTGAATGAAGTTTGGAATTTTCAACATTTAAATGTTTCTTTTCTGACGAATATTTGTCTTCGTAATCGTCATTTAATTTTTGTTAACGCATATTAAAAGGGTTCGAATGCGTACACGATTGAAAACCATGATTGCTAATCTGGCTAGCGGGCCAAACGTCGTCGTCGTCTTGTTTTTTGTTCAGTATGGGCCAACATGAAGAGGCAGGCACTTTAACTTAAAAATAAATATTTTAAAAATATAGTACATCATTTCATAATATATTTTTCTCCGTCGTAAATCATATGAAATATGTAGGTATAGTTTTATTAACAACGTACAAAGTTTGCGCTCGCCGTACCAGGACATTTCCAATTTATGATGGCGTGCATTTGAATAACTTTACTATAAAAATGAGTGTTGTAAAACGTGCGACTTGGGCCATAATGCTTCAGCATGAATCGACTAAGACATATACCACAGTCTCCTAGAAATGGCGTGAGTTAACACAAGAAGGGAAAATCCAAACTTTTAATATTGTTTACCACCACACCGTTTGCTTACTAACTTCTAGTAACTAAACTTCTAAGTCCATTTCATAAAAAAAGTTTTTCATTTTTGCATTCCTAAACGGTGTATTTACGCAAAATCTGCGTGCGTAGACAAATCTAGTTAGATAGAAGAGTGCCAGACCATGAGCAAAACCAACCTTGGTCTTGCAGTCTTGGTCTTGGTCTTTCAAATAAAGCAAGATCCATTTTTTTCTAAATTGATCTTGCAAATAAAACAAAAACAATTTTTCTCATCACTAAATCTACCAGACAACACGTGATATGAGCCCCATATAAAATAATGTAAGTCCAGAAGCCTACGTCGATTGCGAATAATTTGGCATGTTTTAACGAAGTGAGAAAGTATAAAGTCGATGGTAAAGTCCAAATGGCGTATCGAGGAGGTCTTCATAAAAAATGTCCAAAGTATGGTATTACAATGTCCAATCTAGTCATTTTGAATATAGTATACTAGATGACGCCCGCAGCTCCGTTGCTCCAAAATTTGCTTAGCGCGCGGGAACTGTACACTTTTCCGGGATAAAAAGTATCCTATGTCCTTTCCCGGAACTCAAAGTATCTCCATGACAGATGTAATCCTTCGATCGGGGATTCTTGGAAATGCTATCGAATTCTATTGTTGTCGCGATCACCGGTGCTCGTATGGGGCTTGTTGAGTTAATCAAAATCGGTTGAGTAGTTAAGCGTGGACGTATAACAGACAGACAGATTTTCGCATTTATAATATTGTATAGATCATAGGTGTAGTATAAAAATAAGGTGTTGTGGGCACGGAGTTTCACAATAAAATGCAAATGACGTCATACGCCCAGCTCAGTGGTTAGCTCACGACACGACTGAAGACTGATTAGTCCAGGTATTAAACTTGCTAACACCACGTGATTTCAGCCACAATTTTACCATATACCTAATATCATAATACCGGATACCGAACATAGACTATGGTGAAATGCGTATGGCAGTCGAAATAAAAAAACTATGAGACAGAGAAAATAAGCCGAAAAAAACCTTATAGGGTGAATTTTCCAACCGCTTTTTTTTCGCGGCTACTGTGAAATTGGGGGTGTGAAATGGCTTTTTAGGGTTAAATAAAATTTCATCGTATAGTTTGTGTGATTATCCATATGAGGCAACATACATGTTTTTAATTCGATAACTAGAACATAAAAATAAAAAATTCTAAAGGTGGAAATTAGGCCCCTCGGTGACTGTCCCAACGACCTTTTTAGTCCTAATTTCGTCAGCCGAGGAAAAAATATTAGTGGTACAAACAAACGGATTCTTTTATTGGATTCTTAAAGAATGAAGGTATAATCAATACAAATTTCATAATCTCAATCGTTATACTTTCAAAATAGCGGAAGAAATAAAACTGTCCCAACATTTTCTCTTGATTCGGTGAATAAATGAAGAATCAAAAAACCCGACTGCAAAAAGTGTTAACTAAAAAGAACGTTACAAGACCTAATTCTACCGGAGGCATCGAATCCATGTTTTAATTGATACGACTCTTGCTTACGAGATTCATGCCAGGATAAATAGAAGGTTACATAGAAAAATGTAAAAGATACAAGTGGATAATAAAATGCATGCAGAGGCATGTCGCACCAAGTTTAACATTAATTCATAAATCATAAAATATTATGCCTCCGACTGCATTTTATTGTCCACTTTCTTCTTCTACATTTTTCTATGTTACCTTCTATTTATCCTGGCATGAATCTCGTAAGCAAGAGTCGTATCAACTAAAACATGGATTCGATGCCTCTGGTAGAATTAGGTCTTGTTTTGTTCTTTTTAGTTAACACTTTTTGCAGTCAGGTTTTTTGAGTTTTAATTAATTTATTTTAATTGCGACTTTTTAGTTGTAGTCATCTAACCATTTCGACAATCAATCTAATAAAAAATTGAAAAACTACCGTGCTGATATAACCGTGTATCGTAGGTACACTTAGAAAAGTATATTTCTACAATACGTTATAATAGGTACATAATACACTGTTTCAATGTATATTGTATAGTTATGTTTCTAGTTTTAGGTACCAAATCATTGTTTTTTTAATACTTTGTCATTGAATTTTCATCTTATTTCAGTAATGTCAGTTAATTTTTAATTAATATTGGATTTATCGACGCAGGCAGATTTTGGTTTTTTCTTATTTTATTACTAGCGGTCGGCCGCGGATCCACCCGCGTGGATGTCGGTGAGCTCTGCAAAAAGCATACCCAGGAAAGACTCGGTCAGCAAAATGATTCCCAGGTCAATTCACAGACTCCTACTCTAAGGATCTAAACACACTAGGCTGAATTACGCTGACGTAAATTCCACCGCGTTCAAATCCATACAAAATATGGGCGTAACGCGACAGACGACACACTATGCCGAAATTCCGTCGTGAGCCAAATTTCCGTCGAGCCGAGTCGAGCGTTAAGTTCGGCAGCGATTCGACGATAATGCATGCACGGCGGTATAGCAACACATTACTCACTATACGCGACGGAATTATCAAAACCGGACATAGCAAATCCAACCTTATCTCCAAAGTGTTAACGCACACATTACATCTGAGAATTTTGAATACTCACTTACGCGCGCGTTCGGCAACGGAAACTACGCCGCGAAATTTCGGCACTTCGCGTAATTTATAGTGTGTCGCATCAGACGTAGGCGGCTGAACGTAATTTCGGGCACGTAAAATACGCCGGCGTACACTAGGCTGACTAGTGTGTTTAGACACTAACATCGACGACGCAGTGGCTGCACTCTGCACAGATTGTCTTCCTCCCGCACGCGCACCCGCCTTAGTGACGCCAACTATCGTAATAATTTAATTTCGCCTTTCAAAACCAAATGTCCAATTTTATTCATTCAAAGACCAAAAATTATCTACATAAACTGTACTTAGTAATTGAATAACTTATTTTGATAAGGATTAAAAGAATGAGTAAAATAAATGCGTTTAAATGTAGTCCAAAGAATTTCAAAATTTTTAAATAAAAAAATGGTTATTGTGCCTCACTCGACATAGATAGGGTATAGTGTGTCGCGGACTTTTTCGTAGATGTTTCTAAGTTCTACAATTATTTAGAAATTTATGGTTCTATCTTTTATTTTAGGCAGCGTACGTAAAATAAGTAACTTTTCTGGTTGATTTTTTTACACCTTGCGTCCGAAGAACCCAAATATCTTACAGTACCCTATTTTTTTCCAAAATAAAATTCAGCCTATGTTCAGCAAAAATAATGTAGGATTCCAATGGTAAAAGAATTTTTCAGTAGTTTCGGAGCCAAACAAGCAAAAAATCAAATCTTTCCTCTTTATAATATTAGTGTAGATTTATTGTTCTATTTAATATTAAAACTGCAAGTTATATACATTATACATATTTAGAATCAGTGTTTAAAATCCTTTATTTTGATACCCCACTCGATATGCTTGGTAGATTTTTTTTTACCTCACAATATGGCGTCAAACATCCACCATTTTGCTTTTTTCTTAATTTTACTTATCCTAGAACACTCGGGCTATTAAGACAAATCTAACGATACCTCAAATGTGAAAATCCGTTTAGCCGTTCTGAAGATACGAGGTAATAAAGAATATTACATACATAGAAGATACGTGCTAAACACATAACCCTCCTGGCAGTCGGGTAAAAAGAAACATGAATTGTCGAGACCAGAAGTACTTATGAACGTAATGCCGCTTCTTGAACTCAAGCGCCAGTCATGCTTGTGCCTTCGGAGCTTGAGGTGGTTGGCTGCGTCGCTGCGTGTTCCCGCTAAAAACGTAAGCATATCGTCTCGGTGACACCCAACACTTTTCTTTACATTTCCGGGATTCAATTTATCATGTTAATTGAACTAGCTAGAAGTATTAATTTATTTTCTTACAAACACTTTTAATAATATGTATAAGTATAGATATCGGTATAATTATCATAGGTGTCAAAATATTCAACGATTTGTCGCAAATTTTCATATCGGTGATTCTGTTTCGGTGAATTTAGTGACCTATTTGGTCACTGATATGAAAAAAATCACGGAAATAGTGACTCGGTGACTTTCGGTGACCTTCGGTGACAATAGTTTTCATATCGGTGAATGCATTTTCATCTCGGTGATTTTAAAAGTTGTTTTATACAGAAACTGCGAAATCTTAAAAAAATGTTAATAAATAAAAAAGAAATATGGTGCTTCTTACTGTTTTATTTTTTTGAGCTATTGTATAGCTTTGATCGCTTTTATCAAAAAATTCCGTAACGAAAAACACCTAACATTCGTCTAACGTCGTTTCAGTCAATATTTGTATTTTTTTAACTTTTAATATTTATAAGGACACAATATTTACCTTTCATTTTATGAATAAGAAACTCAGAACTGATAATTTGACCTCATGTAGTTTATTAGGATTACCTAAAATATTGACTTTTGTTGATTTTGTTTATTAGTGTTCTGTTGATAAGCAAAAACAGTACGAGATAATATAATATGATTATTTAATATTAGAATTTAATGAATCCTATCAAAAAGTAGTTTTGGTTATAATAATTTTAGAATAATAGTTACTCAATTTTTACTTTAACTGTATAATTTAAGTATATTTTTATAACGAAAAATTTTAACTAAGCACTAGAAGATACCTTTTCGTGAAGTTGGTGCGTGGTAATTTTTATTCAAAGCAAATGTGTCAATTATATCCCAGTATTAATGTATTTTGTTATTTGTAATTAAAATCGTTTGTAACATGATTTTTTTTTAAATAAAATACATTGTTCTAACCACAGACATAGATCAAGATAGATACCGCATGTGTATGTACTTCGCGTGAAATATCGCGTTCCCAAACGACGAGCAATGCTCGTCTTTCATAAATCGGAATTTTAATAAAAATGCCTCAATGCCTAAAATGGCCGTATTGATCTGTAGAAATTCAAATAGAAACATTGGCCTTGATAAAGGACACGTTTCTTATCATCGGTACGTCACGGAGGTAAAAGAATTGTGCAATTATAGCTGATTTCGTGATGGATTTTTTGTGATGGATATGGGCTATGTTTTATTCTGAAAAATATTAGAGATAATTTCGAAAATTGCAAAAGTGTAACCCAAAGTGTCAAAATTTTTCCATAAAAATACATTATTTCGCTTGTTTTACAATCACGCTGTAGAGATCAACTACGTTATCATGGCGCGCCCCTCCAAAATTCAAAACGTTTGAAGTGCGTTGTCAAAACGTTTGAGGTGCGTTGTCTTGCGCGGTAGGCTAGTTATGATTAGTTGACCAATAAATCTTGGTAATAAGTGACATAATTATTATGTGTACTGTAATTGGTTGAATGCTTACTACATACAAACTCTTTCATAAGGATGTGACTACACACATTGAAACAGTCATTTGGAGGGGCGCGCCATATTATCGTAGTTGATCTCTATACAATTTCGGTGAATTTACATTTCGGTGAATTTTGTTTTCATCTCGGTGACTGACTTTTTCATCTCGGTGACTGCTAAAATATAAACGTGTGTGCTACGTTTGTTTATTATTTAATTTTTATGTCATTAGTTTCGTAGTCATAAAACATTAAAATTGAGAGGAAACTTCGGTAAAAACTCAAAAAAACATGGAAACAAAAAAGTTCACCGAAATAAAAAAAATATGGACATGTTGAAATTCACCCTATAATAGCATAATAACTATAATAGTGCAGAAGTTAAACCAAACAATGATATCTATTACCAAATATATAACTGTTTCAGTTACTTTGCTTATTATATTCAAGTAAATATCAATAGCATTAGTAATTATTGCGATGACGATTCACATTATATTATACTTGATATTGTTTTTCTTGTTTTTCTTGAATGTTGCTACAAAAGTTCTGATATTATTGGTAGTAAGATTTGGCATCCCTATTTATTAACAAACAATAACAATAACACAGTTTTACTCTCGTATTTTTACAACTAATAGACAAAACTCAACTCGCACAAAAAGATCGATCAAAACGTATAGCTCTCAGCTTACCCGCTCGGGGAACTATCATTTTGTCCATATGGATTTTATCCTTCAGGGATAGAATGAAAACATCAATGTTATTGCGAATAAAAATGGGAGAAAATATATTGAAGGTCTAGAGATCACGTGTGCCCAACAATTGTACACGTGGCTCTGAAAAAACCTCTACAGCTGCCGGCCTAATCAGCATACTTTTAAAGGTTTCTTTCTGTACTTGCACGTGGAAAACTTTATATTTACTTTGCTGAAAACAAATTACACGGCTCAGGTCGTATTTTTTATGTTTTCTTAATAAAAGGTGAAAGGTAAAGTTATTACCTGATGGAAAACGATAGCCGATAGGATTTGCAAATTGTCGGCCTTAGCAGTATGTTTAATTTAGTATTGTCAGTATTACAAATATACTGCCATGATAATATAGATGTTATAGAGGTGGCAATGGGAAAAATATTACTAAGATTCGAAAAAGATACTAATAAAAGGACTAATACTATAAATGCGAAGGTGTATCTCTCTGTCTGTCTGTTATCTCTTTAACCCCAAACCACCGAACCGATTTTGCTATGGAGATATTTTGAGTCGCAAGAAAGGACATAGGATAATTTTTATCTCGGAAAAATGTATGGTTCCAGGGCGATAAACGAATTTATTTTGATGAATTCGCTACAAAGACGACTACGGCAAGGCGGCCACATTCCTTTTTTTTTATTTGGTAAAATATTCGATTTCAAAATTTAATTTTGAATACACCAATCCGTTTGAAATCGCTTTTAGCAAATTCCAATCGTACAGGTGATTTTTTTTTTGTACTCAAAAACAAAAAGTTCAGGTGCGGCCCGTTTGATTCATACATCTGCAGCGAACATCAAACAAAATGCACACCAGAGAATAATAACTGCAAACTTAATTTGGCCGGATCATGCGAGGTCTTCAAAGCATTGTTAAGGGTATTGCATTACAGATCTCCCCGGTCTATTGTTATAGCTTCAAAGTCAACATCACAAAGACTAGCGCTAATTTTGACTAATTGAACGGTAACAATGGACTGGACATGGATATTAGATATCCATTATGTTTGTCATACGAGTATATTATTATACTTTTATAATTATAATAGTTAGGTATAGTGAGTGCGGCAAAGCGCGCCTACCCGGTAGATTGGTAATCTCCAATAAAGCTGTATGGAATTATAGTTATACGTCTAGCTGTCCCGGCAAACGTTGCTTTGCCATAATATAAAGTATTTCGCCCGGATTATTTTATTGAAGTAACTAAATAAGTGTGTCGCCATGGCAACGTCGATCGCTATCTCGTCGCACAAACAATGGTCGCCGTCAGTCTCAGGTTGTAATGATTTACTATTATTTATTCAACAAATACACTTATCAATATATAAAGTGCCTAGTAGCCGATTGTCAGACCTACTGAATATGCATATACAATTTGGTAAAAATCAGTAAAGCCGTTTCGGAGGAGTTCGCTGACTAACATTGTGACACGAAAATTTTATATAGAAGATGGCGCACTTGCCGGGTAGGCGCGCTTTGCCACATTCACTATAATATTTAATATGTAGTTGATAACTAACATTTAATATGTTTTCCCTTGTGATTATAGCAACCTCTACATTTTTCCATGTAAGTATATAAAAAAATAACATTTTATATTCTTAGTTACTTACTTCATCAACTTCTCAACTATGACTTCTCAGAAAAAATAATCATATTAGGAGGCCGTTGCCGCCTGCAAATTAAAACATGCAACACATGAATGATCTCAAGCATCTTAGCAGTAAGAGCGCGGCTCTACAAGCGAAGGCCGATGATAACAGATAGAAACATTATAAAATAAACATTATATTAGTAAAATTTTCATATAGGAAATACAAAATAGAAACATGGAAGTTTGAGGCACAAGCTGTTGTGTGTGTGCAATATATCACTTTGTATGGCTTACTCAAGAAAGAAACATCCTAATTAATGGCTGGTTTTCACGTATTAAGTAGATAGGTAGTTAACTAAATTTTAACTTAATTTTAAGTTACTAAATGCATGTAAACACACACAATTTAGTAGCAAGTAGCAAGTTAAAATTTAGTTAAGTACTAAACACGGAAATTAGTATTTTGACTATTTTCTAGTTGGCAGGCAAGGATTGTCACTTGACACATTTCGGGCAGGCACTTCAAATGAAGTTAAAATTTAGTTACTACTTATCTACTTAATATGTGTAAACCAGCCCTTATAGGAAACTAGCTGACGCCCGCAACTCCGTTGCGCCAAAATTAGTTTATCGCGTGGGAACCGCACCTTTTTCCGGGATAAAAAGTATCCTTTGTCCTTTCGCGGGACTCAAAGTATCTCCATGCCAAATTTCAGCCAAATCAGTTCAGCGGTTTAGACGTGAAGAGGTAACAGACAGACAGACAGACACACTTTCACATTTATAATATTATGGATATATGGAAGTATGGATGTATGTTTTAGAATCCCACAAAAGCTATGTCCACAATATGCGCTTTCGACTTAAATTTTCGTCATCTTCTTTCATTCAAATTTCGTTTTGGCGCATTCAATAATTTGAATGCGTCAACGAACGCAACGCCAACTGTCATTTTTAATAACAAAGCGAAAGTCTTGGATACGGTCAGAGGCACGCGTCGCGGGCATGCCTCACGTTCGCTGTCGCATGCCCTTGACGAACAGAAAAAGGCACAGTGTGAACAAAGCTAATCAACCATTGATTACCATGATTATTATCATGTCGGTCGTGATTTCGGCTGAGTCTATAACCCAACAAAATTAAGTACATTCATCTGTAGAATCAATTACCCTGATAGCGCATAGCGAATTTCATCAAGAACCTTGTTTAATCTGAAAGCTCTTAAAGAATTTGATTAAACTATAGGTAAGTACGGCCTTTGACGGTAATTCCTTTGTACACATAATAATTGGCTCTAAGATTACTCGCCGTGACTTTGGGCCCTATTTACCTTTGAATAGGCTCGTCAGTCAATTCATAAAGGAGATTGGTGTGTTCTGAGGTTCCGTGGTTACAGTATAAAAGGGAAGGTATAGGACTTCAAATTAAATGGAGTAATTATACTTTGGGGAAGTTTATAGGTCTTAAAATATAAAGTTTTTAAAACCTAGGACCGCTTTTGGATATGGCACGACTATAATATTTGAGAAAAAAATTCATACTCCCCAATTTCACCTTCAGCTCAAATAGGTGTAGTGGTATAAATGAATTCATTATTTATTAAAACAAGTAACAAAGTAAAACAAGTACTCTTTGACCTAGATTACTATCTATCGCATGCTATATCGGCTATTATACAATAACTTGGTTAATTTAAAACTGGAACAGTGTAACTTTCTTGTCAACTTTGTGCTTGAACGAATAAAATACAAAACACAACAACACAAGCTTTGAAGATATATTAATATCGTAAAAAATATGATATAAATAATGTACTGCTGTTAGTAGACTATATTTGCACTATACTGTACTCGGCGAAACGTGACGGTAGCTGTCGTTGACTCCCTGTCAAAAACTTGTCATTTTCTATATAAAGCGTCTCCCAGACAGACGCGGCCTGCGGTGGCGGTGGCGGTGGCGCGGTCACTTGTATAACTTGAAAGTTCTAGGAACGACACAGACACACGCGGCCACACGGCCAAGCCATCCATCTGACCGCCACCGCCACCGCAGGCCGCGTCTGTCTGGGAGACGCTTAAACCGGAGTTGACAATGAAGTGTCGGATGTTTCGCCGAGTACGAGTATGTACAGTATAGACCGCCAAATCGGGCACACACACATTACCGTGTTATCAGATAACTTTATGCAACAAATAATAATTCAGTATCACGTCACACTAATTACATAGTACTATTAGAGAAAGAGACAGCCCTACGTTATTTGGTAGGGTTATCTGGAACCCTGACTCATTGACTCCATATAATTCGAACAAATTGGGCAGCCATATTCATCTATAAAACATTTCCTCTGATGGTACCTCAGATGGTACATTGGTATTGTGCAAAAGCTCGTGAAAATGTTTTATAAACAATCAAAAGCCGAAACAAGCGACACCATAAACAGAACATGGCTGTTTAATTCGAATCAATCAAAATAAAACAGTTCAGATTTGTTCAGGTATTCCTTTGTCAGGGCTTTACATTAAGAAACTTTTGTAATTACTGAAAATTATTCAGCTACAGGTGAAATACTACGGTCAAACCGACTTCGGTTTCCATTACGAGAACGAAATATCTCGTGATTGTTATGTAGACTTAGGGCCTTTTTCACCGCTTCCTGATAAGGCTATCCACCACTTAACTTGACACATAGAGTATGGAGAATCTGTCAAATAAGCCTATCGGGCACCTTATCAGAAAGCGGTGAAACAGGCCCTTATAGTTTTATTTGTTTGTAAATAGTATAGTTAGTAATAGTATAGTTGTATTTGTTTATAAAGTTTGATTACTATATTTTGATTCTTTTTTAATAAAATTCTTACAATTTCGTCGTCTTCTTCCATTATTTTCCTTGAACGCACTTTCTGTATGAATTAAAACGATGCGATCACAATAACTGAAATGGACATTATACTTTAAGTAACCAGGCATATTATTATAAAACCTTTTACAGTGTCAGAATATAATCATCATCATTTAGTTTAACTATGTCTATACTCTGCAGTCAATACGGTCATATATATTTTGTGTATAATTTTCAAATTTCAGGCATCCTAAAGCTAAGGCAAAGCTCGAAAGCGTATTTTGTCGATGTTGTTTTTTTCATTTGCGATAAGAATATCTAGAACATGTAGCCATGCAGGCGAGATCGGTCCAAGAGATAGCATTTAAAACACGTCATGCTGGGATGATAAATGATTTAGGGTTCTGCTTTTGATTATTTTGATTCGCTTTATTAACAAAGGTGGAGCTCCTATCTTGTTAATTCTCTATTATGCTCTCATTTACAACAGTACAGCGAAGTTCTTTAAAAAACTTTCAGTTTGGCGATCGAAAAAAAAAAACGATATATAATAATGCACAGCACGTACTCGTGGAAGGAAAATTATATGAACAAAAGATCCAAAAGTCGAGAATAAATATTGTATCACCACAATATATTTTCTCCGGCTAAGTTCAAATATGGGTTCGAATATATTATCTTCTAGCATACGTAGAGCACTGCTTACGCTAACATAAACTTATGCAATTTATTCTAAACGATATCCCCGTAATAATGCGTTCGCCTTGAATCAATAGCCGACAGATTTATGTAAATAAATAGCATGAGCGGAAACTATGAATAAAACGCTGCTATTATGCATTCGCTTTACGACATCTTAGCACGCCAACGTAAAAAATACGAGGGTAGAACAGTTTTAGTGGCACGCCAATAAAAACATACGACCTATTACTTTATCGCGGCATTTAAAAGTGTACCGAATTGCGAAATGTCAATTGTACGTCGAATTCTCAAGAATGATCCTCGGAATTGGATCGGGATTTCGGAATTTTAGAACGTACTCAGGCAGCGCGAGGTAACCTAATTTTATGGTACGCCGTCGGAATGGCGGGCCGACGTGTGGCGGTGTACGAAAACGATTAGATTCAATCCGATATAGAAAATTCAATATTAAAACAATCAATATGTTGGGGTGATCATTCAATAAAAATTTCATACATCACATTACGATGTCGACACGAGTGGGGACGTGACGTATGGTAAAACAATGTTCCTTGTGTGTTTTGGGAGTTGTCGTTTTTCGATTTATAGAAATTTGTTTTGGTCATATTCCTAAGATAATGATTGTCGAGCGATTGCCTGTTACTGTAAGTACATTTTGTAAGCATATTATTGATTTATCTGGAATTTTTATTTATGCATATTGCATAATGCAGCTAGGTCAACTATTTGAACCAAAATCTAGATCCTTGATCCCATGAAGGTTGCTAATCATACTAGGAATAGATAATAATAATAATAATTATATTATATAGCTTGATAATTTCAAGGTGTGTGATATGTATACCACACCCATAACATGTTATTAGCTATTTAGAAAATCTTGACAGAGCCTCATTTCATAAAATGTTTGGTCTATATTATTTTAAGCGCTTCTTATCAAGGAAACAATACACAATGCCAAAAGCATATTTGGTAATTGACATATAGTTCATTGAAATATTACAATTTTAGGACCGAATATTGCATTTATTAGAGGACGCAATTTTATTTTTGGAATATGTAGGGGGGGTCAATAGAAGCTTAACCTCAAGTTTGTGGGGTCGCCACTCTTGTCCCCGGCCGCCATCTTGAAAAAAGGGCTGACATCACTATTTTCGTGATATCTCGGAAACTATAAGTTTTACAAAAAAAAATGTAAAAACTTAATTTGTTGCAAATTATTTTTCCTACAAATATGTTCATTTAAATTTTTACGCTAAATTAAAAAAAAAAGTTATAAGCAAAAAAGTGATAATTTTTTTCTAAAGGTTTATTATCGCTCTTTAACTTTGTTTAATACATTTTACAATAAAATTACCTTAGACCAACCTTGTAGATGATCTTTTGATAAAAATATCCCCCATGAAATTAATTTTCTCATGAAATTAATTTTCTACAGATGCAAAGGAAACTGTGAAAGCATGTGTGGCTGCAGAAAAGCAGGCATAAGATGCTCTACAGTATGCCCACTATTCTGTAAAGCATTTCAGGCCTGCTTTTCTGCAGCCACAGTCTACAGTATGCCTACTACACTACATAAATATATGCAAACTATATTATAGTATGCCTACTATACTAGTCCGCACATGACTAATATACTATAAAGCATTTTAGGCCTGCTTTTCTGCAGCCACACACGATTCCACAGTTTCCTTTGTATCTGCAGAAAATTTTATTCATGGGATCGGGGTATATCTTTTTCTCAAAAGATCATCTACAGGGTTAGTCTAAGGTATTTTTTTGTAGAATGTATTAAACAGAGTTAAAAAGTGATAATAAACCTTTTCAAAAATTTAATCACTTTTTTGCTTATAACTTTTTAAATTTTTAATTTAGGGTAAAAAGTTATATAAGCACATTTGCAGGCAAAATAATTTGCAACAACTTATGTGCTCACAATTTTTTTTAAGACGTGTAGTTTCCGAGATATCACGAAAATAGTGTAGTCAGCCCTTTTTTCAACTTGGCGGTCGGGGGACAAGACCCCACAAACTTGAGGTTAAGCTTCTATTATATAACTACTAGGAAAACACGCTCTACATTTTGGTCCTAAAATTAGAGATATCAGATATTTTATATACTACCTTTTCTGTGATCATAGACAATTTAACCCATCAATCCCCATAAGATCATCGGTGATCGCGACAACAATTATAGAATAACAATAGATTTCCAAGAATCCGCGATCGAAAGATTAAAGGCCATTCATAAAAATCTAGTGCTCGAAGTGCCTGTTGACAGGCTCAAACTGTAAAATCTCGAGCCTACACACAGGAACACGTGGATTGGGAAACAACGCAGTATTTCCTTATTTCCCTCCAAATTTCTCCGTTACGAACGGGACGGGAACACGGTTTTTAACTTACTCAACATTTCGTTGCAGGTGCGACGACGGTTTAATGCAGGCTTCACTGGAAACATTTATTATTTTTTACTGGAACTCACTTGTTTCTTTTGCGGTAAATAGCGCACTACGTTCACATTGTAGATGGGTAGAGCTGAGTGTTTTGGAAACGACGAAATGAGGCACTATTTTGATATTATACACGTCTTCATAGGACATTTTATTGGAAAAAAATAACCACGTATGTTGTATGTAACTTGCAGATGCCGTGCAATTTTACGGTAACTTATAGCTTGAATGTTTTTTCCCTAATAGTCCGGGGGACACACCGAAAGTTTATGGAAGAAAATGCAATTAACTATCAGGAGAACACTGCAATTTTTAAAGTAATACAACTACAATTCATAATACATTATATTTAAAAGTAATAAAAGTTTTAATTGCACAGGTTCGTGACTGTTTATATGCGAAATGTCTGTATGTACCTACAGTGAAAATATCAGTAACAGCTTTTGATGATCCCCAACGTTAACTTGTATTAAACTTTACTTAACAACTTTGTTTGGAATTTAATTTGTATCGTGCGTGGTTTATGTACTCACTCGTTAAGTATACAGAGTGTTTACTGTTTGTTCAATGCAAAAGAACAATGTGGGTAGATATTTAACATTGTAAAAGTATTAGCTTTTTTGTTTAAAAAAAACGTGATATTATTGTGTATTAAATGGACATTAATCTAAGATTTGAAAAGCTGCAAAGCTAAAGTGTGTTAAAATCCTCAATTCCACGTAACTTTTTAGGATTCCGTAGTCAACAAGGAACCCTTATAGTTTCGGTTTATATCCGTCCGTCTGTCCGTCTGTCCGCCTGTCCGTCCGTCCGTCCGTCTGTCTGTTTGCCTGTCTGTCTGTCTGTCTATCTGCGGTTTTGCTCAGAGACTATAGGACCTACAAAACTGTAATTTGGCATGAATATACAAATTAATGATGCCGACAAAATGGTATATAAGATCTTAAAAAAATATTTTTGGAGTTTATTGGAGTTTACTCCTTAGGAATCGATTTTCATATTATATAAGGCGCCCGGTATGAGAAAAATCCGAGGGGTACTAACAAGTAACGAAAATGTGTCACGTTTTTGGTGCGCACCTTTAGTGCGCAACTTTCTAACTCGGCTGTGAGCGTATTAAGACCATAAAGGTAATATACCTATCGGAATATTATATTATATTATTATATAATTTTGTTATTATATTATATTATATTCCGATAGGTATATTAACTATATGATTAAGACGTACATATGGTATGCTGTATAGACTATACCTATATATATATATATATATATATATATATATATATATATATATATATATATATATAAGCTAAAAAGCTTATCACTTGAAAATCGTACATTTTGCTGCAGAAACTACACCAAACACACTTTCGCTTTAATATATATATATATATATATATATATATATATATATATATAAGCTAAAAAGCTTATCACTTGAAAATCGTACATTTTGCTGCAGAAACTACACCAAACACACTTTCGCTTTAACAATATAAGTATGAATAAGAGAGAAACGAAATAGAGCAGAAGGTTTTTATGTCAGGGGGTTAAAGTCATACGATTTTCACTTTGTGCGAAGACAAAGCGGGGTTGAACTGCCATCAATATGATGAGGCTCATCAACGCGTGCCAAAAACCCTTCCCTCGAAATCATTAATTTACTTAATGAGCTAAACGTATAATGAACCTTTGTTTCGCTAACCAGACTGCGACGGCATTGTTTTATGCCGAAAACCGTGTCAAGTTATTGCAGCTCTTGGTCTGGTGTCTATTCTAACGCTAATCTCACTCTTATACTTACTAATATTATAAATACGTGTGTTTCTGACTGTCCGTCTGTCCTCTCTTGACGCTTGGCTGTACCGATTTAGATTAAATTTTTATTGTAGAAAGTGTACAGTGTCTGCAATAAACAAATTTCGGTGCAACGGGGTTGCGGGCATTAAAATTCTCGTGTCAAAGTCCTCTGAAACGGCTGGACCGGTTTATAAAATTTTAGGCCTATAAAAAAGGAAAAGTCATATTAAGTGCCTTTATATTTAGACCAAAATTACCCCTAACATTCTTATACGACAGCTTTGACGAAGGTGGTCTGATTTCAAAAAAACTGTCACTGATGTCCCAGACATTGTTACAGTATTAATAAAAAGGGAAGGTCACCCTATTTTCACCATTATACTTCTATTTTTACACCTGTAATGTATTTGTTTACAATTACATAAATGGTGGACTGAACGATTCCACTTGGAGTTTGGATCGCGTCTTATTGAATTATAGCCGGGCGGTACGTGAGCGAACTTTGTCCGTGATCGGGCCATCGATGTTTGCCAGGACATGTGCCGGGTATAATCGATTCCCGAACAATCGAGTCGCCACACTCGTGTGTGTTTTCAATCGATTATTTTTATTCGTCCTAAGTATGCATAGGAAATTCTACTTATGGTATGTGGATGTATCTATACTAATTTTTACCATTAATTTCATGCGGACGAAGCAGCGGCTTCGTTTGTGCCCCTGCCCTGGCTTAGGTAACTTTGACTTTACTGAACTTACGGGTAGTTAAAAATGCATAGAATTATAACGTAACAATGCTTCTTAAAATGGATTCAGAGATTGCCCCTATTAAGTAAAAAAACTCAAAAACTTCTTATACAGGGTGTAACAAAAACAAGTGATAATACTTTAGGGTGTGTACGTCTTCCCTGTAGAGAGTTCACTGTGAAAGTAGCAGCGCTGAAAGACCAACATTTTTTTTCACTTTTGTATGGGGAAACTCGTGACGCTCGGGCCCTTGCCCATACAAAAGTGAAAAAAAAATTTGGTCTTTCAGCGCTGCTACTTTCACAGTGAACTCTCTACAAGGAACACGTACACACCCTAAAGTATTATCACTTGTTTTTGCTACACCCTGTATAAAGTATGGAATAATTCCAAATGATAGTGGTATAGTTTTTTCAACACGAAATCCTTCAATATACCTCACTGAGCAATAATTTTCTGAAATTTTAAATTGAAATGCGAGTAAACAATGCATAAAAGGAATGAAAAAAATTATATTTCGAGCAAATTTAATTTAACACGAGCCCAGTGCCTATTAAGGGCCGAGACACAATAAGTGAAAGGGTTCCTTTTCAGACACCTTGGCTCTAAAAAATTGAGGTAATGGAACGTGAATAACAATTTGGCCGTTGGGGGGCAGATCGGAAGAGGGAGGGGGGGGGACAGATTGATGGTACTCGTTTGTAGCATCTGTCGTTTAAGTGAACATCGATTATACTACACCTTTGTATTTTTTCTGTTTTGTTTACTTTCCTTGTTGTATTGTAACACTTTCATCACAACGTATAGACTAGATCAAGTACTCAACGATTAAACACAAAATAGAACATGAATTTGAGTAACTATTCGAGTGACCTACAATATTTCCTTTAAGCTCATAATATTATGCATATGATTAAAAAAATAATTTTCATCATCGAAAAAACTTTCTTTACGTATATTATGGGTGAGCTTGCGTGAGGTAGTCACATGACCCAATGTTTGCTTTAAGTAGGACAATAATAATTATTTATCTACCTAAAGATCTTTATATACTGTAGATCATAATATACATAATACACGAAATGTCTAAACTACAGCACGAACTAAAAACTTTACACAGTGCTAATGTATCTTTAATGACTTCAAGAGAGGTAAAGACGTAAAATTAATATAAGTACGGCACCAGTAACCCGCATGTAAGAGAGCACTTATGTTCCCATTTTACAATCCAATGCAGTACACGAATGTTTTATAGATTGCTGCATTCCGTACCGCAGTTAGTTACATAACTTTCCTTTTTAGGGTTCCGTACCCGAAGGGCAAAACGGGACCCTATTACTTAGATATTGCTGTCTGTATGTCTGTCACTAAGCCGCATCTCAAGCAATAGCTAAACAGTTGATTTTTTTTAAATTTTGATATTTTTTTTGGGCTATAACAAATACGGGAAACAAATGAAATATGTATTTGAGGGGGCTCTCACACAAAAGCGTATTTTTCTCTTTTTGTGCTCGATATTTATAACGGCAAAAGGACTTAAAACATTTACAAAATATTAACGGCCGTATGAACAAAAACTTAGCGAGGGTTTTAATTACGTTTTTACTATGTTAAAACCTGTTATAAACGCTCGCAAAGTTTTTATTCAGACGACCGTAAGTTAATAATAGAGAACAAATTCAATTTCCTTTTACTTTTTTTTGCCAGATATTAAAAAGGCCACCAGGTAGCTTGAAATATTGTTTACCGAGTCAATTGTACGGAATCCCTCGTGCGAGAGTCCAACTCGCACTTGGTTGGTTTTTTTAAATATTTTACGGTCAATTTATTGTTTTTGACGCAGCGAGATAGGACGCCCGTGTGGAGTCTTTATTTGTAGGCGATTTTATGTCTTGGACGTATAAGATTTGGTCGTAATTCCTTTATATATTAGAATTTTGTTGCCTTATTATACTCGTGAAAGCCTTTATATATTTTAATAAAAATATAAAAATGAAAGCAGTGTTACAATCCTACGAGGAAGCGTGATCAAATTAGAATAATTAATTCCGTCATTTTTTTTTAAATTCACATTTCCTATTAGGAGACCTACATTAATTATTGTTTTGCACTTCCTTTTTTGCACGTCCTCCTGTCAATGTCATGCATGATGCAGGCCGCGTGGATGGCATTGCCTGGACCAGGAATCATTTTGCATGTGGACGAATAATTA
Source organism: Lysandra bellargus (assembly GCA_905333045.1). NCBI lineage: Eukaryota > Metazoa > Arthropoda > Insecta > Lepidoptera > Lycaenidae > Lysandra > Lysandra bellargus. The sequence continues at coordinate 10,336,930 of HG995319.1, read as the reverse complement.
TAAACTAGAGATCGCCCAATATCTGATCGAAATTCGACCTCAAATAACATATTTTCAATTATTTGACAACAGGCTTCAACCATAGATAAAAGAGTACAATTCGTGTGTTTATTTATTTACAAATTATGCGAGCCCTAGAACAATTTTTTTTCTGATTACTAACAAGCAATTTTTTTGTGAGTAGTTTATTTTGATAAGACGAACAACATTTTTTTTGCGATATTTTATGGAAAGTGGTGGCTAACAGAGATAGAAAGGATTACTTTGAATTGATGGTCCTAAAATATGGACTGTTTTATTTGTAGGACAATGTTACTCTTAAATTATATGACTATTAATCTATCAATATACAAAAAATTTGCTCGTTAGGGTTCCGTTATAGGGTTCTGTAATCAACAAAACTTGGTTGACTACTGAACCCTAAAACGGAACCCTATCAAGCTGATCTTTTGTATATTGATAGATTAATGGTCATTTTAAGAGTAACATTGTTTTATAAATGAAACAGTCCATATTTTAGGACCATCAATTCAAAGTATGAAATCCTTTCTATCTCTATCAGCTACCACTTTCAAGATTTATCGCAAATAAAAATGTTGTTCGTCTTATCAAAATAAAGCTACTCACAAAAAATTAGCTTGTTAGTAAAAGAAAAAAATTGTTCTAGGGCTGCCGTACTATTTAGGCTTGTCAATAAAAATTTCCTAGTTTGTGTGTTGCAGTGTGTGTAATGTTTTATTTGTTAAAAAAGTGTATGATAAAAGTATAATTTCAAAAGAATATTAGCTCGATACACTCCTTTACCATAATATAAACTATAACTGTGCAAAATTTCATTTGAACCTATGTTTCGGAATTTTTGTCAAAAGGGATACACAATATATTAATTATTATTATTATTCTCTATTCAGTCGAAACAGTCAACATAATTGAAGATGTGACTCGAAGAACACGATGACAGTAAAATAATTGCCGTCTTTTTGGATAAAATATGAAAGCTTTAGGCGCTATTTCCACTGACGCGGAGCGGAGCGGAGATTTCGAGCATGGTGATTGGTCAATTCGGCACCGCTAAGCTTCGCTCCGCGTCAGTGGAAACGCGGCCTTAGGGCCGGAAAATGATTTGAAATAAAAAAAAATGTGCATTTTATGTGTAGCCAGATACATTAGCCAGGTGATGAAGTAGATAACTAACACGATTTGTTCAAACTTCAAATTATATAAATATGGGAAAAAATGAGTAAATGTCCGTATGATACAAAATATTGGTTATCATGTTCTTTATCTCACGTCTTAAATTACGTTTTCATTTGCAAAGTTTTAATAAATGATTATCTTTCGACTTTCGTGTATGTTTCGTCGGCAACCAGCGACCACAGAGTTGCGTGTGAACAACCGTTGCCGTAAGACTTGTATGCTTTCACGCCACATTCGCATTACATTTTTGTTTGAATTTTCTGAATTGGTAGTTTTTATTATTCTTTGTTGGTAGTCCATAAAATGGTAAATTTTTTAAACAAGTCCTAAAAATATTCAAAAATCCATTCATACTTAGATCGTTAAGTATGAAATTAATCCATTCATACTAGAAGGTTGAAAATGTGTTATGAGTACCTACGTAATAACCATAATAATACAATATTATCACATAAAATATTAACACAACGAATAACTATTCAATATTTTGTCTCCTGACATTGTGAGCATCACATGACAGATAGCTAAATACTTTGATTACATAAATAATTTTATCAGTACGGGCAATGATGTGTAGCAACAAGTCACAATATTCAATTACATCAAGCACGTAAAAGATCGGACGTTATAAATGCCAATGTCAACAAATTGTATTAAGCACAGTAGCAGAAGGGAAACATAAACAAAGGGGGAAGAAAAAACACAATTAGTGAGCTTGTTGGAGTAGCCATGCAAGGTTGCTTCCCCTGAGGCCAGGGACATGCACGCTCATGTGTTAAACAAATGAATTGTTTGCATTAAATTAATAGAATTGATTCGTAGATTATTTTGCTAGGTTCCCGTGGTTATATTTGCATTATGATGACGGTGTACTTTTTAACATGCTTTATTGACTTGGAATGTATCTATGTAACGGAATCTTTGAGCACGATTTTTACCTATATCCATCAGCAGTCTAATTAATTCGAAACTTTGCATAGCTACGTAATAATTAAGAGCCAATGAAAATACAATAAGTTGTTGAAATTTAAGAAAAAAAACTTAAAAAAACATTTTTAGTTTTTTAAACTATTACTTATTAATTATTATTATTTGGGATGAAAAAATACCCTAGATGTGAACATAAACTTTGTGAAGTAGTAATATTTAAATATCTGGCCCATTTAATGTTAATTAATCTGTCTCGCGACATTTTCAATGTGTTAGACGAAGACAAGAAGATCTTGTAAAAGTTAGTAAGAAGGTTAATGTTTATCTTCATTCTATACTCTAGGGCAGTGTCTCACAAACTTTAAGTGTTCAAGGTACATTAGCTAGGAAAGTACAAAATATATATTTTGGAGTTACACCACAAATTAATGAGTTAGTGTTTACTCTGAGCTCCCACCCCTCCGTCGATCGTCCTGCGATGTCCCTATTCTGGCACTTAGCACTAGAATTAAGTACGATGACATTTTCCGAGGCACACTGAATTTCCGTGGTCAGTCCACGGAAATCCAGTGTGCCGCGGCACACACTTTGCGGATCACTGCTCTAGAGCAGTGTTTCCCAAACTTGTCGGGACCGCGACCCATTTACAAGATAGTTTAAAGTTCGCGGCCCACCTTGTGCCATGAAGACAAAAAAGCAGCAGTGTGTTGCTGCCGCAGCATTTACATGTTAATTCTTATCGTAGTTCACACTTCACCACCATACCATCATCGTCAGCCTACTGATGTTCACTGCTGGACTTGGGCCTTTTCTAAAGCTCGTCACCACACCCATTTCAATTAGGAAAGGTACGTAAGTACGACAATATTTGTCCTATAGTTTCAGGGCCCACCCAAAATCTATCCGCGACCCACCAGTGGGTCGCGACCCACACCTTGGGAAATACTGCTCTAGAGTATCTACTAATAAATGTAACACGTATACATTCTTTATAAAATTCCAATTTGATGTTTCCCTTAACACTACAATGTTCACATCAATTATTAAATAACATTCAAGAAATAAACTGAAATCATTGAAGTAATTGCAATATTAATTTTCGTTTACTTAAAAAGTTTCAAATAAAACAGCAAAGGCACTATTACTGCTGTAAATTTTATTAATAATTGTCACTGTGACTCGAAGATTTGAAGTTCACATAAAGTTCACATCTTGAAGTTTTCGATCGCTTCTAGAAAATTCGCAGGACCGTTAAAGTATTGGTTGACATTCCACTTCGACTCGAGCACTTTTGACTTGCTTTTATTTATATTGAGCTGTTCGGGCAAATAACAAAAATTTCAGAACATTTTATTAGGTACGTGATTTCTCAATGTATGTTTGTGTAAGTTCATAGCAAATTTTATATATTTGCTATTAAAATATTAGCCTATGCCTTTCATAAATTAGATTCTGTCTTACTAATCTAGATAAAAATTAACTTTAATTGGCAAGATGGAACCAGATTTCTTTCCGAATTCTTTGACCAATCTAACCCATTATGAAAATTCCTTAAATCTTCTACTTGATTGATAGAATACCTAATTTCTAAAGTATTTGACCGACTGCCATTTAATGGGAATTTTTCAAGTTTTGAACTTCAGTCTTTTAACGGTTCAAGTTATTTTCAATGTTATCCGAGCATAGCGCATTCCAGTCTTCTCCAAGTTTTAGAGGGCAAGTTTTCTATCGTTATTCAAGAATTTTTCGCATTATTGTACCTTTATTATTTTTTATACATATTTCAATATTCTTTTATTGAAATTGAAAATCTTATTTATGAAATACAATATTTGTACAAATTGGAAAGGTCGATCGTTAAATTCGGACTAAGTAATCGGTGACCGGATTTGAACGGACTCTTCACACGGGATTCAGTAATGCACAATTATTACTACTCGTATGTCCGGTCAGCCCCCTTAGACAACTGGCAAAACGCTAACGTCAACGCTAACGCTAGCGCTACAAAATGTATGGATTTGACATTAGTATTCGCTAGCGAAGCGATGACTTATCAACCATTATTACCAATCGCATACATTTTGTAGCGCTAGCGTTAGCGTTAGCGTCAGCACTTTGCCACTTGTCTACATACACAGGTACCTTAGACAAAGTCCCTTTCGTTAAAAACGATGACAAAATTCGTTATTGACATGTCTTCGTCTGTGAAATGTCATTTAGCAATGACTTATGTCAAACCGCATACATTTTGATAACGAATTTCGCCATCGTTTTTAACAAAATATACTTTGTCTAAGGGGCCTGGGCCTGTAGAGAAGTGGCAAAGCGCTAACGCTAACGCTAAGTATGCGATTTGACATAAGTTATCGCTTCGCTAGCGAATACTAACGTCAAATCCATACATTTTGTAGCGTTAGCGCTAGCGTTAGCGTTTTGCCACTTGTCTACGGGGGCTGGTCGGACTGTAATCAGTTCGACCGGATTCGATCGGGCTCCACGTATACTTTATTAGAGGTCTTTATGCTGCTCAGACTTCTTTAGCATATTTATAAAACTAACATTACCTTGATAACATAAATATAAGATACTATAATTGTAATACCTACCGTACTATAATCACAAGAACCAATACCTGCACCTAGTGATCATAAAATTAAAAAAAATATATCACCACAGAAAGTGTCACCGTAAAAAAATGTTGTGTTGATATAAAACGCTGAGAAATATCGAAGGTATTCGCAAATGTTTCGAAGCAAAAAGGAAGTCGATACCGCGAAAAGCCAGTAAATAAGGATCAAGGGATTATTGGAAACGGGTTATTCAGTCCACATCAGCTGTGTATAGGATGTTACACGTACTTTCGCTTCTAAGCTTACACACTTTTGTATACAAAATTAGTTATTAAATCATTATTAAAATCCATACTCTTATTTTGCCAGTCTGTCTATCTGTCTGTTACCTCTTCACGCCCAATCCACTGAACCGATTTTGTTGAAATTTGGTATTGAGATGCCCTGAGCCCCGGGAAAGTGATATGAGAATTCTCAAAAAATTCGATATGTACGATTCAGTAGCATTACAATATTTTACATCTTTTAAATTTTAATGTAAAGTTACACAAAACTTGCGGCACTATCTCAAAGATAAGATAAGGTTTAAGTTTCTGTAAAGTTTAATCTGTTGGCCACTTAACTCAATGGTCTTGTAAAGTATGATTTTATCAATAATATTCGTTATAATAAAAATAGATTGAATATGAAATTGCAAATATTGGTACAGAGAAGGAGATATAATACAAATAAATAATAGTAGAGGAGGGGAGGGTGCTATTTGTGTAGTCACTCGAGCGTCATGGAGACCTAGTAGGTTTTTTACATTATGTAAAAGTGATAAAAAATAATAAGAGCGTTTTTTATTTTAGCGGTGGGTTCAGAAACTGCAGCCATTTTAAAGTTTAGAAAAAGAAAATATATTCAGAAAATTGCTTATTTAGGTAAATTATAAATATTTCAGACAACAAGGACTATTATCATTTAGTTTAATGCAAAATAAAATATCTGCGAAGTTTAGTTAGGAAAGTATGAAGGTTTATTTTTTATATTTTAAAATGTTCCTATAGGCTTACCTTACCTTTGAATCGTCAGTGCTTTTTATGAAGGCTTCTTTTGAGTATACTAAACTCTTAATCTGAAAGATCGGATAACATTTCAATATTCAAATTTTTTTTTAACTCACCACGTAAGAAATCTGATTTTGATTTCTATACCATGATAACAAGACACGTGTCGGAAGCCTATACAAGCTTAATCTAACACGCTCGAGCTACTCCCGAAATCCCCTCTTCTCCTCCCCTACTATAATAATATTATGTCAATATGTCTTTTATCCTTTGTCAGTCACAATATTACTGCAAAATATAATTTCGCCTTGTTACATAGTGAAATACAATATTATTAGTGATTATCTTAGGTATAAATAAACAAAAACAAACTATCTAACCTTGGTCGCTGCATCTATTAAAGTCATATAAGACACGAGGAAAACATTATAAAGTATCCTCAAATAATATTTGAGGACAAATAATATTATGCTTTATTATTTACTAGCGACCCGCCCCGGCGTCGCACGGGTATAAAATATATAGCCACTGAAAAAATGATTAAAATCGATAGTCTATGATCCTTCACGTGATCTACTTCTTATCTGTGCCAAATAACATAGTTTGCTCCAGTAGTTCGCGAGATAAGCGCTTTCAATTAAACACCCCCGTTTTTTCCACATTCTCCTTTTAGTCTTAGCGTGTTAAAATATAGCATATAGCCTAGCTCAATAAATGGGCTATCTAACACTGAAATAATTTTTCAAATCTGACCAGTAGTTCCTGAGATAAGCGCGTTCAAGTTAACCCTTTCAAATATTTTCCCCGTTTTTCAACATTTTCCTCTATTTCTTCGCTCCTATTAGTCTTAGCGTGATAAAATATAGAATACAGCCTTCCTCGATAAATGGGTTATCTAACACTGGATTGAAAGGATCATCAAAATCCGTTTCGTAGTTTTAAAGATTAAAGGGAACAAAGCGACATGAGGGAACAAAAGCGACTTTGTTTTATAATAATATATTGTATAGATATAGATTTTTGAGGGTACTCTTATGTTTTGCTAATATTAACATTTATTGGTTATACCAGATACCTACCTATACTATTAATTAAGTCCGAAATACAAGCGACGGTTTGATTTTCACCGAAGCAAAATAAATCCAATTTTAAATTTAATAAAGCTAAATTATTTACAAGCTCCAATGAGTATGTTGCTTGATAAAGTTAATTAAATTTAACATTTAACGTTTAATTTTGGTATACTCGTACGAAAAATATAAGCTGATTATATTAATGAGTAACTAACTATATTATGTGAATTGAGTATTACGCCATTATTGAAGTCAAACGAATTATATTCTATAATCGAATAAATAAAATATTTCAATATTTTGGTAATATTTTGTAGGAAATACCTTAGAATTTAGATACTATTTACTTTTTACCCGACTACGGCGAAGCAAAAAGGAGGGTTATGATTTTGGCCCGTATGTATGTATGTATGTGGGTATGGATGTTTGTCTGTTCCCTCGTAACTTTAAAACTACTTGTCCTATTTAGACAAATGAGGTGTTATTGGAAGCGTCTTGATTGTCCGCTGGTTATAGGCTATATGACTTTACGTAAAATTGGCTATAGCGCCATCTAGGCCACTTAAAGTATAGGACAAAAAAAAATGTTTTTCCTGACTATGTTGTGTGGGGTATCAAATGAAAGAACTTTGTTAGCACATTTCAAATATTTTATTAGCTATTTCCCACGGGTTTGCTCGCAATCACCTGATTATTGTATGAATTCATTATATCACTTCAATACAATACGAAACAATAACTAGTTATCCATAGCAACACCAATTCAAAGTAACTCTAAAATCAGTTAAAGGTGCTGTCGGGCACTACATTACTATATAGCTTTGCTTGCAATTACTTGATATTTGCATGAACTAATAAAAATTACTCATCACTCTCACTGATATGAGAATCGTCCGGAACTTGGACAATGGGGCCCAGCTCGAAATCGCGTCGTTAGTGTTGAGTTTTAAGTCGCCTGTTTTAGGAACAAAGTTATAAATTGAAAGTGAAATTATTGTACCCTAAACTAAACATATACTTTTTGAGTATCATTTGATTACCATGTGGTACCTGCACTCTCGCCTGAAACTTGGGGGGGCACAGCCCTCCCAAGCCCCCCTCCCTCCTGAAAATCGAAATGACGTCGTAAGTGTTGAGTTTTAATTCGCCTGTTTAAGGAACAAAGTAGGGAACAAAGTTATAAATTGAAAGTGAAATTATTGAACCCTACACTCCACTTTATGGTACCTGCACTCTCGGCTGGAACGGACAGGCTGATAGTTTATCTTTGTGATCGGGTCCCGTTTTTACCCTTTGAGTAAGGGACCATAAAAAGGAGAAAATTAACCATCTCCGTTATTATGCTATGCTAACGTGGACGAAATCGCGGGCAACAGCTAGTAAAACAATAAATAACTATAATTCATTTACTCACTAGAATCTAATAAATTGTAAAAAATCCTTATGGTCGTCGATCATTTGAGGAGTTGGGAAGGTTAAGAAATTTATCGAGCGAATCTTAGCCCCAAAATAATTGAAATAAAAATAAAGTTTAAAAAACCAAAAACCGACTACTAAAACGCGCTCTAAAAAGTACGAAACAAGAAAATAGTTTATAAGGATATGGAATTAATGTTTAAAGGATAGCCGTGGTCGTATGCCACCTACTATTATAGCAAAACAGATTCATTAAAGATAGTAAATGGGCATACATATTTTTTCATGAAATAAGGGGGCAAACGAGCAAACGGGTCACCTGATGGAAAACAACTTCCGTCGCCCATAGATACTCGCAGCCTCAGACGAACTGCAGGTACGTTGCCGGCCTTTTAAGAGGGAATAGGGTATTAGGGGAGGGTAGGGATGGGAAGGGAAGGGAATAGGGGAGGGTAGGGAAGGGAATAGGGTAGGGGATTGGGCCTCCGGTAAACTCACTCACTCGGCGAAACACAGCGCAAGCGCTGTTTCACGTCAGTTTTCTGTGAGAACCTGGTATTTTTCCGGTCGAGCCGGTCCATTCGTTCCGAAGCATGGCTCTCCCACGGTCTGCAGAAGAATCGCTCGAAATTATACATACACAAAATATAGTTTTGAATGGCTAATTTAAAATGCATCGCATTGCGTAAACGTCTCACGAGTCACGTTGCTATGTGAACTCGCCTTGATGCCCGGGACACACGAGGCTAGTTTTTCAAGCTAGGATAGCAAGCTAGTGTTAGTAAGCTAATAAAAATAAATAAAAAAATAGCTTGCTATCCTGGCTTGAAAAGCTAGCCTCGTGTGTCCCGGGCATATGGGTCCTGTACGTAGATGTACTATACGTAGATCACTGTATTGTACGTAGATCACTGCAATTACATAATGAACTAGCTGTTGCCCGCGACTTCGTCCGCGTGGACTTCAGTTTATAGTTGTTCCCGTACATCGATTGAATAGTTTACGCACAAATCATAAAGGTACATTTTGTGGGAACCGTACATTTTCCGCGAACACAATATATCCCTTGTCCTTTCCGAGACTCAAAGTATATCTATACCAAAATTCATCAAAATCGATTGAATAGTTTACGCGCAAATCATAAAAGTATATTGTGCGGTAACTGTACATTTTTCCGGGATAAAATGTATCCTATGTCCTTTTCCGGGACTCAAAGTATATCTACTTATACCAAATTTCAGCAAAAGCGGTCCAGCTGTTTACTTCTGTTTACAGCTCGTAACCAAGGGAAATATGGATTGATTTTTATTATTTAAAGACGTTCCGCGCAGCTTCGCCCGCGTAAATTAGATATTTCACAGACAAATTAGTCCACAAAAAAAAGCCTATGATCCTTTACGTGCTCTACTTCCTATCTGACCCAAACAACAGAAAAAAAATTCTAGTTGTTCGTGAGATTAGCCCTTTCAAATAATTTCCCCCGTTTTTTCTACATGTTCCTCTATTTTTAACCGACTTCCAAAAAACGAGGAGGTTATATGTTCGGCTGTGGATATATATATTTTTTTTATTATTATTATTTTTTTGTATGTTCAACGATTACTCCGCCGTTTGTGAACCGATTTTCGAAATTTTTGTTGTGTTGTATTAGGTTTCACTCCAATTTGGTACCATGTTCACAAAAGTGGTGACCTGATGATGGGATCCATGAGTAATCGAGGGAACTCCTCGAAATTTATATGGAAACATATGGTGATTTTGGTTTTATGAGAAGCATCCTAAACATATGCTACCAAAACGCAAGATTTTGCACCAAGGTATACTATGGTTCCGATGCTACTAAGAGAACTCCGGATTCCTTATAGATACAAGTTTGGGAGTTTAGTCGCTGTTTTAAGAACTGAAAGCATATGCTACTATGCAAATTACATTCATCATCATCATCATCATTACCACGTCAGGGTCACCAATGTCACCAAATTCAACCTTATCTCCAGAGCATAAGGCACACATTTGACATTACTCCTGAGAAGTTAAAGTTGCTTCGATAATGTAACATTCTGTCCCACTTCGCCGATATATTCTGGAAAACAACCTAATTTCAACCTTTTGCATTGCGTTTAGCGTTCATAGTATAATAACGCATCGCATCGCATATCTGCCAGGGCTGTCAAGCAAGCGCGCGGCGGCGCGGGCGCGGGCCGGGTACTATGCACAGAATACAAATTACTCACGGAGGTACTATGTGCGCTGCGTGTGCTTGTCGCACATGTCGAACGAGTGCCAGCCTATTGAAACTAGTCCGGTGACCGGCTACTTAGCACGTCACACGTGTTCACTTCGATTTTTTTTAATGATTGTTTAAAATTATCTGCAGGCTGCAGCTGATATTATAATATTTTGTAAGTGTGACTATAATAAGATACGTAGAATAATATACACGTATATTATTCTACGTATAGTACGCGTTTGCTTACTAGGTAACTAAAAAGAGTGAAATTATTATTTTTAACAAAAAATTAAAACCGACTTCCAAGGTAAAACAATAATAACATCCTTATAATATGAACTAAAAAGTATTAAATAATTATTCCTATCTAATAGTGCCTTTTTACGAATTCGGCTAAAACTCAACTATTTCTGTACTAAATCTTCATAATTTTGAAGTCGGTGCCAGTTCCAAAAGTTTCAAATATTCTGTCAGAGAACAGAAGATTCATCTGGTACCGACTTCAAAATGATGAAGATTGAGTACAGAAATAGTTGAGTTTTAGTCGAATTCGTAAAAAGGCACTATTAGATAGGAATAATTATTTAATACTTTTTAGTTCATATTATAAGGATGTTATTATTGTTTTACCTTGGAAGTCGGTTTTAATTTTTTGTTAAAAATAATAATTTCGCTTCTATTAGTTTTAGCGTGATAAAATATAGCCTATAGCCTTCCTCAATAAATGGGCTATCTAACACTGAAAGTATTTTTCAAATCGGACCAGTAGTTCCTGAGATTAGCGCGTTTAAATATGCCCTTTCAAATAATTTCCCCTGTTTTTTCCACATTTTTCTCTATTCCTTCGCTTCTATTAGTCTTAGCGTGATAAAATAGAACTTATAGCCTTTCTCAATAAATGGGCTATCTAACAATTCTATTCAATCAATTTCAATAAAAAATTCTAATCTATTTCAAATCGGAATAGTAGTTCCTGAGATTAGCGCGTTCAAATAAGCCATTTCAAATATTTTCCCCTGTTTTTTCCACATTTTTCTCTATTCCTTCGCTTCTATTAGTCTTAGCGTGATAAAATAGAACTTATAGCCTTTCTCAATAAATGGGCTATCTAACAATTCTATTCAATCAATTTCAATAAAAAATTCTAATCTATTTCAAATCGGAATAGTAGTTCCTGAGATTAGCGCGTTCAAATAAGCCATTTCAAATATTTTCCCCTGTTTTTTTCACGTTTTCCTCTATTTCTTCGCTTCTATTAGTCTTAGTGTAATAAAATATAACTTATAGCCTTTCTTGATAAATGGGCTATCTAACACTGAAATAATTTTTCAAATCGGACCAGTAGTTCCTGAGATTAGCGCGTTCAAACAAACAAACAATCAAACAAACAAACTAACAAACTCTTCCGCTTTATAATATTAGTATAGATAATCTAAGACAAAGCGACTTGGGAGGTTAGGCGCTGAAATTCAAGGCACCGATGAAGTACTTATAAAGCTTGGTATGCAATAATTACTTGTTCACTCACAGCGCGGCGGTGTGAAATGACTTCTTAAATTAAACTTCTGTTATTGTTCCAATTTTAAATATTTTCACTGTACCTACTTTATAATTTTAAGTTTCAATATAGAGAAATTATTCATGTCCTAGTAATTTTCTACTGAATCGAATTATTTTTCTTCATAGTATCCTATATAGAATTTAATTATAATGGAAAAACACAATATTTTGTATCATCTTTCAATTGTCTTCTCTCTGTATTTCTCAAAAGAATAATATTAACGGATAGCTAAAAAACTGGATGAGGCTATTCAATATTCATCCTATTATTTTAATAATACAATTAACGAAGTTGGCCATGCTCCATATAGGTCTCGACATTGCTAGCAAAAAACAGGAAAGAAAATTTGTTGTAGCGGCAAATGCGGATAAAGATGAATTTCGTCAATACTCAATAATTTAAATATCATCATTATACTTAAGTAATATATATTTTTAAGAGTCTATGCTGTCCCACTGCTGGACAAAGGCCTCCCCCAATATTAATGTTAAAGGTTTATTAGTAAATAGTAATATATAATATATGTTTATCGCGTTAGGATAAAATCTGTTATGAAAAAGACGTGAGTGGAAGAATCGAACAAGTAACATTTCGTAACATACGGACAATAACTAAATTTTTTCCCTAATTATATTAATAAAACTTGTAATTTATCTACTTCATAACCTAGCTAATATATCTGGCTACACATATTATCCATAGTTTTTCTATTTCAAATATTTTTTCCGGCCCTAAAGCCTCCATTTAAGCAAAAAAACGGGAAGTTTTTTCATGTTACTTACCTTATATTCTTCCTCTCACGTCTTGAATTATGATAAAATTTATTATAGAGTTATTCAAAATCAATTACTAATGATATGACAGTAATTTTGCACTTTTTATCTTAGGACTTAGTTTTTATAATATTATTTCAATGTAAACGGTAAATCACCTGTGTACTTTTAAACTTGAAAAGTCAAGCTAGCAGCTAGACCATCAACTTGAAATTAATTAAAGTTGTGAGAGTCTGCTATCTATCGAGATTCGAAGCTAGTCATTATACAAGTTATTCAGGGGTTGTGCTTACTTCGAGGCTGGGGCCTGATTCTCTCGATTCGAATTTTATTTCGATGGCAGGCCGTCTCACCCAGGTGTAAGTGGGCGTCTACGTGCGAGAAAGACATCCTGCGATCGAAATGATATTCGAGTCACGAGAATCGGTTTCCCCCGGTTCTATTGTTAAACGTCGACCTTAAGGTGTTACGAATTTAGAATTTCACCTTAATTGAATTCGAGTGGAACACAAAATGTCTATAAAATTAATACTTTTTGGCAGTTCGGAAGTTTGATAAGTTAAATTGAACGCTATAAATGTTTTGCTAAAATTGCTTTGAGGCTTAATGTACGAAAATGAAACTTGAGTGAAAAATTATATTGACACGGTAATGGCTCGGTATTTTTGTGATGTCAATATTAATTCCGTTTCGAGGTAGGATGTGAGAAATTATGGGGACGTGCGTAATGGGGACGTTAAAATTATTTTACGTCAGTATTATAATATAATATTACAATGGTATTCAGTGATGATTTTAAATACACTAACAATATCTATATAGGTAACTTATTGTGACTTTTGCTCCTAAAATTATTGTTAATCTCGATATATCTACTTAACTATAATGCAATGCAATGCGTTATTCGACGGAATTCGACATGATTGTTCTCTAACACGATTCACAATATATTAGATCAAGTGAATCTTTCGCTTTGGCAATTTCCCCCAGATAGGTTTTCGAGATAATTTGCAGTCTACAAGCGGGAGGGCAAGTCTTTACGAGATTCGAGCATGTTCCGCCCAAGTAAATTAAACTTAGCTACGACCGAAGAGGCTACAATTAAAAGTCAAATCAACTGCAAATGTAATTAGGTATTTATTGGTTTGAATTGTTTCAAAACTTTTGTAGATGGATTTTGTTTTATATTGATATTTAGTTATTTTGTTATCATACGAAAGATAAGCTTCGTAAACAATATAGGGAACGTGCGTAACGACGGTGCGGTGTCGCTAGCCCGAAACTTGATATCACCTACATTTATGAACATTTTCTTGTACAAATAAATTGCTGCGTACAGTCGTCTAAAATTAGAAACTTTTGCTGTATTTGACATATTGTGGTGACGTGCCTTATATACAATGTGTCCCCACACCAGTGTCCGATCCTTTAATGTCATGATCTATGGCATATTTTATCGACAAATTGGCTCTCAATTTCTTTTTCTCTAACTTTTGAAAAATAAAAATTCTCTATCCCTCACACTAATCTGACTAATACTAATTCATGCAAAAATTACTATTCGACTTAGAGCATAGAAGTGAAGGAAATCATTTAAAATAAAAAACTCTTCTATCTTTTGAAAATAACAAAGAACCAGTTTAATGCCCTAGATTTTCAGAAAAAGCCATTAATTAAAAAATACACAATTTTTTTCCTTAAACTTTGGTTTTTCTATGTTTTATTTCACGAAATTTATAACATATTGTCTTTATAAATTATAAGCCCGAGAGAAACTAAAATGACTGCAATTTTGCAACCGTGAGCGACAGAAAAAATTGATAGTCAATTTGTCGATACTGACACTAAAGGATCGGACACCGGTGTTGGGACACATTGTATAATAAAAAATTATAGAACAATGAAAATATATATGAGTACCATTTGATATAGATATTAAACTTGAGTTATAAAAGGGACTAACATATGTTGGGGTAATAAAAGTACCGAATAAAATCTGGGCACTGCATGACAGAATCGAATGCTAGCCATTTAGGCGGAACGAAAAATGGTGAAAAGAATTCGTCGACTTGCATCATGGAGTCAAAATTGTAAGCATACATTTTATTTGCACTCAATGTTGGAGTTATATTGAACCATTGTGATGTGTTGAGAAAGGAGAATATTTAGAATTCCTGTAGCTAAATTTTACTACACGTCTTGTATTGGTCTCAAGGTATTTACAATTAGGTACTACGTTTGATCTAAAAACGAATAAAACTGTGTTTGGCTATAATCTTTACAATTTAACCTATCAGCCCCCATAAGGACATCGGCGACCGCGACAACAATAGAATAACAATAGATTTCCAAGAATCCGCGATCGAAGGATTAACGAATTATTAACCTTGTAACATGAACTTTTTCATATTTTCCTATATTTATGCGCAGCATTTAGTTATACTATGTCGATGTCAATTTAAACTATTAAATTCCTGTTTTGTCTTGCGAATATCACAAAATACACAAGAGTATTATTAAGAGTTGTTGTATTACATATTTTTTGTTCTAAACTTAGAAAGTTTGAAATAAGTTGTAAGAACTTAAATTTAGTTTGAAAGTGTATCTATCTCAGATTTATGCAAATCATTTGCAAAATATTAAACTTGAGTCAGGGATTTAGTATATTATACTAAATTGTATACTGTGCCAACTTACTGCATTAATGCTGTTGTAATAGCAACAACCCAAGGCGATTATTTATACTTCAACAGGGACTACGCAAACTGTCGTAACCAAAAAAACAATATAACCTAGAATTTTACTTACTTTTAAGTATAATTTAATCAAATAATAATCAATATTAAATTTATTTTAAAACTTATTACATCATAAAGGTACACAAGTAAAACTTATTACATCATAAAAGTAACACAAGTTGGCAGCCCGCTACACGAGGCGGCAGCAGACGACGTGTCGTCGTGACACTACTGGTTTTTGTATTTCTATGAATATAGTGTCGCTAGCTTCATGTCGTTAGCTGCGGAGGGTATTTCATAGAAATACTTAGAAACCAGTAGTGTCGTGATGACACGTCGTCTGCAGTTGTCGCGTGTCGTTCGGTTCCAACTGGGTGTTCCCTACGCAGATTCCGTAATTTACAGTATTTAGAGGCTTATAAACTCTTAATTTGAAAGCTACAAAGTTATAATAAAAATACAGCAATAATCTTCAGCATATCAACATTCCTTTCCACGTTTTAAATTTTCTATTTTTGTTTATTATACTAATGATATCAGCTTCCAAAGTAAAACCGTTTTATTAAAATTCAAGCATACATTCGGCATCTCCTTAGTATTTACAAATTACTGTTATTTGAAACACACGCCAATAGGTCGACAATATCATAAACTACATATTCCACGTTTTTTTTAGGTCAATTTTGAACTAAGATAAGTAAAAATATAGGGTTTTGGTGCGATCTCGGCGACGCGGCAAATGTATGGCCAAGGTCGTTTGCTCGGGGGATGGCCTTAAGTCAGTTTTGATTTTTAATAGCCGCGTACTGATTGAGCGAGCAGTCTCGCCGGTTCTCGGTCGGTCAAGATGCGTTTGCCTCGGGCGAAGCCTCGCGAGGCTGCTCGCTCAACAGTACCTACGCGGCTAATGATATAACCTCTTCACTATCCCAACAAAAGTTTTTTTAACCTTCCCAATTAGTAAAGAGGTGACATTTTCGGATAGGTTAAACATAATTAACGAAATAAGATTAAATGTCCAATCATAGAAATTGGTCCACTCCTTATAAGTAAAAGTAAACTAAAACGAAAATCCCATTACTAAAAAGAGCTACTTATATATTCTAGCACTCACGAGTAGATTAAACTTTACTTCGCCGCTTGACTCTTACCTGAAATGAGAAAATGGATATTTCAGACTGAAATGTAGGTGAAAATTTTACCTACTTATTTTGCGTAACTAACCAAGGACAGTCAACAATTATTGAAAGAAGTTTTGTGGCATTTTAAATGTTGCGTAATAATGGAATCAAGAGAATTAATATTAAATAATTAATTAGTACATCTAAGAAAATATTTATGCATAAGTAATTTAAATTGTATTATTGTTCAAACAAAGAAATTATATTATTCACAAATATATTATACTAGATGACGCCCGCAACTCCGTTGCGCCAAAATACGTTTATCGCGTGGGTACCATACATTTTTTGGAATAAAAAGTATCCTATGTCCTTTCCCGGGACTCAAAGTATATCCAAACCAAATTTCAGCTAAATCGGTTCAGCGGTTTGGGCGTGAAGAGCTAACAGACAAACAGACAGACAGACACACTTTAGCATTGATAATATTAGTATGGATTATGTAATTTTGAGATTTCTCTCGAACTCTGGTTAGAAACCTAGTAGGTAAGTACTTAGCACTAGCAGATCTAGCTACTAGTATGTTTCAAATGCGGGAACCAATATACAGAAACATTTCCTCGTTTATTATATTATTTTAGATAAATGTTTTCATTAAAAGTACAAAATTACTTAAAATTAATACAGATGATTTAATTTTTGTTGCGTACTAATTTGAGGAATCTGAAGTTTAGGCGGATTCTTACATTAATTTTGTGCTTCGTAAACGCCACGTCGGTCATTTTCAAGCAAAATAATATCACAATACAAATATATACAGTAGCGTAACTCAGCCGTGATCTTAAAATCGTTTAGTACGGAGACAATACTAACGTGCCTGCAACGTGATAATGCATTTTGCTGCTTCTATAATTGAATCAAAATAACGAGGCCCAGAATATCATACAGATTTTGACGTTTTATGTGAAGTTTTGTGCTTATACTTGCCATTCGCGCGACGCAAGTGCTCTGGTATGACGATGATATTTTTTTAATATAAAAGTAAAAAAAAATGATTCGTCTATACGATTTTCCCTCAGTTCCTTACATTAACTTATTTTGTTAAATAGTTTGTACTAAGCTAACAAAATTACTTAATATTTATTCTAGTTATAATTATGTCGACGTTCTACTGTATATAATTTACTCTGTGGTAATAGCTTTATGAGTTTTCATCCGCTTTTTTCGAATAATTCCTTCGTGTAGCGAGCGAAATCAAATTATTGTGCCGTCGCATCTACAAGGCAGGTGAGTGAAAATAATTAAAACTCTTGTACTCCTTTTGCTTTATGAGAATTAGTTGAAATGTAATTAATTTCAGAAGATTTACTATCTGGGTTGTGTACTTCAAACGAAACCGTTTATTATTTTACTGTACACGTGTAATATTTCGGCCACGAGTATAATTTATAATAATACCAGATGACCCGGCGAATGTTGTTTTGCCATATATTTCGGCTATAAAAAAGTAACTTATGTGTATATCCAGAGCCTAAACTAAGTACCTAACGGCTAACTATATTACCTACTATTTTATTGATCAAAACCATTCAGTGAACAAATAACGCACACTCATAAACTTTAAATTGTGATTGTGTATAACCTAACTAACCCTGCTAAACACTAAATGAAGTTTGATCATCTGAAGACAAAGTGCACTGTGAAATAAAAGAAACCTTTTACAATTTCCTTACTGAATAAAGGAAAAAGAATTTCAGTAGTTTATTGCATAAAGTACACTTGCTTATTCACTTAAGTATAAAAAAACGTTGGTTAAATAAAATGTAGTGTGTATGCACCATCTTGTATTCTCTTCCGCTTAGGGTCAGCGCAGACTAGAGCGCAGCGGAGATAATTTTATAGCATTCAAAAATCAACTTTTAAGTTATTACATACAATACAGACTTGGACATGAAGAAAATGGACACGACTTTTCGGAGATACGTGTAAATCAATGAGCTTCATGTCGACAGTTTTAAAGTTGATTTCGGAGTGCGTCAAAACCTTTCGCTCCGCTACTGTATGCTCCGACCCTTAGATACTTGTTATGCTTGAGAGGTTAACCAAACAGGGATAATACTACAGCACTCTAAGATACTTTGAATATAAGAATATCTGAGATAAATATTGCTAGGCCACTTTAAATATTCAATGCGTAAGGGACGATTTTAGATTTTGTTTGTATTGGTTTGACTTGTATTTCTTTTATATTTTATTTCGTTGGGGATGATACATGTAGTATTTGGTATGTAAATATTATAAATAATGTAAATAGCAAAGTTTGGGTTTCGTGACCGCTATACAATATTAAGTTCAAATAATTTTGTCTCTACCTATATCATTTCACTTTATATTATTTTAGTAAATTTCTGTGAATTTAAATTAATCACATAGCTCCTCAAACAGATTTCAGTTAATTATACTTAATGATTATACTTAATAACTATCCGCAAGTCAGGATATGAAACATTTTCCAAAATAATAATTATCTCTATACTATATAATTTCAATATGGTTGAATGTGTACGAGAAATTATTTCATCATTATGAAAATTACGTAACTATTACCACAGAACAATTACTAACAGTGCGATTACGATGTTTAAAACGTAAATTAATTATTATTGTAGCCTCTTTCAATATTTTGGTAAATTAATTAATGTGTTTTGTTGCAAGATATATAAATTAAATAAGGTCATAATTCACGCGTAATTAAAGATAGCTATTATATTTATTTACTCTTATGACAAAAGAAACACCGGAATCGACAGTCACTTTATTATGGCTATAGTTTAGGATACAATGACCTTTATAAAGCTTTCTAGCGTTTGATTTTTTAATTTGTCACGCTACTAATGACAATAAAGAACAAAGTTTTTATATAAGAGAATATAAGATCAAACATTTTACATGAACTTGTGTGCAAACCCACCATGGACACGATGCGAGACCACCGGTATACATCTCAATGACCGGTATTGTTTTTTAAATATGAGTCGTCTTGATAGGCTTTACTTCGCCATCGTCCATATACTTTTTTGTCTCTGGCTAAATTTTCATTTTAGCTTCGTGATCTAAAGTTACACGTGGCCTTTAACAATGCAGAATAAAGTGGGTTGTTCGTAAAATAGGAAAAAGTAGTCTCATTTATTTCCCTCTTAGCGATAAGGGGTGGTAGCCATTGTTGTCCAACTCGTCATCTGTCAGATTTCACGGTGTAACTGCGGAATCTTTATGGAAGCGTAAATGGGGAATTGATGTAATTTTAAAAAGGAAATAAAACGACAGCGGGAGCACGGGATGCATTTTGTGTTGTTTTATCACCTCTACACCTACGATGAACATATTTTTATTGACTGGCTTTTCTTTAGATTTCTTTAGAGGTTTCTTTAGAGTTTCTTTAGAGGTTTCTTTAGATAATTTTATCACATAATACGCAGTACAATTTTTCCGTGAATATGCACTGAAACGAATCTACCAATTTTTATGGGCATATTATATATAGAGTAGAAAAGTACAAAAAGTAAAAACATAGTTAATGTGCTAATAAAAATAACCTTTCAGTGACATACTTAAAATTGTTAAGCCCGATCCCGATCGTATTTCACAGGGTGTAGTGAGAATAAAAATATAAGGAACACGCAGCGCAGTGGATACAATAATAACATTTTATGGACAGCATAAAACTTCGGTTATCATTTCGGCAGATGAAATAAAGGGATCCCCGTCCTAACACAGGGCGGTCGTAAAGTTCTGGGTGAAATTAGTACTAATGGTACTTCAGCGATGTACTTGGTGTTGCGTGACCACTAGTACTATGGGTGTTATGTGACGGGACAGGTGAAATATTTTTATGGCTCCATTAAATGGTTGATAGTGACTATAATGCGCGCGGCTCTGTTTATCTTTTTCCGTCCCTAAAAGATGGTATTAAAATTTTTCCGGGTAAGGTTTTCTTCGAGTAGGCGAAAATACTAGTCAAATTTTATATGTCTGAGACTTATTTTACTGAAAATGTTTGAGTCTGAAGCTATATTTTGTGTTTTCCGATTCAAAATTTGCAGTTTTTCAAGCTTTTCCATCGTTCAAAAGAATCAAAAATAGCTCAGCCAGCTAAACGATTAAAATCAAATTACGCATTAATATGACGCACATTCGAATTAAAATTTCAGTAAAACTGGCATCTTAAACAATTTAATACAATTGCATTTAATAATTCTTGTTCGTTTTGCAAGGCAGCTGTCTACGTCGGTTCTTCAGGTGGATATGATTAAATTATAGTGCCCTACTTTTATCCGTTGCAATACATTTGTGTATTTTAATATTAAATTTCCTCGTAAATGTAAGACTTATCGACACATTTCCTCATTCAAACATCACAAACTTGATTTTGTTTGAGTGCTCTCTGTGGTGTAATAAAATACGTTATTACATTTTTTTTCCAAAATATTATATTTTATAAAACATGTTTGTAAACAATCCATATAGGAAGTATAATTTTAAATGTGAAAATATGTCTTTTTTCACATTTACAATATTGGTATAATTGCCTACCTATGAAGGTATACTCTGAATAAAAAAAAGTCGAACAAAAAGTATTAACCACAAAATAAGTGGTATCTCAAAAAGCTTTTCATATGTTTTTCCCGTATTTTAATTAATTATTCGGATCAACATTCTCTCGTTATCGTGTGTTGTTATTCAGTAATCAAACGAAGCGAATGAATTTAGGGAATTTTAATCGAAATTCCCACACCGGATCAAATTGTTCGGCGTACCTTGTATTTATTTTATGCATCACCAAAGTTGGTCACCCAAATAATTTTATGAATTTCAAAGTTGGATGATGGATTGTATAAATGAATGGGAGCATGACCGATCTGAATGTTTTATGAATGGGTTGTGTATTTGCGACATTTTTGCATAAAAAATCTAAAAACAGTGTAACTTGAATTGACGGTTCAATCTAGAAAAATATAACCAATACGGAGAAAAACTAAACGCAATGAAATCTTAATGAAACTGAACATTCGTGCCATTATGTAAAATTATATCACTGCAATACGCGTACGCTTATAGAAATGAAATAATACGGCTACAGTATATTTCATGGAAGAAAAAATAATAGATGTAAAAAATACAGCGTAATATTGAAAAGACGCGCTTATTTTTTTACATAATGGAGATATTATGGTCTAGAAATACAGACTTTTAATTACAATGTGAGAGTAACACATTTAATTGTAACAATACATTACAGTATTTGTCTAATTAACATCATTATAATTAAAGAGTTTTCATTTTAACAAAGGGAAAGGGAAAAATAATATGTAATGTGGTATTTTATTATTAAAATAGGAACTTAGGCTTTAAGGCATTCTACCTATATGATATTAGCCGAGTATGCACATGTGTAAAATATAGGACGCAAATAATTTTATTGCTTAGAGCATATTGTGCATGGGAGACAATGAATTTATATTATAAGGAGAATTTAGGCGGTTAGCATATGATCCCTCATAATATTAATATGCTAACCGCCTAAATTCTCTCGGCTTCCCAGCCAATCATATCTGGTCATATAAATCGCAGTTAGACTAGAATCGATCATTTTCCCTTAAGTGAAGAGGTAACATACAGACATAAAAAACCGGCCAAATGCGTATCGGGCCACGCGCAATATAGGGTTCCGTGGTACCGCTAGTTTTTGAAAATTTTTGTATGGTCACAGTCGGGGAAATGAGTTGCTTAGCAGAAATGTACAGTCGGGGAAAATTGTGCTAAGCAGAAATGCACAGTCGGGGAAATGAGTTGCTTAGCAGAAATGTACAGTCGGGGAAATGAGTTGTTTAGCAGAAATGTACAGTCGGGGATATGAGTTGTTTAGCACAAATGTACAGTCGGGGAAATGAGCTTTTTAGCAGAAATTTACAGTCGGGAAATGAGTTGCTTAGCAGAAATGTACAGTCGGGGAAAATTGTGCTAAGCAGAAATGTACAGTCAGGGAAATGAGTTGCTTAGCAGAAATGTACAGTCGGGGAAAATTGTGCTAAGCAGAAATGCACAGTCGGGGAAATGAGTTGTTTAGAAGAAATGTACAGTCGGGGAAATGAGTTGTTTAGCAGAAATGTACAGTCCGGGAAAATTGTGCTAAGCAGAAATGCACAGTCGGGGAAATGAGTTGCTTAGCAGAAATGTACAGTCGGGGAAATGAGTTGTTTAGCAGAAATGTACAGTCGAGGAAAATTGTGTTAAGCAGAAATGTACAGTCGGAGAAATGAGTTGTTTAGCACAAATGTACAGTCGGGAAAATGAGCTGTTTAGCAGAAATGTACAGTCGGGAAATGAGTTGTTAAGCAGAAATGTACAGTCGGGGAAAATTGTGCTAAGCAGAAATGTACAGTCGGGGAAATGAGTTGCTTAGCAGAAATGTACAGTCGGGGAAAATTGTGCTAAGCAGAAATGTACAGTCGGGGAAATGAGTTGCTTAGCAGAAATATACAGTCGGGGAAATGAGTTCTTTAGCAGACGCGCTGATTAAGGCCGCGTTTCCACCTGCAAGACAACTGTCGCGAGAAGTGTCTGACAGTATGTCTGACAGTAGCATTTTTTTTCGATTGTCAATACTTTTTAATCGATTGTAAGGGTTTCGATTAATTAATTAAAACGATCGTTTTTTTATTTATTTTTTTAAGTCGATTTTCATCAAAATGGGTTAAAAAAATAATGCACAACGTTAATAATCAAGTTTTCACTTCTGCCGGCACTCCCGGAGTGCAACCCGTCTTTTTTTTAGTTGATCGGCTATTACTCGCTTACTTATGAAGTCTTCTTAGCCGTGATAGTTTTCCTTTTAAATTCAGCATATTTTCTACTCCCGTGAATTTTTTCACATTTCCAGAAGCAACCGTTTAGCTGGTAGAAGGGGGGGACACAGGACTCTAACGATTTTTCCACTTTAAAACTTAATATTTCACAACTGGATGCCTAAATCGGAAAATTATCTACGAATACTCATATATTTTTTTAAAACCTATCCAACGACACCCCACATGATGGGGTGGACGCGAAAAAAAAAATTCAATCCCGCTCGATGTGTAGGGGAGGTACCATAAAAAATATTTTTGAATATTTTATGTACCATTTTGTTGGCATTATTAATATGTGTATTCATGCCAAATTACAGGTTTGTAGGTCCTATAGTCTCTGAGCAAAACCACGGACAGACAGATGGACAGACGGACAGACCGAAACTATAAGGGTTCCTTGTTGACTACGGAACCCTAAAAACAAACTAGACGGGCAGAAAAACAGACAGACACATTTTCACATTTCTAATACTATAGAAGTTCAGCGTTGTTAGTTCAGGTTAAATAAAATGTTGTATACAGGTGTGAGCTTTTAAACTGTAAGAATTCAACCATTGTCATTATTCCCACGCTTGTTTGCGTACATTACAAGAGTAAAGAGATACACAATTAACATGTAAGTCAAACACAAACGTTTAAATTGCCTCATTAACACAGCAAAATAAACAAGATGTGTTAATGAACGAATCGGCCTGAAGGTACCTCCTCACGTTGGCACATGATGGACAGCCATGAAGTTGAATTATAGGTAGATAACAGACCTACTTACGTGTTTACGTATTTAGGTCGCGTTTTTTCAAACCCAGCCGGCAGATCATAGCTATCATTTAATTGACTTAATCCGACCAATTGACGTAGGTCTATCAATTGCTGCTGATACGTGGGAGAGCCAACTTCGGCATGAATGGGCCGGCTCGACCGGAGAAATACCACGTTCTCACAGAAAACCGGCGTGAAACAGCGCTTGCGCTGTGTTTCGCCGAGTGAGTGAGTTTACCGGAGGCCCAATCCCCTACCCTATTCCCTTCCCTACCATCTCCTATTACCTTATTCCCTCTTAAAAGGCCGGCAACGCACCTGCAGTTCTTCTGATGCTGCGAGTGTTCATGGGCGACGGAAGTTGCTTTCCATCAGGTGACCCGTTTGCTCGTTTGCCCCCTTATTTCACAAAAAAACTGCCTATAAATCAATTTCTTGAATGGTACGATAAGTAAATCATATTCTTCTTCATGTTGGCTCAGGGATTGTGGTTGTTGGATTTCAAGCGATCACAAACGAGCATATTCGGCTATCGTTGTCATTTGTCAATGATCGACATTAAGTTGAGAATTCTATAGACATCTTCCACAGCTTCTTAATTTTGCCCGCGAATAACGCCCGGGACACACGAGGCTAGTTTTTCAAGCTAGGATAGCCGATAGCAAGCTAGTTTTTTACCAAACTGTCCTGGCTTGCTCACCTAGCTTGGAGCATGCTAGTTTTGTCTACACGAAGCCAAAAGTACTAGCTTGTTAGCTTACAAACACTAGCTTGCTATCCTAGTCTGAAAAACTAGCCTCGTGTGTCCCGGGCATTATAGCGCCTTTATACAAAAGCTAGTGTCACTTGCCCGACAGATGATATCCAGTCATATAATTATATCTATGAAGTGTAAATTGTTCAAAGCCATCATCGGACCACAAGACGAAGTTAAAATATTACTATATTTTTTCTAATTTACCATTTATTTTACGCTAGATGACGCCCGCAACTCCGTTGTGCCAAAACTCATTTATCTCGCGGGAAACGTACATTTTTCCGGGACAAAAAGTATCCTATGTCCTTTCCCAGGACTCAAAGCATCTTCATGCCAGATTTCAGCAAAATCGGTCCAGCGGTTTGGGCGTGAAGAGGTAACAGACAGACAGACAGACAGACAGACAGACAGACAGACAGACAGACAGACAGACAGATAGACAGACACACTTTCGCATTTATAATATTAGTATGGAAGTATGGATTCTTACTTCCTCCTCTTTTGCCTTCCTCCGATATTAGTTCACACAACACAACAAAAAAGAAGTAGCGAAATCGGCTCAGCCATTCTCGAGATTAGCGCTTAGAAACACATTCAGCGATTCATTTTTTTTTAGAGTAGCATCTTGTAAAATATTATTATAGAAGATACTTTGTTCATTTATAATTGTTTGTAATGGTCCGTTATAGGCCGACTTGGAGGGGTAGAGATAGCAAATGATTAATGTAGGTTACTCTTATCCTTACATCACACGTCACGGCTTTTTTCAAAATTCAAAACATAATTAAGCCGAAATTAATGACCCTGTTCTCTCAAATAATATGTGGTAGGTATACAGCTTTTTTAATGCCGTTTCTGTGGTTATTCGACAGTAGTTTATCTTTTCAACATCGTTGTTGATAGATAATTAACGTCAAATCATATTTAATAACAATATCATCATCATTAATATGTTCTGACGTTAGTTTATTATTACCTTAATAAGTAGTTTTCTAATGGCCTGTTGACATCTCCACATCACGACGTCGTCGTCAACGTGTGGAACGGTGCGGTAACGTGGCACGGTAGGTTGTCGTGACGAACAATACGTATTCTGCTTCTGCTATTATTAAGAAGACAGAGAGAGAGAGAGAGAGATTTAAGAAAAAAAAAATTAAAATGTTGCTACACCGTGACGTGCATTTTCACGTCACGTCAACGTACCGTCATGCCATGTTGCCGCACCGTTCCACGTTGACGACGTCATGACGTGGAGATGTGGACAGGCCATTACAGTTAAATTATATAAATTCAAATTTTGTTTTTTCTTCAAATAAGATTTTTTTGTCGCCTCTTAACTTCCTTTCTTGCTGAATATTGAAAAACTCATTAAAATGAGTTATGTCTAAAAAATAAACTTTGTATTAAGAGTCCGTATACGAAATTTTAATTTAACAGACGTGATTTAACAGTTAAAATACAGTATTTCTATAAGTTTTAATGCACAACATGTAAGATCATTTCAATTATAATATAGTGTTGGAGCTAGATTTTTTATTTTTTTTAAGTATCTTTAAATAATCCAACTCAAACCCGCGACAGTTTTGTAATTTTTGCTGTAAAAGGTTTAGAATATCACCTGTTTATGGATTGTATTGACGTCTTAACGGTATGAAAAAAATACAATGTACTTTTAAGAAAGTCGTCTCAACAGTAAGTAACAACAAAATACAAAGTTGGAATTACTTTTTACCACTTCAATATAAAAA
Source organism: Lysandra bellargus (assembly GCA_905333045.1). Lineage (NCBI taxonomy): Eukaryota > Metazoa > Arthropoda > Insecta > Lepidoptera > Lycaenidae > Lysandra > Lysandra bellargus. The sequence continues at coordinate 10,310,100 of HG995319.1, read as the reverse complement.
AAAAACCCTTTAAAAACAGAAAACCTCTATCTGCCCGCTAACTTGGCGATCGTCCTTACCTGACATATGAAAGACGGGCGTGAGTGTGAAGAGAGTGAAGAGAATTTCAAAAGAAATAAACAATTATTTTAAATCATAGTTATTAAGTATTAACAAAACTTAACTTGAAAGTTTAAAAATGTAAAAGAATAAATAAATATTAAGTATTATCATAAGATAACCTCGACGTTCACGATATTTAAAAGTGAAAAATACTTTTAAACTGTATGGTTATCAAGTTGGTATGGCAGGTCTTAACGAAGTGAATTTAGTTGTCATGCCAACGTCGCTAATGAAAAGAAAGCTTTCTCTTGTTCTTGTTCAACTATGATGGATATGTTAAAAGCTTTAATTAATAAACACAGAGAGAGATTTTTGTGCTATTGTACTCGTGTATTTGACGTATGAAGGACTCGTGAAATATGAATAAAGCTAATAAAGCTTATATTTTTGACGGACAACAACAAGGTTTTCCTTTAAATTTTAGTTGTGTATAAAATAAATCACGTTACACGTGTTTGGTATTTATTTTTTTATTCTATTGATATAGTGATACAACAGGAACGTAATCCTATTATTTTACAAAAACGTTTCGCAAAATTTTTGAAGTGTTAACTTCTTTAGGGGCTTCGTATATTTTTTGGGATTGTTGTTAAGCTCGTGTCAAGACACGAGATCACGCGGAAAGAAAATAACAAGTTTTCTACTCCTGAAGGAAGTTGTACTAATTTTAGCCGACTTTAGTCGCTTGTAAATGATAAAAAATTCTAAATACTCTTTATATTATAAAAGCGAAAGTGTGTCTGTCTGTCTGTCTCTTACCTCTTCACCCATAAATCACTCAACCGATTTTGCTAAAATTTGGTATAGAGATACCTTGTATCCCGGGAAAGAACATTGTAAGTATACTTTTCATCCCGGAAAAATATGCGGGTCCCGCGCGATTGGCGCTACGGAGTTGCGGGCGTCATCTAGTGCTTAATAATTTTCAAGCAACTTTCTCTCAACGGATTATTAGATGTGATATCAGTCTCACAACATCAGATAGGAGACACTTATTAAACTTAAGTTTTGTCGGACAGAAACGCTTACTAGCAGAGTACTGACTCTCGCATCTGTTTCTGACAGATATGTGAGAAGTCGATACGGTGGATATCGAGCATTTCCCGGGAAGAAGTTAATATTATGAGGGTGTATCTAATATATTGATATATATACTAATATATATATTGATATAAAATGTTATGTTTAATTAAAAACTTCTTTAGCGGCGTTATGTGCTTTCTTGGGATGGATAAAAAATGTTGAACTCTCATACATTGTCTTAGGGGCCGTTCATAAAATACGTCACACTAAAATTAACTTTTTTTGACCCCCTCCCCCCGGTTGTCATGCTGTGTCACACTTTCTATGACCCCCCCCTTAAATATTTCGTCACAAAAACTAAGGCCCTCCCCCTAAACATGATAAATTTTGATTAATTTTGATATTAGAAAATATGTTTTTTATTTTTATAATAGTTAAATCAATTTATAAATATCTTAAATAACAAACAAATAAATAATGTTTCTTGTAATTGTTCTGATAAATTCAGAAGTCCAAGGATTGCCTAAATGCTCCAAAACATCTACTATTGTACAACTGTGACTCTCTCAAGTATTGGAAAAACAAAGAAATCGATAGTGATGGATCGGATTAACGCCACTAGAGTACTTACTGAGTAAAATTTTTTAATGAACGGCGAACGTCACACTGTCGTAGACCCCCGGTCCCCCCGTGTCACATCTTGTCACACTCGGCAAAACCCTTCCCCCCCCTTGTATGCGAACGTATTTTATGAACGGCCCCCTATTAGAAAATTAGTAAGACGGAGAGAGAATGATTAGTTGTCTCTACGTAATACGTCTACTAAGCGAGGTAATGATGTTAATAAATTAATATGATTTTTATGTTATCTCCCACAATTCACATAACTCATAGTAAAAATAACATTGCGATGCAATGCGATGCGAATTCAGTTTTGTGTGGAAGCCCTATAACGTACTAATCACAATACCAAATTAGTCTAATCGTTACAAGAGCTATAAACATATACAACATGTAAAACACCTACGTTTTTGTAAAAACAACCTCAGTTTCCTTCGCAAGGCCTCTCTAAGAGAGCATTCTAAAACAAGATGGAGTTGATAATCGAATCGGTTTGAGTGCGTGTAGGTCATATCAAAGTCTAGAGCACTCAGGCAACAAGACCTAGTACAGCTTACGTGGGGCACACAACGTGGGCGTCACAACTCAATTACTGTGCCAGATTTACTGGATGCTGATGTTTTGTAAGCCGAGTATACAATCTACAATGTGTCCCGACACCGGTGTCCGATCCTTTAATGTCATGATGTATGGCATATTTTATTGACAAATTTACTTTCAAACTTTATTCTTCTCTCACGGTTGTACATTATAGTTTTTCACGGGCTTTCACACAAATCTGACCAATACTCTCTGATCTGACTAATTTCTTGTAAATGTCCTATGAAGATAAAAAGGTCTCATTTGATATTTAAACTTGTAGACTACGCTTACACATTCAACATGTTATAAATTTCGTGTAATTAGAAAAACCAAATTCTAAGTAGAAAAATAAAGATTTTTTTAATAAATGGCTTTTTGTGAAAAATCTAGCGCATTAAACTGGTTATTTTTTATTTTAAAAATCGGTTGTCTGTAAGGTCTTACTGACGATAGTTGAACGTGACAACGTACGTTGTCAACGTATGACGTTGTCACGTTCAACTATCCTTAACCCCTTAACCGTCGCTTCCGAATCTCTATAAATAGAAACAAACTTTTTCGAGTGTAACCTAAAGTTATTTCGATGTATTTCTTTCAAATGATTGTCTAAAAATATTTATAATGAGTAAAATAATATTCACAGTGCACTCTATATTTAAAGGGGTCGTACACACAATAAAGGATTACTGTGTTTTGTTGCACCCTGTATAACTACCGCAAGATTGTTTCCGTCATATTCAATATCAATTTATAGTATTAAGGTGACGCCGCGTTAAAGTAACAAACCGTGTTGGATATGTTTTCGATTGATAATTCTGTGTTAATATAAAAGTTGTCCAATCGTGTTATGCTATGGGCAATTCAAAGACAAAGACATGATGAATACTGACAATGAACTTTAGTTTCTTAGCTTTAGTCATTGCTGAGAAAAATCGGCATCGCCATCAAGGCGTCGCCTTAACTAACTTTGTCCCACGGCCTCGTCCGTGTGCAATGATTCCGAAGAAGCAAGATTTGATTCCTTATTTTACGCCCGGGTGATATTTTAAAAAATCATAAAATCTTAATGTATTGTGATAGTTTTGTTAAATATAATTTTTACTGTAAAAACGTATCAGTTTTTGAAATAAAAAGTATCCCATTCTACTTTTACATAATAATTAATACTTCCAAGAATATGTGTATAATGTTTAATAATAATAATTATTATTGTTGGTTAAATAGTTTTCATTGACAATGTGTGGGAAATATGGCACTCTGGTAAGTGTTAATTGTAGTAACTTAAAATGGTTTATTATTATTTAATCGGCAAATACATGGTTCATAATAAAATACCACACATGTGTTTAAAAAATAGTTTCAAAACGAATTTTACGCCGAGTCGATTAGCGTTTTTAAAACAGTAATTTTACTCACTGTTTTAAACCGCGAATCGACTTTATTCTGAATAATAATTGATAGTTATAATGTATCGAAAGTCAAAACGATCAATCACAATCAATAAATATTATTGATATGAACTTTCTTTGTTATTCTTTGTCATAGTCTTATTTATTTATGATGAATCGAAATAACAGAGAGGCTGTCCTGCTAAATATAATAAATTAACATTATGTTAAAGGAAGAAGAATACTCCAACGCCTCATCTCCAAAGCTCCATCCATCAACTCGAATATCATAACTTATTGAAGCGAGGAAAAGCCACGGGCATCTGTATGTTATAAATATTCATGGCGTCTTACCGAGTTGACATTCAAGCGTGGTACAGACAAACAGTCAATATGTGTATAAGGATCGGCGTAGACGGGCCACAGACGGTCGAACTAAATTGTATGCACTTCGAGCTGCTACAATTTGTAACGAGTCTATAAAATAGGCCAACAGGTTGTCGCATCGCTCGTTTGCACCGACCTCGTGTCAACATACTGATTGGATGTTTACAAAGTGTGTGTTACTAATCCTATGTATTCTTTAGATGTTTGTTATTCGTATCACGTCTGCGCCACCCCATCGTGTATTGCTAACAGAGCCCTTGCCAACGTGTCCCGTATAATATGTAAAACGGTGTATACAAATTAATTATAATCAACTGAAATAGGACCAATTATGACGCCGTGGGATTCTTATGTAAATACTTTTGTTAGTGTTAATTTTGCTATAAATCCTTAATTAACTTAAGTCCTTTAGCTTTATTAATCTACTTTATTGAGAGATCATGAGTTTCGATTTCAGAAGGTAGATTAAAGCGCGACCGCTTTAAGCGCGACTCTCGTAGCATACTCGTAGCATACATTTTGTATGCTACGAGTATGCTACGAGAGTCGTACGAGTACGAGATAATGGAGAGTAAATGAGTAGATCTATACTAGAAAGTAGATGTCTACTCTCTCTTCTTTAAGGCGTTAGGGTCAATTTATAATAGCGCAGAGTCGAAGCGAAGCGAATTCACAAAAACTGAACACAGAAAATTCAACCTTAACTTCAGAGCGTAACGTCACAGAATATATATTAGTTGTACCAACAGAATTCCCACTGGCGAAACCCGTTCAAAGAATTAACGACTCATGCCACGATACTATAAAGTTTAAATTCCGACCGCGCAGTGCTAGGTGCAGGGCCTACAATTATATTTGCCTACATTTCCGCTCTCTTTCTATCGCATAACTCGTACCTTTTCTGAAGAAATCAGGGTTGTCTGTTTTTAAAAATAATATTATTAAATCTTTATATTTAATGAACTACATTTTATTTAACTCGAAATAATCTTAGATATTATGTCTTAGTAGTTAGTACTATGTAGATTTAATTATAATAAATTCGCGTGTAACTAATTACGCGTGCTTAGATTCGATAGGTACATTGAAACCGGTTTTATATTACCTATAGTGTTTGTATAACTTAGTTATTTTTCTAAACAAATGAAGTTTCGAATATAATAGCAAAGACGCGACACCAACCTACGATGCTTACTTATTAGTAATAATAATTATTAATACCTAACCTTATTATTTAATGTGTTTTTTTTCAATGATTAATTATAAATTATTAATTATTATTAATTATACGTCTACGAAGGTAACCCAACCCAAAGACAGTTAAAAACACTGCGCAATATTTCTTTGCCCTATTTTTTATTGTCTATTGTGATGAATGCGAAAAGCGAATGAATAAGTACGCAGGTAGGCATGCAACGATCAACTAACTAAAAACGCGTGCGCGCGCGTCACCGCTTGCCTGTGAGTCCCTACTGAAGTGCCCCCCTAGGGGGGTACTTACAGCTCGATGCGTAGGCATCGAACTGTAAGTACCCGTGCCTGTGCGTGCCTGTGCGTGCCTGTGCGTGCCTGTTGCCCGTGCCCGTGCCTGTAAGTGCCTGTCCCACTCGCGCCTGTAGAGGCGCGAGTGGGACAGGCCTGGTAACGTATGCATTACTTCTGCGAGACCAATCAGCGTTGGTCGGGCGTATTCACGCGAATCCGCATGGATTCGCGTGTATTTTTAAATTCTCAGAAGTTATAAAGTGCGTTAACGCTTTAGAATTAAGGTTGAATTTGTTTTGTTCAGTTTTAATAATTCGCTTCGATGCGCTTCGATTCTGCGCTAGTATAAATTGTCCCTTATCCACAATTCCTAGACAGTGTAATAATTGATGATGATATTTCTTAAATTAGTATAATTTAAATTTATACAGTTCGTGCATAATTATCATAACGTATTCATGACAAGATCGGTTTTAATTTCGGCGGCAAATTGGAATTTATGTAGCCGGTGTCATTAGTGAGCGGTGCGTTTAATCCGCCACATGACAAATGACATGCGAACTTGCTAAAATGCCACAAAATAACTTTTTTATCGATTCCCCGAATAAAATGCGGTAGTTTATGTTATGTGATTGCTTTGACCATGAATATTTACTGTATATACATGTTTAATGACTTGTATCGTAAAAGCTCAATTTTGTTAAACAATATTTAATATTTATCTTTATTAAGATTCCGTTAATGTTAATTTAAGTGCTTATTTTAATAACCCGTGTTTGAAGGTAAATTAATACAAAGTAGCGCTTGAAGCAAAGCCCGGCTTATAATTAAATGACAATGAGGTAAGATAAAAGTAGCGGAGCAAAGGGATTTTCCTTCGGAGACGTTTCATTAAAGACTCTTCGCACGCAAAGGTCTCTCCCGGGTGAACTGTAATAATTAAAATATACAACAATGATACGTCTCGCTTTGTTAAATGTTTATTGACGTGCCACGGTGCTGAACCCTTGCGATTACGGCCCCGGCCAGGGCTGTCGACCGTGCCGTTATTTATCGCCGAACCTCAACGTATTCGCACGATGAACCTCGTCCATCTCCCAGCCCTGCCCGGGGTTCGGGTACCCTGTGCGAGCGAGACGGACGAAATAATATTATGATAAGCTTTATGCTCTAGATATCCTATCCGTTGTATTCGGATAAAACGGCAGCTTGCTTTAGGATTTACTGCAGTTTAAAACACTTTTAAACTGTGAAACCACCTCAATAGCACTCATCACACCTATTATATAGAATAGCTGCTTTTATGTGGTTAGTTTAAATTCATATCTTCATAAAAGAAGTAAATTTTACTGTAAAATTAAAATAAAGGTGGATTTAGCTTCTAATTTACTTCACATTCGGGGAAAGCAATTTTCAGTTTAACAAATAGCCTGTTGCCGTAGTTTTGCTCAGATTTTAAGATAAATAAAATTATAATTTCTCATACTTTATTGCAATGAGTACACTCATTTTTCATGCTGTGCAATCTTATTCATTCTAAAACACTGGTATAACTTACGATACATCTTAAATTTTAAAGTATTCATAAAATGAGTTAAATATAAAGTTGATCCAAGCTTAATAAAGTCAAGTCGGCCAGTTGTGTAAGCACTAAACACTTGGCGTCAAATCTGCCTCACGCGTTTCGAGTCCTCACCCCACTCTGGCTCTGTTATGATAAAATGAACGTCAGGAAAATTAAAACCACCTTATTTTTTTTTCAAATATTTGAACTGAAGCAGTGTTTTTCAACTTTTTATGATCCGATTTTAAGTAAGTACTTATATAATATTATTTTTAATCTCTATTGTTTTTTACTGAGATAGGATTCTCTAGGCCCCCCTCTTACAGCCTACTACAGCTTTGCGACCCCCTTTTATTGATCATTAAAAATATTTTTATGTTCTCCCAAATTAGCCGACGACTTCATTCAGCGGAGTTTCAAATTCAGACTTAATTTAACTATAGAGTTGCTCAGTGATCATCACTCACATACTTATTTATAAAATAAAAAGCGATCCACCTACGAACATCTTCCCATAAAAGGGCCCATTCACTATCCTGCATTGCAGGCCTGCTGCAGTCCGCCGTGCAGACCTGCAACACCATTCACAATCCTGTATAAGCCGGCGGACTGCACACAGGATAGTGAATGATGTTGCTGGCCTGCACGGCGGACTGCAGCAGAACTTCAATGCAGAATAGTGAATGGGCCGTTTAAGAAAAATATCTCTCTCAGAAGAAATTCCTGTTAGAGATAAGCAGTAAGCACCTGTTGTGACGACTTACATTCTTTGTATTTTTATATCATTTGAATAAGCAACGGACGTGTAATTTCGGTCAAGATGACCATTATGTGCCGAAGCATGGATTTCCAAAATGCATCTGTAATATAACCTCTACATAGAGAAACGAACAGGCCAAAAGCACCAGTAAGACACTGATTTTATGCTTAGGTGTCGATAATCAAACATCTTAATAAGTTAATGTTTTTCTAATAAATATTTAATAAATTTATTTCCTAATAAATATTTCAAATCACCCACAACAAAAAATTACATTAATGTGTCTAAGCTCTAAATTCTGCAATAAAACTTATAATATTGTATAATTGTTTAAAATAGTAAAAATTAAGCCTAATTTAACCCTAATTTTGCTTATAATATAATAAGTTTAAAATAATATTTATATCGTATGATTGTTTGAATCAAATAGAGTTGAAATTCTCCTGGCTAGCTCCCGCTTTCGATAATGTTCCTTCCTGAACCTTTGTCACTATAATCATACTTCTGATCTTCCGAAGTAATGTTATTGAAATATGTTCAATTTCCTTCGTTTTAATAGTATTCTACTAAGTGCATTATTACTGTTTTCTTCCAACTAAGAGTTTACAAATTTATTTTAATGTACGTGGTACGAATAATAAAATCTAAGGAAGAGTAACTCCGTCAAAAAACATGCTCCAAAATACTTGTCAAAAAAGTGTACCTTAGGTACACATTTCAATACATTTGCAATATTTAGGTGGCCTTGAGCGGTATAAAGGCTGATCTCAGAACAGGAAAATAAGAGGCTGACATTACATGACAGTTCGAATGGAACCAAATTTAAAACGGTAATAGTATTGGAGTTACGTTTCCTTAGTTTATATTATTCGTAGTGTACGTGTATATATTTCCATCAACAAAAAAAATATTCGTAGAAATAACTTGGAAATAACAAATACTTGCGACTGCAAAAAACCAGGAACACGACGTCTTGTGTCGTTGTTGAGTGTAAAATTCAGGGAGAATTTATTGTTAAAAGTAAGAATATTTGTTACTATACGTTTAACAACAAATACTCCCCAAAAATTACACAGACCTTTCGTAACGTTTACTAAAAGACACTTACGGAATAAAGGGTATATACAATAGCATGAAGTACCATCGAAGAAATTAATTCAGTTCAGTTGATGAATCTGCGTCGTTTTTTTAATGAAATAAGGGGGCAAACGAGCATACGGATCACCTGATGGAAAGCAACTTCCATCGCCCATGGACACTAGCATCAGAAGAGCTGCAGGTGCGTTGCCGGCCTTTTAAGAGTGAATAGAATATTAATAGGGAAGGGTAGGGAAAGGAATAGGGGAGGATAGGGAAGGAAACAGGGGAGGGTAGGGAAGGGAAAAGGGTAGGGGATAGGGCCTCCGGTAAACTCTTTCTCTCGGCGAAACACAGCCCAAGCGTTATTTCACGCCGGTTTTCTGTGAGCCCGTGGTATTTCTCCGGTCGAGCCGGCCCATTCGTGACAAAGCATGGCTCTACCATGTCAATCCGGTCGGATTACATCAATTCGATGTGTCGTGATCTGTCTGCTAGGTTTGACACGCGAACAAAATACGTACCTAGGTCCGCCATCAGTCCAGGACATTTAGCCGAAATTTTTTCGTTTTCGTTTCGTTATAGAACCGCCGAACAAAATGTATGGAATTGACATAAGACGAGTCGAACGTTAACGTCATATTAACGAACGCTTATGTCAATTCCATACATTTCCATCGGCGATTCTATAGCGAAGCGAAAACAAAAACATTTTGGCACACCCCTCAGGAACCAATTTCTTCGATGGTACATAAAGTTGTAGAACTACTTATCAACTAAAATCTTCTGCCGCTGTTGTGTGTAAAATTCACTCAGCATCTGACGTTAAAAATAAGAATATCGCTGACTATACTTTCAACGTCGGACACTGCTTGAAAATTACACAGGCTCTCCTTAATAAGTAAAAAAATCTGAAATAAAATAACGCACATAAGGATGTAAAGTTAAAAATGATTACAATAATATTATTATGTAATATTTTTCCGTTGTTGTATGCAAAATTCACAGAGTATCTGACGTGGAAGGTAAATATCACCATTCATCAGACTATACTTTCAATTTCATACACTCCCCGAAAATCACACAGTCCTTTCATAATAAGTAAAAAATATTAACTTTTCTTAAAATAGAAAAATTATGTAACATTTTACATTTATTATTATATTTTCAACCGTTACATTTTGTTAGGAACTGTTACAATATGTTGTAAGTGCTCCTACACTTAGAAAATATTTATTAATGTTTACTAACATTTTATAACATTAAAATCTGGTATTGGCTCACCGCATACACCTATAAAATGTTTACAAAGGTAACACATGTTTTATTTTTTTATAAGTAATTTGTTTTGTTATAATTTGTTAACTTAATACGTTTACTAAACTTTTTCTAACATTAAATATATTTTTGATATTTTTTTACATTTGTGATTAAATGTTTGCTAACAAATGTTTACTAACGTTACTAAACGCTTTCTAACGGTGGTGTGGGAGCACCATAACAATTATACACGTCATTCACAATAATTTCTTTTAATTATTATAATTACATTAACATTAGATATTGTAAAACGTGGTCAATAGTTTACTTACAAAAATCATATTACTAGCAACTCAGGTATATTGCAGATAATATATTATATAAATCTTGTTTTTATTTAAAACTTTTGGTTTAAAATAATATTATGCCTCAACTAAATTATGGTAAGTAACAAAACATTAATATTGTTGATTTGAAAATATTATTGTAAGTTTTACTTATATATAATTCAGATATCGTTCCGGGGGATAGGGGAGGCAATAAAAATACCTCACGTCAAATCTGTGGCGCTATTATTCATTCAAAATGCCATCCTGCGTACCCGAACCTCCCTATATATCTGCCATATAGCCATACAACTTTATTGATATTCTTCACTTTAATTAAACTTTTTTTGATTAATCGCTGCCAGAGATTAATTTATCTACAAATAAAATACAGATAATACTCAAACATAAATAGTTCATATCTCTTTCCAGATTGCTAACAATTAATTATAATCTGGTTGGGGTTGTCTTAATTTTGAAATTATTATAACTTACCTTTGGACATAGCGGGCTTATCTTAGATAAGTCCGCTATGTCCTAGCCTTTAGACCTAGCCTTACCTACAAACGTGGCCATATTCGTCTATGATTGCCTATGATCGATTGGCATGTGGTAACACGGCGTGGAGAAGAGGCTTAGTTTTGGAAATAATAGTGTACTGTTAGTGTCAAAGCACACTAGGCTAAATTACGACGGCGTAATTCACGTGGCCGAAATTACGTTCAGCCGCTTACGTCTGATGCGACACACTATAAATTACGCGAAGAGCCGAAATTTCGCGGCGTAATTTCCGTTACCGAACGCGCGCGGTGAGTATTTAAAATTCTCAGATGTAATATTGTGTGCGTTAACGCTTTGGAGATAAGGTTGGATTTGCTATGTTCAGTTTTGATAATTCCGTCGCGTATAGTGTGTTGCTATACAAAATATTTCCGCCGAATCGCAGCCAAACTTTACGCTCGACTCGGCTCGACGGAAATTCGGCTCACGACGGAATTTCGGCATAGTGTGTCGTCTGTCGCGTTCCGCCCATATTTTGTATGGATTTGAAACGCGGCGTAAACGCGGCAGAATTTACGTCGGCGTAATTCAGCCTAGTGTGTTTAGATCCATCATCAGAGCTGAGCGGAGCTATGTTGAGAGAAATGTGTTTTTGATAACCTATAGCATCGCCACGCTGAGCGATGTCATGATGCAATTCTATTGGTTTTCAAAAACACATTCCTCGCAACACAGCCCCGCTCAGTTCCGATGGAAACGCAGCCTAACCCTCGCTCGAACCCCGAGGTATCGATGTCACGGTTTGACTGGGATGGCATGTTCGCTCCGCTTTTCTGCCCACAAATGTCATGTCATGTCTAGACGTCATTCCCCTAGCATATTAAGTGATCTGAGTGTTTCCCTATGCAACCCTATTGCCTATACCTCATTACACCCAAATGGGCTTCCCAAACATTAATTTTGTAGTGAATGTTAGTGATGGATACATTAACACCCTGATTTGCATAAACCTAAAATAATCTACATTGAAACAGTTTGTGGCGAGATTAGTAGGGGCTACAAATAAACTAAAAAACGTTTTTTTGCAAGTACCCTCATATTTATTGTTGTGATGTTTTATCAATTTGATATAAAATAGTATCACCATAATAAAAAAAAACAGACTAGTGCGTGTCGGGCCACGCGCAATATAGGGTTCCGTAGTACCGTTAGTTTTTGATATTTTTTTATGGTCAATGAATATACCTACATTTATAACGTGTTTTATACTATTAACAACATCATCTCAGTTACAGGTTATGGAGTTATAATAATATCAGAAAAATATATTTCAACATCATTTTTAATAACCTACTTACCCTCAAAAATAGGTATTTCGTTTGTTTTCTTTGTGTTCACGCCATCGTTCATTTGGGAAGTGCAGGGAATTGTGAAGCGAAATATAGGTACCTACATTGTCTGCATTGGATTTATAATCCAGAGGGAGGAGGCCTAACGAAATTATTTGTCAAATGCTAAAATATTGCCAGATGATAGTTTTGCTCACTTTTGTGAGGTGTACATTTATTATGTTAGGCTGCGGTATGGAGGGCCCCATTTTGAAAATTATGAATAAGGGCTACCTTTTGAGACTTTCATATTCCTTCCTTTTTATTTAATTATCCTAGATAACCGAACATTAAATTAATAATAGGAAATATTAGAAGCATATCATATTCATTTATAAATATACATCTAAGTAATATTAATACTTCAGTCGGAATTTCCAGGAATTGCTATTGTATTTTATTGTTGTCGCGATCACCGGTGCTCGCGCGGGGCCTGAAGGATTAATAAATAATAAGTATTTCTAAGCTTATTTAAAACGTTGTTACATTTAAGTAGGACAATCTAAGGTAGATTGATAATTTTAAAATCCAATATGTTAAGCTCAGATATATGTTTACAGTTATTTCCTTCTATATAATTATGTTTCCCTCCTCATCCTAAGGTATATAATCTCCATTTCTAATACATATAGGGACATTTATCCGAATTAAAACCGAAAGATGTTGCGCATAAGTAATGTTGTCTTATTTATCACAGGTCTTATTTCTTAATGCCCTCTTTATTAGCATAATATATACTTTTTATGAGTTTCTTGATACGCACGTTCTATTAGTGAATTCTTATTATAAATTAAGAAAATAAGTCCAAAAGGTCTTCGGTGGATGTAATCCACGGTCTAATCCCCCAGTAAATACCGGTGCGAAATTGCTGAAAATATTCCTGTAAGCCTTGGTTATAATGAAATGGGATTCATCATAATCATCATCATTTGCTACTAGCTGTTTTATTTCAACATAATATTGCGTCATTACCATCCGTGACCTCCCAAAATCTCATGAACCAACCCCAAAATTACAAACTGCGTCTACGCCGGCTAGCAGCATAATATTGACCTTGGGACTTGGATTTTATCCAGGCATCCTTTTTATTTATTTAGAAAAAGAAAAGTTTCGTTTGTTTGTTAGTATTGAATAATAATAAGTATTATTATTATAATATCTCAATTACAATTATTAAAATCATAATATCTCAGTTCGATGTTGACCACGAGGAAAGACATGATCTATTTTATTTGGGGGAAATTTACTAATTCTTGATTTTTGTGATTTTTCGTGATTTTGACCTTATTATAAAACAAAGTCACCTTTTTCCCCCTCATGTCCCCTTTAATCTTTAAAACTACATTTAAACTTTAAAACTACGCAACGGATTTCGATGATTCTTTCAGTGTTAGATAGCCCATTTATCGAGGAAGGCTATAGGCTATATTTTTTCACGCTAAGACTAATAGGAGCGAAGAAATAGAGGAAAATGTGGAAAAAACGGGGAAAATTATTTGAAAGGGCTAACTTGAACGCGCCAATCTCAGGAACTACTGGTCCGATTTGAAAAATTATTTATTAGAAATTATTTGAAAGGGCTTATCTCGCGAACTACTGGAGCAATTTTTATGTTATTTGGCACAGATAAGAAGTAGACCACGTGAAGGATCATAGGCTATCGATTTTAATCATTTTTTCAGTGGCTATATATTTTATACCCGTGCGACGCCGGGGCGGGTCGCTAGCTTATTATAAAACAAAGTCGCTTTTCTTCCCTCATGTCCGTTTGTTCCCTTTAATCTTTAAAACCACGCAACGGATTTTGGTGATTCTTTCAGTGTTAGATAGCCCATTTATCGAGGAAGGCTATAGGCTATATTTTATCACGCTAAGACGAAATAGGAGCGAAGAAATAGAGGAAAACATGGAAAAAATGGGGGAAATTATGAAAGGGCTAACTTGAACGCGCTAATCTCAGGAACTGCTAGTCCAATTTTAAAAATTATTTCGGTGTTAGATAGCCCAGTTATTGAGGAAGACTATATTTTATCACGCTAAGACTAATAGGAGAATGTGGAAAAAACGGGGGAAATTATTTGAAAGGACTTATCTCGCGAACTACTGGAGACATTTTTATGTTATTTGGCACAGATAAGAAGTAGATCATTGGCTATTGATTTTTGTCATTTTTTCAGTGGATATATATTTTATACCCATGCGACGCCGGGGCGGGTCGATAGTTTATTTTAATTTGTGAGATGATATTCTGTTGGTAAATCGTAATAAATAAATAAATAAAATCACCAAGTTGTAAGCAATAAGTTCACTGTTAAACCCATTTAAAGCGGGGCAATGTAATGCAATACAATTAATTACACTGAAAAATGTATACCGGTTGTAATACGAATAGACCTTTCAGCGAGCAATTTTTAATGTGCCCCTCAAGCCTCTCGATTAAATCGATTTGACCCTGAAGCAGGTCGTGACTTTTTGCATCTATCGGGTCAAATCTGCAAATCATCCGGCCTAATATGCGCAAACGAGAAAATCTCGAGATATCTCACTCTCGTGTGTATGTGTGTATGTATATTGTCGATAACAACATAATGTCAAAATCATTTTTTGACATTATGTCGATAGATTTTTACGACAGATCTACACGAGAAAAAAATTATGTCATGTTAAGGTCAATAAAGATGAAGAGAAACGCTATCAAACATCGAGAAAACAAACAGACAATTACTTTTACTAGTCTTACTTCACTTAACCCATCAAGCCCCTAACAAAAGATTTCCAGGAATTGGTGATCGACGGATTAAGGGGACGAATGAAGCAAAAAATAAAACATCGTCCTCATCTCTTCACTCTTACGACCGTCATTCATGATTATGCCAGGTGAGAGAACGACGCGGAATCGGCGCCAAAATAGTTTTTTCGTAATATTAAGTCGATAAAGTATACAAAATTTTAAGAATCCGCAAGTCCTATCTCTCGGCCATTGAGATGTACTCTCGGCTATAGAATTTTATATGACGTGTTAAGTCCCACTGCATGGCACTTGGGTTTAATTACAAAAAAATCTTAGTGCATATTTGCAATGTATAAGGTTTCTTCTATTAATCAATAGGGAACATGTAAATATAATAATTTATGAAAATTTTTGTACTAAAATGTAAAAAAAAATAATAAAAGAAGGGCCACTACAAGGTTGATAATTAATATTATATAAAATATTGTTTTTTTTTACAAAAATCTAATACTAGAAACGGAACGGATTTCAAAACACCAATCAGCGTTCAGTGGCGTCACATCCTGCTATCCCCGCGTTCCATTTAGCGTTAAAAACTATCAAAACGCTCTAAATAGGAGGCATTTTGGACGTGTTGATCGTTTTTAAATGGAACGCGGGATACGGACGGAGCATAACACTAAGGTGAAGCATGCAAGGTACGACAATTTCGTTTATTATACACGTGACCGACACTCACATACGCAACTAGGTACTACAACCCGCTGTCATTGTACATAGAGTGACGGCGCCAATGACACGCACACATCCTACACGGGCGGCCATTACTATGCTTCACTCGGGATTAGACAAGGTTACGTCCGTATTTTTTTAAAGTCCGTGCGCGGGGCATGACAACTTTTTGAGAGGTACGGGTACGATCAGGTGGGGCCATTGCCAATAATTATTGTCAAACACTAGTGACGACATACAGACTATAGATCCGTTTGGGCGCCAAAATTTAAAGTCATAATCTTAAACCGCATATTTTGCAGTAAATTCGAGTGTTTTAATTTTTTAATACACTTGTGGTCTATTCTACATGGAGTTCTTTAAAATAAACACAAAAATAAAAATATGGCATCTTCCCTATTGTAGTTTTGCTTTTGATTGATCTATTAGTCAATCACCTATAAAATATACTTAACAGGAAGAGAAAAAAATTTATTTCGCTCATAATATTAAGACCTTAATTTGATCCTCGGAAACCAAGTATAAATCTTAAATTTTCAATAATTCGTCCCTATTATGTATGTACTTACTAAATATAAAAGCGTACCAATAATACCTTTAAAAATATTTAAATATCGCTACCATGAATATTAAATTAATATTCTCCCGGGGGTATTGTAAATAATTAATATGGATATAAACTGTAATCGGAATGTTTTTCAATCAATTTATCCCTGTTTATTCCAAACAGATCTGTGGGCGAAGGTACAGATAAGCAAAATCGGGGACACTTTTCCCCGAAGCCACGCACGTAAAATCCTTTGTATAATTTAAAATTAGGCCCCAACTTTCATAATATAAAATATTATATACAAATGATTTACCATGATATACTCAATCTGTGTATTTTTATGATTGGTTTTTTCTTTCCTCATTTTCTCGTAAATGTTTTAATGGAGTTCCCAGAGCGTAAAAATCGTGCAAACCTCCGATTTTTGCAATTATAGTGGATGAAAATTGAAAAGAAAAAAGGAATGTGTAGCTGATAACATAAATAATAAAGTTTACCTATTGAAAAGTTACGCTTTTAATTTTTAAATTATCCTCTTCCACTACAAGTAAACTCATAAACTGTAAAATTCTTTATTTTTTTTTAATTTTTCTTTCTTTTAAATATATAGCAAAATAATAAAATATATTATTATTGTTTTTATTTATATCGTTGCTTATATTCCAAAAAAAAGAAAGTAAGTTGAAAAAATATATAATTTAGATTTAAAATTAATATTTTTGTATGTAGATGAGCATACCTCCAAATGTGCTTGTTGTGTGTCTCGCCAGGTAAATGGCGTTCATATTTTTCTTTGGTGTTAAATAGGAAGTTTAAAATTATTTTTAGGCTTAACAAAGCCTTCTATTTCTTAATGTGTATAACTTTTTAGCTCTTACTTTATTAAATTTTCTGAAAGTGTAGCACAAACTTTTCACCGATATTTCGAAGAAAATCTGTATTTTATTTCTTTTGGTTAGGTTTTTACAAAATATTTTTTTTTTCATTAATTATATTTGCTTAAACATACTTAAAGGAAAAAATACAAACAAGGTTAAGAACTGATATTTTTTGTATTCAGGTAAGCATTTTCCAAACATAGGTCGCAGCATGCGTCTTTAGTATGTACGTGAGATTTGTAGCACCCAATTTTATTCTGGCTTTAAGTAGGAAGTTTAAATATATTTCAAAGACTAGAAAAAGTCTTTCATTTGTTGATGCATTTAATATTTTAGCTCTCACTTAAATAAATTCTCAACAAATATAGAAAAATGTTTTCGGTCTATTTTACACATTTTTGGAGATATTTAAACGTTTTTAAGTACTTAAAAGTTATCATTTCTCTAAAAATTAAATACGCACAACAAGTAAGCTTAACACACTTTTTATTACACCCCTTAAATCCACCCAAACCCTTTTATCTTGTTTACGACGAGCGTTAATCTCTAAAAACTTTGCAAAAACCTTATAGTTGTATTTAGCTTAGCAAAGCAAACTTTATTTTTTAAAAATTGTGTATTTGGTTAATTTTCAACATAAACAATCGGATAAGAGTCATTAAATAACAGGAACAAGATTTTTTTTTTCTGGACCGGTTTTATGTGGTGAAATATTAATTTTTAATTAAGTAACTAAAAAATTAAAAGTACAAAAAATTTTGGTAAACTTTGCAAGTTATAGTGTAAAAAAGAAAATGACACCTCAAAAACAGAAATCCATTCACTATTACAATTTTCGGAGGTTAAAACCTCTGGCGACTGCACTATTTACTTTTTTATGTAAACGTTTCTCTTTTT
Source organism: Lysandra bellargus (assembly GCA_905333045.1). Classification (NCBI taxonomy): domain Eukaryota; kingdom Metazoa; phylum Arthropoda; class Insecta; order Lepidoptera; family Lycaenidae; genus Lysandra; species Lysandra bellargus. The sequence goes on along the minus strand of HG995319.1, from coordinate 10,291,848 downwards.
TTACCACTGCTGGGCAAAGCCATCTCTCTCTTATTATATAACTAGCGGCCCGGTACGTGCTTCGCTACGTATAAAGTGAAATAATGTATAATAGTGATCGAAGGAAATAATACAAAAATCAGTTAGAACATCGATTAATTTCTTAAAAAATATATTAGGTACTTAATTGCTAGCTATTTAAAAACTTAATCCAAAACATTTGGATAAATAATATTTTTTGTTTTTCCATTTTAAGCGCGAACTACTTTCCACTTCCACTTACGCTCCACTTACGTTCCAGAGTGGGTACCCCCAAACGGCTGGGGGTACCCACTCTGGAACAGGCAACATAAAGTTGGCCATGTGAAAAACATGATTCTTCCAACTTCACACCACAAACATTAATTGTGGTTATCAGATGGCATACGATCGAGAGCAATTTAAAACAATTGAACTAATGCGTGACAGCCATGCCAATTGCCACACGACGCGGTGCGACGCCGCACCGGAGGCCATCTCGCCGGACTACCGGCCACACGGAGAGTGCGGCGCCGCGACGTTTTGCAGTTTGTTTGCAGTATTGTAGCAGCGACGGACTCGAGCTCCACCAATATACCCTTATTACCCCTCTCCGCCTCGTCTCGATTCCAGTGCGCGTGCGGTGCGGTGCCGGAGCGCACCGGACGGCGCCGTGTGACATACACCATACCATACATTTTTTATATGTAGGAAACCGGAGCGGCACCGGACAGGCGCCGCGCCGCCGCCGCACCGCATCGTGTGGCATGGCACTTACGCTGATGGAAAAACCATTGTAGCTCACGAATAATTTCTCGTCTTGTATTAGAAATAATTGCACAACGTTGATCCAATTTACGATTTTCATTACCAATAAAATAAATTTGCAAAAATTGATGATCAGCGTCGGGTTACGGGAATAATGAACCAATTAATGATAAATCTGGCCCTGAATCTGTAACATATAATGTCTGCAATTTTAGGTTGTTGCATAAGAATTCTTAAAACTCTCGAATTAGATTGATTATGATTATGATTAAGATTGATATTAATTAAACATAGGACAATCCAGTTGAAAAAAATAAATTTCACTCTTTTAAGATAGTTATTTGTGTTCTACTTAGTGACTTTGGCTCCAGGATACTGGACAGGCGACTCACTAATATTGAACATAACAAATTCAACCTTAACTCCAGAGCGTAACGCACATAGTAACGTGACATTAGTGACAATGATGTGGTAGTGTTGATGATGCTGATGATGATGATGAATGTAATTTGCATAGTAGCATATGCTTTCAGTTCTTAAAACAGCGCCCCAATCCCCAAACTTGTATTTAAATGGAGTTTGAAGTTCTGTTCAGTAACTTTGAACCATGGTATATCATGGTGCAAAATCTTACTTTTGGTAACATATTTTGCCTGGAGTAGTTCATACAAAAGCAAAATCGGCATGTTTCCATTTAAATTTTGAGGAGTTCCCTCGATTACTCCTGGATTCCATCATCAGATCACCACTTTTATGAACATGATACCAATCCACGACTTTACCCTAGACAACAAAACAGAATTAACTTCCCATCTAAAAAATCTAACCATTATTGAATTCATTTGTTACAAAAAATGTGATAAATGAAGAACCACTCGACCGATTTTGTGCAAACTTCACATAAACCATCTACTAAATAGTCCGAACAAACCCTGAAAATTTGGTTTGGATAGGTGAGCCCGTTCTCGAGTTATAAAGTGACAACGAAAATTGCCACTTATTTTTATATATTAAGATTTATTATTATAATATAAAACCACTAATCTGTTGGACTTGTAAGTCACAATTATGTCGCCTACACTCTACCGTAACAGCTCAAATATAGTAGCAGCATAAAAAGCTCCCATAAATTCCAATTCATGGTGTGAATAATATACCAAAATACCATGTAATATCAACACCTGTGCTGCAGTTGACAAGGTATTTCAAGGTAACAAAGTCATTTAATAGCAGGGTCCTGACGGACGCCGGGCTCAAAGGGAAGATCAAACGCAGGCTAACCTACACATATAAATTTATCTTTATCTATATACATATTATAAAACAAAGTCGCGTTTTTTCCCTCATGTCCCTTTGTTCCCTTTAATCTTTAAAACTATGCAACAGATTTTAATGATTCTTTCAGTGTTAGATAGCCCATTTATTGAGGAAGGCTATAGGCTATATTTTATCACGCTAAGACTAATAGGAGAATGTGAAAAAAATGAGGGAAATTATTTGAAAGGGCTTATCTCGCGAACTACTGGAGCAATTTTTATGTTATTTGGCACAGATAAGAAGTAGACCACGTCGTGAAGGATCATAGGATATCGATTTTGATCATTTTTTCAGTGGCTATATATTTTATACCCGTGCGACGCCGGGGCGGGTCGCTAGTATTTTTATATATTGTGTATGCCGAGATAAATCCCATCAAAATTATAAATGTAAAATGAGAGCCAAGTTGAATATTATGTTAAATATTTCTTGGTTTTTGACTTCAACAACAAAAGTGAGATCTAAATGGGTGCCAAGTTCAATGGTCACTGGTCAGTTCTGAATGTTTTTTATCACAAAATAAAATATCATTTGAACTTATATTAACTTCAGATAATAATATTATATAGCCTTACTTGGCTAGTTTTCATATATGAATTACTAGATGACGCCCGCAAGTCCGTTGCGCCAAAATTTGTTTATCGCGCAGGAACCGTACATTTTAAAAGTACGCTATGCCCGGGAGTCAAACTATCTCCATACCGATTTTCAGAATTTTCAGAATGAATGAGACGTCACTATTTTAATGTACTTGCAATAAAAGACGACAAAGCTGCTATCATGTTTTGTTATTTTGTAAGCATTGGCAAAAATATTATTTAGTTGGAAATTAATTAAAAACGAAATGGTAAAATAGCGCCATGAGTCATGACGCTTGCTTTCTACAGCAACTGTGAACACAATATATTTTAGCGTTAATATTAAAGTGCATTTCAAACACATTCTCCGCCTTTTGGTGCATGATTTGTCAATAAAGTTGACAATAAATGTTTGTCTTTAACAAAATAACTACTGAATGGATCTTAATCAAATCTTGCTACCTACCTATAACTTTGAACTCTGGACTTACACAACACAGTCATCGTGGCAAAAAGTACGATGTCAGCGGGATTACGAGTACAAAGTTCCAGGCTTTTTCTATAATGATAGTATTCATTATAAGCATTATTTTATTCTGAATAGTAGAAAAAGTTTTTGGTTCCATCTCCGGCTATATTGAAGTCTTTGAGTACAGCCTGATATCGCAGCGATATTCGAGCTATGTGAATCGGGCCCCAGGTGATATTTCCGAACGCATTATCATAATGCGGTGTTCGGGTGCATTGTTCAGGTAGCATTGCGCAAAGCTGAACCAACAGAAAGTAAGAAATAGAACGCAATTAGTGCAAAACTGTTGAAAATAAAGCACTAGATGTCACAACCTGAATGCCGCTGGAACCGAAGATTTTGCCACAATATGTAGAGTATATCCCGTGGTATATTTCAAACACTATGGTATGTGTGGCTAATAAATGTATAGTCTAAGCAATCGAAGTTATAAAGTTGATTTGAATTGTAGACCATTTTGGATGCGCGGTTTTACGCAAGAATTTGTGGTTAAAATATGGCAGTCTACGAGCTACGTGCGTATATGTAATGTATGTAAAGTATGTAATGAGACTTCTCCACATTTTAAAATCGCACAAATTACACTATTGAGTGTAAACCTTGTCATTCCAGTGGTTCACACCACGAGACCAGAAGATCTCGTGGTGTGAACCAACCCTAACAGCGCTCCAGGATATAAGCTGAGAAGATCGTATCTTAATTTTTAATTTAGTCCTATCTCATAATATGTTCATAAATAATTTTTAATATGAAATATATCTTGAATCCGCCTAATGGATACAAATCTTATCGGACCAGACAAATGTAAACTGTAATTCCATTATGTTAAAGTGGAAAGTTGAATGGCGGGTTATAATAAGTTTTGACGGTGCCGGAGCTTTTTATAGAATCGGAATAAGCCCGGTATTGGCAATGAGGTTACGATAACGCGAGAGGCGCGTGCGTTTGCATATTTTTTCCGCAACATTTTCAATTTAGTCGCCATTATATCCGCGGGCTTACGAGAACGTTTCCTATTTGTTAAGGGGTGCCTTTTTCGTTATTAGTTCAAAAGCTAATTTGAATATCAACATAATAAGTTCAAATGGCTCGTAACTTGTGTGTTTGGTGGGATTTATGACTATGGGATTGAATTTGAATGTCTGTATTTGGTAATAACACTGATAAAGTGTTGAACCAATTAAAATATCTAATGGCCAGGTTTTTTAAATTATTTAATAAGTAGTTCTATTCACTAGTTAATATAATAAAATAAATAAATTTGAATATAATATATTATATAATAACCTCAAAAGCCTCAAAAGCCCGGCATAAATCAGTTTATTCTTGGAATAGTAAAGCATATTTAGTTCATTAAATCGATTGCTGGTCATTAAATTGAAACAGACCGTCTTTACAATCTATTCAGTATTGATGTCTCTATTATGTGCTTTACTTACAGTTCGGCGGTCTCAAGCAATATGTACTCAGGTCTCAGATCGAATGACGTCACTGACAATATTGACGGAGCAGGCGGCTTCGGATGGCGTCTTCCCTTTCAGGAGATTAATGAATATTACTCAATCCACTCTCTATGCCTATGGTGTCCGACTGCACTCAGGAGTTACATTACGTAAGAAGAAAGTCAACACCGGTTCCTTGATAAAAATCCTGTAAGCCAAACTAAGCCCTACATCGAGAAGTAGAAGGTTGAGTTTGATGTGAGATAGAGACGACTTGAATTCGCTTGATGAATTTCGTACATAATAGATGGTGATATGAGTTATCACAATAAGGCATATATCTGTTAGGGTTGCCGCATCCCTGCGCCATTTGTAAAACCACCTGCTACTTTGCGGCGGGGGTAATCCCAATTGCATTAGACCGTGTAAAAAAGTAGACAAAGATAGTTTGAGGGTTGATTTTCAACCGTATGATAACTTCTAATATCAGACAATTTTGACACACAGTTGTGTAAGCGGGCCCCTAGACGATCAATTTTATTTATACAATATTTATTGAATAACTTATTTGACAACAATATTGAAAGGCGGGTGCGTTCAATATTAAACCTAGACGGTCAATAATATTGCATAATAAGTGATATTAAGCAATAAAATTGATCGTCTAGACCAGAGGTTCCCAAACTATTTTTTCTCATAGACCAGTCACAGTACAAGGAACCAATAACCTTCACCAATAAACTTTCACTCGGAGTGGTAAAAAGTGAACGCAAATATTTTCTGGTTTTGTAGCTATTTCACACAAAAATTACCACACTTTTACTTATTTCTAAATTTCCTCGCTCTGTAATATTTAATCTGCTATTAATATAATATTGTCTGCCTATATTCATAGGAGAAGTCGAATCGGGTCACCTAATTTTTATAGACCCCCGTTAACGACTCGTGGACCCCCATTTTTTTTCCACGCAAGCGTAGACCCCATGGGGTCCACCTGGACCAATTTAGGAATCAATGGTTTAGACTCTAGGCTTATGAAAAAATATCATGTTTTTGTTCCTTATGGTGTTTATTGACGAAACGGCCATTTGAAAGATTTTACAACGTAAATCATTACAAACATGACCGGATTCCATGATCCATCCAATCGGATATATTATTATTATTATGTAACGGTATGCCGTTTTTAAAGAAATTTAGTTGAATTATAGTACGGGAGCCCTAGAACATTTTTTTTGTAATTACTAACAAGCTAATTTTTTTATGAGTAGAGCTTCATTTTGATAAGACAAACAACTTTTTTATCTGAGAAAAATCTTGAAAGTGGGCTACCACTTAGGGTAGCTGTTAGCTACCCTAAAATTCATACTTTGATTTAATGGTCCTAAAATATGGATTATTCTATTTGTAGGACAATGTTACTCTTAAATTATTATATAACTATTAACCTACCAATATACAAAAAATCTGCTGGTTAGGGCTCCGTTTTAGGGTTCTGTAACCAACAAAACTTGGTTGACTACGGTACCCTAAAACGGAGCCCTACCAGCTGTTTCTTTGTATATTAGTAGGTTAATAGTTAAATAATTTAATTAATATTTTAATTATATTAATGGAACAATCCGTATTTTAGGACCATCAAATCAAAGCATGAAACTCTTTCTATCTCTGTTGGCAACCACTTTCAAGATTTTTCGCAGATAAAATAGTTGTTTGTTTTATCAAAATAAAGCTACTCATAAAATTAGCTTATTAGTAATCAGAAAAAAATTGTTCTTGGGCCCTCACTATCAGCTTTCCATATCAATGCAACGTGAGCTACGTTGATGGGCCTGGGTGATAAAGTCTAGATCTGACAATTAAAAAGTCAACCCTGAACTAAAAACACTTTTTCTAAAAACTGGGCACGTACACTTAACGACAGTTTGACAACGTTAGAAAATTGCTTAAAAAAATCACGTACATTTACAGTTGACTGTACCTGAGCCGGGGCGGAAAAACAAAGCGAGGCTGTAGGGCAACTTGCTTAATCCTACAAAATCCTTTAATGGACATTCGGAAAAGTTGCCTAAAAGGTGTAATATGTTTACAACGGCAAAACATATATGATACATTTCCTAAATCTATGCAAATCGGTTTAAACCTTTTATGTTTTAGCGAAAAGTTTGAGCCGTCCTTTTTCTAAATCCTAATTCGTTTTCACCCTTTTGTGTTGTTAATTTAAAAGATTGTTAATGTTTTAAATTACAGTAATTAAACATTATGAATACGCTTTTGTTGTTATTCCAAAGGTAAATAGTAAACTAACCTTAACCTTAATTTCTAAAATGTAAAAAAACAAACTACCTAAATTGTATTAACTCTCACACATAAAGAAGAAATAATTACCCGCCCCGGCGTCGCACGGGTATAAAATATATAGCCACTGAAAAAATAATTAAAATCGATAGCCTATGATCCTTCACGAGGTCTACTTACACGTGCCAAGTAACATAAAAATTATTGCTCCAGTAGTTCGCGAGATAAGCACTTTCAAATAATTTCTCCCGTTTTTTCTACATTCTCCTATTAGTATTAGGGTAATGAAATATAACCTATATCCTTTCTTAATAAATGGTCTATCTAACACTGAAAGAATTTTTCAAATCGGACCAGTAGTTCCTGAGATTGGCGCGTTCAAGTTAGCCCTTTCAAATAATTTTCTCCGTTTTTCCACATTTTCCTCCATTTTTTCGCTCCTATTAGTCTTAGCGTGATTAAATATAACCTATAGCCTTTCTTGATAAATGGGCTATCTAACACTGAAAGAATCATCAAAATCCGTTGCGTAGTTTTAAAGATTAAAGGGAACAAAGGGACATGAGGGAAAAAAGCGACTTTGTTTTATAATAATATGTGTTATGTACTTATAGATAACAAACTCGAATCTCACAAGATATAAATTAGATCCTAGAGCATGCCAAAAATATACATGAATACATCGAAAACAAACATGTAACTAGTTAATAATTATATTTCAGTTTAAATACTTTAATATGCTTTGTAGATGTAACAAAATATAAATTGTCGTTCGATTGAAAACTCATAAAATCGGTTTCATCGTTTTAAAAAACGATGAAATAAAATTTCTATTCTTTTTTCACGTATCTATTGATAAAAGTTAGAACGGTGATGAAATTTTTTAGTTCTTTGACGTCAAAATACCTCGCATATATTTTTTTCAAATGTAATATTACTCTGCAATAGTTACCAAGCCCATATTGGTATCAGTAGAAGATAGTTGGATTTTTCAAACTTTTTGAAACAGTAGGTAAAGCAACTTATGTATAGAAAAAAATCATATTTTTGCCCGATTTACTATAAGTAAGCTATTAGGTACTAAGCCTAAATTAGTAGTAAGCTACTTAAATTATTATTTACTTTATCGCGCAGGAACTGTATATTCTACTACGAAAAACTATGATTTACTTCCATTATACTTCCATACTAATATTATAAATGCGAAAGTGTGTCTGTCTGTCTGTTATCTCTTCACGCCCAAACTGCTGAACCGATTTTGCTGAAATTTGGTATGGAGATACTTTGAGTCCCGGGAAAGCACCGGAAAAATGTACGGTCCCCGCCCGATAAACGAATTTTGGCGCAGTTGCGGTCGCGCACGTCATTTAGTTATAATATACTAGATGACGCCCGCAACTCCGTTGCACCAAAATTCGTTTATCGCGCCGGAACCATACATTTTTCTGGGATAAACAGTATCCTATGTCCTTTCCCGGGACTCAAAGTATCTCCATAGCAAATTTCAGCAAAATCGGTTCAGTCGTTTGGGCATGAAGAGGTAACAGACAGACAGACAGACAGACGGACAGACAGACAGACAGACACACTTTCGCATTTATAATATTAGTATAAATGGATTCTTTTCCGGAACTCAAAATACAATAAACGTATTTTATCGGTTTGACCGTGAAGAAGTAAATACACTTTCGCATTAAAAAATGTGTATGGATGACATAGCAGCAGGAAAAAATTCGGTTCGATTCCAAGCCCGAGTTAATTTAGTGTAAAACGATTTGCAGTCGACCTTTGGTACATATTTGGTCAAATATACATAGAACAGCTTCGGATTAGGGTCAATTCAGACCGCAACGCGTTTAGATATATTTCTAAATTTGTACTGAATTGACAGATTTCAATTGCGTCAGACGTGAGACGTCTTGCAAATCTGTCAAATACATACTTAAGAAATGCATCTACGCGTCGCGTTGCGGTCTGAATTGACCCTAAGCCGAAGCTGTTGTATGTATATTTTACCAAACATGTACCAAAGATGGAGGTAAGTTATTCCAGTAGTTAGTTCTGGAAACTACGAACCGATGAGTATGCAGGAGTGGAATGAACCAATATTCCAGTCGAGTTATGATAGTTAATTTAGAACAGATTTAATGTCCAATATTAAGCTTGGAATCCACTTATGCTGGAGCCTGAAACTTATGACTACAATATCATTTTGTTTAGTTTATCCGCTTTATCCCAAATACAGCCTTTACTCCACTTATACTGACTTTATTCCACAAAAGTATGTTGTGTTATAAGTTTTATTTTCGGGTATTGTAATGATAATTATTGAAATCGTACATTGCATATTCCATAGAGAAAAATATCATCATAATATTATGCTCAAAAGATGTATTATTAAAGAATTACATTAATTTACCTACCTACTTCTGTAAAAGTAAGAAACTGACTTTGAAAAATGTTCTTTAATACATTATTTACAGTGATTTTTATATTATTATAAATGAATAGTAATGTAAATGCTTTCTAAAGAGGTAAATAACACAAAATTAAAAGTTTCTAAGAAGTATTCTAAACATTGTAATTAAAATACTTCTTAGTTAAAAATATGTACCTGAAAACGGCAAACAGTTAAAATTGATTACACAATTCCTCACGTTTGGCTATGTGTTCCATTTTTTGTCTCGTTCACAAAATCCTTGCCATTACTCAAGTCGTAGACGTAAAAAATTTGACTGTAAAATATCACATGGCTCAACGTTTCTCACGTGTATTCAAGCTATTTTTTTGTCTTTAAAGAAAATGTTTGCGACCTTGAGCCTCGAGGCCTACACAAAAGTTTTTAATGTTTGGGCAACTGTGTTTTCTTTCTAAAAGTGTTTATTGTTTTGCAAAGAAACCACATAATGTTTTTGATATTATTTCATGGAGAGCTCAAGATGTCTAGCTAATTTCTTATATAACCCGAGAATACTAACCCCAATATTATGTAGAGCGCAATAAAAAAGTTACCGCAACTGTAAGCTGTAGTCTAAGAGACCGCATCAGCTAAAAGTGTCTAACATATTCCCCCACACGCCCGCTCTTATCACGCAACCCCACACCGTACCTATTGTTTATTTCTGCGGATAATCTATACAAATGCCCCGGCGAAAATAAATACGATTACAAATAATAGCCAATAAAAATTCATAAGTACACAACGCGGCATACGGTTTGGGGGAACACGTGTTTATTATTAATGTTTGCTGTATTTTTATTGATTTGTATTCGTTAAATCGTGTGCGAATCTATTCCGACATGTGTAAGGCGCATTTTTTAATTATAAAACTTGACATATTATTATAGTAATACTTTAATCAAATGTAAAAATAAACCATAAGTAAATATCAAAGTACTTGTAGAAAATCTAATATATATAAATCTCCTGTCACGATGTTTGTCCGCGATGGGTTCCTAAACTACTTAACCGATTTTAATGTTTTTTGTTTTTTAATGTGTGCTTTTTCTAACTTGAGAGATAGGATAGCTTAGATCTTTAATTATAGTCGCAATTTTATTTTATTGCAAATTATTTGTCTATAAAGAGTGACCATTGTTTATGCGACGCGGGTCACGGGATAGCGATGGACGTTGCCATGGTGACATACTTATATTTTAGTCACTAATTCAATAAAATAAAACGGGCGATATACTTAATATAATATGGCAAAGAAACGTTTGCTGGGACAGCTAGTAAAAATATAAGTTATTTTTTATTGACTTGCGATTGATAATTCTGTCAAATTCGATACGTTTTTAACACCAATGAATGTGTGTTTCCTAAGCAAAATAGCAATAACCTTAAATTCAAAACGTCGTTTATGTAAAGTAGGGACAAAGCAACTTTTTGCGAACATAAACCTTTGACTTGTAAAGGGGTCGTGTGGCCCTTTTAAATTGAATATAATTTAAAATGTAGGTATTATCTTCTCTGGATGCCAGATAAATATTTTACATTGTAAATAATTACAATGGATGTAAATTAAGACGAATACTTTAATTTTATTTTATTTTCATAGGTAGCGAAAAATAAAAATATATCTCTAGATTTTAATTATTTCTAATTACTTTTTACCTAAGTTTCTGTAAGTGCTTACAAAATTGTTATTGTAAATTTTGTATTCTGAATTGTGTACCTAATTATCTTCATATTATTATCGTTAGGGGAATACGTTGTGATTATTGTACCCAAAAATAATAATTATTGAATGTTATTGATTTACTTAATATAAAATAATTATATTTTTTTGTACTTTAATCTTTTTGGTTCAGTTTATAATTTCTAAAAGATATATTATTTCAATTTTTTTAGTTTTATATTACATATATACTTAATATAAGTACTTTATTTTCTGTGGCAAGCTGTTAGTAGGTGTATATAATTAAGAAATGTGTTTAGCTTTTTTTTGAAATCTCATAATATTTTACTAAATAGAAACAAAATACTTTAAAGTAAGAACGGCTCTTGGTCTCCCCTTTTGTAATTTGCCCTTCAATTATGTACTCTTCTAAAGAAAAAGGGTGCCATACTAATTACAAGAAAGGTTAATTATTAAAACTGTTTACGAAAATAATTAAGTTTTCTCTGGTTACTGTTTACTGTCTAAATTGACAGGGATTTTCTGGAAATTACTAACCGAAAATTGAAGTTATTGGCCGTCAGAAATGTGAATTAATGGTTATTAAAAAGTATTTTTTTAATTAATGAAAGAACTTTTTGGAATCAAAACAAAATTAAAATCGCGTTAGATCACATGACTTGATCGAAAATTCAATAATAATAATAATCGTTTATTTCCATAGAATGTTGTTAACAAAAGATCTTAAAGTATAGTGCTGTAGCAAACATTCTGCTTTTGAAGCATGCAAAATATATTTTAGCTTATACAACTATTTTACATTTTAAATTCACTAATTATTACATTAATTGAAGACAGCCATACAATAATAATGAAAAGAAATGAAATAAAAAATAGAACTATTTGTTTATCAGACTTGGCGTATTATAATTTAAGTCACTGCCAGTGTAAGTGCCAGTTCGTAAAATAATATCAGAGAAAATAATATTCTCCTCTCTTTGGACTACGAAAATGAATGCCAGCTCTGGTTATTTTAGTTTTACTTTCTCTGTCAGAAAGAAACTCCCGGAGTGCAACCACTTTTTTTTCTTACATTTTGTCCGCATAAAAAAATCATACTAGCAATAGTACCAACAATCATATTTTTGTAAGTACTTTACTTTATAGCCCATAAAAAATAAACGATGAGTGGGAGACGGAAGTCGGTCAGTATTGATACGCCTTTATACAACCTTATACAACTTTATACCCCATTTAGCTCCCTATTTACTGAAAGTTGGTACCCCTGGAGTTCTGTTATACAACGTTTAAAATTCACGACAGTTTAAAAACGCCCAGTTGTTTACTTTAGGTACGTTGTAAAGGTACATTTAGACTGTGTCTTTTTTTTTACAAAAAGTTTGTTGCCGGAAATAAATATTACTCAGTTAAAGTTATCTTCATAAGTATTTATATAATTCTATTGGACGTATATGCATTTAGATTGCGTCTGGCGATTATCCGCTAGTACATTATAATTTATATAGTGTAACTTTTGTATCACACAATTGTTTAAATGACGTGTCAATTTATAGTTTAACATAAATGAGTGTGTCCATCTTTTTATATTTTTCTATCTACCTTTGCCTCTGCGCAAGTGCACACATAAAGAGCTAAACCGGCTTACACGATTTTTTTTAAAAATACCTTTTACTCAAAAGGAACAAGATAGTTTTAATCCTGGAGAAACGGTTAAAATGTACGGTTCCCATGCGCATTAATTTCGGAGCAACGAAGCGGGCAAAATCTAGTATCCTTAAATATTAATTACCTATTCCTAGTTCAAAAATTGGGCTTAATAATTGGCTCCTTATGCAAATGAAATGACCGTCTGCGTACCAGCTGTAGTCTGTCACTATAATAATTGCATTTGACTTGATAATTTAATTAAAACTACATTTTAGGGATATGTTTTATGGGCGCCATACATATTTTATTCCCAAATAATATTTGCATTTTTAATTAATTACTGCTCGGCCGGAGAGCAAATATTGTTTAACTAGCTTTTGTCTGTTGTTCATAATAATATTATTTATTTTGAGTAGTAAACGCACACTCAACACTGTCCTACTAATAGTGATCAGAAATTATTTTTCATACATCACTATAATTGAAGACGTGAGTGGAAGAATCGAACAAGTAACATTTCGTAACGTACGGACTATAACTCATTTTTCCCGAATTTTTCTAATAAAACGTATAACTTATCTACTTCATAACCTAGCAAATATATCTGGCTACACATATAATCCATAGTTTTTACATTTCAAATAATTTTCCGGCCCTAATGCCTCCATTTAAGGCGCTATATTGAAAAAACTGTCCTTTTTGACGTAATACTATAGGACCCTCAGAAATGTTAGAGATCTGGTAATGAGATATACATATCTTCATAGCCTTATCTAGGTTTGAGAAGAACCAGAAACATGATTAATATATTTTGCCTCGATACATTTCTCGATCGAAATTACCTCTTAAAAATACGAAATTTGAAGATTATTTTTAAACGAAAATAGATGTATTGTAGGAAATTAGTTTAATTGATAGACACCTTTGCAACTCAAAATCGTATAGAATCATTTTGCTCCTAGTTAAATAATTTTGCTCCTACTTAAATGCTCCTAGTTATTTTTTAAATAATTAAAATTACGTTTTTCGCATGTTTTCCGAGCGAGCCGATAGCTTCTGGCCGCAGCGTATTCACGACTTTATAGTCATACAAATTAAGTATAAAATTGCCCTTGCGGTAAAATTACTTTCAATATAGCGCCTTAAGCAAAAAACGGGAAGTTTTTTCATGTTACTTACCTTATTCTTCCAATCACGTCTTGAATTATTTGTTATAACTAACTCACAAGGTTTATGGAACATTCTACTAGAATAGAATATTATAAGTATAGTTAGACACTTGTAAGAACGTATAATAATAATTGATTTATCATTTATACAGGATTAACTGTTCTATCATTAAATAAAATAAGACGAACAAGACAATAATATTCTATGACGTTTAAGTTTAACCCAGGGGTAATAATTTTAAATCATTTGCTTACGTAACATTTTTGTTGTACAATAAATTATTAAAAGACTCCTGTTTTATAGTAAGTTGAGTTCCCAAAAGCATAAAAAAGTAAACTCGGAAATCCAAAGTCGAATCCGGAATTTGCAAAAATAGTCTTTATTGTTGAGTGAGACGATTCCGTTTTAAATTGAACTACTAGGATTCTCACTATTGTAAATTGATTTTTTCCCAACCTCCTCGATGGGAATGGCAAGAAAGCATCATCGGTCTTCGCTTTCGACACCCAACTATTTTAAAGCATTCAATTCTTACAGTCCAACGGAAAGTACTTTAGCGTTGAAAGGAAACTATTCCACCTAAATCAAATTAATTTTATAGTGAGAACAGGAGATCATAGCCTTTGTTCACTTTTTTATAACGGTGAAATAATTAAAAGGATAGAACTTTTAAATTAAGAGTTCATTGCAATTTAGTAACAATATTATGCTCTGATTCTATGATATTACTTTTACGATGGTCACGTTTGGTGATATATTTATAATATTATATTGTATGTTGTATAATTATTTAAGTACCGTAGTTTTTTTATAGAATAATTAATTGAAAATGTGAGAATCATCACTGAGTAAAATTCTAAATATATTATAATCATTAAATGTGTCGTTTGTTTCATTTTGAAATTACACATCAAGCTTTTCTGGAAATATAAAATATTCTCCCACTGACTGTACCGGAAAAACCGGCGGAACAAATACAGTATTTCATAACAAAAAACATTACTCAAAACAAGACATAATCTGTATCTGAACAAGTCGCAAATCGCAATAAATCAAGTCCATAAAAACCAAACCACAAGAAAAGGGTTTATTTGTTTCCAAACTATGTTCGAGCGGTTTCCGAGCTCATAATAAAAATCTTACTGTGAAATTGAAATTTCACATTTCGTCGCATTTTTGTCCTTAGGGTGAATGAAGCAAATCAGATTTTAGATATGAAATAATAATGAAACGGTCCTATTCTATTACGGGGAGCTTTATTATTTTTCTAGTGTACAGAGCAAATAATAAAAGTTATTAAAATTATTTTCAGAAACCCTTTCAATAAATTACAAAGTAATGTAACAACTAACATATGATGAATATCGTTGTAAATGTATTTAAAATGATGTTATTGTTTGTTTATAAGATTTAAAGTAAAGTAATCAGGTTGATTTGAGGCTTTTAGGTGATTTTTCAGTAGTTTTAAATTCACATCAGGTTTTTATAGGTTAGATAAAGCCCATGCTTAACATTATAAATGCAAAAGTGCGTTTGTCTGTCTGTTACTTTTACATGCTTAAACCGTTGAACTGATTTTGATGAAATTAGGTATGAATTAGGTACTTTAAGTCCCGGGAAAGGATGTAGAATAGTTTTTATAGTAGAATAATCGGCCAAGTGTGAGTCGGACTCGCGTACAAAGTGTTCCGTATCGTTATAGAGCAAAAATAGCCAACCAAATATTTGTGTTTTTGTATGGGAGCCCCTTTTAAATGTTTATTTTACTTTAAAATTATAAATTTATATTAAAGTAAGTGAGTACACTAATAATGTTATAATAAAAGCTTTTGTGAAAAATTCAAGTGCCTACATTCTGGTTCCTTGTATTTTGATACAGAGCAAAAAAGGCCGAATAAAATCAGGTTTGTTGTATGGGAACCCCCCTTAAAATTTATTTTATTACGTTTTTAGTATTTGTTGTTAATTGTTATAGCGGCAACATAAATACACAATCTGTGAAAATTTCCAAAGTTTAGCTATAGCGGTTCTTGAGATACAGCCTGGAGACAGACAGACGGTCAGATGGATAGATCAGAATCGTTTAATATGATCTTGTATATAAAATTCTCGTGTCACAATGTTCGTTCCCGTACTCCTCCGAAACGGCTTGACCGATTCTCATGAAATTTGAGCATATTGAGTAGGTCTGAGAATCGGCCAACATCTATTTTTCATACCAAAAATTATTTATAATATGGCAAAATAACGTTTGCTGGGTCAGCTGGTATAATTTAATATCAACAAATAGGAAGTTAATGTTTTACTTATCACACACAATATCTTGACTTCCCATAATGGCGTGGGTAAACAAAGAATACAGCAGTACGACGCAATTAGCCGTATAAAAACGCCGCAATACTGCTTATATCCCTTCGTTACTCTGCTCATGTATTTACAAGAGTCGTAATAGGCCTAATAAGAATATAATACGCAAAATAATAACATGGAAATGAACAATAATTAATATAAGAGTTTATATGTTCCATTTATATTGTACATTAAAATATATGAACTGTTATCTTCCCTTGGGGATAATACTGGCTTTTTTCAGCGCGATTTGTTTTGAGCGCATTGTTTTTAATGTTCCCTACTGGACATACACCATGCTTAATGGCGAAGGTTTTGAACATTAATTGCTCAATCGTGGTACGAAAAATATTAAACCTGTATGGTGTAAAACTTTATCATGTCTGTTTAGATACTCAAAGCTTAGGGGTTTTTGCGATTGCCCGCAAAAGTAAAGCTGTGAGTGAGCAGTGGATTTCCAAGACTGTATGTAAACAAGAATAAAATTGGTTTTATTTAAGGGAAAATACCTAATGGCAGACACTTTAAGGAAACATGTAACATTTGAATGTTATAAAATACTAGCTGTCCCGGCAAACGTTTCTTTGCCATATTATATTAAGTATGTCGCCCGTATTATTTTATTGAATTAGTGACTAAAATATAAGTATCTCACCATGGCAACGTCCATCGCTATCCCGTGACCCGCGTCGCATAAACAATAATTGTCGCTCTTTATAGACAAATAATTTGCAATAAAATAAAATTGCGACTATAATTTGAGATTTAAACTATCCTATCTCTCAAGTTGGATCGAACTGCACATGGTGTGCGAATTTTATTATAATCGGTTAAGTGGTTTAGGAGTCCATTGAGGACAAACATTGTGACACGAGATTTATATATATTAAGATATGTTTATGAAAATAAAGGATTGACAACTTCTTCCATGTCTTCAGTAACTCTTACAAAATAAAACTATTATAATTATAATCTGACAAATCAATAAAATGAAATATTATTGGCCTTTTTGTAAACTTATTCAAAAGAACTAATAGATGACATCACAAATAACGAACATCACTTATAGTAGACACCAATATGAACTAATAGTTGACATAAAACATTAAATTACATTTTACATTTTTCATATTATTAGGTCTTTATTTGGCGTTTTTCAAAAGATTTCATTTACTTCATCATAATAACTACATGCATCAGAAATATTATCCACGTTGTCTCCAGATTCTATCCATTCTTCTTTCATGCTGAAACTACCGTGAGGTACTACTATGTATTCTGTGCTGAAACTATATTTCCTTTTATTTTTATTTTTCATATTTTTTCCTAGCAAATTTATTTTCAGTCTTTAGTCTCTATGCTTCTCTTGCCTCTTCTTTTTTCTTCTTTTTTTCTCAGCTCTCCTTTTTCGTCTTTTTACTGATGAAAAACTAAAGCAATCGATTTTTAGATCAGTACAAATTCTAATATTAGACACCATGTCCATTTTTAGGTAAAGCAGTTCTAAGTTTTTTTTTATGAAATAAGGGGACAAACGAGCAAACGGGTCACCTGATGGAAATTAACTTCCGTCGCCCATGGACTCTCGCAGCATCAGAAGAGCTGTAGGTGCGTTGCCGGCCTTTTAAGAGGGAATAGGGTAATAGGGGAGGGTAGAGATGGGAAGGGAAGGGAATAGGGGAGGGTAGGGAAGGGAATAGGGGATTGGGCCTCCGGTAAACTCACTCACTCGGCGTAACACAGCGCGGCGCAAGCGCTGTTTCACGCCGCTTTTCTGTGAGAACGTGGTATTTCTCCGGTCGAGCCGGCACATTCGTGCCGAAGCATGGGTCTCCCACGTATAAGTTGTTAGTTTGTTATTAGAATTAAAATTTTTGCAGTAGAATAAACTACAAAATAACTTTAGTATGTATTGAAAAACTAAAAGATGAGATCCATGTAATCTATTAGGTTTTTTACATTTTCAAGAACTAATAGTAGACACTTTTTATATTGTTAGGGAAAATAGATAAAAAATCATAAATAAACATTAATCAGTGTATATAACATGACCATTAATTCAATGAAATCAATAGAAATTACAAAAAATCAAACAAATGTATTCAAAACTTACGTGTAAAATTTCGCCTTCCTTAACATATTTGCTAAAAAATTGCCGAGCGCGTGTTGACGCGGTCACATCATTTACGAAAACTGATCCCATTCTAAAATTTTGTACCCGAACGCGTCCCTAATATATTTTTTTACATCAACAGATAGCATAAGAAGCTTTTAAAATTTACAGTGTTGAGAAATAATTAGAGTGATTCTTATTTTTATGGCATTTTTGTCGTAAGTGTCATCTATTAGTTCCGTGTCTACCATTAGTGCCTTTCCCTTAATATGTTTTGTCCGAGATAAAAACCTAAGTAATAAGCAATTTCTTGAGTCACATCATCTTTAATTGTAACTTTGGTCAAAACGACGATTTAACTTTTAAGTGTAAAACTTAAAAGTAACAAAAAGACCGACATACTTGGAAATAAATACGTTTCGAAAATGGTGAGGTATGTTAGTAAATAAATTAATTTTGCTTAAGATCTAAAAGCAGTTACCTACGTCAAGAAGTCTACTCGTTATACACAATATGTAACTACAATACATAATATATTACTTGAATATTGAAGTCATAACAACACAAAGCCAAAGCTCTGGGCGTGTCTAACTGTAACACATTCTAAGAGAGCTTGTTAAAACATCAACCCCTTCAAAGCTACCCGGGGCTGAAAAAACATCTACCTACTGTTCCAACATTCACATCTTATTCATAGTATACTTATACGCAAAGGAAAGGGACGTCTGATTATAATAATATTATTGTTACGATAACTTTAAATAATGTGTTAAATTGTGAATAATTCTATCATGTAATGGTTTTTTCAGTAGTATTTACAAGCTGCACATTTTACAATATTAATTCTTAAAATTTAAGTGTCTACGCGAATCAAGATTTATTTCAAAATTTTCTAAGAAGTTTCCAAAAAATGATAAAAAGAACGTATGCCTATCAAGAAACAGTGGCACGATTCTACATAATATTATTTCGGTCACCTAACACCTTGATATCAGTTCCGCACGGCTCTTACGTGAATCTATTCGTCTGCGATCGAGACTACTTTCAATTTACGAGAATCGGGCCCCTCAGGACTTCATTTAGCATGCATTATCACGGACAAGGATTCATAACTAGCATGAAATCGAGCTCTGCGCACTTTGAATGTTGAAATAAGCCCCTTGTTAGCTGAGAATTTTCTCGAATGTTTTATTAATAAGTCGAAAGACTTCTTACTCCTTGGAATACTAAATTTGCAATAATAGTCTACCTACCCAGTAAAAAGTATACTTACCCTCTTTTTAAGAGGGCAAGATAACTATTTGATTTAAAAAGTTAGTTGAAATAAACTTTTTTTGTTTTAGTTACAAGACAGTTTTTGGATTTTCGTGATTTTATTGGTTATCACTTATCAGTAAGTAGCTAAACTTTTTCTATTTCAGCCAAGGGATTCTGAAGCAGATTTTATTTGAATTCAAAACAATCCTTGTTATTAGGGTAGCCTGTATGTAATATGTTAAATTAGTAATCATAATATTTTGTCAGTTATTATTGAATGTATTTTAGGTATGCATGTCTAGGTAACTAGATAGAAACTAGGTAGATACTGACGAACGAAAACTCATTTTTTAAATTTATGCAAATAATACCTCTCAACCAATAGCCAAAGTAAGCACCTATTTCCAAGACGTTACATTTTTAGGGTGCCTTAGTCAACAAGGAACCCTTATATAATAATTTTGGTCTGTCCGTCTGTCTGTCCGCGGTTTTGCTTAGAGACTATAGGACCTACAAAGCCGTAATTCGGCACGAATGATGCCGACAAAATCCATATCCATACTTCCATATTAATATTATAAATGCGAAAGTGTGTCTATCTGTCTGTCTGTCTGTCTGTCTGTCTGTCTGTCTGTCTGTTACCTCTTCATGCTCGAACCGCTGAGCCGATTTTGTTAAAATTTGGCGTGGAGATTCTTTGAGTCCCGAGAAAGGACATAGGATAGTTTTTAACCCGGAAAAATGTACGGTTCCCACGGGATAAATGAATTTTGGCACAACAAAGTTGCGGGCGTCATCTAGTGTTATATAAAACCTTAAAAATATATATTTTTATAGTGCCTCTCGTACACATCAAGCGGGGATGATTTTGTTCGCGTCCACCCCATCGTGTGGGGTGTCGTTGGATAGGTTTTTTTTTTAATACTATGAGTATTTATAGATCATTTTTCGATTTAGGAATCTATTTGTGAAATATGAAGTTTTAAAGTGGAAAAAATCGTTAGAGTCCAGTGACCCTTCTACCAGCTAAACAGTTGTTTCTGGAAATGTAAAAAATTCACGGGAGTAGGAAATATTCTGAATTTAAAAAGGAAATTATCACGGCTAAGGACACTTCAAAACTTATTGAGTAACTAGCAAATGCAAACGTTGCTTTGCCATAATATAAAGTATATCACCCGTATCATTTTATTGAAATGACTAAATTAGTATGTCACCATGGCAACGTCCATCGCTATCCCGTCGCACAAACAATGGTCGCCGTCAGTCTCAGGTTGTAATAATTTACTATTATTTATTTAAATGCACTTATCAATATAAAAAGTAGATGTTGTCCGATTCTCAACCCTAGCCAATATGCTCGCTAAAATTCACGAAAATCGGTCGTGCCGTTTCAGAGGAGTTCAATTACGCACACCGTGACAAGAGAATTTTATACATTAGAGAGTCGATTAATTCAAAAAAATCGGCGAAGTAAAAAGGAACTTTTCGTTCAAAATCCTTTAAACGGAACTGATAATATAATGTATAATGTAGTAGTGTAAAACACGTTATAAATGTACATTCATTGAACATAAAAAAAATATCAAAAACCAGCGGTACTACTGAACCCTATATTACGCGTGGCCTAACACGCACTTGGCCGGTTTTTAGCATTCAAAATTCTTCCTTATACAAATAATTATTACTACTAGTATTGGTACCTTCTACTAGCCATCTACTACAAAGAAGTTTTCTTTATAGAAGTAGGAATGCCTACTACTACATACTTACCACCTATAGAGATCAACTACGATAATATGGCGCGCCCCTCCAAAATTCAAAACATTTAAAGTGCGTTGTCAAAACGTTTGAAGTACGTTGTCTTGCGCGGTAGGCTGGTTATGATTAGTTGACCAACAAATATTGGTAATAAGCTCAGGTAATAAGTGACATTAACAGAAATATTACGTGTACTGTGATTGGTTGAATACTTACTACATACAAACTCTTTCATAAGGATGTGACTACACACATTGAAACAGTCATTTGGAGGGGCGCGCCAAGTTATCGTAGTTGATCTCTACCTGACAAGTTAGGTTACTAAGAAAACCTTCTAAATAAATCCAAAAACACCCTGAATTTTATTTCTTTTCGGGCCGCTCGGTAATATTCTAACACGGTAAGTCGTGCAACTTGCAATTTTTCAATTCAATGTCTTTTACGTGAGCCGATTTACATAAAAGTTCCAGAGGATCGAAGAGCATTCATTTATTATTATTTTAACATCCCAGATACGGCTCTTTCTAGCAATTCTCATTTATTCAATATTTATGTTTTATTTTACAAGCAATATGATTTTAATATTGTTTATTGCAATCTTTGCTGTCTTCGTTCAATTCCATTTGTGCGAACTTTTGCATAGTGGTCTCAATAAATGACTTTTGTAGTTTATTTGTTGTTTTGTTGATTTTTGCTATGGGCGAAACTAACATACACCTTGCCGATTGTATTATTGTCATAAAATTGCATTAGAATATTGTCAGATTGCACCTGTAAGTATACAAAATATTATGCACTTCAATATCTGGAGCTGCACTTAAAGGTATTATCAGCGGACAGGACCAACCATTTGAACTATTAAATGTACACAATATTATATTTGTCTTTTTATGTAAGCTTCGAATAAGAAATTATGTTTTTTATATTTCATGCAGGCAAAGCTGAGGGAAAGAGCTAGTGACAAGTAGCCCTGATAATTTATAATAGAATAAGAGGAATCGAGCTTTAAGTGCATAATATATATTATCTTGTGCTACGTTATTCAAACAACTTCTAAGTCTTAAGCACGTTAAAGCGCTTCTCAAACTTAGTCTGCAATTCTAGAGTGCTAATAGGTTAATCATGTTTAAGAGGTTTGCAAAAGATTTATGGTAATTAGTATCAGATACAAATACCTTCTATTGAGAAGTTTAAGGCGCTACCTGGCAATTCCGACTAAGTTCAACCGTTATAAAGTCTGGTAGAACTTAAAAAAGCACAATACCGAAAAATATTATATATATATATATATATATATATATATATATATATATATATATATATATATATATATATATATATAGACTTAATCTTCATTGCTCACGAGGATTTTTTTCCAAACTCAATAAGTTTTCAAAAAAAAATGTGCCATGGTCATCGATTTATCTTAGAGAATTGAACATTTTATATTTAATATAATATTATCAGTTACACTACAGTTCCTCACGAGGAATTTTTAATCGAGCAGTCACGTCCACGTGAAAAGTATAATTTTCTCCTATTTCGCCCTATCAAGGACGTGGCGAACGTCGTAACCGCCACTGTACAAGGCACGCTGATGTGAATGTTATTTTAATGTCCTTTACGTCGTTATGCGTACTGACAGACATCGACCTGATAATTTTAGGGAGGGAGCAGCCTTAAGCAAAAATCAGCGGATTACAATAATTCCCGTCCGGTGAAAATTTACCGAGCAGTTATTGGTCAACGCTGAGCGAGGCGCTTTTTTTATTGACTGTAGCACATGAAATTTGATAAATCAAATCTCTATCATTTTACGTATTGAGGAAAGGAGTTAAAATAATAAGGGCCTGTTCCACCGCTTCCTGATAAGGTACCCGATAGGCTTATTTGACAGATTCTCCATACTCCATCTGTCAAGTTAAGTGGTGGATAGCCTAATCAGGAAGCGGTGAAACAGGCCCTTATTCTCTTAATTATATTAAACCATTTATTATAATTATATCTTACATATTTCAAATTTTATTTGCACTTAAACAGTAAACATTTAAGCAGTAAACACGTATTGTCTGCGAAGACGTAGGGCGCGACGCGTTCGGAAGTCGTCCTCAGAATCTCCTGTAGACAGCTCCAATCGGCCAGAACTCCTCCTTCTTGAAGGTCGGTAGATGAAGCGTCGGGACTCTCAAGTCTACGCACAAAGGAGCTGCCCAAGCAAGCGCTTTTTACATGGGTCATTACCTATCTAAAAATGCCCAATGCATTTAACCTCTTGGGCGTCGCGCCGTCCATGAGCCGAATAAAAGTTACAGGAATGTAATATAAACATTATGTTTAGCAATTGTACGACATTATTATCGTCATATAAAATTAGTAATAGCTAATAATTATTAATTATATTTTAGAATCTTACAAAACCACTCTCACCGTCTATATGCAATTATTATCTTGAATTTCCCTCCCTCAGTATCAATTAATTTCATCGCCTACAAAGTCCACAAATCCATTTAGCACTGACCAGGACCTTTGTTGAAATTGATAATAATTAATCTGCGTGGGACACCGTCATGTGGTTGTAAGAACCATGTCTAAATAAGCAATAAATACTACGTTCGCTCGTGGATAACTATGGTTTGGTAAATACCTGGTTAGATTTTAAAAAGTTTTTATATTTAAGTGAATGTTGGCGGTTGTACTCTATTAAACCATACCTTAACAGTACTTTTAAAAATATTTAATTTAATTCATAGTCGCCGGTTACACGGTCAAATTTTCATCAATCTGATCCATCAATGGATATGGAATACAAATGGTACGGAACTTTTTGTAACCATCAATATTCCATCAATCAGATTGACACCAGATTGATGAGAATTTGACCGTGTAACCTGTGACTTACTAGTATACTAAATCTCAGCCACTAGACAGATTTTGAAGAAAATTTGTACATACATATAGACAACAATGAAGGTTCTTGCGGGATAATAATAATATAATATGTCCGATGGAGTCCCTAATATTATATTTTTTGTCAAACATAATATATTTTTAACTTCTTATATATTTTACTATACTTTGCGAGGCGACATGGCGGAAAAGTCAATACTAATCACTAATCAATTACTTATTAAGTAACTAGAAACGCTTGTATTATTTTAAAAACTATGGCACCGCCGAGGACAAGTATATATAATAGAGAAATAAGGAAATAAATTCATTTCTTTATTTCACTGCCTCCAGCTTCTAATCTTATTTCTTGAGAGTTGAAAGTACATTATTAGAGTCCATTAGCTGCGCTAATCACTTACCAACATGTGAGCCAGCTCGCAATAAAACACTACATACAGTCTTTTAATTAGTACAGGCTTAAGTCTGTTACGTGCTTGTTTTAAACACCGTCGGTCAGACTTGTGCCGCGCGTGATTTGATTCTATGATAATAGTATTATAAAAATATAAAACCGACTTCAAAATTGTACGTAATTGAGTTTCTGTAATTAAAATCCCCCCTCAAAAACTACCGAACCCATTTTGATGAGTTGCGGTATTCCCTAAGTTGGACATAACCTTTTTTTATGGTAGGGGAAACCCTTTATGGGTGCCCGGTTGGGGATGTGCCTCAGTTAAGCTGAAGCACTCCGGGGATATGTGGGACTGCCGGCAAGTTCGGTGCTACCCGCTAAAACCACCTGAGGTTCGCTTTCAGCCGTATAAAAGAGGGATGTCCCGGATCTAACAAACTCAGGACTCAAGTTGAACAAACCGAGTACAACAAAAAATGAATTACTTAAATCGAATTTGTAGTTCTGGAGATATGCGAACACAAACACACAGTCACAAACTTTTCAAAGGCACATTTTTAAAAATCAAGTTTTCTTTTTTTATGAAATAAGGGGGCAATCGAGCAAACGGGTCACCTGATGGAAAGCAACTTCCGTCGCCCATGGACACAAGCAGCATCAGAAGAGCTGCAGGTACGTTGCTGGCCTTTTAAGAGGGAATAGGGTAATAGGGGAAGGTAGGGATGGGAAGGGAAGGGAATAGGGGAGGGTAGAGAAGGGAATAGGGTAGGGGATTGGGCCTCCGGTAAACTCACTCACTCGGCGAAACACAGCGCAAGCGCTGTTTCACGCCGGTTTTCTGTGAGAACGTGGTATTTCTCCGGTCGAGCTAGCCCATTCGTGCCGAAGCATGGCTCTCCCACGTGTAAATCGTGTGCCGTACTTTAATGGTCCGTAAACACTGATCCACCAAATTCTATTACGCTCTGTTGCACGTGTATAAGCAGTAAAAGTAAACAGATTAATTAACCTTTATTATGGGGCGTTCCACGACAAGCGGACAGGAAAAAATAGTCGATCTCTCCGATTTTGATAATATTTGGATATGTTATACCTACACGTGTTATTAATACGTGTGCCAAATATTTTTGTTATATAATGGCTGGATTAAAAATGATGGGACTTTGAAACGTGACTTTTCTATTCGACACTCGGTGCTTCAAAGCCGATTATAGATTAAAAAATATATACATTAAAATAATTAAACCACTGAACTTGTTACTTCATTTAACGAGCTCTTTAAGTGTATTTTTGAAAATAAAAAAAAATGTTTTTTTCTTTGGAAAAAATGTAAATTAATTTTTTTTTCTTGATTTTCTCAAAGAGGGACCCTTTTGATTTTTTTTTATATTTTTTATGTAAATAGCTAATATTCTATAGAACATTCCTGCACAACGTCTATAATGGGCCGGGAAGTGGATTAGGAGCTAGACTGAAAATACTTCCGAAGGGTGGCGTCCAGCGCCATACTGTACTATGGGCAGAAATCGCTAAGTAGTGGAAATTGCCAAAATACTTCGATTTTGATGTGGAGAAATGAACCCTTAGATAAGTTTTTTTAAAGAGTAACATAATTTAAAAAAAAAGAAATTTTTTTTTTTGAGAAAAAAAAATTTTTCACGAATTTTTTTTTCTTGTAAGTAAACATTTTTTGTCTATTTCTCTTTCAAAAATCTATTAAATGTTACTCTTCACTATATCGAAATTGATGTTATTTGGCAATTTCCACTATGTATCGATCTCTGCCCATAGTATTGTATGGCGCTGGACAGCACCCTTCGGAAGTATTTTCAGTCTAGCTCCTAATCCACTTCATGGCCCATTATAGACGTTGTGCAGGAATGTTCTAATAAATAAAATTAAAAAATAAATTAATTTACATTTTTTCCAAAGAAAAAAACTTTTATTTTTATTTTCAAAAATACACTTAAAGAGCTCGTTAAATGAAGTAACAAGTTCAGTGGTTTAATTATTTAAATGTATATATTTTTTAATCTATAATCGGCTTTGAAGCACCGAGTGTCGAATAGAAAAATCACGTTTCAAAGTCCCATCATTTTTAATCCAGCCATTATATAACAAAAATATTTGGCACACGTATTAATAACACGTGTAGGTATAACATATCCAAATATTATCAAAATCGGAGAGATCGACTATTTTTTCCTGTCCGCTTGGCGTGGAACGCCCCTTTTGTTTATTTAGAAAGGTCGCGATCAAATACGTAGGTACTTTGCGAAGCTTGGTGCTGAAAATTTGCAAGACTTTTTTTATCTACTTTAGATTTGAGCAAATCTTGTATCGGAAATAAAATATTTGTTCAATTTTCCATCAAATATTTGAAGTTTGGGAACCCCTGTTCTGCTGCTTTGTGTACAGTCCCTAACAACCCGGGCAGTGGTTAGGCTTGGTTAGCTGACTTGACTTGACTATAATATTGACTACTAAAGCGCGACCGCTAGCGCGACTCTCGTAGCATACTCGTAGCATACAAAATGTATACTACGTCGAGTAGGTACCTTTACTTTAATTTTATTATTAGGGCGCGGATTTATATGTAAATACCATTGACATAAGAAACTATATGGACATGAAATGACCACGAAAGACACGCGCCTGCCTTCAAAATTTATAAAAAAAAACTTGATATCGATATCGATATTTTTTTACAAATTTTGAAGGCAGGCGCGTGTCTTTCGTGGTCATTTTATGTCCATATAGTTTCTTATGTCAATGGTATTTACATATCAATCCGGGCCCTATTTATTATCAATTCTTTTATAATTACTGTACTCAGGAACTCTACAATGTAAAAAGATCCGCCTAAATACTCCACGGACGCGTATATTAAACGAACATATTATATAAAATACATTAAAAAAAATTGCGGCGGTAAAGCATAGCATTTTTATCAACTTATGCAATTATAATATTCGCATACGTCTAGTCGCACGCACACAAACACCGTGTCGAAGTCTGCCGAACTGAAATGACGATAGATAATGCACGGCAACGCCGCACCGATCGACAGCAGTGCGGCAACACCGCAAAGCTGTGCTGGTCGGAGTGGGGCGAGGGGATGTTAGGTTAATTTTCGTTACGGACTATCTTGATTCTGTCGCCGCGCTCAAAGTTCGCGATAAAAGATATGTAATATCTTTAAATAAATTATTAACAGTACTTTTATGATTATCATAAATGCAAACATTATTCTTTTACGGGAGAGAGCACTCTACTGCCCGAAAAATTAGCTTTTAATTATGTCGAGCATTATCTGTCTCACGTTCTTGGAATGGTGAAAAAGGAACTGACGTCGGAAATTTTCTTTTTTCTTATCAAGATTATGTTTAAGAGGGCGACTAACCCAAAAAATCAAACATTTTCCTTCTCTCTTCAGACTCACGCCCGTCTTTCATATTATGCCAGGTGAAAAAGGAAGACGCGGATTCATCGCCAAATTAGTTTTTTCTCAATAACTCGATAAATATACAACATTTTAAATATCCGCTAGGTCGGTTTCTCAATGATAAAATTTTATACAATGTGTAAAAATATCAACATAGTTCAATGCACGGTTATGGAAATAAATGAAAAATTCGTGACAATTAGATGCATCTTTGCGATTTTTCTCTATCGAGAAAATTTTTAGATATCGTGTTTTTGCTCAGATTGGATTCTTGGAGATATAATGTAGTATCTAATTTTAGAAAATGAAATAATTGGGGGCTTATTTTCAAGTATAAAAATGAATTATTATAAAATCGAAAATTTTGGGTTAGTCACCCCCTTAAAATAAACGGAATATGTTAGAAATTCGAAACTCAAAAGCTATAATTTTCCTTTATTTTTCAAATTCTACATAATTGCTGTATGTATATGTCTTATGCTAAAAGCTTGAAGGCATTAAAACTTTGTACACAGATGTATTCAGTACGTTTGTTTTGCAATTACTCGTAAAGTTTTAAGTACATTTGGCAGAGGTACAAATCATGAGGTAGACTTCGTTAACCAACTTTCCGACAAAGCAGGCCAGGACAGTATTGAACAGCTTAAACAAAACTTTTTCAAACGCAAGTTAAAAATGAGTTGTAATATTTAGCTATTTTTTTTCGCAGTATTTCACTGAATATTTAGCTCAGCAATAGATATTTATATATTTATATTTAATATTTTATCTGAAAAGCGGCGATTAATGTAAAAAATAAAAATGTATGTCACTTTTTATCCCACTTTTTGGTTATTTTAAAAACTAAGATATACATTAAAATTATAAAAAAATATGTTCTAAGGCCATTATTTTTACAGTAATTAATAATTATAATGCATCGCTTTGCAGTGCTCCACAAAATTAAGAAAATAAAATGAATAACATTTTACTTCTCCAAACATTTTATCCAGGTGAAAATTACAGAAACTTTTTATAAAAAATATATTTGTAATTAAATGCACGTATTTTAAAATGCCACAAAACTTTTTTTTTCTCTTCGTACAAAGACAGTGACCGCAATACACGATAACATTTTGTAAAAAAAATAATACAGCATCTCAACTCTTCCAACACGGAAATTCCGCAAAATGACCGCGAAAACTTACGCTAAACTTACCTTTAAACTTCAGTACTGCTCAGATCAGACCTCTTAAATATCGCAAAGTCCACTATCATTGTCTCTCGGAATCACAGCACTCAGTTTTAAAAATGCACAGTTCTCACATCTCTACGTCACTAGTACCGCCGGAGGTCCCTGGGACCTGCCTCGTAGGCCGAGCGCAGTGGAATTGAGACCCTAGCGGTACCGACGGCCCATTTTAAAGGCGACGGGGTGAAAACGCGCAGGCGTCCAGCACCCTGTTGCTTCTTAGTGATGGGAACGATGTATCGATAATTTGATTAAAAATGTACTAAGTTTTTACACATTGTAATATATATACGCGAGTACTGCGTGCGAACGTAGTTAAATAATAATGGTATTTTGAAAAGATAAAACCGACTTCAAAATTGTACATATTTGTGAACTAAAATTCCCTATCTAAAAATAACTACAAAACTACTGAACCGATTTTGATGAAACTTGCAGTATTCCCTAAGTTAAACAATACCTAGTACAACAAGTAAATAATCACTTAAAACGTATTTGTAGTTCCGGAGATATGCGAACAGAAAAATAAAAACATACATACATACTTTTTCGATATTTGGCACATTTGTTCAGACACTGATATATACTAACATTTACGAAGACTGGACAGTTCAGGAAATAATACATAAGAGTCGAATTATTGATGACCTCCTTTTTGAAGATGAATAGATTAGCAACAAAATATTATTATTTTTATAGTATGTTTATAATGCTATAATAATCTGTTATTGAGTTTTTTTATGGTTTATGTTTCACAAATATTTGCAAAAATAGCTTTATATAATTAATATTCGAATTGATTAAAAAGAGCGGGAGTAAAAAAATTATTTTGAATTCACTTACAAGATTGTGGAGAAAGGTTTTAATGCCTTTTTAGTTATTATAAGGGAAATTGTTTTACAATTATTAAAAAACTTACTACTTATTATAACCCTTTTAATTAGGTCGATTGATTTACAGTTTCCCAAAAACGCCGTCATCTTGTCTCGGTAGCTAACCGACTTTATTCAGATATCTTCGTTTTCATAATCTTTCGTAAGAAAGACTAACACAACTTAGTCGTCGTGCGATATAAAATCCTGGTTAAAAATATCGATCATAAAAAAATCCAGATTAAAAGTATCGACAACGGTCAGCGTCGCATCACTAAATTCACCTTTCCTCACACCCGGGCAACCTGTAACACCCACACCCCCTATCGTTTAAACACTGACTTATCAAAAAACTTATGCTCAAGTTGGATGCTGTTACAAGTTTCACCATCGTGACTGAAAATAACAAGAGGGTTTGTTTAGATTTTAGTTAATTGCCTTAGTCCTATTTTCTCTTTTTGCCAAGATAATAGAAAATAAATATAACACACCTACGAATATTTTCCTAAAAATTTTAGATGTTAGATGGGTTTGATGACGATAATAAATAGGTAGGTCAAAAATAAGTTCAAATTATTATTTTATCATTGCCAGTTGGCCATTGCAAAACTGGAAATTTTCCAGTAAATTTTAGACTCTGACAAAAAATAGAAGGATGTTATGATATACTTAATTTTATATGACCCAACGACATTTATCGGTATTCAAGGGAAGTTTTTGTAATTTCTGTCGTTTGTAGGCGGAAAAGGTGAGTAAACAAAAATGATTTCTAATTAGTATTATCCTGCCAAAATAAACAATCCATGAAAATAATGATTTAAAGGCCAATCAGAGGTTGGGCTGCTCGACAGGCACAAGCATGGCACAAAAGGACAAACAAGACCGACTTCAAAATAACTTCAATGTGCGCGGGCACAACTGACGTCCGCTGTATTAAGGGGCGTCCACAAATTACGTGAGGTGTTTTTTTGAATTTTTTGATCTCCTCTCCTCCCTGGTGAGATTTCGTGAGATTTTATTCAACCCCTAAAATCTCACATGAGATTTTTCAAAATGTGGGTTGCTTACGTAAGCGTTTGGTTTGACACGCAGTAGATTTTCTTTCGAATGAATTTGTGAATGATCTTAGTCGTATAACGATTATATACCTAAGCTTACGATTAAATCTTACTAAGCATACTGCATACGTTCAATCTGGATGAAATAGACCTTTAAAAAAATTACGTGAGATTATTTTCCCCAACGTGAGATTAGATGAGATTTGACTCGACCCCATCCTCCCCCCCCCCCAGGGTAATCTAACCCTGGGTGTTGACCTAAGAATCATATTATGTAAATAAAAATTGGCCAAATGCGAGTCGGACTCGCGCACGAAGGGTTCCGTACTGTTATAGAGCAAAAATAGGCCAAAAATTGTGTTTCTTTTTAATGGCTGCCCGACTTACAATTTTAATTTTATTATTAACTAGCTGTCCCGGCAAACGTTGTTTTGCCCATATTATTTTATTGAATTGACTAAAATATAAGTCGGTGTCCATAGTCGTCCGACCAGGCTCTCTTAGGCATTTTCAAATATTTAAGAAAATAATTGAATGCGCCAATACGACAGTTGAATGAAAGAAGATGACGAAAATTGAAGATGAAAGTTTGGAGTATGGACACTGGACAAAGGACATAGCTATATAGATCTAAGCTCCCCTCTCGGCTCTCGCACGCGCACCCCCGCTTTGATGATGCCCACTTCGCAAACGCGGGCCGTGCAGTAGAAATCGTAATGTTTTAATTTCGCCATGACTTCAAAACCAAACGTCCAATTTTAGTCATTCAAAGACCAAATATTATCTACATAAACTGTACTTATTGACAAAATAGTTTATTTTGATAAGGATTAATAACATGAGTAAAATAAACGCGTTTAAATGTACTCCGAAAAAATTCAAGATTTTTTAAATAAGAAAATGGTTGGTGTGCCTCACTCGACATAGATAGGTATAGTGTGTCGCGGACTTTTTTGTAGATATTTATAAGATCTACAGCTAATTGGAACATTTTATGGTTCTATCTTTTATAGTTTAGGCAGCGTACGCAAAATAAGTAACTTGTTATTTTTTTTTTTTTCTAAAAACTCAAATATCTTACGAAAACCAATTCTTTCCAAAATAAAATGTAGCCTATGTTACTCGTGGATAATGTAGCTTTTGAATGGTGAAAGAATTTTTAAAATCGGTCCAGTAGATTTTGAGCCTATTCATTACAATTATACAAACAAAGTTTACGTCTGTATAATATTAGTATAGATTATTTTTAAAGTACCTACACATATAATGGTGGACTTTGTGAAAATTTCACCTACCTCTTGCCATTATCAAAATCGAACAACAAGGCAAAAAAACACGTTTGTTATATGGGAGCCCCCTTAAATATTAATTTTATTTTGGTTTCAGTATTTGTTGTTATAGCGGCTTCTTTGAATGCGGTTCTTGAAATACAGCCTGGATACAGAAATACAGACGGATAGAGTATAGACAGACGGACAGAAAACGAAGTCTTAGTATTAAGGTCCCATTTTTACCCTTTGGGTGCGGCACCCTATAAACCAAAGCACTAACTGCCGCACATAGAGTAGAACATTAATTAATTAAATGTAATTAATTCAAAATTTTGACATAAGCCCTTACATTATCTGTCAAACTCTTCATTAAATGGAAGGTTAATCATAATTAAATGTCTCTGAGTACGGCGGTTAGTATATGAGATAAACTGTACTTAGAATACAGAATGTGGAATATTATTTTCTTTTCAATGTTGCATCCTGTGATGTATTTGAGCCGTGCATTTAATTAAGTCTGAGGACTTAGAACTGAGCCCTTGCAGGCGGATATTATATCCTTTGACGTTACATACGTTGCTCATGTTGCAATCGCAATGGCGCATGAAAAACTGTGACGTCATTGTTTTATGTACTGTCAATGTGATTAGGCGGATGACCTACGTGATTAAGCCAAACGAGCGTTGTGAGTCGCAGAATTTCAGTCGCGTGTTTCATACTAATCATGACTGAAAAAATTACGCTCAAATGAATGAAACTGAATGCGGCAGAATTTCTGCCGACCGAAATTCTGGGGCTCATGAGTCACAAAATTATGCTCGTTTGGCATTAGTCGATTTTTGTTCATTCCATCAGATAAAATACGACTAACAGTAACTTTACATCATCCAACTAAATTATACTTATAGGTCCGACATTATTGCTAATAATAATAATCTACTAAGTGAAAAGCTTTAAGAATTCGAAAACATTATGTTAATGTCCGACCGAAGATCTATTTTTAGCCGAAGCCGAAGCTGATTAATCGGCAATCGTCACAACCTTCGGCAGAAGCCGAAGCCGAAGGTTTATCTTATATATAAAATTCTTGTGTCACAATGTTAGTCAGCGAACTCCTCCGAAACGTCTTTACTGATTTTTACCAAATTTTATATGCATATTCACTAGGTCTGAGAATCGGCTACTGGGTACTTTATATATTGATAAGTGCATTTGTTCAATAAATAATAGTAAATTATTACAACCTGAGACTGACGGCGACCATTGTTTGTGCGACGGGATAGTGATCGACGTTGCCATGGCGACATACTTATTTAGTCACTTCAATAAAATAATGTGGGCGAAATGCTTTATATTATGGCAAATCAACGTTTTCCGGAACAGCTAGTAATATCTAAGTAATTAATTTTGATAATTATTGCCTACAAGCTACATTATTTCAAAACTTTTTAATAAGTATTAAAATTATTTTAAAGGTTTTAAATATTAACTGTCTCATATAGAAGTTGATTCGCCGAAGGTGGTTTTTTTGGCCGAAGGTGGCCGATGCCGAAGCTTCGGTCGGACACTACCTGCTATTTAGAGAAATAACAGGATATTTTCGATTTCCTAAAGCTTTTCAGCGAAGCAAAACCAGCAAAACCAGCAAAACCTAATTTGCTGAAAACTATTAGCAAATGGTTTTACAGTGTTTATGTTTTGATCTGTTAAATTTAATAAATATTAAATCAGTGACGCCATTTTAAAAGATAGGCCACAGTCAACACTCGCGGTGCGTCTCTGCGACGCTCCGACGCCGACTTCGTACATACTTATTTTAACCGACTTCCAAAAAGGAGGAGGTTATAATATATTCGTCTGTGGATATTTTTTTAAGAATAAGAATGCATTTATTTTTAGCATCACACAATACATATTCTTATAAGTATATATTATAACAGATAGGCATCCATTACACGCTAACGCAAGCGAAAGTCAATTCCGTCAATCATGACTCAATTCTCTTTAGTTTTATGTCAGTCAAAGCCAAAATTTTCAAAGATTCCAGATTTTCGTCAAGCATTTTCATTAGTCGTTAACTCGCGCGGTATACAGCATACGGGGAGTCTATGACAACTAATGGCACATTTTGATTGGTCGTGGCATGCATTCTAGAAATCTCCCGCACCCCGCATGCGGGCCCTGTCGACCAGTGAAAATGCGCCATCAGCGTCATGTAACCGTCCAGCCTGGTGACTGTGGTACAACTGACGGCAAAACCTAACGTGTAATGGATGACATAGACTATAATATTGATACATTTTAGACGCTGCAATGGTCACTATTCTACTGGTTACTATTTTCTGACGACGCATCTTTGGACGCATCGCAGTGACCTATTGTGGCCTCTTCCGTGTATAGAGAAACAAGAGCTAGTAATAAAATAACGAAACATATTTTGTGGATTGTTATGTTTCATAACATTAAAGCTGTGTTGTTTTTTATCGGTTCCAAAAACATTGAACCAGCATACGAAATGGGTTATTTTGCGCCAGTTGCGTTTATCATAATTGTTTTTATTCGTCACTGTTCTTTGTACTCAAAATAAAATTTAATTAAAATAAACATTAGCATGAGTATTTTAGCGGGACACATGAAGTTGTTTTTAATAACTTAGATTTTAGAGCATTTTTGTCAAAGTTTTTGGATAATTATACTTATCATGAAAAACATTTAACTGTTTTGTAAATTTCAGTTATGGGATTAATAACTTTCATTACACTTATTTTCAGGAATCGTTTTCTTAAGATAATTACAGGAGTGTGGCTTAAATCTGATCTTAAATCTTTCTTGTTTCACGTATGCAAGGTTCGTGCGCAGTATTCTAATTTGAAACAAGTAGTGGGCAATATCTAGGAATTTTTGCTGTAATAAGTAATATTATGTTACAATTATATTTTTAAACAAATTAATAATAATCAACGTCCCTATATTAATCATGTATTTAATAAAATCGTGGTTTTAGTAAAATATTCTTTCAATCCTCGACTTGCAACTAGAAAATCAAGTTATTAGTTTATTAATCAATAGATAGTTTTTCCGAGAAAATTATATAGAATAAGCTTTTTCTAGAAAATACTACTTCATTTTATGAATCGTTAAGTCTTAGCATGCACTTACAAATACTTAGTTTTGAATTAGTTATTTATTTTATTCGCAGTATCTTCAATGATTCTTAAAACGATACTGATAGATAGTTGAAAATATATTATTTTAATAATTTTTAGGGTTTTGTACCCAAAGGGTACGGAACCCTACTACTAAGATTTCAATGTCTGTCTGTCTGGCTGTAACTCAAGAACTGCTATAGCTAGACTGATGAAATATTCACAGATTATGTATTTCTATTGCCGCTATAACAACAAATACTAAAAACAAAACAAATTAAATAATTAAGGGGGCTTCCATACAACAAACGTGATTTTTTTGTCATTTTTTGTTCGATAGCAATGATAGCAACATATTGGCACATGAAATGTTCACAAGATACTCAATTCTATTTAAACTTTAATAATTTATAAAATAAATTAAATAAATATAAAAAAAAAACACATTTTTGCTCTATAAGGGTATGGAACCCTTCGTGTGCGAGTCCAACTCGCACTTAGGCGATTTTTTTATTTAATTGAGATTCCTTTTCCCATTAGCTATATTACGGCCTATATGGCCGTAATATAGCCAATAATATGTCCAATAATATGTCACAGCCACTTTTCTTCGAAACTATAAGAGCTATACTATGATTGATACAAAAATGGAAAAAATGTTAAATATTTTTGGAGTCCCCATAGGTACTACTGAAACAAAAAAAAATATTCTAACCTATGCGTGTGGGGCATGGCTAGGTATTCAAAAATCATATTGAGGTTTGTGATAATATCATTTTTTTCTAACCTGAATAGTTTGCGAGAGAGACTCCAACAAAAATCGGTTTGAACGTGATCTAGCAAGTAGTTTTTTTATCTATACTTATTATAAAACAAAGTCGTTTTTTTTCCCTTATATCTCTTTGTTCCCTTTAATCTTTAAAATTACGCAACATATTTTGTTGATTCTTTCAATGTTAGATAGTCCATTTATCGAGAATGGTTATAGGCTATATTTTATCACGCTAAGACTAATAGGAGCGAAGAAATAGAGGAAAATGTGGAAAAAACGGGGGAAAATATTTGAAAGGACTAACTTGAACGCGCTAATCTCAGGAACTACTGGTCCGATTTGAAAAATTCCTTCAGTGTTAGATAGCCCATTTATTGAGGAAGGCTATAGGCTATATTTTTCTTATTATAAAACAAAGTCGTTTTTTTTCCTCATGTCCCTTTGTTCCCTTTAATCTTTAAAACTACGCAACAGATTTTGTTGATTCTTTCAGTGTTAGATAGTCCATTTATTGAGGATGGTTATAGGCTATATTTTATCACGCTAAGACTAATAGGAGCGAAGAAATAGAGGAAAATGTGGAAAAAACGGGGAAAATATTTGAAAGGGCTAACTTGAACGCGCTTATCTCAGGAACTACTGGTCCGATTGGCAAAATTCTTTCAGTGTTAGATAGCCCATTTATTGAGGAAGGCTATAGGCTATATTTTATCACGCTAAGACTAATAGGAGAATGTGGAAAAAACAGGGGAAATTCTTTGAAAGGGCTTATCTCGCGAACTACTGGATCAATTTTTATGCTATTTTGCACAGATAAGAAGTAGACCACGTGAAGGATCATAGGCTATCGATTTTGATCATTTTTTCAGTGGCTTTATATTTTATACCCGTGCGATGCCGGGGCGGGTCGCTAGTACGTCATAAATGGTAATGGTAAATTTAACTTTCATTAAATCAACTGAAATATAAAACTAAATCAAAAACCTTTTAATTTCATAAAAATAAACCTTATTGCTGCTGTGGAACCCTTCATGGGCGAGTCCAACTCTTACTTTGGTGACACAAATTCGAAACTTATACTAAATTATATATATACATAATAATTATTATGCTACCAACAGTTCCTTCATGTCGCCGTATAGTTAAATGGGCGAATTTCCCAAACGCGTTTTTAACGCGGCTGGAATGAAAATGGCAGTGTAAAAAGGCTTTAATCCTTCGATCGTGGATTCTTGGAAATCTATTGTTATTCTCTTGTTGTCGCCATCAACGGTGATCTTATGGGGCTTGATAAATTAAAGGATGAAATAAAATGTTATCATTTAGTTTGTGTAATTATTTATAAGCGGCAATCAAATCAAAGTAAAAAAAGCAATCAAAATAATAAAAAAAAAATTTTGATTGCTACTACATTAAAATAAAAGCTAAAGGTGGAATTTTTCATTTCGGTGACCATCCTTAAACTTTTTTTTAGTCTTAATTTCGTCAGCTTATGAAAAACTACAAGTACTAGTACATATATATTATTATTTTATTTGATTCATAAAGTTTTATTTCGGTGGTTGAAAAAGAAACGTGAATTCTCGAGAACAGGAGGGCTTTTGGGTATATTAAGGCTTCTCGAACTCAAGTGCTCATCACGCACAAGCATTCGGTGTGAGATATTTTGAGAGTGAGGTTTTGCTGCGTCGCTGCGTGTTCTCGCTGCAGTGTATTTAATTTCGGTGACTCTGGGCAATTTTTCTTTCATTTCTATGACTTAACTTTAAATATTTTATATTATATAATTGAAGTGGCTACAAATCTTGAAATAAAAAATCGCTGAAATGAAAAAAGTGGACAATATGTTTGTTGAATTCACCCAAATACGAATAATGTGGAACTAATCATAAAAATATTATTTGTGTGTAGATAACAAACAACACTCACGTTGTGTATGTCGCAGTCATCTGGTTCCGACTGAATGACTAGCGCATTCATTGAATTACACCATTCAATTGAATGACTAAAGGACAACACGTCATGTTGTTGACTGTGACGTTTAACGTTTCCACTAAAAGTCATATTATAGTGAAGTCGTTAAAATATAACAATTTGGCCCCTAGTATCAAAATTCTCAGTAAAGAATCCCTCCGCCTTTTAGGTGCCCCCATATTAAATGATGGTTTTGAGCCTTACGTTTCGGAACAAAAACAAAAATTCGTAGAATCTTCTGGCAAACTTGTCGCAATAAAATCCCATATGGCTTACCAAATAATTCGTTTTTGTTTGTTTGTGCCCCAATTTACATATGTCTTGAGGTGCTGCCCTCTATGGGAGTGTCCCAACCTTCTTTCCCATTTGGACTCTATTTTAAAAGACACAGTAATTAATATTTTTAACTGTCAAATCTCTGACACCTCCTGGGCCCAAGCCACTCTTCCCATTCGTTTCGGCGGCTTGGGTCTCAGAAGTGTGTCCAGCGTGTCTCTTCCCGCCTTCCTTTCTTCAGCTCACAGCCTTCATCCTCTTTTCATCAAAATCATCACCAATTCTTTTGGAAACATAGGCATTCAGTCACTAGCTGAGGCGATCAACGCTTGGAAGCGTGTTTGTCCCAGTGACGTTCCAGCTAACCCCAACATCCAAAAGAATTGGGATGAACCCCTAATTAATTTGGCACAAACAGACATACTAAATTCCTCGTCCACCACAGATCGCGCGCGTCTCCTAGCGTCCGCCGAGCCGGAATCAGGCTACTGGCTTCAGGCAAACCCATCATCCAATACCGGAACACTATTAGATAATCATACATTCAATCTATCACTCAGTTTGCGACTAGGAGCCAATATCAGCGAACCCCATCGCTGCCACTGCGGCGCCGCAGTAGACCGCCAGGGTCATCACGGCCTGTCTTGTCGACGCAGTGCCGGCCGCCAGTCCCGCCATGCTTCCTTGAACGACGTGATCCGCAGGGCCCTTGTCTCCGTCAACGTGCCGGCCACTCTTGAGCCGAACGGTATCGCACGTGACGACGGCAAAAGGCCCGACGGAATGACGCTCGTTCCGTGGAGCCGTGGGAGGCCTCTCGTATGGGACGCCACCTGCGTGGATACGCTAGCGGCGTCGCACGTGACGGCCACAACGAGAGAGGCGGGAGCTGCGGCGGCACAAGCGGAGACAAACAAAAGAAGAAAGTATGAATCACTGGGAAGTGATTACTTTTTTGTACCTTTCGGGGTTGAGACCCTGGGCCCGTGGGGCCCTGGTGCCAAACTACTATTCAAGGAGTTATCCCAAAGACTGGTTGAGAAAACTAATGATCCCAGAGCTGGCGCTTACCTCGGCCAACGTATCAGTCTTGCGATACAGCGAGGTAATGCTGCCAGCCTCTTGGGTACATTGCCCGCAGCCTCCGACTTAGATTTAGTTTTTTATATATAGTCTTTCTTTTTTTATTATTCTCCCCCTGTTTTATATTTTAGTAATATATTTTATAGGCACCTTATATTGTTAGAGGATAGAGTATTAATTTTTGTAAAATATAACCTAAAATAGTTAAATAAAAAATTTTTGTGAAGTGTGATTAAAGTGATTAAAGTAATAGTGTTCAAATATTATGGGATTCTATATTTTTTAAGAAGTTGTTGACGGGTAGTAATAAGTAAATCCACATTGCATTGCAAATAAAGCACTTTAAAGTAAATTTAATCGACAAAATATCAACACAGTGCGAGCTGTTTGACGCCATATTATTATTTGTTTTAGTGCCTACAAGTCACAAGTGCCGCAGTGGAAAAAAGTGAAATACGTTCAATTACCTGACTGATTTCATGTCTTCAAAGGGATATAGCCTTTATTACTAATCGCTAACTAGTTGGACGTTGAGTGACGATCGTTCAATCGACATTCGGACGAGTCATTCAATTGAATGATGTCATTCAATGAATGCGCTAGTCATTCAACCAAATCGCAAATTAAACCAGATGAATGCGACATAATATACACCAACTACAATAAATTAAACCTATACTTCGGGTATATGTTAATTTATTGTAGATAATATTTATATTTCCCGTTACCTATTCAAATCTACTGTAACGTACGCAAATAAAACACAATATAAAATTCCCCGAGTGCCGTGTTCGTTTTGATACAGTGTGACGTATTCGATACGTGGAATTAGGTGAGTGAACGTCAGTTCCGCCACCATCTTCCATTTCCGGCCTCGCCGTGCCAGCACATTTCCTACTCACATGACTGTAATTCCGACGGAATGCCTTTAAACGCAATTTTACGAAGCATTTATTGTTAAAGCTGTTAACGTGATACTTTCAATGAAGGTATACACTGATACATCTGAAACTACTCAAAAGCTTGGAAAAATCAGTTTGGTACTACAGTGTTTTTGACATAAAAGCGGGTTTTACTTATATATTCTAATCCAGTGATCCATTCCAGCGCTGGATTGCTACTGGAATTATGCAAACGGCTACTGGAATGTACTGAATCACTGGATTAAAATAATGTAAACCGACGCTAATACCTGCTAATACCAACCACTTAATATAATATGTAATACTTCATACTGCATGGAATTTTATCGCACAAAAACATTAGTCTGTAATTGTAAAATAACGAAGGAAGTAACAAACGTATCGAACGAAGACCGTTCTATCGTTTAAAACACGAACGAACTTGAAAAAGTAGTCTTTGAATAAAATACCATAGGCTTCAGTCTTGAAATCAGCGGGCAGCGAGGCGGAAGCGGTAGCGGCGCGGGGCGGGAAACCGCCAAGTACGCACGCGCGCCGCCGCTCGCCGCCCCGCTGTTTTCGGGGCCAGTTCCATATTATTATTATAAATAATTAATCTATGTACCATCGAGGACATTGATTCCTATGCAGTTGATAGACCAACGTTATTTGGTCGAATATGTCAATTCAATGTTAATTGTGATCTGTCAGCTGAGTTTGACGTAACGCAACCAAACTACGTAGCTTAGGTCCCCGACTTGCATAGGAATCAACTTCTTGATAGTACATTGGAACGCGCCGCTCCCGCGCCACCGCCGCTACCTCCCCGCTGCTCGCTGATTACAAGACTGAAGTCTTAGCGATTAGGCCGCGAGCTATACATAAATTGTTTTTATAAACGTCATCAGAAACCAACACGGAGACAGTAAATAATTCATTAAAATGCAAAACATTCCTATTCTTTTGTGCGTCCGTTAAAATTGTAACTTCTTAAACTAAAACTAAAACCACTAAAAACGAAGAGAGAACTTAATATAGCTTTTGAGAACTTAATATAGCTCAGCATATAATATTATATACCTATAATATTCATTGCTCTTGTATTTTAACCAGCTCGGTAAATGGTAGGTACCTTAAACGATAGCGTTAAATTGACCTTACCTTAGAACCGCATCTGCATTTATGCTAAACAGGTCAGTAGGTACCTAATTTTACGAATAAAAGAGAGCTTTTATTCCAGAAATTCGAATGGATGTAGGTACCTACGTACCATTGAAGAAATTGTTTCATAGATGCAGAATTTATACTTTTACGTCATTTGGTCGAACCTGAACTATGCGGCGCGTACGGCGCTTACGGTGCTGACAAATATGCGTGTTTGAGGTACGACCCACTTTACTCAAAATATAGATGAATATAAATGACTATTATTTCAATAATAGTCATAAATAACATGATGTATAATGGTAACAATGGTTTTGTCTTATTGCTTTGTTATTTAACTTGAAATTCTTATGAGAAGTACATATTTCAATAATTCATGTGAGTTGAACTAATTATTATTAATAATTAATTCATGATATTTGGACAACAAATTATAACACTATTTTTGAACACGTCACTTAATCTTTTTGACAATAATTATTGTTGTTCCGGTTATGATACTTTTGTTACAAAAGATATTACAGTTAATAAATTAATATAAAAGTGTTATAATTAAATACTTGATTTATAATGATTTTCAGGATGATTGTAACTATGAATCATTGTATTTATGATATTAGATGCAAATCTTGGTAGTCAGACGTGGGGTGGAGTGATGGCGGTGGGGTTGTTTTTGATATGGCAGTATTTAAGGCGGGCTGTCTGATGGAAGGGACTCACTCTCTCTATCTTGCTGTAAGCCGTCACTCTGCCTCCTGTCAATGTGAATTGGCTCTGAGTACTTCGAACAAAGATCGTTATAAGATAAGTATTTATTTGGTTAAAACGCTTCTTGGCCTTTTGTGTAATATCAGTTCTTTCAGCTTAATAATTGGAAATGAAGAAAAGCTAAATGAATAATAATTGTATTACTTACGTATTTACAATACGTATAAACTACGTTTTATTTATTGGTGTTTATGATTTATACAATACTTTTATTTAGCAAGCCTAAGCTATTTCTGACACGTGCGAATCGCGGACACAATAGATTTTCAATTATTGTTATTCGGCAGCTGGGCGTCGCTTGGGGATTGATCGGTTAAAGAAATGATTTAGATGGCGATCTCTAAAATATTTGTGAGAGGTAAGAGATGGCTTAAAATTTAAAAATTTAAGAGGAACTTCAGAAAGGTCAAGTTAATATCTTTTACATCTACGATTTTATAATAGTAGGTAGTATAAACACAAAATACGTGTTGTATTCTTGTAGATGTAATAAACCGAAACCGTAACTTTCAAACCACGAAATCCAATATTAGTTTGGATTTTGAATAAGACTGTTCTAACCATAAAATGTAGGAACAAGATTGGAAACAAATTTAAAAGTCAGTACGCCTAGTTTTACGTTCAGCCAGAGATGGGAACTTTTACAAACATATTACAAAATTCGTATCGGTAGCTGATACGAGGTTTTGTAATAAAGTTTCTGGCGCAGGTATTATTTATGCTCACAAAAAGGATTTAAGTTTCTAAGAGCAAATAAACATCTAGGAGGGCATTAGCCCTCATTAGAGGCCCTTTCGATATTTGGTTGCCCATGGAAGGACATTTTTATAAACATCACAAACATAGAGTACCCATGGGATAGGACCGGTTGCAATAAAAATAAGGTCCTACGTGATATCGTTTACGCTGATTTATCTACATGTTTTTAAATATTATGCACAGTGAACTTTAAACTACAGGAAGAGTAACTCCGTCAAAAAAAATGCACCAAAAGGCTACAAAATGTGACCCGAATACATATATATATATACTTTATGAATGTGTTCGGTACACAATTTTCGTGTATATACACGAGTGACATTCAACCAGGTTGACATGATAATTATTGTCAAACTCATTTTACAATTTCTTTACTTACTTTTTACGTAGCTTTTTACAAAATTTTCGTTGTTAAAATGCCTAAATGCCCTTTGAAATGGTGTAGAAGTCATACAGATACGACTTTTAATACAGGAATAACCTTTCAAGTTTCATCAGTAACTGATTTTTTTAAAATGATGCTTATGTAAAGTTCTTGTATTTTTTCCGACCCAAAAACATGCCCAAAAAGATGGTTTATTTAAGTTGGATGCCAGGGTATTTGCGTAAAATTAAGCTGGTCTCTTTGTGTTTGTCTTAATAAGTTTACATGTTATTGTAAAAATGCAATAATCAAAAAATAATATAATTACAAAAAATTTACAAAGTCGCCATGGACAGTGTTATGCAAGATGTAACAATTTAATCATAATTCATAAACGAGGGTCTGACTGACATCAGTATGGAGTATCTTATTTTTATAATGCCGTTCGTACTTCGTTTAGTAAGAAACGAACCGAATTGGATGC
This sequence comes from Lysandra bellargus, assembly GCA_905333045.1. Taxonomy (NCBI): domain Eukaryota; kingdom Metazoa; phylum Arthropoda; class Insecta; order Lepidoptera; family Lycaenidae; genus Lysandra; species Lysandra bellargus. The sequence continues at coordinate 10,247,610 of HG995319.1, read as the reverse complement.
CGAGCCAGATTACTCGTTTATGTAGCATACACTTTAATAGTCATGATATATTATGTATGAGTAATGACCGAAAATTAAAGAGATTACGAAAATCTGCATTAGCACCGTAAGTTTCTTATTTCAATTCTGTAATAATTTAGCACATAGATTTTTGTAATCTGAAAACGTCTTGTCTAGGTGCTCTGGATAGTTTTAAATTCGTCCGAGTCGTACAAGGTTTGTTCAAAATTATTATATATTATTATTATCGATGACTTAAGGATCAGAGGAAAATGTTTGATTTTAAAATAATAATTATGTACTCCTTTCTTCGTGATAGTAGATATGTTTGGTGTATACTGCATAATGCCATCCGCTTTTGACAATTATTGTCTACGGCTTTGATTCATAACTGTGACAGTGACAATAACCGCGCAGGCTGTCGTCCAGCTCGCAATATTATGATACGTTACCTGGGAAACGACCTTGGCGAGAATCTGAATTGTCATATTTTAGTGTTCGAAAAGGAACCAAATTTATAACTGTTGAAGTACGGGAGTTACGTTTCCTGTAGTTTTGTTATTCGTAGATTACGCAGAAAAATTAAAGAGTCCATTCAATATTGCAATAAAATGTAGTACTAGGAAACAAAATATCCAGTATCAACAAAGCAAGAATCACAAGTGGATTCTGTAAATTGTATACAAAAATTATTTGGATTACAAAAACGCGGAATAACGCAATACGAGTACGAGTGCTATACGTAAAATTCCCGTTTGTTAAGGGCCTTCCCTAGCTACAGAGTTACTACGAATAATATAAACTAAGGAAATGTAACTCCCATACTATTACCGTTTTAAATTTGGTTCCATTCGAACTGTCATGTAACGTCAGCCTTTATACCGCTCAAAGTCACCTAAATATTGCAAATGTATGAAAAGTGAACCTAAGGTACACTTTTTTGACAAGTATTTTGGAGAATGTTTTTTGACGGAGGTACTCTTCCTTAGTTTTCATTATTCGTAGCAGAGTTATAATAAAAATACAGGAATAATCGTCAGTACTCAACATTCCTTTCCACGTTTAAATTTTTCTATTTTTGTTTATTAAACTCATGATATCAGCTTCCAAAGTAAAGCCAATTTATTAAATTTCAAGCATACATTCAGCATCTCTTTAGTATTTACAAATTACTTTTATTTGGAACACACGCCAATAGATAGACAATATTATAAACTACATCTTCCTCGTTTTAAATTTTTTTTTTTGGTCAATTTTGAACTAAGATAAGTAAAAAAAATGGGTTTTGGTGCGATCTCGGCAACGCGGCAAATGTATGGTTAAGATCGTTTGCTCGGGGGACGGCCTTAAGGGGCGAATAAATCAAAAAATTAAACATCGTCCTCTTCACTCTTACGCCTGTCCTTCTTAAGCCAGCTGCCAGGTGAATAAGAACGACGCGGAAACGGCACTATAATAGTTTTTAACTCGATAACTATACAAAATTTTAAAAATCCGCTAGTCCAGCCCCGCCCTCGGCTATATAATTTTACACAAGTATCAAAATATTGACTCAGTTGAATGGAAAATTAGATGCATCTTTGTAAATTTTTTATGGCTAAAATTTTAAGATAACGAGTTTTCCCTAGTACTTACCGACCCTTGCAAATATAATCTATACTAATATTATAAAGCGAAAGAGTTTGTTTGTTTGTTTGAACACGCTAATCTCAGGACCAGTAGGTCCGATTTGAAAAATTCTTTCAATTTTATTTCTGTGCAACGAAGTGAAGGGTTTCATTTACATATTATTATACTGTACTCGGCGAAACATGGCGGTAGCGGTCATTGACCCCCTGTCAAAAACTTGTCATTTTCTAAACAAACCGCGATTGACAGTGAAGTGTCAGATGATGTCAATCGCGGCTTTGCATAGAAAATGACAAGTTTTTGACGGGGAGTCAATGACCGCTATCGCCATGTTTCGCCGAGTACAGTATAGTCATTAATAAAAATCTTTGAGCAACACACGACAAGACTTTTTCCCGCAACAATCCCTCTTTTTAAAATCTTCAGATCTTTCTTGCAAATTAAAATTCATGATCAAACGTAGATACATTGATACTATAAAAATAATTTAAGGTTCCATGTAAATTTATCTTCCTAAACCCTTCTTCTTTGTGGCCATGATACGAAATAGCCACCCTTAAAAAAGGGGTTTTAATACGTTGTTTTAATATGTGAGACCGGATTCTTGAACAAATTCCTTTTTAGATAACTTCAGCTGGTTTCTGCACGATTTCCTCCCGATTACTCTGTACCAAATGAAGTCTCCAAAATGTATAGACTATAGGGTATTTCTCATCAGATTCTTTCATTTAAGTTTAAAAAAAATCTTTTCGAGAAACTTAGATTTTCTTGTCTCGTAAACGAACGTTTAGAGTTTAGACTCTTCATTTTGATAGTAAATTGAATGAAATAATTGTATGTTTTGTGTTATATTTAATTGATGTATTACTTCCAAGTCCCAAAATTACCATTTTAATAAGGCTTAAGCGCTTTCAACGATATCATTTACAGAAAACCATTGTATTGAGATTATGAAGAAACCTAGACGAGTCTTCTGAAGCTATTGTTAAGATTGAGCATAAAGATATTCAGATTGTTTGTTTGAATATTCTCGCTTAGTTCTAAGAGGTTTTTAAGAAACTATAGACAAATAATATAATAGTGAGTAACAAACACAATTATAGCCCAGTATCTACACAATTATACATAAGCACTCGTTATAATAATATAATTAAGTCAACTTTTAAGTTCTAGCCATGCAGAACTTAATTTTAAGCACTCGTTATAATAATATAATTAAGTCAACTTTTAAGTTCTAGCCATGCAGAACTTAATTTTCACTTTGCTTTGGTTACTATTTATATTAATTTATGGAAACTTGTTATTGGCTCTTATTTTCATAATAGTTTTAGTTATAGTTATTATTATGTAGGTGTAAGTTTTCCTAAGAAAATAAAATAAATAAATAAATAATCTCTAAAACAAAATATTTGAAAACAGCAATAATTAGCCAAATGGCTTTTCGTAACTCATCCATCATTCCTAATTTGCTACGCAACAACTAAAGCTAGCTCAAGGCAAGTGTTCTGTAAAATCTACCTAGCCGAATTAGTCTAAACGAAGCCCTATCCACGCTCGAATAGCCCCCGGCATTTAATTGCGAGGTATAGATTTTCGCTAAGCTCCTCGAATGTTTGGGCTAATAAGAGGTATTGTTACAGCACACGTGCATATCTTTCAACCCCTATTTCGAGGGTTCTTGCCGAGCATAATACAAAATAATGTACAATAGACCATGAAATAACTAAAATCGACTTTTCCTCTTCCAATCTATTGTGGCGCTTGTTCAAAGGGTGGTAGAGTTGGGATTGCTTCGTTTGTGTTTTCAGTTAACGTCGTCACACATAAATATTATTGATTCACCCTACTAACCAATATTTTAATTTCGACGTAATTCCATTACCAATACAAACATATTGTTTACACGGGGGTGTAAATTGTATTATTTAAGTGATATTTCATCAAATGCCGGCGCTTTATGTAACAAAGTAGTAAAGTGAAAATAGTTGCTACTTTTAGGATGTAGGATACTCTCTAGTCTCTACTATTAGACATGATGGATAATCATACGATTGACTGTTACCAGTTGTCAGCAATTGAAGTCAAACTAAGCATAAAATTTATATTCTCAAAAAATAGGTCCTGATTACGAAGCAAGCCACAAAACTTCGTGGCTTGGACCATGATGAAAATTGCACGTGATACAATAATTACCAGCCAATTTGGGTGTGTACATAAAATTGAGAAACGTGTGTACCTATCGTGTACATTGCTTGGTACATGTGCTAATCATAAATCGCTAACCCTCACAATGGCGAGCGATATTTTATGTTTTATTTAGTAATAAAAGTGGATGATGCAGCTGTGCCACATTAATTGAGTTGCCAATGTAAATATTGGGTCACACTCGTTATGAAGCGTGGTTTTACCTGAAAAAAAACAACACCAGTTGCACTCTCAAGTGGTTGGCAGTATTGAAAATGAAATAGCTAGATCAGGCAAGGTGAACTATTTTTGACCACGAAAGAATAAATACGAATATCACGAATGGATCGGCTCGACCGCAGAAATACCACGGGCTCACATAAAACCGGCGTGAAACAGCGCTTGCGCTGTGCTTCGCCGAGTGAGTGAGTTTACCGGAGGCCCAATCCCCTTACCCTTTTCCCTTCCCTACCCTCCCCTATTTCCTTCCCTACCCGCCCCTATTCCCTTTCCTACTTTCCCCTATTATTCTATTCCCTCTTAAAAGGCCAGCAACGCACCTGCAGCTCTTCTGATGCTGAGAGTGTCCATGGGCGAAGGGAGTTGCTTTACATCAGGTGACCCGTTTGCTCGTTTGCCCACTTGTTTCATTAAAAAATACCCTCTTTTGTATATTATGTACTTATGTAAAATATAAACTTTTAATAATTATTAATATTCTAGCAGATATAACTTATGTTTAGGAAAAATAGGAAAGATAACTAGTAGATAAATGCGCTGCGGTATGTCTTAGTTTTGCAAAATAAGCTTTGATATCTTTTTGTACGCACCAAAGTATTGATTTGGGCATGAATTAATCAAATATGTTTGGGAGTGTCATATAAACGTTTTTATGGCTATCTGATAAGCCTTTTTTATTAAACAATAACCGGGGATTTATTGAACAAATGCACATACTATGCAGACATAAAAAGGAGACTCCTCAGTCTTTTATTTTATCGCATCATGCTGAAAGCTAAGCGGAGAAAATTATGCGGAGTGAAACGATACCTGGACCCGAGTTAGGTACTTCTTTGTTTAAAAAAATTTACTTTTTTAATTAATGCTCCCCAGAGCCGAGAAATTCTCTATCTGATTGCATTCGATATACCTTCCTTTTAGTGCTCATAAAATGGTAAAAACGCCCGACGAATAGCTTGCTTGGAAGTGGGTTAGAAAAACGCAATTAGAAATTGCACTAAATTTAACGAAAAATATTACTTACCTAAAACTTTTTATTTTTTTACTTGTGGCCACGCGTATGACCTTAAAGGGTTCCACAGAGTAAAGAGCAATCATTAAATATCTGTTTGTTTCTATTGCTTAATCTTGTCAAAGACAATCTAGATTTAGCATAATATGGGTCCGTGAACTTCTGACAAGTTATTGTCCTAACGTGGCCTGGCTAAAAACACCGTCTCAAGAGCATGTTACGAGTACGTCGCGTTGCCTCTTCAGCTAACTATCAACACTAACTGTAGCCCTGAATGTCTAGGGAAGCCACCGAAAATTCATACAAGTAGAGATTTGTTTATCGTGATATTTTATCAACTTATTCCCCTTTTCATACCATAGCAAATTTCACTCAAAATATAATTATGTGATGTTTGGTTAAATATACATTTTTTACCAAACAAAGTTAATGCGTTAGTCTGTTTCTCCTTGGCGTTGTAGCTGCAAAAATGATGAATCTATACATAAAGTAGACCAGAAAAATATAGGCTTATTTTAGCAAAATGTACTTCAACATTGTCATCGTCTGCCTATCGGCGTCCACTGCTAACCGTAGGCTTCATCTAACAAGCGCAAAACATTGGGAATGTTTTGCGCTCGTTGTCTTAAGTGCTGAATGCTGATCCGTCCTCTGCCTTCTTTAAAGGTACGCTTGGGGTAAGACGTAAGTATATCCTATTATAATTATTTTTTAACAAAAAATTGAACCCGACTTCCAAGGTAAAAACTATATTCTTAAAAAGGTCCAAAAAGTGTGAAATAATTATTATTCTTAATTAGTGCCTTTTTCAAAATTCGACTAAACCTCAACTTATTCTGTACTAAATTTTCATTCTTTTGAAGTCGGTACCTAGAAGTGAGATACTTGACATAGAACTTAGCCGGTACCGACTTCAAAAAAATGAAAATTTAGTACAAAATAAGTTGAAATTTAGTCGAATTTTGAAAAAGGCACTAATTAAGAATAATTATTATTTCATACTTTTTGGACCTTTATAAGAATATTGTTTTCACCTTGGAAGTCGGGTTCAATTTTTTGTTAAAAAATAATAATTTTACTCTTTTTAGTTATCTACATGACCACAATACTTTATGCGTAGGTAGCCACTACGAAAGTAATAGTTATCTGCGCATTATATATTTCAATAATTATATTACTGTAAACGAAATTGTGGTAAATGCTTGCAGTTATCTAAGCGATGCTATGCTGCCAGGGTTTTATGTTTAAAGGTTTAGGAGTTCTGTTCATGTGCCTTTGGATCCAGAGACACCTTCGTATGAAATTTCACTTATTTATAACATATTGTGCTTGAGTTACTAGAAACAACCTCTTAACCATCATGTGTGTTTTTATCAATAATTTCCCTCGATTGCTTATAGATCCCATCATGACGTTGGTAATAATTGTACCAAATTCGGATTATACTCTACTAGCGACCCGCCCCGGCATCGCACGGGTATAAAATATACCTATAGTTACTGAAAAAATGATTAAAATCGATTCAGCAGTTTTGATTTGTATGTTCATTAATATTACTACCCGTGACCCGCATTGGCCGGTACCGCCGTAAAAGCTACGTCTCGCAATTTTCAAATATTATATCCTATACAACAACAAAATAATTTTCGAAACCTGTCCACAAACTATGAAAAACACTAATAATACTAATAACATAGTCATAATGTGATGTTGCAAGATGTAAGGGTAGAGACGATGATGATGATTAATATAAAGTACCATTAGCCTTCATATGCCTTCAATTCTTAAAACAACGTCGAAACCCCCAAACATCTATAAGGAGACCGGAGATCTGATCACCACCTTTGAACCTTGATATACCTATCTTGGTGCAAAATCTGACTTTTTGGTAAGATTCACTTGGAATACTTCATTATTTATCCAAAATCACTATAAGTTTTCATTTGAAATACTTCGGATTATGAATCGAAATCACAATATCATCCAGATAAATGGGGTTTTGGTAAAAATAGAAAAGAATTCCCTCGATGTATGGATGGATCCCGTCATCAAGTTACCTTTTTTATAAACATGGTACCAAATTTGGGTTAAACCTGATACAATAGCGAAAAACGTCCACATAATAGTCCACAAACGGCAAAGTGAAGATGAGTGATATATATATATATATATATATATATATATATAAACAGACGAACATAATATAACCTCCTCCTTTTTGGAAGTCGGTTAAAAAAGGACTATGTTGTTACTGCGCACGTGTGTTACTTATGTATTATATTTGCTCATTATTCCCGTAGCGGTGGGTGGTGTATAATTTCCAAGCGCAGATTTCCAAGAACGCCACACTTTCTAATTAGCACCCCCGGCTTGGATAGAGATTAGCTGAGATAAAGCAGATTATATTCGAGATTTCGGTTTATCGAAAAAGTCATACATGATACAATTAATATACATACGTGATATTTAAATGAATTTTAAATTTTGTTAGGGCCTGTTTCACCACTTCCTGAAAAGGTGCCAGATAGGACCAGATTTGACAGATTCTCCATACTCTATCTGTCAAGTTAAGTGGTGGATAGCCTTATCAGAAAGTGGTGAAATAGGCCCTAAGTGTCGCAAACAGTAGGGAACGGCTGTACCGATTTGGGTTATAATGTTTGTGGAAGTCCGGGAAGCATATTATGAGGAAAGTGATACGAAGTTCACCGGGTCATCTAGTTTAATTTCAATACTGACATAATTTTATGATAAAATAACTTTAAATATATATATATATTTAAATATATATAGTATATAATATAATATACGCATGCCACTAAAAAGCTGCAATGCGCTATTAAAAAAACGTATTTGATCTATTTCTAACTTATTTCTTGTCTGAGCTAAAGTATATTTCTGCTGTTCGTACAAAAGCATTGTAAGGTGTTTTGAGGATGATTAAAATACTCATTTTCATACAGATCAAAAATAGATTAAGTACATTTATATTTAGTTGCTCTCTGGATCAAAGTTTCTCGTAAGTGAACTAAATATAGACTAATCGATCTGAGCACCTATACGGCTTGGTTTTCCTACTTAAGCTCTAGCTGAGTACCACGATGTACTATCAGAGAAGTTGATTCCTATGCAGATGGCGGACCTACGTAGTTTGGTCGCGTTACGTCAAACCCAACCGACAGATCACAATTAACATTGAATTGACATGATCCGACCATATCACGTTGGTCTGTCAACTGCCTAGGCATCAATTTCCTCGATGGTACATGGGATAAGAAAGCAAACTTTTTTCGCAACGAATGATTCATTGCTGGTTAAAATGGCTGAATAAAGCTTTTGGAAATCAACGCACATTGTGCATTGTGATGAGCTTTATCCGAAGCAATTTTTCCTTATAAAATGATAAATTGAGAAATAGTAAGAAATTAAATATTATATGCACTGCGATATTGCGCACAATGATATCATTGTATTATTATGATCCACGTGTCCGGTTTTTTGTGACATTTATGTGACAATGAGACACTTATCCGTGTCCGTGTCTTGTGTAAATTGGAAGAGGTATAGTTTGCTATTATGAATAGGTTTTGTTATTTTAAACCAAAAAAGGTGGATAATGTACCTAATTCAATTTTTTTCGTGGTAAAAATAAAGTTTTTACATTTAAAAAAAGTCTTACGGGACCACGGGACAAACGATACCGCAAGAACAATGTAGCAGTGAAAATCTCATCAAATAAATAAAAATGTATAATATATTTTTAATTTTATAAAAATAAATGAAATGCTTTTATGCAGCCTGCTTCCATTAAAATAATCTGTACACTGTAATTAATCCCTTAATATTACGTAAACTGGAAATTCTATAAAAGGTTTTCATGGAATAAATAAATATGAGTAATTAAATGAGTATTACATTTCCTTCTGTTTTCGATTTACCTCGTTTCATCCCTCCTGCGGTTTGCTCAAAGGGCTTACGGCGATGCAATGTTGCTTACAGACATTTCAGTTTATTTCCAGCATTAATAAAATACTAGATGACGCCCGCAACTCCTTTTCGCCAAAACTAGTTCGCGGTGGAACCGTACATTTTTCCGAGATACGAAGCATCCTATGTCCTTTCACGGGACTTAAAGTATCTCTGTAACAAATTTATTCAAAATCGGTTCATCGGTTTGGGCGTGAAGTGGTAACAAACAGACAGACACACGTTTGCATTTATAATAATACTAGTACGACTCCTCGCGTCATTGCTGGGGCTCTGAGGAACATGACGTTCGTCAGGGCCTCAGCTCAGTCAGTTCGTGACTCTTGATTCCCCTTTTGGAGTTTAGTGACGACCACATTATGCCATCTGTGGCGATCCTTTGCAGAATGGAGAGCATCATGGAGGCCGGTATCTAGAGATGCGCGCATCTAATAGGGCTTCGGCCTCTTGGGCGGCGACCGTCAACTTTGCCTGTAACCACAAGCTGTTCGAGGATATGGCCATCCTTTCTTGCGATGTGACCAAAGAAATCCAAGACTACGTAGGCAAATCGACGACAGTCTTGTTTTATCTTTAAGTCACTGAGGATGGAGACGTTGGTACGAAAGGCGGTCCATGGTATTTGGAGCATTTTCCGCCAGCACCACATCTCGAAGGCGTCAATTCGATCGCGATCCGCTTTCTTCGGAGTTCACGTCTCCGCTCAGTAGGTAAATATGGAGAAGGCTGAGGACTGGACAGGTTTGATTTTGTCTTCCGTGAGAGCTGCGACATTGCATTCTTGGCCATACCTTTATGGGTTGATTCATACCGCAACCCGACGCGTAGTTGCATTTTTTTAATGAATATGGATTTGACAGATTCGCAAGACGTCACACGCAATTGAAATCTGTCAAATCCATACAAATTTATGCCGCGTCGCGCCTCGCCTCGCCTCGTCGCGTTGCGGTCTGAATTGACCCTAAGTCTTCTGATCTCCTTTTCGTATGATCCTGTGTTGTTGATGTTGTATCCCAGGTATACAAAGTCAGAGACTACTTCAAAATCAAGCAGGCCTGCAAGATCTAATGTTCCAGTGTGATCAACTACAGCCTTTTTACTAGTACGACTAAGCGGATTTCATTATTATAATTGTCCGGAAGGGACATCTAATCTTTGTTTTAAAATCGTCCGGCTTGAGAAAAGAGAGATTTGCAAATAAACATGCCGAAGCCCGACCTATCGCAAAAAAAACATTTATTTTGCTTAATTATCGACTGAATATACTGAATATACAGTTGGTAATAAATATTTGAGACTCATCAAAGCGATATATTTTAGGCATGTATTTAACGCGGCGACAAATTGTTACCATTCCGGGTCTTAAAAAAACTGAAAATGGATAGTAAATAAACTACTTTGGCGACTAATTTGAGGTAGCATTTTAACTAGAAAATGGCGGCTTTTTAATGAGTTTTGAGGTTTCATTTAAATTTTATCTGGCAGTGATTTTCTTTTGTGGCAACTGAATTTCTTCTAAGGCGACAAATTATTGGCTAATAAAAATGTTAAAATAGGCTTTCATAAATTCTAAAATGGGGTTGTCTATAAACTTGACCAAGGTCTGAAATAAATACAAACAAGATCTCATAAAAACTTATTTTGGCTACAATTTTAGGGATATAAATAAACTAAATTGCGACGTGCAAAAAAACTATTCATGGTCTATTTAATTTTTCTTGACTATCTTAAGTGTAACAAAAGGAAGTGAAAAAATTATGTATCGAACGGAAAACTAATCTAAGTCAATCAAAATCGATTCATTTAAAAAGTTTCGAATTAACAAAATTCACTACAAATAAAAACTACTGTTTTCTTCGTCTTCTTTTTCTTATGACGGCACTACTTTGACGTTTTATTTTTCTATGACAATTAAGCCTTCGGCTTAGGAATTGCACTCTAGAGGTTCAATCTCAGATCTTCAGTCATACCTAGAGACCAATGACCCTCACTATATGGCACAACTAGCTTCAATTATCAGTTGATATTTCTGGGTGTTGTGGTCTAAGTTCCAACCTAACCTAACCTACTTTTGGACTTTCCGGATTGTGTTTGTTTTCGTTTTGGCGTGTTATTTATTTGCCTATATTTTATCCTTACTACCTCTGTTAGCTACCGCAATCAAGAATTTTCGCATAGGTTTTTTTTGGGCGGCTTATCAAAATACCAAGCCACTCACGGAAAATTAACTCGATAGAAATCAAGTGAAAAAATACTTTATGAAACCTGGAATAGAATTATTTATGGAAAACACAATAATTTTATTCGAAAAGAAAAAATGTTTATCTAACACCATAATATTATTTTTAGTTAATTTGGCGAACTTAAGCTAGAAGAAAAAAAGGTGTAATTAATGCAATTTTTTTCGCGCATCAAATCATTGATAACAAGTTATCAATATCAGACCACAACATTGTTGTTTTAATTAAAGTTCTTAGTTTAGTTTTCACGAGGGTGGCGCGTCCGCGCTGAACGGTCCCCGTGGGAAATCACGAGTGTGACCGGTATGCGCCAACCGAATCTATATTTACGTATTACTAATACCGGCCTAATATCAATAACTTATCACTTTTCATCCGTTGGTGTTTTCCATTTTTAAGGAGGTGACTAACCCAAAATTGTCGATTTCTGGCCGACTTCCAAAAAGGAGAAGGTAATACGTATGTATCGGAGGCTGTATCTGTTTTTTTTTTTGTATGTTCAATGATTACTTAGCCACTTGTGGTCCGATTTTCAAAATTCTTTTTGTGTTATATACGATTTAACTCTAATTGGTACTATGTTCACAAAAGTGGTGATCTGATGGTGGGATCTTTGAGGAATCGAGGGGACTCCTTGAAATTTGTACAGAAACATATAGTGATTTCGATTTTTTCTGAAGCATTCGAGGTAAATGCTACCAAAAAGTAAGACTTCGCACAAGGTTATACCCTGGATCCGAAGGTACCGAGCAGAACTTTTGAATGCTTATAGGTACAGGTTCGGGGATTTCGGCATTGTTTAAACAACTGAAAAACAGCAACTTTACAGGAGAGCGATTCAAAGTCTAAATTGTGAATAACTTTTTACTTATTTCAAATATAATCATGAAATTTCAGGGTTGGGCTCTATAATTTATTTACGTTTAGTATATTATTAGGAGTACCCCGTATTTTATGAATAAATATGAGAAAAGTCACTTCCGGCCTTTTTATCGGAGTACGAGTAATGCTGATTTGTCGGAAGTGCCAGAACTGACGTTGTTGCTTGTACAAAATCAATGATTGCTTGTCGGAAGTGGCACTTACGCCATTGTTAAGTGATAACTTTTAATTTAAAAATATTTCGTATGTAGAAATTACCAACAAAAATGACAACAATTATTTAAAGAAAATATATTTTTTTATGGGCTCCTGTCAAATAAAACGTGAAAACAATGTATGTATGAAAATACAAAACATTTCTTATGACGTAAATAATTCGGAAAATTAAATTTTCGTCTGAAATGTAAATTAACTTAAAACATTGAAATTAAAAATTATTTCCATCACTATTTTATTGACTTTTTGATATTATTATATGAATAATCTTAAATGAACTTAACAAAATTAATATTTTTTTTGTATCAATCATAAATTCAGAAAAGTTTGTTTCGTGTTTGGAAAAGTCTTTGTATCTTTATTTGTAATGAATAGGTTCAATAACTACTGAACTAATTTTTAAAATTATTGTACCCTTGTTAAGCTACGTTATTTGCAAAGAACATAAGCAGTGTATTATTAAAAAAATATTAGGTATTATATCGAAAATCGCAAAAATATAACCCAAAGTGGTAAAAATTTGCAATAAATTACATTATTTCGCTTGCGCTGCAAAAATACAGCTGATTCATAGAAATAATATTACAAATACTTATATGGCTAATTTTTAATGACTAATAATTAATGGCTTTTTTTTGCATATTAACAATAATTGATCCTTACCTAAATAAATATCAAAATATTAATAGTGATTCTGTAAAGAATAGAATTGTCTTTTAAATTATTACCATGGGGAAAATATTTTAGAAGTTAGGGCAGTTTGATTAAAGCTTAAAACAAGGCGCCAACGCGGTAACGACGGTGGCTACCACGAATTTGTAATGGAAAATATTATATTTTTCAAGTCGAACAACTTGCTACGGATCTTATCGACATCTGCCAAATACGCTGCAGAGATGAATTTGCCCAAATATGTGGGAAATACAGAAAATACTGACGAAGGACTGACTGTTTTGCAGGTCCATTAATGTGTCAGCGAAACGAAGTTTACGGAATCAGGTAGTTCTTAAAAATCTCTACATTTTTAGGGCACTTACGTACTACCACATCCTTCGTTTTCATGAAAAACTTAGATTAATATTTATAAGATTAATTAATCAAAAGCAGTCTTCTTCATCCGAGATTCTCTATTTATTCTGTGGCATTTTTTGAGAGTAATTTCTCTTTTAGGTAACCCGAGTAAATCTATATCCTCTTGACTGTCCACGCGCCATCTCCTGGCGTTTTTTCTAGATGTGCGCGTCTGTCCAACGCCAGCTACTGGCCGATTTTTGCCGCCTTATTTTATTTGCAGAAATTACTTTTAAAAACTGTGTCTATCCTGCTCAAACTTGCAAAACATACGGAGAGTAAGACAAGGATAGAATATACCAACACATGTCCAACATGTTCCCGCCGGAACATGAGTACGATTCGGTGTAAGCTGAGACATTGTTTACAAGTGGTGTTTAAGTGGTGCTTATGGTGACGACCCGTATGTTATTGTTACTATTTTGAAGTGTGTATTAAGTGCTATTGTATAATATCTTGTGTTTGCATCATAGAAGAATAAGTAATAAACAGTTTTCTATTCATTACTTGTGTTTCAGACAAAGATTATGGGTAGAAATTAAGTAATCTGTTTATAGATATCGTCAGCCATATCGCGCGCTCCCCCCCTACACTTTGGACTTAGAATTAGCAATTTATGTGTAGGTAAAGGTACAATAAATTATAATCATTAGGTAGCTAATAAACTACAGATTTATAAAAACAAATGTCTTTGATACATATTTTTAAATATATTGTCATTTTAATCATAATCATCATGATGACGTCATCGCGGGCGACCACCCACGTTGACGTGGACAGATGCGCCATATTGTTTTTTTTTTTATGGACAGTTGAGGGGATATATTTGTTAAGACATTTTGCAAGTTCTGCATTTACAATGTCTACAAGATCAGCAAGGCTAATTGTAGGGGCGAAGGCCCTACGACGATTGTGGAAAAGATATATAATGAAGGAAGACAAAAATGGGTACCTGTTGATGATATATGCTGATATGGCGGATGCGTAGGTGGGCCGAGAAGTGCTGAATATGTCCGTGGTCACACGACGCTGTCACCTTGGTCTATTAGTTTATTTCACTGTATTGACTGAGCTGATCGCGACACGGGATAAGGCACGGAGAAATGAGATTTTCGTATGTTCAACGAGCGCGCTCCGTTCACGGTTTAAGGCGGAAAGGCTTATATGTCACTCGCGGGTCTAGCGTATGACGTCGACAGCACAGAGCAACTAATCAAACTAGCTACTCAACGAATTTGAGAAAATTATAATAATAGTATAGGAAAAAAATGCTCATGGAAATCTTGTGACTGAAGTTAAATCTAGTGTGAAAAAAGGTCCTTTTAATACCTTTTTTACGATTTTTAACAGTATAGCTTATGTTTTATTACTGTTATGTATTATAAAAATGCCTAGAAAATCAGCTATTAGACACCAGATCGCCAAAACACGATTATTGTATTAAAAAATTATATTCATTAATTTTGTATGTGTGCCCACAAAAACTTAATTTTCGTACAAAAATGACCTGTTTTGAAGCCTTCTGAAGATTGCTTAAAGTCGGTAAGCAACGATAGATATTGTACAAACTACAAGCGCCATTTAATCAATAAGAAAAATAAATGAAATGATTATGATGTAGTACTACCGACATTTTACCAATTTCAAAATCCGCATAACAATATCGGAAGTGGTACTACCGACAATTTAACCATTTATAAAACTGATTAAGAATGTCGTATATTGTACAACCGACATTTCATGCATTTGAAAAACCGGTTAAGAACGTTGGATGTGGCACATCCGACAATTTTAAATGACCTACAATAAAAATATGTTAATGAAGGTAAGTGTTTATCTTATAATCAAATCTAAAGCAATAAAACATAAGCTATACTGTTCAAAATCTTTAAAAAATATTATAACGAATAGTAAATACCATTTTCCGCACTAGTATTAGCTTTGATCATAATATTTCCATCAGCATTTTATTCCCTATTACTATATTTTTCTTAATTTCGTTGAGTACCTAGTTCGATTAGCCGCGCTGATCTTGTAGACATTAAAAATGGCGTCGAAAATTAAAAAATATAACTAAGGTTGCAAAAAAAAAAAAAAAACAAATGAGAGCGCGAGGTCCATTCCCTCCGTTAACATAGTCGGAAGTGGCATATCGAGCGCTCTCACTCACCCCCGCGTCCCGTTAACAACGTAGGTAGTGACTATCTGACATTGTTAGCGGACTATCTTAGTAATATACGACATTTTTAATGTAGCTATTTCAGAAACCATGCATAATAAAGATTTTTTCTTTTCAGCTAATGATAGCCTTGGTTTTAAGGACATGTTTTATGAAATAAATAAAAAATGTCGATTTTGCACATAGTCATGGGTGATTTTCAAAATTCTCGTGTTGTTGTATAGGCTATAATTTTAATTTTGTATAACAATTATGAAAGTGGTGAGCTGATGATTGGATCTATGAGCAATCGAGGGAAATCCTTGAAATTTATCAAAACACTCATGATAGTGGTTAAAAGGTTGTTTCTGGTAAGTTAAACATATGTTACGAATAAGAAAACTTTCATACAAAGGTGTCTCTTGGTCCAAAGGCACTGAACAGAACTCCTGATCCTTTAAAGATAAAAGTTGGGAAATTGCAGCATCGCTTAGATAACTTCAAGTATTTGCCACAATTTCGCTTACAGTAACATAATGTGAATAGTTAACATTCGTATTGGTCATTTACGCATAAAGCTTGATTTTGTAGAAAACTAAAAAAAGGTAAATTATTATTTTTTACAAAAAATTAAAACCGACTTCCAAGGTAAAAACAATAGTTATATGAACTAAAAAGTATTAACCCTGGATTACTAGCCTTCGACGCGGTTCAAAAAAATTCGTTCCATCCTTTGAGCGCGCGATCGCACTTTTCGACCCCTTGCCCTCGCGACCGACGGTAGTATTTTGTATGTGGGGAGGCTGTAAGCGCCATGCCAGCAACCATGTTTCGTCTAAACGACGAGGGTTAGTATTAACGTGACATTTTGTGTTATTAGGCTTGTACATTTTTGTGCATTTTTATTCTTTTGCGGATTTATTTTTTTGATATTATTTACTATTATTATAACTACAATACTTTGGATGTTATTACAAGCTGAAAGCGCTAATCAAAATTCATCAGGGAGTGAAAAAGAAGACCATATCGAAATTGATCCAGCTTACATAATGGATGGTCGTATAAAATGTTTGCAAAGTAGTAATATTTCGATTTTCACGATAGAAACTGGACAAAATAGTAAAGCTCATATACCTCTTGTACAAAAAGAAGGAAAACATGTGGCATATCTCTTAAAATTACTTGCAACAAGTACAAAAATCGTTGTGTGTTGAGCACAAACTTGACATATGCCACAAACATATAAATAATTACTTTTTTTATTTCATTTTCATTTTATTAGTCTTTTGCATTCATTGTTTAATTAATTTTAAAGTTTTTTTTTTTCACAATATCTTCATAAATAGTAGTAGTAAAGATTTAACTTGTTGACTTGTCATGCAAACTATGACCTCAATTTGGGTACCTCCTCCTCCTTTGGACCTCTGTTTGGGTAATAAATATGCCATATCACTTTATTACAGTAGTATAAATAATTTAAATACAACATTTCCATTGAATGAAAAACAAAACTGTAAACATTTCATTTAATTAACACCTTTTAATCGCCTTTCTAAAATGTCGTAGTCGAAACGACGAAGGTTAGTAACAAGCTTCGGAAAATAAGGTTAGTGTTCTAGGGTTAAATAACTCTTACTCTTTAATAGTGCCTTTTTCAGAATTCGTCTAAATCTCAACTATTTCTGTACATACTACAGTCTTCATTACTTTGAAGTCGATACCAGCTAATTGAATCGTGAGTTCAGTCAATGCCAGAATATCTGAAACTTTTGGGACTGGTACCAACTTCAAAGTAATGAAGACTATAGTGTGTACAGAAATAGTTGAGATTTAGACGAATTTTGAAAAAGGCAGTATTAAAGAGTAAGAGTTATTTAATACTTTTTAGTTCATACAACTATTATTTTTACCTTGGAAATCGGTTTTAATTTTTTTGTAAAAAATAATATAATTCATTTTTATACTTTAAAATAAGCCCCGAATTGTTTCATGTTTTAAACATAGATACTACATTAAATTTCCAAGGATCCGACCTGGCGGAAACAGGATATCTTAAAAAATTTCTCGATAGAAAAATTTCACAAAAATGCATCTAATTTTCACGAATTTTTTATATATTACCTTAACCGTGCATTACACTAAGTTAATATTTTAACACATTGTACACAATTTCATCATTGAGAAATCGACCTAGCGGATTTTTAAAATGTTGTATATTTATCGAGTTATTAAGAAAAAACTAACTTAGCGATGATTCCGAGTCGTCCTTTTTCACCTGGCATATTATGAAAGACGGGCGTGAGTGTAAAGAGAGAAAGAAGAACGATGTTTGATTTTTGTCGTCCTTTTACACGCTTTTATTAGTCTGACCTGTCTGATCTGTATGTAACGGAACTTTGAGCACGATTTTTACCTATTTCCAGTAGTATAATTAATGCAAAACTTTGGTATTGGAGCCAATGACAATGCAATAATTTGTTTTTTTTTTTTAATAAATGAATAATAACCGTGTTTTTAGGGTTCCGTAGTCAACAAGGAACCCGTATAGTTTCGGTTTGTCCGTCCGTCCATCTATCTGTCTGTAATGGTGCCGACTAAATGGTATATAAAATCTTAAAAAAAAAATTTATGGGACCTCCCCTACACATCAAGCGGGGATGATTTTTTCTTTTGCGCCCACCCCACCGGGTGTTATTTTTTAATATTACGAGTATTCAAAGATCATTTTCCGATTTAGGGATCCATTTGTCAAATTATATGAAGTTTTAAAGTGGAAAATATCGTTACGGTCCAGTGCCCCCCCCCCCCCCCCCCCCTTATACCAACTTAACGGTTGCTTCTAGAAATATGAAAAAATTCACGACAGTAAGAAATATAACTAAGCTGAATTTAAAAGGAAAATTATTTGGCGAAGTATAAAGGAACTTTTCGTTCAAATTCCTCTGAACGAGCGATGATGTTGTTATAGTTTGTTCGTTTTATGATGATATGCGTGACACATTATAATTGACAATAGTAGGGAAGTTACCTAAAAAAATTAATCGAATAATTTAAAAATATCGAATCACCTCGTAAAGGAATTGCAATCGAAATTATCGATTTCGTACTGATGTTTCAGAGTGACGCCGGCGATTTAAGATGGCCGCCCTTTTTTATCGATTTGATTTCGATTTAACTGTGTCAATCTCTATTGACATAAGTTCCGTTTCATGCATCTGACATTTTTCAAATATTTTCGTAACAATAATTTTATACTCCTATTTCAAAGTTAATATTTATAATTTTATATCAATAAGTTAGCATTTAGCAACTTTTCATTTTTATTCATTTACAATTACAGAAAACATTTATTTTTGTAGATGGAATATAATTTATTACATACTGATTTTTTTTGTTTTCTTGTAAAAAAAATCCGTAGCAAGGAATATGAGAACTGTCACCCATATCATCTTAGAACGAACAAACTATAGTAGTGTAAAATACGTCACAAATGTCCTGTCATTGACTAATAAAAAATTAGCGGTACTACCGGAACACTGCAGTGCAGGTGGCCCGACACGCACTTGGCCGGTTTTTAGGGTTCCGTATTTAACTCTTATTTATTTTACTATGTTTTATCCTATCGGAGATTGTTAGAAGCATTTTAAGAGGGAAAAATATTATTATGTGCAATATATTGTACCTACAAAATAATGTTCTCTAAATCAAGCTCGACAAAGTGACCATCCTTGTAGATTTTCAATTTTTTTCTGTAGATACAATATAAACAAAATATAGAAAAATAAATTATTTTATTTACGTTTTTTTTTATGAAATAAAGGGGCAAACGAGCAAACGGGTCACCTGATGGAAAGCAACTTCCGTCGCCCATGGACACTCGCGGCATCAGAAGAGCTGCAGGTACGTTGCCGGCCTTTTAAGAGGGAATAGGGTAATAGGGGAGGGTAGGGATGGGAATATAGGAGGGAAGGGAAGGGAATAGGGTAGGGGATTGGGCCTCCGGTAAACTCACTCACTCGGCGAAACACAGCGCAAACGCTGTTTCACGCCGGTTTTCTGTGAGAACGTGGTATTTCTCCGGTCGACTCGGCCCATTCGTGCCGAAGCATGGCTCTCCCACGTATAAATCCCACGTCTTGTTTGTTTTTTTCTGTAGAATATACAAGATAAACAAATAGAAAAATAAATAATTTTATTTACGTCTTGTTTCTTAACGTATCTAAGAACGAAAAGTAAAACATTTTTCGAATGTATATAACATCTAAAAGTACCGTTTTGTTTCCTCACTACATTCACAATTTGTAATCCTAACAATCAATAATAGCGAACGCAAACGCGTTAATGGCCGTTTTAGCCACATTCCGTTCCGAGGAATCCGTGGCTTTGTATCGTGACCATTTGAATAGCCTACGTTTGGCCAAATATAACAGTTTACCAGCCATTAGTATTTTAATCCCACAGTAAATTGTTGGCGCCTTATAAATTACGCGAGTAAAGTATGTAACACCAATACAGAGCCGGTTTTAGCACTACCAAGTACCAGCGCCCTAGACGAAATTTTTTCGGTGCTTAGAGTGCTGGTAGTGCTGAAAAAATCGGCGTCCTTTTTGTTTGCCTTCAGCGCCCTTTTTTATCCACGTCGTCCCCCCGCCCCCCAACTCCGCTACTGCACTAATATCACAATTGAGGGAAATCAGAGGTAACAAAAGATGAACAAATTTTCCCAGAAACCTATCATCAGATTTTTTCAGAAAGTTTACAGTAATTGTTTCTCATGATTTTACAACACATTTTTACAACCTAAAAAGTATTCAAAATTATCTGCCCGCGGTGTACATTACTATTACAAATAACGACTGTTCAAGTGTTAATTAGCCTTAAGTTCTAGTCAGGCTAGTATTTAAAGTAAAAAACCGTGTTGGATATGTTTTAGATTGCTCGTATTCTAACTATGAGAGGCCGGCCCGGCCTCAACCTTAACCAAGCAATGGAACAGAAAAAAAATGGAAAGAGCGTAAGCGACAAAATGGCTTTTGTCGCGGAATTTAGCAACCATAAATTTTTTGAATAAATTTGGGTAAATTGAAGTGTATGCTTAAACCAATCTATGTACAAATTTTGGAAGCTTAAATCACTCTCCTCTGTTGGCAAAATAGGAATCCCATTTTTACAGAGGTATTTTTGATTGATTATTCTGTGTTATAAAAGTTGACCAATCGTGTTATGCTATGGGTACTTCAAAGACAAATACATGATGAATACTGACAATGAACTTTAATTTCTTAGCTAAAGTCATTGTTAAGAAAAATCGACATCGCTATAGCCAAATTATCAAGGCGTCGCCTTAAGGCACTAGAAAGTACAAGAGCCTAGCGACACATAAAAACATATCAGCCACCGTCGAGTAAAATATTTCTGCTTCAACTCTCCCTCTAATCACCGATAGCCTTCTCTTTAAGAGGTAACTAGCAATGAATGTGCCTAATGGTTAAAATCATTAAAACCAGTTGTGACTTTTTGCCGATTTGCATTGGGGGAGGCTGCCGCTGTACACGCTGAAAATTAAAACTTGGCTAAACAAAACTGTCCGATAATGTTTTTGGATTGGAATGAATTCGGATCTGTTTTTACAAAGTGTCGCATTGTGTGGGTTTTTCAGTGGGTGCATATTATTTTTGATTCGAATAAGAATAAATAAAATGTTTATGCTAAACTTGCATTTTGAAACCTAAAACGTATAACTTATTTGGATATTATTTCTCTATTGCTCAGTATAATCTATCAAGTAACCAGCGACAGTCATTAAACTTACGATGAATATATACTTATATTATATTATACTATTCAATTAAATCTATTATAAAAAATATACTAGTCAAGTTATTGTTATCCTTACACAATAATTATATCGTTATACAACTATATTTACAATAATATAATAATTAGGTATCAAGATCAAAAAGCATTTTGTTTTGTTATACCGAGCTCGCAAGCATTTTCAGCATTTTTTATGAAAATCATAATGAAATAGCGGATGTAAAGTAAAAAGAATTAAATAGATCTTATTATAAGTTCGTAAAATCTGTGATAATTACTCGTACAGATGCCATAAACTGTCTAGACATGGTGTCCGGATACGCCATACGAGCAAATAAAATACCATTTCATGGATCTTCTGTGTGTGTAAAAATATATCGTAAATATTCTTTCGCTACAAAAAGCAGCTCACAATAATATAATCTATTTGAAAACGCCTGGAACTTGTTTATTCTTGCTTGTAAACAAAAATGCATGTTTTTCCCATTAAAATGTTAACAAAGTACGTTATTCGTACGCGAACCTAGTTATACTCATTGTGTCAAAGCTAATCGATCTATCGGCTGAGATTGACATAACCCAATTTTACGTAATTAAAATATGACCAAATTAGGTCCATCGTCTTCTTAAATATTATTTTTTCTGATAGTTTATTATTACACCGAATAAAAAGTAAATAAACAAAGGAAAATAAACTTACAGATCCACTCGTCTGATTCAACATTCAGGTAATCTTTTGGAAAGGATCCTAACACAAACAAAACGCGGACTCTACCGGCCTGCACTCTATACTTTCGAGTAATAGACACTTTTGAGTAATTACTATAATTAAAACAATTAAAGTTAATCTGTTATTATAAACAACAGACATTTTATCTCAATTAAGTGAATTAAAATTAATAAAATAACT
Source organism: Lysandra bellargus (assembly GCA_905333045.1). Lineage (NCBI taxonomy): Eukaryota > Metazoa > Arthropoda > Insecta > Lepidoptera > Lycaenidae > Lysandra > Lysandra bellargus. The sequence goes on along the minus strand of HG995319.1, from coordinate 10,225,264 downwards.
ACGACAATAAGTAGAATATTTTAATTAAACATTATTTTAAATTAATATTGGTTGCCGTAAATTTATAACAACTAATTTCGCCATAAATATACTCTAATATCTTTGAATACACTATAGCGTCGGCAGAAGGATTCCACACAAAATCCATGTGAGAAATATCTTTGTCACGAATTATATTGTGATCAATGGGACAAGAAAGTTTAAAATAAAGTCGTAAAATATCTGACACTTTAGCTATTTTATCATTGTTTGAGCTGAATAAGACTATCGGGACTTTTACAGAACTTAACGAAATCTCTTGATTTTCGTCCTTAAATTCATGAAATTTTCCACTCTTGACCATTTGAGCATAGTGCAAAATAGTACTTGTTGATGCACCTGCAGGAAAATAGTTCCACACACTTCTGATTAACGTTTCATCCCATTTATTAGTATCTACTATACTCGCAGTGAAAAACATGGAGGGATTTATGCACTGTATTTCTGAATCATTGCAATACTCCTTAATCATCCATTCGGGAACTTTTTTGTCTGGTAAAAACTCATGAGCACCCAAAAAATCCAATAACTCCTCCGGTGGATCCAACGCAACTGCACCCAGGACACGCAGCGGACCCTCCGCATTAGCCATAAATACCAGGGGAGCTAATAATATTGCCATTCGGAATTTATCATTGTAATCTGGATGCAAAGTAAGCATGGTTACGAATGCTGTACCTCCCATAGAATGTCCGATGAACGTAAGCTGCTCATAAGGATTGATTACCTGTGAGACATAGTCCACAATAGCAGGCAGGTCGTATTTGCCCATTTCGAACCATGTAAAATTCCAATATGTCGAATTAATGTCCCTCAAGTGATCTCTTGAGTAGTAGTTTCCGCGAGCATTAATAAGCCACACGTCAAAACTAGCATTCAATAGCCGGTATGCGAGCGATTTCTTGGGTCCCAATAGCATCCAATCTGCTGAACTTCCCAGGAGTCCATGGTGAAGCAATACAGTACCATTCGTCTGGGTCTCGTTAGAAGTTTTCAAACGATGTATTGTAATGAAATAACCATCTCTTGTAAGAACGACGTGTGATTCTATTCTTCTACCGTGCAAGATGGCCAGTTGAGGAACGGGAACTGGTCCAATTCTTGTAACTTCTGATCTGAATTGTAATATTGGCTCACTTACTGCAGACTTGTGTGTAGCATCATCAATAGACTTGTCTGTCTCCGTAGGTATAAAACGAATGCTGTCCTCACTAATCATTTTCTTAATTACTTTGCACTCAGGAAATAGCAATCCTCGTATTTTTACTCTTAAATTTTTTAATGATTCAACGATACAATTTCCAAACTCAACGAATTTGTCCGACACTGATTTGAAAAAGTTTGCATTGCTCTGACGGTAAACAGCAAAAAGTATAACGAGAAGTAGTTTCATCACGAAATTGTAACCCTTCTGTAAGTGCAATCACTAATTGACTGTGTGACGGATGACAAAAATATTATGAATATTTAAAGCTATGAGAGAACAATAGAAGTGATTAAATAACATGCATGGACTGTTTTACTAACCGTATTGCTCATACAGCTATTGAGTTTTTGTAACATTGGCAACGCAATATCCAATATGATTCGGAAATATTTTGCCAACTGAAATAATATTTTGTAAAGGTGACGTTTTCATTAAGAATGATGTGATTGTGATTTCTTTTAGTGGTATGATACTACGATATTTGTATATTATTATGCACTACAACGTAAAATGTATATTATACACGTAAATAATAAACTCCTAGACTAGCTAAATGCTGTAAGTACACCATATTAAAGGCATTTATTATTTAATTAGGTAGGTAATTTTTTTAATTTTATTTTTAATTCTTCTTTTTTTATATTTTAGTAATATATTTTATAGTAATTATTAGAACAACTTTATAATTTTGTACATTATGTAAGTTCTATAATTTATAATAATTATTTATTAAGTTTTTGCGATAAGTGTGTATTATAAATTATCTATCAGTAGGTAAATGAAAAAAATATATACTTAAAACATTTTGTCACATCTCATTTTAATCTTACTAAAGTATATTATATATAATACAACTTTCTTAAAATACACCGTCTCAAGCTTTCGACTCAAATAATAAAGAAAAATAAACATTAGTTAAACTTTCTCCTCCTTTGCTTTGTTTGAGGACTTTTCTTTCTTAACGACGTAAACAATTTAAATCTAATGCAAAATGCAAACGCTGCCGGCACTAACCTCCTACTCTGTAACATTTACCTGCGCCTGTGTATAAATAATTCACTCTTGAACGGAAAATAAAACCTATCGGGCCTAAAATCGTTACGTATACATTATGAATATGCCCAGTGGGCATATTTTAATTAACGATGTCGGAACCACATCCATCAGTGGTCGAAATTAAATAGCTATTTGTTATTGGTAGATGTGAGAAATTCAGTTTTCGTTTAAACGAACGAAAACTGAAATCAGCGAAACAGTTAATATAAAAATGACTGTTTTAAAATCTGCAACATCCATACATACATAATAATATACACAGATCCATACTAATATTATAAATACGAAAGTGTGTCTGTCTGGTACCTCTTCACGCCCCAATTGAACTGATTTTGCTGTAGTTAGTTTGGTATGGAGGTGTTTTGAGTCCCGGGAAAGAACATAGGAAAAAATTTATCCCGGAATAATATACGGACTATACGGCCCCGTTTCCGAGCGATAAACGAATTTTGACGCAACTGAGTTACGGGCGTCATCTAGTTAAAATTAAAAGTTTAATAAAAATCGGCCAAGTGCGAGTCGGACTTGCGCACGAAGGGTTCCGTACCGGTATAGAGCGAAAGTAGACGAAAAAATGTGTTTTTTGTATGGGAGCCCCCCTTAAACATTTACTTTATTTTGATTTTATTATCAATTATTAAAGTACAAATATAATTAGGGACTTTGTGAAAATTTCAAGTGCCTAATTGTTACCATTGTTGATTACGAGCAAGAAAGGATTAAAAATCACGTTTCTTGTATGGGAAATAATAACTTTTTCTTTTATTTTAAATATATTTTGTTGTTAGAGCGGCGACAGATATAAATACAATCTGTGAAAATTTCAGAAGTCTAGCTATAGCGGTTTTTGAGATACAGCCTGGAGACAAACAGACGGACGGACAGACAACGAAGTCTTAGTACCTAATAGGGTCCCGTTTTGACCCTTAGGGTACGGAACCCTAAAAATCATAAAATAATTTATTCGAAAATGGAAATGCCAATTTCAGATGCAATGCGCCCCTCAATCTAGACAAGATTAGCGTGCCTGACTGAACAATGTTTTAACATTGATGTTTGGGAGGGGCTTATGGAATGGACGGATGGATGTAAATAATGGACAAAGGTGATTACCATCGGAGAAACTGATTCATTGCCGGATGGTGAACCTATGACATTTGGTCGCGTCTTTTTTCTCTAGTACATAATATTAGAAGTAGGCAAGATACCCAGTTAAAACTAACATACGCTTCTCAATAAATTTAACAATGACCTGGTTAGGTACTAGTTGAGCAAACCAATAATAAATAAATGTTCATCAAACATTTTAGGGCCGGGACACAAAAACACGGCACGGCGCCGTACGGTGTCGTACCACGTCGTGCCGTAGAAACTCATATAGAAATTCAAGATGAGCCTGAAATAAATGGTAAAATAAATACGGTACGGTGCCGTGCCGTGTTTTTGTGTCCCGGCCCTTAGTCAAAACAAGAAAATGTCTCTCGAGACGGTTTCTCTCAAGTTATTTGGAGCATTCGTGTGTAATGCAACATATTTGAGCATCACATCAGTGAAGGAGGAGAACCGAGCATTACAATAAGCACCTTGTAATGATACAGAACAGGCATAGGTCAGTGAAAGAGGAGCCGGAGCAGGTAGTGTCAGTCAGGGAGCTAATATTGTAATGTAATGCTCAAAGTCGAATCTATATACCGTCACTGGAATGGAAAAGTCGCTAACCTCCATATAGGCAACTTTAGAGGAGAGCGTTTGAAAGTTTTAATTTTTGGAAAATAAATCATATCTTTGCAACCCTTTAACCGATTTTGGAAATTCCAAAACCTTTTGTATGGATGATTTTGTTATCATTTTTTGAAGTTAATACCTAATCTAATATCGCATTAGTTTGGAAGATAAGTGGCGCTTCAGCGAATATCAGTACTAACTTTAAAAATGTAGAGCCTGGAAAAGTCGCTAACCTCCAAAAAAGAAAAGTTCAATTTCGCTGAACTACCATCACTTTATATATTTCTAACAGTGATTTTTGCTTACCGCCCAGCCCATTATTGTCTCTTATCAGCTGGTATTTTATTCTTAACGTCCAAAATGAACCAACATGACCTGGTTAAATTAGCTAAAGTGTTTTAAGATATTTTAAAATGTAGTTATCGAATACTAAAGTACAAGCAATTCAATTAAATAACCGTATATATTTGTATATTTTATTTTAGTTTGTATTTTTAGTAATAAATTTGTGATATTAAATAACTGTTTCTTTTCTTAGCGACCTGAAAACAAATGAAATTTTTGACGTATAATTTCCTGTTTTGGTCTTGTCGTCATCAACACATTTCTCGTTAACTGATTCGTTAACAGTGCTTTTCGTAATATGCTTAGGTGACGATGGTTTTGAAGGGGTAGATGATTGATTCGCAGATGTTTCCGGTGACAATATTTTAGCATTACCACAAATCTCGTCGATTGACTTTTCATAGGCAGCTCTAGTATTTTCTTTTGGTACATGACTCTGTCCTTTGGTAACTATTTTTTCAGAAAGTAAAAAAAAAAACACGTGGTTATACCTTATAATATAATTTATTAAGTCATACTTTTTTATTCAAAGAAATTTTTGAGAATAAAGGAGAAAAAAGAGAAGAATAGTTGACTGCATAATTCAATCAAATCAAATGAAATAAAGATTTTGTAAAACATGTTTATTTGTAATTTTACCTACGGATTGTCTTTGTTATCATTGTAAGAGTGGAACCTTCTGAAACAAAGCTTGCGAGAAGGCTCCAGTTGTAATAGTTTAGAAAACCTTTATACTTAGTTAATAAAAATATATAAATTTTCATTTTATCATATTACATATACTTATATTAAGATATTTAGTTAATCATTTTTAAGTAATTTATTAAAAAAACTAACCTTCTGTCGCTGCGTCACCCGGAAAAAATAAATTAGGAAAAGCTATTTTCTGGCGGTAAATACTTTTTAGTTAGTCTTTATTACTCAGGGATAATGTAGCAATCTAATGGTGAAATGTGTAACTTTAAAGTCGGTTTTGTAGTTTTTGAGTTTATTCATCACAAAAATACAGACACAAAAATACAAAGGTTTCCTCTATTTTTTATGTTATTTGTATAGACTAGAGGACGCCCGCAACTCCTTTCCCGGGAGTCAAGGTATCTCCATGCCAAATTTTAGCAAAATCGGTTCAGCGGTTTAAGCGTGAAGAGGTAACAGACATACAGTCACATTTTTGCATTATAATATTAGTAATAATTAAAGTAAGTAATAATTAAAGTAAGTATAGTAAGTATGGAAGTATGAAAGTATGGACAGAATATTCATTTAATGTTACGTACCTATCCTTTTATAATTAATGAAAAAAAAATAGTACCTATATTTATAGCAACCTACTGCAGAATACAATAATACAATAGGTGTCAATATAAACAGTACTACAGTGTAGTAATAACAACAACTACTACTATCAACTAAGAATCAGTATTTTCTTAACTTTTTGTAGGCATTGTATAATTTGAAATGAGGTTTCGATGATTCCTTGTTTTATTTAAGCTGAAATTTACTTTCAGATACTTTTTTTGTTGTGATGAGAGATGCTGTCAAATGTATGAAAACGATGAAAGATGTTGTTCATGGGCCAGGACTATAACAGGCTACTATAACATATAATAATGAATATGAATATGTATGTTAGTCTGTAAAGTATTCGTATTATGGGCCTAGATGCCTGAAATAAATGGTAAAATAAATAAATAAATATAACAGGCCAGTACTCCACGCTTCTTATCTATCACTAGCTACTTACTTTATACATTTGTGAATTGTATTGTGAGGTTGATGAAAAAAATAAAAATAAATGAAAGGTAAGTTAATCTATATTAAATAAAATGTATTAACAAGTAAGTATTTCGCACGTGTACGTGCATACATGTTTGAACGGCAAACGCGCAAGTATTTCCGTTGAAGTATATTGTGTTTTACATCTCAATTTTTGTTCGCCCATTGAACACGGCGTATTTACTAAGTTGTATTTAAAAATAATATTAGTCCTAACAGCATTGAAAATGGCCTTGAAGGTGCGATAAATTTTTTGAACGGCAAACGCGCATGTATTTCCGTTGAAGTATATTGTGTTTTACATCTCAATTTTTGTTCGCCCATTGAATACGGCGTATTTACTAAGTTGTGCTTAAAAATAATATTAGTCCTAACATCATTCAAAATGGCGTCAAAGGTGCAATAAATTTTAAAAACCTCAGATGGACATCACGAAGAATACTTTGGACACTAATAAATAGTTTTCAAGAAACCTTTATATAGTAATTAAGACTATAACAACCGCCCGCAATAATACCAAAACTACTGTAGAACTACGTTATTCACTTATAATTGGCACACAAAGTTGAGTTATATACACCACTATAAGATAACAAACGATAAGAAGATAACAAGGCCAAATGGTACTAAGTGAATTTCGTTCTATAAATTAATATTACTGGCGTATGACCTATAGTGGATTTATGATTACTTCTTGTAGTCTATTACAAGTGTAACTGATTGGAGCAAGTCTTCTCAAGTACCTATATTTACACCGGTGAAACACTTGTATAGGCCATCTTAGCCTTTACTGCGCCTATAATATCGTTCTAGAACAGGTCTACTACAAACCCAAACAAACTCCGTATAACCTGTTATAAGCTTAGTAGTAAAACCTGGAACCATTAAGAAAGGGTTACAAGTGCTGCAAGCCTATTGTTACGTGCTAGGGTTCGAGGATTCGGAGAGAAAGACCTGGTGACTCTCTTGAAGACTTTATTCACAAACACTAGCTCACACAAATCACTAAGTCCAAACACTAAGCACTAGATCCAAATCACTGAGCACTATCACTGTCCTAGATCGTAGCCGAGTCGTTAGTTCACTATCACAATCACTCACTATTGATCACTTGTTTTCACTATTGAAATCGCCTTGATGATCGCTCGGATCGAACTGAACTGACTGCCGGCTTGTTTACCTTTTATATGGCCCGCGTCGAATTCTGGAGCGTTCTATTTTGGATTGTTTACGTAAACACGTAATTCACATAAACAAGGGTTGCACTTTTCTAGAAAGTACGCGCAACTGTCGCGCGCAGGTAAACAACTGCCCGTATTCGTAACACGTAAACAACTGCTCGTATCCGTAACACTATAAACTGTCCACTATAGGAGAACTTTGTTACTAGGGTGATACAGTAATCAATATCTGAAGTCCATTTATAAAGTATTGAATTTAACATTATTTTCACTATGGTCACTTTGATTAAACAATCTTAATTCGATTAAAATATCTGACATCACAGAAACTATAAAAAATATAGGTATAAAAATGATTGGGCCGCTGCAGTTTTCGTCTCAGACGGGTCCAGCGGCCCAGCAAAAAGCGGAGGAGAAGGCACGGACGGGTTTTAGTGGGTAGAGCTGCGGCCAACTTACCATCTTCCCACATACCCCGGTGGTCCTTCCCCAGTGCCGCCGGGCATGCTTAAGCGCATTTCCCGTCTTGAAAAAAAAAAAGGTATAAAAATGATTAAAACGCATCATATGCCTCTTATCAGTAGACACTTTTGACTTAACAATATCTTTATTGAAATGACTAGGGGACCTTTTCGCTTAACCGCCATAACTTAACTTTTCAGAGAAAGCAAAAATTGCTGATGCGCCATAGTAAGCAATACGAGCTAATGGAATAATCGCTGAAGTGTTATCCACGCTTCAAATAAGTAATGGACAAGTAACTTAAGCAACATAGGTGTAAAAAAGACCGTTTTGAGCGTCGTTCAGCGAAAAGATTTATAAAATAATGCCAATTTTCATTTTGCTGACTGACCACAAAATTACTCTGATTGCTTTGAAACCCCGATCATTCGACGCAGAAAAATCTGCTGATTCCAAATATATGTATAACTCTATATGAGCAAAATGGCGCTTCAGCGACTTCTCCATTCCAGTGACGATACATATAATATTACACGCGAATGCTAATCAATTAGGCAGGTATTATTGTAATGTAATGCTCAAAGACGAAAAATAATGTTACAGTACACGTGAATGCTCCCGGTGAGCACCTTTACAATATCTAAATAAAATGATCACTCAAAACAAAATATCATAATATTACCTTTAACGTTCAATATTGATATTATAGGAAATGATTAAATATTATATTGAATCCATCAGTGAAAACACATAATCAAAAGTGATTTATGTTGTTTTGTTTGCGGCCATTTGTAAATAGAAATTGAAAACCTGTCAGTATTTTAGTTTAAAATTAATAACATTATTAGGTATGACTTAATTTTTAGATGTAAACTTCCTACTAGGCTCTATTTTTATAATATAGCTAATAAATCATAATACTGCTTTTTTTCTACTAAGGTCACATCGATAAGCTTATAAGAATTTTGAGGTCTATTTTTCAGCTTTTATCAAATGACGAAAGTGAATGAAAAATCAAAATTAAAACTTCACGTTGCCATGACTATGAGACCTCGTGTGGTCGAAATCCTGATAATACATTAATAACGGTAATGTGCAAACTCCATTCATAATGCAACAGGAGATTTACTAGATGATTAAAATCACAATTAGTACGATTAGTAAAACAATATTCCTACGTACAGTAGAATGATATTGTAATGAAAAACCCTCTAATAGTAGAGGAGGGGAAGAGGGGATTTTGGGAGTAGATCGAGCGTGTCAGACTAGGCTTGTATAGGCTTCTGACATATGTCTAGTTATCATGGTATAGAAATCAGATTTCTCACGTGGTGGGTTTTTTTTAAATATTGAAATGTCATCCAATCTGTCAGATTAAGAGAGGGGATGTTTAGTATACCCCAAAGAAGCTTCCATAAAAAGCGCTGACGATTCAAAGATAAAGTAAGCCTGTAGGAACATTTTAAAATATAAATAAATAAACCTTCATATTTTCCTAACTAAACTTGGCAGATATTTTATTTTGCACTAAACTAAATGATTTAATCCTTTTTGTCTAAAATATAATAATAACTGACCGAAATAATCAATTTACTGAATATATTTTCTTTTTCAAACTTTAAAATGGCTGCAGCTTCTGAACCCATCGCTAAAATAAACAAATCGGCCAAGTGCGAGTCTGACTCGCGCACTAAGGGTTCCGTACCATTATAGAGCAAAATTAGCCCAAAAATTGTGTTTTTGTATGGGAGCCCCCCTATTTTTTTTATTTTTTTTTAATATTATTATTAAATATTAAAGTACACATAAAACTAAGGATCTTGAGAAAAATTCAAGTACCTACCTGTTGTCATTATTGATATAGAGCCAAAAAGACCAAAAAAATCACGTGTGTTGTATGAGAGCCCCCTAAAATATGAATTTTATTTTGTTTTTAATATTTGCTGTTATCTCTCTAGCTATTACCGTTCTTGAGTTACAGCCTGGAGACAGACAGACAGACGGACAGACAGACGGACAGACAGACGGATAGACATCGAAGTCTCAGTAATAGGGTCCCGTTTTTACCCTTTGGGTACGGAACCCTAAAAAACGCTCTTATTATTTTTTTATCAGTTTTACCTAATGTAAAAAACCTACTAGGTCTCCATGACGCTCGAGTAACTACAAAATTAGCACCTTCTTCTCCTCTACTATAAAGTCTAAACGCTAACGAAATAATAACAAACGCTATAATATACCTAATTGTGCTACAAGTAAGGTAGCCTACCCGGCAAGCGTTTTTTAGTCATATAAGTACATTAATTCTGGTATGAAAATATACGGTAACCGATTCTCAGGCCAGTACACAAGGCTTAATCAAAATCGAAGCAGCAAATCAGAGGACGAAACAACAAACACCACGACATGACAACCACACCAATTACAGGAAAACTCGCACTAAAACTCGCATCGATAGCAAATAGCATTGCCAAAAAATTGCCGAATAGCATCTTTATAACTCACCTGGAGCGTGGAGCAACGGGCAGCGGGGCTCATGCAAAATGCAGCAACACCTTCCTACTGCCTCCCTCGTCACCCCCTCTTATAAATGATTCTAGCTCAATTTCGTCGGCCCCCATTCGCCTCGATATTGTTTGACTTGTGGATACTTGTACATTTTGATATTAGTTCGCGTTAATGTTCTTTAACGGTAAAATACAAATCCGAACGAATATGGCACGCTGTATTTATGTGAACTAGATGAAAGTCTGATGATGATGAAAAATAGCCTGAATTACTCTATGGCACGTTACAATATGCCTACATAATATTTTGAGATAATAGACCTTATTAGGCTAAATACGTTTTCCGTATTCGTCTTCCGTATTCTAAATTCGAATTTCGAAAAGAAATTCGCTTTTTTCCGAACGGAACGAATTCCGCATGTGTTTCGAATGCAAGCGATCGCGTTGGATCGGTAAGAAAATAATGTAGCTAGTCTCACGGAATTGTAAAACGAAATTCCGCATAAAAAAAAAAGTATTCCGTATATAACGTATGTATGCGGCCAGCCTTAATATCTTCATGAAACTTCATGAAATAACTCAATACACATTCAAGCCATACAGTGCACAAATTACAAAGTACACACCGGCTATGATGGGTGTTTCAGTTGATGATTTCCGGAAATCGAATCAGATTGTGGACTGTCCAATTGCATTGATGATATAATCCATTCCAACCTAATCCGTTCATCAGGGTTCGTTGCAAAGCTGTCTGAAATACTACAAAATGTTGTGGGCAGTGGACACTTAACTGTGGCTTTAGTAGACTTTAAACACTCTAAAATAAAAATAAAAACCGGCCAAGTGCATGTCGGGCCACGCACTATATAGGGTTCCGTCGTAATAAAAGGAGGGGAAGTAGGGTAACTCTGGCCCAATCCGCGATTTAATACCTACCTACTGTCTTAGGGTTGTCAATTTTAGGCGGCAGCGGCGCGGCGGCGTTGTGATGTGGGAGCGGCAAGCGGCTGTCAACAGCGGCGAACAGCGGCGGAACGTCGCGGACTTCCGACTTTTAATAATAATAAGTGACTCTTGATTGTCCATATTTCGGCCAATTTTCGTGCATATTTGCATGCATATTTCGGCACTTGGATCGTGCATATAATCCGATGTCCAAATAAAATTATAAATATACCCTTTAAAACAACATTAAAAACTAACGCCTGTCTCTTATTTATAGGTACCTACTATAAACAAATCTGTTGTTATGATTAAAACTTTGCTTTATGTGTATAATTAATATCTGATTTACAATTAACACATAGCAATATTTATTATTCGACATTTTTGATTCGTTTGGCGCGGCGTGGCGCGACGCTAGGATTCTTTCTGATACACAAACTAAATAAAACTGTTTATGATACTATTTTAAATATTACATATTATGTAAAATATTATTAAAATAACTTTGACAGGTAATATTAAGTCTTTACTGAGATTTTGATACTTTATTTTGAATATTTTGGTATTTTAAATCACTTCATATTGAATAGAAAACGAAAATCATTAAATTTAATATTGAGTACCAAACTTAGTTTTTTTTTATTAACATTTTATAGGATTATTATTAGCATCGCAATTTATTAAAATTAATCCTGGGAGAGTAAAATTTAATTAGAATGAGTCCAACATTTTAGGGAGGTTTTATTATTCCGCTTTCCGTAACGAAAAGTTATACTTTTTATGCGCCAATAAAATATACCTTAGTAATAAAAACCTTGTTTATTGTATACTCGTAGGTACTTTGTCTAAGTGCTTTTTTACCTTTGTAAGTATTATGACAACATGGCGCTGAATTCCGTATTATCACTCAACGTAATGGTGTTTGCCCAAAGCCCAGTTGTGTGTAATTTGTTTTGCGAATTTACTTGTAAATAATACATAAAATACCTGAATTAATTTGTTTATAATAAATGATTATTATAATCGTTACTAAAAATAGAGTCTATAACACGATCAAATTAAGGTAAAGCCGAGTTAAAGTAAAATACCGTGTTGGATACGGTTTAGATTGCTCGGCCTCTCATAGAAAATAAGCAATGGAACAGCAAAAATGGTAAAGGCGTAATGGTTTAACCATAAATACATTTCATATAAGCTATGGGCAAATTAATGTGCATGCTTGAACCAATCCATACACAAGTTTTCGAAGCTTTATTAATCACATTTCTCTGTTGGCAAAATAGGAATCCCTTTTTTTACAGAGGTCTTTTTGATTGATTATTCTGTGTTATAAAAGTTGACCAAGCATGTCTTTGTTTTTTAATGTACTAGCATAACACGATGCTAGGGGTAATTCAAAGACAAAGACATGATGAATACTGACAATGATCTTTAATTTCTTAGCTTAAGTCATTGCTGAGAAAAATCGTTATCTTACAGCCAAATTATCAATGAAAGGCGTCGCCTTAACAGCGATGCGCTGGAATTCAATAACCTACTCGCTCCATAATGACGTCATCAAACCATGTGACCGTGTAACGTGTTAAATTATGTTTATTTCTCCCAAAAACTACATACGAAATTACAGACATGGAGCCCTAACTAAGCTAAGGCCTGTAAATTGAGACCCTAGGACTATAAGGATTTATTTAAGTCTTATTTTCATAGTTCTCTAACTTAATTTGTTACTAAAAAGTTTTCTTTTAATTTATTGCTTTAAACGGGAGTGGGAATTATCACCCAATTCCAATGGGAAAATAGGAAATATCACCTCCATATTACAATGAGAAAAAAAATTAAAAATCAGTTACCTTACTTATAAAATTATGAGTCACAATAGACCCTCAAGGGTCGCAGTGACGTCAGGCCTACAATGACCTGCCTTCAGGGTGCTTCAGGACAAAAAAAGCCTAAATGTATTAATCGGGATGCTCAAGTAGAATGACTTATTCGAGATATCAGATAAATAAATATTTTTTGATAATGGGCATAAGCCATTTAACCGACTTCCAAAAAGGAGGTTTCTCAATTCGACCGTATAATAATATTACTTATGTTCTTTCTTTTTTAATTGACATTAAAAAGATCTTTCGTAATCCGTACGAATATTATAAATGCGAAAGTATGTGACGTGTGTATTACACGATAAGACCGAATATAATTTGAGGATCAACATATTACGATTGTTATCCCGGCGACATTTTTACGCGCTAAGCTTACGGTTAATGTCGTAACTCGTAATCCATACTAATATTATCCGATTTTGCTGAAATTTGGTATGGGTATACTTTGAGTCCCGAGAAAGGACATAGGATACTTTTTATCCCGGAAAAAGTACGGTTCCCGCGCGATAAACTAATTTTGGCGCAACGGAGTTGCGGGCGTCATCTAGTATAAAAATAAATCTTGGCCAACAAAAAGTGTAAATTGGAAATGCAAAATTTTAGCAACCACCAACAATAGTAACTTTAAATTAAAAATGATTTCAGTGCTCATCTCAATCTCTGAGCTCAATCAAAGTTTAAGACTGGCTGAGTATTACAAGTTCTACAGTACATGGTATTCGTTGTTTTAATTAAAAACGAAAACATTCAATATGAGAAGTTTTCGAAAGACGAGTTGACTTTTTTAATTCTAGGTTATTACTTAATATGTAACAGAAATAATAATAATATCTATGGACGCTTCACACCACGTCAGTCTGGCCCCGTGGTAAGTACCTGAAGGACTTGTGTTACGGGTACCAGACAACGGAAATATATTAAATATTTTTTATACTATACATTTATTTAAGATTTTTATTATATTATGACACACATATTTAATAAACATCCATGAGTCATGACCCAGGAACTTTGAAAACTTTTTGTTCCGTCCCGCGACCTCCGACTTGAGCTACCGATAGCCCACCAAGGACGACAGACACGACGACAAGGCTCAAGCCACAGAGGTCGCCATGAAAATAATATGGTCCTATTAATAATATGGTTATGGTACTACTGTTGTCTCGTCTTCATAAACTTATTCTTTTATTTAAGACATATTTTTGTCTGCATTTAATAGAAGATAATTAATTAGAGTAGATAATTTATAATGATAATGACGACCTCCGTGGCGCAGTAGTGAGCACGTTGAGCTCAAGCCGGAGGCCACGGGTTCGAGTCCCGCCGACGGAACAAAAAGTTTATAAAGTTCCTGGGTCATGGATGTATATTAAGTGTATCATATAATAAAAATCCTAAATATATGTATAGTATAAATCACTTAATATATAAAAGTATTAGATATATTTCCGTTGTCTGGTACCCGTCACACAAGTCCTTCAGGTACTTAGCACGGGGCCAGACTGACGTGGTGCGAAGCGTCCATAGATATTATTATTAAAAATAAGAATTTCACAATCATAATTCATTTAAAAACGTTACAGTCTGTTTCTATTCACCCTTCAGCCGCTGAATCATTTAAGGGGGCGACCAACCCAAAATTGACGATTTTATAATTCATTTTTATACTTGAAAATACGCCCCGAATTGTTTCATTTTCTAAACATAAATACTATATTTTCAAGAATTTGATCTGAGCGAAACCACATCTTAAAAAACATATCTTAAAATTTTCTTGATAGAATTTTTTTTCATAACTATATTGCCATAACGGTACATTAAACTAAGTTAATATTTTAGCACATTGTATAAAATTCTATCATTGAGACACTGACCAGGCGGATTTTTAAAATGTTGTATATTTATCGAATTAGAAAAAAAAACTAATTGGCGATGATTCCGCGTCGTCCTTTTCACCTGGCATATGAAAGACAAAAGTAAGTGTGAAGACAGAAGGATGATGTTTGATTTTTTGGGTTAGTCGCCCTCTAAAATGAAATTTTAAGATTCTTTGAGCCCCAGCAAAGGACGTAGGCTAGTTTTTAACCGACTTCAAAAAAAGGAGGTTATCAATTCGACGCGTATGTATGTAATATTTCGAGAACTGCCCAGTTTTTGTATCTGTGACAGCTTCTGAACAAGTGTGCCAAATTTCAAAAGTGTATGTATGTATGTATGTATGTTTTTATGTTTGTGCACGCATATCTCCGGAACCATAAGTCCGATTTTGGTGATTCTTTTTTTATTGTACTAGATATTGTTCAACTTAGGGAATACTGCAAGTTTCATTAAAATCGGTTCAGTAGTTATTGTGATAGGAAATTTTAATTCTTAATCACGCACAAAAATTTGAAGTCGGTTTTATCTTTTTAAAATACTATTATTATTATCACTGAAAATGTACCCCTTTCGAGCGATAAACAAATTTCTGCGCGAAGGATGCTGCGGGCAACATCAAGTTAATAATATTATGAAGGCAGGTGATGTCATTAACTATATCATTAAACTTGTGCACTGGTTATTTACCCGTTATATTATGTACATGTTGATGTTAGTTAACCTGAAATGAACTTATCTGATATCTTTCATGTCCACCTCATCGAGAAAAATACTTAAGTAAACAATGGATATTTTATACAAGCTTTTGTCCTTACCTATCAAGCGCCTTTTACAATGTAACAGACGAGAACAAGACATTGTCTAGCTCATGCATTGTTTAAGTATTTTACTTTCTAAGGGAGCTAATATTATATTTCAAGGACACACACACAGGCGTTTGTACGTTCATTAAACCAAAACATTTATTGTCTTTGTACTACAAACATAAATATCTAATATCTATTTGTTTATAAGCAAATAAGATTAACAAGCATACGCCACACTGCTAGTGGCCACATTATGTTAGTTAATAGTTGATTAGATGTCAGTCAAATGAACAAAATTGTTTGTCACCGTAGGGCTACCAGGCGTTCTAATAAAATAAAATTATTTTATTAGGCTTTTTAACACTTCAAATTTTAGTTGCTTATTCGTAATCTATTTTTTCCAGACGGGTTTCCCTCTAAAAAAGGAACATCCCCTACCGGTATTTGACTTAAAAATATTATAAGAGACAAAAACTGATTAAAAAAGAACAGAAACTAGAATAGGATAGGAGTCGCACCCCAGTTGTCAGTCCGTCAAAATTATTATTTACGTAGCATTTAAACCTTAGAAAAGTTAACCATTATTTTTGCACTCATCATTATTCTCATTCCAGAAGCCAAGATAATTTGTTGCAGTCACATTCGGCTTTAGGGCCATCACTTATCAGGCTATTTGTTTACTCACTAGCAAATGCAGCAGCAACGCGTATGTTATTATTTAACAACTCCTAAACTAGCTGATGTTAATGTTTTCGTTTTTAGGTGACAACCCTGGTAAAACTCAATGGAGCTCAGTAAAACAATTTAGGGGCAAACAAGTTTTGCACGTGATAAAATTTATTATACATTGCATTGAGTTTTAGTGTAAATATTGAGTTAAATTGCAAAACGAGTTAAATGTGGCGATAAACTAGATCTGTGGTAACAGATGCCCTATCCACATAAAGATTTAAACGCCGGATCAAAATTTAATCTATGTAGTACTGCATATTATAAAATGTCACGATTTTCTCTCTTGTGGACCATATAACTCTTCAAATTAGACACGTAATAAGCGGGTAAACAAATCGCACCTTATAAATTCAACAAACAATGCAAAGGTAATAAGTATAATTGCTTTTATTATAAATTTTATAATAATTTAGTCTGATCAAGAGCCTTGATGATAATTAGTTATAATACATAATATTATAATAATATCGTTGATTTTATAGCTAGGCTGCAGGTACTAAAAAATAAATTAATAATAATAATAATATCTATCTATGGACGCTTCACACCACGTCAGTCTGGCCCCGTGGTAAGTACCTGAAGGACTTGTGTTACAGGTACCAGACAACGGAAATATATTTAATACTTTTTATACTATACATATATTTAAGATTTTTATTATATGATACACATATTTAATACACATCCATGACCCAGGAACTTTATAAGCTTTTTGTTACGTCGGCGGGACTCGAACCCGCGACCTCCGGCTT
The DNA here is from genome assembly GCA_905333045.1 of Lysandra bellargus. NCBI lineage: Eukaryota > Metazoa > Arthropoda > Insecta > Lepidoptera > Lycaenidae > Lysandra > Lysandra bellargus. The sequence goes on along the minus strand of HG995319.1, from coordinate 10,207,970 downwards.
GAGCTACCAATGTGCTCACCACTGCGCCACGGAGGTCGTCAAAATGCATAAACTAAAACTGATGCAGCAGCGTGATGTTATATTATTATAGCCTCAAGCCTTCCTTGATAAATAAGACAATTGGGTTTTATTATTCGAACCAGTAGTTCAACAAATTCTTTAATATACTTAATATTATGATTAAAGATAATAATATTATGATTTTCCCAAACTGAAAGCCCGTTATTTATAAGTAATGGTAAGTTATAACTCATAGTAAAAAAACTGTTTTGCCTTTTAAGTCGCCTTTTTAATAAATGATGATGGAAAACATCATCTGATGGTGAACCTTATTGAAATAAGAGTCAAATCTAATGATTATTCATTTAACCAGTCATAACCAGCCGTAAATTTTGTAGAAAATTAATTTCAAAAATAGTAAAATAATGGAAATCATTTAGTTTATAAATAATATCATAGTTAGTTGAGTGATACAAAGACTCAGGGCTGTACCGCGTTTCATCTAGTAAAAAATGCAATAATACAAGTCAGTCACATTAATAAAAATGTAACAAATATGGCGTTTTAAATGTTGAAAATTTAATAATTCTCATTGCCGTCGAAAATCATTTCACAATTTTTACACCATTCATAGGGTGCATAATAAAATTCCCAGTTAGTAGGGGAGAGCGAGTCTAGCGAAATTAGTTGGTGAAATATGCACGGCATTACGTACCTCACCGTATCCGACGATCTATTATTAGTAACTTTTAATTATTCATGTGCAAAATAAGTTGGGGTGTGATATAGTTAAATAAGATTGAAAATAGTTTTATATTGTCAGTTTGTCGTTGTAATGAATGTGTATCATTTGAAAATAATAATACACATTACAAGATGGCCACAAACATATTTAATTGGCCTTGTCTCATTTATTTTTAACAACTATTTTTATACAAAAGTTTTGAGGCACTATACACAAACTTGTAATATAATATTATTCTAATTTAACTTTAATTGAATTACAGATTAAAAAATATATTTTCGTAAAGCGAAATGTTTCTAGAATTGCATTGAAGGGGGAATTATGTTCGTTAAGTTAATTCGAGTTTAAGGTATCGTTTATACGGCATGGCCCCACAGCAAAAGTTACAATTGCTCTCAAACTTCTGACTGGCGAATAAATTTCCGTTGCCACGCGACCGCCTGCTATGGATTCTTTGGAAAATTAATTGTGCGTGCATTTTACTTAAAAATATCCACAATACATAAAATAAAAGTGTCAGCGTTAAAACATACTTAAAGACGTTTTACGATGGATGGAGTTTAATGAAATGTGGTATTTTATGATATGGATATGAGGCACTTTAAATCCCGGGAAAAAATATATGATAGTTCTCATTCTCATGTCAATTCTTTTTTTGAAGTTTTTGAAGAATTTGTGTTCGATTAAATAAAGCAAAGATAATTTACGTAGAATATACCACACCCTCATGTTTTGCCAATAGGCATTACGTTAAAGTACTTACTGCTGGCCATTATGATATTAACAATACATGACCAAGCTCTCCGTGGTAATCCTAAAAGCTCTTTAAAAATTAGCAAATGGAAAGCTGTTAGTGATGGGAAACTTGACGTAGCCTTTGATTAGATTATTCTAATTGTGCCATGTGTCTAATTGAACCACAGTGGTATTAAGAGATTAAATTCTAGTATTCAAAAGAATTGTCAAGTGTGATTCTTTGAGTAGGTTTTCGGGTTTCGTTCAAGTGGTAGGAAAAGTAGACGACCCATTTTGATATTCTGAAATTAGATTCTGAAATTGTTGATAATACAACCGAGTTTTTTCTTTTTATTTATATCTTATCATATATATAAAACTAGTTATTTCACCGAGCTTTGCTCGGTATTCGATTAAACACGAATGAAATGACATTTTCTAAAAATGATTCCTATAAGCTAGATCGATTTATCGCCCCCGAAACCCCCTAAATACTAAATTTCATGAAAATCGTTGGCGCCAATTCCGAGAATCCAATTAATCTCGTGTCACAATGTTACTTACCGTACTCGGCTTTACTGATTTTTACCAAATTTTATATGCATATTCAGTACGTCTGAGAATCGGCCACTGGCTACTTTTTATAAAGATGAGTGCATCTGTTGAATAAATAATAGTAAATTATTACAACTTGAGACTGACGGCGACCATTGTTTGTGCGACGGGAAAGCGATGCATGTTGCCATGGTGCCATACTAAACTTATGTAGTCACTTCAATAAAATAATATGGGCAAAAAACTTTATATGGCAAAAGTGGCTGTGTAAATTCATCGAATTATGGAAGGCTATTAATACCTTATGGCTTACAATATTGTGACGTTGACACTCTTCCAATAATGGTACATGATTAAAAAGCAGCTGATTACAAATAAGTAATTAAAATCAAATTAATGTTTCCAGAAACGCCATTACAAAATCATTATTAATTATTTCGACCTGAAGCCACGTCATTAGATTCAACATCAAATGGACCCGGCGAAATAGCTTTCGTGAATTTCCAGTGAATTTGTGGAGTGGAGTATGCGAGGCGAAAATGAAGCCTATTTGTTAATACAAAGCCTAAATTTCACATCATGTATTCTACCACACTGACTTGAAGCATGCTCAAGCATTTGACCAAACGAAGGATTTTCTGAATAATATTGAAATCCCATGGATAGGTGGACATTCAAGGTGTCACATTTTTAGGGTAGCGTTACTAGTAGTTGGTAACACGTGGTACGTTATGATTGGGGTTAATATTTTTTAAGCTCAAGTAATAATTTGATAGATTCAAATTAGTGCTTGAGCTTAAAAAATATTGCGTGTAAAACCTTCACAATTTCTATAACTAACTGCGATGTTCTTACGCCACCTGTTTTTTTTGCTAGGTAATTATTCGAACCAGTAGGTACTCAGATGAGAAAGCATTTTGCAACAAATTTAAAGTTACCTTCCAAAAAAACACTTTTATTTCCACTCAGGCCATATTAGAGTAAATAAACCTTTTCGGCCTCAGATACGTAGCTAAATACTACATGCAACAGCTATTCTGTAAACAATAAGGGAGAGTTCACCCCACACATGGGTATTATGTTCCAAATAACCGCAGAGGTATAAAGGGGTTGCTTTTTTATTAAAACTACACTGTTGCATATACCAATGGCTTACACTCCCCCATATCTTATTACGAATTGGTCATAAATATATTGAATAATACTAATTTGTTGTTTTTGTTACGAATGGTAAATGGTAGATGGTGTTTCTATAATATTAATCTCTCTGTAGTCTAAGCAGTTGGTTAGGTGTTTGGGAATGAAACTATTTTTTTTTAATTTTGTACCAATAGAATTTCGATCTAGTTCACAAAATTTTATTAATATTTTTACCATTATTAATGATTTAATAATGTAGTTACAGATCGCCCAATGGTCAAAATTCGACCTTAAATTAAATTGACTTTTTTCTTCTTCTTTTGGCTCCTTGTTTAAAGTATTGACTAATTCAGATTTAATAAAAAAAAACAACAATCCATTTTTAATTTGACAACAGACTTCAGAGTTTTGGCGGGTATGTGAAAGAGTGCTGTTGTGTTTTTGTATTATTTTCCTAAAATTGTGTTAGCTGGGTTTTTAATGTGTAATATTGGTAGAATATTAACCATTATATATTCGTGTTCATGCACAAGTGTAGGAAAGTGATGTAATATCCAGAAACGTGCTATTTTGTGTTCCCTCCAAAACTCCATCGAAAGTTTCAGTAAAGCGTCTACCACTTTACTGAATCGACCGACTTGACTCCTTGACTGTATTGACCTTTACTTAGACTTTGATTAGACTTTAGACCTGACGATACATGAAAACGATGATGAAAATTATAATAGGAGGAATATGGTTTTCCCGCCATATTCCTTACCTTTTTACCTTGTCTGTGGCACAACATACACATCCTTTGTGTCAAGTTGCCAAAAAAGAAGAAAAAGAAGAAAGAAAAAAACAGACTTCAACCATAAATTTTTAGTATAAACCATACGTTATAATTCGTGTGTAGAGGCTTGTCATTCAGAATATCGTGGTGTGCACATTGTAGTGTGATGTGTGTGTAAAATGTTTGATTTATTAAAATAAGGCATGATAAAGCACAATTTTAAAACAATATTGGCTCGATGCACTCCTTGTCCATATTAAAAACTATAACTGTGCGAAATTTCATGCACCTACGTTTCCGAATTTTTCATCAAAAGGGGTACAAAGTCGTTTTCTCACGTTAAATAGATTTCGGGACAGATATCAAATAGTTTTATCTTTATAGGAATAAGCAGCCGAAAATGCTTTTGACGAAATCAAGTCAAAATGATTGGAAGAATCCTTAAAAAAAAACATAATATGAGCAAGAAGAGATCTTTACGAAGACATCGATGTATTTCTATTAGTGCAGTCGCCAGAGGTTTTAACCTCCGAAAATTGTAATAGTGAATGGATTTTTGTTTTTGAGGTGTCATTTTTTTTTTACACTATAACTTGCAAAGTTTACGAAAAATTTTTTTGTGCTTTTAATTTTTTAGTTACTTAATTAAAAAATAATATTTCACCATATAAAACCGGTCAAGAAAAAAAAATGTTTTCTTGTCCCTGTTACTTAATGACTCTTATCCGATTGTTCACGTTGAAAATTAACCAAATACACAATTTTTAAAAAAGAAAGTTTGCTTTGCTAAGCTAAATACAACTATAAGGTTTTTGCAAAGTTTTTAGAGATTAACGCTCGTCGTAACCAAGATAAAAGGGTTTGGGTAGATTTAAGGATTGTAACGAAAAATGTGTTAAACTTACTTATTGTGTGAATTTAATTTTTAGAGAAATGATAATTTTTAAGTACCTAAAAACGTTTAAATATCTCCATAAATGTGTAAAATAGGCTGAAAATATTTTTCTATATTTGTTGAGAATTTATTTAAGTGAGAGCTAAAACATTAAATGCATCGACAAATGAAAGACTATTTCTAGTCTTTGAATTAATATATTTAAACTTCCTACTTAAAGCCAGAAAAAAATTGGGTGCTACAAATCTCACGTACATACTAAAGACGCATGCTGCGACCTATGTTTGGAAAATGCTTACCTGAATACAAAAAATATCAGTTCTTAACCTAATTTATATTCTTTTCCTTTAAGTATGTTTTAGAAAATATAATTAATGAAAAAAATGAATAAAAAATAAATTTTATTCTGTAAAAACCTAACCAAAAGAAATAAAATACAGATTATATTCGAAATATCCGTGAAAAGTTTGTGCTACATTTTCAGAAAATTTAATAAAGTGAGAGCTAAAAAGTTATACACATTAAGAAATAGAAGGCTTTGTTAAGCCTAGAAAATAATTTTAAACTTCCTATTTAACACTAAAGAAAAATAGGAACGCCATTCACCTGGCAAGGCACATAAAAAGCACATTTGGAGGTATGCTCATCTACATACAAAAATATTAATTTTAAATCTAAATTACATATTTTTTTCAACTTATTTAATTTTTTTGGAATATAAGCAACGATACAAATCAAAAAATAATAATATATTTTATTTTGCTATGTATTTAAAAGAAAGAAATATGCAAATTATCTTCAAAATTGTACAGCTTATGAGTTTGCTTGAAGTGGAAGAGAATAATTTAAAATTCAAAAGCACAACTTTTCAATAGGTAAACATTATTATTTATGTTATCAGCTACACATTTCTTTTTAACCGTTTTCCAAAAAACGAGGACGTTATATGTTCGGCTGTGGTTTTTTTTTTTTTTTTTTTGTATGTTCAACGGTTACTCCGCCGTTTGTGAACCGATTTTCGAAATTTTTATTTTGTTGTATTAGGTTTCATTCCAATTTGGTACCATGTTCACAAAAGTGGTGATCTGATGATGGGATCCATGAGTAATCGAGGGAACTCCTCGAAATTTATATGGAAACATATGGTGATTTTGATTTTATGAGAAGCATCCTAAACACATGCTACCAAAACACAAGATTCTGCACCAAGGTATACTATGGTTCCGAAGATACTAAGAGAACTCCGGATTCCTTTTAGATACAAGTTTGGGGGCTTAGGCGCTGTTTTAAGAACTGAAAGCATATGCTACTATACAAATTATATTCATCATCATCATTTTTACGTCAGGGTCACCAATGTCACCAAAATTGAACATAACAAAATATTCAACCTTATCTCCAGAGCGTAAGGCACACATTTGACATTACTTCTGAGAAGTAAGTTGCTTCGATAATACAAGTAACATGCTAGAGTGCACAGCTGTCACACTTACCAATCACGGCCACGGGCGGCCGTAGACTTCTCAAGCGATACTATGTATTACAATAATAAAGATAAAGCTTAAAATCATATGACAATGAAAGCCTCGCCGCTGCCGCGTTGCTAAAATTCCGGTTTGGCGCGGCTCTGGCACGTGTCCACTTCGATTTTTTTTAATGTATTGTTCAAAATTATCTGCAGCTGATATTATATTTTGTAAGTGTGACTGTTACCAAATTGTAATAAGATACGTAGAATAGTATACAGGTGTATTAGGGCCGATTCACACCGGAATGGCGCAGGCGAGGCGAACAGTTTCAGTGTCATATGATTTTAAACTTTATCTTCATTGTTGTAATAGATAGTATCGCTTGAGAAATCTACGGCCGCCCGTGGATGCTCGTAGACTCTTGCGGCCGCCGGCGGCGTCAATTTCTCAAGCGATACTATGTATAACAATAAAGTTTAAAATCATATGACACTGAAACTGCTCGCCTCGCCTCTGCCATTCGGTGTGAATCGGCCCTAATCTACGTATAGTACGCGATGATTTTACTAGGTAACTAAAAAGAGTGAAGTTATTATTTTTAACAAAAAATTAAAACCGACTTCCAAGGTAAAAACAATAATAACATCCTTATAATATGAACTAAAAAGTATTAAATAATTTTTCCTATCTAATAGTACCTTTTTCCGAATTCGGCTAAAACTCAACTATTTCTGTACTCAATCTTCATAATTTTGAAGTCGGCGCCAGTTACAAATGTTTCAAATATTCTGGCATCTGGATTCAGCTATATCTGGTACCGACTTCAAAATTATGAAGATTGAGTACAGAAATAGTTGAGTTTTAGCCGAATTCGGAAAAAGGCACCATAAAATAGGAAAAATTATTTAATACTTTTTAGTTCATATTATAAGGATGTTATTATTGTTTTTACCTTGGAAGTCGGTTTTAATTTTTTGTTAAAAATAATTTTCTTTTCAATTTTCATCCACTATTGCAAAAATCGGAGGTTTGCACGATTTTTACGCTCTGGGAACTCCACTATATGTTTATAAAGTAATTTTCTGAATTTGTATGGATTTCTCAAATTTGCAAGACGTCTAACGCAATTGAAATCTGTTAATTCTATGTAATTTATATTTAGTCTGAGTTGACCCTTAAATAACGTAATCGATAATATTGACAACGCGTGCTTAAACTGCTTTTAATATAAAGTATCAAAATTATAGTTACTGGATAACATAGGATGGCCCATAAACTTATATGTGGTGGCCATAAGATTTGGCGACTCTATTATTTTTTAGTTTTTACATTTGTTTGACGGAGTATAATACTTCTATTAAAGCCAACTTTTAATTAGCGTCAGTTGTATTCCTTGTTATCTTTTAACTAGCGCGAACGTTTTGTTTTTCAAATGTTTAATTTATGTATTCAACTATTTACATGAAGAATTTAAAACAGTAGGTATATAAAGTGAAACTATAATTTAATTTTGAATAGCACATAACTATTGAAGTTTGGATGACCTATTTTCCATTACATTGCCTATCGGCCTGTATCGATTTCCATTCAATTGCTAATTATAGTGCTAATATCATTTACTGTGGATAATTACAGAAATGTTAAAGTAGAGGCACAACCAGGCAGCTTAATTCCATTTTAAAGGGCGGTGATTAAAAAAAAGACGTAGGTACTTAATAGACGTAAGAAGATTTATAGTAGGGGAGGTAAAGGTGCTAATGATGTAGTCACTCCAGCGTCATGGAGACCTAGTAGGTTTTTTACATTAGGTAATACTGATACCTAATACAAAAATAATAAGAGCGTTTTTTTTATTTTAGCGGTGGGTTCAGAAACTGCAGCTATATTTTTAAAGTTGGGAAAAAGGAAATTTATTCAGAAATTTAGGTAAATTATAAATATATTGACAACAAAGACTAAATCGTTTAGTTTAGAGCCAAATTAATCCTTCAAGACCCATAAGTGATAAGAGCACCGGTGATCGCGACAACAATAGAATACAATAGCATTTCTAAGAATCCCAGATCGAAGGATTAAATATCTGCGAAGCTTAGTTAGGAAAATATGAAGCTTTATTTTTTATATTTTAAAATATCCCTACTTCTTTGGGGTATACTAAATCTTAATCTGACAGAACCGAAGACATTTCAATATTCAAAAAAAAAATTTACCCACCACGTGAGAAATCTGATTTCTATGCCCATGATAAGTAGACACATATAGGAAGCCTATACAAGCTTAATCTGATACGCTCGAGCTTGTCCAGATATCTCCTCTTCCCCTCCCCAACTTTAAAGTTAATATACCTAGCGGAATATAGGAACAAAGTGTCTAAACACACTAGGCTGAATTACGCCGGCGTAAATTCCGCCGCAAATGTCAAACGCATACGAAATACGGCGGAATAGTGTGTCGTCTCTTGCGTTTCGCCCGTATTTTGTATGAGTTTAAGGGCCCTCTCTCTCTCTAAATTAGCAGGTCGATTGTCTGTCAGTGCGAATATCGACGTAAATGACATTAAAATAACATTCATAACAGCGCGCCTTGTACGGTGGCGGTTACGACGCTCGCCGCGTCCATGATTGGGCGAAATAGGAGAAAAAACCTTTTTAAGGCTTAATATAATGCATATTTCAAAAAAGTAAAAAAACCAAATTATTAACTTATGTATTGCAAAGCAGTATATATTTTTTATATATTCTTTTAATAAATAATGAAGGAGTAAAGTGGTTTCATTCAACGATTTGAAGGTGATTTGGTTTTTTTATTTCTTTATTATGTGATACCGATAGAAAAAATATGGCAAAACCAAATTACGTATCATATCATGTAGATTACTAATTATTTTTTTCAGATATAATTTCTCTGTTAATGCCGATGAAAAGTTGTTTCATCTACACGCTTTTTTCTAAAGAGCAGCCTTAAAATGCGGCGTAAACGCGGCGGAATTTACGCCGGCGTAATTCAGCCTAGTCACAAAGACCTTAGCAAGTGATATGACACTATCAGTAACACTGCGTGGTAAAAAAGACGTGTGATACATGAAAGCAGAACTCTTTTTCGTGGGCACTAATCGGCACGTTGACAATTTAATCTCATAGAAAGATGCTTAATGTATAATAGTGTATATGTTATCGCTAATGTGCGTAAGCCAGTTAGACTGCAGATTAACAAGGTATTCTGCAAATTACCTGGGTGAGTCAGTTAAAGTGCAAAAAGTTTATTATATTCTCATGAAATTACATAAACCAGGTTCTTATTTGAATAAAATATGTTATTTAGTTGTAAAGAATTACTTAATATAATTTTTTGGACATAAACAAAGGAATAAATTATTAAATTTTATGTAGAATGTTACTCCACTAATAAAATATAATAGATCGTACATCTGAGATCGTATCAACTAGAATAAGACTAATACAAAGGAAGAGAATGCAAACTAACTAGGTAAAGTGCAAAAATATGATTTGTTTATTTAAGAATTTCACACTTTAACGGATGTTATCAGGGAATCTGCAGATTACCTAGGTAATGTGCACGTTAACGTATTCTGCATTATAACGGTAACATATACGTAAACAAATTTTTACACACAGACGGAAATCAATTTCAGTTTCGTTTGACAGCTCGAGATTGCAGCTCTATTCCGCTAGGTATATTACCTTTATGGTCATGACTCATGTGAGTCATGAGTCATGACACTCATGACTCATGATACGTCAGCTTGGCTTGATACTACCCGACCAAATGACTTTTGGTTCGTCATCTCCTGTCTCCTGTCTCCGTCATATTTAAGTTTATCTGATGGTACATTGGTATATTGTGGCTAGCTTCGTGGTTCGGATCGTAGCTGTGTTTAATATGATAGTGACACTGATGATGTATGAAGTCATGTGTAAACATGAGCTAACAACAGCCAAACGAAACAATTGTGCTGTTAATCACGGCTCCATTGAATGCGAGAGTCTTGTAGAGCCTGACATGCATATCGACTGTGTCAAATTAGCGGAATCTGTATTGTTTAACGCAGTGTGGTAATTAAACACAGAATTTAGGGTTATTAATGTAATAGAGAGATAGTGTAGGTTCTAACTAACAGCAAAATTACGTTTTACGTTACATATTAGGGCTAAGCCAAACGAGCGTGATTTGTGAGTCGTGAGCCGCAGAATTTCTGCCGGGCAGAATTCTGCTGCATTCAGTTTCATACAAAAGTCATATTTGATTCACACGGCGACTCAAAATGAGTTGTCATTTGTATGTAAAATTTCTGCCCGGCAGAAATTCTGCGGCTCACAACTCACAAATACGCTCGTTAGGCTTTGCCCTTAAGGGTATGCGCGCACGGGCAACTTAGTTGCTCGGCGATTTAATGCCTCTCGATCAAGTATGCTCTAAATTTCACATACATAGTATGAAATTTCCCGAGAATCAGCCGATCGCTCGCTTTCTTCGGTTTTTTGTTTTTTATATATATCGTTGGTTTTTTATTTATTTTTCGAAAGAGACAAATAAATCGCTGAGAAAGTAAGTTTCCCGTGCACGCATACAATAATGTTGATTGTGTTTAATTTTTTTAAACTAAACTTCCGCCATTTTCGTACTCTAGCTTTACCTTTCCCGATATTTTTGCCATGTTGTTTCTAATAAAATTATTGGCCTCTATGTCACTGACCTCCATTATTAATGGTGATCAGTGCTCTATGTATATATTAAAAATAAAATGCAACTGACACCTACCTGACGTTTAATCAATGTCATATTTTGATCGTTCTCTTCTTGTTTACCGGGATATTTTTGCCCATTAAAAAATATTAACTATAGTAGTTGCCAACAAAGTTTAGATAGACATCAAAATGTCATTGTGGAGGTTCAGGCACGATAATCCTAAACCGATGGTCGTGACGGACGGATACTTGTTCCAGGATAAGGAAGCTCTTACGGCATGTCAGCGAGAATGCTCCCGGCGATTTGCCACGACTCTGAGGATAGAGCAGGAGGCTTACCTCTCTCAACATCCCGAGGTACCTGGTAACCTTCCAACAGCTTGATTTAGCAGCATTTTTATTTGACAGCTTGACTTAAATGAATATTTTCGAAGATATTACAGATTTAAAAATTGCGGAACGTAGCTTTTGCGGCGGTACCGAGCAATGCGGGCCACGGGTAGTAATGAATATTAATCAAAACTACTGAATCGATTTTAATTATTTTTTCAGTGACAAAGGCTATTATATATTTTATACCCGTGCGAAGCCGGGGCGGATCGTTTGTATAATATAAATAGGATGTGTGCACCTCAGGATAGCGAAACATAGCTGGATATCGTATTATTCAACAAAATATAGATTGTTGTTCAGTAAATACTCTTGCAAAATGCCACATGGCCAGTAAATTAAGCATGACATTGCAGATTTGATGAGACATAACCTCAAACTCAAGACAATGACAATTGATTATTGACACATGACGAACAAGCTTTTTTTTAATTATTCTTCTTATCTTATTAATTATTATCTGGCAGTGACTTAATTTATAATACGCCAAGTCTGATAAACAAAATATAGTTCTATTTTTTATTTCATTTCTTTTCATTATTATTGTATGGCTGTCTTCAATTATTAATGTAATAATTAGTGAATTTAAAATGTAAAATAGTTGTATAAGCTAAAATATATTTTGCATGCTTCAAAAGCGGAATGTTTGCTGCTGCACCTATACTTTAAGATCTTTTGTTAACAACATTCTATGCAAATAAACTATTATTATTATTATTATTATTAGGCTTCTTAAATCAAATGTAAAGGTCCTCACGGCAAGCGACCGTGATCGACAAAAAATCAAATAAAATGCCACCTCATGGCCACAGGCGCGGTTCGAAGGGCGGGGGAGGGGGGGGGGGGGGGTCAAGAGGACACGACCCCCCCTCCCCCCCAATATCTAAGGTCAAATAGAAAAATTTCAAAATCTTGCCAAATATTAAAAGGAAATTTCTTTTTATCCCCTAACCACCAGTACGTCCGACCTTAGACAGCTGTGACTGTCAACACAGAACAACAGATAAAAAAAAAAACATAATATGAGCAGTGACTACTGAGTGATCCCTCCCCCCACCCCCCCCCACCCCCCCAATTTCAGGCTGCGCCTGTATGGCCAAAGCTTTATGGTAAGGTTTCATGTAATTATTGCTCTACTCCACTAAAAAGCAGCGGCGGCATTAGTCGCTAGAGTCCGCTAGAGCAAATATATCGATAGAAAATAAAACCTAAATTATAACAATACTAGCGACCCGCCACGGCTTCCCATGGGTATAAAATAAATAGCCACTGAAAAAATAATTAAAATCGATAGCCTATGATCAAATAACATAAAAATTGCTCCAGTAGTTCGCGAGATAAGCCCTTTCTATTCTCCGCTCGCTATTCTTCGCTCCTATAAGCCTTAGCGTGATAAAATTATAGCCTTCCTCGATAAATGGGCTATCTAACACTGAATCATTAAAATCCGTTGCGTATTTTTATTGATTAAAGGGAACAAAGGGACATGAGGGAAAAAAGCGACTTTGTTTTATAATATGTATAGAAAATAAGAATGTCAGTTTCTTCCAACTAATCTTCGAAAGGACTAAAACATTTCTACCAATTTATTTGAGATGTAATTTATTAATTCTGGCTACTTTGCAGCTTGCAAAATCTGTTCATTTTGTCCTGCGCAAACGTATTTCCGGGTGATGCATAGTTTTAACATAATATAAACAGTTAAGAGCAAACCAACACCTGTATACAGTTTCGGTTTTATAGCGTTCCAGATTTATGTAATATTGACGACCACAGGCTTCACCTGCGTGGAATTAAAAAACCGGCCAAGTGCGAGTCGGACTCGCGCACCGAGGGTTCCGTACAAACCTGCAAGGTTTACAAAGTTCGTCATAGAAGTTTGATTTTGTTACAGCTTAAAGGTATTATAGACCTGAGTATTTGGTATGAATTTCAATTTAATACCTCTACGCGTTTATGAGGAAATGGGTAGTAAGTTTAAAATTATTAAAAAAAAATATATTATGTGATGTAACTAAAAATTTATGGTTTTCGTAATTTTTCCTTTATCTATGCTATAAGACGTTGCTTCGTACCAAATTTCAAGATTCTGAGTTCACGGGAAGCACCCTGTAGGTTTTGATTCCCTTGCAAGTGTCGAAAATTTGCGGCATAAACGGCTGTATCTTTTGATTGCGTTGGCTTAGAAGTTTGATTTTTTCACAGCTTCAAGGGACAGTAGACCTGAGTAATTGATATAAATTTCAGCTTCATACCTCCACGCGTTCCTGAGAAAAAGGGTCTTGACAGACGGACGGACGGACAGACGGACAACAAAGTGATCCTATAAGGGTTCCGTTTTTTCCTTTTGAGGTACGGAACCCTAAAAAGATTTAACCAACCCTTTACACGTGTTCGCTTCCCTCGAACGGACGAAGGGTTTCGAATATTGTGTTTTGTATTGTGTACGTCATAGTAGTAATTGTTCTATATTTTATGCTCAACCTCAGTTATATAATTTTTATAATAATTTAGGCAAAGTCTTTAGATTAGTAACTCATCTAGTAGCTTAATCTCTAAAGCTCTTAATGAGCTATAAGAATATTTTTATATGTTTAATAGTAATTTATAAAATATAAACCCTACGCTACCTGCGAATATTTTTTGTCGTAAGGAAAAGCGTTTGGTTTTAAAATTTAATAACATCCATAAATACTATAGAGCCGAGGCATAAATTTCCCTGATTTTAACGCCAGCTTAGTAGCAATATAGCGACTCCCCAACACTATTTTTAATGTGATTTAACTTGGCCATGACATAGTTAGAGGGTGAAACAAAGCTTGGGAAATTGAATATGACTCTGAAATCACAAAACATTATTAAAACAACTATAAGGACGTGAATCTACAGAAATTGGAAATAATTAGCTGAGTTTACGAGATTTATAGCTAGGTGCTAGGTAACGAATATATTTTGTTTCAATAAACCTACTATACCTACCTGTTATGATGTGATAACACCAGTGGCGAAGCGTCCATATAACCCGATTCCCATCGGCTTCCCTTAGGGCTTAGAAAAATCGAATATATGGGCCAACAACATATTTATCTAATAAATATTTTACATACCTACTTAAAAAACTTTGAATTCACAATGTTATATGCAATAAATTTTTCTCTCACTTGAAATACATAGTTTGAATTAATAACTATCGCCTACAAATTTTAAAAGGCAATGCAATGTGCGGGCGCAGAGAATCAAATAAGCCGCAGGATTAGCGGCTTATTTCTCCATACAACGACAGTTCATAGTAAGCATCTGTCCTTTTCATTCCTGTGAACTGGTCGTCATGTTCTGTCTCGTTCTAGCACGCGCGATATATACTTGGAAATAACTCGATACCCGACGAGTTATTACGGAGAAAGGTTAATTAGCAACGCACAAGTGCAAGCGAGATAGATGAGTCATGAAGTAAAATTGTTATGATTCGAATTTAAGAATGAATGTAGCGACATTATACTTTTGCTGGCGCGTAATACATTTTATTTTGGTAGGATTTTTTGTAATACGACTTTATTAAGAATGCCTTTAGCGGTACTAAATATGACAGGCGCGTAATACATTTTTATTTTGCTGGTTTTTAGATTGACATATTAATATGGCGGATAGTGTGTTTGTAAACAACATGTCGTTTGTTTTGTTTTGTCGAATTTAAATTTTGTTTTAGCGTTAGAACTTAGAAGAGTGTCGTGAATTAAATTAATTTATATTGTGACTTGTGAATTGTGAGTCGTACGACGTAATCGTGTAGTTCGGAAAATATGGCATTAATTCAGAAAGACTGTTGTCTGACAGATTATATTTTGCTGTCGAAGGAAACTTTGTTTTCCAAACTTAGTTTTGAAAATTAAAAGCATGTCATTCAATTATAAATTACCAAAATTGGTAAGTAGATTTTTTACTCCGGCTTCCCTTCTCAAAATATTCACCCCTCGCCACTGGATAACACTAAAACAATAGTTAATTGTTAAAACAATTGATATATCAAAATGCTTTACAAAAATCAAATGCCCAAGGAAAGTTCTCAAAGAAATATTTTTTATAGGCAAAAAATGGGGTATGAAATTTTTGTCCCATTCATCGCTGTTTCGGTGCACCTTTATTCTCTATCGCATGGTGATCGCATGCCAGCTTTCATTCAATAGGATTTTGATTTCTGAGTTTGCTTATTACAAAAAATTCTATGCACAGGCCTACAAGACTTACGACCTTACGATACTTTGTTAAGCAACACAATTTTTAAGTGTTCCGATTACGACGATGGACGAAAATATGTTAATAACAATCGATTAATAAAATTATAATAATAATATACATAATATTTTCCTTCTTCCAAACATACAAATAGGTATATAAAGTATTTTCAAGTGCCGAAACAAATATTTTTATCTCAGTTTTTTAGTGATCCTATGCTGTCCCACTGCTGGGTAAAGGCCAGGGTCTCCCATTTTCCATTGTCATAATTATACTCGACACGAGTTTAATTTGTAACAACAATTCCTGTGCAACGGTAGTCGCTTTCCATTCATGACCCGTGATCTTTTTGCTCGTTCGCCCCTTGGTCTAATAAAAAAAATAAAGACTCGAACATGAATTTTTAATTTGAATTCAGGTAAAGGCAATGCTGGAGGTATTCGTGAGTAAAATGGTCCACGCCAACAAAAGGACTGGGATCATGAAAATGGCTGCCGAGCATTTCACAAGACCTGTTGAAGAGCTAGACTCGGAAATTAGGCAGAGACTCTCCTTGCCACCGAATGTGCCGTATGTAAGTGCTGTTTTTATTTGCCCATATCATAACTTAAAATTAGGGTAAAAATTAAGCATTATAAACGTAACGGGTGTAAATTACTAAAAAATATCTTTACAATTTTTTGGAGTACACAATATAATTATGTGACTGCAGCAGAAAAACAAATCGCTTTTATTTCAAAAGTTTTAAGGCAGTCACCGTTATTTTTTTATATGAAAGACGATATAAAAAAGATTTACAATTATTCTACTATGCTTACTTGATTTACATACTAAGTGTTAAAAGTTGAAACGTTACTTATGTATGTTGCCATTTTGAAAACATATTTTATTGTAGAATTTTATGTGGTTTATTCAACAGTTCCCTTACTCGTGAGTATTTTTAGAAGCATACTTCACCTTTAGTACCAATTTAAAGTGCGTGACTATTCTGTTAATTGACATACACGCTATAATATCTTATTGATCGATTCCTAATGAACCTACCGATATCTACGTTATCGATTGCTTTGATATAATAAATTAAATTGCATTACAGTGAGCTTAATTTACATTTGATTGAGCCATTCCAATATACTGTAGCTATGAGCATTTCGCCCGTAATGATTGTGTCATCTGTAATGTAATGAGATCCATTGGATTCCAAGTAAGCAATAATTGAGCTTGTATAGTCATGAGTAAAGCAGGACCAAGACTCGTAGAGCTGCAGTCTTGGTCTTGGTCAAGTAGGTCTAAGTTTGGTCTTGATAGTCGATCTTGCCAGCTAGCCTGAAAAAATGTTTTGGTTTTGCGGAAAAAACTAACACCGAGACTAAAATACCAAGGAGTGAATATTGTGTTGTCTATAAAAAAAGTTTAGAAATGCATATTCTCACATAAAATACAAACATTACCCCCTCCTTTTTGGAAGTCGGTCAAAAATCGGCAAGTGCGAGTCAGACCCGAGCGTGAAGGGTTCTGACCAGTTATATAATAAATATATAAGATTTCAGAAGTCTAGCTACTGAGACAGACACACGGACGGACAAAATAGTCTTAGTAATAGGGTCTTTTGGGTACGGAACACTAAAAATAATGTTGTCGGGTAAAAAAAATACTAGACTTATTCAGGATACAAAGCAGTCTTTTATCATTTTAGTGGATATAAAAATGAAAAAAAAAACATAATCCATTTAAAAGTTTTTACATATACCCATCCATCACATTCACAACAAAATAATACTTCGATGAAGCACAACTTTACCTCACGCAGAATATCCTATTCCAGGATGGAGTGTGTTTTGTGTTTCTGGCTTTAGGCTGCTATTAATATATATACTGTGCTTTAGGCGTATCCGAATATTAACTAACATTTCATAGACGAATAGTCCTTGCTTCTATCCAATTTCTATCAGTTGTGCATTGCAATACTTTTTGCGACACAGAAATAACCCCGCATGTTACGAATTGGAAGGACATTTTGAGTATTGCTTGTTTTAATCGAGATACCAATCAAATGCTTTCATTTAATAAAACTTCCATATTTCTTGTGAAAAAACTTTTGCTGGACACAAATAATGACCAATTAAATATTTCAATTGAAACGAAAATATGTATATTGTATAATTATCATCCAAAAGGCCCATATAATAAATTAAATTATGCTCTATTAGATATTTCTCAGTAGAACCTGTAATTAAAATATATACGGCTCGTTTAAAACTGCTATAAAATGTTATTTCCAGGAATAACAATCCGCTACACTTACATGAAATTTATTTCGCTTTTCCAAAAATAAGTGAATAACAGCTTTACTATTTCTAGTAAAAACGTTTTTGAAATATTTATACCAATATATTTCATGTAAAATATATTTCCATTATTGCGAGATTTGTATCAATTTGTTGTCCGTTTTATATATTGATTTCCAGAATCAGACTAAAAGGGCTTTTGAATATGACGATCAAGGCCTTGAGATTGATGTGAGGAAACTGATATCAAAACACAATCCGACGAAGATGGGCCAAGACTCAGACGCCTCTACGTCGTCTGCGTATACTGAATCATCTATGTTCTTTTCAATAAATACTTCAGAAACTACTTTATCTACTCCAGGTATAATGTATATATTTACGCACAGGTGTTATAGATGAACAAGCCTTACGACCCTTAACACACAGAAATAAAAAAATGCATTTCTAATTGTATGAAATTGAAAGATATGAGAGGTAAATATTTGACTTGTAACGTCTAATTTGAAATGTACCAGTAACATATTATATTTTGATTCTATCTATCAACGTTCGCAGAAGTATCATATTGCTATGTCTGATGTTGCTATCAACAACGTCATACGGTAACCATAAGATTATAAATATTATGTCCTTCAAAACCATCAATCACTTTTTGATACTCCAGCAATCTCTAAGTGCAAACAAAATTCCAGAGCCAGCGCCTACACCAATACCGACGCTATCCGAACATTGCTTTGCTCTCATCGACAATGCCATCAACAAGGCTGTATACCTTCATGTGGATGAAGAGGCACTAACCTATGACATAGCCTATACTGAGCTGATGAAACTTGTGGAACAGACTATGGATATCACTGTAGTAGAGATCAAAAAAGATATTGCTCAGATGCTATTCAACGCTTACAGGCGTTTTGAATATGAAATTATAGAGAGAGAAAGAATTGGTACGTTATAAGTATACTTAGATATTTTTAAGAAACTATAATAATGAGTGATTAAATAGCAGGCACAACAAAAATATTTTTGTTGACTTGCGTTATTTATATGGATAAATAATAATTGATCCGCAAAAGTCTGAAAAACCGTATTGAATATTTTAATCCTGATAATGATGCAGAGATCATTGCCTGGCACCATCAGGAAATTTTGCTGTATAAATGAAAGCCAAGATTCTGACTCTACTACACAATCCCTACATATTCATATACACGTGTGGCTAGGCTATTTAGTTATACAATAGACACAAAGTGAAAAATTCATTGAGAATTCATATTTTATTATCAACACATTAGTTTTGTAGTAGAAATAGTTCTAAGCTTTTAAATGACACATTTCTCATAAATATCCTCCTTTAATATTTCGTAGATTTAATAACCTGATTTGTTACGTTTTTCTCTTCACAATTAATTACAACGGGCAACCGATGATCCAGCCATAATCTCTTAAGTGCCAACCGAATTTCAATCGATATCTCTTTAAACTTTATTAGTTCCGGCTTACTAAGCTGGGTGATCACAAGATATTAATAGAATGTTAAGCTGTAATCAAAGCGACGTGGGTAACAACTTAATTTTGTAGTACTTCGTAGGTTTAGAGCTTGGCTCGAAACCGAAGGCGGGATTCGATTCCTACGTTGGAACGATTTTTCTATGGTTAGGGTAATGCACGCTCATCACATCGTCTGCCAGGAAATGATCCATGAGTCAGATAGAAAAAAGCTCTACCGTGCAATGTGACCGAGTCTGTGACTATGATCGTGACGAATAATGTATATTATTGTATAATGCTTTAAAATTCTATGCATATAATAATAATTTTAATTATACTGTCACGCCATTCATAGGAGAATGTTATCAGCTGGCCGATTCTGTATCGTACATTTGACAGTGACACTTTCCGTTGCTCACTCCTCCGTTTTAGTTACTAACTCAGTGATTAACTCACAAGTGTACGATACAGAATCGGTCTGCAGGTCACAGTTGTCGTGCCTTGAAATTTCACGTAATGTTTTTATTCTCGGCTAATGCCCTTTTAATCGAAATATTATGTACTCTATAATTCACTTTTCGCAGTTCATGTAATCTTTCATGATGCTTAAGTGATACAAACTCGTATGTTTTGCGTAACAAGACAAATCCTTTGTAACTAAAAGACTCTGATAACAAGCGAGAAAAGATTTTTCCTGACTTTCTGCTTTGTAAATGTTATAGATAACATTTACAAAGCAGAAAGTCAGGAAAATGCACCCAAATTAAGCTAATCTCAATAGATTGAGATTAGCTTAATCTGGGTGCACGGTAGTGCACCCGCCGAGACGATCCAAGCGAAGCGCAAGGGCACTACCTACCTTTTCTCGAAGTGCTTTGCCGTTTTTTTGAACCTTCATAGAATTGGTTTCCGTTATAGCAGATAGTTCATATTTTCAGAATATGATGTCATCAGTAGAATTATTAAGCATACAAAGTCTCAATTGAATAGCTCTTATACTTTAGATTTTATTGATATCTAAAATACGCCGATTTCGTCACTGACACACTGATGGTCATCAAAATGTTTGGCTACTTCCTGAAGTGCTAGAAAGCTGAAATTTGGTATGTAATCTAAGTTTAATATACAACCAACAGAAAAATTCATAAACTTGTAATTTTCGTCCCCCATCCCCTAAAATTGGAGGGTGGAAGTTGACCCTCGTAGTTGGATTCCGATGTGCCAGATAGATTATATTCTCAGGATATAATGTCAATAATAGACTTATTGAACATACAAAGTCTCAATTGAATAGGTCTAATACTTTATATTTTATTGATATCTGAGATATGCCGAGTTTGGTTATACGCCGTAAAATAAGTTTAGTAAGGGTAATGGAAATTTAAATGAGACTTTTATCAATTTTATGAATAACTAGCTGTCCCGGTGAACTTTGTGTCTTAAAGTGACAAGCTTAAAACCTTTCCTGGACTTCTACGAATATTTTAAGACCAAAATCAGCCCAATCCGTTCAGCCGTTTTCGAGTTTTAGCGAGACTAATACATTTGAAAATCCATTTTAATATATAAGAGGACATGAAAGTTTACATGGGATGGACATTAACTAAAAACCTCTTTATAAAAAATAATAAAGAACACTAAAAATACTAAAAAAACTACCTAGCAAGTAGCAACTTACAAAAAGGACTGAAATCCCACCAAAAACATTTCATGTAAAAGTTACCTCGACGACCACAAAAGGTTTGCCCTGTGAAAAAGACATCAGATCTAATGTAGAGCCAAGCTTCTGAATCGACGCGGCCTAACTCGATCGACCCTTAACTCCAACACTTTCTACATAATATTATCAGTAAACGTATGTATGGCTTCGCTGTTTTGAATATTTAGTTTCTGATCTGAAGTAAGTAACGAAACAGCCAAGCCATACTTACATACTTACTGATATTATGTAGAATTTGTTGGAGTTAGGGTCGATAGAGTTAGGCCGCGTCGATTCAGAAGCTTGGCTCTACATTAGATCTGATGTCTTTTTCACAGGGCAAACCTTTTGTGGTCGTCGAGGTAACTTTTAAATGAAATGTTTTTGCTGGGATACTATTGTCGGAAAAGGGAAGCATAAATACGTGATAAGCGATTAGCATCCCCATGGGAACCGGAGGTTCCGCAAGTGCGGGCCTTAAAAAACAAGTTATATATTCGGGCCTCATATAAAAATCAACGCTTGGAGAATCATAATATTATGCTATAGTTAGGATTTCTTCGAGCAAGAGCAGTTCAAGTAAATCTATTGTAAAATTAGTATAAACGCACTTGTATAAATGCTCTGCTGATTATTTAAATAAATATTAATAAAAATTATCAATAACATACGTTTTTTCAGCCGCGGAATTGGCGTGGTTGAACAGAGTTAGCAAGAAAGTGAAAAAATTTTAAAGACTCCGCAAGAATTTTAGAGGTGTGTAATGAAAAATAAAAGGTACTATTTTGCACAGAAAAATATAGTCAGACACGCGAGTAAGTACGCGGACTTATGGCTCGATGATCTTAATCGCCTGTGTGTCAGCAAAGAGCCGCGAGCCGCGAGCCTAGGGGTTACCATGCCCCAGGCTCGCGGCTCGCGGCGCATTTGAGCGATTCTCGTGTGTCACCAACGCGAGCCGAGTAAGTTCGCTAACTTAAAACCCGCGTACTTTAAGTTCGTACGTGTGTTACCCCTTTAATAAAGTAGGTAGAATGCTACAAAACTTTCAAGGACAGCAACAATTATTTTTAATAAACAAGGGTTTTTGCGCTAATATCTAATCTTATTAAATTCGTTTCAGTAGGGACTGAAAATATGAAAAGCGCCAGGTAATAAGCAGCTTATATAAAATCTTTACAAAGAGCCCTTCACACTTCAACGCACTATGAATCAGGATATTATTGCACCCGATATTGACTGACTCGCAGATTATAATATTTAGGGCATTGGATTAATAATCTAGGCTGATCACAGGAATAGGAATCAAATTTTGATGAGATGATAAATTAATGTAGTATAACCAGTAGTTATTGTGTGAATAACGAATAACTTTAATTAATAAACACTTTAAACTAATACACGTGCTAATATTTAGTTTGAATTAAGGACACGGCGATTGTTTTTTACTGTTTGGCCCCCAAAATATAAAACAGGCATTACTGACACTACCCTGTATACCCAAACTGTCCGTCTATCTGATTATCATGTTGCTACTACGACAAATAATGATTAAATAGGGTTCCCTCACAATCAACATATTAGCCGTTTTATATGGAGCCCTTCATGCGAGTTCGACTCCCGCTTGGTTTGTCAATTAATTTTTCAACAGGATATGAAACTGACGTAACGGAAAGTGAAATATCAGCAATTGGCTCGAAAGTGCCCCCGCCTAAGCCCTGCATATGCGCACCTCAATTTAGCTTTAATCGATACCCGAAGGTAACTTGTTTGGCTTATTTTGTCCTCGATAACGGTTTTGATGATGTCTTATTTACATAACAGAAAGCATTTACTATTTTTGTTTATGTAATTTCCTAACTGTATATAGTGATAGTTTTTTAACTATATATTTACTTACTAGCGACCCGCCCCGGCGTCGTATAAAACGGGTATAAAATATATAGCCACTGAAAAAATGATTAAAATCGATAGCCTATGATCCTTCACGTAATCTACTTCTTGTCTGTGCCAAATAACATAAAAATTGTTTCTTTTGCTTTCAAATAATTTCCCCCATTTTTTCCACATTCTCCTATTAGTAGTATAGCGTGATAAAATATAGCCTAAGCCTTCCTCAATAAATGGGCTATCTAGCACTGAAACATTTTTTAAAGTCGGACCTGTAGTTCCTAAGATTAGCGCTTTCAAGTTAGCCCTTTTAAATAATTTTCCTCATTTTTTCCACATTTTTTGATAAAATATAGCCTATAGCAGCTTCCTCGATATAAGGGCTATCTAACACTGAAAGAATTATAAAATCCGTTACGTACTTGTAGTTTTAAAGATTAAAGGGAACAAAGGGACATGAGGGAAAAAAGCGACTTTGTTTTATAATATGTATAGATTTAGTTGTTACCTAATTGGGATTGTTTTCTTATTTAGTTGACTCAGATGACAATGCGAAAATAAAACAGAAATATTAAAGGTTTCAGTAAAAGCCTTATGATGCTAATTTTATTTTTAACCACAACATAAAACACAGTGTAATTATACACGGGGAAGGAAACACGGACGGACGGTGCTACGCCAAGATAATGTTATTTTCAGGATAATTAAATAAAAGCACAGATGATATATTTTTAGAATGTTTAACTGTTCATAAAGTAAAATAGTTTCGCTGTCTAAGACATTATGGTCCAAAGTAGTCGACAATTTCACACCAATTTTGAAATTTAAGGTTTATGACTTGTTTCGTGGTACCACCATCACTCTGAGCTACGCTCTAGGTTGTTGATGATTTATTTGCTTATATATTATTTACACTATCATTAACCCACCAAGCCCCGTAAGGACACCGGTGATTGCGACAACAATAGAATACAATAGCATTTCCAAGTATTTACAAGTATCGATCGGCGGATCGAAGGATTAATCAACAATCACAAATTTCACAATGTCTCCGATAAATAAGTAAGTGATGATGATAACGACATAAAAATATTTTGTTTCAGGACCGTTTTGGAATTTATTTGCCCCGTGAGGAGAAATTTAGCGACGGCAATGTCACAGCAATTCCAGACATTTCTCAAGCCAAAATATCAGGGAGGGCGTCAATTAAAAGCAATGCAACAAAAGATTCAAGCAAAGATGGTGACAAATGGAAATTTTGATCTTACTCGATTTATAAGAAGTATGTCACTCTTTTTACAAAATTTTTGAATAAAGTTCCAATTATAATCTACCTACTTCTTTCGACTTTTAACCCGTGATAAAACATTTAATATTTCCTCGATAGCTATAACCGTTAATAGAAGAATAAATGTCTCCTTTCTCATTTTTTTTAAATTAAATAAGGGGGAATCTCATTTCAAAATACATGGCAGTGTAGCTAACTAAGCTGCACTCTGAGATGAATATTGCTTAAAATAAATAAGGATTTTGACATAAGCCTCATAAATAATTATTGCAACTACACCTACTTGTCTTTAATTTGCATCCACGAAGTCGTATCATTTAGTATGAAATAATTTCATCGAACGAGGATTGGCGAAAGCGCTCGTAATTCGCTAGTGGCAAAGTGAGCAAATGATGATGCTCTTTGACAGTGCTTGAGACCGGATTTGCAAAGTTAATAGCAGCATCATACAAACTGCATATAATTGCTCGGATTATGTTACACCGAATACCGAATATTCAGACGAGTTCGTGATAAAATCATAATTCGAGTAAGTCAGTTTAAGCTGGCAACCCCGGTATGTGTGCATTACGCTCCACAATCTATCTATAATTAACTAGCTGTTTCCCGCGACTTCGTCCGCGTGGACTTCAGTTTATAGCGCGCGGTGTCAACAAAATTGGTGTCAGTTTTTAAAGCTTTTTAAAACCCTGGTACCCCTGGTAAATCAAAATACCCAAAAACAGCTGTGCAGTGTGCACATAATATTTAATTTTTTAAATTAAATTTTATTTATACCAAATTTACAGCTAACCATTACACAACTTTAGCTTTACCCATAAACTATAGTTTATCATTGGTATGTTTAAGGTTACGTCACTACATAAAGTACAGAGTAGTGAGTAGTGAGTTATTTAAAACGTGTATAACAATCGGAAAGAATTGGGTCGCGACTTAACATGGTACCATCACTTATAGAAAGACTTATGAGCAAACGATAGCGCGATGTAGGCGACTCAAAGCGCCATCTGTTATGAATTTTTGGAACTAACTTATTTTTAACAAATTTACGCATTTTCACCCCCTTACAACCCCTTTTTCCAGCTAAAAAGTAGCCTATGTCCTTTCTCAGGCTTTAGACTCTCTGTGTACAAAATTTCATTACAATCGGTTCAGTAGTTTTGGCGTGAAAGCGGGACAGACAGACAGACAGACAGACAGAGATACTTTCGCATTTATAATATTAGTATAGATGATAAAAAGTGCAACAGCTCATTTTATTCATGAAGCTTGAAGTGACTACGACCTGTGATATTGTTTTTCACCATCAATTTTTGAAATATTGTTGGGTTTCTGATTTAGTCAAAAATTGTACAGTCACATTTTGCATAGATTTTCAGTTTGAGAATCCTGGCATTTGAATCTAGGTGATATAACAAAAAATTAAACCGACTTCCGAGGTAAAAACAATAATAATATCCTTATAATATGAACTAAAAAGTATTAAATAATTTTTCCTATCTCATGGTGCCTTTTTCCGAATTCGGCTAAAACTCAACTATTTCTGTACTCAATCTTCATAATTTTGAAGTCGGTCGTTAAAAATAATAATTTCACTCTTTTTAGTTACCTAGTAAAATCATCGCGTACTATACGTAGATTAGGGCCGATTCACACCGGAATGGCAGAGGCGAGGCGAGCAGTTTCAGTGTCATATGATTTTAAACTTTATCTTCATTATTGTAGTACATAGTATCGCTTGAAAAATCGACGCCGCCGGCGGCCGCATGGGGCCACGAGCGTCCACGGGCGGCCGTAGATTTCTCAAGCGATACTATGTATTATTAACAACAATGAAGATAAAGTTTAAAATTATATGACACTGAAACTGCTCGCCTCGCCTCCGTCATTCCGGTGTGAATCGGCCCTAATACACCTGTATATAATTCTAGGTACGTACGTAGGTTTTGTTACGTTCAATTTTGGTGACATTGGTGACCCTGACGTGGTAATGATGATGATGATGATGAATGTAATTTGTATAGTGGCATATGCTTTCAGTTCTTAAAACAACGCCTAAACCCCCAAACTTGTATCTATAAGGAATCCGGAGTTCTGTTAGTATCTTCGGAACCATAGTATATCTTGGTGCAAAATCTTGCGTTTTGGTAGCATATTCTTAGGATGCTTCTCATAAAACCAAAATCACCATATGTTTCCATATAAATTTCGAGGAGTTCCCTCGATTACTCATGGATCCCATCATCAGGTCACCACTTTTGTGAACATGGTACCAAATTGGAGTGAAACCTAATACAACAAAATAAAAATTTCGAAAATCGGTTCACAAACGGCGGAGTAATCGTTGAACATACAAAAATAAAAAAAAATAAAAATATATATATCCACAGGCGAACATATAACCTACTCGTTTTTTGGAAGTCGGTTAATAGTCATTTCGATATGAACGGCCTTAAATTTTGCACCTCTCGAGATTAAATATTATTGATGATATTAATAAAGGTGTATACATAATGCATCATCGCCTAAGGCTGGCCACAGTCGAAATTAAAATTTCCCTTATAAATTAATTCATTAATTCACCCTCTTTATACAAAAGCAAAACGACGCAATATTTTTATATGACGTAGACAAAGAAGAGTAATTAATTTTATGCTAATAAGAGGCTAAGCGGTGCAGGAGAGTGATACAAACTGAAAAAAGTCTCTTTTCTTAAGATTTTCCGAGTTGGTAAGATTATTTAAAGACTTTATATTTTTACATCTAGATTAATTACTACATCTGATTTGTATCGACTTGTAGTGTTGATTAATAAAATCTATACCAGACCTTAACAACTTAATTTAAAAGACGTAATATTATTCCGATTTTCTAGAGAATAGCAACGGTACACTGAGAAAAAGTAACAATTTATGGTAGGCGTTCCAGAAAAAATAGATACGCGATTGCGATATCATTGCTACCCTCTTATCAAAATATTATAATCTTACTGAAACTTAAAATAGCTTATTATTCCTTTTAGGCTCACGTTTTTCAGAAACGTGCGTGGGCTCCAAGAAATTTTTTGGAAACCTTTGAGATACCCTTTTATCGCCATTATTATTTTCCGCCTCCTTTTCTCCCTTGGATTTGTAACACTGAGGTCTCGAAATCAGTGGGCAGCGGGGCGGGAGCGGCGGCGGCGCGTTCCAATGTATAGATGTATATGGATAAGCCCATAGTATTGATATCGTTGGTTAGGTAAGCCGTCTAGTACGCCGCGCAGCGCACCGCAGGGTTTTCCGAGGCCTGCCCATATAAATTTATAATATATATCGCGCCGCAGCCGCTCCCGCCCCGCTGTCCGTTAATTTCAAGACTGAGGCCTTATCGTTAAGCTCGCAGCAACGGTATATTAAACGGTATTATTACTATGAAAATGAGTAGGTGCTTAAACTTTAAAAATGTATAAAATTTCATTGCTTTCATAACGTTTCATTAAATTACATTTAGTTTTCCGATAGTTTCCGATTTTATGCAGAGAGAATTTTCACTGAAATTTTCTGATTTATTTTTATTTATTTTAAAACTAAAGTACATTTCGCGTATTTCACTTGACACGAGTTATTTTACAGAACTCACCACTTCATAGGTTCTCAAAAACAAGTTTTTAAAAAGCTTTTATTTAACTTGCTCTGTATGTATGTATGTTCGGGTGAAATCTTGGAACTTAATTTTGAAGCTCAATCGGTTAAATATATCTGATACTTCACCGATTGAGCTGAAATTTTGCACACACCTTTAGTTTGGATGACAATACACGATATGGTATGTGGCGTCACTTTAAATCCAATATGGCCGACAATCCAAGATGGCGAAATAGGTATTTTCTATGCAGTCCTACAATATGGATATTAAATGAAAGGACTTTTGGAGAGTAACTCGAAAACGAATGTAATGTCATTCTTCATCCAATATGGCGGCTCATCCAAGATAAGGGAATAGTTATTTTTAATGCACTACTGCAACATGGATATCAAATGAAAGAGCTTATTGAAAATGAAACATGCAACTAACATGTAATATACGTGGGAGAGCCATGATTCAGCACGAATGGGCCGGCTCGACCGGAGAAATACCACGTCCTCACAGAAAACCGGCGTGAAACAGCGCTTGCGCTGTGCTTCGCCGAGTGAGTGAGTTTATCTGAAGCCCAATCCCCTGCCCTATTCCCTTCCCTTCCCTCCCCTATTCCCTTCCCCTCCCATGCCTACCCTCCCATATTACCCTATTCCCTCTTAAAAGGCGGGCAACGCACCTGCAGCTCTTCTGATGCTGCGAGTGTCCATGGGCGACGGAAGTTGCTTTCTATCAGGTGACCCGTCTGCTCGTTTGCCCCCCTATTACATAAAAAAAACAACTTTTTGAACATAGGTCAAACAGTTTTTTCACTGATTCAAATAAAGTACGAGTTCTTAATTAACAAAGTTACTTAGATTTTAACAAATTCTTGAAACAAAACAAACTATGTACTATAAGGGAAGTTGATTCTGATGCAGATGGCGGACCTAAGTCATGTGGTCGGCTTATGTCAATTCAATGTTAGCTGTCATCGCATCGTGATCGGTCGGCTGGGTTTGACGTAACGCGACCAAATTACTTAGATCCGCCATCTGCATAGGAATCAACTTCTCTGATAGTACAGTCAAACAGAACTTATAAAATCTACCCTGAGATATCTAAAAAAACAAAAAATAAATTATATAATCACAAAACTTTTTGAAAAAAATTTAAACATTCTAAAAAGGAGAAAATAAATATTTCCCTAAAATGTTCAACTATTAAGTTTTAACCTCAATATAATATTATACAATGTGTATGATAATAAAAGCTTGTCGAGAGACTTAACAATCTGTCAGTACTTAATAAATTAAAAATTCATTAAAATAAAAAATATAATATCAATTTACTCCTAGTTGATTAATTGGTACTAGTTTATTCACAAATCGCGCGACAAGCTTTTATTTGTGTAATATTATATTATTATAAATTGTATAATATTATATTGAGGGTAAAACTTAATAGTTAAACGTTTTAAGGAGATATTTATTTTCTTTTGTTTTAGAATGTTTAAATAAAAGCTTTTTCCAAAAAGTTGTTTGATTATAATTTTTTTTATCTCAACTGGCTAATTTCTAAATACATACCTACTACTCGTACAAATCACTGACGAAAATTATAACATACACCTCGTCTCTATTTCCGTTGTCAGTGGAGATTTTTTTTATTATTAGCAAAATGAAATTCCACCCTCTCAGGGTCAAAAAACAAATGAGTAATAAATAGGTATAAAATGAAAACGTAGCTTGACGGCATACTATTGACGTCACGTCACACGTTGCGGGCCGCGGGATTCTAAGGCTGCGTTTCCACTGAAGCGAAGCGGAGCGGAGCGGAGCTTAGCGGTGCCCGAATTGACCAATCACTATGCTCAAAATCTCCGCTCCGCTTCAATGGAAACAGCACGAGCGGGGTGGAGCGGAGCTGAGCGGATATTCATAGAAACGCAGCCGAGCGAGGCGAGGCGGTGCGGAGGACAATGGGTGCAGAGAGGAGGACAGCGGGGCGGAGCGGGGCGGTGCGGAGCTGGGCGGTGCGGAGCGGTGGGATGCGGAGCGGGACAGTGCATGACTCGCGTACAGTAAAATATGCTCCGCTCCGCTCCGCTCGACTCCGCTCGACTCCACTCCGCTCCGCTCGTCACCGCTCCGCTTCAGTGGAAACGCAGCCTAACCGTCCTTAAAAAGCTCAATTTTCCAACTACTGTTAAGCTCGATATTTTAGTATCAAGTTACCTCTTTTGTTTTTTATTTGAATGTAAGAGAAGACAATATGACATTTTAACAAGCTGTTACACTAATAGACGTTGATGAAATTGGACCTTAGACTTATTTTGCCCACATCAAATAGTCCCTATATCGTTCACATAAAGGTCATGTTAGATGCAACATAATTGCGAACGGCAGGTGTGTAATTGCATGTCATGGGCTCACGGCCGTGTCCTTTGCAAATGCAATGTAATTATTACTTGTCCGCGTCAATGTCGATTCGCCCATGGCTGTTACTATATCATCAAACGGCTTCAAAGCAACAATTGTTACCGGGAATGCTTTGTGAAAATGAAACCGGCTAACAAGATTGTCAATCAAATACGATGGTGATTAAATCCAGCTGAAAACGGGTTAATCTTGAAATTACGTTTGTCTTTGACTGCATCCAGTCATCTCCGGTATTCAGTGTTGTTTGATTTGTCTTATTACAATGGCAAGACTTGTTTATTGTGAAGCTATTTATTGGGCGTTCGATTTGAACTGGTTGCAAATAGATCAAACGAGGTTGAATCTTATAACTAATTTTGAAGTTGGAAATGTTTACTCCGTAGTATGGGTATTGCAATCAGATGCCTTGAGATCACTACAATGTGGTTAAGTATAACTTTATGGTACATTCATAGCACAAATATTGTGTAACTAACCTAACTTTCGTATTGTATTTTATCGTCATTGTTACGTCTATATTTTCAACATCAACGAAGACAGAGCATTATAGTCGGCTCATGTCTAACTATACACGTTCTTAATGGGAATACCGTATGCCAGCTAGGTCGGTTTGCCAATGATATTAGGTGCACTGGACTCCGAGATAAGTGACCTGCCGGTTGTCAGCCGCAGAAAGCCGTCAATATTTAGGCACTAGGCTCTGTAATATTTGTGTGCTCATCCAAATTATTTGATGGCTAGTTATCTTATAAGCGGTCGTTTATAATAATCATCATTACAAACGATCAATACTAGTTATTAAATATTATTAAAATAGTTACTTATTTATAAAAACTAGAGATCGCCCAATGGTCGAAATTCGACCTTACTTGCAAGTTGCAACGACATTAGGACTATGTACTACCTATATTTTGTAAAAAAAATATTGACTTCATCATAGTTTTTTCAATTCTTGTCTCTGGGACTCATTGTCTATAGTCGAGGCATTTTAATAGGCCACATTTGACAGTTCATCAAAATTGCACAACGTAACCTTGTAGCGACGTGCATAAAAAATAAATATTTTCGTTTTGTTGTAATTGCACAATTGATTAACTTTTTTCAATTACGATTCCATATTTATTGTAAATATGACCGATACGATATATTTAAAGATTTGCTTTTACTGATAAACAATTCTAAACGTAAAAAACAAATTCTGATCTTAATAATTGCACGTCGTTACAATGTTACATCAACTGACCTTTTTTCTTTTTAAACTCTAGGGATGTTACTCTAAAAATCGAAAGCGAATAAATAGTATCGATGCATTGATTAATTATAACGAAATATCCCCATAAATTAATAACCACGTTGTGAAAAGTAACACATATTTATGTGAAATGAATAATGATAATACTAAATTTAACAGTTTTTATAATTCAAGCAAATAAATGCATTTTTTTGTAAATTATGTACTTTTCTTATTTTGCTCCTTGAATTTGCAAAAGAGAAAGTAATAATGGGACAGGAATTTGGTTTTGGTTTTACAAATTACGTATA
Source organism: Lysandra bellargus (assembly GCA_905333045.1). Classification (NCBI taxonomy): domain Eukaryota; kingdom Metazoa; phylum Arthropoda; class Insecta; order Lepidoptera; family Lycaenidae; genus Lysandra; species Lysandra bellargus. Next base: position 10,176,094 of record HG995319.1, on the reverse strand, counting down.
AAGTTCAAATATTTTATTTCAAGTCCGTATCGATTTAATTCGTTTTGGTCGATGTTTTTACGCAGCTCACCTCACTATGGAGATTAATCTGACAGATGTCAAATGTGGCCTATTAAAATGCCCCGACTGTAGTATCTAAAATTAAATAAAAAAACAATAATCCATTTTTAATTTATCAAGTTGTTGTCAACAGACTTCAACCATAAATAAAAGAGTATAATTCGTATGTTGTCGCTTATCACTCAAAAATCTGTCATCTTTTTTAGTAGTATCGTAGTGTGTGTAACGTTTTATTTGTTAAAAATATACATGATAAAAGCATAATTTTAAAATAATATTGGCTCGATGCTCCTTTTCCATATAAACTATAACTGTGCGAAATTTCATGCACCTACATTTCCCCATTTTTCGTAAAAAGGGTTACAAAGTTTTTCTCTCACGTATTAATATATTATTATAGATCTGAAAACTCGCTTGCAACGGATTTAAAAAAAATACGGATGGAGCATTACACTATAAAGAGGTGAAGCATGCAAGGTACAACAATTTCGTCACAATTTCGTTTATTGTACACGTGACCGACACTCACACACGCAACTAGGTACTACAACCCGCTGTCATTGTACATAGAATGACAGAGCCAATGACACGCACACATCCTAAACGGGCGGCCATTACTGTGCTGTACTCGGGATTAGACAAGGTTACATCCGTATTTTTTTTAAATCCGTGTCGTCTGCATCAAAACTGAAAAAAAAACCAAGATAGATTTTCACTGTCAGGATTATTTAGTTATTATTGTTAGCCAATCAGCAACCTGAATTTATACTTGATTGAAAAAAAAGTATAGACCGAAGTAAAAGTATAGACCTAAACACATTACAAGTTTTATTAATACGAATAGTAACATTCAAAATAAAGAACGTAAAATAGTGGACGATCCAGATTCATGGGTTTTAGGTTTCTAGGTTTTAGGCCTCCTCGACCATGTCATTGGTTTGCGCCTTTTTACAATAGCCTTCTGGTTTCTCATGTCTTCTATCTGGAGATAATAACTCTTCAAAGTTAAAAGGTCGGAAAAGCCAACCACCGCCTGAATAAAACTTACTCATGAATTCGACCCTGAAAATTTTTACTGAAGTTAGACACTTTCAACTAGGCCAGGGATGGCGAACCTTTTCGTATCAACGTGAAGAAATCTTTCTGAAGAAGTCATAAACGTGCAATTTAATTTTTTTTTTTTGTGATTCGGTGCGTATTTCAATATTTGCCTAATTTGGAGCTCAGGAGGAGGTGGATCTACAACCTTTATTATTGGCAAAATAATTATTTCAATACTAGTTTTGTGACCAGTAGCGTGCTCCAAATTTTATGTCACGTGCCTCTGGTTCCACGTGTGCCATTGGTTCGTTATCCCTTATCTAGGTTATTCATATTATATAAAAGCATATAAAAGTAATACTTGTAAAGGTTGTAAACTATTTGACTAGGTTGTTGACTAAACTTTGTTAGCCAATTTGTGGCATCATGTATATTTTTTCATACACATTAACTTGATGTCTTTTAGCCAAAGCATTAAACATTTAAGCCAAAAAATCGGTTGTCTGTAAAGTCGGCTTACTGACGATAGTTGAACGTGACAACGTATGAAGTTGTCACGTTCAACTATCCTTAACCCCTTAACCCTCGCTTCCGAATCTCTATAAAATTTATTATATTATATATTTCTATTAATTTAATAGAAACAAACTTTTTCGAGTGTAACCTAAAGTTATTTCGATGTATTTATTTTAATGATTGTCTAAAAATATTTATAATGAGTAAAATAAACTATTCGCAATACAAAACGCTACTGTATACATTCGTGAAATCCAGTAAAATCTTCGAACAAAGCACAAGTCATACCTACCTTGACACGTAGGAAATAGAGCACAATTTTGAATAGCCGAAATAATACTAATAGCTTACAGATTGTTTATTTATTTTTCATTCAGAGTGTGGTCAGTGTATCAAAGGTCATAACTAACCAAACTTCTTCATACAAAAGTATTCTCTAAGTCATCGAAATACGTAATATAATCGAAACAAAGAGTCTTACGGTTGTTGAGAGACAACGTGCCTCTTTGTCGCTCGTTCCGCGCTCTCGCATTGCACTTCAAGCCTTAAATGGAACGCCTCAGAGCGAGGTAACGCCGCATGAACTGTCATGCCGCCGCTGCTGCACGTGCCGTGCTGCAGAACTAACTTGCTCAAATGCTCCTCGTTTGTTCGTGCACTACGTACTCTTAACGAAGTTGCACAGCGGGTGGATCTATTCCATTGCACTCTCAGTGAATTCACATTTAATTGCCTGTTTGTCATTAATTGTTATGGGAAGATAAGTGACTGCATACAAAAGTAATAATGGTTTGGTTTATGCTAATTTATTAAGATATATTTACCAAGGATAGATTTTATTTACAATTTTTTACTTATATTAATTATTGATGGATTAGATATTATATATACTGGTTATAGTTTTTTAATTTATTGTTATTAATTTTATCGTTTTAATTGTGGATACTGATGAACTTATTATTTTAATTTTTTAACTAAATTTGTAATACAACTTTTAATTTTATGTACACTACTATCGTATTAGGTAAACCCTGTAATGATAGTTTAAGTGTGTGAAGATGAAATAAAAATAAAAATAAAATAAAAATGTTTTTTGTGCGCGCACCCCATATCGAATTATAAGACGTTATCACGTCAAAAAATCAAGACTATCGAAATGTTTCGGAAAATATTTTTAATATAACTGTATTTTAACACCTAAAATCCTGTTAAATTAATAGTGAAATGATTTCCTCCGGTATCAGGATATTGGTGATGCATCGGAGCCGCCCGCGGGCTGTCCCGAGGCACCTGTCAGCGCAACATATCAATACCACGTCATTTCAGAATGCTCGAGTAATACCGTCAATCCGACTACGAGGCTTTGACCAAAATGCGGCGCGGCTGCGAAATTTAAAAATCAGGCCTATTAGTTTGATTCTTGCATCGAACCGTTATAAAGTGTATTGCAGTTTATAACGGTAACTATCGTATATTGGACCTGTTAAATGTGGCCCCGGGGCAGGAAAATATTAAAAGCTGTGGCCAAAATTAAAACTGACGCTGATGTCATTTTGAATGACAACAGCTTTCGCATCCACACTCATAAAGGCTCCATTCCGCCGCGGCGCACGCTGTGTTTTTTTTCTTTGACTTGAGTCAATTCGTTCGTAGCGTGTCCGTGGGTTGCAGTGGACACAGTCACATATATTTTCTTACAAAGCAAAGCTTGACGCACGCGTGTAGTCTCGAACGCTATTTCTTATGGAATACTATACATCACCATACTCACCAATGCAAACGGAGCGTATGTAAAAAAGCAGATAGCCCTTCCATAACCACCAAAATGGAAATTGAAAATGCCGCCCAAACGGCAAATATGACGACTATTCTCAAGCTGCCGAGCATAGACGTGTCTCTCAAACCCAGTTTCACAAGCACCATGTGCCATAGCATGTCGGATAGTTCTGAAAAAAAAAACATTAGTTGTACTTCGGGACTGCTTGCAAAAAAAACGGCAGTGGCAGGCATACATTTTTGCCTTGTGGTATAATATATAAGGTTGTTGTATTCTCTCCCACACCGCGCCTGCAGTCTATTCTTACTCAGTCTAACGAATTTCTGGTCAGGTCACGTGCCTCAACGTCAGTTAAACATTTTATATCAGTGCCAAAAGAGTGGACAAAGCCGCTGTAAAATCCAAAATACTCATCAGTTTAGCAATTTATGAGTGAAGAGTTAACGTACAGACGAACAGAGAATCAGACAATTTACTACGGGCTAATATACAGGACGTAACAAAACTAAGTGATAATACTTTAGGGTGTGTATGTGTTCCTTGTATAGAGTTCACTGTGAAAGTAGCAGCACTGAAAAACCATTTTTTTTTTGTGATTTGTATGGGCAAGCGCCCCAGCGTAACAAGATTTCCCATACAAAAGTGAAAAAAAAAATGGTATTTCAGCGCTGCTACTTTTACAGTGAACTTTATACACGGGACGCATACACACCCTAAAGTATTATCACTTGGTTTTGTAACACCCCGTAGAGCTGTCATATTGTGTTTGGGGCAAACTTCTGAAGGGATCATAGATGAATAATCTATCTAGGCCACACTCTGACCTAAAAAGGTTCTAATGCTCTTTGCCATACAAACATAGGATTATTGTTTAATACACGTAGAATTGAACGAGAAATTGTTTTCCCGGAAAACGTATCTTGAGCGTCTGCACGACTGCCCCAATTCAAACAGTTGACATCTGATATTTCTTTTTGCTACGCCTTTCAATATTTATTTTTGCCACATTTTGCATCAAGATATTTAAATTTTTGATCGTTTAGGTCTTTAACATACAACAAAAAAACTGTTACATACAAGTATGTACCTACTTGTGATCGGTGTAGCGGCCAAACCGCTCGTTCGCGCGGACACATATTTAGAGAATAATGCTTCGTTCAAACCTACGCGACCAAGCGACTGCGAAGCGAGAGCGTCAATACAAAACACACATTTGACAACTTGACGTAACTTGACGGTCCCGCTTCGTAGTCGCTTGGTCGCGTAGGTTTGAACAAAGCCTTAGGTATAATAAGAGCGAGCTGTCAAATTTTGCTGTGTTTTCTAATAAGTATGACGATCCCGGAAGACGATTGATTTAAATGAAATTGTTTTTTTTTTAATCATTGCATATTTATCTGATATGCTGTAAAAGGAAAACACGATTCACTTATTTTGACTCGATAGTTATATTTTTTGAAATTATGAATCTTTTTGGGCTTTTCAACAAATATATGTTACACTTATTAAGTTACTATCATTAAATAACTTGCACTACTACAATCACATACTTTATAAAATAATGGTAAAAGGAAATATTAGTATTGTATTTAGTTTTTAGTAGTAATCATCAAAAACAGTTTTGGAACTTAGGACTTTTACTTTCGTGCTATAATGTGAGAACCGTTGTTAGAGATAAACTACGATAACGTGGCGCACCCTTCCAAATTACTGTTTCAATGTGTGTAGTTCACATCATTATGAAAGAGTTTGTATAAAGTAAGTATTCAACCAATCAACCGGTATTTGTAATATTTCACTTAATGTCACTTATCACCAAGATTTGTTGGTCAACTAATCATAACTAGCTGACCGCGCAAGACAACGCACTTCAAACGTTTTGACAACGCACTTCAAACGTTTTGAATTTTGGAGGGGCGCGCCATGTTATCGTAGTTTATCTCTACGCGATATTGTTCACTATTAGCTGCAGCCTAAAGCACATTGCCCGGGAGCACGATTCATGGAATCATTGTATCACGATTGGAGGATAGCGGTGTGTGTAGGCGGGGCTAGCGTTTTGACAGTAGGCTCTTAATATATTAATTATAACATTATTATACAGGGTGTAACAAAAACTAGTGATAATACTTTAGGGTGTGTACGTATTCCCTGTAGAGAGATCACTGTGAAAGTAGCAGCGCTGAAAGACCAAAATTTTTTTTCACTTTTGTATGGGCAAGGGCCCGAGCGTCACGAGTTTCCCCATACAAAAGTGAAAAAAAAAATTGGTCTTTCAGCGCTGCTACTTTCACAGTGATCTCTCTACAGGGAATACGTACACACCCTAAAGTATTATCACTAGTTTTTGTTACACCCTGTATATTAATTATAATATTAATTACTTTCATGTGCAAGTGATAAAGCCCAGAGTCGAAGGTAAGACGCCGTATGTGATATGGTGCTCAGTACAAACTCGATCGTATGTATAGCTTCGTTCAACAGTAGTCCACCGCAGTGGTGTTCCTAACGGCTATATTTTTATAGCGCGCTAGATGGAATACGCTATATTTTTCAAGCGCGCTAGTTTTGACGCTACGTTATAACGAATGAAATCTCGATTCGTTCGAGCGCGCTAGTTTTGACGCTACGTTATAACGAATTTCAAGCGCGCTAGTTTTGACGCTACGTTATATCGAATGAAATCTCAATTCTTTCAAGCGCGCTAGTTTTGGCGCTACGTTATAACGAATGATACGTTATAACGATCGATTGGACACGTTGTAAAATTACCGACGTTCTTAAATTCTTTCGATAATAATTACAACGCGGTGGGTCAGTTAATGTAATATATAACGTGTTTGTTAAAGATAACTTGGAATAATATACTTAATCGTTTGAAGGCATTATTATTTATTTGGTTAATTTTATTATGTTTGAAATATTTAAATTAAAATGATAGCTGTACAATATAATTATATAATATATTGAAATTGAAATGAATTGGTTTTTATACAATTCTTTTTTTTTTTGTATTAAATTATTTAAATGGTTTTTAATATTTTTTTTTTATTTTTTGGTAATATTCTTAAAATATTAGGTTTTTTTTTTACATTTTATTTACATTTAAAAATATAATAATGTATCCAGATTTGGAAAAAGTACGTTCACATGGAACGGAAGTTACAATCATATTGCAGTACAGTGCTGTTCGGAGCAGGGGGTCAATTATTAATGATTATAAAACATTATAATTTACCTATGCACGCAACGCAACACTGAAAAAATTATGACAGCCGAATTCACCCGATTTGGACCTGAACGATACGACAACAAACCAACGAAAGTCACGCGCGGTCGGCAGCGCGAGCGGCGCCGCGCGAGGTCAGTGACCGCGCGATACGTTATAACGTAGCGTCCTAGGCATAGTTTTATAGCGCGCGCTATTCGTTGCGAAGAAATAGCGCGCTACTTTTTTCAGCTATACGTTATATTAACCACCACTAGTCCACCGAAATGAGCAGAATACTTCTTAACTCGAGCTTCAGCATAATCTTCACCGATTTTGTCATTTCTAGAACGCAATTCTTGGACTAGAGCCTGTAAGGATAGTAGGAATTAATGAATTAAAAAAAAAACGAATTTATATAGCAATGAACGAGCTGATGATGATGAACTTTGGGGTTGGTTGGGGTTAAAAAGAACTCCATATTGATATTATCTTATTATAGGAACTTACTAAAATTCCAGGCTTGAGAATTTTTTCACCTAATAAAATAAAATGCACCAGATAGTGAAAACTACCCTCCACAAACTTAAGCATGGAGTATAAGACGGATTCTAGAAAATATTTCCCATTTATCGAACGTAAAAAATAATAAAGGAAATAGCTTCTAATAGGCTTAAAGCGGGAAACGGTTCGGAGAAGAAATGAGGTAGAAATTATATTTCTAAGTATTTTCTTACTAGAGCTTCTTCCCTTTTTCTTTTATACACTCTGCTTAAGTAGATCGGTGGTCCAAATAGCATTATCGGTACGCAGAGGAGGGACACAAATAATAAAATATTTTGCACGAGAGGTTGACTGGGGAACATGTAGGCATCGCAACCATCGTCCACCGGTTTAGTTGTAGATAGTAGCAGCATGTCAATAAAGAATATCAGTATCAACGGCGCACAGTGCGGACTTCTTTTATAGTCGGCTAAAAAATATTAATTTAATAATAATATAATATGAATTAATTAAATAACATACAAAAAAATTTGTTCTCTTTACATGATGATAGACATGTCGCAGTCATCTGGTTTAATCTGCGATTTGTTTGAATGACTAGCGCGTTCATTGAATGACACCATATTTTAATTGAATAACTGAAGGACAACTCGACAAGACGTTGACTGTCACGTTTAACGTCTTGACCAAAAGTCATAATTATAGTGAAGTCGTTAAATGGCCAATGGGATGTTATAATTTTTTTAAGTAGCCAATGGCGGGGTAGACATAGGTAAATGCACAAATAACGCACTTTAAAATAAATTAAATAATTAAGCGAAAAAATATCAATATAACAGTTCTATCAGGTGTGCGATCTATTTGATGACATATTTGTTTTCTTAAAAAGAATGAAATTAGTTCAATTACCTGACTCATTTCATGTCCGCTATCTTTAAAGAGCTATATTACAAATTGCTAACTAGTTGTGTGACGACTTTTCAGTCAACGTCGCAGTCGCCGAGTCATTCAATTGAATGGTGTCATTCTATTAATGTGCTAGTCATTCAATTGAATCGCAGATTTAACCAAATGACTAGGACAGACACAATACTACATCTAAGTAATTTTATATTATAGAGTTGTTCGCGCCAAACTCTAGCGCGACGTTGGCAGCACTGCAGCGCGTGAGTCTGCACTCTGCGCTGTCAGCTGTCATACGCTAGACACGCGAGTGACAAGTAACACATTCCGCCTTGAACCGTCGCCGGCGCGCGTTCGTTACATACGAAAATCTCGGTTAGCCGATCGGCCCAAACTTCGCGATTGATCCAGTAATTAGCCGTGAATTATCTTCATGAACTCAACTCAGTGATAGTGATTATAGACCAAGGTGACAGTGTGACTATCAGCTCGTCTCGTCTCAGCCCGGCCGCCAGCATATATCATCAACAGGTACCCATTTTTGTCCTCCTTCCTCATCTCCTCCTCCCCAATCAGCTCAACCCACACACTCGTCGTAAGGGCTTTCGCCCTTACAAGAGTAATTTTACGCTTCTTTGGCAGTAGCCTGGCCAGTTCTATATCTCACCAATTTATTATTCAGTAAATGTTTAAAACCTAAAATGAATGAGCTGTAGCCTGTATACTTATTGCACATGACTATTCAAGAAGTTAACATTAAAAAGTTTAATACGCTTCCTATTTTCAAAAAAGACAATATTTAAAAAAATGCCCAAAGCTTATTCCTTTTACACTTGTTTTTAGGGTTCCGTAGTCAACAAGGAACCCTAATGCTTAGCACAAACCTACGCGTCAGTGACGGAGCGTCGAGTTGCGTCAAGTTCTCAAATAACGTGTTTTTTGTATATGTTACGCTCAAAGACCGAAATCGCTCAGTGAGCGAAAAAATAGCTCATAAGTAACATATATTTAAAAAAACAACAAACAACAACACGTTGCGCCAGACAGACAGACAGATAATATTAGTACGGATACTGGATAGTATGGAACTATGGATATTTTATATATAATATAATGACAAGCACGTTATGCAGTGATTTAGTAAAAGAAAAAATATTTTGTAGTACGCGTGGTAATTCAAATATATAATCTTCCATACCTATGGATAATTAATCAATCAAGAACAAATCAAGAAAAACGAATAGCATATCAGTCACGACACGTGGCCGTTTTCATTAGAGCCATGACGCGAAATTCGCGTCGTGGCTGTTTCACTGTGACCACAACGCGTTGTGAGCTATTTTTAACCGACTTCCAAAAAACGAGGAGGTTATATTATGTTCGGCTGTGGATATTATCTTTTATTTTTTATTTTTGTATTACTCCGCCGTTTGTGAACCGATTTTCGAAATTTTTATTTTGTTGTATTAGGTTTCACTCCAATTTGGTACCATGTTCACAAAAGTGGTGACTTGATGATGGGATCCATGAGTAATCGAGGGAACTCCTCGAAATTTATATAGAAACATATGGTGATTTTGGTTTTATGAGAAGCGTCCTAAGTATATGCTACCAAAACGCAAGATTTTGCACCGAGGTATACTATGGTTCCGAAGATACTAAGAGAACTCCGGATTCCTTATAGATACAAGTTTGGGAATTTAGGCGCTGTTTTAAGAACTGAAAGCATATGCTACTGTGCAAAATAGACTGGCACTCGCTAGACTTGTCGCACACGCAACGCACATAGTACCCGGCCCGCACCCGCGCCACCGCGCCGCTCGCTTGACAGCCCTGGCAGATATGCGAGACCGCCGACGGTTAAGAGCCCGGGCTACCCTCGAAATTCTCATACATACGTAATACCAAAATCATTTTCTCATACGAAAATATTTAACATGTTTGAGTTATTTTTCAGCTTAAAATAGTAATTACCTAGGTTCCTATACAAAAATAAACTTCAAAATATATAAACACTAAAAAAATTTTTTTGTGTATCATTTTTTTTACTAAATTTACTACTAAATATTTAAACACTAAAAAATAGAGTGAAACACCAAAAATATATAAATAAATAGTAAATTTACCACAAAATATTTCAACTCAAAAAAATATTTTTTAGTATTTAAATATTTTGTAGTAAATTTACTATTTATTTATATATTTTTTAGTGTTTTACTCTATTTTTAGTGTTTAAATATTTAGTAGTAAATTTAGTAAAAAAAGTTTATACTCCGTCCGTCCGTCCGTCCGTCCGTCCGTCTGTCCGTCCGTCCGTCCGTCCATCTGTGAGCGGTTTTGCTCAGAGACTATAGGCCCTACAGGCTACAAAACTGTAATTGGGCATGAATGCACAAAATATTAATGATGCCGACAAATGGTACATGAAATCTTAAAAAAATATTTTTATGGTACCTTCCCTACACATCAAGCGGGGATGAATATTTTGGGATGTCGTTGGATAGGCTTTTGAAAAATATTTTCCGATTTAGGGATCCGTTTGAGAAATATTAAGTTTTAAAGTGGAAAAAATCGTTAGACCCCAGTGTCCCCCCCTTCTGCCAGCTAAACGGTTGCTTCTGGAAATTATGTGAAAAAATTCACGGGAGTAGAAAATATGCTGAATTTAAAAGGAAACCTATCACGGCTAAGAAGACTTAATAAGTTTTTGAGTTATAGTCGATCAACTAAAAAATATGTATTCGGCGAAGTATAAAGGAACTTTTCGCTCAAATTCCTTTGAACGCTGAAATGATATTATGTTGTTAGTAGTGTAAAACACGTTATAAATGTACATTCATTGACCATACAAAAATTATCAAAAACTAGCTAGCAACAAGCTATATTGCGCGTGGCCCGGTTTTATTCTATGTTATATTCACAAAACACTAAATATATGACGTTCCAACAAAATATTACCTTGTTTTGGACCATACATAAACCATTTCATGACCATAAGTACCGATAGCCAGAGAAACAGGAAAACAAGAAATATAATTCGAGGCAAGAATTGTAATGAAATCAGATAGTATTCCTTGAAATATCTGAAAAGGATAATAATTAATAATATGCAACGAATAATCCATACTAATATTATTATGAATGCGAAAGTGTGTTTGTCTGTCTGTCGGCCTGTCCATGGAAATATTATGTCTGTCTGCTACCTCTTTACGCCCAAACCGCTGAACTGACTTTGTTTTTGGAGTTACTTTGACTCCCGGGAAAGGACACAAAATACTTTTTATTCGGGAAAAAACAATGTACGGCTTCTGCACGATGAAATAATTTTGGCGCAATTGAATTTTTTTGTTTATTATAAAACATGACTGACAACTGTATTTTAGAATGATATAAGTATATTTAATTAACAAAGTGTTCCAATAACTAATTACTTTCAGTTAGTGATCAAAACGAGTATTGCACATTTTAAATTAAAATACTAGTACATAATATTTTAATCAAATGTTGCTACCTCTTTGAGCCAGTCCACACGGCGCGTTGCGTTGCGTCGTCGCAACGCAAATATTATTTTGATTTTTGACGCATAGCCGGCCACACGGGCCCTGCGCGTCAACACCCCCTCCCGCTTCGTATCGGGGGTTGCTGTCCGTCATATTGTGTGCGTTGCGACGACGCAGCGCGCCGTGTGAGCACCTTGGTAATTCGTATGTACAACAACGCAACGCCAGCGCTGCGTCGACGCAACGCTGATGCAACGCGCCGTGTCGACTGGCTCTAAGGGCCGGGACACAAAAACACGGCACGACGTCGTGCTGTGTTTTTGTGTCCGGCCGTAAGTTCCATTTCCTGAATTCTACTTATGAACCAAATAATTATATAAGTATGCTCATAAACGTCAAACAACAGATTTTCGAATCATTTCGCACGCTTTAACGTTGCTTTGACATCAAAAGGTTTGACGTTAATCCTACAAAAACTGAATTAAAGTCGTATTAACACTGAGATTAACACTTAGATATTAAAGTTAGATTAAAACAGAAGTTAAACACAGTACAGTGTATTTGTTTGTGCTGAAACCATTATAAAATACATTGTTATTTGAATAAATAACTTAAGGATGAACTAAAGTGCGTTCAAATGTTCCTGTCAGAGTCGATTGCCAAATAAATTCCAAGTGGAACACAAAGCTCTTCACATCCTGTGAAAAACTGCTGAAAAATATTCAAAATGTTCTTTGTAGTTTCAAAATGTCGACAGGTTTTTGTTATCGTGACGTAGCTTGCGCTAAAGTGTGCACACACTCTGTATAAAGTTACCCCATACATTTCTAGTACCCTGTAGAGTTATATAACCAGCGTAAAGAGGGGATGTTTTGTGGATTAAGATGCATCCAATGTTATTGCCCCAATGGATTATATGCGGGTTGGTCATCTACGTCAACGAGACTCGGTAGACTCGGACACTGGTAGCGCAAAATGACAAGGAAAGTCGGGCTTGGCCGCTTGAAGCACTTCTATCTATAAATAAGATTTTTAGAAGGAAAATAGAGACATATAAGAGAAAATTGGGTCCATCCTTACTTTTAAATTAATCATTGCCTCTACCACGTACCTAACATACGTTTTAAATATGGCGAATGACGTGTGACGTTGATGCCTCCAGGGAGCGCCGCGCCGCTCCGTCTTAGAGATGGATGAATAATGAATGGAAGGCAATATTGAATATATTGGGCATAGGTCACCGACCTTTGTTTTCCGTTAGAAGGTTCCTTTTGTGTTTAGGCATGCGTTGAGAGTTTTGATGAAAATAGGTCCTGTCCTTTTTTTGTACTTGGCCTACACGTCAAATGTCAATATTTCATGTATATGGTAAAAGTTTCTACATAATACAAGAATAAGGTAATATGATTTGAAATTTAACTAATTTTAATTATTTATGTCCCACAAACAGCAAACTACACAAAAATCAATGATCTATCATTTGCAATGCTTGAAAATCTGTACATGCAGAATCAACACGACCACTACGAGTATCTCATTTCAAAACAATAAATTGTTGCTTTGAAACCTACAACAATTTAATTTGAAAACAATAAAATGTTTTGTTTGTAAAATGCATTGTTAACATAAATTTAGTTTCAATATATTTGTTGTTTCGTTTTGTATTTTAGTATTTACTACTTACTAGATATTGCCTGAAATATTTAGACGAAGAACGGTTCTTCTCGGGGATCAAAGTATCGTTATAAATATCAGTAGGTACACGGTATACTTATAACTTATAACTCTGAAGAGGTTACATACAGAAAAACACACTTCTCATTTATTAGGGTTTTTATAATATTAGTATGTATCATGTACGATTTTTTTTTAATTGTAGGCATCAGAGAAATTAATTCATAGGCTCATGGCGGATCTACGTTATTTGGTCGGGTTATGTCATAATAATTATTAATTATCGTTAAGCTGGGAACAAATTATCGGACGGACGTCCGTGGACGTTTTCATCGGACGCGGCTTGTTTCTATCTGATCAATTCAAAATACACTACCTAAATTGTGACATAAGTCGCGGACGAGACCTTAAGCATTCGGACGTCCGAACAGAATCTGGCTGGTCGGATGTTTTTGCATCCGCGGACGTCTGCTATTGACATATAGGTAGGTCTTTGACGTCCGCGGATGAACCGTGCACATTGTTAAGCCGCATCCATCAGCCGCGGATGAACCGTGCACATTGTTAAGCCGCATCCATCAGCCGCGACTTATGGATGCGTCCGATAATTTGTTTTTAGCTTTACCCATCCTGCCTTTAGCCTGAGCATGATACAATCCGACCAAATTACGACGTCAGTCCACCATCTTGTCATAAATCATTTTTTCAATTTAGAACTTAAATACTAAAAACAATTATTATAACAGCTATGAATATAACTGCTAAGCTAATTACAACTATTAATATAACTGAACCGACATACATATTATTCACAAGGCTCAGGAGTCCGAAAATCATTTGTATCACACCGACGATTATGGACATTTTCATTTTAATGGAGTTCAGAAACATTATCTGGTTGCTCGCTAGCTGAAAAATAATGAAGTCACATATTTTAATATTTACGAATATTATTTTATTACAATACATGGCGCATAGAGTAAGCAGACGAAACGACTATACCTAATAGGTACCAAATTGAATGGCAAACTAATATTGTCGTCTTTAAAAGTAAAAGTATGCGAATATAACAAAAATTAAAACCGACTTCCAAGGTAAAACAATAATAACATCCTTATAATATGAACTAAAAAGTATTAAATAATTATTTCTATCTAATAGTGCCTTTTTCCGAATTCGGCTAAAACTCAACTATTTATGTACTCAATCTTCATCATTTTGAAGTCGGTACCAGATGAATCTTCTGTTCTCTGACAGAATATTTGAAACTTTTGGAACTGGCACCGACTTCAAAATTATGAAGATTGAGTACAGAAATAGTTGAGTTTTAGCCGAATTCGGAAAAAGGCACTATTAGATAGAAATAATTATTTAATACTTTTTAGTTCATATTATAAGGATGTTATTATTGTTTTACCTTGGAAGTCGGTTTTAATTTTTTGTTAAAAATAATAATTTCACTCTTTTTAGTTACCAGAGTAAACCATCGCGTACTATAAGTAGAATAATACACCTGTATAATATTATTCTGCGTATCTTATTACAGTCACACTTACAAAATATAATATCAGCTGCAGCCTGCAGATAATTTTAAACAATACATTTAAAAAAAATCGAAGTGAACACGTGACGTGACGTGCTAAGTAGCCGGTCACCGGACTAGTTTCAACTTTCAATAGTACTGGCACTCGCTCGACTTGTCGCACGTGACGCGGACGCAGCGCACATAGTCCCTACCCGGCCCGCGCCGCCGCGCCGCCCGCGCCCGCTTGACAGCCCTGCGGCCCTGGCAGATTGAAGTGAGACTGCAGAGAGTGTTATTGTATTATGAACGCTAAACGCAATGCAAAAGGTTGAAATTAGGTTGTTTTCCAGAATATCTCGGCGAAGTGAGACAGAATGTTACATTATCGAAGCAGCTTTAACTTCTTAGAAGTAATGTCAAATGTGTGCCTTATGCTCTGGAGATAAGGTTGAATTTGGTGACATTGGTGACCCTGACATGGTAATGATGATGATGATGATGAATGTAATTTGCATAGTAGCATATGCTTTCAGTTCTTAAAACAGCGCCTAAACTCCCAAACTTGTATCTATAAGGAATCCAGAGTTCTCTTAGTAGCTTCGGAACCATAGTATACCTCGGTGCAAAATCTTGCGTTTTGGTAGCATATGCTTAGGATACTTCTCATAAAACCAAAATCACCATATGTTTCCATATAAATTTCGAGGAGTTCCCTCGATTACTCATGGATCCCATCATCAGGTCACCACTTTTGTGAATATGGTACCAAATTGGAGTGAAACCTAATACAACACAACAAAAATTTCGAAAATCGGTTCACAAACGGCGGAGTAATCGTTGAACATACAAAAAATAAATAAATAAAAAAAATAAAATAAAAAAATATCCACAGCCGAACATATAACCTCCTCGTTTTTTGGAAGTCGGTTAAAAATTAAGATTACTACAAGATGTCCGTAGTAGACCTATTTACTACGGAACCCTAAAACAAAAAACTTACAGCCCAAGTAGGATCAACGCCGAATGCGTAAGGACGATTGGTGTCCTTAGCCGGATCCAGAATTAAAATTATGTTACTTTCGATCGTCGATTGATTGTAATGGTTCTTCCAAT
Source organism: Lysandra bellargus (assembly GCA_905333045.1). NCBI lineage: Eukaryota > Metazoa > Arthropoda > Insecta > Lepidoptera > Lycaenidae > Lysandra > Lysandra bellargus. Next base: position 10,160,273 of record HG995319.1, on the reverse strand, counting down.
ATGGTGTCTTGAGACTGAAAGACTTGCAAAAGTAGGAGTTGTAGAGTATTCCCGTGAACATCGAAAACTGCCCCATAAGGAGGATGACATATCGACCTAAAAATATTTAAAATGTCATTCATGAGTAGGAAAGAATGTATGTGCTTGAAAATCCAGCAAAAAGTTGGAGTCTCAATAAATAACTAAGGGCCTGTTTCAACACTTCCTGATAAGTGATGAATAGGCTACAGTCAAGTTAAGTGGTGAACATATTCACCACTTAACTTGACAGCTCAAGTATGGAGAATCTGTTAAAAAAAGTTGTGAAAAGCCTATCACTTTATCAGAAAGTGGCTAAACAGGCCCTAAATGTGATAGATGTACTATCAGAGAAGTAGATTCATACGCAGATAGGGGCCTACGTAGTTCGGTCGCGATATTATGTCAAACCCAGCCGACCGACACAGGTCAGAGTAGAGATTCCAGATCTCCCACAAGTTACAATAATACAGGGTGCAATTAAACCTTCCTGCCAAATTTTGATATATCGATCCTTGATAAAAATAAAAATACACGTATTTTTTCTTTTATAATCACTCAGTACTAAAATGTTGAGAAATAGCCTCCGAAAGTTATCCTAAAAAACACTACAATTAATGGACACTACGCGTCGCCCGCGCGTGACGTGCCCCCGCGCGCGCGCCTCGCCCCGCGTCACCCCCGATCATACCCACCGCCGCGAGTGAGCATTCTGCAACGATTTTAAATGGGATAAAATAAGTTACTAACAAAAAAATAACACCCAATTTTTTTTATTAAATGGATTCTCTTAATGATACTTAAGCCCTGGAAAAAATTTGGCAGGAAGGTTTAATTGCATCCTGTATTATGTGTAAATAATTAGCTTTTTAATTTTTTGTATCCATTTCATTTACGAAGATTAACAATAAACGATTTATAATAATTATTATTTATTTTATTTATTGTACACATTCGCATTGCGCTTATTACTTTCAGTAGATATCAACTACGATAACATGGCGCGCCCCTTCAAATGACTGTTTCAATGTGTGTAGTCACATCCTTATGAAAGAGTTTGTATGTAGTAAGTATTCGACCAATCAAACTACACGTAATATTTCAGTTTTGTTGGTCAACTAATCATAACTAGCCTACTGCGCTTCAAACACACAACACACTTCAAGTCGTTTTGACAACACACTTTAAACGTTTTGAATTTTGGAGGGGCGCGCCAAGTTATCGTAGTTGATCTCTACCTAGTTTTAAATGTGTTCGCAGACTATGGTCTTAAGTGATATACTTAGTACGTGGCCTTAACTCTAAAGTATGTGGCTTGATATGTATTATTAATGTACCATCGAGGAAATTGATTCCTAGGCAGTTGACGAACCTACGTCATATGGTAGTGTGGTCGGCTTATAATTTATTATGATGATAAGGTCTTTTTTTTTTGGAGGGAAAATACGTTATGTATCCCCCACCCCCTCGGGGGAAGGGGCGGGGTATGTGGGACTCCCTACAAGAGGTATTTTTTTTTTTTTTTTAAACGGGCTTTGGCCCACCACACATACCCACCACTGTATCTCCTGTGTCGCCAGGATCGACAGCGGTATCCAACCACGAAAACCCTTTGATATGATCTCAGGGAGCCCGAGGGACATGCTAAATCTGTCTTGGGACCCGCAACGAAATTAATCAGAAGAAAATAGGAGGAGTAGGAAGATTCCAATTTCCCTCCCCATAAAAGCGGGAGACAGCACAAAGTTGCAATGACCGAAAGTCAAAGAATTTAAGGGGGAACACCACGGAAATAAGGTTAATAATTGTGACTCCTAAGCTAAAGCTAAGTTAATATCGGAGTTTATTGTGTTTGACTGTTGCCAATAATAATTGTGACAAAAACGCTTGAAGGCACGGAAGTTCCTAGCGCTGTCCACGAGATCACCGTAGTATGCGACTCCAGATGTACAGAATAGGTTGTTTAGCATAGTAGTTCTTTCGTCCTGCCAGAGACTACACTCCCAGAGAACATGATGAGCGGTTTGTTCAAACATGTTGCCTTCGATCGAGCACTCGCACATGGGTGAAGCTACTAGTTTAAATCCGTAAAGTTTGGCCTTAAAATTTCCATGACCGGTCAGGAATTGAGAAACGCAGTGATCAATATCCATCCAATGTTTGGATAGCCGTTCACGAATATTAGGGAAAAAATTATAAAGATGACGCCCTTTGGTGGAACAGTCCCATCGCGACTGCCATTCGGAGATTAGGCTTTGCACAGAGTTTTCTAAAGGTTCAAACAATCTTGCTATTTTAATTTTATCGCGAGCGCTTAAAAAGAACGGGTTGTCAATGTTTTTGTTATGATAATACATTGTCGCACGACGCTGAATCTCAAGGTCAACGGGTAAAACTCCGGCTAACACAGGCAAGGCTTCGGTGCTTGTGGTCCTGTAAGCTTTGCATAAGAATATAAGAGCAAGACGTTGGCTTTGTAGCAACTTGCGACGAGCCGCGCCGATTGTTGCTCTGTCGGCCCACACGGGGGCCCCGTAGCAAATGCTGCCTAGGTAAGTAGCGATGTAAATTAATTTTAGGGTTTTGAAAGAGAGGCCCCATGTCGACGTAGATATTTTGGTAAAGGAGTAAAAATTGCGCTTCGCTTTCTCACCGGTTTGAATTATATGTTCTAAAAATGTAAATTTATTTTCCAAGTAAAAACCAAGATAACAGAGTGACTGTTTGCGTTTAACGTTAATATTGTCAAGTTTAATGCTAGGGTAAGATATAAGGGAACCTTTTAAAAGAATTTGGTAAGTTTTATGCGCGGCGAATCTCAGGCGATTACGCTTACCCCAGCTCGATATTAAATTAAGACTATCATTGGCTTTGATTCAATTTCGGAACGTGAATTTGCTTGAACGATTAGAAAACCGTCATCGGCGTAGCCAACTAGTACGCACAGCGGTGGTAGGGGAAGACTTAATAAATCATCAAATCCGAAATTCCATAGTTTTGGCGAGATAACAGAGCCCTGAGGGCAGCCGCAAGTTAAATCTTTAGCGTGTGTACAATGGCCAAGTCGAAGCTTAGTTTGACCATTAAAAAAGTAAGAACGTATTATGGCATAAATATTAGAGTAGCAACCTCGATTTTTTAGTTTTAATAATAATATCGGCCACCAAGCATGATCGAACGCGCCGGAGATATCTAATGAAATGGCGACCACGTATTTCGATTCCGAAAGATTTACTATTTTTCTAACTTCCATAGCCGCGTCAACAGTCGATTTCCCGGCGGTGAAACCGAACTGATGACTATGAAATTTAGGGCCACCGGGTAGCAGGCGAGGTACGATGAGACGTTCTAGTAATTTACCTAAGCAAGGCAGTAATGTTATCGGACGGTAAGATTTTGGGTCGTCTGGAGGTTTGTTTCCCGCATCTAAATTTTATTCAATGTTATACATCAAATATTGAGGCAATTGAAGTTATTTTAAATACGAAATAATTAATTTAAAATCACCGGAAAACTGTTTGTTTACAATCCATCACTTCGTCATATTACAATCTCGCGGTGTTTACAATCTTACGGTGACATATACACGATGTATACAAACTACAAAAGAGTGACGTCATCATTTCGTAGCACTTTGTGTGGAGCATTTCGGAAAGGTCTATTTTATTAGATTTATGAATTGTGATATCTTGGAAAGTTTATTAAGCTAACAGAGTAACTATTTTACCGATAACGGTCGATTTCGAAACCGGTCGTGTTTAAATTGTAATTAAATAATGGATATAGTGGAAAAAGTGCACGTAATATTGTGTTTTGATCGGTCGGATGGGTTTGACTTAACGCAACCAAATTACGTAGGTCCGCTATATGCCTAGGAATCAATTTCTCTGATAGTACCTAAAATAATTCAAGTAGGAAAATTGAATCTAAAGATTTGAAAACTAACGGTGGCTTCCCGAGTTCCCGCGGAGCTTACGTATAATATGGTAAGTTATACAACAGTATAATTATGTACAGTAGTGTTGCTAAATAGCCCGTAAAAAGTTAAAATGAGATACAAGTTCTATATGGACGCGCGATGTATCATGTATTTGTGATGTCTGATGACTCAAGCATTGCTCAGCTCTCACAGTTCATGACGTAAAAACTTTATTATTTAATAAATATTAATAAGTAACAATTAATAACAAAAACAAAAATAAAAACATACAATAAAAACACTTTTTTGCCCACTCTCACTCTATAACGATACAGAACCCTTCGTGCGCGAGTCCGACTCACACTTGACCGGTTATTTTAATAATTAAACATATTTTTGTAACCCGAAACAATATGTGCGTGAGTACGAATTGTCTAAAGTTGAAATAGCGAATCAAGGCACAAAACTTCGTAAAAAATAATCATTTGTATGAAATACTGTGCCTCGTTACTTTGATTATACCTTAGTGAAAAAATTAATGTCTGGAAGTTACGATTCTATCATTTCAAAATTTTGGCCATACCTAATAAAAGTGTCTACAAAACTGAGTGCATCAGATAATAACGTTATACTATCACTATCTTCACTCTTCACACACCCGTAAGCTTACTTATTGTATACATTTCTACTGTGGTGAACACGTTAATGCGAAAACTTACCACCAAAGAAAATATTCCAGATTTCATTCCTTGACTTGCGATTTGCATGCTTATTTTCTATCTTTATCATCCAAGTTGAAAATAAGAAAAGTATTACACCATGGCAAAAATCACCATACATTATAGCAAACAGAAACGGAAAAGTGACGATTGTGTATAAACCTGTTGAAATCATAATATTATGCAGGTTTACATTATTCCAATCCACTAATCCAATCCAGCGCTGGTTTCTACTGGAATAATTTGAACGGGTACTGGCATGCCGAATACACTGGAATGCACTGAATTTTATTCTAGTGCATCCAGTGCCCGTTTACATTATTCCAGTAGCAAGTCAGTGCTGGATTGGAAAAATGTAAACACGCTATAATGATAAAGCTACATACGTATACAATTATTATTATATTTAAGTCAGATGAATGTAAAAAATATTTTTTTAGATTTTCACCTTTTAACCACCCAAGAGCTACAATTTACTATACTGTACTCGGCGAAACGAGGCGGTAGCGGTCATTAGCTTTGTCCTTTTTTCTTCCTCAAGGGCATGCGTCATAGCGCAATCAACAGCGTACGTGATGTATGCCCGCGACGCATGCGCTCCTTAGAGCATTAAACCAGTCTGGTTTAATGCTCTATGCGCGTGCGGGAGGAAGACAATCTGTGCAAGGTGCAGCCTGCGTATAATGACTGCGTCGTCGATGTTAGTGTCGGAGTCTGTGAATTGACCTGGGGGCTGGGAATCATTTTGCTGACCGAGTCTTTCCTGGGTATGCTTTTTGCAGAGCTCACCGACATCCACGCGGGCGGAGCCGCGGCCAACCGCTAGTAATAAAACAAGAAAAAACCAAAACCTTAAATTAAAAATTAACTGACATTACTGAAACAAGATGAAAATTCAATGACAAAGTATTAAAAAAAACAATTATTTGGTAAGTACTTAAAACTAGAAACATACATTGAAACAGTACCAAACCTATGTAAAGTAAACGCGTTTAAATGTAGTCCAAAAAAATTTCAAAGTTTTTAAATTAAAAAATGGTTATTGTGCCTCACTCGACATAGATAGGTATAGTGTGTCGCAGATTTTTTTGTAGATATTTGTAAGTTATACAATTACTTAGAATTTTATGGTTCTATCTTTTATAGTTTAGGCAGCGTACGTAAAATAAGTAACTTTTCTGGTTGATTTTTTACACCTTGCGTCCGAAGAACCCAAATATCTTACGATAACCTATTTTTTTCCAAAATAAAATTCAGCCTATGTTCAGCAAAAATAATGTAGAATTCCAATGGTAAAAGAATTTTTCAAAATGGTCCTGTAGTTTCCGACAACAACAAACAAAAAATCAAATATTTCCTCTTTGTATTATTAGTGTAGATTTATTGTTCTATTTAATATTAAAACTGCAAGTTATATACATATTTAGAATCAGTGTTTAAAATCCTTTATTTTGATACCCCACTCGATATGCTTGGTAGAATTTTTATTTTTTTTACCTCACAATATGGCGTCAAACATCCGCCATTTTGGTTTTTTTCTTAATGTCACCTTTCTAAGAACACTTTGGCTATGAAGACAAATCTAACGATACCTCAAATGTGAAAATCCGTTTAGCCGTTCTGAAGATACGAGGTAATAAAGAATATTACATACATAGGAGATACGCGCTAAACACATAACCCTCCTGGCAGTCGGGTAAAAAACAATGATTTGGTACTTAAAACTAGAAACATAACTATACAATATACATTGAAACAGTGTATTATGTACCTATTGTAACGTATTGTAGACATACACTTTTCTAAGTGTACCTACGATATATGGTTATATCAGCACGGTAGTTTTTCAATTTTTTATTAGATTGATTGTCGAAATGGTTAGATGACTACAACTAAAAAGTCGCAAATAAAATAAATTAATTAAAAAACAAAAACCCGACTTTTTTTTTTCTTTTTTTTTTTTCGAAAGGGTCTAAGCTACTGGTCTGGTTAAGACCATGGTAGTTTAATCGTGGCTATAACTAGTCTGTTGCTAGTTGGTTTGGAGATAAACAATGAGGGGGCCCCCTCCCCTAAAGTCACACGTGTGACATTCTAATCGGGCAATATTGGGGAGAGCTACGAAAATAAGCTATTTTCATCTGACGTGGGGACACGGATCCCCCCCTGCTCTTAAGGGGTCCGACCCCTTACTCACTCTCTGACGAGTGAGGCTGCTCGCGCGCGGTAGCACAAACTAGCTGCGTACGAGTTATCGCGGTAAAAACCCGACTGCAAAAAGTGTTAACTAAAAAGAACAAAACAAGACCTAATTCTGCCGGAGGCATCGAATCCATGTTTTAATTGATACGACTCTTGCTTACGAGTTTCATGCCAGGATAAATAGAAGGTTACATAGAAAAATGTAGAAGAAGAAAGTGGACAATAAAATGCAGTCGGAGGCATAATATTTTATGATTTATGAATTAATTTTAAACTTGGTGCGACATGCCTGTCAGTCGGGTTTTTTGATTTTTAATTAATTTATTTCTGGAATTTCTTATAACCAAATAAGCCGCACATATTCCACCCAGTAAAACGTTCTCGTCGCACATGTTACAAAGCTGACAGACACTGCAACTGAACAAAAATGACTATGTTGGCGTTGCGTTCGTTAACGCATTCAATTATTGAAAGCGCCAAACGAAAGTTGAATACAATGAAGATGACGAAAATTGAAGACGAAAGTGCATAGTGTGGACATAGCTAATGATCTTTTTTGTCTAGGCGGTAAATTATTAATGCTCACACTGTCTTCTCTTGAAAACCTCTTGGTAAGTCTTAGAATGATAATCTACAACTTTTTATGAGTTCGAAGTGATAATAATATGCTTCATATGCAGTTCACATCGAGTATGCAAAATACGATATCGCCCTTGTACCCTGCAAACAATCAAATTTTTTGTCAAATTTTACACGTTTGTCAAACAGTTTAATAGTGTACAGCTTTGTTTGAAGCGTTTGTCAAACAAACAACGTGTTTGACCTGTTTGAAGAAAATTTGAATTTGCGTAGCGTTTGACAAACGTGTTTTCGAACGTGTTCCGCTGTATTTGTCAAACAAGATCTCATGATCTCAAGCTGATTCTAGCTAATTGTTTGACAAACTTGTTTGATGCACGTTTATTCGTCTGCGCTGCTGTTTGATGAACACGTAAATTACATCAAACCTGTTTGTCAAACAAAATTTGATCGTTAACAGGGTACTTTAGACTACGAACATCTGACACTTCATTGTCAGTCGCGGTTTATACAGAAAATGACAAGTTTTTTCACTGGGACTTGGGAGCATGGAGCTTATATAGATAGAGAGGAGCTGTCGTAATCAAGTTTCCTTATGAAACGATGCGTGACGATTTGCGGGGTGAGGGGGTGTCAAGCTCCGCCCACTTTTCAATATTTCCTCTATCGGCTAAAAGCAAAACTACTAGCTTAGGTCGATGTTGATGTTACTACGTAGTTCAGCTATCTTACACTAGATGTCTTTTTGTTTTGAATATTATGGGACGTACTCAGAACTTTAAAAAATGTATATTATGAATTATAAATAAACTTATTATATCAATAAAATTAGGGTTAGCATTTTGACCGATTTTTTAATGTAAAATAAGGGGACAAACGAGTAAACGGGTCACCTGGAGGAAAGCAACTTTCGTCGCCCATGGACACTCGCAATTCGCAACATCAGAAGAGCCGCAGGTGAGTTGCCGGCCTTTTATGAGGTAATAGGGTAGGGGAGGGTAGGGAAGGGAATAGAGTATAGGTACTAGGTATTATTTAGGAATAGGTAATAACCGCTCATACCTACTTAAATTGACATTTTTTCGTGAAAATTTACTGTGTTGTTATAAGAAATATTTTTTCTGACGATTTTTATGGATAATAAATGTTTTTATACTCTCAATCCCGTTACCTGTAGCTTGAATATAAAAATAAACGCAACATGCATCTGTCAATTTCGCCGGTCAAGGTTAAGATTAGAGTTAAAGCTAAATTTAGCCTTATCTATAACTTTAACGTTAACCACGCCTCTGGTGCAACCTACTCTTAATAATAATTGAATTCTAAATAGTATATAGAATTCAATTATTTTATAATATTATTTAGTAAATACGGCCCTGGATATATTGTTACGTTTCAAATAATTATCCTAGATGACGAAAGATGGTGCTTTATAAGTACTATCATAATAAAAGCTATATAAGTGCCGTTTTAGCTATTAAATGTATTTAAGACAAAGTGTATAACAGTTTCAAGTATTCAAGTATGATAATTGCAATAAACTTATGTAACATTTACGTCTGTATTATCTTTCAAAGGTTTGGCCATCTAGTGTCAAGTAGTATAATTAACGCTGAAAGCTGAAATGTTCTAGAATTTTTATATTTAAATTACGTTTAAAATTATTTACGAATGAAATGTGATGTTATTTATATTATCAGAACGTCTGTCTGAGTAACTTTGACATTGTAAAACACAATACTTCATGCTTTCCTTGTTAAAAACGCAGAAAACGTCAATTTATTGGGATTCTCATTACGTGTGCACCTGACAAACGCCGAAAGTGTACTGACTGAAGCCCCGCCCACAATGATGACGTCAGGACCTAGTTGAAAATCACAGTGCACAGTTGCTTAGGCCAGCTCCTCTCTATATAAGCTCCATGCTTGGGAGTCATTAATGATCGCCACTGTCTGGATTCCCCGAGCACACCTTAGAAATTACTAAGCAAGTCTAGAACTAAAACCACCTAGCTATGCAAGCCTAGAACTAAAACTACCTAGCTATGTAAGCCTAGAACTCAAGTTACATGGCTATACAAGGCAAGAAAAAAATTACCTGGCAAAGCAAGCCTAGAACTAAAACTTCCTATCTATGCAAGCCTAAAACAAAACAACCTATCTTTGCATGCCTAGAACTAAAACCACCTAAATAGTAACTATACAAGGCTAAAACTTAAACTACTTGGCTTAGAGCTAAAACTAGCTATCCAAGCCTAGAACTAAAACTACCTGGCTATGTGTGCCTAGAACTAAAACTACCTGGCCAATAGCTTTACAAGCCTAAAACTTTAAAGGTTTGTATGTTTGTATAGCCAGGTAAAACGGTAGTTTTACCTGGCTATACAAACATACAAACCTAGAACTAAAACTACTATAAGGCTAGAATTACCTGGATTTAGTTCTCGGTATTTGGAAATGCCATAAGCATTTATCAAAGCTTGGAAACCCTTTGTAAACTTGTTAGTGCGATGGAAAGTTGGTGGTTCAATAAATGTTTCAGACTTAGATATGAAGGAGGGTACTGTGGTTCTAGCTTTCTCCTAGGAGGAATAGTATTTGTTTGCATAGTATGTCATATTAATAGCAGCTTACTTTTTTGAGTATTTGTTTTAACTGGATATATTCTATAGACGTAATCATAATGTACTAATATTATTAAGTAATTCGAAAGTATACTCTCTGTCTGTTACCTCTTCACGCCCAAACCGCATAACCAATTTTTCTGAAATACTAGCTGTCCCGGCAAACGTTTCTTTGCCATATTATATTAAGTATATCGCCCGTATTATTTTATTGAATTAGTGACTAAAATATAAGTATATCACCATGGCAACGTCCATCGCTATCCCGTGACCCGCGTCGCATAAACAATAATTGTCGCTCTTTATAGACAAATAATTTGTAATAAAATAAAATTGCGACTATAATTAAAGATCTAAGCTATCCCATCTCTCAAGTTGGAAAAAAGCACACATTAAAAAACAAAAAACATTAAAATCGGTTAAGTAGTTTAGGAACCCATCGCGGACAAACATCGTGACAGGAGATTTATATATATTAGATTGTATAGACTATAGAGATACTTCGAGTCCCGGGAAAGGACATAGAATACATTTTAATCCAGACAAACGTACGGTCCCCGCGTGATAAACGAATTTCGAAAGGAGGCGTCATTTAGTTATTATTATTTAAAAATCTAGCAATTGAAAAATATGAGAATACCTAGGTCCTAGAAGGTATCTAAGAAAACAAGCAGGCCAACTCTGCGGGCGAAAAGTCTTTCAATAGGATATTTTACTGCAATATTATTACGCTAGAGACAGCAAACAAAAAGTTTTGTTCAACGTTCGACAACGCGCAACGTTTCTGTCAATATGACGTATGCATAACGTGACCATTTCTTTTTTTTGTCAAAGCGGGACGAGTACAGAAATCCCCCCCCCCCCCCCCAATATTTATGAATATTATGTATTTCAAGAGTCTTACATAATTATTATTAACTTTACTATAATATTATAAAGCGGAAGAGTTTGTTTGTATGAACGCGTTAATCTTAGGAACTACATGGTCTGATTTGAAAAATTATGTCCGTTCTACATAGCTCATTTATAGAGGAAGGCTTTACGTTATATTTTATCAAGCCAAGACTAATAGGAGCGAAGAAACAAAAGATAATGTGGAAAAAACGTGAAAAATTATTTGAAAGGGCTTTTCTCAAGAACTACTGGAGCATTTTTCTATATTATTTGGCACAATATGGCAGCATAATCACGTTTGTTGTATGTATGCGTTACTTCCAGGCATTGCACAGGCATTTCAAACATAAAAATACTTTAAAATTATTGTCGTTTGGCATGTTTGTAAAAGCGGGACAATTTCAGCCTCGCGGGGAACAGCGGGACAGACTGCCTGGAAGCGGGACGTATGGTCACGTTACTTATGCAACATGTCGGATTTTGGTCGGATTATTTACTGTATGAGCTAGTAGCGCCCTCTGCTCCGCCCTGTGCGTAACATTCCCTAATTAAGTGTGTATCTTCTTTCGTACTAAATAAAGAAATGTGTCTTCAAGGGAAGGAAATAATTTACCGAAATCTTGTGTAATTTTTTCGACACATGCGGCAAATCTTTATCAGGGACCCAGCACTGCCCAATAAGGCACTTCTTAGTTATGTCCGAACTAAACAGGTTCATATTGTGATACACCGCTTTCGATTTTTTTATCTGTACCATCCAAGTGTCCCATTTCTCCCCAATGGTCCTTAATGCTTTGCAGCGGAGAAACTGTGTTTTGTTCATAACCTTAAACAATATAATAGAGTTCAATTTTTTTTTCAAGATAAATTTGAATCAAATATTTTCATCAGATTTTCATAGATTTTATATTGTGTAATAGTGACGTTACGGTTGTATAATATTAATTGGTCCTTGTCTATCGAGCCGTCAGACAAAGACCAACATTTGTAAATGAAGTGTGTATCCACAGTGTGGATCTTTTTTTAACCTCTAAAAAACACTCAGGGTTATATATTATACGCCAATAAACGCCTACTCGTAAATGTAGTTACTATCTTACAATAGTTGGCTGTTTAACGACTCTGTTGTTTTAGGATTTTGAACGACATTATGGACATTGTTAAGCATTAAATTTGTGTATCATCCGTTATGAATGCAGTCATGTTTTTGATCATTTAGAACAGCACAATAAAAAAATATAATATGTTAACACAGAAATGCTAAACAGCGACCAATAAACGTACTGAGCCATAGGAATTTCGAAATAGGTAACCCATCACCAATATTTTCTACTAAATTCTCAGGTCAACAGTAATATTTTCAACTTTTATTTAATAGTCAAGTTGAAATAAATTCCATCCCATAAAAATCTCGGTGAATAAATACGAGAGCGGCTGAAAGGAATTGCAATTTTTTTCTCTATCACTACTGACCTAAATATTAAAGGGCAAGGAGACATACCAAACTGCCAAAGCATTTTCAAATCCTTTTTGAAAATAAGCTAGCCGTATTATTTTAGAGGATTAAAATAATTATTTCCTAACAGAAATATCGGGTAAACATCCCGGTTTTACCTGTAAGTTTTTAATGAATGGAGTAAGTCACGAAAAACACTCTCATAAAGGTATGAAAAAAACAAAGACCGAAATTTTCATTATCGAGCAACCGCGTTTTCAAATTGGACCGCCAGAGAAATTGATTTTGAAGCAAATTATAGTGGATCGACTTTATAATACTAGCCGATCAAATAAGTAGAACAAGATCCGATGTGTACAGGATGTAACAAAATTAAGTGATTATCACTTTGTTTTGTTACAACTTGTATATAAACTACTTTCTCTGATAAATGAGTATATTTCAATTTAATACCTGTTTCATGTCGTTGATTCTGAATGTCAGCTGGTCAATTATGTCCATTCTCTCGGCGGGATCCTCTGGACATGAGTAAGTATTTGCACCAAATCCACGGCATACCTTTTCAATACGCTCGCTCAATTGTTTGCCTTGACAAATCGCTAGAAATCCCATTTTCCGAATCTCTTTTTCCTACAACATTTTACACGCTCTCATGGAAATCTCGTTTTGTTTTTTTTATCATTCCAATGGGAATATTGCAGTGGGACTGGTAGAAGGATTTAAAGGGAACTTTACATAATAATAAAATACTTAATAGTATATAATATGGACGATTCACCATTTCAGTCTGACCCCGTGCTAAGTTCAGAAGGACTTGTGTTATGTATATTTAAGATTTTTATTGTATCATACACATATTTAATACACAACTATGACCCAGGAACATTGAAAACTTTTTGTTCCGTTTGCGGGATTCGAACCCGGCTTGAGCCGTCACTTATAAAGTGTGTTGACCGTACGTCTAGTTTTTTAATTTCAACTCGCCGTTGCAAATGTACTGAACTACTAACTGATTTATTACCAATTCGTGATTTAATATTAGATACGATATATTATAACAAGTTCCATAAGAGAAATTCCTAAATTCGTAGATGACGAATCTGTGTTATAGTTGGGGAGGGGAAGAGGGGATTTCGGTTGTAGCTCGAGCGTGTCAGCTGATTTAGCTTGCATAGGCTTCCGACATGTGTCTTGTTATCATGGTATAGAAATCAGATTTCCCACGTGGTGGAAAAAAAATTAATATTGAAATGTCGTCGGATCTGTCAGATTAAGATAGGGGATGTTTAGTATGCCCCAAAGAAAAACCATAAAGCACTGACGATTCAAAGGTAGCAGGCATTTTAAAATATAAAAAAATAAAGCTTCATATTTTCTTAACTAAGCTTCGCAGATATTTTATTTTGCTCTAAACTAAATGATTTAGTCCTTGTTGTCTAAAATCTATTTATAATTTACTTAACCTTCATAAGGTCTTTTAATTTTACAAACGTTGCCGTGCTTTGGGTCAGATTTGACCGAAGTAGTAAAATTATTCTGAAAAATCTGTAGTCTGTAAGGTCGGTTTACTGACGATAGTTGAACGTGACAACGTATGACGTTGTCACGTTCAACTATCCTTAACCCCTTAACCATCGCTTCCGAATCTCTATAAATAGAAACAAACTTTTTCGAGTGTAACCTAAGGTTATTTCGATGTATTTCTTTCAAATGATTGTCTAAAAATATTTATAATGAGTAAAATAAACTGTTCGCAATACAAAACGCTACTGTATACATTCGTGAAATCCAGTAAAATCTTCGAACAACGTAGGAAATAGAGCACAATTTTGAATAGCTATAATAATACTAATAGCTCACAGATTGTTTATTTATTTTTCATTCAGAGTGTGGTCAATGTATCAAAGGTCATAACTAACCAAACTTCTTCTAATATAATCGAAACAAAGAGCGCGGCCTAGGTGGGTCTTAGTCTTACGGTTGTTGAGAGACAACGTGCCTCTTTGTCGCTCGTTCCGCGCTCTCGCTTGCACATCAAACCTTAAATGGAACGCCTCAGAGCGAGGGAACGCCGCATGAACTGTCATGTTTTTCGTGCGCGCACCCCATATCGAATTATAAGACGTTGTCACGTCAAAAATTAACAAAAATAAATGTAAATGAGTTAAAGGATTTCTTTGACATTCAATATATATATTTCTATAGAAATACTTTGAATTTTTGTAAAAAAATATAATTTATTATATCTATACCTTATATTATAAAGCTCAAGAGTTTGTTTCTTCGGATACGCTATTATCTCACAAAGCACAAGACCGATTTTTATGTAATTTAGCAAAGCTATAAGAGTAGATGACGAGGAAATATATATATATATATATATATATATATATATATATATATATATATATATATATATATATATATATATATATATATATATTTATTTATTTTTTTTTTGTTGGAAAATGTAAGGTTTCAGTTTCCCAGCTCCTGAGAAATTACTAAACAACGTGGACGGAGCCGCGCGAAAATATATCTAGGCTAACGTATAAAAAAATAGGCAATTTTGTTATATATTTTTATAAAATTTGGCAAAGTAGTACTAGAAAGGAAATGTTAATTAAATTTTATTGAGAACATCTAACTACTGTATTTGATTTTTTTACATAATATGAATGACTTACAATCACGCAGCAAAGGTGTTTTATTGACAGTTTTAGCGCATGGTTGGCAACGACTTCTTTTAGGAACCTTCTTAGCTGTTGTTAGGAGTATGTTGATGGATTTTTCCAAGTAGTATCGTCGTTTTGCTAGGCACCATTTCTTCTAGCTGTTGTTGACAGCCACAAACAGTATGAAAGCATTGTAGGCTGATCTATCTACCTACTACATTGCTTGAGGCCACTTGAGTCTTAAGGCCAAAGTTTTATAATCGTCTAATATAATCACAGGTTTTTTTCTCAGATCTATAACTCACTTTTGAGTTTTGATGCAAAAGGATGAATAAAATTGTTCATCGACTTATTTTTTTAGATACCGAAACAAGCGTAGCTTACAAATCTTTGGTGAGAGCAACGTATAGCTGATCCAACTACATCATTTTGTACATGTCGATGTGATGAAAAAAAAAATATCCACCGTAAGATAGAACTCATCGGCCGCGAGTCACATCAAGGACTACGTCATACAAGCCTAAGTTTTCAACACTAATACCTAGTCAACACCTATTTCTTTGCCCCTGTAGGGTCGAATATTCCAGTCTCCAATCTTAGCTGGTGGCCGAATCACATAGACTACAGATGTCATATTATTTAGTTGGTATTGATGGCATGTATTGTCGAAACGGGAATCTTTTTTGAAATGCAACAAGCTGCTCGTCTATTGTAATGTATTTTATTTTTATTGGTCTAAGTATTATAAATTATGATTCTAAGACTTATATGGGCAGAACAAAAGGACGTGTCTCATTCAAAAAGTTGTACGATACCTAAACAATTAGGACAATAACAAAATATGTCCTGTGCGTTTGTTTTGAGTTGCGGTCAAAATTCTGACCCAAAGACCGTTAGAGTAAAAAAAAGCCATAGGCGAAATATTTCAATTATTTTTAAAAAACTTATTCCACTAATAAGTTAATAGAAGCGATTTGTTAAAAGTCATAAAATATCAAATTTCTTGAACGCTTTTCTTTGAAAATTTCACTTCTATCTCAAAATGGATCAAAATTGACCCGAAGATCATATGTAGGTTAAATAAGCAATTTTCTGAATATATTTTATTTTTCAAAACTTTAAAATGGCTGCAGTTTCTGAACCCACTGCTAAAATAAAAAAAACGCTCTTATTATTTTTTTATCAGCTTTACCTAATGTACAAAACCTACTAGGTCTCCATGACGCTCGAGTGACTACAAAAATAGCACCCTCCCCTCCTCTACTATTATGAACTTGGGTTTTGTCAAATCAATGTTAGTTGTCATCTGTCGGTTAGATATTTTGACATTAATTCCACCAAATTACGTAGGTCTGCCATCTTACTAATAAATTGCTTTAATTAGCGTTTTATTCATTTCCTAATGATTCGTTGCAAAATAAGAAGATATTTTATATTATTATTTTACATTCACAGTTATTATTGCAATGACATGATGGTTCAAATAACGCATATTATATGGAAGGATGGATGTTCCTTCTAACTTTCATCCCATGCCCAAAAAATCGCACAGTAAGATTATAACTCTAATCCCTAATCCTTCAAAAAGTTTAACGAAGTAACTTTACAAAATATCGTTTCAATCATGTTTTAATTATAGGTCTACCAGAATCTGATGGCAATTTTTGACAGCAAAAAATATCCTAAATCATTGGATAAATTTTTATATTTGCATGATTAATACACAGATTAGCTGCTAAAAGAAAAGGATCAACATGTTTTATTTCAATTACCCCGGTATTGCTAATGTCAATTTATTTTCTCACTTTTTGCCATCAGATTCTGGTAGACCTATAGATACGAATCTGTTTTCAAAATTGCAAACTCTACAAAATTAAAAAGTGAAACACTTGTTTTAGAACTTAAAGTTTCACGTAGTAAAGTTTCTTCCAACATTACCGAATGAAATTATAATCCATACTAATATTATAAATACAAAAGTATGTCTGTCTATCTGTTTGTTACTTGAACCGATTTTGCTGGTTATGGAGATACATCGAGGCGGGTGTGATAATAAGGTGGCTTTTTGCAGCAACTCGCAAGCTACCGCGACCGACAAATTGATACCATAACCACAGAATATATTATATTCCTTAACTAATACTACTACGGCTATATGACCATAATGCGGGCTCTACACTCGCGGTGCGAAAGCCCGCGACGCGACGCGACGGCCGCGAACCGCGAGTGTGGAGGGTTTCGCGGCTTCGTGTTTGCGCTTCGTGGCTTCGTATTTGTACGCATCGTGTTCACGGCGCGTAGCATCCGTGAATCGCAGCCGCAATTCGCGCCGCGAGTGTAGAGCCCACATAAAATCTAATTACTTTATGACGGTCAAGTGTCTAAAACTCTAAACACACCATGCCGAATTTGACGTAATCATGCTGAACTTCGGCCGCGGAACTTCGGCATGGTGTGTTTAGAGTTTTAGATTATTTATTCTATTAGGTGTTACTTTTACCGACATAATGGTCTGGCGACCCATGCCGCAGCTGCTTCCTGTGCAGAGTGAAATGAAACCTATAGTATACTATAGGTATGACATACTTTAGGCTATATATAGCCTAAAGTATGTCATAATGTTATCTCAATTTGATAAATTATTATTTTTATATTATACGAGCTATTGCCCGCGGCTTCGCTCGCGTTAAGAAGTATTATTATTTACAAACTTTCATCCCCTATTTTAAGCCCTTGGGGGTGGAGTTGATCAAAATCCTTTCTTAGCGGATGCCTACGTCATAACATCTACCTGCATGCCAAATTTCAGCCCGATCCGTCCAGTGGTTTGGGCTGTGCGTTGATAGATCACCATGTCAGTCAGTCACCTTTGAGTTTTATATATTTAGATTGTAATTTTTATACTTACCGTTTGAGGATCCTGAGACAAAATATCTTGTGTTGCATGTTTGTAATAAATGTTACCCAAAGTAATCCTCCACAAAATTTGCTCGAAAACAAAACTTTTGTTTCTTCTAACAACCCCAGTTATTATGTGAAGATGACCAGTGAATCCTTCGTCTCGTTTGATGGAGCTGCAATTTGCCTTGAAGTTTTAATGTGACCCCGCACAGCGTTGCATCTGTTACTAACAATTTAATAACGAATATCGTACAGTTCTTTACGATGCGCCAAATGTATCACTAATTAACACTAATTGAGATGGAAAGCTAACGTTTATCTATGCCTTTAATATTTATCTTTGATTATAAGCCCAAGAGCCAACGATAGCCAGATTTTGTCTTCTTATTATAGAAGCTGAAAGTTTTTCTGTATATGACCTCTATAATAGAGGCCAGAACAACCAGCAATTATGAAATTTCAGTTGCGGCTTCTTTATCGAAGGTTAGGTAGGATAGAGGATCCGGACAAATTTTAGTCCCGAAAATTTCAGGATTGTACTTTAAGAAATCCCGACATTTTCGGGACTGATAAATATTTTGAAATTGATAAAAATGTGCGTGAAACAAAACGCACTTACTTTTCTAGACGTTATGTCGGTCATCTTCTTAATACACTTAATTTCATTTGTTTTTGCTAATGACCGGTATCGTTCGTGAGACATCGACATTTGGACGACGTTCGTAACGATTTGATTAAATAGCGGCCTGACCGCGCTGTTATTTACATACATTTGCTTTTGATTTTGCGGTGTCTGGCGGAGGCTTATAAATCCAGCGAAATGGTACCAGCCGATATTCCAGAACAAAATAGAGAAATAAATTTACGTGTCTTTCCAGCGTCTATTTATACATTTTCCTTTCAATAGTGTAATTCTGTCCGGCGGAAATGCACTTTGTCATTATGCTCTCTTAGAAATTTCTGAGAAACTTACGGATGCGTTGTTAGCTCCCACGCTCAACTTACCGCTATTACCGTGCAACTTAAATGTAATTGGAATGTTTCCGATGAAATGTCTGCCTAAGACTTCGATCTTGGAATGGCTGTATTGAACTGATTATTTTAAGAGTGATTTAAATGAAGAGTTATTATTAACATGGAATTTAAGATTTTAAAGATTTTTATTTTTTTATTTAAATTAAAATTTACGTTGTATTTAGTAAGATTATGTGACTCTATATTGTTGTAATGTAAGTATGGGAAACTGTTCACTAATTGTTATCAATAAAGCCTAAAGGCTGTTTTTAAGTTACATCTGATTTCCTGGACTTGGTGCCAGTCAACGAGGATTATGATTTATAATTAAATTATGTGTTATACCGCGGTGAAATTGTGATATTTTCCCCTATTAAAAGTAGCCTATGTGTTAATCCAGGATTCCAGGGTATTGACATGCAGACTCCATACCACTTTTTTAATCGCCCCATAAGGTTAGCGGGCCCCTAGACTAGACGATCAATTTTATTGTGCAATAGCACGTATCGTGCGACATTATTATTGTCCGTCTAGGGTTGATATTGAACGTACCCGCCTTTGAATCTCATTGTCAAATAAACTGTTCAATAATATTGCACAATAAAATTGATTGATTGTTGGGGATAGCGGCCCGCGACTCTAGGGACCCACTTAGATGCGAAGAAGTAGACATACGTCAAACTCACAAACTTTCGGCTTTATAACAATATTAGTTTTAGATTTCGACGATGAACGGACTTTTGTGCATTTACGTGTGAGCACGAGTCCAGTCAGATCAGCCTGCGAGCAGTCCGACCTAATCGATCCTCCCCGTGCATTCTCCATGCATTCTTTATTAAGGATGGCTACTGGGTCTGATTTTTTTTACACTTACAACCTTACATACTGCCGCACTCAGAGTGGTACATTAACTACTTAAATGTAATTAATTTAAAAATTTTACTTAAGCCTCACACATTATCTGTCAAACTCTTCATTAAATTGAAGGTTAATCATAATTAAATGTCTCTGAGTACGACACGATATATTATTTTAATGGTTATTAAACTTCAATTTAATGAAGAGTTCGACATCTAGCTTATTCGCCAAAAAGTTTATTCAATGACAGTTAACTTATTAACATTTGTCTATGTATGCGTCACGTTGGTTTATTTATTACCTTCTCACTGAGGAGTTCTCGTTGGGATTGACCTCTTCGTTAAATATCCATCCGAATTGTTCTATAACGTATTTCATTTCAGTAAGCTCCAGGTAGTTTAATACTGATTGAGTTTCAGACATACGGATGATATCGTTTTCCCATGTAGATAAAATGTTCTAAAAATATTGTAATTTTTATAGCAAGAGTCGTATAAAACATCCCTACTCTCTCAAACTTTTAATTGTTGTGTATCTTAATTTTACACGTACCCCCTTACTAATGAAAATACGAACACTTGCACTGGCGTAATTATAATATTCAAAATGTTTTTCTCGTTTTTTCTAACGCGTTAAACATAGACTGTGTAATTATTTTAACGCTGATAGCCTGATATTATTATAATATGCTGTTTGAATCTTATTAGTAAGGGAGCATAATATTATATTGTATTCTACTATTTATATACTTCTAGATCTAAATGAACAGCTAGCCAAGCACACAATTATAAATTAGAAGCGTCAATTTCTGTTTGAGTAACATAAACAGTTACACCCGCATACAAATATGCAACACGTGGCGATTTTAGTTCAAATACTTGATTTATGTACACACTATGTAAACCCATGTTTACCCTCCCCATGGAGAGAATCAAATGTAAATATCTTGATGCTTGTGTATTTGTATCGATGTTAAATAAAAACAGAGGCCGCGGTTTCGATCTGAGCGATTGTAAATATCGAATGCACTGCTCGTCTTGTATTGGAGATTATTGTATTACTGTATGTAAGCAGCGCGTTGTTTGATGACCAACATTATGGCGGAAAATATTTTATCATTTCATACTAAATGTTTCGGCGTATATTTTTGATTAAAATCGCGTTGGTTATTGATTTCTGGAAATGCGTTTATGTTGTGAAATATTTTGGCAATTGATTCAGATTTCTCGAAATACTTTGTAATAAAATGTAATAAAATTGTTTATTTTTTCAATTTATTATGAAATATAAATTTTTCAACGTTTTTATGGATATTGAAGCTTCCGTATTGAGTGGTTCCCAGAAGCAAAATTAATACGGTTGGTTTATTTCAATATTACTCGCATTCAAGACAAATTGGATAAAAGTCGAAATCTGTGTCGAATTGGAGAATTTTCAACGCAAAATAAAAGATGAACAAACAATTAATATAGCCTCTTCACAACAGCTATGAGCTACAAGTCATAAGTAAGGGAAATAAGTACAAAATAACATGTACGGACAAAATGACATAGTGCCCTTATTTCAAAATTGGGGGATTTTAGATACGTTTCCCCGGTTAAGTTGTATCACGTGACGGCAGTCATATTAAAACAATCCTGCCAGACTTTGAGCGCCATTCTCACAGTTGTGCCGCAGAAAGTACATCAAACGTGTTTCTTGCCTTCAAAAGTTTATTTATGAGATGGTTTTCTCCTGTTTACTGGCGAATTATTTGCTGTCATTTGTTATTATTTGTATTAAAATCGATGAACTATGCTACTAGCTAGTGATTTCTATGAACTTTATTGCAATAATTAGATTATTTGATGGAATTTTGATATTTATTTATTTTTGGTTACATTTGGACAAAATAACATACACATAAAATGGACAAAATAATATACCATGTACAGTGTTTCTGATAGTTAACATTTTTTGTGGGGATATGCCGCGAAACTACGAAAGAAAAACAAATCGGCAGTCTTGGAGCCAAGAATCCATGAGTATGACCATAGTATGGCAATTGAAGCATGGAAGGAAAAAAATGGGGTGGGAATTGGTAGCAAAAACATTTGGTTTCTCAGGCGACGCTTAGAAGACATGCACTTAATATGAACATTGAACAAAACCTTGAATTCTAACTCTAAAGGACTAGGAAGAATCTCAAACGATTTAATTATTGTGAACTTTGTTCTTAAAAATGTGTATGTCATTTTGTCCATACTATATGGACAAAATGGTTTTTGTGACAAGTCATATTTTTTCTTTTTGTATGTTTTATTATAGTTCCTACTAAATTAAATGACTGTATTACTGATAGCCAATGAAATTAAGATAACTTTAAAAGTTTGAGACTAATTATAATGTCATTAAATAAAAAATGTGATTGAAAAACAAAACACCCTGTCATTTTGTCCGTATTTCCCCTACATAATATTGTAATAGCTAATACATAGCTTTATACGTTTTTTAGTAGACTTACCGCCGTACTCAGAGATATTTAATTATGATTAGCCATCAATTTAATGAAGAGTATGACAGTTAATGTATGGGGCTTATGTAATTAATGATCCACTCTGAGTGCAGCAGTTAGACCATAGAGCATTGTTTGAGTTTTGATCTAGTTTGATTTCCATGACAGGGTCAAGTAATGCAACTTTCTATAATAACGCGTAAATAAGGTACTTTACGGGAACCATATATTTTCCCATAAAATGTAGTCCACATGTGAAAATGTGCGTGTTCTCTTTTTATGAAATAAGGGGGCAAACGAGCAAACGGGTCACCTGATGGTAGGCAACTTCCGCCGCGGGCCGCCCATGGACACCCGCAGCATCAGAAGAGCTGCAGGTGCATTTCCGGCCTTTTAAGAGGGAATAGGGCAATAGGGGAGGGTAGGGATGGGAAGGGAAGGGAATAGGGGAGGGTAGGGAAGGGAATAGGGTAGGGGATTGGGCCACCGGTAAACTCACTCACTCGGCGAAACACAGCGCAAGCGCTGTTTCACGCCGGTTTTCTGTGAGAAAGTGTTATTTCCCCGGTCGAGCCGGCCCTTCGTGCCGAAACATGGCTCTCCCACGTATGTTCTTGTCTATATTTGAGCCAAATTGCATAAAAATCGGTCTAGTAGTGTGAGAGTGCGTTAAAAAATAATTTTCCCCATTATCCTCGGATTTTTCGCTCCTATTGGTCGCATCCTAATTTTATTTAGCCTACAGCCTTCCTCGACTATCCTAAACCAAAATAATTATTCAACTCGAGTAGTTCCTGATATAATCTAGCGTTCAAACAAACAAACAAATAAAAATAATCTCTTCAGCTTTATAATATAAGTAGGTATGGATTACTGTGGTCAATATCATACAAACCCCAAGTTCTGTCAATTCTTTTAAATGCAGAGGTTTCGGGTTAGCCTCTGTTTCAACTATCGGTATATTGTTCTTCATCATTTCATCTTCTAAGTACAATGGAATTCGTTCCATTTCCGCGCATCGGCACACTTCAGTAGTATAGTTTCTAGCACCAGGTTTTATATTAGGAGTCATCTGGGAAGAATAAGATAATAATATGATTATATTGGAATAGATGTTACTTAGTGAGATTAAGGGCATACATCATAGCGCAGTCAACAGCGCGCGTGAGGCATGCCCGCGACGCATGCGCCCTGACCGTATCCAAAACTTTCGTCATGTCCTTTTTTCTGGAATTTCTTATGAGTTAAGACCAAATAAGGCGCACATATTCCACCCAGTAAAATGTTCTCGTCGCACACGTTATAATTACCTAATAGCTTTGTCCACACTGTGCGCTTTCGTCTTCAATTTTCGTTATCTTCTTTCATTCAATTTTCGTTTTGGCGCATTCAATAATTGAATGCGTCAAAGAACGCAACGCCAACTGTCATTTTTAATAACAAAGCGAAAGTTTTGGACGGTCAGAGGGCATGCGTCGCGGGCATGCCTCACATTCACTGTTGACTGCGCTATAACGCTATAATGCTCTTGACGAACAGAAAAAGGCACAGTGTGGACAAAGCTAATGAGATACTTGATAGGAGGTTAGCCGCAAGATGATGCGTTTTTGGGGGCGTTCACTGGATCGAAAAATAGGCAGCCGGTCTATTTCGATCCAGTGCTGGATACTGGATGCTGGAGTGGATTGAAACATTGATACAGTGCTGATCCAGCGACGGAATCCAGTGATGCTGGCGCCAGCTACTGTATCAATGTAATAATGTACTGTATCAATGTCAGCCTTTATTCTGCGGGGCACTTGCATATATTTCTGTAACAAAAACTGTCCTACAGTGTCTCTGGTTTGAGTGTCTCTGTGACAAATTTTATTTAAACCGGCAAAGGTCGAGAGTAAAAAGGCTTTCGACAGACAGGCAAGCTTTCACATTTACAAGAGCAGTATGGATTCAACTTACAGGTTGCAGGTTGTAACTAATTGCAGGTCATGATGAATGCGATAGTGTGTCCAATCCGCTGAACCGTTTTTGCTGAAATTTAGTATATAGGTATGGAGATACATTTATTCCCGGGAAAGGACATAACGGATACTTTATACCGGAAAATGTACGGTTTCTGCGCGAGTTGCGGGCGTCATCAGTCAATTTATAATTGCGCGCTGTGGTGTTTGTGCCTACGATTGTATGGCATATTGTGTATAACCACACATTATTCAAATCATGTTATCATGATTAATGTTATCATTATAATGTACTGATACATAATAATATTTTTGCAGGAATTATTTTTGCTAGAAAGTCTTCAAACGTCGGAAATCTATTTACTACAGACTTAATAAAGCAGTGCGTGGGCTGGATACCCTACAAGCTTCTGCTACGTAGAACGTACGTACTGCCGGCTTATTGTATAGTTAGAATTTAATCTCCTTTACGAAGTATCTGAGGACTGAGATTGTTATCGAGACTAGAATTCTCGGTAATGGACGCAAGTTACAAAGGTGCATTGATCCCATTGCTTTAAGGAACTCCTTAGTAATAAGCTTATTTGCAACCTCCTCCACCTTTAAATCAAGGACCATATTGTAATATATTCAAGGAACGATACGAACTTATATACAACAAATGACCTTTTAAACGACAAACGAACGAATTTATTTGTTTTGGTTTAATAATCAAAAGTAATAAATTCCTTTCGGACATTTAATAACTACAAATCCAGGTTGTTCCGGTTGTTGTGTGTGTTGATCCATTTGGTATTTAAAACCAAACAAACGTTTTTACTATCATGAGAATAACGGTTTAGTAAGAAAGTAACTAGATCGAACAAGGAATGCAGCTACATTAAAATTGGTAGTAGAAGTGGCTTCTGGTGTCTCAGAATGCAGACTGTTATGATCACTACGTAGTATAAAACAAGGTCGCTTTTTAGGGTTCCGTAGTCAACAAGGAACCCTTATAGTTTCGGTCTGTCCGTCCGTCTGTGCGTCTCTCTGTCTGTCCGCAGTTTTGCTCAGAGACTATATGACCTACAAAGCTGTAATTTGGCATGAATGCACATATTAATGATGCCGACAAAATTTGAAACCTTAACAAAATATATTTTTTTTATGGTACCTTCCCTACACATCAAGCGGGGATGAATTTTTTTTTTTCGCGTCCACCCCATTGTGTCGGATGTCGTTGGATAGTTTTTTTAAATATTATGAGTATTCATAGATCATTTTCCGATTTAGGGACCCGTTTTAAAATATTACGTTTTAAAGTGGAAAAAATAGAGTCATGTCTCCCCCTCTTCTACCAGCTAAATGGTAGCTTCTCGAAATGTGAAAATGTTCACGGGAGTAGGAAATATGCTTAATTTTAAAAGGAAAATTATCACGGCTGTGAAGACTTCATAAGTTTTTGAGTAATAGTTGATCAACTAAAAAAATGTATTCGGCGAAGTATAAAGGAACTTTTCGTTCATATTCCTTTGAAAGTAACTGAGATGATATTGTTAGTAGTGTAAAACACGTTATAAATGTACATTCATTGACCATACAAAAAATTTAAAAAAAAGCTAGCGGTACTACGGAACCCTATATTGCGCGTGGCCCTACACGCACTTGGCCGGTTTTTTCCCTCATGTCCCACTGTTTCCTTTAATCTATAAAACTACGCAACGGATTTTGATGTCTGATTCTTTAATAGATATAGAGATTTAAGGTTAATAAGTAGGTATAATAACATTTATTAAATAGTGGAGAAATACTGTTATTTTTGGGGTTCCTAATGTAATGTAAATAATTTCATTTTTTTCCGCTTGCAATGCAAACGCAGGCTCCCTACGAGACTTATCAAAATAATGTACTAAGTACCTATAGTTGTACACTATGAAAAGGTCTACAGAAAACTTTGCGATGGTATTATATGTCTATACTCTATCCTTATGGATTTCCCACATTTCCTAATTAGTTTTCCGTATGAGATTCCGTATTCGTTTTTCGTATGCGATTTCCAAATTCGTTTTCCGTATTCAGAAATCAGAATGCGTAGAATGAGTAGAAAATACATACTGCCACACTTGTTCGTTTTTTTTCGTACGGAACGAATCCTGCACGTACGTTTCATATGCAAGCCGGTGCGTTCGCACTTGAAAACCTAACGATTGCGCTAGTCTCATGGAATTCGAAAACGAATACGGAAAACATCCTTTTTTAGGGTTCCGTACCCAAAGGGTAAAAACGGGACCCTATTCATGAGACTTCGATGTCTGCCCGTCTGTCTGTCCGTCTGTCTGTCTGTCTCCAGGCTGTATCTCAAGAACCGCTATAGCTAGAGTTCTAAAATTTTCACAGATTGTGTATTTCCGGTGCCGCTATAACAACAAATGCTAAAATAAAAATCCCGCCAAAACATGAAATGTAAAAGGAGCCAAGCAAAATATTGCATAGCTATTCAATACTTCTGTCGTAAGCTTGGCAATGAGCACTAGAGAAATAATCAGCCACTAATTGGATATAATGGGTACCATCAGCCACATGCGTCGTTACATATTAAAACCAAATTAAAACACTTTAGGGGCGTTCCACGCCAAGCGGACAGGAAAAAATAGTCGATGTCTCCGATTTTGATAATATTTGGATATGTTATACCTACACGTGTTATTAATACGTGTGCCAAATATTTTTGTTATATAATGGCTAGATTAAAAATGATGGGACTTTGAAACATGACTTTTCTATTCGACACTCCGTGCTTCAAAGTCGATTATAGATTTAAAAAATATATATTAGAATAATTAAACCACTGAATTTGTTACTTCATTTAATGAGCTCTTTAAATTTTTGTAAATAGCTAATATTCTATAGAACATTCCTGCACAACTTCTATAATGGGCCGGGAAGTGGATTAGGAGCTAGACTGAAAATACTTCCGAAGGGTGGCGTCCAGCGCCATACTGTACTATAGGCAGAAATCGCTAAGTAGTGGAAATTGCCAAAATACTTCGATTTTGATGTGGAGAAATGAACCCTTAGATAAGTTTTTTTAAAGAGTAACATAATTAAAAAAAAAAAAAATATTTTTTTCACGAATTTTTTTTTCTTGTAAGTAAACATTCTATGTCTATTTCTCTTTCAAAAATCTATTAAATGTTACTCTTCACTATATCGAAATTGATGTTATTTGGCAATTTCCACTATGTATCGATCTCTGCCCATAGTATTGTATGGCGCTGGACGCCACCCTTCGGAAGTATTTTCAGTCTAGCTCCTAATCCACTTCCCGGCCCATTATAGACGTTGTGCAGGAATGTTCTATAGAATATTAGCTATTTACACAAAAAATATAAGAAAAATGAAAAGGGTCCCTCTTTGAGAAAATCAAGAAAAAAAAATTAATTTACATTTTTTCCAAAGAAAAAAACATTTTTTTTTATTTTCAAAAATACACTTAAAGAGCTCGTTAAATGAAGTAACAAGTTCAGTGGTTTAATTATTTTAATGTATATATATTTTAATCTATAATCGGCTTTGAAGCACCGAGTGCCGAATAGAAAAGTCATGTTTCAAAGTCCCATCATTTTTAATCCAGCCATTATATAACAAAAATATTTGGCACACGTATTAATAACACGTGTAGGTATAACATATCCAAATATTATCAAAATCGGAGAGATCGACTATTTTTTCCTGTCCGCTTGGCGTGGAACGCCCCTTTACGCTTGCCGTCTGTGTATGAATTCCTCCCAATATGCAGTTTTATATTTGTTTCTATTGTGCTTTGACTTTGAAACATGACTTTTCTATTCGACACTCCGTGCTTCAAAGTCGATTATAGATTTAAAAAATATACAGGGTGTAACAAAAACAAGTGATAATACTTTAGGGTGTGTACGTATTCCTTGTAGAAAGTTCACTGTGAAAGTAGCAGCGCTGAAAGACCAAATTTTTTTTTCACTTTTGTATGGGCAAGGGCCCGAGCGTCACGAGTTTCCCCATACAAAAGTGAAAAAAATTTTTGGTCTTTCAGCGCTGCTACTTTCACAGTGAACTCTCTACAGGGAACACGTACACATCCTAAAGTATTATCACTACTTTTTGTTACACCCTGTATATTAGAATAATTAAACCACTGAATTTGTTACTTCATTTAATGAGCTCTTTAAATTTTTGTAAATAGCTAATATTCTATAGAACATTCCTGCACAACTTCTATAATGGGCCGGGAAGTGGATTAGGAGCTAGACTGAAAATACTTCCGAAGGGTGGCGTCCAGCGCCATACTGTACTATAGGCAGAAATCGCTAAGTAGTGGAAATTGCCAAAATAATTCGATTTTGATGTGGAGAAATGAACCCTTAGATAAGTTTTTTTAAAGAGTAACATAATTTAAAAAAAAAAAAATATTTTTTTCACGAATTTTTTTTTCTTGTAAGTAAACATTCTATGTCTATTTCTCTTTCAAAAATCTATTAAATGTTACTCTTCACTATATCGAAATTGATGTTATTTGGCAATTTCCACTATGTATCGATCTCTGCCCATAGTATTGATATATATATTAATATAGTGTAGGTATAACATATCCAAATATTATCAAAATCGGAGAGATCGACTATTTTTTCCTGTCCGCTTGGCGTGGAACGCCCCTTTACGCTTGCCGTCTGTGTATGAATTCCTCCCAATATGCAGTTTTATATTTGTTTCTATTGTGCTCATTGCCAAGCCACTATAATAATTATAAAATAAAGAAATCTATTGATACATTTACTGAATTTTGATTTAAATTACAAAATAAGTTGAAGGCTTGGCTTGAATGTGATCTGAAAACTTTTTACGAGAGAAGTATTGAATAGCTATGCAATATTTTGCTTGGCTCCTTTTACATTTCATGTTTTGGCGGGATTTCATTTCTTTTTTGAAGGTTTTTTCTTTTCTTTTCAGGTCACGTTATAACTTTTCTGTACTTAGCTTAGCACCCATTCCCTATCTCCTTTAATATATTTTTTCTTTGAGGCTTCGTTGGTTCTATAGGTGGACAACGTAACGTAAATACTTCTGAGTTCCGAGTCGACTATTATGTTCATAATAATATATAATTGACTCTTAAGCTAACACTTGAAGGTGGTCATTTTAAGCATTACCGTTGAATACATAGCAGCATTGTTGTAAGCGTCTCGACGTTCTTCGCAAGAAAGGAGCACACCTTATATCATGCGATAACTTCAAACTCCCATATTATATCGAGCAAGTAAGGAGCGTATAATATCTCAGTACTGATTAGTGATTACATTTATTATATTTAAATCGAATTTAATTATTGTTTCATTATTAACGTTGTTAATATTATTTTTTATTTAATTAATACCATTTCATTAAGTTCATAACTAACTTAAAGCCTTTTGTAAGTCAAACAAATATGCAGTCGAAACTCATACTGTTCTTTCAAAGTTACAAACA
Source organism: Lysandra bellargus (assembly GCA_905333045.1). Taxonomy (NCBI): domain Eukaryota; kingdom Metazoa; phylum Arthropoda; class Insecta; order Lepidoptera; family Lycaenidae; genus Lysandra; species Lysandra bellargus. The sequence continues at coordinate 10,130,482 of HG995319.1, read as the reverse complement.
TAAAAATCTTTTATTTTATTGAATACTTAAATTATTATTATATTATTACTAGCTGTCCCGGCAAACGTTTCTTTGCCATATTATAAAGTACATATCGCCCGTATTATTTTATTGAAGTGACTAAATAAGTATGTCACCATGGCAAAGTCCATCGCTATCTCGTGACCCGCGTCGCGCAAACAATGGTCATCGTCAGTCTCGAGTTGTAATAATTTACTATTATTTATTCAACAAATGCACTTATCAACATAATAAGTACTCAGTAGCCGATTCTCAGACCCACTGAATATGCGTATAAAATTTGGTTAAAATCAGTAAAGCCGTTTCGGAGGAGTACGTGGACAAACATTGTGAGACGAGAATTTTATATATAAGATTTTTCATTTTTAGTTTTTAGGTTTCCCTGTCCAAAGGATGAAAACGGGGCCCTATCCATACTAATTCCATACTTTCATACTTTACTTACTAATATTATAAATGCGAAAGTGTGTCTGTCTGTCTGTCTGTCTGTTACCTCTTCACGCTCAAACCGCTGAACCGATTTTGTTGAAATTTGGCATAGAGATACTTTGAGTCCCGAGAAAGGACATAGGATACTTTTTATCCCGCGCGATAAGTGAATTTTGGCGCAACGGAGTTGCGGGCGTCATCTAGTTATTAATAAGTCTTCGCTGTCTGTCCGTCGTAAATCCGTAAGTCACTAGGATAGAACCGCAATAGCTAGATCGTTGCGATTTTCACAAATTATGTATTTCTGGTGTCGTTATAAAAGCTAATAGTCTAATCAAAATAAAATAAATTATTAAAGGGGTTAATCATACAACAAACACGGTTTTTTTCTCTATTTTTGCTCTATGTCCATAATGGTAAGACTAAGGTTTTTGAAAATTTCAGGAAATGCTCAATTTTATGTTACCTTTAATAATTAATAATAAAAATTAAATAAACGTATTATTAAAGGGGGGCTCCCATACAAATTTACGGTACGGAACCCTATGTACGCCAGTCAGACTCGCACTTGGCCGGTTTCATAATTTTTCCTTTCATTGTGAATAAAGACCTATCCGGGTACCAAATTTCAAGGTTCTAAGTCTGCTAGAAGTACCATAGAATTTTAATGATCTGTCAGTCAGTGACAAAATGTAGTAACTTTGACCATCCGTAACTACTAAACTATTTATTAAAATTTCATGTAATTTGGAGGTTAAGCTAGTTTTAATACTTGCTCCTAGTGACCGAAATTTTAAATCCCTAGCTTTGTTAACATCGAAGATAAAGGGGGTGTGAAATAGCCGCGAACCGCTTCGAGAAAAGTATGGTACGGCCGTGCCTTTGCTAAAACGCTTGGCTGGGGCACTGCCGTGCCCCCAGATAAAATTAATATTTAAGGGGGGCTCCCATACAACAAACGTGATTTTTTTGGCCTTTTTTGCTCGTAATCAATAATGATAACAGGCAGGCACTTGAAACTTTCACGAAGGCCTTAAATATAATTGTACTTTAATAATTAATAATAATATTTAAATAAAATAAAAAATTAATCCCATACAAAAAACAACAACACAATTTTTGGCCTATTTTCTACAACGGTACGGAACCCTTCGTGCGCGAGTCCGACTCGCACTTGGCCGTTTTTTTTTTATAATATAACATCAAAGGAATACATACGTTTGCGGCCAGCCTCATGTGACTGTCCTTAACAATTAATCGCCAGGACTTGGATAAGTCCTTGGAAGCCCAGAACTTGGTACATATTACTTACATCTAAGAGCTGTATGCATCCCATCTCTCCAAGCTGCGTCATCACCTCAAAAGCGCTGCCATGCTGAATGTATATCTCACAGAAGGACATAAGATCGCTCCGTAGCATGCTCCCCATTTCGAACAATGTTTGATTAATGTTTTTTGCTGTCAAGTAGTCTTCTTCTATTTATAGAAGTTACTTTTTTTATGTACGTTCGGTTTTAACTATTCTGGTCATCAGATATAAATAATTATTGTAGTTTTATTTTCCAAACTAACTAAATTGAGAAAAACTGGGTGGAATTAACAATAATAATGTGTATCAGTTTTGTGAAGGTTTCAAAATATGAACACTGGGTTAGATTAAGATAAGTGTCAATTCAGTACAAATTTAGAAATGCATCTATGCGTCGCGTTGACGTCTGAATTGACCCTAAAGCTGGTTTCAGACTACGCTATAATATAATAGCATACTTAGTAGGTATAATAAGCTCATAGCCCAAAAATATCGCGCACCATACATTGTTATGGACACGTTCACACTTTACTGTACCTACTATAATATATTATTGGCTTGCTATACGCTATGTATGGTGCGCGATGTTCTTGTGCTATGAGCTTTAGACTATATTATATGCTATAATTATACTATAGCGTAGTCTGAAACCAGCTTTAGTCGTTAAAAATATCTTACAAAACAAGGCATGTCTACGAGAGATATTAAGATTTTATAACTTGAGAGTCCACCAAGTGAATTTTCCGGCCCCCGGGGAGTCAACATACGTTCTGAATAATTTACGGTTGTCCAACTAACTTTTGGGGTGCATTGATAAAGGGATACCACACCCGTATTTTGAGAATCTAATTTATACCCCTGTTATAGCAAAAAGTGGATAATCAAAGCCAGTCAGATATGAATGTATATTTTAAAATCGTTGCTTAACAAACTACTTATCAATTTTATTTTTCTTAGGGCCTGTTTCACCACTTTCTGTTAAAGTGCCGAATAGGCTATTCACAACTACTTTATCTGTGGGAGAGCTATGCTTCGGCACGAATGGGCCGGCTTGACCGGAGAAATACCAAGCTCTCACAGAAAACCGGCGTGAAACAGCGCTTGCGCTATGTTTCGCCGAGTGAGTGAGTTTACCGGAGGCCCAATCCCCTACCCTATTCTCTTCCCTACCCTCCTCTATTCCCTTCTCTTCCCATCCCTACCCTCCCCTATAACTACCCTATTTCCTCTTAAAAGGCCGGCAACGCACCTGCAGCTCTTCTGATGCTGTGAGTGTCCATGGGCGACGGAAGTTGCTTTCCATCAGGTGACCCGTTTGCTCGCTTGCCCCCTTATTTCATAAAATAAAATAAAACTTTTTTGACAGATTCTCCATACTTGATCTGTCTAGTTAAGTGGTGGATATCCTATTCGGCACTTATCAGGAAGTAGTGAAACAGGCCCTTAACATTATTTTATAGGAACTCTTGCAGATCTGTGTTGTCGTATGCCATAGGCGTGAAGAGTTTGTTTAATCATTAACAAACTTAAGTTTATAATTTTAATAATTTACTTTCTTATTGATTTGAAAATCAATGGTGGTCAGGCTGGAATGACAGAAAATATTGTACAGCATCAATTAACCACAGTAATAAAAGAGACGTCCAAGTTTGTCTTGCTGTTTGATTGATTTTGATTAGTATGAAAATACTTTGAATATTTACTGGGGCAAAATGTACGTCTCTAATAAACTTCGCCTCAAACACCTCCGTGGTCCAGTGGTTAAGAACGTGGCTCTTGACTCGGAGGTCGTGGGCTGGATTCCCGCGTTGCAAGCATGTTACTTCCTAGTTTGGTTAGGACAATGCAGGCTGATCACCTGATTTTCTAACAAGTAAGATGATCCATGCGTCGGATGAGCATGTAAAAAGTCGGTCCTGCGCATGATCTCGCCAGTCGTGTCGGTCGTCCGTCCCGTAATGGGTTATGAGAGTAAAGGAATAGAGAGTGCTCTTGTGTACTGCGCACACACTTGGGCACTATAAAGTATAAAATCACTCCTGCGTAACCGGCCTGGCTTAAATGAAACCGGCCACCGTCACCGAAACCGGTGAGGGAGATATTATTACATATTCCAATAAACCGGTTCGAATGAAGTTACAGGCAACATCTTGTTCATAATAAAATAAAACATATTAGAATTCGCCCGTCGGCTACACAAGTTTCCAATGAAACTCCTAACTTCTGCTAATAGTTGATAATATTAATATCTCAAGTTTTCAAATATTTGAAGTTTAGGTATTCGTTTTATAAAAATATTGAAATTGATAATATTTTGTTTGAACTACCTTCAAAGGTCTCCTTTGACTATGATAGGATAGATAGCTAGGGTTCCGACTTCCGTAGTACCGCTAATTTTTGATTGGTCAATGACAGGACATTTATAACGTGTTTTACACTACTAACAACATCATCTCAGTTATCAAAGGAATTTGAACGAAAAGTTCCTTTTAATACTTCGCCAAATACATTTTTTTTAGTTCATCTATCTTTTTAGTTCACTATCACTCAATAACTTATGAAGTCTTCTTAGCCGTGATAGTTTTCTTTTTAAATTCAGCAAATTTCCTACTCTCGTGAATTTTTTCACATATTCTAGAAGCAACCGTTCAGCTGGTAGAAGGGGGAGACACTGGACTCTAACGATTTTTTCCACTTTAAAACTTCATATTTCACAAATGGATCCCTTAATCGGAAAATGATCTATGGATACTATTTAAAAAAAACTATCCAACGGTCGCGGTGGGGTGGCCGCGAAATTCATCCCCGCTTGATGTCTAGGAGAAGTCGCATATTTTTTTTTAAGATTTTATATACAGATCAACTACGATAACTTGGCGCGCCCCTCCAAATGACTGTTTCAATGTGTGTAGTCACATCCTTATGAAAGAGTTTTTATGTAGTAAGTATTCAACCAATCACAGTACACGTAATATTATGTCACTTATTACCAAGATTTGTTGATCAACTAATCATAACTAGCCGACCGCGCAAGACAACGCACATCAAACGTTTTGACAACGCACTTCAAACGTTTTGAATTTTGGAGGGGCGCGCCAAGTTATCGTAGTTGATCTCTACTTAGCATTTTGTTGGCACCATAATAATATTAATGGTGCCAACAAAATGGTATATAAAATCTTAAAATCAATGCACATAATATTATGTGCATTCATGCCGAATTACAGCTTTTTAGGTTCTATAGTCTCTGAGCAAAATCGCGGACAGACAGAAGAACGGACAGACCGAAACTTTTAAGGGTCCTTGTTGACTACGGAACCCTAAAAATCAATATAAAAGTAAAAGTTTACTTTATACAATGTATTTATAGGTAGGTATTAGTTACATTGTTAGGTTCTAATTGTAAATTGTAATACGCTGTTGGTATTCAATAAAGAAAGATAATAAATAATTTATTAATATTTTTACAAATAATAAGAATTCTAACTCACAAGGAATTTGAGACATCAGTCTTAGCTTGGGCGGCACTGTATGTACATATTATAACGGAATCTTTTAGCACGATTTTTAACTATCTCCAGTAAACTAATTGATTCAAAACTTTGCATACGTACGTATAGCCAGTGACAATGCAATAAGTAATTTGTTATTTTTTTAAAGCGAATTTTTTAGTTTTTTAGGGTTCCGTAGTCAACAAGGAACCCTTATAGTTTTGGTCTGTCCGTCCGTCTGTCTGTTCGTCTGTCTGTCCGTCTGTCTGTCTGTCCGTCTGTCTGTCTGTCCGCGGTTTTGCTTAGAGACTATAGGACCTACAATGCTGTACCTAATTTGGCATGAATGCACATATTAATGATGCCGACAAAATGGTACATGAAACCTTTTATGGTATCTTCCATACACATCAAGCGGGGATGAACATTTTTTTTCGCGTCCACCCCATCGTGTGGAGAGGTTTTTTAAATGTATTATGAGCATTCATAGATCATTTTCCGATTTAGGGATCCGTATGTGAAATATTAAGTTTTAAAGTGGAAAAAAATCGTTAGAGTCCAGGGTCCCCCCCCCCCCCCCTTCTACCAGCAAACGGTTGCTTCTGGAAATGTGAAAAAAATCACGGGAGTAGGAAATATGCTGAATTTAAAAGGAAAACTATCACGGCTATGAAGACTTCATAAGTTATTGAGTAATAGTTGATCAACAAAAAAAATATATATTCGGCGAAGTATAAAGGAACTTTTCGTTCAAATTCCTTTGAAAGTAACTGAGATGATGTTGTTAGTAGTGTAAAACACGTTATAAATGTACATTCATTGACCAGACAAAAATTAAAAAAAAACTAGCGGTATTACGGAACCCTATATTGCGCGTGGCCTGACGACAAGCATTTGGCCGGTTTTTTTAAACTATTAATTATTATTATTAAATCTTTATTTAGAAAAAATTTAGGAGTTTTCGTCCTTACTAACTAACGCCTGCATCGATTGTTTGTCTACATTAGTAAGTGCGCTCCTGTTAACCCTTGGTTTCATATTTTGTTAGAGCTTTCAATTCTACAGTTTTATTTAAATGTGTGCTAATTAGTTGAATATTGTTAGTCATTTGTTATAATATACTATTAATTCATTGTAAAATGTAGGTAAAATTGTTTTAGTAAAATTCTTTTGAATTGACTATTGTTTTTGGGGTGAAAACTAAACTCTCTGTTAATTATAAATATAGGTACATACAAAAATTTAAAGATATTTAACTACCAACATACAAAGATTGGTAATTAGTGCATCAATAATATGTCACAATATTGATGCACTGTTGCACAATACAGAGTTGTGTCTCTGTAATATTTACTATTGTTAGGTACATTCTGATTAAAATATGCTCACAGAGTTATGCCTCTGTAATATTATCTAACATGATAGTATTGTTATTTTCTGATTAAAATGTGCTTTCGATTCAGCAATAAGCCATCAGTGATTACAGTATAGAATGCATAAAGACGACTTATCTCAAAGGGTCATAGTTTATTCCTATATTGTTTGTCATATTTTATTAATGGCTCGAACAGAGTCGGCGTAAGGCGTCGTGGGCCACCGCCCACGGGCGGACCTCACGGTCCAAGGGGCCTCGCACCCACTGGACCACATGCATTTCATTTTAGGATTTACGAGTTTTGACACCCAAATATTTATAAATAAAAATTTAAGTAAGTAGGTATCAAAAAATGATTTCTACAAAATCCTTCCTCTTGCGTCATCTATCAGGAGGCCTCGCAAAATATATCTTGCCCACATTAAATTTCGGTCTTGCCCCGCCACTGGGCTCGAACAATTAAGGCGCTATGAAAAAACTGTCCTTTTTGACATAATGCTATAGGACCCTCATAAATGTTACAAATCTGGTAATGAGATATACATATCTTCATAGCCTTATCTAGGTTTGAGAAGAACTAGAAACACGATTTGCCTCGATACATTTAATTTTCGAAATGACATCTTAAAAATACGAAATTTGAAGATTATTTTTAAACGAAAATAGATGTATTGTAGGAAATTAGTCTAATTGATAGACACTTTTGCAACTCAAAATCGTATAGAAGCATTTTGCTTAAATGCCCCTAGTTATTTTTTAAATGATTATAATTACGTTTTTTCGCATGTTTTCCGAGCGAGCCGATAGCTTCTGGCCGCAGCGTATTCACGACTTTATAGTCATATAAATTAAGTATAAAATTGCCCTTGCGGTAAAATTACTTTCGATATAGTGCCTTAATGCCTAATGGTCAAACATTGTAGGTAACTATAATAAATAGCAGAACGCTAATAAGTTAAATGTAAGACCGTCCGGAGACCAAACTTAGTCGAACAAGAAAGGACACATTCATTATAAACTTGCATCGAACATAGTTTTGGTCGAAAACAGGTTTAATTTACATTGTACTTACTGTTACAGTATCGATGACTAACTTCAATAACTTACTATTAAACTAGCGCCACACCGATTCTTTATTGTCAAACAGATATTAATTTTAATTATAGTTTGTTCGTTCTAAGATGATATGGGTGACAGTTCTCATATTCCTTGCTACGGATTTTTTTTACAAGAAAACAAAAAAAATCACAATGTAGTAAATTATATTCCATCTATAAAAATAAATGTTTCCTGTAATTGTAAATGAATAAAAATGAAAAGTTGCTAAATGCTAACTTATTGATATAAAATTATAAATATTAACTTTGAAATAGGAGTATAAAATTATCGTTACGAAAATATTTGAAAAATATCAGATGCATGAAACGGAACTTATGTCAATAGAGATTGACACAGTTGAATCGAAATCAAATCGATAAAAAAGGGCGGCCATCTTAAATCGCCGGCGTCACTCTGAAACATCAGTACGAAATCGATAATTTCGATTGCAATTCCTTTACGAGGTGATTCGATATTTTTAAATGATTCGATTAATTTTTTTAGGTAACTTCCCTACTACTGTCAATTATAATGTGTCACGCATATCATCATAAAACGAACAAACTATAAATGAATATGCCATAACCCCGATACATTATCTGTCAAATTTTTCATTATTTACACAATATATAATTAACTAGCTATTGCCCGCGACTTCGTCCGCGTGGACTTCTTTATAGTTGTTCCTGTACATCGATTGAACAGCTTACGCGCAAATCACAAAGGTACATTTTGTGGAAACCGTACATTTTTCCGCAACAAAATAGATCCTTTCCCGGGACTCAAAGTATATCTATACCAAATTTCAGCAAAATAGATTGAATACCTAGTTTAGGCGAAAATCATAAAAGTTTATTGTGCGGGAACCGTACATTTTTTGGGACAAAAAGTATCCCTTGTCCTTCCCGAGACTCAAAGTATCTCCATTCTCCATACCAAAATTCATCAAAATCGATTGAATAGTTTACGCGCAAATCATAAAAGTATATTGTGCGGTAACCCGTAACCGTACATTTTTCCGGGACAATATTTTTTTTATGAGATAAGGGGGCAAACGAGCAAACGGGTCACCTGATGGATAGCAACTTCCGTCGCCCATGGACACTCGCAGAATCAGAAGAGCTGCAGATGCGTTGCCGGCCTTTTAAGAGGGAATAGGGTAATAGGGGAGGGTAGGGATGGGAAGGGAAGGGAATAGGGTAGGGGATTGGGCCTCCGGTAAACTCACTCACTCGGCGAAACACAGCGCAAGCGCTGTTTCACGGAGGTTTTCTGTGAGAACGTGGTATTTCTCCAGTCGAGCCGGCCTATTCGTGCCGAAGCATGGATCTCCCACGTATTATATAAATATATCCTATGTACTTTTCCGGGACTCAAAGTACATGTATCTATACCAAATTTCAGCAAAATCGGTCCAGCTGTTTACGCGTGATGTCGTAACCAAGGGAAATATTATATGGATCTCGGCGGCTTAGCTCGCGTAAATTAGATATTTCACAGACAACTTAGTCCACAAAAAATAGCCTATGATCCTTCACGTGCTCTTCTTCATATCTGACCCGAATAACAGAAAAAATGCTGTAGTAGTTCGTAAGATAAGCCCTTTTAAATAATTTCCCTCATTTTTTCCACATTTTCCTCTATTTCTTGGCTCCTATTATTCTTAGCGTGATAAAATACCTATAGCCTATAGTTTTTCTCAATAAATTTTTAAGTCTTTTTAAATCAGATTAGTAGTTCCTGAGCTTAGCGCGTTCAAACAAACAACCAAACAAACTCTTCCGCTTTATAATATTAGTATAGATTGCGTGTGGTAGTATCATAAATTGGGCTTCAAGATTGCTTTAATATCCTGTAATAAATATTCGGTAAATAAAATAATGATCATGACTTGTTGCAATTAAAGATATTCTGCGTTACTACCAACCTAATATTACACAGTCAAGCCTATCGCCTGTTCGCCCTATATTTCGCCTTACGCAAACTAGAAAACAATACTTACATATATTTTTCTTCCGACGTGGGAATCACACCCACGACTACCAGTCCAGAATTACTAATTCTAATTACTGTTTTCACCAACCGCCTCCCAAATCCCTAAGGTATGCTTCACGATTTCAATATTTTTGTAAGTCGTGCTACGTTTTTCGGGCGTAAGAACTTTTGTAAATCATAAGTTTCTTCAATAGGTAAGAGTTTGTTTTAAGAAAAAATTAACTCGTATAGCTATGTCCACACTGTGCACTTTCATCTTTAATTTTCGCCATCTTCTTTCATATTGGCGCATTCAATTATTGAATGTGTCAACGAGCGCAACGCCAACATTGTCATTAAGGAACAAAGCGAAAGTTTTGGATACGGTCAGAGGGCATGCGTAGCGGGCGTGCCTCACGTTCGCTGTTGACTGCGCTATAACGCATGCCCTTGATGAACAAAAAAAGGCACAGTGTGGACAAAGCTAAAGACCACTAGGGAACACTTTTAAGGGTTAATTCAGACCGTAAGGGTTGACTCGGACCGCAACTAAACCCTCAGAGTCAATTTAGACCGCAACGCGACGCGTAGATGCATTTCTTTTATATAGATTTGACAGATTCGCAAGACGTCTCACGCAACTGAAATCTCGCTGACCCGGGGCAATAAAGGCGTAATATCAAAAATCGTTTTGTTCAGGAGAGACAAAATAAGCTAATTTGTATATAGTGCAGCGTATAGTGGTCCAAAACAAAAGTTTGAAGTGTCTTATGTAAGTTAAATTGTTTACCTATTTATCAAAATAATTTTAATTGTGTAAAAAATTGTTGAAATAATTGAAAAAATGTATAATACAACTAATGAGCGATATTGTTTCAATTGTAACATTATTTATTGACTTTATAAAATCACCAAACCGCTTGAGATTTAAGGCTGTAAGAACATAACACGACGTATTTTTCGCTTTAGATTTCGAGCGTACCAGCCGATTACTCCCTTCTTCTTGGGAATCTTACAGCGAAAGCTTCGCTGTATCGTATCTTTACCGGTTTTTTTAGTTATGTTTCATAGAGTAATGCAAGAATACAGTTTTAGTCCTAAGAGAATTTTCCATTCAATAAAGCTTTTGTCATTTATTATACCCAAAATGTTATTTTAAAAATATGAAATAAATAGGGGTGATAGACTAATACTCAGAGAAGCCAAAAATCAAATAAAATTAAAAAGGGCGTAACCGGCGTTCACCGCTTTGTTGCCCGGGGCCAGCGATCTGTCAAATCCATACAAATATGCCGCGCCGCGCCTCGCCTCACCTCGTCGCGTTGCGGTATGATTTGACCATAACGCGAAGCGTAGATGCATTTCTAAATTATTTATACGGATTTCACAGATTTGCATGACGTGTCACGCAATCTGTCAAATCCATACAAATTTATTTTTATCGAGTGGGTGTGTTTATAAGGGGCAAAGCGCGTCACTCAATGCATCACGGCATCTTCATCAATGAGTATAAACTGAAATGACGAAACACTCGAATTTAGAACGAAAAATTACGACGATGATATTTTTATGTTGTTTACTTCTTCTGTTTTGTTTGAGTCTTGAAAAGAAAATGGAGTACAATTTGAGAGTGTTTTAAATGCAAAGATCCTTAACACTTTCGTGGTCCAATATTCAATAATACCTACTCATATTATTATAAATGCAAAAGTGTGTCTGTCTGTCTGCCTGTCTGTCTGTCTGTTACCTCTTCACGCAAAAACCGCTCAACCCATTTTACTGTTTGATATTATGGAGATAATTTGAGTCCCGGAAAAGGACATAATAATATATTTATTAGGATACTTTTTATCCTGAAAAATGTCCGGTTACGGGTGTCTCTAGTAGTTTATAAGCAAGCACATACTTGGGCTATGAAATTTCTTCTAAGTAGCTGGTCCGATTTTTAAACAGGCTACCAAAACCGATGTGGGAGATGTTAACTTTATAGACGAACTTAATTGATAATTTAATTACTATCTCTACATACTATGTTAGGTAGTTTAATTTTAATACATGACTAGGTTTTTTCATTAAAAAATAAAGATTGCTTGGCTACTTATGGTATTAACTCAGTGTTTATATACTGCACATGATAATAATCTCAGTGAATTCGGCTTTGCTCTACACTTCTATATTATGTATATATTAATAGATATCAACAGCTGTGTTACTTTATAGCACAGTATAAAATACACTAGCTATTTGACCGAGCTTTGCTCGGTATTCGATAAAACACGAATAAAGTGACATTTTCAAAAAAATATGATTATATATATTATAGTATAGATTGAGGGCGATAAATCAATATAGCTATATAAATAAAGCTGTATTGATTTATCGCCCTCGAAACCCCCTATATACTAAATTTCATGAAAAACGTTGGAGCCGATTCCGAGATTCGAATTATACATATATTTATATATTATATACAAGAATTGCTCGTTAAAATAAATAAGATAAGATGTAGTAGAATACAAGACAGTACCTAGTATGTTATCACGTGTAATAGTGTGATATTATAAGAGTATGTACGGTATGTCACGTCGTGTTTTTACCCGACTGCCATGCCGGGAGGGTTATGTGTTTAGCGCGTATCTTGTATGTTTGTAATATTCTTTCTTACCTTGTATCTTCAGAACCGCTGAACGGATTTTCACATTTGAGGTATCGTTAGATTTGTCTTAATGACCCAAGTATTCTTAGATAGGTGACATTAAAAAAAACCAAGATGGCAGATGTTTGACGCTATATTGTGAGGTAAAAAAAATAAAAATTCTACCATAGCATATCGAGTGGGGCATCAAAATAAAGGATTTTAAACACTGATTCTAAATATGTATATAACTTGCAGTTTTAATATTAAATAAACAATAAATCTACACTAATATTATAAAGAGAAAAGATTTGATTTTTTGTTTGTTTGGCTCCGAAACTACAGGGCCGATTTGAAAAATTCTTTTACCATTGAAATTCTACATTATTTTTGCCGAACATAGGCTGAATATTATTTTGTAAAAAAATTGGGTACCGTAAGATATTTGGGTTCTTCGGACGCAAGGCGTAAAAAATCAACCAGAAAAGTTATTTATTTTACGTACGCTGTCTAAACTTTATAAGACAGAACCATAAAATTTTAACTAATTATAGAACTTACGAATATCTACAAAAAAGTCCGCGACACACTATACCTATCTATGTCGAGTGAGGCACAATAACCATTTTTTTATTTAAAAATCTTGAAATTTTTTTGGACTACATTTAAACGCGTTTATTTTACTCATTCTTTTAATCCTTATCAAAATAAATTATTCCATTACTAAGTACAGTTTATGTAGATAATATTTGGTTTTTGAATGAATAAAATTGGACATTTGGTTTTGAAATTATGGCGAAATTAAAATATTACGATAGATGGCGTCACCAAGGCAAAGCGCGTGCGGGAGGAAGACAATCTGCGTATAATGACTGCGTCGTCGATGTTAGTGTCGGAGTCTGTGAATTGGCCTGGGAATCATTTTGCTGACCGAGTCTTTCCTGGATATGCTTTTTGCAGAGCTCACCGACATCCACGCAGGCGGGGTCGCGGCCAACCGCTAGTAATAAAATAAGAAAAAACCAAAATCCGCCTGCATGGATAAATCCAATAATAATAAAAAATTAACTAACATTACTGAAACAAGATGAAAATTCAATGACAAAGTTTAAAAAAAATACCAATGATTTGGTACTTAAAACTAGAAACATACATTGAAACAGTACCAAACCTACGTACCTATTACTTACATATTACAACGTATTGTAGGTACACTTTTCTAGGTGTACCTACGATATATGGTTATATCAGTACGGTAGTTTTTCAATTTTTTATTAGATTGATTGTCGAAATGGTTAGATGACTACAACTAAAAAGTCGCAAATAAAATAAATTAATTAAAAATCAAAAAACCCGACTGCAAAAAATATTAACTAAAAAGAACGAAACAAGGCCTAATTCTGCCGGAGGCATCGAATCCATGTTTTAATTGATACGACTCTTGCTTACGAGTTTCATGCCAGGATATCTAAATAGAAGGTTACATAGAAAAATGTAGAAGAAGAAAGTGGACAATAAAATGCAGTCGGAGGCATAATATTTTATGATTTATGAATTAATGTTAAACTTGGTGCGACATGCCTCCGACTGCATTTTATTATCCACTTTCTTCTTCTACATTTTTCTATGTAACCTTCTATTCATCCTGGCATGAAACTCGTAAGCAAGAGTCGTATCAATTAAAACATGGATTCGATGCCTCCGGCAGAATTAGGCCTTGTTTCGTTCTTTTTAGTTAATATTTTTTGCAGTCGGGTTTTTTGATTTTTAATTAATTTATTTTATTCATTGTTTTGCTACTTTGAGCTATGTGAAATCATGTTAATGTGTGAAATGAATGTGTGTGCTCTATATCAGCGTTTCCCAACCTGTGGTCCGCGGACCCCGGGGGGTCCGCGAGTATATGTATGGGGGTCCGTGGTGTCATCTCTGGACTATACATAATCCAATTTTTTACTGTTGATTTTACTAAAGGGGTCCGTGAAAACTGTGTTTGACTTCCTTGGGGTCCGTGGCTGAAAAAAGTTGGGAAACACTGCTCTATATATTTATACCATTCGTCATTTTTTTGGCAGTTTTAAGCTTTATTATATTCTCTTTATTCATTATCTGAAGAATATGAAAAAATAATGCAACGTTAATAATGTTATGATAGACACGATTAAAAAGCCTAGCTAATAAATATCAAGTGCTAAATCTGTTTGTTCTGCCCACTGTCGCTAAGCTTAATAGTTAGATTAGATTATAGATGTCGACACCGAATAGAACGTGCTCTAACTTGGGCAAACTTAATAATTTATCGTCTATATTTCAGACGGCGAATGTGCCCCAATACCACCGTGTAGATTCAAGTCATTATTCCCTATGAATTTGAATGGTTCTCGTACTATTAGGGTTAAATTCTGATTTATTAATTCTGAATTTTTAGAAATTCGGTCAGCCGCATTTCTAAATTTATATGGATTTGACTGATTTGCAAGACGTCTCACGCAATTGAAATCTGCCAAAACCATACAAATTTAGAAATGCACCTACGCATCGCGTTGCGGTCTAAATTGACCCTGAGGCACCTGAGGGTTGATTAGGACCGCAACGCGACGCGTAGATGCATTTCTAAATTTATGTGGATTCGACAGATTTGCAAGACGTCTCAGGCAATAGAAATCTGTCAACACTGTGTACAAATATATGCCGCGCTGCGCCTCGCCTCGCCTCGTCGTTTTGCGGTCTGAATTGATCCTTACGGGCTTTTATTCCGTCTGTGTTTTGTTGTTCTACTACTTTGAATTTATATTAAAAGTCGAAAATTAATTTTAATGAAAAAAAAAGTGATCATCATGAAGTCAAATTACGCTTTCATACTAATATTTTAAATAGGCAATTTGACAGTAAGAATTTTTTTCTAATTATTTGCTTAAGATGCATAAAATGATGGTCCTTTATGTGATTTACATATTTTTTAATAAAAATAATAACAACTTATATATACTTAATATTAAGTATCAAAAAACACTTATTTGCACGTTTATCTCGAATATGTAAATCTATATATATATATATATATATATATATATATATATATATATATATATATATATATATATATATATATATATATATATATATAACTCAAAGGTTGATATATAAAACTGACATGGTGATCTATCAACGCACAGCCCAAACCACTGGACGGATCGGGCTGAAATTTGGCATGCAGGTAGATGTTATGACGTAGGCATCCGCTAAGAAAGGATTTTGATAAATTCCAACCCCAAGGGGTAAAAATAGAGGATGAGAGTTTGTATATAATAAAACTTCTTAACGCGAGCGAAGCTGCGGGCAAAAGCTCGTATATAATAATTAATCTTTGTGCAAAGCAACGAAAAACGGGTAACATCTAATATTTTTAAATATTAATGACGAAACATGGAAATTGGAATAGATACACAATGAAGGATAAAAATATTTATTATTCCAGACGTTTATTATGTTCAATAACTATGTCGGCATGTTATTACAATGCGCATTTGGCAAACAATTTTCATAGCTTATTGATTACAAAGTGAGTGTGGGAGAAAAGTGAAAATAATTTCCATGATTCATAATACTACGTATATAAATGAGTTTATCTGAATTTCTTTCGTATTCGGTCGCGTAGTTGGAGTGGTTATGGCTGAACAAATCAGCGAGAACAAAAGTCAGCTCAGATTTGTGGCTCACGTTTAAACATAGTTCGCCCACGCTGCCGAAACCCCGCCACAGTGAGATACCGACTGCCCAGTACCAACTGCTTTCTCGACGTTCAAACACGTACCAGGTCAGTGATTTTTTAATAACCCCCAAAATTATTAAGCTGCTGCGAATTGTTATTTAGCCGCGCGATATTCCAAACAATGTGCCGTTCATTTCTGCTCCGTATTCTGGAATTTCAATAATGATAGTGAGTTTGTTAATTACTTATGTCCCTACCGTATCCGAGGCATAGAGTACAAATTACAATGATCTTTTGTTCGGACGAAAACCGGGTTTGGCTACTAAAAATATCCCCATATCGAATGTTTGCAATATCTATTTTGAAATTGTTATGCCGTAACTTGTGTCGGTGATGCGTCCGAGGACTCTGACGTTACTATTTGTAATTTCTTAACGTTTATGAAGTAAACAATATGAGTGTTTATGACGCATTTCATTCATAAGAAATCTCATTAATTTTTAAGTTTATTTGCCAAGAATGTGAGCTAGATTGCGTACCGCTTCGTTTGTTATGTCGAGATATTTGTGACTTCATCGTAAAAAATTTTTCGGACAGTATTTTTGGTTAAATTAATATTGTTGTCAGCGATGGCGATATCACTTGATATTTTAGTTTACTAACGTCCCATAATAACTGAATGTTTTGCGTAGTTGCCAAAAGAAACATAAACAGTCATAAACTAATTTATTTTACCATTGTACGTAAGCTCTACTGGATATCAAATTACATTCGCTTTTCAATATATCAAATACACTAATAAAATATTACTAGCACTTGTAACGTTGGTAATATTTTACAAATATTTACTCCTCTTGACAGTTGACATGGCACTTATCTCTAGGGTTCCAATATTTAAACTCGGTTCAAGTTTTTTTTTCATCTGCCTCTAGTGGCCGCCGATCTATTGAAATTTAATTGTCAGTTTTCATTAGTTAAGCCCGTTGTACACGCTACCGCAATACGTTTTTCTTCTTCCGTTGATTTAGCGTTTTTTGGACAAATTACTTTGATTACCAACATTCTTTGTGATTTTTTCTTAGATTTATTCCACAAAACATTAATTTGTAATGACTTAGTCAAAGTAAAAATGATTATAACAGTAACTGTATTCATCTTAACTATTCTATATTATAACCTTAGCTGCGTATACAACAACAACCATAATATGAATATTCGTTTAAGAAATTATATAATAATACAAACATCATTCTCGCGACAAAAAGTATACCTAGTATTATGTTTACATAATACCATACCTTTTGTCGCGTGATTTCAACTAACAATAATTAGGAAATTTCTGAACTCTGAACCAGGGATGAAAACGTGCGAAAGTCACAGAAAGTAGAATGTGCAATCGGCTTTATTGGCACTGTTGACTTTCAAATTAAGCGGTCGTTGTTTCTTTGTTGTTGCCTCGCTTTGCTTCCAGCCCACCTGTTATCATTTTATTCCTGTTTCAATCTACTCCTATTTTTGATAGCTTGGCATTTTAATTTCGGTATGAAAATTGAAATTCGATTTTAGTGTATTTGGGGACTTGACTAATTTTATTTTAACCTTCATCAACTTTCATGAAGTTTTAAGTTAGAAAAACTGAAAGAGATACTAAGGAAATTAAAACTTACAGTTTCGATGCAACAACAAAAAAACTAAATCTTAACGAGTAATATGGATACAGGGATAAATACTTATTTTTCCTTGTGTGCATATTTTTATTCTGGTTACTCTGTAATTAATGAGGTCGGAATATTTATAGTTCAGAGATATTTGCATACATTGTTTAAGTGGCAGACGTCAGTCAGACTCAAAAGTAGGTTAGTTCAATTGAAATGTTTAGATAAATGCAATTTTGTAGCATTACAATGTAAGTTTTAAGATAGTGTTACAGGCATATTCTAACTATTAATTTATTAAGTAACAAAATTAACAGATGCGACGTATATAAAGGATAGTAGGTTAATAAGGAACAACGTCATTAATCTCTACTTCAGGTATAGAGGTTAGGTTCGTTTTTAGGAGGAATAGTTTGATAGAGATATGTAGTCAATGGGAAGATTAGTAAATTTTACGATACAACCATTTTTAACTTTCTTATTACTGTTAATCACAATTTTTCTCAAACACATAAATATACCTACCTTCTTCATGCATTCACAGAATATATCAATCACGCCAAGATGAGCCGCGTTGGAAGAGGCAGACGCACGCGCGTCTATGATTGTAACTACAACAAGGGAGAAAGCTATTACCGCCCAGTTTTGGACCGTTTGGACGGCAAGGTGCCGGTCAGCAGGGAACCTGACAAGGACCGCATCAGATCTGACGTGGAAGGCCGCATCAGAAGTCACCTGGAGGACTTCGAGGCGCCAAGCACTGATGAGTTCTTCGACTCGAGAGGCGCCCGCGCTTCTCGCGGCAAACCGTTGTCTTCGGCCTTTGAAGATGATGACTTAAGTGAAGAAGTAAGTTAAACTACAATGCGTTTTATTACTTTTTTTAGTTATTCTTAGATTCTTTAGGAATTAGGAGTCAACCTCATGCTATAGGCGTCGGGCATAAAGATCCAGTCATATTCTCTTTTTTAATCCTTCCATCGCGGATTCTTGGAAATATATTGTTATTCTATTGCTATCGCGGTCACCGGTGTCCTTATGGGGCTTGATGTGTTAAATCTAAAGAAATAAGAATAACTACAGTTTTCTAGTTTAAGTCGAAAATATAAATATGAAACAATACAATCTGGAATCTAGAGCAGGATTCTAATAATTATGAAATAATGAGATACGACGTAAATGACGTGTGTCTAATAAAGAATAATAAAATAATAACAGCAACATTAATTTTCTAGACGTATAATTCTTAGGCTCCTTACGCCAGTCTGGATTATTGAAAATCGTCCATCAAAGCATCATGTCTTTTCTATCGTTCATATGAATAAGTAGCGACCCGCCCCGGCGTCGCACGGGTATAAAATATTATATAGCCACTGAAAAAATGATTAAAATCGATAGCCTATAATCCTTCACGTGGTCTACTTCTTATCTGTGCCAAGTAACATAAAAATTGCTCCAGTAGTTCGCGAGATAAGCCCTTTCATATATATTCCCCCGCTTTTTTCACATTCTCCTATTAGTCTTAGCGTGATAAAATATAGCTTATAGCCTACCTCAATAAATGGGCTATCTAACATTGAAAGAATGTTTCAAATCGGACCAGTAGTTCCGTTAGTTAGTTAGAGATTAGCGCGTTCAAGTTAGCCCTTTCAAATAATTTTCCCTGTTATAATTTTCCCTGTTTTTTTTTACATTTTCCACATTTTCAGCCTTCCTCGACGAATGGCCTATCTAACACTGAAATAATCATCAAAATCCGTTGCGTAGTTTTAAAGATGAACAAAGGGACATGAGGGGAAAAAAGCGACTTTGTTTTATAATAATATTGTTACGTGCTAGGGTTCGAGGATTCGGAGAGAAAGACCTGGTGACTCTCTTGAAGACTTTATTCACAAACACTTGCCCACACAAATCACTAAGTCTAAACACTAAGCACTAGATCCAAATCACTGAGCACTATCACTGTCACTCACTATTGATCACTTGTTCTCACTTCGAAGTCGCCTTGATGATCGCTTGTATCAAACTGAAACTGATTGCCGGCTTGTTTACCTTTTATATGGCCCGCCATACTTTCTCGGACGTTCCATTCTGGATTCTTTACGTAAACACGCATTCACATAAACAAGGGTTGGACTTTTCTAGAATGTAAACAACTGCCCGTATCCGTAACACTACTCCCCTCTTAGAGATGCTCGTCCCGAGCATCGTTGTTACTGCCATGAATAACGCGCCAAACGGTCTATGTGTACCACTTTGAATGTGCCTCTTGGTGGCTTTTGAATCCTGTAAGTCACATCATTCAATCGGGTAACCACTTTATATGGGCCGTCCCACTTGGTCTGCAACTTTGGAGATTTCCCTTTTCGGCGAGTTGGGTTATGCAGCCATACCAGTGACCCTTATTCGAAGCCGCTCGTGTTCGATTTCCGGTCGTATCTGGTCTTCATGTTCTCACTTGACTGTAACCCATTTTCCCTAACCATGGCGTGTATATAACGCATTTTTTCCCTTAAATCGCAGACATAATCTGGTACGGTCTTTGGTTCCTCCGGTGACCCTCCTGTCAAAAGGTCTACTGGAACTCTTAGTTCCCTACCATAATTGACATACGCCGGGGTAGCTTTTATGCTTTCATGCTCGGCGGTACGGTACGACAGAAGGAAGAGTGGTCCCAATCCTTTTGTTTGTCATCTACTAATTTCGCCAAATGCCTCTCAAGGGTCTGGTTAAATCTCTCAACCATTCCATCAGACTGTGGATGGTACGCGGTGGTCCTCGTCTTATGCATTCCCAAAATTCTGCACACTTCCTGGAAGACCTGCGATTCGAAGTTCCTGTCCTGATCGGAATGGATTTCGAAAGGCACACCAAAGCGAGATATCACTTCTTCGACTAGCTTAGAAGCAACCGTTGTAGCTTCTTGGTTTGGTATGGCGAACACTTCGGTCCATTTGGTGATGTAGTCCATGACGACCATAAAGTACTTGTTTCCCGATTCCGTCACGGGAAATGGCCCAGATACGTCAACTGCAATTCGTTCCCACGATGCGCCAACGTTATACACCCGCAGGTTCCCACGGCTCCTGGTCTGTGGTCCCTTCACTGCAGCGTAAGTAGTGCAAATGCGGCACCAATCCTGTACACCATCTCGACAATGCAACCAGTAGAATCGTTCTCGCACTTTTGTTAACGTCCTCTTAACACCTAGATGACCTCCTGATACGCCATCGTGTATTTCACGGAGAACATCCGGTACTCTCGTTCTTGGGACAACTATCTGAAGATGGAACTCTCTGCCGTTAGTCTTCTCCCATTTTCGGTAAAGTATTCCATTTTGAAGTATCAGACTGTCCCATTGCGCCCAGTGCGCCTAAGTGACAGCGCCAGTGGGTGCAACCTCACTCCAGATTGGTTTTACGTCACCGCGTTTCTTCCATGTGATAATGTGCCGAAGGTCGTCATCTCTTTCTTGAGCCTCCCTCATAGCATCATACTCCCATGGACCCAAAGGACTTGTTCTCGTTAACTGTAATGTTACTTCATTAGATTCCTGCTTAACACAGTGTTTGCAGTCTTCTGAACACAGCCTTCGTGAAAGTGCGTCGGCATTCCCATGCGCCTTTCCACTGCGGTGTTTCGTCTTGAAGTCATACTCCTGGAGTTGTTCAATCCATCGAGCTACTTGACCTTCTGGGTTCTTGAATTGTAGTAACCACTTTAACGCTGCGTGATCAGTTCGCAGTAAAAACTGTCTGCCGATAAGATACTAGCTGAAATGTTGTAGCGTCTTTACGACAACCAAAAGTTCTCTTCTTGTCACACAGTACTTTCTCTCTGGCTTAGATAAAGATTTGCTGAAATATGCAATTACAACTTCTTTCACCCTGTTTTTGAGATAACACCCCTCCAATGGCCGTGTTGCTTGCATCCGTGTCGACTATAAACTGACTTCAGGTTGCGGATACCCCAGGATTGGTGTTTCACACAAATGTTTCTTCAGTTTCTGAAAAGAATCTTCAGAAGTCTCGTTCCACATAAACTGTCGTTTATCTTCCGTCAGCCGATGTAATGGCTTGGCTATCTCTGAGAATCCCTTAACAAAACGCCTGTAGTAGGAGCATAGGCCGAGAAATTCCCGCACTTCGGTTTTGTTTTTAGGGGTTGGCCAGTTTTAAAATGCTCCAGTTTCTCCGGGTCCGTCTGGATTCCATGACTGGAGATAACATGGCCAAGATAGTTGACCTTACTCCTGAATAAACGACACTTTTTCGGATTCAGCTTTAACTTGGCCGCCTCTATTTTGACGGAAACTGGTTCTAAGTTTCGCAAATGGTCCTCGAAGTCGCGGCCAACAATGATGACGTCGTCCAAGTAGACTAAGCAAGCCTCTCCAACTAAGCCTGCCAGTACACACTCCATGAGACGCTCAAATGTGGCAGGTGCGTTGCACAATCCAAAGGGCATGACGTTAAACTGCCATAAACCTTTACCGGTGGAGAAAGCTGTCTTCTCCTTGTCTTTTGGATGAATTTCCACCTGCCAGTATCCAGATTTCAGATCCAGGGTCGAGAACCATTTAATGCCACTCAAAGTATCCAGAGTGTCGTCGATTCGAGGTAATGGATAGCTGTCCTTCTTAGTGAGATCATTGAGACGCCTGTAGTCCACACAAAATCTTGTGCTACCATCTTTCTTCTTCACTAACACAACAGGTGAGCACCACGGACTTGCAGACGGTTCAATAATCTTATGCTTTCTCATGTCCTCCAAAAGGCCTTCAACTTCTTTTTCCTTTGCAATGGGTATCCGTCTTGCTCGTTGACGAACTGGGTTCTCGCTTCCAGTATCTATCCTGTGCTGAACCATCGACGTTCTTCCAAGGTCGCCTTCCTGACTGGAGAAGATATTCGCGTGGCGTTGTAAAAATTTCTTAGCTTTCATGCTCTGCGAATAAGTCAGATTACTCTTGCAGTCATCGAGTAGCTCAGTCACTATTCCATAGTTGCTGCTGTTTGCCGAGTCTGAGCCTGTGATCGAACTACACTTTCTCATCCAGACAACTTCCTCGCACTTTCCAATGACGTCACCTTTGTTCAAGCAGATCTCGCGATCACCAAGATTAAAAACCCTGACCCTGACTGCTTCCACTAACAAGATTTCTCGCCGTCATCAGTTTTTGCGCTGATGTCTTGGTAGGTGTGTCTTCGATCAGCACACATCTGTTTGACTTCTTTTTTCCAGCTGGCGGTAGTTTCACCAGCACTCTAGCTTCCGCTCGTCCAGGTATAATGACCTTTACACATGCGACCTTCCCGCAGGCGTTTCCAAGGATGAAAATTTCTTTTTCGCCACACTTGAAAACTCCATCAGTCCGTTGAAAACTTCATGAAATCCAAACCCAAGATGCAATCATCCATAATCTCAGCCACGATAACGTCATGAGGGTATGAGGACCCCCCTACATTAATCGTAACTGACATTTCTCCCAGGACGGGTATTGGCTGACCGGAGGCAGTAAGAAGCCGACAGTCAATTCTCCTCTTGTGCCTCCTTGCGGCTTTTACCAAATTTGCGTTCACTATTGTTCTAGAGGCTCCTGTGTCTAGAGTCATTTTGCAATTCGTCCCGTTAATAGCCCCCTGAATAATAAGACTATTCCCGCTGCTTGCTTGGGAGACAACAGTTAAAGGAAGGCTGGCGGCTGGCTGACGTGGAGGAAGCCCCAAGGCTTCCTCCACGTCAGCCAGTACTCGCCCCTTAGTCCTTATTTGTTCAATACGTTCCTCGAGTATTTTCATTCTTGCCAGATGTCACGCCGAACAGCCTCGACCTCTAAAGCATGCGCCAACGCTTCCTTAAGCGAGGTGTGGTGACGTAGCCTCACTGCAGCTCTGACCTCCAGATCCCTGATTCCGTCGACAAATGCTTGCACAATATTCGTGTCGACCATTTTGGAATCGTCTCCTGGGTGTGCCTTCTTGACGAGTTTTTCAATTTCCAACGCCCATTGCTGTAGTACCTCTCCTGAGCGTTAGACCCTGTCACGATGTTGAGCGCGGAACACGTGCTCCAGGTGTCGCTCCCCATATCTGGATTCAAGGGCCCCCATCAGGTCTTGGAACCCATTTCCTGTATGTGCTTCTAGGATCGACAAAGCTTGCCCTCTGAGCGCAACAGTGAGAGCGGTCAGGCATTGTTCGTCAGTCCATCCGTTGGCAGAAGCAACCGTCTGGAATCGCTGACGATAAGCGTTCCATGAAGTAGTATGGTTTCGCTTTAACTCTTGGTCCTTGTACCACTTGCACCACTCCGGTAGTTCCACTAGACACCGCCACTCCTGTGGTTTCCAGGCGCACTACTACTTCTGAAGTTCAGTGAGGCCGGTTTTTACATTTTCCGCATCCAATCCTAACCCCGTAACTCGTTCGTCCATTATGTCGACATCTTTTCGGAGCTTAACCACCGTGTCACTTACATTCTTTATAGCTCCAAGTGCTTTTTCTTGGACGTCTTTTTGTTGCTCTTGTGATTCCCGAATCGCTCTGATTTCCGCCTTCTGAAATTCCTGCAAAGCGCCGAGCTTGCAGTCTTGTGACTCTTGCAAAGCGCCGAGCTTGCGGTCTTGTGACTCTTGCAGAGCCTGAATTAATTCAATTAGACTTTCTAATTGAAGAGCCACTTGAGGGGCTGCAGAAGCTACGGGCGATGCCTGGTGGCTGGAGCCAGTAGGCAGGGGTTGAGCTGACGGAGCCCGGTGGGCGGGGCCAGTGGGCGTGGCCTGAGTAGTCTGGTGGGCGTGGCCAGTAGGCGTGGCCACGCCCAAAGTAGGCGGAGTCTGGGGGCGTGGCCAGTGGGTGGGTCCCGGTGGGCGGAGCCAGTAGGCGGGGCCTGTCCCTCAATGGTCGGAGCTTGGTCCCCAGTAGATGTGGCCTCCGCAGCCCGTTGCGCCCTTGTCCTGACACTTCCCTCGAAGTCCTCTCTCGGAGTCAATGGCACTGCGTCCTTGTCCTCACACTCCCCTTGAACTCCTCTCTCGGAGTCAATGGCAGCAGCTCGCTGTGCCCTTGTCCTGACACTCCCATTGAAGTCCTCTCTCGGAGTCAATGCCATCTTCCAAATCCCACATCTGACACCTGTTGTTACGTGCTAGGGTTCGAGGATTCGGAGAGAAAGACCTGGTGACTCTCTTGAAGACTTTATTCACAAACACTAGCTCACACAAATAACTAAGTCCAAACACTAAGCACTAGATCCAAATCACTGAGCACTATCACTGTCACTAACTATTGATCACTTGTTCTCACTTCAAAGTCGCCTTGATGATTCGCTTGTATCAAACTGAAATTTATTGCCGGCTTGTTTACCTTTTATATGGCCCGCCATACTTTCTAGAACGTTCCATTCTGGATTGTTTACGTAAACACGCAATTCACATAAACAAGTGTTGGACTTTTCTAGAAAGTACGCGCAACTGTCGCGCGCAGGTAAACAACTGCCCGTATCCGTAACAATATGTATGATGAATATGATGATTGATGACGTATTATAGATGACTCAGTAAATATGACATATCGACTATTAATTTCAACACAGACTAGCGCAATTGGGCCCTAGACACGCTTATTCGAATGTCAGGAGCGTTGATATGTGAAATGTCCAGTATAATATCAATAAAATAGTCTAGCACGCAGACGGCAGGTATTCCGCTGAAGTATTTCATAACCTGACATTTAAGAATATATATTTTAGAGCCGCATTGCTCCACAAAACGCTTACAACATTCATTCCAAAGTATAAAGTCGTATTTCGTACTGAATTTATAAGTAAAATTCCATACTATTTTGGTATATTAAAAGTTGCTCATAAAGTACTTATTGACTGACTTACGGGGATAAAAATCGAAAGCCATCCAAAAATTGTCTGTTAACATTTAGTAAAGTGTAATTTCTTCTTGTAATTTCTATGTAGAAACCAAGATGGACAACAACCATTAGTAGAATGTTTTTACAGTAATTGTTGACTTAAACCAGTAAAGTTTTTAATACACATAATATTTCAATAAACTAAATTTTTAAGGAAAAATAGTTATTATTTTCACCGCTACATATTCTGCTGCGTAGACAGATCGACAGCGGTAATCATGCGGCAATTAGACATAAAAAACCTTCAACAACGTATTTACTTACTTCGCAACATTTTAATTATAATATATCCCAATGCGAAGCCAAACATATTAATTGAAAATAAAGAACCGGAATATTACTCTCAATTTACGTAAGCTGAAACGGCTTTAAGGAAATGGAAATGTTTTATGTAATTTCTGTTCAGGGTACTTATTACATACAGATAGATCAAAGTACACAGAAGTAAAATTGCAAATAAAACATTTACGGTAGTTAATGTGTTATATTAGGTCTTACGAAACTATACTTATATTGTAAATGCAAAAGTGTTTCTGTCAGTCTGTCACCTCTTCACGCCCAAATTGCTGAATCGATTTTGTTGAAATTTCGTGTGGAGATACTTTAGGTCCCTGGAAAGGACAAATGATACTTTTTATTCTGGAAAAAAGTACGGTTTCTGCGTGATAAACGAGTTGCGGGCGTCATCTAGTAATCAAATATAATAAAGTAATAAGAAATAAAACGCTAATTCTATTTCGAAGGCTTGGTCCCACAAGTCATAACGATTTGAGTTTTCGTTGAAACGAATCTGGCCATGCAGGAATTTTAATATTACTTACCTGTGTATGTAATACTTGAAATGTATTAAAATATTCACAGCAGTTCGCAGTACATCTTATATGTATATAAAAATGGATTTTCAAATGTGTAAGTCGCACTAATACTCGAAAACGGCTGAACGGATTGGGCCGATTTTAGTCTTAAAATATTCGTAGAAGTCTAGGGAAGGATTTTTAAAGTGACACAAATTTTACCGGGACAGCTAGTAGTGCTAGTCGCGCTAAAAATCCAAAACGGCTGAACGGATTGGGCTGATTTTAATTTTAAAATATTCGTAGAAGACCAGGGAAGGTTTTAAAGTGACACGAAGTTCACCGGGATAATATAATTTAATAAAAATAAATAAACTTAAATCTGGTAAGCTGTGAAAGTAACAAACAAACAGAGAAACACTTTTGCAATGATGACATTAGTTTTTTCTGAGTTCTAGAACCCAGACAAACCCACTCAAAACTTGAAAATGATTCATTTACATAATATTATTCACCAGAAAAAAAAGTAGCCAATGATGCTGGAAGCACTTTATTTCTAAATTCTGATAAAATAATAAGCGTTGCATTTATGTCTAGAAAGCCGCTTGGAGACCTTCGTTCGTTATTTTTCTATTTCCAATCAGACTCCACTTCAACAGACAACATAATTGCAACATTAATCTCTTTATGAGAAGAAAAACTACTTATTTCACTAGCTTTTCAATTGTAAAGAGCTGAAAAGCTTTGTGCAATATTTTAGAGAACTTGAATCTCCTATTGTTTTTTGGCCACACATTTTAACACATAGTAGAAAATTATAAGCCCACCTCCTGGTGGGTGGACACACGTTTTGGTGTGGAAATTGACGATAAAGTGTGGATACAGAACAGCTATTGTCACACAAAATGAAGACAGTAATAATAATTGACAATTCGGCTACAAAATGATAATAATTGACGATAGTGTATTTTTCTCGCAAATGACTATCTACAAAATGATTCTTTTAAACTACAATCCCATGAAGAAAGTTAACTGGTGAAATGACTCAACGTGAATATCGGTAAGGAGGCTTAGGTTACTATGTTTAAAAATAACTCTGGGCACTATTCGATTCGTGCCATATTCACATAATTTCACCCGTTCATTTTCTTCATGGGCTTGTAGTCTAGTACTTTAAATTGCAAGGTAATTTAAAAGACATTGCAAAATCACGGTGCACTTACGTATCTGGGTCATACTATTCTACAGCGAGAAAACACGCTTGACAAAAAAAGTACTTTTGAAAATCTTGTAACAATAAATTTATGAGTGTAACTAATATTTAATAATAACCGGTGTTAACTATAAAATCATAACACTTTGAAGTATATAAATTAGCATTTTCAGTCATTGGGATGTATGGAGTTGCTATTGCCAACAAAAAACATGTCGCACTTTAAGAATGAGCGGAGTGAGAGGCGGGGCGGTGATGGCTATAGATCAGTACCGCAGAAGTGACAAAGTTTTGTGCCTACACTCGAATGAACGCAGACTCTATTTGAAAGTGGATAAATTAAAAGAAATATTTTTACTAAACATTATCAAAAGCTTTTATTTAACTTGCTCTGTATATTATTATTTAGTTATTTACATTATTATGTAAGTTCGGGTGGAATTTTTGAACTCAATTTCGAAGTAAGTTTGTATGTACATATAATATTTTAACCGATTGAGCTGAAATTTTGTATACCTACACGTTTGGTTTGAATGACAATGAACGATATAGTATGTGACATCACTATAAATAAAATATAAAACGGCCGACCATCCAAGATAGCGGAATAGTTATTTTCTATGACATCCTATAGTAACAGTATGGATATTAAATGAAAGAACTTTTTGAGAATAACTCGAAAACGAATGTAAAGTCATTCTACATCCAATATGGTGGCTCATCTAAAATAGGGGAATACAAACAAAGTTTCGTTTATTTCTGCATGACTAAAGAATTGGATTTCAGTTAAAAATATTTAAGTGAAATCCAACTTTTAAGTCAACTACAAGTCGCTAAATATAGGCACGGTTTTTTCACAAATCAACATCAAGTACGATTTCTCAAGGACAAGGAAGTTAATTAGATTTTTTATCTATATTATAATATAATAAAGCGGAAGAGTTTGTTTGTTTAAACGCGCTAATCTCAAGAACTACTGATCCGATTTTAAAAATTCTTTCAGTTTTATATATCCCATTGATCGAGGAAGGCTATAGGCTATATTTTATCACGCTAAGACTAATAGAAGCGAAGAAACAGAGAAAAATGTGGAAAAAACGGAACGGAAATATATTTGAAAGGGCTTATTTTAACGCGCTAATCTCAGGAACTACTGGTCCGATTTGAAAAATTATGTCAGTGTTAGATAGCCCATTCATCGAGAAAGGCTATAGGCTATATTTTATTACGCTAAGACTAATAGAAACGAATAAATAGAAGAAAATGTTGAAAAAACCGGCTAAATTATTTGAAAGTACTTATTAGAACGCGCTAATCTCAGGAACTACTGGTCTGATTTGAAAAATTCTTTCAGCGTTAGATAGCCCATTTATCGAGAAAGGTTATTGGTTATATTTTATCATGCTAAACCTAATAGAAGCGAAGAAATAGAGGAAAATGTGAAAAAACGGGGGAAATTACTTTATAGGGCTTATCTCACGAGCCACTGGAGCAGTTTTATGTTATTTGGTACACATAAGTAATAGATAACGTGAAAGGACGGAAAATTTACGGCTTTTTTGCGGAAAAATGTACGGCTTTCGTGACATTCTTAAATTACGCGGGCGAAGCCGCGCGGAACATCTAGTATAAAATAACGGGGCAAACGGATAATCTGATCTGACGGAAAGCAACAAACCGTCGCCTATAGGCACTCGTAACGTCAGAAGAGCTGCAGATGCGTGGGAATATGCCTTCTTCCTAAAATGCTTTTGGCGATAGTTCGTTCCACAGTTTTGCAGTGTGCGGAAGAAAATTACGCGAAAAATGCACGGTGGAAGACCGCCACAAGGTGATGGGATGGTCCTCAGAGCACTCCCCGTGATACAACTGATATAGGATGCATATAGCCAAACGTATTACCTCCTTTTTGGAAGTCGGTCAAAAACCAAAGTATGACATACCAAAATTTTGCAAAGCCGTTACAGCGGCTTAGGCGTGAAGAGGTAACAGACACAGAGAGAGAGAGAGAGACAGATAGACGGACGGTCAGACAGACGGACAGACAGACAGATGGACGGATAAACCGACAGACGGACGGATAGACAGACAGACAGAAACACTTTCGCATTTATAATAATTATATTATAATAACTTAATAAGTATGGATCCAAAGTCCACTACATACTTACTAAATTCAAATTACTTATATATTTATAAATACAATTATAATGTACGCATGTATAATGTATACGTAATACCGTATTTATATTATTACCAAAATACAAACTCGTCTACGTGATTACTTCATTCATCGTCGTCTCATCATAGATATCTGTATTCCGCCTACATTCCCCTCTAAATCTACTACTCTATGACAAATGACAATGCGAAATGGCGCGCGTCTTCGCCTAGTAATTGAATGTTCGTATTTTAATTGAAAATAATTAAATATGAATACTAACCGACGAAATGTTATGCCGTCGCATTTGGAAGTGTTTTTGGAATTATTTTTACAATATCCTAAGACACACGAAGGCATTTTTGTGACTTTTATTTCGTTTTTTTTATAATTGTCATACGTCAAGTGCGTAGAAGAGCTCGCGGCCGACTACAGTCGGGGCATTTTAATAGGCCACATTTGACATCTGTCAGATTAATCTCTATAGTGAGGTGAGCTGCGTAAAAACATCGACCAAAACGAATAAATCGATACGGACTTGAAATAAAATATTTGAATTGTATACGTTTGAAACCCCCTCGACTGTCCCATTATAACTTTTTCTTTTGCAAATTCAAGTACATAATTTACAAAAAAAAATGCATTTATTCGCTTGAATTATAAAAACTGTTAAATGTAGTATTATCATTATTCATTTCACATAAATATGTGTTACTTTTCACAACGTGGTTATTAATTTATGGGGATATTTCGTTACAAGTAATCAATGCATCGATACTATTTATTCGCTTTCGATTTTTAGGGTAACTTCCCTAGAGTTTAAAAAGAAAAAAGGTCAGTTGACGTAACATTGTAACGACGTGCAATTATTAAGATCAGAATTTGTTTATTACGTTCAGAATTGTTTATCAGTAAAAGCAAATAGTAAAATAATTCGTATCGGTCATATTTACAATAAATATGTAATCGTAATTGAAAAAAGTTAATCAATTGTGCAGTTATAACAAAACGAAAATATTTATTTTTTATCTACGTCGCTATAAGGTTACCTGGTACAATTTTGATGAACGGTCAAATGTGGCCTATTAAAATGTCCCGACTATAAGTGCACTGCGGCTATATAGCGTCTCTTGAATGTGACCAAGCACTGCGTTGCGGTGTCAACTCCATACATCTCAATGTTTTCAGTAATTTGAAATCATCATAAATTTGAAAGCTCAAAGTACCCAAACGTCACGCCTGTGCTTACTTTCACACCTTAGAACATTAACTTAAAAAATATATTTCTAATAAACAACACTTATCTTAGTTTAATAATTAAAATATTATTGAAATATAATTGGCTTTATGATTTAAAGAGCATAACTTTCTTCAGAAATAAAGACATGTTTTTATTCTTGATTCTACTTCTGTTACCATTTCCGTCATTTTTGTAATATGTAAATTAAGTATTAACTATTAAAAAATGTAGAGACACGTTTAATTTTGGACAAATTTGCACGTGAGCAGCACTCATTAACTTGCAGTTTCTATATTAGTAACAATTAAGTTGATAATTTATTTCATTTTTTTACAAAAAGAAAATTTGTTCGTGTTTTTCCATCATCGGTCGAGATCGCTCATCACTTCTGCTATGTCTGTAAAAAGGCAATTAATTTGTTAAGTATTCTAAATTTTTTTTTCGGCTCGAAACTAGAGGTAGAATATGGTCCATATAAACGATTTCAGCCATCAGAATATTATATAGTAGAGGAGGGGAGGGTGTTATTTGTGTAGTCACTCGAGCGTCATAGAGACCCTACGAGGTTTTTTACATTAGGTAAACTGATAAAAAAATATAAGAGCGTTTTTTATTTTAGCGGTGGAATCAGAAACTGCAGCCATTTTAAAG
This sequence comes from Lysandra bellargus, assembly GCA_905333045.1. Classification (NCBI taxonomy): domain Eukaryota; kingdom Metazoa; phylum Arthropoda; class Insecta; order Lepidoptera; family Lycaenidae; genus Lysandra; species Lysandra bellargus. The sequence continues at coordinate 10,098,799 of HG995319.1, read as the reverse complement.
TTTTGAAAAATAAAATATATCTAGAAAATTGCTTATTCAGGTAAATTTTAAATATAATTTAGACAACAAGGACTAAATCGTCTAGTTTAGTGCAAAATAAAATATCTGCGAAGCTTAGTTAGGAAAATATGAAGCTTTATTTTTTTATATTTTAAAAAGTCCCTACAGGCTTACCTAACCTTGAAATCGTCAGTGCTTTATATGAAAGCTTCTTTGGGGTATACTAAGCATCCTCTATCTTAATCTGACAGATCCGATGACATTTCAATATTAAAAAATGTTTTTTTAACCCACCACGTGAGAAATCTGACTTCTATACCATGATTAAACTAGACACAATATGTCGGAAGTCTATACAAGTATACAAGCTTAATCTGTCACGCTCGAGCTTGTTCCGAAATCTCTTCTTCCCCTCCCCAACTAATACGGTGTAGTACAGTTTATTTTATTAGATAGTAAAACTCAACAAAATTTTTGTATTGGCTAGATTGTGGTTTTCGTTATTGATTTTACATTTTATAAGTCTGATAGAAATAATACATAGACCGTTTGTTTATAAATTATATATTGTTAGGAACTAGAAGAGCCTGCGTCATAATTCTTTCAACACGAGAACTGTACATTATTCCAAAATTGGCTATGGCCTTTATGGGGAATTAAAGTATTTTCATATCTAATGTAATTAAAAACCTAAATGGTTTTTGATAAGAAATAACTTTGTTGCTGTCAAGCGACTTTACTACGTATTCGACAAGGACAAAATACATATCATTGTACCTACCTACCTATGTATACAGTATAAACAATGATTTGAACGAAAGAAAACATCTGTATTCAGTGTGGATATTTGTATTTGAAGGTGTAATTAAATGTATTATTTTAAACGTTTGAAGGTTTTGTACAGGTGTAAAATTACTTACGGTAAAATTTTTGTAGGAGCTGGCTGAATAATTACCTACTTCATTTCTCTGAAAGGCGGAACTTGAAACAAGTCTCAAAGATAATAAATCACTGTGTTATTTTAGAACCCGAACGTGGCTCAAATCTGAATTAGATTTATAACTTCGTACAGCTCGCACCGGTATTGAAAAGATTTACCTAAATATCGTTTTACCAGATGACTTGAACATATTTTGATATTATATCTGCCGGGAAAGAATTGTTGTTATAGCGGAATAAATAAATTGCAACGCATTGAGATTGCGGACTATCCCATGTATCGTTTTTCTATCGAATATGTTGAGTGACAAAAAATGCGCTTCATGTTATAGAGCGCTGACAAGCATTATTAGGGCTATTATTTATAGATCTACCAGAATCTGATAGTAATTTTTGACAGCAGATTTTCTAAAAATATCCTTGATCATTGAATAAATTTTTATATTTGCATATTTAACACACACAATCAGCCGCTGTAAGAGAAAAAAAAGATCAAAATGTTTTATTCCAACTACCCCGGTATTGCTAGAATCGGTTTATTTTCTCACTTTTTGCCCTCAGATTCTGGTAGACCTATACGTAAAATATCAAGTGTCAATATCCTTATCTCGTATCGTAGTGATTGCAGAAGTTTTAACTTTTATAGTGATCAATGGCTTAATCACTTATCCATCATTGGACAATCGATTTTAAGTTTTATATTTATATAGGGCTCTCGAGTCGCGTGCCAGCAGTATAGAGTACTAGGCGTTATAATATTATAATATACCTGGTCGTTAGGCATTGATCCTTAAATAGTCATAGGTTATAATAGGTATAGTAATTACTAATTAGTGATGTGTGCCATAAGTAATGAGATATCTATACTAATATAATATTATAAAGAGGTAAACTTTGTTTGTATAATTGTAATGAATAGGCTCAAAAACTACTGGACCGATTTTAAAAATTCTTTTACCATTCGAACCATTTCACCATTTCGAAAGATTTTTAAAAAAAATAGGTTTTTTTTTTAGATTTTGACAGCTTGCTGAATTATGTCAATTGAAAAGATATTAAAATTAAAATTATCTTGACTATACTTCTTTTGAAAGTCAAACTATTCTTCAAATCATTTTGGGACTTTTTAGCCAACGCAAAACAATAATTAAAAAAGCTATGAATCGTTACTAAAATTATAAAATTCTAAAGGTATAAAAAATATTAACCTTATAATTTTTAATTGCTTTCCGTTAAATGCTAAATGTTATTTGACGTTTCAGTTTCAGTGCACTCCAACCTTGGAGCTTTCAGCTATCAAAGGGGACGAGTCGCATAATTACTACTGCGATTAGTCCCCCGGGGCATTCAGCAAGACAGTTAGTTGTTTATTTGTCCATCATTTTGTTCACTGTTATTATATAGCCCTAGGTTGAGAGATGTAGATTTTAGAGCTTGGTTCTTTAGTCGTGCGACAAAAATGGTTTTGAAGGTAAGGAGTTAGAATCTGACGAGAAAAAAAGTATGCTACGTTGGGCTCAAAAAAAGTCGCAGCTCACTCCCAATAATGAAATATCAAACGAAATCGTGAATCCGTGATGATACCTTTTCGCAGGATAGAAAACGGATTGGATAGAATAAAGGAGCGAAGTTAATTACATTCAAATAGAAGAAATGGGGAACTCTACAATTTTTTTTCCTTACATAAAGCATAATAATAAATACTTATAATAATAAATTTCTTATTCACAATTATAGTCCAGCAACAATGTTAAAGGAAATATATTTTAATAATAAAGATTAGGTACCCTCGTCACATTCGTTAATCCTTGACAGTCGGACGGCGAATAAACCAACGGATTGGAATCCATTACTCATTTCACGTTCGTCATTTAATTTCAAACAAACGACCAAAATAGCACACTCGGCCTTTAGCATTTTCTCCAAGACACGGTTTTAGTTTTCAGGTGTTCTAAAATCAACAGCTTTTAAATATGAAATATCGTGAAAATAACATTATTATACAAAAACAGTTACCTAATATTTTAATAAAGTATAAGTGTTATTCACAGGTCTACTAAATCTCCGAAGATAAAAAAAATATCGTGTAACTAACAGCGATTAATAACCCACATGAGTCGTACTGATTTTATATTTGTAAAACTTCAGGTGTTATAACGTCAATAATACTTTGGCCCATGTTCAAAATAATTTCGACATTATAATAATTAGCAAAGGTGATTCATGTCATTTAAAATAAGAACGGATTCAAATACTGAAAAGTGACCTATAATGTTATGCTATAAAATGTAGTCTAATGAAGTGTACAAATAACTTTTTTTTCTAGCAACTACGCCTGAAACATCATAATATTTTCTGTCATACAATCTTTGATGCTATGGTGGTATTTAAAAATATTTTTTCCTAGTAGATGCTTTAAGACAAATAAATTTGTGTGTGAATTTTTAGCAGGATAGGATCATCCTGTCGTTGATATATCAATCAGTTTTTCCTTTATAAGAGACTTACCAAAGTAATAATTTATTAATTATTAATTTTTGTCTCTCTAGTCTCTACAGATACGAACATAATTTGTTGTTTAAAGTGTAACATGATTGTTCGTTTAAAGTGCTCTGTAATCAAAGTGCCTTGAGGCTCTATGATCCCGATATTTTACAGAAAATTCATATTATCATTAAGTTAAATTAAAAAAGTTTGATTTGCTAACGTGACTTTGTTTCTCAGATTACAGAATCGCTCAAACGTCTACGTGCTGGCAAAAAATCGTCGAGGTTCGCCGAGGACATCGATTTCGAGAACACAGTGTCAAGTATTGAAAACCGCATGAAAATATCCGACAAAATCCTTGACAGCGTCGGCATCGGACAAAGCGATATAAGCAGCGCAAGAAGGGCACTCAAAGAGAACGAGGAACGTACAGAGAAACGTATCGCACGCAGAATAAACGACGAAAGCCTAACAAAATGGAGTGCCATTAAGGAGTTCGACGAAGAAACTGATGCGTCGCGACGAGCGAAGGCCACGCGTGCTCGTCTAACTGACTTAGAGGATGAAATGACAGAGCTGAACGAAAGGAGCGCGGCCAGGGAGAAGCGCGCCGCTCGCCTCAGAGCCCTAGTCGCCGACTCTGATTTCGAAGACACGAGTGTCGCCGCCTCGAAAGTCACAATCAAAGCCGAGAGGGAGAAGAAACAAGTCACTTTCTAAACTATCTCTAGAAATGATCCATGGGTACAATGGAATCGTTTACAGATAGATTTTACTAGACTGTGTACTCCTGCATTTGTAGACGTAACACGCTCTACCTAGTTATCTTTTTTATATTTATGTTGCATAGATTCAAGCTTTGTATATCCCTTGTTTTAATTACTTTTTATGTAAGTAAAATGTAAAATTGTTGTTGCATTCGTATTTTATTGTACCTATTAGCCAATGAAACAGTGTTACCTGTACCTTTAAAAAAAAACATTTAGGTTTTAGACCGCGTAGTGCGTACACATGTAATATAGCTACATGTAATTTAGCTTTTGTTGAAAAAGTAACAGCTATCATAATATCAACATGATAAAATTATTATTTAAAAATAAATATCCAATCATAATGAAAACTTTGGTTGCCTATGATACATTTTCGAGACATCCCATTATTTAAGTTACACGCTTTCAATGTTAACGTAAATTATTTTGAAATAAAAGTTTAGCTAAACAAAGATTAAACTTCATTATAATATTTTGTTAGGGAGATGGCGTCAATCAAACATTTTCTGGTCAGCACAAAGGTTTGTATCCGTGTTCACGACACTTGACGAGGCATCAAAGAGGCTTTGAAGTAAGTATCGGGAAGTATTATACACCTTACTCTACCTGAACAATGGGGGAAAAATGAAGCTCTGGCTTATAATAAGATTTTAAAATACCGTGATTTTGAAATGAAATTTACTTATGTTGAGCTGTTTATTTCCACAATTGATTATACATACTTAATATTAATACTACCTTATTAATGTCATGAAATAAACTACTCTAAATGAGATGTATATTATAGTAGAAGAGGAGAAGGTGCTATTTTTGTAGTCACTCGAGCGTCATGGAGACCTAGTTAGTAGGTTTTTTACATTAGATAAAGCTGATAAAAGAATAATAAGAGCGTTTTTTATTTTAGCGGTGTGTTCAGGAACTGCAGCCATTTTAAAGTTTTGAAAAAGAAAGTTTATTCAGAAAATTGCTTAATTATGAAAAATTATAAATATATTTTAGACAACAAGAACTAAATCACTTAGTTTAGTGCAAAATAAAATATCTGCGAAGCTTAGTTAGGAAAATATGAAACTTTATTTTTTTATATTTTAAAATGGCCCTATAGGCTTACCTAACTTTTGAATCGCCAGTGCTTTTTATGAAAGCTTCTTTGGGGCATACTAAACATCCCCTATCTTAATCTGACAGATCGGATCACATATTTTTAATATTTAAAAAAAAGTTTTTTTTAACCCACCACGTGAGAAATCTGATTTCTATACCATGATAACTAGACCCATATCGGAAACCTATACAAGCTTAATCTGACACGCTCGAGCTACTCCCGAAGTCCCCTTTTCCCCTCCCCAACTATTATATATATCAAAAATGGTATCTCAAGTTGAAACTACTATCACAATCCGTAATGAATAAACCATAGTAAAGTAAAAACCATTTCAACTATAGTTTGTTCGTTCTAAGATGATATGGGTGACAGTTCTCATATTTCTTGCTACGGATTTTTTTTACAAGAAAACAAAAAAAATCAGAATGTAATAAATTATATTCCATCTACAAAAATAAATGTTTCCTGTAATTGTAAATGAATAAAAATGAAAAGTTGCTAAATGCTAACTTATTGATATAAAATTATAAATATTAACTTTGAAATAGGAGTATAAAATTATTGTTACGAAAATATTTAAAAATGTCAGATGCATGAAACGGAACTTATGTCAATAGAGATTGACACAGTTGAATCGAAATCAAATCGATAAAAAAGGGCGGCCATCTTAAATTGCCGGCGTCACTCTGAAACATCAGTACGAAATCGATAATTTCGATTGCAATTCCCTTACGAGGTGATTCGATATTTTTAAATTATTCGATTAATTTTTTTAGGTAACTTCCCTACTATTGTCAATTATAATGTGTCAGGCATATCATCATAAAACGAACAAACTATACAACTGAAGATGTTATTAACTTTATTGAAACTGTCTGAGTTATCTCGGTAACGCTTTTAAGTTAAATAATTTAAATAGATTCAGTCAATTTTGCGCACCTCTCACTGTGAAACATTTAAACTTCAGTTTCGATTGTGCTCGCAAGTAAATTGTTTACGTCGCTTCAGATTTCGAAAATAATGTCGTCACTCACCGTCAATTCAATATTAATTAATTTTGAGAGTTGAAATTTAGCTGGGGTATTTATACAAATTATTTTATAAACAAGAAGGGATAAGTGGTTGACCCAACGTTGATAAAATATTTTAGTAGCAGGCTTAGTGTGACCACAAATCGGATTTACGGTGATATAGACAAAAGATTGACGTAAATCATTATTTTGTAGATCGCATTTTTATGGATTTTATTCTACGTATGCGTGAAATGGTCAATACTAAAGGTTTTTATTATAAATAGTTAGTTTTATTACTATGTTATGTTATATTATGTTACTAACCTAACCTGACCAACTTCTTGACCAATAAGATTTTTAATATAATCTTTTCAATTATACGTGGTAATAGTATGCATTTTAGAAGTGGTAATATTAGAGTCAAAAACTGCCCTTTCACCTTTGCTTTTTACTTACCATCTAACGCCATCTAGTTATACGTGAGAAAAACAAAACTGTTTATTATTAAAATATGTTGATCTACGTTGATCTAATTTTATGTTGAATTTGATCAAGTACTTTAGTACTATAGTTAGCCTGAAAAAAGCCTTTATTACCCTGTGGTAATGTAAAAAATGTAAAAACATCTGTATGTTTTTACATTTTTAAACACAGAAAATTAATTCTTTGTACGTACTACGTAATAATATTATAAGCGTTCCATTTTAAACTGGAACTAATTATTTGGTATTCACTTATTATTCTGGCAGTAAAGACTCTCAACTAGTCGTGTAATAAAACGATGCTGGAGCCATAAGAGTGAAGACCAACTTTATACAGTTCCGTTTTAGGTACGCTTTTATAGTTTAATACTAAAGTCTAATAAAATTATATGTCTCTGTATAAAATTCCATCTCATAATTCTGCTTCACTGATTTTAATGAAATTTTTGGTGTGATAGTCATTGTTTACCAAATATTTTGGACGTTGTTTTACCAAAGAATTAAAATAGATTTTCGAACCTACCAGATAATAAATATGAAATTTTAACAAAATCTATTATGTTTTGTTTATTAAAGATAAGTGTACGGTCCACCTATAGTGTAGTCGTGTAGGCAACAACAGAAGCTAAGTAAGAGCCTGGAGATGTCAAACCTGGAATCTACTATGATCACTTAGACTATAAAGTATAAGGTATTCGTTTAGATCACAATCTTATATCTTTAAACGAGTCATTCTTGTATATATATAAATATATAATTGGAATCTCGGAATCGGCTCCAACGATTTTCATGAAGTTTAGTATACAGGGGGTTTCGGGGGCGATAAATCGATCTAGCTAATAATCATTTTTAGAAAATGTCATTTTATTCGTGTTTTATCAATTACCGGCAAAGCTCGGTCACATAGCTAGTAAATAATAATGTTAAGTTTAGTATCACTCTTACTTCTCTTATCTCAGCAATACAAAAGTTTTTAAATGATAAACTTAAACTAACAGTAATTAATTATTGATACGGTATCAAAATATCAAATTTAACATGATAATTATACAAATCGAATTAAGTAATTTTTTTGCATGGCGCGCCTTTAATATAATTTAGGCAACTTTTTAACGCGCGTATGTGTCGCATATAAAGCATCGATCTACTATGTTTTCCGTTATAATAAATCATAGTTTATCGAGTAGCCGTGTAGTAAGTAGTAAAATCACAGAATAGATAGTACAAGTAGTAGGTAATAGTTAGTTTACTTATTAACAAAAGGGCCTCACCTTTTACTCAGATAACGCTGTCTATAAATTTTGTTCAGTCTGAATACTATCAGAGAAATTGATTAGGCAAATTATTTGGTTGGGTTATCATTTATCAAGTCTATGTTAGTCGTAATCTGTCTCCTGGGCTTGGCATAACTCGACCAAATTACGAAGCTCCACCTATGCCTTTGAATAAAAAAAGGCGGACGGAGTCCCACCATACACAAAACTGTGTCCTTCAGAGTCGGCCAGCTGACTGCATGTGCACGGTCCACACGCACACATTATTATTTATTACGCTAGTCCATACCATTTGACAGGCGTAAGAATGTGTGCGTGGCCGACTTTGAAGACACAGTTCTGTGTATAATAAGACTCCGTCCGCCTTTTTTTCTACGTTCATGTCTGATAGTACATCCTGATATGCTAAAGATAGTCTTGACTGGGCAAGGTCGATATTCTAGTAATTGGGACAGACGCACCTTTTGTGAAGAGAATGGAAGTCCACCGTATACAGGTTGATCTTAAATTTTTATCTAATGTAATTTTGACAAACTGTCCGATTGTCAGTACATGTGGGATTATATCAATGTAATACATAAACTATCGATTGCCAAACACCCCCGAAACGGCTGGACCGATTTTGATAAATTTTTGGTAGATTAGCAAAAATCTCATACTTACCTGAAGTAATAGATACCTAATAGTAAAACAACGTTTGCCGGGACATCTACCAATGAAAGCCTTTTAAGATTTATTTCTAATGATGCTTGAGGTGTTCTTTAAATAGAGTTTAAAATAGAAGAATACTACGCGAAAAACTTTCGTGCGTCATAGATGTGTCAGTACAGAATTTCCTTTCATTAAATGCTCAGTAAATAGCTGAAACCGTTATGTATATTGCCAACAGTTCGCTGACAATACGTAATTAGAAGCTGGTCATTATGCACCGATCACACCTCGCCCTGCAGAAAGTCACCCAACTTCAACTAAAGAGTATAATATCTAAGTGCCTGTCCAGATGAGACATTTTACGCGCGAAGTCCATACGCGCGTTTCAGTTTCTATTGCATCCAGATACCGCGTTTTACGCGCGTTTTTACGCTATAAACATGGACTCGAAGTTATCACATTCGCAACGGACTCGCGCGTAGTTCTGGACGCTGCAATGACACCCAAGACCCAAGTATCTCGACTCGCGCGTCGCTCGCGCGGCTTGCGGGCGAGTCGAGAGTCCAGCTCATTGTAAGCGTTTTACGCGCGAGTTAGCACGAGTCGCTCACTCGCGCGTAAAATGCCTCATCTGGACAGGCTTCCGCGCCAGCGAGCGGTTTGCCCGCTACACCAAGATATCATAAGCAATTGTATATAAATAGCGCCGCGACCGTCCGGTTATTTAAATAAATTAAAAATTATAATAAATACATTAAATACAATATTATTTATAATCATACATCAAATATGCTACACAATCTATATTTTGTCCTAAAACCTTAGAAAATTCACTCGGAACAGAAATACAAATCATTGCACATATTATTATTAGCTTATTCATCGTGTTACTTATTTTAATAAAATCCCTGCTAATAAAATCTGTAAGCACGTCGTCAACGTGGACCGATGCGGTAACGTGGCACGGTACTTACTACGCTAAAAACTACGTCGCGACATCGTAACGTGCCACGATACACGGCACGACGCCGTCGATACAATGCAGGCCGAACTGTCGCAGTTTATTTCGAAAAATGGACTACACTAGACGCGTCCTGTTCCTGCTGTTGTTAAGAAGACGGATAAAGAAAAGACAGAAACTCAGAAGATACTGGATCCACCCATTTCTTTTAATCATGAATAACGGGAGCCACTTCATAAAGAAATACAATGCCTTAAAAATAGATCACAGCAAGTTTTTTGGTTTCTTTAGAATTAGTTTATCAAGGTCCGTCATCCTCGAAATTTGATAAAAAAATAATAACAGCGTTTTTTTTTTATTTTAGCGGTGGGTTTAGAAACTGCAGCCATTTTAATGATTAGAAAAAGAAAATGATGTATTCAGAAAATTGCTTATTTAAGTCAGTTATAAATAAATTTTAGACAACAAGGACTAACTCACTTAGTTTAGTGCAAAAAAAAAATCTGCGAAGCTCAGTTAGGAAAATATGAAGCTTTATTTTTCTATATATTTAAAATGTCCCTACAGGCTTACCTTTGAAATCCTTTGAATCGTCAGTGCTTTATAATGGAAGCTTCTTTGGGGTATACCGTATACTAAACATCCCCTATCTTAATCTGACAGATCCGATGAAATTTCAATATAAGTAAAAAAAAATTAACCCATCACGTGAGAAATCTGATTTCTATACCATGATAACTAGACACATGTTGGAAGCTTATACAAGCTTAATCTGACACACTCGAGCTTATTCCGAAATCCCCTCTTCCCCTCCCCAACTAAAAGGCGAATGTTTGGATGTATGGATTTCACGCAAAAACTACTAAACGGATTTTAATGAAACTTTACAATAATATAGCTTATACATCAGAATAACACATATGCTACAATTTTAACCGACTTTCAAAATGGAGGGGGTGTTATGTTGATTTTTTTATTTTTTTATGTTCAACGATTACTCCGTCGTTTGCAAACCGATTTTCAAACATTTTCTTTTGGTGTACAGGTTAGCATCCCAATTTGGGACCATATTCATAATAGCGGGTCACCACTATTATGATAAAGGGATCCATAAGTAATCGGTGGAACTTCTCAAAATTTATATGGAAACACGTCGTGACAAGTAAAATTTTGCACCAAGGTATACCATGGTTCGGAAGGTGCTTAGAGCACTCCTGAGTCTTGGGAGTTTCGACGTTGTTTTAAGAACGCAAAGCATAATATGCTACTATGCAAATTACATTCATCATCATCATCGTCATCACTACCATAAACCATTATGGAACCATGTATCGTCCCGTTTTACCCTATTATTGGTAGTAATTTTATAGTATAATATATTATCATGGGGAACAGCTAGTATCTAGTGTTGTGAATAATAATGAAGAATGTAGCAGTTTTACAAGGCATGGTGACGTACAATGTTGCTACATAGTGACGTGCATTTTTACGTTACGTTGACGTAAATTTTCACGTCAAGACAACGTACCGTGCCACGTTACCGCGCCGTTCCACGTTAACGACGTCGTGTCGTGGAGATGTGGACAGGCCGTTACCCCCATGTAGGGTTGAGCAAAGAAAAATTATTGTTTGACATTATATAATATATTATATGTAATATTATCTAAAGGCTTACCTTTAGGATACTTTCATTAATAACAGGAAAAAACTGCATGTTTTAAATAATACTCTCACATTTATTATACATTGAATGTTGAAAAGGCACAAGATTTTAAGCACAATCTCATGCTCATAATATTATCAAGCAATAGTAAAGTGTGTCTGTCTATCGGTTACCTCTTCACGCCCAAACTGCTGAACCAATTTTGCTGAAATTGAGTATGGAGATACTTTGAGTCCCGCTTAGGGCATAGGAGGATAAGATAGTTTATCGCTGAAAACGAATACGGTTCCGGCGCGATAAACGATTTTTTGCGCAACGGAGTTGCGGACTAGTATAATATTATTATAATATACCAGATATAATTTAAACATAATCATAATATACTATAGCCAAAATATAAAAGTACCTAGTCGAACGATTGGCACATAAAAGACACGTAAATAAATAATTAGCCTGTAAATTGGCACACGTCTAGTAAAGACGGCCGATTGATAGCCAAATTATTCAATACTACACAATGTACTATCAATCAAGGCTACGCTAAAAATATCAGATTGCCCGAGAGTTTTACTGTCTAGTTCCTGATATTCCTGATAATTATCTCATTATCGTTATACATATATGCTAATTCGCGGAACCAAATAATTTTGTTGCAAATAACATAGATTCAAAGATTCATTATCTGATTTTAAAGTTTTCTTCTATGAATAAAGAGCTCTTCTAGAGTTCATTTAATATGGTTGGCGCACAAGTCATAATCTATTAGACACAGTTAGTGCTGAAAAGCTCTCTGTTCTTTACGGATCTGGGTTAAAGTTACGCTAATTTAAAATTGTTAATTAATTTGCGTCAGATTTCAAAGAAAATTTATTTTAAATTCATTAATTTAATGTTTCAACTTATATTTAAAATCAGCAGTGTTTCAGAGTATTTACTATACACTGCAAATACAATATCTTATATCTTTAAACGAGCAATTCTTGTGCCTTTATATTAATACGTGAGAGAAAAACTTTGTAACCCATTTTACGAAAAATGGGGAAACGTGAAAACATGAAAATAGTTTATGTGGAGAAGAAGTGCATCGAGCCAATATTATTTTAAAATTATGCTTTTATCATATACAATGTGTCCCGACACCGGTGTCCGATCCTTTAATGTCATGATCTATGGCATATTTTATCGACAAATTAGCCCTTAATTTTTTTTCTCTCTCAAGGTTGTAAAGTGGCAGCCATTTTAATTTTTCTCGGGCTTTCACACTAATCTGACGAACTGCTCTTGTAAATATCCTATGAAGATAAAGAAGGTCTCATTTGATAGCTAAATTTGTGGACTACGCTTACACAGGCAATACGTTATAAATTTCATAGAATTAAACATAGAAAAACCCAAGTTTAAGAAAAAAACATTGTATATTTTTTATTAATGGCTTTTTGTGAAAAATCTAGCAGATTAAACTGGTTCTTTTTTATTTTTGAAAGATAGAGGAAGTTTTCATCTTCTAAAATTCTTTTACTTCAATGCTCTAAGTCAGAGAGTTCAGAAGTTATAACGATTTTCTTATGATGAGGTGGTCAGATTAGTATGAAGCCAGAGAATTATTTTTTTTCAAAAGTTGGAGAACAAAACGATACACACACTACGACACTACTACTAAAAAAGATGACAGATTTTTGAGTGATAAGCCTATACGTAGATACCAGTAGATTTTCTTCATGCTCGTGTCTGATGACATCTATATATATAAAAATGGATTTTCAAATGTGTTAGTCGCGCTAAAACTCGAAAACGGCTGAACGGATTGGGCTGATTTTTAACCGACTTCCAAAAAACGAGGAGGTTATATGTTCGGCTGTGGATTTTTTTTTTTTTGTATGTTCAACGATTACTCCGCCGTTTGTGAACCGATTTTCGAAATTTTTATTTTGTTGTATTAGGTTTCACTCCAATTTGGTACCATGTTCACAAAAGTGGTGATCTGATGATGGGATCCAGGAGTAATCGAGGGGACTCCTCGAAATTTATATGGAAACATATGGTGATTTTGGTTTTATGTGAAGTGTACTAAGAATATGCTACCAAAGTCAAATATTGGGTCAAGGTATACCATGGTTTCGAAGATGCTGAGAGAACTCCTGACTCTTTATAGATACACGTTTGGGAGTTTCGGCATTGTTTTAAGAACAGAAAACATATGCTACCATGCAATTCAAATTCATCATCATCATCATCGTCATCATCATCATTACCACGTCGTGTTAAGGTCACCAATGTCTCATGGCACAAAATAGATAATAGTACAAGGCATAGGTATGGATACAATAATAATAATTATATACATAACAACACCAATTATAGGCTGTTTAATATACAGTATACACGGCGGTAGGCGCCGCAGAGGCAATGGCGTCGCCTCGCGCCGCCGCGCGCCGCGCGGCGCGAGCGTAAACATCGTATTCAAGTTCCAACCGGAATGTCAGGGCATGCGGCATGCCGCGCTGCGAGCATTTTTCAGCACGTGTTCACTTAGATTTTTTAAAATGTATTGTTTAAATGTATCTATCTACCTGATATTTGGGCCTTGGGGTATGCCGTATGACTCTTAACAGTCTTAACAAATTGTAATAAGATACGTAGAATATACGCAGTACCACCGACGACCACTTATAAATTCGCGGACTATGACGGAGGTCAACTTAATAACAATTATACGAGATCAATTACTACTCAATATTATGATTTATGTTGTCAATTCAATGCTCACTGCTCACACCAAGCGGCAAGCTCACTGTTGAGTTGTCAGTTGCTTACAAACTTTCAACAACACGACAGAAATTTGTTACAAGTTACAACTACCTATATAAAACTTCTACGTACAAGCGATAGCGCGACACAGGAGCACCTCAGTGACATCTAGTGAAGACAATATGAAACTATTTTTTTATACAATTTGAATTGGCACTAACAGCTTACCTACTAGGTAGGTAACTAAAAAGAGTGAAATTATTATTTTTAACAAAAAATTAAAACCGACTTCCAAGGTAAAAACAATATTAACAGCATCCTTATAATATGAACTAAAAAGTATTAAATAATTTTTCCTATCTAATATGTAGTGCCTTTTCCCGAATTCGGCTAAACCTCAACTATTTCTGTACTCAATCTTCATAATTTTGAAGTCCGTGCCAGAAACCTGTCAAAGAAATAAAGATTCAGCTACCAGATTACCGACTCCAAAATGATGAAGATTGAGTACAAAAATAGTTGAGGTTTAGCCGAATTCGGGAAAAGGCACTACTGTTAGATAGGAAAAATTATTTAATACGGAGGCACGTCGCACCAAGTTTAACATTAATTCATAAATCATAAAATATTATGCCTCCGACTGCATTTTATTGTCCACTTTCTTCTTCTACATTTTTCTATGTAACCTTCTATTTATCCTGGCATGAAACTCGTAAGCAAGAGTCGTTGTTAGTTAGAGTTAAAACATGGATTCGATGCCTCCGGCAGAATTAGGTCTTGTTTCGTTATTTTTAGTGAACACTTTTTGCAGTCGGGTTTTTTGATTTTTAATTAATTTATTTTATTTGCGACTTTTTAGTTGTAGTCGTCTAACCATTTCGACAATCAATCTAATAAAAATTGAAAAACTACCGTGCTGATATTACCATAATATCGTAGGTACACTTAGAAAAGTGTATGTCTACAATACGTTATAATAGGTACATATACTGTTTCAATGTATATTGTATAGTTACGTTTCTAGTTTTAAGTACCAAATCATTGTTTTTTTTAATACTTTGTCATTGAATTTTCATCTTGTTTCAGTAATGTTAGTTATTTTTTTATATTGGATTTATCCATGCAGGCGGGTTTTGGTTTTTTCTTATTTTATTACTAGCGGTCGGCCGCGGCTCCGCCCGCGTGGATGTCGGTGAGCTCTGCAAAAAGCATACCCAGGAAAGAATCGGTCAGCAAAATGATTCCCAGGTCAATTCACAGACTCCGACACCAAGGGTCTAAACACACTAGGCTGAATTACGCCGACGTAAATTCCGCCGCGTTTACGCTGCGTTTCAAATCCATACAAAATATGGGCGGAACGCGACAGACACACTATGCCGAAATTCCGTCGTGAGCGGAATTTCCGTCGAGCAGGAATAATTTATTTTGATAAGGATTAAAAGAATGAGTAAAATAAATGCGTTTAAATGTAGTCCAAAAAAAATTCAAGATTTTTAAATAAAAAAATGGTTATTGTGCCTCACTCGATATAGATAGGTATAGTGTGTCGCAGACTTTTTTGTAGATGTTTGTATGTTCTACAATTACTTAGAATTTTATGGTTCTATCTTTTTTAGTTTAGGCAGCGTACGTAAAATAAGTAACTTTTCTGCTTGATTTTTTACACCTTGCGTCCGAAGAACCCAAATATCTTACGGTACCCTATTTTTTTCCAAAATAAAATTCAGCCTATGTTCAGCAATAATAATGTAGAATTCCAATGCTAAAAGAATTTTTCAAATCGGTCCAGTAGTTTCGGAGCCATACAAACAAAAAATCAAATCTTTCCTCTTTATAATATTAGTGTAGATTTATTGTTCTTATTTAATATTAAAACTGCAAGTTATATACATATTTAGAATCAGTGTTTAAAATCCTTTATTTTGATACCCCACTCGATATGCTTGGTAGAATTTTAATTTTTTTTACCTCAGAATATGGCGTCAAACATCCGCCATTTTGGGTTTTTCTTAATGTCACCTATCTAAGAACACTCAGGCTATTAATAAAAATCTAACGATACCTCAAATGTGAAAGTCCGTTTAGCCGTTCTGAAGATACGAGGTAATAAAAAATATTACATACATAGAAGATACGCGCTAAACACATAACCCTCCTGGCAGTCAGGTAAAAACTTTGAGTCCCGGGAAAGGACATAGGATACTTTTTATCCCGGAAAATGTACAGTTTCTGCGCGATAAATGAATTTTGGCGCAAAGAAGTTGTGGACGTCATCTAGATAAGTGGCAATATAAATATCAAAAGCCTATCGTTTTGTGAAACATTGATAATAAATATATTCTCAAAATATAAAATTAAAAACTAAATCAAAGTAAAATTGCAATATCAACAGTTGAAATGTAAAAAAAATCAGAAGTCTAGCTATAGCGGTTCTTAAAATACAGCCTGGAGACAGACAGATGGACAGATAGACGGACAGACAACGAAGTCTTAGTAATAGGATCCCGTTTTTACCCTTTGGGTACGGGACCCTAAAAAATGGATGAATTCACTTATTGATAGAAATTAAAACAATGTACTGATTCATTAATATACTCTGATAATGGAATTAATTAGGCAACACGGCCACTTCGTCTGCCAAGGTATCCTATAACAAGCCACTCCGGCTTAGAAATGTCTAATGCTTTGACTAAACATACCAAATCAATTAAATAGGCGTGCCTAGATCCACATTAAAGGAGCAAGCCGTGTATATAATTATTATACCTTAGCTAATACATATTTAAACAGTTACTACAGCATTAATTATTATTATTGTTTGATTTGCGACACTGCGACATATTTGTGACATGCTGGTTAGTGATTACCATACCTTATGTTAATTATGTGTTCACATGTAAACAATCTTAGGAGAAACAACAACAACAGGTTTTCAAATATTATATCATGGGGACCCATGATATAATATTAGCATGATCACCCATGATTATAATATTTGAAAACCAATCCTTTTGGTACTGTTATGGCTTTCTGGTCCTTTCCACAAGCGCCCGTAACATAAAAAAACCCCCACTTTATTTATCAAGCATTATTTAAAAAATATAGGAGTCAGAAACCTAAAAATTCATTATGGGAATTCTTATTAATTTCTTTTCACATGTCTTTTATTTTTTTCTTAATTTCTTTAAACATGTCTCAAACACAAAAGCCAAATATTTCTGTTTCTTAACAACTATCGAAATAAAATCACACATACTGTAAAGGTTTCGCAGGTCGCAAGTTTAACTTGATCGAATGACAATCGAACTTGACAGCCTCTGCTGGATTTGTACTGTGCTAAATTAGTAGCATGCCGCGAGCATCCCGTTCCACCAAAATTATACTGGATAGCGTTGTTAAAACATTAAATATTGAGGGGGGCCAATATATGTGCAGGGGCCACATTACCACCTTTTCCCTGTATTTTAATAAAAAGATAAAACCGACTTCAAATTTTTGTACGTAATTAAGAATTAAAATTCTCTATCTCAAAAACTACTGAACCGATTTTGATGAAACTTGCAGTATTCCCTAAGTTGAATAATACCTAGTACAATAAAAAAAGAATCACTAAAATCGGACTTGTGGTTCCGGAGATATGCGTGCACAAACATAAAAACATACATACAGATGTATGTATGTTTGTATTTACATACATACATACATTTTTGAAATTTGGCACATTTGTTCAGAAGCTGTCATAGATTAACATATACAAAAACTGGGCAGTTCTGGAAATATTACATACATACGCGTCGAATTGATGACCTCCTTTTTTTGAAGTCGGTTAAAAAGGCATTTTATTTGAATTTTTGTCGGCAAGGATTGGAAACCTTTGCACCAAAATTATTATCTTCTTATATATAAAATTCTCGTGTCACAATATTAGTCCACGAACTCCTCCGAAATGGTTTTACTGATTTTTACCAAATTTTATATGCATATTCAGTAAGACTGAAAACCGGCTACTTGGTACTTTATATATTGATAAGTGCATTTGTTGAATAAATAATAGTAAATTATTACAACCTGAGACTGACGGCGACCATTGTTTGTGCGACGGGATAGCGATCGACGTTGCCATGGTGACATACTTATTTAGTCACTTCAATAAAATAATATGGCAAAGCAATAGGCAAAGCAACGTTTTCCGGGACAGCTAGTATTCATATATTATTATACTTCAAACTTTCAAACTACTGTTAAAGGTGGTTCAAGTTTAGACCTTCCGTCCTTCACGCATATTTTGATGATTTTGATTCTTTAATATTGAGTTGCCGGCCACATGAAGCGGCGACAGACGACGTGTATTTCTATGTATTTCTATGAATAAGTGTCGCTAGCTGCGGAGGGTGTTTCATAGAAATACATAGAAACCAGTACTGTCGCGACGACACGTCGCCTGCAGTGCTCGCGTGTCGCTCGGTTACACCATTCGAACGTTTTTTAGGGTTCCGTACCCAAAGGGTACAAACGGAACCCAATTACTAAGACTTCTATGTCTGTCTGTCCGTCTGTCTGTCTCCAGGCTGTATCTCAAGAACGGTGATAGCTAGAGAGTTGAAATTTTCACAGATTACGTATTTCTGTTGCCGCTCAACAAATAAGTACTAAAAACAAAATAAATCGTTTTTTTTTTTAATTAATCGAAACCCTTACAATCAATTCGAGTTCGAGTTCGAGTTCGAGTTCGAGTTCGAGTTCGAGTTCGAGTTCGAGTTCGAGTTCGAGTTCGAGTTCGAGTTCGAGTTCGTGTTCGTGTTCGAGTTCGAGTTCGAGTTCGAGTTCGACACAAAACACTACTCTCCAACCGTCTTACGGTTTTTTCAAGGTTTTTCGATCAGCACGAGAATCTGACGCGAATTTCATAGTTTTTACCCATCCCACAAAAGTGCTCAACGCCGCTAAAGAAGTTTTCACTTCAAAAATTAAACCATTAAATCATATGAAAAACAATTTTTTTTTTAAATCGATTTTTATGAAAATCGGCCTTAATCAACGCGTCTGCTAAAGAACTCATTTCCCCGACTGTACATTTCTGCTAAACAACTCATTTCCCCAACTGTACATTTCTGCTTAGCACAATTTTCCCCGACTGTACATTTCTGCTTAGCACAATTTTCCCCGACTGTACATTTCTGCCAAACAACTCATTTCCCCAAATGTACATTTCGTTCGAGTTCGAGTTCGACACAAAACACTCTCCAACCGTCTTACGCTTTTTCTATGGTTTTTCAAACACGACACAACACAACACGAAAATCTGACGCGAGTTTCACAGTTTTTACCCATCCCACAAAAATGCTCAACGCTGCTAAAGAAGTTTTCACTTCAATAAAACTTGAAAAATTAAAAATAATCCCATACAAAAAACACAATTTTTGCTCTATGACGGTACGGAACCCATCGTGCGCGAGCCCGACTCGCACTTGGCCTATTTTGTTGTATTAATGTTGCTGAGTAGCAGAATAATTTAACAACATGGTGATCTCAAATTGACTGCTAAATGAAGAACTGTTCGCTCCTCACAAAAAGCTTATATGGAAACATTAAATACTTTCCAGAGCTCTCAGCTCAGGAAATTATTAATTATAGTGTAATCCTCTCACGACAAGATGTATTCAGCAGTCATAATGGATGCATTTATAAATAATGAATATTGATCTAGTAGGTAAGCTTTTACTGTATTTACCTTGTTATGGCTGAATCTGAAAACGAATATTTCGAACGAAATTTAATTTGAATAAAAATATTATAGTTTTATAAAAGTTTATCGAAATACCTACAATTGGCACTTTAAACTCACGAAAAGTTCGGAAAAATATTATTCAATCGCTTTTTTTGATTCTGTACTAATACTGTGTAAAAAATTTAATAAAAACCATTTACAAAATGTAGTGGATTTTATACCCAATCAATAAATCTCTGAACTCAATAATATAGAAACACGAGCTTTTGTCCGCGGCTTCGCTCGCCTTAAGAAGTTATTATTATATACAAACTTTCATCCCCAATTTTAACCCCTTGGGATTGGAATTTATCAAAATCGTTTCTTAGCGGATGCCTACGTCATAACATCTACATGCATGCCAAATTTCAGCCCGATCCGTCCAGTGGTTTGGGCTGCGCGTTAATAGGTCGCCGTGTCAGTAGTCAGTCACCTTTGAGTTTTATATAATAAATATATAAGATAAATATAATTTTTTTAGCTGAGCAGTGAGTGTAGAAAAACGTGAAAACTGTACATTTTGTATGTGTTTTCGGTGTGTCTGTGCCCGGAGGCGATCCCATCGGCTCCATTCCCACGTCAAAACAACAAGACGTGTTCTGTTCCCGAAAATATGCCAAACTAGCTATATTTTCAAAAAAATGGCTAGGTACTGCACTGCTACTATATTTCATCGAATTTCGATCAAAATAATTATAAAGGAAGGCCGGACAAAAAGTTTGTCAATCTCTTGATCTGCTATCAGATCTACTACTACTGCTAACCTAAGTCCTAAACTAATCACGATGCCTTGAAAACACCAAAATGTGGAAGGCGTTTTAAGTTAACATTCAGAAAAGACTATCCCACCAAATAATTTCTTGTAAAATGTTGCCGAGACGACCACATAAGGTTTACCCTCTGAAGCCAAGCTTCTGAATCCACGCGGCCTGACTCTACTGACCCTAACTTAAACAAATTCTACATACCAGTAAATATGTACGGCTTGGCTGTTTCGTTACTAACTTCAGACCAGAAACTAAATGCTCGCATCACCTCTGTGGTATGTAGAATTTGTTTAAGTTAGGGTCAGTAGAGTTAGGCCGTGTGGATTCAGAAGCTTGGCTCTACATGAGATCTCATAATTATCTTTTTCACAGGGTAAGCCTTGTGGTACGGGAGCCCTAGAACAATTTTTTTATTACTATCAAGCAAATTTTTTGTGAGTAGCTTCATTTTGATAAGACGAACAACATTTTTACTGGCGAAAAATTTCGAAAGTGGTAGCTAACAAGAAGGATTTCATACTCTGAATTGTTTGCCTAAAATAATTTAAACTGTTTTATTTGTAGGACAATGTTACTCTTAAATTATATAACTAATAACCTTTCAATATACAAAAAATCAGCTCGTTAGGGTTCCGTTATATAATATATCATTTTGATGATCATCAGTGTGTCAGTGTATGAGTGTGTCAGTGACGAAATCAGTGTATTTTAGATATCAATAAAATCTTTAGATTTTATTGATATCTAAAATACACCGATTACAACAACGTACAAAGTCATTACAACAACGTACAAAGTCTCAATTGAATAGCTCTTATACTTATATAGTATAAGAGCTATTCAATTGAGACTTTGTACGTTAAATTAGTCTACTATTCACATCATGTCCTGAGAACTATCTAGTACATCGGAAACTAGCTCTATGAGGGTTCAAAAAAACGACGAAACACTTCAAGAAAAGGTAGGTACTAGGTAGTGTCCTTGCGCTTCGCTTGGCTCGTCTCGGCGGGTGCACTGCCGTGCACCCAGATTCTCTTGTGAAGAGTGGAACTTTTGAGTCATATTCGGAAGCTGCCTAATTTTTCTGCACGGACGCAAAACTAACTAAACAGCCGTTAGTTTCATGTTAGGTCATGCTGAACAACCATGATTGCCACCATCATTATAAAGCTATGTATAATCTAGAATTGTAGACAAAACATAAATCCCTCTACGCGTCCAAAATCACTTGGCTTACATGTGACAATGTCGGAAAACCGCGGTCGTTCCAGACCTTATATTTAAAAAAACCTTGGTTGATAGAGTATAGAGAAGAATTTTGTATTCATTGGATGACGAAGCCCAGTGAGCGCCAGAGCGTCGCGCGTCACGGCTTAATAAATGACTGTTTATTTGAACACGTGTAGGCATCTATTAATGCACCCAGCTTAGGAATTTTGACCGACTTCCAAAAAGGAGGAGGTAATATGTTCGGCTGTATGTATCTTTTTTTTTTTTGTATGTTCAACGATTACTCAGCCGTTTGTGGTCCGATTTTCAAAATTATTTTTTTGTTGTATAGGGTATAACTCGAATTTGGTACCATGTTCACAAAAGTGGTGATCTGATGATGGGATCCTTGAGGAATCGAGGGAACTCCTTGAAATTTGTATGGAAACATATAGTGATTTCAATTTTTTCTGAAGCATTCGAGGTAAATGCTACCAAAAAGTAAGACTTCGCACCAGGTTATACCCTGGATCCGAAGGTACCGAACAGAACTTTTGAATGCTTATAGGTACAGGTTCGGGGATTTCGGTGTTTTTTAAACAACTGAAAGCATAAGCTAATACATCAATTTGATTAATCATCATCATCACAACCATAATTATACCATGAGTCATCACACTATGACCCAATTATTGGTACTTTTCGTGATATTTTGCATCGAAGCAGATGTTTTTAAAGATGATTTCGCTGTTTGTTGACCGATTTTCAAAATTCTCGTGTTGTTGTATAGGATGTAATCTTAATTTTATATAACAATTACGAAAGTGGTGAGCTGATGATGGGATCTATGAGCATTCGAGGGAAATCCTTGAAATTTATCAAAACACTCATAGTGGTTAAAATGTTGTTTCTAGTAAGTTAAACATATGTTACGAATAAGAGAAATTTTTATACGAAGGTGTCTCTTGATGCAAATGCACTGAACAGAACTCCTGAACCTTTAAAAATAAAATTTTGGAAATTGCAGCATCGCTTAGATAACTGCAAGCATTTACCACAATTTCGCTTACAGTAACTGGTAACATAATGTGAATAGTTAACATTCGTATTAGGGTTTTACGCATAAAGCCTAATATTATAGATATTTAACCAAAAAGAGTGAAATTATTATTTTTAACAAAAAATTAAAACCGACTTCCAAGGTAAAACAATAGCAATATGAACTAAAAAGTATTAAATAACTCTTACTCTTTAATAGCACGCCTTTTTCAGAATTCGTCTAAATATCAACTATTTCTGTACATATGTATACTACAGTCTTCATTACTTTGAAGTCGGTACCAGTCCCAAAAGTTTCAGATATTCTGACATTACTGAACTCACGATTAAATTAGCTGGTACCGACTTCAAAATAATGAAGACTGTAGTATATGTACAGAAATAGTTGATATTTAGACGAATTCTAAAAAGGCGTGATATTAAAGAGTAAGAGTTATTTAATACTTTTTAGTTCATATTACTATTGTTTTTACCTTGGAAGTCGGTTTTAATTTTTTGTTAAAAATAATAATTGCACATCTTTTTGCACATTCTTTAGTATAATATTGTCTTTAGTTGTTATAAATATAAAACTAGGGTAAATGGTCTAATTTTTAATGACAGGTTAGGCCGAATATTATAGGTTAATAATTTTTCACAGTGTAGACCTTACTTATTTTACCTTACTTATCTTATTCTTAACTAATATTTTTTAATGAATTAAGATAATCTTGATTCTTGATGGTACATTACAATTCAGAGGTCTTCATAGTTCATGCTTTAGTTCTAGGCTCTAGCGTCCACGGCCCAGCACTTTCTGACGTCGCATCTCTAAGAAGGAATTGACTCACTTTACAAAAAAAAAACACAGACATAAATTTTTCATTTTCCTACATAAGTAGTCTTATCATTAAAACATAGATGACCAGAAAACTAAAACTCAGAATAAATGGTAATGTTTAAAGGTAAATAATATTTTATTTAACTTAAATATAATGAGTTTTGCAGTGTTGAGAGCTTAAGGTAAACTCATATTATGTGAGTACTCTAATAGTATTTTACAGCTCTATAACTTCAGTTTTCTAGTTAAGTAACTAAACATTTCATAATATTGTGGTTTGTTTAAAATTTGACTACAAGAAAATAATAAAAGAAGTCACAAAAATAAACAATTAGTAGAACCCACATAACTACCAACAGATGCCACAAATTCCAGGGAAGTATTACAACGTAAACGTTGTAATACTTCCCTGGTTGTTAAAACAAATAACATAAGCCGTCTAATAGTCTACTAGTAATTTTAAAATAAAAAGAAATATTACAAACCATCAGCTTCGTCACGTTTCTGGCTCAAATCCATAAAATGTATGATCAAAATGAATATCCTCCGCTCAGTAATACATCTAAGAGATTATTTAATAATCACGGCGAAGTCTTATTTGGCAGGTATACCGTAGTATAGACTAAAGTAAACCCCAAATTGGCACGCCAATTAACCGCAAAGACGCTATGCATGGTCAGCGTATTGACAGAAAATTATTGGCACCAGGCTATATAGCCACAGGAGGGGTAGAGATATATCCGGAGGTGGTTGTGTCAGGGGACAGTAGCAGTCTTAGACGAACGACCAACCACTTCGCACGCCTCTTCAAGCCCTTTTAGGTTCGTCGCCGCGATTCATACTCGACTTGAGTGATATTCTAAAGTGTTGTGGCTCACTAAGCAGTGATTTTTGTTCAGCTCCCTTCAACATGTGGGATGATGCCGTAGAGGAGGCCCCGGCCCAGGGCGAGGCCCCTCCCGCGGAAGGTGCCCCCCCAGCCGCGGGCGCCGAAGGTGCCCCTCCGGCTGAAGGCGCCGCAAGTGCAGCCAAACCCGAGGAAGCGGAGCCCCCACCGCCAGAGAAACCGGAGGGCCCCAAAAGGCTCGTCTGCAAACATTGGGTCAGGTACGCGAAATTCCATTAGCATTCCGACATTTGGTAAAAGCCTATTTTACGTAGAAACAAGGAGTATTAAGTAAACTACTTTTAAGTAAACTATTAATGTTAAACTATTTTTTTCTCAACTTTAAATTGCTAACAGTTAGAAGAAGTTTAAAATAAGTTAAACCAAACTTTTAACTAAATTAAGTTTTTGAACGTAAATTGATACTAAAGATGAAATAATTCGCTTACAGCTTGAATACAAACTTTTCTAAGTAAATATTCGTTGGCTGATAATTTTATTGAACATTTCAGGCCTACAAGTTCGCAATACAACTACATTTATGAGTACCGAAAGAATTACTACGACGACATAATCGCATACTTAGATAGGAGAAACCGTGGATTACCTGTGGACAGGCCAGTTCCACAGACCTGGGGCGAACGAGCGCTCAGAACATACATGTCCAAGGGCCACAGCTACATCTCGAAAAAGACCAACAAGGACCTCCATCTCATGCACCACATCGACGTCGGCGCCAGGTTCCACAGGATCCATACAAAGTCCCTTATCTCGAGGAAGTATTCTAAGCTTGGATTTACAATAGTGTCCATCTAGCTTCGCTCTAACACACGCTTGATATTGCTTGGCGGACCCTTACCACCAACATCGTCGTGAACTAACTGTCAATTTACAGGATTTCGCTGTCGTGATGAAACCAAGCCGATATCGCGGACACCGGAGCCGCATTCCTATTTAAATGTTTAAAACAATAAAACTTAATTTCTATTTTTGTTCTTTTAATTGCCTCGCTTGCGTTAAAATTGTGATATTTGTTTGAACATTTTAATTGAAGTACTAATTGTTTTAAAATAATATTTTGTACTAAGAGCTAAGCGACGTTATAAACATTCCTCACTTTGCAATGCGATAAGTTTTCTTCTATTTATACGTTTTCAGATATTCTAAATTTAACTCTTACTCTTTGTTAAATCTTTGGTAAAATCAAAATTATTCGATTGATAATAATTATGTGAGATAATTCAATTTTTAATTTATTAACATATTAACTTACCTAAGTTGTAATGACTCATTTAAAATAGAAGCTAAGATAAATCGCATAATTTTGTGATGTGATGATGATGTGCTGATTAATGATTATAAAGCACTTAATTTTCAAATTTAATCTGTTTGTGCATGAAATATACTCGTAACATACGATTAACTTTTTAAAACTGGCAAAATATAATAGTTAATGTTTTGAAGATACTGCCATAATAAAGCTGAAATTGTGTCAGCGCACGGCACCGAGAGTTTAAATTCGTAAAACCAATTTGACATTTCCAGTGTAGGATTAACTTTCATTTGACATTTTCCGTTGTGAAATAATTTTTAATTAAAAAACTTTACACTTTATTAACACGCAAAGCTCAATGTCGTTATCTAAAATAACTTATCTTTGACAGTTCAGCAATGTAATCGCTTGGAGGATGGCCAAAACATTAGACTACCTAGCAGGTAAATGCGGCAGGCGGCCAAATTGAAAATAATTAAATGTTACAATGATCAAGGGAGCCTAGACATCGATCGGTTCGCGTCTAAATTTATACTTATTGTGACATCGATCGAATGTATTGTGAATTTTCGGTCAATGTTAGTCGATGACACGACATTCATAGAAATTTAAAAACTGAAATGCTAATGTCGCCAGTAAAATGTTTAGGAGTACACGTCGGACAGGTAACATCAATCATATTCTAGTATTTGTGAGCGGAAGTTTGTGAAGTAATTAGTCTCAAACTATCATCGGTTGGATGCATCCCCAGCCCGGGGCAAGCCGTCGACAGGGTGACAACACGTGTTCGAGAAGCCAGAATTATAGATAAGTATGTAAAGACAAAGTTGGGCTATGATGAATAATCTTGATTGGGACCATGATTGCGAAGCTCTCGAGAACTTGCACAATTGCCGTCGAACATAGGAACCAACGACGAATATGTCGCTCTACATATTAATTTTTATTGGCCCATGATCCCATGATCATCAAGATTTAAATTAACGGGTAGATACCAAAAAAATGTTCACAACTGTTTTAGTTTTGGAAACTTATAAGTTACTTATATTGTAAATCGTAATTGTAACTACACATAAGTTCTTGTACGTACTGTGTTTTAAATATTATTATTATAAATTTCAGGATTAGACCTGAAATGTATAATAATAATTATTTCTTAATTATTATAGAAAAATAATATTCAAATTTTAGTAGGCATCACAAAATCATTTCTTAATTATTTTTGATTCAATAACTATACAATAGAGACTTCGAAAAGAAATAATTTAAAAAACTTTCTGAATACACCCTTCATTTTTTAGACCATTCAGATTTCAGACATAAAGTTATTCGAATAAATCGTATTGTCTTCTCCCAAATTTAAAGACAATAGACGAACTTAATAAAATATCTCTTTTACATAAGAACAGCAATTAGGGATACTTCATAAAATCTTGTATTCTTTATTAATTAAAACAAAGCACTTAGAAATTAAACGGGCTATTATATAACACTTAAAACAGTTAACACTAATAATCAGCTACTAATAATACCTATGAAATTTAATGTATTTTACTGTATTGGACTTCGCACTAGTTTTTAAGACGTGGAACCACCTTTATAACAAAAAAAAAATTTAGGTTGAATCTAAACGCTTAGAAACCTTGGATTACTATAGTCAGGACTCAGGACAATTTAAGGTGGCACTAGTGGTCATTGACCTTTCTAGTCTAGGAGATATGTGAAAAATACTCGCACTGCATTCTGTTAACTTAAGAATAAAATTGAATTCTTGTAAAGAAACAGTATATTATAGTTTCATCGGAAAACGTCTTGGTAACTCTTCGTATGATAAGCTACAACCATTTATGAGTTTAAAGTGATATAATTCATACACTGTTCACATCGTGTATACAAAATACGATATCACCTCTAGACTAGAAACATCTGTCACTTTATTGTCAATCGCGGTTTGTATAGAAAATGTCAAGTTTTTTGACAGGGAGTCAATGACCGCCACAGACAGAATTCAGCGATTTGAGAAAAGCAGCCTGATTTAGGAATATGAATTACATGCTCACAAGTCACAATTTTGACGACAAAACTTTTTTAAACATCATTTAAAAAAGTTACTACGTCAAACATTTTTTGAATTGTTCTAAAAAAGTTCAAACGTCAAAATTATGACCTTAAACCATGAAGTTCGAGTTCATGAACCTATTACCAGTATAATTTACGTAGTTTTATCTTTCCTATATAAGTTAAAGCATTTTATTTGAATTTTTGGCCGTCGCGGGCTTATGCCGCAAACATCGGAAAGTCACCTTTATAGTCCTCGATCATAGAGAAATTAAGAAGTAAGGAAGTAGACAACCCCTCTATACTATATAATAATATTTGCCTATTAAGGAAGCAGAATGAAAAGATATTGATAAATGTTCGTGTCAACTGCAGTCCGTTAATTAATGGCGGGAAAGAAGTAATGGGACATTTACTGATTGTTCTATTTTGGCCACAGTTCACATCCATAATAAATCAGAAGCTATGAAGCTGTCAACTTGCGTCAGTCGAGTTACATATTTAGGGAATAAGCCACATCGTTGTGTAACGGGGCGTCGTTGGAAATACGCATTGTGTTTCTCATCGTTGTGTTTCTCATAGTTGCGTTGCTGCGACTCGAAAACTTGTACAAAACGGCCACAACACAGTCTTGAAACTTCAGAGGTTAGACTTTAGAGCGTCGACGCTACGCAGAGGCAACACTCGTGTGGCTCTTAGAGTGTTTCTCAATAGCCCTAAGGCCTACCCTACCTGACTTTTGACATAATGATCAAAATATCGTTTAGATAATAATCTTTTTTCAAACGTTTTGACCAAAACGTTAAAGCAGAGCGCACTACGATATTTTGTTACGCGATTATTTTACCGACCTACAAATATTCAAATAAAATGTCACTTTATGACATACGCTATAGGTTTAATTTTGTCGGTCGGTAATCGCGCGGCAAAAAGTCGTAGTGTGCGCTAGCTCTGACAAACGGACCGTTAATTTACAGTGAAAAGCTAATATTTTCTACATTTCTGAAAGAGTGGCTAAGAAAGAAGATGATCCAACTAAAGTTCGCTTATCGCGCAGTAACCGTACAGATTGCCGAAACAATAATCCTACATTCTTTCTCGAAACCCTAAATGTTAGGGTGTTACAGGTAGTTAGGGTGAACACCTTTATCCTTAAAACCATCAAATGGGCCCGTCAAAATGAACAACTTTTTCTATGAGAACAATGCTGGGAACTCAAAAAAAATGCCGTTTTCATACCTACCCATACAAATTGCCCGGATCGACGGATTTTTTTGAGTTCCTAGCATTGTTCTCATAGAAAAAGTTGTTCATTTTGACCGTTTTACGGGCTCATTTGACGGTTTTAAGGATAACAGTGTTCACCCTAGCAACCTGTATATTTTTATTCTAAATTGGTTCAGCAGGTTAAGTGTGAAGAGGTTACCGACATCTTTGACGTTAATAAGATTCCTATGTTCGAAGTTACAGACCGTTTTTGTATAATAATATTATACAAAATGGGTCTGTCTATCTGTTACCTCTTCCCGAAACCTCCCGTTACCTTGCCCGAACTGCTGAACCGATTTTGCTGAAAGGCATTTAAATACTTTGAGTCCCGGGAAGAGACAAAGAATACTGTTTATCCCGGAAAAATGTATGGTTCCTGCGCGATAATTGCGGGCGTCATCTAAGCAGACTATGATTATGATGGTGATAATGATGATGATGATGATAATGATGATGATGATGATAATGATATTTCATTATATTAGTACGGGTTATAAGAGATTTATATTTTTAAATTCATTTTTTTCACGAACGTTAAAATTTAAAAGCAAGACCAGCTGTACTTCAGCACTGCCACTCTTGTGTCACTCACCGTCACAAACTCTTCCCGTTAAAATATTATCACATAAAAAACCAGTAAAAAACATTTAAAAAAACCGGCCAAGTGCATGTCGAGCCACGCGCAATATAGGGTTCCGTAGTACCGCTAGTTTTTTTAAAATTTGTGTATGGTCAATGAATACACATTTATAACGTGTTTTACACTACTAACAACATCATCTCAGTTGCTTTCAAAGGAATTTGAACGAAAGGTTCCTTATACTTTGCCGAAAACATTTTTTTTAGTTGATCAACTATTACTTAACAACTTATGAAGTCTTCTTAGCCGTGATAGTTTTCCTTTTAAATTCACCATATTTCCTACTCTCGTGAATTTTTTTACATTTCCAGAAGCTACCGTTTAGCTGGTAGAAGGGGCGGACACTGGACTCAACGATTTTTTCCACTTTAAAACTTAATATTTCACAAACGGATCCCTAAAGCGGAAAATGATCTATGAATACTCATAATGTTTTTAAAAAACCTATCCAATGACACGATAGGGCGGACGCGAAAAAAAAAATTCATCCCCGCTTGATATGTAGATTGTAGGGAAGGTACCATAAAAAAAAAATTTAAGACTTCATGTACCATTTTGTCGACATCATTAATGTGCATTCATGCCAAATTACAGCTTTGTTGGTCCTATAGTCTCTGAGCAAAACCGCGGACAGACAGACAAACAGACGGACTGACGGACAGACGGACGGACAGGTTTTTAGTAGTTTCATATTTAAATGGTAGGTACTCTAAAATCTGCTACGAATTTTCAGTAACTGTGTAAGTTTTCCTTACGATCAGCTCTATGATATATCTACTAAACCATATCTTATAATATAACTTTTAATAATACATAACACGTGTATCCTAACAAAGTTTTGAAGTACAATGCAGGCGGTACATATCTGTACATTTAATTAGTAAACAAAAGTGTAATTTATTAGTGTCAGAAAACAGTTTCCAATTGGCGCAGGAAATCAACTGTATTGTTCAGACTTCAGCTGTACTTTAAAAATAGTTGCCCAAGACACTGGCCTAGAAATAATTACGTGTGACATAACAAAAAGTGGACTAAATAGTTACAATTCTTAGAAACTTTTGTCTTTGAATTGACGTGCCAAGGTTAGGATGTAACATTAGTCTAGATTTTGCGACAACTATGTAATCTATTTAAATATTACGTTTCTATGACCTTTGGTGAATTCTTTAAAATTAAAATTTGAATTTCTTTTTATTTTTAAATAAAATGCCGAAAAATGTTGCAATAGACTTTATAATATTTACCGAATGTGGTATGAGGTACCTAAATATTATTAATATGTCTTCCATGGCTTTTTGTGTCTTCTACACGCGCTCTCTATATTATATTGAGATAAAAACCTTACTTCGGAATATTCGTTGTCTCTCATTGAATGGAAAAAGAAAAAATGTTTTTAGCCGTCCGAAAAGGGCTAACTGTCGATATGCGGCGCTCGCGACCATTACCTGACATACCTAATGCTGATATCACCAATGTCGTTATTGTACTGGACGGGAGTAAATGTCTAAGATTGTTTTGTTGTTACTTCCCTCAGAACCGGCATCATGAATCGTCTTGTCTTACATTTTATGAGTATATATCGGACTTAACTATGGATTTTACAGACGATTCTTTTCTACTGGCGGGTGACTTTAATAGAAAAGATGCAATGTGGAATTTTTCTAATACTGAAAAAAATGTTTTGCTCCTTCAAAATCCCACAAATAGCAATATGGTAAACGATTTAATAGCATTTATGTCGTTCAATAGCTGGTTCCAATATAATGGCATTAAAAATATGAATGACAGATGTTTAGATCTTGTCATTTCTAGTCGTGAATGCGAAGTTGTGCGTACGGAACCACTCTGTCTGCCAGAGGACAGTCATCATCCTAGTTTTTATATCTCATTGAATTTTCAATTAACCAGTAATTCTTTGCAGCCGGCTTCACGAATTGTAAGACGCTTTTTTAGTGCCGACTACGACACCATTAACAGGGAGATTGCTAAAATCGATTGGCAATCTTGTTTATCGGGAGCAGACTTAGACTCAGTAGTAGACATTTTTTATGCAAAAATTAATGATATTATTAATTCATTTGTTCCATCGAGAAACGTGTCAGGATCAAATCGCTATCCTATATGGTACTCGAAACAACTAATCAGAATGCTAAATAAAAAATTTAGGACCCATAAAAAATGGAAAATATATGGAAGGAATTATGATTATGAAAATTTTTGCGAGTTGCGTCGTTGGACTAAATCTCTTGAAGAGACTTGCTGCAGTACTTATGTATCAAAAATTGAAACTAATATTCGATTTAGTTCTAAGCCCTTTTGGACATTTATTAATTCAAAAAGATCTGCAAGTGGACTGCCAGACACAATGTACCTGGATGATGAAGTTAGTTCCAATGGTCCTCAAATATGTAACATGTTTAATTCTTTTTTTCAGTCGGTTTTTGAGCGTGACTCTGAGGACGTACAATTCCATGTCTCTGAACCTAATAAAGTAAATGTCATAAACACTGTTGAAATAACAGATTTTAGTGCTAAAAAATATTTGAAAAATCTAGACGTAAATAAGGGCTGTGGGCCAGATATGATTCCTCCATGTTTCCTTAAAAATACCCGCGAATCAATTTCACTTCCTCTTTCTATAATATTCAATAAGTCCCTTAAGCAAGGAGTGATACCATATGTCTGGAAAAGATCACTAGTTGTCCCCATTCATAAAAGTGGTGATAAGCATAACTGTAAAAACTATAGAGGAATTTCTAAATTATCTGTTATACCAAAGCTTTTTGAAAAAATTATTTACGATTCAATCTTTCCCCTTATTAGACCCCACCTTACCTTCTCCCAGCATGGTTTTGTTAGTGGAAGATCAACAGAATCTAACCTCAACGAATTTATTGACTACGTCTGTACAGCCATGGACAAGGGTTACCGTGTAGATGCCGTTTATACCGATTACGCAAAGGCGTTTGATAAAATTTCTCATAGAATACTTATTAAAAAACTGGCTTATTTCGGTATACATGGTGATCTTTTGCGATGGATGGAATCCTACTTGCGTAATAGAAGCCAAGCTGTTGCAATTTGGACACACTTCTAATTTTGTTCCTATCACTTCGGGGGTTCCCCAGGGATCTCATCTTGGCCCATTAATGTTTAATATATTCATTAATGACGTGGTAAGCTGTTTTAAGCACTCAAGAGTTCTTTTATATGCTGATGACAAAAAAAATTTTGTATAGTTCGCACTATAAGTGACTGCATTAACATGCAAAAAGATTTAGATGACCTATGTGATTATTGTACTAAAAATAAATTACATCTTAATGTTGATAAATGTCAAACTATATCCTTTTCTAGGAAGAAGAAATCATCATTATTTAACTATTCACTGTTTGGTAAAACTCTTAAGCGTGTCGATGAAGTCAAAGATCTCGGACTAATTCTGGACCGTGAACTAACTTTTGCAAATCATATAAGTAGTATTTGTAACAAATCATTCAAAATTCTTGGTTTCTTGTTTCGACAGGCTAACGATTTTAAACAACCAACAACATACACTATACTTTATAACTCGCTAGTCAGATCAGTGCTTGAGTATGCGTCAACTATTTGGAATCCCTGTTATTTTAAATATATTGATATGTTAGAAAAGATACAAAATAAATTTCTAAGAAGATTACAATACAAGTTTACAAATATTAACAAAACTAAAATATTGTCCTTGTATAAGCGAAGAGGCTTAAAATATGAAATACTCTTATATAAAATTATCCACAACATGATAGATTCTCCATACCTCCTAAGTCAAATTCTATTTAGGTGCCCGTCTCGTACCCGTAGTAGCTCAACATTTGATACAGCTGTGTGTAGATCAAACTATGCTAAGAATCGCTTTATTGTGAGAGCGTGTGAAAAACATAATCTTAATTTTAATGAAATTGATATATTCAACTTAAAATTTAAAAAATTTGCTGCCACAATCAAAGAAATATAGTTGTTTTCTTATAATGTACATATTTTTTGTTTCAAACAATAATGCATAAAATTGTGTGAAATTTCCTTAAGAAACTTTAACATCCTGTTATTTATAATAATTACTATTGATTGTCAACCGTTGCATAAACTTTTTGTATCACAAATTGTTGATCCATGTTACTGAAATACTTATCTGTGAAAACTTTATTGGCTCATATGTGCTACTTTACTATTTACAGTTGCTTGTATTAAAATGCTGTTTGTTTTCCAATAAATAAATAAATAAATATATAGATTGGTACCCAGGTGGTGTGACTGTAGTTTGACAGTTTTTAGTCGCCCATACAGAGCTATAAATTATAATATTTGGCGAGACTGGGTGTATTGTTTTTTGAATTTATGATATTGCTTGTTGATAGTAGGTGCCAAATCATTAAACTGAACACCTGATTGCATTTAAAACAATTATTACCTGTTGTTAAACTATTTCGATTCGAGACTGTCTCACTTGTAACATAAATTTTATATATTTAAACTAATGTTATAAATGCGCAAGTGTGTCCGTCTGTCTGTTACCTCTTCACGTCTAAATCACTGAACCAATTTTGGTGAAATTTGTTATGGATACACTTTGAGTCCCGAGAAGGGCATAAGTTAGTACCCCACAAAAATACAGTTTCCGCAAAATAATAAATGACGCGTGAGTATAAAATCTTTTTTATTGGTCTGAGTATAAAATAATCTACTACATATTATATTATATTACAATGTTACTCTGTACATTCTGCCTGTTACTACATACCTATTTTAGTTCCAATATAATAGCACTAAAGATTCAAATCGATTTTATTCCGTACGTACATTATTTTACAACAAGGAAGAATGCTGTTATTTTATTTTTTACTTATAACAAAATTGTACTTGGCATACGGTGTAGTCAATATAACGAGTAGGCCTGAAAATACTGATGGGAATCAGTACATAGAAAAGATTATAAAAAGAGATAGTAAGTATCGCTTACATTTTCCGCCTACGTTTCGGAAAAAAAGAAAGCAAGGAAAAATTTTATTTCAAAAATGCTAAATTTTATAAAAAGATCGTAGATAAGTAACCGTCTCATAAATTATTATCTTCCTTTTTTTTTGCAATAGAAAAAAAGAAAGAAAGAAAATATTTTATTTAAAAAATATGAAACGTCGCAATACCAACAAAAATATCTAATCACCGGATCAGCCCTTTTTCTTCGAAACGAACCGGCAAAACAAACTAGGTTTTAATGTGTACCTTTTTTATTTTCCTTTGAAAAATATATATTGTAATTTGTAACTAAAAATCATATTATACAATTGAATTTTCTCTTTACAACTTCATTTTATAAAGGTGGCCTTACAATACCCCGAAAGCTAGTATTCACTGCGCCTTATAGGTTATGCGAAGAGGGGTGTGAAATCAAGGCTCACATGATATTTCCGCTCTACGTGGGAATCACAAACGATGCCCATAAAAGGAAATTCTCAAAAGAACATGCCATATTGAACAGAACTCTCAGACATCCTCCATTCAGAAAGAGAACTACAAGATACAGACCAGTGTGCTCAAAAGGAGCTTGTCTCAAATCCAGGGGACGATGATGAAGATTGTTTACAATTATAGATGTTATTTATAAATAATTATATAGCTTCATTTATTAAAAATAGGAAGGAAAATACGATTGATTTTTTATATATTACATAATAAACAAAAGTGACATCAAATTTATTAAAGTCTAATTGCGCAGATGATATTCTAAGTCTGGATTAATTGGCTGTCTTTCCTGTCTTAGATAAAAGAGAAGTATGATATTTTAACTCAGGGTTGACTCAGGTGCTACGAGACCTTTTGTTCCATTCATCTTTCCCTACCAGTTCTCTACCTACTCTCTTACTCAAATTCTAGAAAAATTACAATAGTTTGTATACAAAATTGGAATACTGTATAAGGGCACATTGAGACGCGACAGTCTACAGACTATTAAAATAAATATTAAAAAACACATAAATGTGTAGCAAAGTCAAAGTAGGTAGAGAATTGGTTGGAATAGGGAAATGAAAATATAAGTACTTGTAGCGCAATTACGAGTCAAATTAAAATATCATGATTTTCTCCGTCTTAAGACTATCGCGTCTAAGTGAGACTTCTTCCAAAAGTCTTCTTATAAATTTCTCTCCAGTAAATGGCACAGATTCTCGACTATAAACAATTCAAAATCAAATCAAGTTAAAGAGTTGTCCAATGAAATATGAGCGACGTAAGTTCCTGTATCCGCCGGCAATTAAGTATTCCAGATGTAGCCGAAACTTTCAGTCGCTTCACTTGTTAAAACTTTCATCCCTGTTTCATCTTCATTTATTCTTCCGCTTTTGAATTATCTCTAATACAGGTTTGGGCTGCAAACGAGAACAGAGACTTTTTGATAGAGATACCTCATGAAAACTAAATAATAAATATTATTTTGTTTTCATGAGGTATATCTTATCTATTATATGTATGTATCTATTATCTATTTCGAAATCTTTTATTTTTAGTATTAATATTAAAAATCATAAAAATTATACTATTAGATCGTGAACCGTAATAATTATCCTAAAACATTTGTTCTAGATCAATCGCAACTAGACATAGGCTTAGATCCAGTAATCTATGAACAGAATAATACAGAGAAGAAAAATATAACTTCAGAGCCAAAAGCTAAATATATAAATGTTGAGCCTAAATACGTAAATTTGACTTCAATACCGAAAGCCAAAAATTTACGAAAGAAGAGAAGTGGATGCCACTGTCCATTGAACCATTTGAAAGTACACACTTTTATGACAGAAGAAAGATTTCTGAATGCTCTCCACAGAATCGCTGGTCCAGCACCAAAGAACACAGCTTTTCCTCCACCTTGATACAAGAATCATGTAGGTCTCAGGTCTGTATAATATATTTGAATAAAATAAAAATAATTATATTACCATACCAATCTGCACTTTATTAGTAACAATATTTTACATATTCATTATTATATGTAAGCATAGAGTATATAATTAAAGGCCTACCTTTAAACGAAAAATCGAGAAAATCGATCGAACTATATAACTGTACTCGGCGAAACATGGTAGTAGCCTGCAGGGCCCCCGCTACCATATTATAAGCAATGTGCACACGGGCGCCACCCTCTATGGGCGCCAAAACCAAGGACCCAAAAAATTTACCTAAAGGGGCACCAAAATCATTTTTTTGCACGCAGGTGCCAGTAGCCCCGGGGACCCTGGTAGTAGTGGTCATTGACTCCTGTCAAAAACTCGTCATTTTCTATATAAAGCCGCGATTGATAACACCTGACACTTTATTGTAAATCGCGGTTTATATAGAAAATGACAAGTTTTTGACAGGGAGACAATGAACGCTAACGCTACCACCATGTTTCGCCGATTACAGAGGTGCTAAAATGGTCGCTTTCGAGAATTTTGTTGAAAATTATGAATCATATTGTAATAAATTAGTCCACTTGGCAAGTTGGCACCTACATCTATATTATAGGTGTCAAGTAGACCAGTTCGATCGATTTTCTCGATTTTTCTGAACATTTCATGTAATATCTGGTAAGTACCTACTTCATATTTTAATAAACAAATTTTTGAAGTGAAAACTTCTTTAGCGGCGTTGAGCACTTGTGGGATGGGTAAAAACTGTGAAACTCGCGCCAGATTTTCGTGTTGATCGAAAAACCATACAAAACGCGTAAGACGGTTGGAGAGTAGTGTTTGTGTCGAACTCAAACTTGAACGAAATGTACAGTCGGGGAAAATAATTGTGCTAAGAAGAAATGTACAGTCGTGGAAATGAGTTGCTTAGCAGAAATGTACAGTCGGGGAAAATTGTGCTAAGCAGAAATGCACAGTCGGGGAAAATTGTGCTAAGCAGAAATGTACAGTCGGGGAAATGAGTTGTTTAGCAGAAATGTACAGTCGGGGAAATGAGTTGTTTAGCAGAAATGTGCAGTCGGGGAAATTAGTTGTTTAACAGAAATGTACAGTCTGGAAAAATTGTGCTAAGCAGAAATGTACAGTCGGGGAAATGAGTTGTTTAGCAGCAATGTACAGTCGGGGAAATGAGTTGTTCAGCAGAAATGTACATTCGGGGAAATGAGTTGCTTAGCAGAAATGTACAGTCGGGGAAAATTGTGCTAAGCAAAAATGTACAGTCGGGGAAATGAGTTGTTTAGCAGAAATGTACAGTCGGGGAAATGAGTTCTTTAGCAGACGCGCTGTATAAGGCCACGTTTCCACCTGCAAGACAACTGTCGCGAGAAGTGTCTGACAGTCTGTCTGACAGCAGCTTTTTTTTTCGATTGTCGATATTTTTAATCGATTGTAAGGGTTTCGATTAATTAATTAAAACGATCGTTTTTTTATTTTATTTTTTTTAATTGTTTTTCATAAAAAATGGGTTAAAAAAATAATGCACAACATTAATAATCAAGTTTTCACTTCTGCCGGCACTCCCGGAGTGCAACCCGTCTTTTTTATTTATTAACTGAACTAAGTTTCCTAGAATGGGATCCCGCAGAGCCTAGGAATTCCGTGAATTTAATCTTGAAGTGAGATTGCAACATCTGAAGAAAGCAATATATATTTTATGTTTGATATATTATAGTATTTTTGTAATATTTCTTTTTGATTTAACAACGTTTTATTTATATTTATTTACCAACGTGACCGTAAGTGTTCGTTTTATTTTTTATTGTAAAGTAATGTGTAATGGTTGTTCCACGCTTTTATTTAGATTCAAAAATAACAGAAAACTTTTTTGTCGTTTTACTTTTAGTGTATATGATAAGTAATAATATTATGGCTTATAAATTCAGTAGAAAATTGAATTTTCTACGCAATGATGATAATAGTTCATATCACTTTGAGTTATCCAGTAAACCAGTAGAAACAACTACAGGTAAAGTTAATACTACAGTTTGTGGTACTTACTGTCACAGTCTAATTTACGAAGGCTCTAGAGTCTAGATGTAACAAACATCATGTTAAAATGGTGAAGTAAAGAAGGAGGGGCATTTCGTACCCACCAATGTAGCACGTTGAGACATATACCAAATGAAAGGGCTTGATATATCAATACTATAAATTGATGCAATAATATAGGGTGTTTTTTGTGATTTTTTCTTACCTTCTACCCTCATTAACTTTTTTCTCCCATGGTTAAGAGATTTTTCGTCATACAATAAAATGTTCAACTTTTCAAGCCCTTTCATTTGATATATGTCTCAACGTGCTACAGCTTGGGTACGGGTCCCATACAAAAATGCCCCTTCTTCTTTAAAATTTAGGTAGAGATCAACTACGATAACTTGGCGCGCCCCTCCAAAATTCAAAACGTTTGAAGTGCGTTGTCAAAACTTTTGATGTGCGTTGTGTTGCGCGGTAGGCTAGTTATGATCAGTTAGCCAACAAATCTTGGTAATAAGTGACATTAACTGAAATATTACGTGTACAGCTGTGATTGGTTGAATAATTACTACATACTAACTCTTTCATAAGGATGTGACTGCACACATTGAAACTGTCATTTGGAGGGGCGCGCCGTATTATCGTAGTTGATCTCTAAGTAATAGTAATTGATTTTTAATTTTGTTAATTATTAATTTTGTAACTCACCTCGTCTACATTAATACTTTCCATACATTACACACTTGACACTATTAAGTAACTCCTGGCTTAGTAAATTGATTTTATTAAAATCTGATGAATTTTTAGTTTTTTTTTTTTTTAGCTCTTTTGCTTAATCATTCTAAATAGTTTAGAGGTAAGAGAGGCGAAGTAAAGGTTAGTTATTTAAATCATAAAAAATACAGATTTCAATATCTAATCGTAAATATTTTTATGGCTACGCAACAAAACATACGTGTATTCAAATAGTCCATTACTAAAAAGCCGGAGAAATATACAGATTACAGAGGAATGGAAATCCGATGTACGGTATGTCAGTGATGGATGAAGCCTGTTCGATGCGGAGTTTCTGTTTCAAATTAATTTTCAAGTGGCATATATTTCGCTGCTGCAATATTAGAATATTTGGCGCCTTTTTACTTAGGGTCAATTCAGACGGCCACGCGACGCGTAGATGCATTTCATAATTTGGATCGAATTGACAGATTTGCATGACGTCTCACCTCTTACGTAATTGAAAGCGTCGAAACGAAAAGACAGCCAATTTTTACCGTTGGTATTTCTTATTCCAGAATGCATTGAAGAAGGACCTATAGTTCTACAGCCTGTATACATTAAACTATTCAGATACGCAAAAAGACCTACACCAAGGAATTTACAAGCACCGAAACTTAATCAAAGAAGATATTATATTAATTAAATTATGTTTTTTGAAAAGAGATTTATTAATTAGCTTCTATTTTATAATACCTTTATATCTAATCGATATTGAATACTTTAACTGTAATTATTGAGATTAATTCAAGTCTCCTTGTTATTTTTCTTAGTAGATAATGACAACCTCTCATTTAGGGGGACCTTAAATTCTTAGGTCCTTAAGAATTCGGGTACTTCTCTCTTTAAATTATGATAAAAAAAATTAATCATATTTTGAATTCTTTCAAAAACATTCTAAGTAGGTACTTAACAGTTTTTCTTAGAGTTTCAGTAAGTATTTTTCCTTGACTTTCATTAAGTGTCCTTGAGTCTCGTCGGCTTAAAATGTTATTCCCGAACGGACTGACACTAAGAGCTCGGCAATGCACAGGTGTATCAACTTGTCTATGTATCGGACAGGTCATATGGCTGTAAAAAAATAAATATAAGACCTTGTCCACACACGTTATATTCAGGCGAATACTGCACGCGAAAATTTGTGAAATACTTCAAAGTTTAGACTAGCGAATTACGTTTTAATTAATTAAAACGTAATTCGCTAGTCTAAACTTTCGTTTTAATTAATTAAAAAAATACGTATCTAAAAAACGCGCGTAGACGCAAAGCATTACCTAATTATTAGGTCAATTACCGCAACGCGACGCGTTAATTCATTTCTAGATTTGTATTGAATTGACAGTCTTGTAAGATGTCTCACGCAATTGAAGTCTGTCAAATCCATACGGTTGCGGTCTGAATTGACCCTGGCGACTTCGACTTGCGCGAATGTCTGCGCTTTCTGAACAACGCCTTATACTTACGTAAAAGCAGGTGCCAGGTGGACAGACGCATTGTAATCCACACCACACCCGAGCAGTCAACAGGTGCTAACAATGCCCGCCGAAAGACGATGACACCTCGCCCGTGTTCGAGACAGTTTGACATGAGGTGTGTAAATTGGGTATTGTTCTCATAATGACTAATTCGAAATAGACACCTTTGACATCTAAGGTTAGTTTATGTTAAAAATTAAAATACATTTTTATCGATAGATATTTATAATATTATAGAGATTTTCTTTATAGAAAGGCTTTCACTTAATATTAAAGTAAGAATGAAACTGTGTAATCCACACACACCATTAATTTAATATTATGCGAAAGGGTCTCTGTAGATCTCTATGAGTCTACAGGGTAGTTTTTATTAAAAGTCTCCTCCCGCGATAGATCCGCGGTCAACGTGTGGGATTATACTTACTATATCGACACTATTATTATAGTCTACTACGTTTTTAGATTATTTTATAGAGAACAAAGTCCATCATTAGCGTTGGATTTGTTGTTGAATGAAAATTAGCGCCACATGATGCCGCCATATTCTAGCGAATTGCAAATTGTGTCAGCTATATAATATAATATATATATGCTCATTGCTCGCATTGACAAGGCATCACAGGAATACCTAATTTTGTAAACGTAAGCTTATATAGATGCGCCAGATGCGTGATTGCATTATTGGATAGTTACTTTAAGTTGATTATTTGCATTTTGTGTTTTATATGCTTAAAAGAAATAACTGAGCTGCTTACGATCACTTAGCGTGTAATTCTACAAAAGAGTTAAAGCTTAATATAAGTTGATTTTAATAAAGAAAATATACTATTAATACCTCTTCACGCCCAAATCGCTGAAACCGATTTCCTGAAATCGGGTATAAAGACACTTTGAGTCCCGGGACATAGGATACTTTCGATCCTGAAAACATGTTCCTGGACAGTGGACTTGCGGGCGTCATCTACTATTCTGATAAATAAATAGCCGACCACATGATTAATTTTTGGTTAGGGTTAAACCGCGGTAATCTTCACACATGATCGCGTCGCATTGTAGTGGTGTGGTTCGATTGGACGGATCAATTGACTGGTGTCAAAGAATATAGGTATACACTACGCGAACTGGTGTGAAATCCACAATCACTGCAAAGCTTGAACTATCTTTTAGTATTCGCTCCGCTGAGTTAAATGATATCGATTGGTTTTAAATATGGGATAACCATTCCACGATTGATGAAAGGGTTGAATTATTTTATGACAATATTTTTTTAGTGATTGAAAAACATGCTCCTCGTAAAATAGCGCGAGATTTTAAATACCCTGTATGGTTCTCGAAGTCACTTATACACGCTCTTAAAGAAAAGGCTAAACTGCACTCAAGATTAAAAAGATATAATAATCCATTAGACCTAATTTCATTTAACGTATTAAGAAAAAGATGCAGTAAAATGATAAAAAATTGTTATAAATCCTTTAACAATAATGACCTTGAACATATTAAAAATAACCCAAAGCACTTTTGGAAGTTTTGTAATAGTCGTAGATCTACCCAAAAGACATTTCCACAGGTCTTTGGGTAGCGCTACAGCGAAAGGAGGACAGGAGATATGTGAACTATTTGCTGAGCACTTTATGAGTATCTATCAGTCAGTTCCACAGGTAAGTAAGTTACGTAATGTAATAATTAATGAATATAAAAATACTTCAACCCTTTCATCATTTAACATAGAGCAGGAGGAGGTTTATAGTTATCTTAAGACTCTAGACTCTAACAAAGGCCCGGGACCAGACGAATTGCCACCG
This sequence comes from Lysandra bellargus, assembly GCA_905333045.1. NCBI lineage: Eukaryota > Metazoa > Arthropoda > Insecta > Lepidoptera > Lycaenidae > Lysandra > Lysandra bellargus. The sequence continues at coordinate 10,055,947 of HG995319.1, read as the reverse complement.
ATTTTCTTTAAAAAATGCGCAAATTCCCTTGCGAGTACACTATGTAATATTTACAACTACTCTTTAAAAACAGGGATTTTTCCTAGTCGTTGGAAATTGGCTCACGTCACACCGATACACAAGTCAGGGAGGATAGAGGATATTACGAATTATAGGCCGGTATCAATTCTCTCTATTCCAGGAAAAAATTTTGAATCTTTTGTACAACGTAAAATTTACTCCCATGTTAAACATCTTATTCATAACAATCAGCATGGCTTCCTACCTCGTAGGTCAACTACAACTAACTTAGTTTCATACTTATCCTACCTGACAGACATTTTAGATAAAAGAGGAGAGGTACATGCTATTTATACAGACTTCAAAAAAGCTTTTGACCTAGTCCAACATGATATCTTGTTACATAAAATTGAACAGATGGGAGTCCATGGATCTCTTTTACGGTGGTGTGAATCATATATTCGAAATAGGTCTCAACTAGTATCCATTCATGGTTTTAAATCAAAAAGTTCACATGTACCATCTGGGGTTCCCCAAAGCTCACATTTAGGGCCTCTATTTTTCATTATTTTCATTAATGATTTATGCTTTGCTTTAAGGACAAACTTCAAATTTTACGCAGATGATCTGAAAATATACAAGGCAATTAACACTTGTAACGATACTCACCAACTTCAGGAACACCTTAACACTGTTTATAAATGGTGCTGCAGTAACTATATGGTATTAAATGTTGGCAAATGTAATTTCATAAGAAGATTTATGAATCTTCTTATGAAATTACATGCATGCAGTAACATTTTGCGCTTTTTAGTAAAATTTCTTATGAGAGATTTTACTAAAAAGCGCAAAATGTTACTGCACAGTATAATATCAACGGCCAACTTCTATCGGAGATTTCAAACATTAGAGATCTAGGAGTCATCATTGACTCTGTGTTAAGTTACCGTGATCACATTGAAAACATAACAAATAGGACGTCAAAATTAACTGGATTTGTAACAAGACAAATGAAAATCTTTAATGAACTTAGTATATCCATTCTGATATTTAATTATATTATTCGCAGCATTCTGGAATACTGTTCTCCGGTATGGAATCCAACATATCAGACATATTGTAATCGCATCGAGCGGATACAAAAACGTTTTGTTTATTTTTTGTGTTTTAATAATCCTACGTGTAAAAGGTTTTTCACTTATGAATATAGACTAGCTAATTTTAAAATGTCGACGTTAAAAGCACGCCGCAAAATGCTGGATATAATGTTCCTTACAAGGTTATACATGGACTGATTGATGCGCCTGACTTGTTGGAATCCTTGTCGTTTAGCGTACCCAGAGTTGGAAGTCGTTTCCTTAATCGTAAAACTTTCTCCCTCTCATCATACAGGACAAATTTAGGACAACACGGCCCTTTGTACCGCATGTGTTCATCATATAATGCTATCAATATGGCTTATGACATATTCTCTGGTTCTCTTGTCTCTTCTAAAAATATTCTTAAGGAGATCTTCGGTTAGGGTAAAGTATGTTTTTATTTTCGTTTCTTTTTGTAATTGTATTTAATTTTGTAGTTAGTTTGTATTTAATTTAACAGTAAGAGGTAGACTGTTTTGTTTTCTTTTCTTTTTGTAATTATTATTATTGTATTTAATTTTGTAGTTAGTTGACACAACTCTTTTAATTTGTTATGTGCATGTTGTGTTCACTTCTTAGAGAGATACATTCCCTAGTATTAGCCATTTTATATTTTATTATTTATAGCTACATGTATTGTGAATTGTATCTTGTTATTAAATAAAAAAAAAAAATTCGTTGATATACTAGCTATCTGTCGATATCGATAGACTAGCTATCAACTAGTTGACCAGTGTAATCAATGTTATGTTTTTCATATTATGTGTTTCGTTATCCAAGTATTACAGAAAAAAGGAGTAAATTATTTTTATAAAAATGTTTTTTTTTTAATTTTCGTTAACTACTTTGTCTTTTTCTACAATCAATACTTTGTGCAATTGATAGGAGGAACATGGTATCTTTACAATTAAAAAAAATCAATGGACTCCCTATCAACCGGAAGGATTTGAATGAATTCTTTGGATGCATTTGGATAAGCCTCTAGTGGATTAGACCACGAACCAGATTAAAAAATATCATGTAGGACAACGTTTGTCACGTAGTCTAGTTTTATTCTTATAATTAAGTATAGAAAATTGTTCTCTATTGTTGCAGTTTTCGACAGCTGTGTTTAATTGTATTGTTCTCAAGTGAACTGATTAAGAACGCCAACACGTCTATAGCAGGTGTTTCTTACAGGGACGATTTTGATTTCGAAGAAAGATATAGAAAGCTTAAGCCCCAAGAGGGTCCACCAGTATTTTGGTATCTAGGTAATGTACCTATATTGCCACAGCCACAGATAATGCCAGAGCCTCCGATATTGCTACAGCCACAGCTAATGGCAGAAATGCCACAAATGATGCCTCAAATGATACCACCGATGATGCCACAATCAGAGGAAATGATGCCACAATTGATGTCACAGCCACAAATAATGCCAGAAATAATTCCACAAATAATGCCACAAATGATGTCACAAATAATGCCACACATGATGCGACACAAGATACCACACATGATGCCACACATGATGCCACACATGATGCTACAAATGATGCCACACATGATGCCACACGTGATGCCACAGACAATGCCACAGATAGTTCCAGGAATGCATAAGATCCCTAGAATTCAAAATATGCAGTCACCTTTCGAAGTTCTTTATGAATCATTTAAGAGAGATATATCTAAGAAACCTGTGCCTCCTGCACTAAGAATGACCAAGGAATTTGGAACTGTTCATGTATACCATCAACCTGTGTCTTACGAGACAATGAAAATGATTCAAAAGTTATCAAACGTATATTTACCTGCTATGGCATAGTATTTTTTGCCTTGTAGTAAAAATGTAATTTTCGTTATTAATTTTTACATCTGTACATAAAAATTACTTTTGTAATAAAGAGCTATTGAGATAAATAAATATTTTCAATAAATATAATAAAGTGCAAAAGTACCTTTGTAATTTTATTTCCTAGCTTGGTTATAAGCGAATAAGCTTAGTGTGACAGGTAGATTGAAATCCTTATTTTACAGTGAGTGCATCTTTTGCGATTTAAAATAAATCCAGCTTACTAGATTTTTTATTCCTTGACAAATATTGTTGTTGTATTAAAAGAATAGTAAATTATATTTATTGTTTAACTAGCTGATCCGACAAACATTGTTTCGACTTATAAATTATTTCTAGTATCAATATAAAAAGTAGATAAAAACCTATTCTCAGGCACGTACAAAACGCCATTAAATCAGTTGAGCCGTTTTGGAGGAGTTCGCGCACAAACACTGTAACACGAGAATTATAAAATTGGATAAATAAAAAGTAGAAGTCCTGGACATTTAGCCGAAACTTTTTCGTTTTCGCTTCGTTATAGAATCGCCGATCAAAATGTATGGAATTGACATAAGACGAGTCGAACGTCAACGTCATATTAACGAAAGCTGATGTCAATTCCATACATTTTCATCGGCGATTCTATAACGAAGCGAAAACGAAAACATTTTGGCACACCCCCTGATTTCATAGAAAACTGAAGTTTGGTGTAGGAGCTACTATATTGGCAAACAAATTTTAATTTTGTTAGTCTCAGTGTTGGAAATTGAAATTCGTGGAAGTTCAGGCAAGATTCATATTAGGAGGGAAGTGATAGGTACAAAGTTGACCGGGTCATGAGTCATCCAGTATTGCAATAAGTAAATATACAAAATATCAGGGATGTTACGAAGCTTCGGCTTCGGCTCCGATAAGTCGGAACCTCCGGTTAATATTACATCTTCGGTTCCGACTTCGCCTCCGATACTTTTAAATCGGAGGTTAATCGGAGGTCGAAGCAGAACAAAGGGGCGCGCGGCGGCCCGCGTCAACTGTTATTTAGGCCCGTATTTTTGGTCAGTACTCAAGATGCAACTCGGTCTCAAGACGCCGTTCGGCTCTATGATTGGTCCAAATTTTGACAGCCAACCAATTACAGAGCCTGAACCGTGTCTTGAGACCGAGATGCATCTTGAGTACTGACTATTTATACCGGCCTTAGGCGATGCGACCCGGTCTCAAGACGCGGTTCGGCTCTGTGATTGGTCCAAATTTTGACAGCCAACCAATCACAGAGCCTGAACCGTGTCTTGAGACCGAGATGCATCTTAAGTACTGACTATTTATACCAGCCTAAAACAGGTTCATACTATATGTCGCGCGAGGAACCCTCCCGACCCCCGCAACCTGCGTACTTTCGTCTATTAATTATTTTTTTCACTTATTAATTCGTGACTTAATCATGTTTTATTGGTCCTTAAAAACAGACCTCTCTTCTGCCACCACTTCTGACTCTACCTCCGACTTCGGTTCCGACTCCGGTTCCGATTCCGATAAGTCAAATTTGAAAACTCCGACTCCGACTTCGGTTCCGATATAGTTACCTCCGATACATCCCTGCAAAATATATATCGTAATCACGGACGTAAAAAAAACGAACGGAGCATTACACTATAAAGAGGTGAAGCATGCAAGGTACGACAATTTCGTTTATTGTACACGTGACCGACACTCACATACGCAACTAGGTCCGCCCACACCCGCTGTCATTGTACATTGAGTGACGGCGCCAATGACACGCACACATCCTACACGGGTGGCCATTACTATGCTTCACTCGTGATTAGACAAGATTTCGTCCATATTTTTTTACGTCCGTGATCGCAATAAATATAAAATTATTGGCGTTCAGTATAATATTATAGAACCTGTGTGCGATTTATAAAGTTAATATACCTAGCGAAAGCAGATGTCACTATCAGTATACACTGCGTAGAAAAAGAGATGAGTGATTTAAAGTGGCAGAACATTTTATTCATTGTTTTGACATTCAGGCTGCACATATCGGCACGTTAACAATTTGAGCTCTAAAAAATGCATGTAGGAACATTGTAGGAACATCATTTTCACGCACACGTAAATAAATAGATTTGTACACACAGACGTAATTCAATTTTGGTTTCGCTTGACAGCTCGGCATTGTTTCTTTATTCTGCTAGATATAAGATATATTAACTTTATGGTGCGATTATAATTTTATTTTATAATATGGACCCATAAAGTATATCATTTTCTAATTAATCACGGAAAGGATATTTTTTTGCTCAGCTTCATTAAGTTCCTACTATAGATCTAAAGGAGTGACTAATTTAATCAAACAAGGCTCTATTGTGCTGGGTAGTTGAAATAAGTAAAAGGCGAACGTATTGTTTGCCGAAAACAATAAGGGAGATTCTAATGTCCAAGCAAAGAGGCACACGATAGGGACTAATTTAACGTAATTATTCAGTAATGTTTGATTAAAAGTTAAAACCTTTTTAGTAAGTTAATAACATTATGCAGCTGCTCCCGCAGTACTCATTGGGCCATTCCTCTGTAATCTTTATAGTTTGATATAATTATTGTAACTGTGCATGTGGTCGCTGATGTTCTAAGCACCTTAGCACCCTAAAATAAATGAGAAAAAAAAAGATTAGATTTTTTTTTTCCAAAAAGTATTGATCTTAATGCTAGTTTTACAAAACTACACCTTTTTAAGACCATTGTTCTATTGCCACACTCGTTTGATTGCCTAATGAAAAATGCACACATAACCAGAACCAGCTTTTCACGTAATTGCTTTTCTATTTAACCATCACGACGATGCACTTGCTAGTATTGCTGAAGGTAAATATTATAAACCTGTTTTGTAATAAACTACATTCTAGTCATATTCTTGCTGGGTTTCTAAGTAGCTTTTTTTTTGTCAACCGCTTTTTTGGTCAAAATTCCAATCATCAACGTTATTGCAATAATAATCACCCCAGAAATCGGGCATCACTATACAATTTTTAACCGACTTCCAAAAAACGAGGAGGTTATATCGGCTAAAAAAAAAGAAAAATATCCAATTTTTCTTTTTTTTTGTATGTTCAACGATTACTCCGCCGTTTGTGAACCGATTTTCGAAATTTTCGTTTTCATTATGTTTAATAAAGAATTCCAAATCATCAAATGAAAAGGCTGATCTAACTATACCTTGCAGACACACAATATAACGCACACACGTGCACTCTGTATGTATGTAGTAGGTGCGTAGCTATACGCACTACATTAATAAAAAGCCATTTTGTTAACCATTGCTCTGTTTTCACGTATTAATAATTTGATCTGAGTCACATTAAACGATACATTTTTTTTTCAAAATTCTAAACCTCTGTACTGTAGCGAATAAGCAGAGATAGCACGTTTTTAAAGGATTTTTTTATGCAGCCGCTAAAAATACCGGTCGTGCTTCTCTATCATCATAATATAATCAATAAACACGTAAGAAGCTAGCTCTAAACACAATATCCGGAGCTTTGTTCCAACGTGGCTCTAACTTTATACTGCTTATGTTACACTATCGTACCTGGCATGAGATAGCACATTTAAAATACTATTTCAATATTAAAAAGTATAGCAATATGAATATCTGGGTACTAAAAATATTAAATTTCACATTTGAAACCAATCCAACTAATTTAATTAGTATACAGGAAAATTCATTCGTTTCACAACGAGATTACTTCCAAACTATAAAAATATTATTTCAGTGATAAAGTGGTGAAACTACATAGTTTGAGTATAAAACTACGAGTAATTCTTAGAGTTTAAAAGATTTATTTTTTGGTTGAACAAGCACGGGAAGAATGTTGAGATGTTCTTTATCATTCCACACACTAACTTACGTCGTAAAAGCATTCACGGCGTATGTCTCTCTTAACTCTAAAATGACTTGTAATAAAATGTTTCAAGACCTCACTAGATTGAGCGTCTCCCAGACAAACGCGGCCTGCGGTGGCGGTGGCGGTTTCGGTGGCGGTGGTGGTCAGTTGGATGACTTGAGAGTTCTAGGAACGACACAAACACACGCGGCCACGCGGCCTAGCCATTCAACTGACTGCCACCGCAGGCCGCGTCTGTCTGGGCGACGCTTAATATATAACAATCGTCATTGTCAAACTTTTTTTTATATATTTTTCGATACTAAATCTAGTTTAAAATATAAGAAAGGCAACAGACAACAGCGATAATACAAAATAGGGAATATTACGCAAGGTCGAAGCAGAGGGCAATACTAGCATAAACAGTAAATAATCTGACAAAAATCCGACGTGTTGCACACGTCATGTCCTAATATTGACAGAAAAAAACAAACTTTATGTTTACTGTCTGTACTTATGCTGCCACCTTGGGTGAAATGTTGCAGTTATATGTATATCCCTAACGCTTATCGCGAAGAAACCGTATTTTTTTCATAGCAAAAAATAATTTTGCCCTTTCCTGTTTTTTAAAGTATTTCTGTACCGATTAATAGCCGCCCAACTTTTATTTCAGTGTGCTTTATTGCTTACATCGAAAACGACAGATTGTAGTATAGCTGGCTTGACTTATATGGATCCCATCAAACAAATGCCTTGTACGGGACCGTATTCTCCTCATTGTGGTTCAAGTAACGCACTCTACTGGTATCCACGACCTACCTCGAATTTGCACAAGATACAATACCATCAGCCATGGCCTGTTCCTCCACGGCTTGTCCCTCCACTTCCCTATTCTTCATCAACGCAGCCTCCACCACCACCACTTATATGTCAACCTTCCCCCCCTCCAACTCCCTGTCTAAACATCCCAGCAACACTTTGTCTACTGCATCTATGCCCTTCAACTGGTACTAGTTCTTCAACTCCAAAATCCAATAATTCTTCAACCACCCAACTGTCTACTTCTCCAACTACTGTGTACACATCCACTGGTGCACCAGCCTCACCTATAGAGTTTCCATTAATCTCTAACGCTGTCCCTCAAATACCCCTGCAGTCATTCCCGATTATTTTTTCTCCAAATTTTCCTGTTCCTGCAGTTCCACAAATGCTTCCTGAATTACCAGGACTCGTCAGTAAAGATGGTGGAATAAACATAATGCCATTCTCCGATGTTTACACCGATCTCTACGAGAAGTTCAAAGACAAAGTAGCACGAAAAGAACTGAAGAAACTACTAGCAAGAAATAAAAAAATACGGAAATACTTATTGGAAATAGTATCACTAGAAGAATCAGAGGAGCTTTCATCGTCATCTTCTTCGGATAGTGATGAAAGTCTGGAGAAGAGCAGAGAGATAGGAAACTGAAAAGCGAAGAAAAGATGAAGAAAATTAGTGGTATTTTATATGAAATACATGGCAAAACCAACTATGACATATTATGATCTTTACTTCCAAGAGAAATAAAATAGGTTCTTTTTTACTTTTGTCAGTAACTACACTTAATAAAAAATAGAGTATGGAGTTAAATATTTTATTAAAACCACAAAAGAGGTAAACTAATTAACAATATAAAATATTCTACCTAATCAGTTGTGGACGGATTTCCTGAGGGCTTATAATAATATACACATTAATTACCTTTAATAGGTATAAAACTTATAGTATAAAAATTCGATACAATCTACGACTCCTTAAGTACTATTAAGTGTTTCTGCCGCGGAGCCTTATATTATTACCTACACGTTTATTAAATATCAATGACGTAACCTAATATTTCTTTCCTCAGAATATTATTATTTCTTTGTTTCTAAAAATGTTTATTCAAATAGACTGATATTGACGTATTATTTATATTTTAATTAAAAGTTTAATAATAATTAAACACCTACGCTGAAAAATAAAAATACCATTCGTATTATAAATATAAATAAATAAAAAATTACTTGAAAGTAAAAATATGTTAGACGATTTTAAGAAAATGACGTGACACCCGTGAAAGCCGTATAGAAAAGAGCGTGTTTAAGGGGCGATTTCACTAAAGAAATGGAACGCGTTCAAAGCACTCTGAACCGGCTCAAAACGTATAAACGCGATTATAACATCGAAATGCATTTCACCAGCATAAACGGAACGCGTTCACAGCAAATCCGAGTTTTATCTTCTGAACGCCCAAAGTCCGAAGTTCAACGTCATAAAACCCGTTCAAGCCCTGTCATGGCGGAACGAAAAACATAGACAAAAGAAATGTCAATATGACAGTTTTGACAAGTTTTATGTGTATTTGGTGAAATCCCACCTTAGTGTCACTATAAGTTGAAGTACAACTGCACTAGATGTCAGCACCGTAGTGCCCTTTTAAGGTGAACGCAGATTTGGCCGCATCGCACGCACCGCAGTCGCCGCATTCGCAATTCTTCATATTATTATGAAGTTGCGAAGACTGCGGCGCAGGTAGGTAGGTATGCGAGCTTGCCTATAACTTCATATAAAGAATTCCGAATGCGGCGACTGCGGTGCGTGCGGTGCGGCCAAATCTGCGTTCACCTTTAAACAATTAGGTACCCTGACTGGCTTCGTTCATATTTTATTTTAAACGTTATCGAACCTTAAGTCCTTGCGATAAAATACATGTCAAAGGTAAAAGAGCTCTGAACAACACCGAACGGACTGCAGTCAATATTTACACTAGTAAATTCTTATTTGCACAAGTCGGCACACTTAATAAAATTGCACCCCAAATATATAAATATAATGTAAACTAACCTATAAAATGGAATGTATCGTATGGACGGCGCCGATTAACCTAGTCTTAATTCAAATAGCTGCCCTAGGGGCGAATCTTAAATATAGCTTGAAAATAATTACTTATCATAATTATTGAAATGTAAAGATTCTTTCAAGAGTTACTTGTGTCTTAAGGTATCTAATTCATATTTTCTCAGATTAATGAAAATATTTACAGACCTACAAGGATATTTAGATGATTGACATTATTTTATTATACGTGTTCTTTTTTATTATGGCGGCAGAGAGTTCCTGAGTCTGTACTCTGTATCACCCACAGACACATAATATCACCAAAGAAGTTCCAGAGACGCGGCGCTGCAATCGCATTGTTCATAGGTATAGGACATATTATGTCTACCAGAATCTGATGGCTGACGGCAGATTTTCAAAAAATATCCTTGATCATTGGATCAATTTATATATTTGCATGATTCACATACAGAATCAGCCGCTATAAGGAAGAAAAAGGATCAAAATGTATTATTTAAAGCATCACCGTATTTCTAGAGTCAATTTACTTTCTCACTCTTTGCCCACATTCTGGAAGACGTCCGTATGTAATGAACGATGTTGTAACATCGTTCATTACATACGGACGTATTTTGGACTACTTATATCTAAAGTCCGTTGATGTATTTAACAGTTGTCACGTATACTCAAAAATACACCAACTTTGATACAAACATTATTATACTTTGATGACACTGACAGGAGGACTTGTTGGTGTGAGCATGGGCGTAGCCACACTGGGGCAAGCTGGAGCACTTGCTCCACCTATAAAGTACCTAACAAAACAAAATTTTTTTTTTCAACTAACTACAATCATAATATCCAGAAAGTTACACAAAAAATTTGTCGGCATGAAAAAAAATGCGATCAAAACAAAAAGCGCGCACGATAACGCGCGCATCGCAGCGGTCTTTTGAAAATGAGCCGTATTACCGTAGAATAACTGAATATAATATTAAGGGAGGGGGGGGGGGGGTGTACATTGACTGCTGCCCCACCCTGAGCCCAAGGCTGGCTACGCCCATGGGTGTGAGGTGTGAAATAGCTCTCTACTTGCATTACAAGATGGAGTAGTTCTTATCAAAACATCCTTGCAGGATTGCTTAAATATTTTAAAATTTTCCATCCATCATAAATTTTAGTATAGATAATAATAATTATATGATGGATTGATATACACAACATGACTTGGACGGTACATACACATAAACAATAAATCCATATTTGTTCGAATACAAGGAAACAAAAAAAGCAAACAATCATAACAAAACGCAAATACAAAAACATTACAAGAAGCAATATTTATGGCTGTTTTTTTTTACCCTTACTAATAAAAAGATCAACACTGTGTACATACATACCTCAGATTTTTTAGTTACACTTGTTTTGTCCTCATCAGCTGATAAGTTAAAAAGAATTTTGACCGATGATGACAAAAAATTGTAAATTAACTTCTGTATTACATCGTGTCGTTTTTCTTATTAGTAACGGGGCAAGTCACAAAATTGTTTTATAGCAATACTATTACGACGTAAACAAGGTTAAACTTTTAAGTACACATAAACATTTACATCGAAATAAAAATGCTACTTCAGCCATGCTGATCTTTTATTTTACGAGTCAAACTCTACAAAACTTACTAACTTCAATAGTTTAAAGTTCTAATGTTAAAGAAAATTTGGAAATAATAGCCACTTATATCTACACATGTGTAAATTCATAACTAGGGAATACATCTAATATTAATTTACATCTTAATAATAATCCTCCTCTCACAGCTTATATTTTGATAAATTAAGTTAAGAGGGGGTACAAATGTAAAGCTAGCTAAGCCAAATTTTGTTACCTTTATTCAACACATACCATTATATTTGACAGATTCTGTCCTAGTAGGTAAATTGTCGAGGTATTGTGTACCCATATACCTCGACAATTCACATTTTATAATAATAAATAATAATAATAATATCTATGGACGCTTCACACCACGTCAGTATGGCCCCGTGCTAAGTACCCGAAGGACTTGTGTTACGGGTACCAGACAACGGAAATATATTTAATACTTTTATACTATACATATATTTAAGATTTTTATTATATGATACACATATTTAATATAAATCCATGACCCAGGAACTTTATAAACTTTTTGTTCCGTCTGCGGGACTCGAACCCGCGACCACCGGCTTGAGCTCAACGCGCTCACCACTGCGCCACGGAGGTCGTCAAGTATAATAATGTATAATGTGATTGATGTATAATAATAATAAAAATGTAAAGTATAATAGCTCACCACTGCGCCACGGAGGTCGTCAAGTATAATAATGTATAATGTGATTGATGTATAATAATAATAAAAATGTAAAGTATAATAATAATGCATGTTTCAAAGTTTATAAACTATATTATCTACATTCGACTGAGTCAATATTAAGCTCAAATAAGATTATAGAGGGAGCAGCTTAACATTTTCATCTAGGACAATATTATAGATGATGAATATTGGACATATTTAAAAATTACGCAAGTTTTTAGCTTTATACGCCCTCTTAACTGTAATCGAATTAAATTCTGCTATCGTGTAACATTCGTGAATTTCGTGTAAATTTTAATTAAAATGTTGATTAAAATTATATCATAAGCACATGTCAAGTGTCAACATTTTAATTCGGCGCCGTAAATTGTCGATGCCCCAGTAAATTTGTTGAGCTCCATTAAATATCTGGCAGTATCTCTCGCTCAAATCACAAATTAATATGCTCGGGAATTATTTGTGAATCATTTTATACTGAACATGTTTTACATCTTTACTGGTATACCACCTGGCATCAATAAAATGACTTGTAAATTTGTGACGTGGTTTGGCGGCACATAAAAATAACAATAATAATTAATGTGATGTTTCATTGTGGTAACATTTCTTTTATTTTTAACCACCAACGTCCAACGTTACCTCATATCTGATGTTCCTACTTTCTTCGTCTTAACAATACAAATATTTTAAACTACATTTTTGTATACTATATTACTACTAGAACAGTATTCTTTACCTAAACGACGAAATATAAAGTTTGGAAAAGTCAATTAAAGTTATTTCGGACACAATATTATGGTCCACTGCTGCTACTAGTTGCGTGTGTACGGTAAATTATACGGCGATTGCTGAACCAAAGATTTCCTTTGGTAGGATTGGTCCTTACGGCCCAAGGATGGATTTAAGTTGTGGAGCCACCGCGATTTTTGATGTAATTTTTTTTTAATTTTAGCAGCTTCTACTCTGGAGGAAAATAGAGTCTCAATCTGTATAGAGCACAGATTACCCCCCAATCTACAACAAAACCCTACAAAAGCGGGGTAATATGTGGTATAGAGGCATTAATTATGGTACTATTCCAAGTTCGGTACCATATTCGGATGACTTAAGAATGCTTAATTCATTTTAGGACTCATATTTGCACGATAAAGATGTTAAACAACGTAAAAAGAAGAAGAAGAAGAAGCATGATTTAAACGCGCTAATCTTAGTATGGGTCAGTAATTACTCGTCCGATTTGAAAAATTCTTTCAGTGTTAGACATCCCATTTATCAAGGAAGGCTATAGGCTATATTTTATTACGCTAAGACTGATATAAGCGAAGAAATAGAGGAAAATGTGGAAAAAACGGGGGAAATTATTTGAAAGGGCTTATTTCACGAACTACTGGAATAATTTTTCTGTTATTTGGCACAAATAAAAAGTAGAAACGTGAAAGATTATAGGCTATTTATTGTGGACTCATTTGTCTGTGAAATATCTAATTTACGCGGGCGAAGCAGCGCGGAACGTCTAGTAATATTATAAAGCTGAAGAGTTTGTTTATTTAAACGCGCTAATTTCAGGAGCTACTCATCCAATTTGTGTAGTGTTTGATAGCCTAATTATCGCGGAAGGCTATATTTTATTACACTAAAACCAATAGGAGCAAAGATACAGATGAAAATATGAAAATAAAGCTGAAGAGTTTGTTGGTTAGTTTGTTTGAACGCACTAATCTCAAGAACTACTGGCCCGATTTGAAAAAATATTTCGGTGTTTGATAGTCTATTTATCGAGAAAGACTATAAGCTATATTTTATCACGCTAAGACCAATAAGAGCAAAGATACAGAGGAAAAGGTAAAAAAACGGGGAAAATTATTTGAAAGGGCTAATATCTCACAGACTACTGGAGCAATTTTTATGTTATTTGACACGAATATATAATAGACTACGTGAGACATGGGTTATTAATTTGTGAAAAATATACGGTTTCCCTGAAATTTCACATTTACGCGGACGAAGCCGCGCGGAACGTCTAGTATTATTAATATGTTTACTGCCCCATTCATCACCATGTCTTTGGCATGCAGAATAATGCGGCTATCAGCCTCCTTATATTAATTAAGCCCTGTTAACAGCGCTTTCGTTGGTAGAAAATCATATATTCTGAATTTTTTATTTTATTTTATTTTTACTATGTTTTATCTAAATATTATTCCAAATTGGCATTTAAACATTCGATTCAATCGAAAATGATACCAAACTCGACTATATACCTAAATCCCACGCAGACCTCATACCTTGTTAAAGCTAACCCCCCCCCCCCCACCTGTATGAGATATTCAGGTGGCTCCACATCGTAAACCCATCTTAGGGATATAAAGATCAATCCCACCAAAGGAAATCTTTGGTTCAGCAAAAGCCGTATTCCTCGTTTTTTTGTCTTGTACGCACTCGACTATATTATTAGTTTCTTAGGTAGAAAAATAGAATATGATTGAATAGATGTTGCTGCAAAAAAATTATCGTCAAAAAAATGGATCTTTACAATATGCAAACTTGGGACGGGCTCTTTACTTAAAATATTAATGTTTTTTTTTTCGAGACAATTTATTTTATGTCTCTTTAGATGGTCATCTATTATTTCCAAAATATCCTTAATTGGTTTTTCTGAACTTTTCTAAAATTTTTTGTTTTCTACAATATAAGAAGTACCAATTTTAACATTTAATAAAGTAATAATTTCAAATTACAAAATGAGAGTAATATAACACTTCAATATATATTCGTATAACACCATTTGGAGATTCCCGATAATACAAGTAAAAATATACCTACCTAATCAACTTTGAGCACTAACAGTACTGCTGACAGTCTGTATGTAATTCACAGTTTCTCCTCCAAACCGTACTCAGAATCTTTGACTGACTGTGGGTTGTTCAGGAGGGGTGACGTTCATGCCCATGTTGTCGTAAGAGAAATCTAAAGTTGTGTCCTCCGCTGGATGTCTGTTACTTATGGCGGTGCTTATAGTCTTCGGTGTGGAACCTCCTTGGCTCTTCTCTGTCTGTGTCCTCGTGTCCAAATCTCTTACGTTAAGAGGCTGAGGGTTCTTCTTCGGTTCGGGAATGCGGATCTCTAGTTTCAAGTCGTGTTTCGGTTTCGGCATCTCTGCGTGTGGGTTGTGATGTGTCAGATCAGCAGGGTACTGCTTGACTCGATTCTGAAATTTATAGTTCTTTAATTATTTTATAGCCACACTAGATGACGCCCGCAACACCGTTGCGCCAAAATTCGTTTATCGCGTGGGAACCGTACATTTTCCGGGATATAAGTATTCTATGTCTTTTTCCAGGACTCAAAGTATATCCATACCAAATTTCAGTAAAATCGGTTATCGATTTGGGCGTGAAGAAGACAGACACACTTTCGCATTTATAATATTAGTATGGATGTCGCTCGCAACTTCGTTGCTCCGAAGTGTATCGCGCGAGAACTATACACTTTTTCGGGATAAAAATTATGCTTTATCCTTTCCCATATCTCAGAAGTATTTGCAGTGTATAATTTACGTGAAAATCGATTCAGCCGATTGAGCATATAAAGCTGTATCAGACAGATATTTTATTTATTATTATTAAGTAGGTACATATCATTTAAACTGAAACTTTACTTTTTCTATATTTTTTCTGGTTTTCTTGTGAGTCATGTAATTATATTATTGTAGTAGACTATTTTTAAAGATATCATATTACTTGGAAGACACGTCTTGTCTCTGTAATATTACGAAAATGGTATGATTTATGTAAAACAATATGAATAATGTCATGTTTCATGCTATTAATTATTATCATTCTGGCTGTTAAGGTTAACACAAACTCAACTTTAAAGATCAAAAATACCTTTAAAGGTGGTTTTCCGATTTTTGTCACAAGTGACCGCGACCGACAATTCAAATAAAATGCCACTGTGACAAAAGCTACAGGTTTCATTGTCTACTGAAATTGGTCTAACAACCTATGCCGCCACTGCCTAATAACCTATTAATATTATAGATTATGGGTCAATTCTGTCAATTCACAACAGATTTAGAAATGCATCTACATCTGCGGTCATCATACATTGCGGTCTGAATTGTCCCTATGTCACAAAGTGGCATTTTATTTGATTTTTTGTCGGTCGCGGTCAAAAAAGGGCTACAGAAAAAATTACAAGAATCCTCTTTTTATTACCTTTAAAGTTAGACCTCTAATACTAATAAAAATATTTACACATATTGCTGTTTTTGTCCGATATTACGTTAAGGGCGTTCCTTACGGAGATTCCGTAATTTACCGTATTTCAAGCCTTATAAACTCATAATTCGAAAGCTACAAAGTTATAATAAAAATACAGCAATAATCTTCAGTATATCAACATTCCTTTCCCCGTTTAAAATTTTCTTTTTTTGTTTATTATACTAATGATATCAGCTTCCAAAGTAAATCAAATTTATTAAAATTCAAGCATACATTTAATGCCTTAGGATTTACAAATTACTTTTATTTTCAATTAGATTTTTTTTTTTTCAATTTCAAACACACGCCAATAGATCGACAATATCATAAACTACATATTCCCCGTTTCAATTTTTTTAGGACAATTTTAAATTAAGATAAGTAAAAAAATAGGGTTTTGGTACGATCTCGGCAACGCGGCAAATGTATGGCCAAGGTCGTTTGCTCGGGGGACGGCCTTAAGGGTTTTAATCCTTCAAGCCCCATAAGTACATCGGTGACCGCGACAACAATAGAATACAATAGCATTTCCAAGAATCCCCGATCGAAGGATTAAGGAAGACAAACATTAATTACTTAACTGTAATTAAATGAAGAATTTGACATAAACCCCGTACACTATCGGTAAAACTGTTCAATTAATTATTAAATAATTACTATTTGACTCTGAGTGAGGCAGTTAGAAAAGAAAGCAACATAGATTATAGATAAACTTAATAAAGCCTTATTTATATTTTAACGTTGTTCGTGGTGGCCGAAAAGGAAGATCTTCCGACCGAGAGAGATAGCATGCTCGGTCAGGCCGAAGCCCACTGACGTCATTTCAGACGTTGTATATATCTTGCCGTTCTCCGAAACTTCGATAGCGCGATGCAGGATTGTTAGGCGAATTGTGGGTACCGCCACATCACTCCCCCCTGAAGACCTGTGGTATTCTTCAATGCGCTTGTGTTGTCAGGTGTGGGCCGAAGCTACGCGTGCAATGACCAGGAGAGGGACCCCGTGCTCTGCTTGCTGACCGGTCGTTGTAGCCTATGGCTGCCCCGTTCAAGCCAGACACGGGTTCGACCGGCGCGGACCTCCAACGCGGCTTATGGTCGAGGCGACCCGGTTATGCTTGATGTCTGCTGACGTGGTGCGGAGGGGCGGGGAGTGTTGATGATGATTGATGTCCATGATGAAGGATGCGTGTTCTTGTCGGTGGTCACCAATTTAACGTTGTTCGTGGTGGCCGAAAAGGAAGATCTTCCGACCGAGAGAGATAGCATGCTCGGTCAGGCCGAAGCCCACTGACGTCATTTCAGACGTTGTATATATCTTGCCGTTCTCCGAAACTTCGATAGCGCGATGCAGGATTGTTAGGCGAATTGTGGGTACCGCCACAATATCAATAGAGAAGTAAAAAGGTTACAAAACTTTGCACAAAAATATAATTACGTATTAATCCATACTATCCATACTAATATTATTAAAAATGGGAAAGTCTATCTGTATGACTGTCTGTCACCTTTTCACGCTGAAACGTTTTTACTGAAATTTTATATTCGAGTTTCGAGAAAGGACATAGGAAATTTTTATCCTGGAAAAATGTACGGTTCCCGTGCGATAAATTGGCACAACGGGGTTGCGGGTGTTATCTAGTAATATTATAATATTATATAGCTTGATATTCCACAAAATTTATTAAAATATATTAGTTACACGGGTTTATGATGGCATGCAATGGATTGTTATAAATTTCATGACACCACATGACATGAAATACATACATTATGTTTGCACTTACCATCACATCACCCGGAAACTCTTTGAAATTAAAATTTAACGTTAGAAGCACCAAATCTAAAACAATATTTTTATTAAATATTTTACAATATCTATTATATTATGTTTTGACATATTATAATCAATAATCATACATTTTTGACACGGCTTCCGTGTATGGTTAGGTATATAGGTACTTTTATTACCTTAAATACTGAGTAGCATCGTTCACTAAAACCTTAACAGCCAGACAGCAATTTATTTATTAGATTACTAAGTAATAGAAGTTAAGAACGGCTAAAATAAAAGCGTAATTTTTTATCGCTATTTTTATCTTTTTTTTTTCTAATTTACCTCTATTATTATCGACATCTACTCTAGATAACCTCATACGATTTGAAACCTCATGAAACAGGCACCTTTCAGCCATTACTTTAAACTGGAGCCTTAACAGTACTACAAGGCTACCAGACTAGTGAGACATTTTCATGGCGGCGTAGATGTGAAAGTTGAAACAGAAATATCATTCAAAATGACAGTATAATAATTGTATTATTAATATAAAGTCGAAAGTATAAAGGCTATATTTTGTGAGAACCTGTAAGATTACAGGATTACAGGAAGCTGATTTCAGCTTCCTAGTTTCTAGCTTAGATATTTTGTTGTTGTTTTTATTGATAGCTGTTGGTCTTCCTATCAAAATTAAATACAATAAAAAAGATGTCCCTCGAGTGTTACATTACTAGTAGGTGTCAATTTGTATTTCGACCAAAGCAGCATTGTAGTTCAACTAATATAAGTACCTATTGTTACAAGATGGCGGTATCAGTCGAAAATTTTCGGTCAAATCCAGCCTTGTAGAGATAGTCAAAAAATGGTAGAACAAACCTTAGACGGCTGCAATTTCTGTTTGATGTATCTCCATGACAACTTGCCACGACACAAGATGATGAGGATCAGTATCAGAACAGCCAGCGCGACACAGCTGATGATAAGCGCGGTCTGAGCTTGTCGCTGGACACCTAAAAAACATCAAAATTAACACATTCTTTAACTTAGAAGTTTGCGGATATATTACAGACACACACATTAGGGACGACGACGCTAGGCGACCGTCCAGGGTGCCTGATAAACAAAAGGAGGCACCGCAGGCGCCCCAATAAATAATAGCACAAGTACAGCAATTTTATGGCCATATCAACTTGACCGATACCCTGAGTGCGGAGTGAGACGTGCTGCACGAACATTTATTATTCGCGAGGCGCGTTCAAAATACGCGCCCGGCTCCCGCTCGCCTGCAGGAATCGCAGAGCTCGTTTTAGCAAACTAAAACTGGTTAAAAAATATTTGCGATCTTCTGAGCCAGGAACGCTTATCGGGTCTTGCAATCTTAGCGATAGAAAAACGTATTGCACACGAGTTAAATTATGACAAGACTATAGATTTTATTTGCTGTACAAAAAGCTCGAAGAGTAAAATTGTAATTTCAATTCACAAATTTAATAATAATTTGATTTTTGTTATTATGCACAATTTTTATTTTTATTTTAAACCCTACCCTGTTAAATATATATCGTTCGTACATATTGATAGCTGAAATTATATGGATGATAAAGGTGAAAATAAACATAAGTAGGTAGATGGAGGCGCCGAAGCGGCGTTTGTATTAGCCGGTACCCCTCCATGGGACCTGGAAGCCCGTGTGCAGGCGGAAGTCTATTCCCGCACAGCAACAGCAAAGGAAAGAGGGGAACTGGTGCCACCAAATTTGGCAGCCCAATGGCGTCGCCAAGCGCGAATGCTGATAATGCGCACCTGGCAAAACCAAATGGCATCGCCAACTGCCAGTCACAGAATTGTTGCAGCAATTCGGCCAACTCTGGAGGATTGGGTGGCGCAGCGCAATGGCACTTTCTCCTACCGGATGGTGCAGATGCTGACAGGACATGGGTGTTTCGGTCACTACGTGCACCATACGGCCAGACGGGAGCCAACGCCCCAGTGCCATCATTGTACGGACGAGGACGACACGGCGCAGCACACGCTCGGTGCCTGCCCAGCCTGGGCACAACGGGCAGCACTCTGCGCCGCTATAGGACCAGATCTGACACTCCCGGACATAATAAGAGCATTAGTCCGGTCGAGAAAAGCCTGGCAGGCGGTCTCTACTTTCTGCGAGTCCATGACACAGAAGGAGGCCGCTGAGAAAAATCGGGAAGCCGATGAAGCAGCTGACCCGATAAGGAGAAGACGCGGAGGACGAAGGAGGACGGGCTACTCCCGACATAATAGGGCTCGGGCGATGGATTGGGGAATCCGTCGCCTATCGCATGTCGCACGAGCTCTTCCGGTAGAAGGGCGCCCGGAGCCCCGGACCGCTCTCCTGGAGAAAGCGGTAGAAGCCGCGCGGATGGTTCTGCTGTCTGGGCTGCTGCAGTTATCGCCTCAGGCGGGTCCAGCGGCTCAGCGACACGCGGAGAGGAGGTACCGTTGGGTTTTAGTGGGTAACCAAGGGTGCTCCTCCTTACCGCAGCACCCGAGAAGACCCACATATCCAGGCGCCCACCGAGGCTGCCGGGAATGCATCAAGCATTTCCCAACGGCAAAAAAAGGCGGGGCGGCATTTTTCAGTTTAAGCCCCGCCTAAAAAAATTGAAGATCCGGGGCTGGTTATGGTACATTTTATAAAGCATTTTCATCCTGAATACTTTCTGACTTGCCACAATAGCCTTTTAACTCAAACACTTGAATTATGAAAAATTGAGCTACTGCTAAGCAAAAATAATTTTTTGAACGATCATTAATATATTATTAAGGAAGCAATTAATAAAACTATTCAGTATACAAAATTCATTAGTCTATGTTAAAATAAAATCGCGTAGCAAAGCATTTAAATAGTCGGCCAAATCGCAAAGTAAGTATTTTCGGTAGAAAATTTGGGTTGAGGGTTACCGAAAAATCTTACAACAGCTACGCCACTGTTTATTATAAAAAATATTGTTATAATGGAAATATGACGTACTTAGTATATTTTTTAATTACTTAAATCTCTTACTGATAACTAGGATTTATTTTAGCTGGATTTCAGCTATCACAAATCCCACATAATATATCAAAAAGTCATACGCATAACGCAGAAAACACCAAGCTTAATCGCAATGCCAAAAAAATTAATTAAACAATTGTTTCTGTTGAGAAAAATGACATGTCTGAAACATAAAGGTCGCATAATAATAATAAAAAACGAAAATCTCTATCCAAATATATAAAACTACAATTAGTATTTAATAATAATATAGAAGTGGCAACAAATAAAAAAATAATAAGTTTTTCAACATTTCTGAATATTTGTCTTTCTTTGTAAGTATATGTTGCAAAAAAAAATATAGGCAGCACAAAATAAATGTTTTACTTCTGGGCATTTATTGTTTGTGCGTAGAATTTAAAAACAGTAAAATACCTACTTTTGCAGCATCAAACACTTAAAAAAAAGCACAGCAATACAAACACATAGTTTGTAAACTTTCGCTCAGCTTGCAAAGCAAATATTTAGCACACATTTTATTTGAAATTATTTAACCTGTTTTTGAATAAACTTTACTATTTTTCAGTATTCAAAAACTTTTTTGCATAAATGGATGTGAACTACTAGATAAATTTTAATGGGGATGAGTTTTAAGACTACGAGTATGTTAACTAAAAGCGCATCAAACAGAACTTATATATTATATTAAGTATATGATAACTAAAATCGCATGAGACATGACAGGTTAACAGGGTTCTGTAATATTATATTTTGCAATGAACATAAATGTTACAAAAATTATAAAGGTAATAACAAAAATTGTCTTACAAATAAAAAAGTATCAATATTTTATTATTTTTACAAAAATATTAAATAAACAGCAAATAATTAATACAAGGGAGAAAATTAATTCCACTTACCACTAATGTCAGATGGTGGTTGGACGTTTTCTGTTCTACGCAGATATCTCAAGTCAAGCAGATAACCTGAAATGGAATAGATGAACAGTTAATTTATTAACAATTTTATAAAATACACATAAATGTAAAAATCCTTCAAGTTTAAATATTTAATACGGTTTTGAAAGCTTAGAAGATAGAATATTACTACTAATTATTATATTATTTATCGTAAAAATATGAATCGTAGATCGTCTCTGATTAGTCATAATATGGCGACAAAAAGTATCACGCTCATAAAAGCTCTCATAAAATAAAGTAACACACCTGTATCAAGCTCTCTCATAGAATCTATATTCACATCCATACTTATTTTTTTTTTATGAACCAAGGGGCAAACGAGGTAACGGGTCACCTGATGGAAAGCAACTTCCATCGCCCATGGACACTCGCAGCATCAGAAGAGCTGCAGGTGCATTGCCGGCATTTTAAGAGGGAATAGGGTAAAAGGGCAGGGTAGGGATGGGAAGGGAATAGGAGAGGGTAGGGAAGGGAAATAGGGTAGGGGATTGGGCCTCCGGTAAACTCACTCACTCGGCGAAACACAGCGCAAGCGCTGTTTCACGCCGGTTTTCTGTGACTGTGTTTATAAACGTGAAAGTGTGTCTGTCTCTCTATCTATTAGTACCTCTTCACGCCTAAGCTGCGGAACAAAAACGTTGCTAAAATTTTGCATCTCCATGCTTCCCTTCCCTTCCATACTTGAGTCCTGAGAAAGGACATACAATAGTTTTTATTTAAAATGTACGGTTGCTGCGCCATAAACGAATTTAGGCGCAACGGAGTTGCGGGCGTCTTCTAGTACAGTATCAAACTCATAGACGCCCGAATAAATAAACTGAAGGCTTATGCAACAGTGGCGTATTTCGCGTGAGGACAATGGAGGTTTTACATAACACGAAGCGTCGTGGACGGCTTAAAAATGTCTAGTAAATGTTTTGTAAACAGACTCAATTGTGCTTCCACTGAAACCCCTTCAGATGTGTTAGCATTTTGTGTTTGAACGATTTATCAAAAGCAAATGTTGTGAAAGGATTTATGCAACAAATAAGAACTTAAGAATACTCTCAAGTCACTAAATCCTTTTTTTTTCATACATTTACTTGGGATGCTTCATAATTAGTTGAAATCACTTTATTATTATGTGTCCTTGATTTTTGATGATTCCCTGGCTCATTCTAAACTTTGGTGAAAAGTAGGGGAGGTAGTGCTAGCGTTTTCTAAATCATTTCATACCGACCAAATTTTTGTCCAGCGGTAGCTTAATATTTATCAATCAATATAATCAGCGTCAGTCGCCGCACCCGTGGTGGAATGTTAACTGAGAGTATTTCAAAGTTGTAAAAAAAATAGTTGCGAAAAGTGATTTTATACCGAATTAAACTTTGATGGATGATTATTGAGGTCATGCTTAACCAAAAAATCACCGTCAGCCGTATTGCAGACGGGGGATTCAACGTCAGTCGCGTTACTAAACATGTAAAAAAATTTTGAATATAAAGTCATTTTATACCGTACAAAATTTATAGAGGTGAATGTTTCTACTTTGTAAATAATAAAGAAAACCGTCAGTCGCTAATACGACGGTGGAAAACCGTCAGCCAGCGACAAGTTATGACCACTTCGCGCTCAATGTATCCTGGGGCGTCGCGTAGACGACATTTCCACCTGCAAGCATTCAGCTGACGGAGATTCTCATTTGAATTAAGCATAAAATGATCTCACATGGCAATTTTAAGTAATTAATTCGATAGTCAATATTTGTGAAGAAGAATTATATACGTTTTACTTTAAAAGCGCCATCTGTTGTTATATACTAAAACTAAAATAACACCCACCCAACCTAAACGTGTATAATCTAGATATGAACCTTTATTGGGTGCGAATTGGGACCTTTTTAATGTCAATTCAATATGATTCTCAAAACAACTTTGAGATTTTCTCAATTTTTATTCCACCCATTATGAAGTGGCTGACGATCAAAGCTGTTATGTATTAGTGGAATACTATTATTGTAACGATTTTCGCTCGGTATGAAATGACTTTTTAAACTGAGCGCGACCTCCCCTACTAGAAGTCAGGACCACAGATGTCAGGGCCAATTTTATGTTAGGTTAGTTTACCATATAATAAAAAAATAATTTTGAAAGCAAAGAAGAAATCGTTGAACATACAAAAAATATCTACAACCTACAGCACAACATGGTCCTTTCTTTGAAAGCGGGTAAAAAGTACCAAAGTTCTTCCACAAGAAAATCCCAAACTTTACACATTTTGCAATAATAAATTAGTAGCACCTTTAAATAGTAGGATTATAAATCAAACCTCCTACCCTAAAAGTGATTAACGGGCCAAATGAAGTTTTCAATATCAATTTTCCAGTTGGCTTATCACGAAATCCGGGAACGTTTTAAAAACTCCATCACCATGGAGCTTCGCGAAATGTATATGTGTTTTATTTGAATAATTTTTAATAACTCGTCTGAGCTTTTTGAAGCTTTGGAGTAGTTTTGTTGCGAAGTGATATGACTTTGGTGTAGATTGAAGCGAGCTAAACCACAGTGAAATCAAAATTATTTTTTTGTGATGGAAATGAGTTTCGTTTCGAAGTAAATTTTGTAGTTTATACTAAAGCAAGCAAAGTTAACATACGTAAGAATTTGGTAATTAACTAATTAAAAGCTTGAAGATTTGTATGAAAAAAAAAACAAAATATTATATTATATGGATTTAACATAAGGCATCGCAAAAGCCATGATACAGTGTTGATTTAAAAGTTAAATTTTCGAATGTTATTCGACTAAATGCACGGTATAAATTAGGGTATGTAATCTATTGCCAGGTGGCTAGAAACCATATCCGAACACCTGTAAAAAGCTTAAAGCTCTGAAAAGCTTTTGAAATTCAATATTAGAGCTGTAAACATCCATCAAAGTTTTAATCACTCAATTCATACACATCGTGACATAATCTGTGGTCTTTATCTGTGGAGGCTTGTAATTGGCTTTTATTTTCTATCCTTTAAGACTATTATAATATTGTTAGCTGTAAGCCACCCAAATAAAATAAAATAAAATAAAATAAATAATATTGGAAAGCTTCCAGAATAAGCTTAGTTCACAAAGTTTAGTTTGTACATACTAGTTGCCGCTTACTGATACACTGCAATAAGGAGTAGGTAGGTACTGTCGCCAAAGTAGGCGTTTACAGTTTGCAGCTAAATTTTAAAAGGGCCCCGGCCCAAGAGGCCGTGAGGTCAGAAATTTCTTATACATTGTTTTATAGTCCGCGCAATCCACGAAGACGCGCCCCACTATTCCTCCTAATCGTTTATAGTATATGTGTGCAAGCTTTCGCCAATGTTTGAGTGTTATCGGTACACACAATTTACCTATGAGTGCACGCTCACACTACAATAAATAGACCAATTAAGAAAAAGCGTCATGGTCAAAGGGAAAGATGCTCACCCAAAAAGTGGTGGGGCGCGTCTTCGTGGATTGCACGTGTTGTATAATCAAACGCCGGCTCGTTGACAACTGATTTAATATTCTTTTTAATACAATAATAACTTCTTATTACGACATCTTCCCATACACAAAAGAAACAAAAATGATTATTCTAAATTAAGTAAGTATAATATACTCGTATATAAATAAAAATAAGATAAAATGAAATAATACAAATTGCTAATCTATCTCTGCTTACAACCTCGCGTCCGAGGTGGAGGATAATCAAATTCACCCGTTGATTCTAAATCAGCTGATGGTTCGTAGATTGAACCATGGTCCCTATTCTCCTCTTCGCATTCTATCTCCTCACACGAGTTGTCAAAATTTTGCACAAGAGAGTTAGTTGTATTTGCTGTCACAGGCCTAATTAAGTGCCTGCGATTACGTCGATAAATTCCTTTTTTATTTTTTACAATATAGGAACTAGGAGTCTCAGCTTTTCCGATTACCTTCCCACGAATTCGTTCATTATTATTTTCCACTATTATTACATCATCGCCAACACTTAATTCTGGCAGTGGCTTAGTGTGCTGATCATAATATATTTTATATTTTAATTGTTTGTCAACAATATTTTTATTTTGATCAGGATAGTGACCATGTTTCAAAAGGTCTGGATGCACTGGGAGCCTACACCTTAGTCGGCGTCCCATCATCATTTTAGCCGGAGAATCTAACCTTTTCTGGCATACTTTACAGTTTCTCACATATTGTTCCACGTCATCATTCATTCCTGGCTAAAATAAAACCTCACGAGCACGCGTCTTACATCGATCTATTCCTAATGTCCGTCATGTACAAACTTTGACATTTCATTTTGTAACCTAATTGGAATTAAAACTCGTTTCTTTTTAAAAATTACATTATCTACGCTATACAATTCGTCTCTCATGGGCCAAAAGTACTTTAAATCTTTTCGAACCTTATACCTGTTAACTGGCCAACCATTTTTAATATAATTCAATAAACAAAGCAACATTTTATCTTTCATAGTAACTTTTCTTATAATTCCTAAGTTAACCATCCTATTTAACTCATCTCGTAACTTGTCACGCAAAGCTAATGGAGCCTTCCTGGGTGCACATATAACTGGCGACACCCCCTTACCAACAACAAAATGGTACTTGCCTGGTAAACACCCGATTCCGTTGAATAAATCGTCGTTATTAGAGATGCTTAAATCATGAACTCGTGTAATAACTCCTAACTCTAAGCATGCCTGCAATCCAAGCACGCTTTGACATACCATGTTTGCAATGGCAAACCTAAGACAATATTCCTTATTCTTATATGACAATCTTAAGAAACTAACGCCCTTTATAGGTATAAAGTCGCCACTATACGATTGTAATCTAATCTTTTGATTGACATTAATACATTTCAAGTCAAATCCCAATGCTAGAAAGCGTTTGTACGAAATTACATTTATATCTGCACCCGAATCTAACTTAAAACTTTCAGACCCATTCTTACTATATAAAACTACACTCCAATTTTCCGATACACAATTAATTTCATCAGTATTAGCCAAGGACGATATAGTAAACAGTCCTGCGTCCGAAACCTGTGGCTGCTGAGATTGCTCTTTTAATTCTAGCGTAATCCTAGCGTAGTGATCTATGTTATTACAAATATAACATTGTACACCTACGGCGGGGCACTCGTCAACGTTTTTGCACAAGCCTCCACATCGACGACACGTAGCCGTCTTCGCGAAGCTGCGTCGCGGCACACCGGCTGCACCGCCGACCGCGCCACGGTCCTCCCACTGTGGCCAGCTCCGTCATCCGCCGCGGCGCCCTCTGGTAGCGCTACTGCCAGCGCCACTGCTGCTGCTGCTGCCGAAACGCACCATACGTGCGTTCACGCTGTCCACGCGAGATGGCCCCGCTTGCAACACCCGGCTATTTTCCTGCGTCACCTCTTCGACCTGACAGATGCCAATAGCTGCATCGAGAGTCAAGTTTTCATGCCGCAGCAGGCGATCGCGGAGCGTCTTGTCGCGAACGCCGCACACGATTCGATCTCTGATCAACTCGTCCTCCAGGTCCTTGAACTCGCACGGTTTACTTAAAAGTCTCAATGCGGTAACATATTGGTCTACAGTTTCACCAGTTTCTTGACACCTCATGAAGAAACTGAACCTTTTTACTATAATATTTTTCTTAACTTCAAAATACTCATCAAATTTTTTCTCCAAAATTTTAATATCGTCTCGGTCCGATTCATTTGAAAATTTAAAAGTTTCATAAATATCGTGTACCCGTCCGGGCCGATGAGGTTTAACAGCAGACTGACCTGTACCCCGCTGTCCTCTTTCTGCATCCCTGATGCCTTCGTGAAAAGATGGAACTGAGTAATCCACCTTTTCCAAGCGTCAGCCCGGCTGACGGAGTTGCCTCCCAAACAGAGCTCTGGCGGCGGGCGAGCGTGCTCCATACTTTTAACTCTATACTTCTCTTTACTTTCCACGTCGTAATTACAATAGAAAATGTAAGCGTTTTATATCCTTTCTAAAATATTTTATTTTTCCGCTGTCACCATGTTGTATAAAATCAAACGCCGGCTCGTTGACAACTGATTTAATATACTTTTTAATACAATAAGAACTTCTTATTACGACAGCACGGACTATATTATTAAGGGTCCGTATACGAAATGTGCCGATTTCGCTGATTTAACAGACGTGATTTAACAGTTAAAATACAGTATTTCTATAAGTTTTAATGCACAACACGTAAGATCATTTCAATTATAATCTAATGTTGGAGCTAGATTTTTTAGTTTTTAAAGTATTTTATATTATAAGTTTATGGATTGTATTGACGTCTTAACGGTATGAAAAAAATACAATGTACTGTTGAGAAAGTCGTCTATAAAATGTTGGAATTACTTTTTACCACTTTAATATGAAATAGTTGAGTAAAAAAATATGTAACTCGGCAAAATTTTAGAGAAAATGGGCAAAGAATTGCTGTTAATTTCGGCAACTTGGAGCTGTAATTCATAAAAATAAAACGACTGAAATAATCTACAGATAAAATTCTATCCAATTCGAGAAAAAAGATAAAATAAAAAAAAAACAATCTGTACCTAAAAACACGATTCAAAACAACCTAAAATCTCACATTATATTATTCGCCGCAAGGCTCGAGTCGGCTTTCCGCGCTTAAATATATTTTAAATCTAATAATTAATACATATTTTTTTAAGTCTAATAAGGAGAAAAAACCTAATAATATTTCTGTAGCGAACTTTTGCAATTTCGTACTCATCGGCAAAATTTCGTATACCTACGGACTCTTAACGTGACGATTTTTACTGATAGGGCCCCATCGATTTGCCACGGGCCCCGGATGTGGAGTAATGATTATTATTATACTTAACTTTAATTTCATAAAAATGTTGACATAATATCCTTACAAAGTCAAGTGATCATTAAAATTGTTTGTGTAAGGTTTTATACTTTGGGTACGGAATCCTAGAAACTGTATAACAATTAATGGAATACCGTTTTTATATCGATACCAGTTTTAAGTGCATATTCACTTGTTACGTTCCGCTTAACTCACACAATACGATGAAGAGAATAAATAAGCAAAAAGAGAGTTAACTGTAACAGTTAGGTATCTTTATACCTGAAGTGTGGTTAAATGCTTTCATCTATCCACATAGTAGTATTTTTTTCATGTTAAACGCATAACGTTACCGAATTTTATACACAAAACGTTTTTGTGGTGGATCGTACATTTTCTTTGACCGATATGTAGAGTAACTTCATTATCTTGATGTCTGCCAAAAAAGTGTACCTAATACGAATTACGATTTTTCAAGATTACAGTCTTACTCATAAAAATCCCTTAAAATAAGTGTTGAACACTCATTAGTTAAAATGCTTATTAGCACTAATAAACCTCTTATAAAATTCTCTATTCATAAACGTTCTATAAACCCGTCACAACTATATTGTCGGTAAAAGATGTTTAAATATCTAGAAGAGATTGCTACTCACATTTTAATATAGAGGGCTAGAAGAGATCGCTAGTCTCAGTTCAATTTAGAGTAGATTGTTGATCAATTTAGCTAGCAATATCCAGATTGCTGTATAACCTTTATCGTGTCGACATCTTGATAGGCACAAATAGTTCACGTAGCGCCTCTATCCGGCAACCTACTCGTGGTCACCCACACAGGTGCATACCTGTGTCGGGCCACCAGACCGTGACGATGGACATTGTTACTTCGCCCTTACGTTTCGGTTGATGAATATATTTCTTCCATTGATTTATTTGTATCGAACTTTATTTTAACTTATTGAAGAGGTCTTACAGCGTCGAAGGAGTTTCTTTAACACTATCTACAGCGAGTGTGTTTTACACAAAGTTAGGGTTAAAGTTATGGTTATAGTTAAGGCTAACTAAGCTTTAACCTTAACTTTAACCTTAACTTGACCACAGAAATTGACAGATGTCTGTTGCGTTTATATTTTATTAAAGCTACAGCCTACATGTAACGGTAAATAACGTTTTTTATGTAATTCATTTTAAGCATATTTTAAGGAATTTGAAATTATACCTA
This sequence comes from Lysandra bellargus, assembly GCA_905333045.1. Taxonomy (NCBI): domain Eukaryota; kingdom Metazoa; phylum Arthropoda; class Insecta; order Lepidoptera; family Lycaenidae; genus Lysandra; species Lysandra bellargus. Next base: position 10,025,798 of record HG995319.1, on the reverse strand, counting down.
CTCTACCAAAGAATTAATCAACTTAAATCAGTTAATTAACCTTAAAAACTAAAGTGATATTATGATGTCACGGATACATGATGAAATAAACGAAAGAGAGATAAAAATATAAATTAGAACTCATAATATTATACAGGTGTATTATTCTACGTACACAGTACGCGAAAAAACTAAAAAGAGTGAAAAAATCTACATAACATGGCGTGGTCATTTCCCCACTCCCTGACCAGTTTTGTATAAATAGTATTAATTTGTATGATGGTGCGGAACGATTATTTAATACCTTTTTCTCCGAAGTCGTTGATGACTCATAATACTAGGCCAATACTTCCTATTGTAAAGCAGTTTTTGTTATTGATTTTTTATTTCTAAATAATCGTGTTATATTGAACGCTAAATTGACTAACCATTATTAAATGCCATCGAATTCCAAGTCTAAATACCTTTAAAAATCCCAAGGATAACATTTATTTTATTCCCAAATCCCATCCGTTGCTATCTTTATGTCCTAGAGGCTAGAATATTACGAAGTTCAAAGCCTGTTGTATCCTTGACTTAAAATGTTCTTGGCTGAGATGTTTGACCTGAAAACTGCATTCCTTGATCGTCGAACGAGCGAGAAACAAGATAATAGAGCGAGAAGAAAATATCGTAGGCGGTTTGCGGTCACGAAACTGGTTGGAGTCACTGTCAACATTCCATAAGTGATTCTGTGCTAATGCAATTAAGTCGATTTTAGCTTGAACCGTCCCGAAGGCTTATTTAACTATCGAGATAAATATTACTCATTGCTATAATAAACAACGCACGCAAGAATTTTCAGGTAGAAAATTATTTCAACGTAATTCTGGGAAATTCAGCAATAATGTAAACTAATGTCAACGTAACAGCCAACAGGGTTAAAGCTTTTAGTCTAACACAGTCTAATGCTTAGGTAATCTAATTAGTACTAACTACTACATCTACCTCTTTGTAATATTAGGACATACTACCTCATCCTAATATAATAAATCCTATCTAGGTAAGTACTAATATCATAAAGAGGTTTGAAAGTTGGTAAAGTTGTAACGGGTGTAATCTTTTAATTCACTAAATCTACGTTAGTAATCATCTACCATTAGAGATCAACTACGATAACATGGCGCGCCCCTCCAAAATTCAAAACAACTTTGAAGTGCGTTGTCAAAACGTTTGAAGTGCGTTGTCTTGTGCGGTAGGCTAGTTATGAATAGTTGACCAACAAACCTTGGTAATAAGTGACATTAACAGAAATATTACGTGTACTGTGATTGGTTGAATATTTACTTCATACAAACTCTTTCATAAGGACGTGACTACACACATTGAAACAGTCATTTGGAGGGGCGCGCCATGTTATAGTAGTTGATCTCTACATAATCATAAAATTACTTGCCACTATTATAAGGATTATAAAAGTTACCCGTATAAACTCATGCTACCTGGAAAAGCCCGTTAAAACCAATGTGTACCGGGTACCTATAACGTCTTTACGCGGATACCAACCAAATAAGTAAACTACAATTGAAGACGTGAGTGGAAGAACACGATAACGAACATATTGTAACACACGGACAGTTACTCATTTTCTTTCTTATAATTCGAACAAACCATGTAACTTCATCACCTTGCTCATATATCTGGCTACATATTATAAAATGCACAGTTTTTTTTTTCAAATCACGTTCCCGGCCTTAAAGCTTCCATTTATGTAAAAAAAAAACACAATTTTTTAACTGTTACCTGTCTTCAATTATCGTTTACCTTGGCGTTCTTATCCTTATGTCACCAGCGTGAATGCCAAATGTACCTGTATTACCTCCAACAGAAAAAACTAACCTTGACACTCCTTAATGCAGAGGCCGCTGTCGTAGTTATGGTCGGTCTTGTTACACACGGTGCTGCAAGGTGCACATCTGTTCGTCTCCGGGGAGCAGTACTCTTCGAGCTGGCAGGTTAACTGGCCACACCTGATGCCGTCGAGGGCCAGTTGAGCTGAGGCCACTCCGGCCATGGCTAGGAGACAGGCTACGTGCGACATCCTGAAAGAGATGACAGGGATTTGAAGTCAAGTATTTTCTTTATTACAGGGTTCTCGTTGAAAATACTTGAAACAATTTATTCCTGGGAATAAGGGACCACTACTTGATTGGGATTCTCAATGAAAATAATATTCACTCACAGTTAAATGATTGAATGAAAACTTTCATTTATAAAAATTTTAGTAATTAAAAATTTTTCAACTTATAAAAGACTACATTCCGACTAGAATACCGTTGCGCCAAAATAGTTTATCGTGCGGGAATAGTATATTTTTCCGAGATAAAAAGTGTCCTATGTCGTTTCCCGGGACTCAAAGTAGGTAGTCATAATATTCCATACGAAATTTCAGCAGCAGATTATACAGAATAGTAAGTATTTATTAAGTATTTATAATATTCCATACCAAATTTCAGTAACAGACAGACAGATACACTTTCGAATTTATCATATTAGTATGGATATGGATTAGCAACCAGATTCAGATATCAATTTACAAGAGGGGTAGTTAGATCCCACCAGGGGGTATCAATTACAGAGTACGTAGCCAAATTGGACCCAAACATAGTTAATTGCCCCAGCATCGCAATTAGACATTCTGGGTAAAGTTTAGCCTTTAGCGTCAGGTTTAGTGTTCAGGTACACAATATTTTGATGGGCTGATATGTTAAGCCTAATTAATTTAGACTGAAAGCTCGTTACTTTGAAAACAGTCTATTGATTTGGTTAATAAAAAGCTCAATGTATGTTTACATACATGATTGATGATTATGTAAGTGATAATACCATATTCACTGAAGATATGCCGCAGATGCTGATGAAATTATGATTAGACTAATGTTGGTAATAAAATTACTTTGATTCTTTTCTAAACAAAAGTAACTGTTACCTTTTCAAGCTTAAGAGCGTGCCATCGCAATTCTCATACAAACGTAATACCAAGATCATTTCCCATACGAGAATATATACCATTATTTGAGTTATTATTCAGCATAAGATAGTAATTACCTAGGTTCCTGTACAAAGATTCACTGCAAAATATTTAAATACCAAAAAATATGAACGATACTCGTATGGGAAATTGGGAAATTATCTTGGTACATATAACGTTTATAATATGAGAACTGCGATGGCACCGGCCGGACTCTTAACAGCTGCTAAGTAAGGTATGGTATCTTTGAGCTCTCCTTAAATTTTGATGCGACAAAAGAGCTGGAAACATCTAGAATTATAAAAATATTGCTTATTAGTAAATACTAAATAGACTTGGAAGAAAAACTCCTCGGGTGCCATAATAAGATTCATTCGGCATGGAAATCGATTTTATAGATCGACACGAATAAAATTTGTCACACACACATAAAATAACACTTACTGTCTGTATAATTTTATAAATATTTATTTACTTATTGTTATATATTTAGCTTCTTTTAGTTTTTATCCTGTTGATACCACCAGAGAAATTAATTCAAACGCAATAATCAACAGACCTACTCTGATTTTACATGAAAAATTAGATTTTGAAACGTTCTCCATAAATGTGAAAGAATATTTTATTTTATTCATAATCCACAACAAACAATTCTCGAACAAACTGTGACCACAAATAGACAAAAATGGGATCATACAAAAAGGACGGACAACACAGAACACAAAAACAATGGACTTTGATGTCGTGGCATCCTCTCTCGGACCCCGCTAAAGTGACCACAAAGGCGCTGTCCTGATTTCCCCCAAAATTTCAGCAATATACTCATTACTCACCCCGTTTTATATTTCTTCGGAATTAATACGAAATCGTAATTTACCAGTCTCATTTCGGTAAAATGGATAGCATAATAATTAATCATAATTATTTTACCGTTTTAATCTCTAAGTTATGGTAAAGTACCCTACTTTCTTGATGGAATACATGTTCAGTGTTCACAATAGGTACTTAACATTTTTGAACGACGTAATTTTCAATCATAAAAAGACTAACCGCCGTACTCAGAGACATTTAATTATGATTAACCTTTAATTTAATGAAGAGTTTGACGGATAATGTATGGGGCTTAGGTATGTGAAAATTTTGAATTAATTACATTTAAGTAATTAATGTTCCACTCTGAGTGCGGCAGATAGACAACTAGTTGATATAGAGTTAATTTCCTTTCTTTATATACATTTTTTAACCCCAAAAATAACAAAGTTCCAAAATCTATTTTATAGTTCTAGACTCTAGACTAGGGTAATGAATCGTGGTATTCTAGTAGCCAAAAAGCCAAGTTGACTAATTGTTTGATTAATACGAGCGGCTTTTATAGGATTAACGCCACGATGGGGCAGAAAACATCCCAACGTTTATTTTAATCTGATAAAAATCTCTGTCGTTCATTATAAAACGTTTTGGGGGTTTATTTTTAAACGTTGTTTATAAATATCTATAGTATTAGATTTTAGAAAGTAAAGAGGCAATTATCAATACTTTTATCGGCCATTCTCCGGTTTAGCATTATTTGCCTCATTACCGTAACCATTTTTTTTCTTCGTCGATTTGACTTAGACACATTGAAATATTAAAGAAATGAAAGATACAATAATAAATGTGGCGTGAAACAGTTAGTTAAAGTTTTTTGGATAATGAGACTTAAAATTTTATGGGTACGGTAATTAGACAAATGTAGTGTTTTACGTAACGATACAACGACACAATTGACAAAAACTAGCTTAGGGCAGCGAACGTAGGCCAAATTATGTAACATAAACATAATATACATAATAAAAATCTAATTTAAACATAATTGAAAAGTAGCGATTACGGTAATTAGGATGCGGCATGTGTCAGTTTACAGCAAGATGGCGCGTGAAGTTTGTTGTCAGTGCCATTATAATTTAACGAAATACTCCAAAATCCGAATTTTGCGGATATAAGTTGTCGACTCGAAATCAATATTTTCTATTATTCACATAAGGTTTCGATCGAGTCTATCGTACCCCTGAACGAAATTATTAATATAGAAATGTTGTAGAATGTGGCAACCTACCGTCACGTGGCGGTGAGTCATCGTGGCCTGTTCAAAATGATTTTACCTCTGAGATTATATACAGAAGCCCTTAAGTCGTTAACATAAAGGTGGTGCCAGAGGTAAAATATCGAAAACACTGCAGGTAAGCCAATATTTGTTTGGGACACCGGCATCCCATAAAACAGGTACTTTTCACCGTTTTTTAATACTTTGCTCAGGTGCGTTTTAAAAGCAATTTTTAATTAAAGGAACTGTAATTATGTTTACGTGAAAAGGTGCGTCGGTTGAGCTTTTTTAATGTCAATATAGATACAAAAAATAAATGTTTCTGTTTTCCAAAGGCAAATACATAAAAAGCTTTTACAATGTTTTATTCTTAAATTCGTTGCGACAAACAAATGAAAATCTAAGAAAACTCGTGTCTTTTATGACTAAGTACCTATATTATTTAAAATCACATTTTATTGAAATACTATGGACATTAATAAATTATTATAAAACATAAAGACTATTCTACAGAGCAATGTGTTGGTTGAACTTTCATAGGAATTACTTATGAATTTTAAATGATGGTGACTCATACGAAGTCCTATCAAAATACGTGTGCACTGAAATATAAAAATAGAAAATTAATAGGTAATTAGCATTAAAACTGATACGGTATATAAATCTGCTTTTGTGTGTAACTGATGTTCGTGTAACGTAACCTATTTTAAGCAGCTATTAATTAAGATGGTTAATTAAAACTGTGAAATATTAAAATATGCCTTACTCGGTACTAGTAGTACCTAAATGTTATGTATAATTTAGTATTTACATTTTGAAAGGCTAATAAATAAATTAGTACTTACATTTAAATCGTAGGCTGCAAATTAAGTTTTAATTTATCTTGAAATCTATATAGAAATCGAAAGTGATTTCCAATGTGAAGTGAATCTTTGAATCATAGTGCTAAAGCTATAGCTATACTATGATTTTTTAATATAATATGATCTAACTTATCAACACAATCACTATGATAGATCAAGGAGGTATTATTGGCTCGGATATTTGGAACTTTTTACGACAAACAGGTAAGAACATGGTCGTGGAATGAGGGAAGTTTTTACTGCGGTTGCCTAGCAACGGCGAGGAATAGAAACATTCGTAGAAAATAGAGAAAATCTTATCCTTTCATTAAATGCTGACATTTCACCTTGTGTAAGTTTTTTGTTAAATTGATTGAACTGTATTTAGGTAAGCCATAAAATTTTTAAAGAAATAAAATACGCAGAACTCTATCAGAGTAATAATATAGTAGAAAAAATACAGTAAGTAATACTGTAATACTGTGTTTATATAAACCTTATTTTGTAGCGAATATAGTATTTGATCGCCTATTTACATTGTTGGTGTAATTGCTTGTAATTGTAAATTAATATTCAGTTATAACTCCTAAGTGATAAGTCTATACCACGCCTACTGCTGGCGTCTACATCGAGTATTTTTTATACGTGCGTTTCTCTATCAATCAGCTCTGCCCTTTAAGTTTACAGTCAACAGTCTATAACTCTTTAGAGATAAGCCACGTTTTAATTTTTAAATATTCAGATTGGATTTATTATTGATTATTGTTATCATAATATTTAAGGGTAGCACTTGTCAAACTTTTTTTGAAGGAACCCCAAGAAAAAAAAAACTTGAGCCACTATGGCAACATCCAAGAAGTAGATATTTATCATGTGCTGATGACATTTCGATTTAAGATTCATAAAAGTATCGTTTGAGAAACTCCTATAATGCTTAAGACATTGTGGAGCTCCGTGGAGCAAACTCTGAGTCTCTGTTTTAGGGAATCCGCCCGGTAGCGCCTACTTCTAGCTCTATAATACTCCTAAGCTGCTCCAGCGTTGATTCAGACCGCAACGCGACGAGGCCAGGCGAGGCGCGGCACGGCATACATTTGTATGGATTTGACAGATTTCAATTGAGTGAGACGTCTCGCAAATCTGTCAAATCTATACTTTAGAAATGTATCTATGCGCCGCGCTTCGGTCTGAATTAACCCTTAGGCTTCTTACAGACGAACGGCACATGTCGGCGGCAGTCGACGGCTGTCGGCGGTACCTGTCTGCGGCAGTCGACGGCAGACGACGGCACGTGTCGGCGGCAGTCAGCGGCAGTCAACGGCAGCCGTTGACAGTTTATGACACTTGCAGGAGGCCTACCACGACCTTTTCTAAAACTATCATGTTTCCAGAACACTTTGTTGTAAGATTAAAATAACATTACCGTACTCACTTTTTAAATATAATTTTACTAAAAAACAGTAAAACATGCAAAACAATGTTAAATCCGCTGTGAAATATCAACTTTTTTAAGATCGCTAGCTTGACGTTAAAGTAATAAATTCTTATCTGTGAAACGGTGTCGCTTAGTAGAGTTGGTGGTAGGCCCCCAGTTGTGACGTACCGCCTAAAGGTAAACGTCCACAGGTCGGTATCGTACGCAACGGACGTCTCGCATCAAACGGATAAATTTTTCACAGTACGTCAGCTGAATCAGGAGCGTACGGATTACCGATTGGCCTAGTAAATTAATGCTCAAAAGGGGGGTGTGGATGGAAAAGTCGAAAGCAGAAATTTTGACTTAGGAACTTTGTTTCGACTAATTTGAAGATAAACATACTGGCCAGTCGGTAATCCGTACGCTGCCGATACAGTGGACGTACTGTAAAAAATTTATCCTTTTGATGCGAGACGTCCGCTGCGTACGATACCGACCTGTGGTTGCTTAGCTTTACGCGCTACGTCACAACTGCAAGCGTGATAAACTGTCGACGGCTGCCGTCGACTGCCGCCGACTGCCGCCGACACGTGCCGCCGACTGCCGTCGACTACCGCCGACACGTGCCGTCGTCTGCCGTCGACTGCCGCCGACGCGTGCCGCCGACACGTGTCGTTCATCTGTATGCGCTCTAAGAGCTGCTCTTAGTATGTGTAATACGTACGTACTCCTAAGCCTTCACACTTCCTATTTTTTAAACAGACGCCTATTATTACTAGTACCATAAGTATGGTCATACGTGACAGTGATGCAATGGATCACCTTGGCGTCGCACACGTATAGTTTTACAATTACCTGCACTTTATCCGCTTACACATTAATTATCAAGGAAACTCTATGCCTGGACCTATGAGCGAGAAACCTATTTAAAGTGAGGATTTATTAGCACTAGAATATTCTTACATAACTAGTTATGATATTTTTATACTTAAAAAGTTAATAGTTTAATGTTTCTACTTCATTTGATGCGTTAGAAATGGCGTAAACCGTTGTATTATGTTACTGCATAATAATATTAATATTAAGCGGAGAGATATTCAACGGAAAAATCTATATTTTTTTATTATGGTTTTAGTTCCGTAGGAATGATGTTCAAAAAAGGGTTTTTTGAACATCATTGTTCCGTAGTCAACAAGGAACCCTTATAGTTTCGGTCTGGCCATCCGTCTGTCTGTCCGTCTGTCTGTCTGACCGCGGTTTTGCTCAGAGACTATAGGACCTACAAAGCTGTAATTTGGCATGAATGCACATTAGGGTGGAGCGATTTTGTATGAAGAATTTATTTTTTTTAATCTTTTTTAATGGCATACCAATAGAAAGTTGCCTTGTTATGAGTAAATTCTGTACACAAAATATGGTTTACTTGCCTTGATGTTTTGAGGTGCCCCAACCCAATTTTGAACGAATTTTTTGAAAATATTGGTCTAGTTTTGATAAATAGTATTTTTCTTTATTTGCTGTTCCTTGTAAAAAAACTTCATTGTAATATGTTAAATAAAAGACTGACCCCTTAGCCAAGACCTTTTCTTTATCGCTTTTCTATAGAATCGCCTATCAAAATGTATGCAATTGACTTAAAAATTCGCGAATATGACGTTGACGTTCGACTCGTCTAATGTCAATTCTATACATTTTGATCGACGATTCTATAAAGAAACGGTAAAGAAAAGTCTTGGCTACAGGCTCTGGTTAGTCGTATCAATGTTTTTATCAAGAAAAATTAAATATTTATGATATATTATCAAGGAATGATCATCAGAAAAAAATAGATTGTTTGGTATTAAATTGTTGTTTTATTTCACAATTAGGCATTTGAAACAAAAAACTACTTTACTAGTTTGTTAATTATTTCTTCCATAAAACGAATAACATCTTCTTTGAAAACTTTATTCACAACTATACCATCACAGCCAGCTTCTCTACCATCAAAATAATTTCTGCGTAAACTTTTATAATTGCGATCTACATCGTGTGTGCTGATCTTTATGCACACACGATGTAGATCGCAATTATAAAAGTTTACGCAGAAATTGATATAATGATAGAATCCTTTGATATAATAATACCAACAATCAACTTCTTTTAACACAGATAAAGAAACAGATAAAGCTAAAATAGCAGCTGCTCTGCCAGAGACTCAGGTACGATCGCATATGAGAGCTAATGATGGAAAATTGAATCTCTTTTTCTTGGGTGGTTTAGCAGCTACTTATTATGGCGATTGATTAGCTTGTAAAAGCTACAAGAAGAAGCTACAATTGGTTGAACTCGTTCTTTCGGTTGTAAAGTCAACATCCAAAGAACGCGAATAAGACGTCTGGTTTGGACCCATTATCTCTTTGTTACGCAGTGATTTTTTTCTTGTAATTTCATTTTCTTTATATTTTTTACAGACGCATTTAAATATACACGGCCTATCATCATTTTTCTTGCAGTTCTTTAATCAAGTAAATATTAAACTTCTTTTTTTGGGAAGCGACGCTTTTCGCCAGATATGTAAAATTTCCGTAGCCAGTCTTTGGGATATATAATGAACTGTCGGCTCTTTAGTTGTTTTGTCAAGCTTTTATTCATATTAATGTGATATTAATTAATAAATAAGTAATATTTGTAACAGAATTATGATTTGGTAGTTGAAACAATGGTAACTTCTCCGATAAACCAAAAACGGGACAACATGTCTCTTTTCGTGTTTTGGCGACATATTAAGACTGTAATAAAGAGAAATACTAGGTATAAATTATATCGCAAATAGTATGTTATAAACAATCAGTGAACAGGAAATTAAAAATATTCCTCACAGGAGTTTATTTTCTTGTGGGTAGTGCTTAGAATCATTGTTTCTCACAAGCAGAATTACATTAATAGCGCGCACTTTATGGCATTCGAACAACGATTGAAAAGTGCAATGAAATCACCTTTTCTGCCTCAATCTCCCCATCTATCTTCGCAATATTCAAGCTTAAGCAGTTACGAACGTAACGGAATACACATAATATAAATCAGCGTTAATTTGGCAATATTAGAAGTTGGTGGTTTTTGACGAAGTTTTTCGAATTTCTCTAAAGTTCATGACGCTGGGGGCACCTCTAAATTTATTATGATTTAAATAAAATTTTGTACGTATATTTGTGAGCAGTAACAGCAACTTTTTACAGGTATGCCGCAACGAATATCAAAAAAAAGTTTTTTCGCTCCACCCTAATGCACATATCGCCATATTAATGGTTCCGACAAAATGGTACATATAAAATCTTAAAAAAATATTTTTTTATGGTAAGTACATTTCCTACACATCAAGCGGGGATGAATTTTTTTTTCGCGTCCACTCCATCGTCTGGGGTGTCGTTGGATAGGCTTTTTAAAAATATTATAAGTATTCATAGATCATTCCGATTTAGTGATCCGTTTGTGATTTATTAAGTTTTAAAGTCGAAAAAGTCCAGTGACCCCCCTTCTACCAGCTAAACGGTTGCTTCTGAAAATATGAAAAAATTCACGGGAGTATGAAATATGCTGAATTTAAAAGGAAAACTATCACGGCTAAGAAGACTTCATAAGTTATTGAGTAATAGTCGATCAACTAAAAAAAATGTATTCGGCGAAGTATAAAGGAACTTTTCGTTCAAATTCCTTTGAAATTAACTGAGATGATGTTGTTAGTAGTGTAAAACACGTTATAAATGTACATTCATTGACCACACAAAAATTTAAAAAAACTAGTGGTACTACGGAACCCTAATAGCGCGTGGCCCGACACGTTCTTGGCCGGTTTTTATTGTACTCTTATTGACATTATTATATTAGATGTTAACTTCTTATACTAATTTTATTTGTAGTTTAACGGACGAACAAACGGACGGACTGATATATCCTGCAGGATGACTATCGATGCCCATGATGTGTCACCATTTGGACACTAAGGAAAGTTGAAACGGTATAGACGCTTAGTATGACAATAGAATTTTTATTGTTTATCTCATTGGTATGCAAAATGCGTTAGCGCTCATGGTACAATGCAATGGCCAACTTCGTTCTATTATTTGTTTTATTATTGTGACGATACAAACTGAAAATATAAATAAAAAGGTTTCGTGGAAAAAATGCAACCATTAGGTACTTACCTAATCATTTTCATTTTTAGTTTTCTAAGGGTCTTTAATATAAAGTGAGACTCCCAGTTATTATTGTTGCAGCTTATGCTACAGCCTCACAGAAGACCGGTGTAAAATAAGGCTTCCATTAGTTTTTTTTTTTTAATTCTTTAGTCTCGATCAGAATCGGACCACCAGAAATCAAGCCTAAAGTTATCACTCATCAGTCATTCAACATAATGCATAATGGTAGTTTGTTTACTAAATAGTAAAATACTGTAAAGTGTTTTTCCCAATAACGGATATATAATATCCGCTTTCCTTCAAACGCATAGTAGTAGGGGAGGAGAAGAGGGGATTTCGGGAGTAACTCGAGCGTGTCAGATTAAGCTTGTATAGGCTTCCGACATGTGTCTAGTTAGTTATCATGGTGTAGAAATCAGATTTCTCACGTGGTGGGTTAAAAAGTATTTTTTTTAATATTAAAATGTTATCCAATCTGTCAGATTAAGTATGCCCCAAGGAAGCTTGCATAAAAAGCACTGACGATTCAAAGTTAAGGTAAGCCCGTAGGGATATTTTAAAATATAAATAAATAAACCTTCATATTTTCTTAACTAAACTTCGCAGATATTTTATTTTACGTGAAAGTAAGTGATTTAGACCTTGTTGTCTAAAATATATTTATAACTGACATAAATAAGCAATTTTCAAACTATATTTTCTTTTTCAAAACTTTAAAATGGCTGCAGTTAAAAAGATAAACATAATTTTGACAAAATGGCACGTGTTTTAAATTTACTGTGAGCAAAATGCTCATAGCGCGAGTGCTCGCGGGTTAATTAAATGTCAGTATATTGTAGGTACTTACCTTTATAATAGGGCTGTAACTCTATACATTTTCTTGCATTTAAAACAACTTCGCATACTTCATCTAGGTGTTTTTATTTTGCAGTCACTCGAGCGTCATGGAGACCTAGTAGGTTTTTTACATTAGGTAAAACTGATACCTAATACAAAAATAATAAGAGCGTTTTTTATTTTAGCGGTGGGTTCAGAAACTGCAGTCATTTTAAAGTTCTGAAAAAGAAAATATAATATTCAGAAAATTGCTTATTTCGATCAGTTATTATTATATTTTAGACAACAAGGACTAAATCATTTAGTTTAATGCAAAATAAAATATCTGCGAAGCTTAATTAGGAAAAAGGTTTATTTTTTATATTTTAAAATGTCCCTACAGGCTTACCTTACCTTTGAATCGTCAGCGCTTTTTATGGAAGCTTCTTTGGGGTATACTAAACATCCCCTATCTTAATCTGACAGATCGGATGTCATTTCAATACTCAAAAAAAATTTTTTTAACCCACCACGTGATAAATCTGATTTCTATACCATGATAATTACTGGACACATGTCGGAATCCTATACAAGCTTAATCTGACACGCTCGAGCTACTCCCGAAATCCCCTCTTCCCCAGGACTTGTGTTACGAGTACCAGACAACGGAAATTTATTTAATACTTTTATACTATACTTATATATTTTAAGATTTTTATTATATTATGATACACATATTTAATATACACCCATGACCCAGGAACTTTGAAAACTTTTAATTCCGTCGTCCAAAAACCCGCGACCCCCGGCTTGAGCTACCGATAGCCCACCAACTGAGCCACAGAGGTCGTCGTCGTTTTATTAAATATCAATATTAACATGAATAGATTTTGCGGAAGCTCTGAAGGGCTTTGTTGAGTAATAAACAATAATATTTCAACAGTCTCGGGAGGGCCGTTATCAAGGATAAATTTTTAAATTTACAAAAACTAAGATAAATATAATTTAGGTAACATATTCAGAATATAAAATTTACAATAACAATAATCTACAGAAACTTAAATAAAAAATAATTAACAATGATAATAATTAGAATAAATAAAAAAAGGAAAAACTAAAGATCATAATCAAATAGGCCACCCCGCAGCGTACCATGCTCAAACATGCTTATTAAGTACTAGGTAGTGCGAAGGTGTCTAGAACAAGTGCAAAGCGATTAAGATGAAGGTATTGAGATGCTTTGAGTCCCTGGAAAGAATCTAGGAGTTTTTATCTTGAAAAAATTCATGGTTGCAGACGATAAATACATTTGGATACGACGAAATTGCGAGCAACTTAAGTGAAGTACCTATGTTCACTACATAGTATAGTAGTATAGTATAGAACAAAGTCGCTTTTTCTGTCCTCATGTCCCTTTGTTTCCTTTAATCTTTAAAATGATGAAGGATTTTGATGCGGTTTTCTTTAATATATAGTCGAGTGATTTTAAAGAGGAAGGTTCAATTCATAAATCATAAGTATAATAACAATCATTAAATAGTGGTGGTCGGTATAAAACGTATTTCTGTGAAATTAAATTATCAATTTTAATTTAGCCATATAATTTAAAACGGAATAAATGAAACACTATTCTCGAAAAACCAGTAGGTATAGTAATTGATGAAACATTTCAAATATAATTTTAATATTTCGCGCAAATTAATGCCTAATAGGCAAACGTGAAAATTGAAAATACCTGATTTTCAATTTTCAAATTAATAATACGATAATAATTAAAAGTGAATATTAAACATTTTAAACGAGGATCGAATAGACTAGTTAATTATAAAGCTTTTAACGAGAACTTAATTAAAATGATATTATAGTTGAACCGTAACGTACGGAATTTCACAGAAATTTTACGTGATAATGTTATTTTGTGTGTCAAAAATGTGTCTCGTCTCCAGTGACGAATAAACCCTTAATCAAATAAAGCAATTACCTAGGGCATTACGTCTGAGGGGGCACCAGAAGAGTAAAGGTTCAAAGACTGATTCTAGTTGACATACGGATAGGAGGGCCCATAGGCATGGATTGCTTAGGGCATTAAGTAATCTTAATCCGTCACTGCTCGTCTCATGGTTTTGAGAATTAACACAGCTTGTTAATAAGCTGCCATTAACAGTAATGATATATACATTCGACAGACGACATCTGTGCAACAAATGCAATAGGGAGTAAAATTTTAATGATGACAACACTTATACAAAACTGCATATTATGTGCTTCTTTGAGCACACGCGACAATTAGTATATACTTTTTAACCGACTTCTTGTTTTACAGTATAAAGTATTATTGTTCATGGTGTTGGATTTTAGGGCATGATTTTTCTCATTCGTTGCTGTATAACCCCTGTTTTCACCAACCGCCTCCTAACACCAAGTGTTCCCTAGCGGTACTGCAAGGTATAATTATTAATCCTACAAGATTTTCCAAATTTTTGTGTGTCACCTAAATCCTTGGAGTCTAATCTTGGTAAAACAATTTAAGTGTTGTCAAAAAGTGTTTGTTTTTAAAAGATACATGACCCTATAAGGACACTGCCGCTGGGTAAGACTTAGCGTTATAGGAGGTGGTTGGTGAAAACAGGTATTTCCTCTTAAGGGCATTCCCTACGGAGAATCCTTAATACCTTAAAATACCTTATAAACTCATAATTTGAAAGCTACAGAGTTATAATAAAAATACAGCAATATACTGCAGTATCTCAACAATCCTTTCCACGTTTTAAATTTTCTATTTTCGTTTATTATACTCATGATATCAGCTTCCAAAGTAAAGCCAATTTATTAAAATTTAAGCATACATTCAGCATCTCCTTAGTATTTACAAATTACTTTTATTTGAAACACACGCCAATAAATCGACAATATCATAAATTACATATTCCCCGTTTTAATTTTTTTTTAGGTCAATTTTGAACTAAGACTTATCTTAGTTCAAAATTGACCTAAAAAAAATTAGCGATCTTGGCAACGCGGCAAATGTATGGCCCATGGCGAGTGTCCATGGGCGACGGAAGTTGTTTTCCATCAGGTGACCCGTTTGCTCGTTTGCCCCCTTATTTCATAAAAAAAATAGAGTATCAGTGGTGAAGGCTTGTGAGCTCTTTTTTGTCTGTCAGTTAAGAATGGCAGTGTAATGAGCAGGGCCCCCGCTACCATATGTGCAATATGTGCAATGCACACGAGCGCCATCCTCTTCGGGCGCCAAATCGCCATCTTTAGAGGCACCAAAACCAAGGACCCAAAAAATTTGCCTTTAGGGGGACGCCAAAATACTTTTTTGCACACAGGCGCCAGTAGCCAGTAGTTTACGGGTGCCCTGGTAATAAGGTAAACATTAATATTATTGAGCCAATGAAAAACTATGACAATAATTCTCACCAATTTCCTAATTAAATCAAAGAACGCTTTTAGGTAATTGACATTTTGCATTCAAGTTCGTGAAAGTAAATAAAGTTTTGCTTTAATTAAAACATTATTGCTTTTTAAAGGTTTTATTATCATCGTGCTACGAATAATATTATTGTAGTCATAATTTCATTTTCTCATTGTTATTTACTTATTTGTTGTAATCCAAGAAATTCCTCCATAAGACAGGCTGCGCCTAGTTTGGAGGATTGAAATGCTCACCTGTACTCAATTTATGCTAATAAAGATAATATTTGATTTGATACTACATTATTTTTTATTTACGTAATACTTCTAATAATAAAAAATAATGAAAATTCATACCTTTGTCTTCAATTGTGTCTTCAATGCCCTGACAATTGTTTTAACGATGAACCTAATTAGTTTTTAACGATTAACTAATAACACTTGTTAATGACTTATTATTATCTTTAACGTCAGGTGATCTATCAAACACCTTTAGGGAAAAATAAGATTAGTCATTCGCGAAGAACGCTTAGATATCCTTAACTATGAGATCATTAAATCACCTTAAAATCACGTGCTTGATAAACTAAGTTACGTTAAAATTTGCACCTGCCCTTATATTCATATTCAAGTTAAGTTTGAGGACACTTTCTAAGGTCGGTTATAACAGGACTATAACCAATATTTACACGGCACTTAGCAGGTGAAAGTTATTCTAGAAAAATATAAAATTATACTTCTATAAATTTTAGAAAATATATATAAAAATATGCGTAAACTTACCTTCAATCCTTTATCATTTTGCGTTGAAATGGCACAAAATGGCACAAGCACTTTCTACATAAAATTTCGAACAGTTGCAACCGCGGCCAATCACAAAGGTGGATGACGGAATGTGACTCTTGCGCAGGTAGAGCTGCGCGAGTGTGAGTTAATAGCCGAGCGTCTTGTATGTGTGCGTTCAAATTTAAAACCTCACGTCCTTGTGTATAACAGAATAGAGATAAAATGACGAGATGTTACAACCTCAACGTTCGGAAAATCTTTATTTGATGCGGGGTTAATTCGATAAAATGGAACGGGTTTTTAAACGGAACAGCGGAGTGATTTTGTTACAACGAATGTTTATGTAAACGTTGCGTGTATGTTTTTACTGGTTAGTAATAACTAATATCTAATAACAATGGGTAGTTTTCCCGTGATTAATTTTATTCAAATTTTTATCTTCCCTTTCTCTTTGTATCCCTTTGTATCCTTGTTTCATTTTCGACACACAAACTATCGCGCATCTGTCTCTATTTTGATAATATGTTAGATACTTAAGACTGAAAACCTCACAAGCTAGAGGAAATCGTACCTAATGTTTAGACTCCAAAAAGACCAATTATACTTTATAGATTATGGAACCCTTATATGATCTACTGGGGCGTGATTCTCACCTCGGCAGGGCTATCACGTAAAAATAGCGATTGCTAGGTGTCATGAATGTCAAGAACAATGGTGTCATGTATAGTCACAATCGATCTGAGATTCGAGTTAATAGTATGAGAATTAGGTCGCTAATCTATACTTATAATAAAATCGTAGAGGTAAAATTTTTGTACATTGAAAATAAACTTGAAAAAACGAGTCAGGGGCATGTTAAAAGAGTAGTAGAACACATTTTAACTGTTTTTGAAAATTTTGTTTCTCTGTCTGTTTATCTGTTTGTACAGGCATAATATAGGCATAATCTCTGAATCCGCTGGACCGATTTCAATGAAATTTGGCATGGTGATACCTTATATCCCTGGTCAACATATAGGATACTTTTTTTAACCGACTTCAAAAAAAAGAGGAGTTGATGTTAACTTTACTGTTTGTGGTCAGATTTTCAAAATTCTTTTTTTGTTGTATAGATTGTTAACCCGAATTTGATACCATGTTTACAAAAACGGTGACTTGATAATGATTTCGAAATCAGGAGGTATCGACGGAACTCCTTTACAACAAAAATATTACAGCAATTTTCACTTCTTTTGAGTATAATTAACATAAAATGCCACCAAAAAGTAAGATTTGCACATATCCCAGGACATATCCAGACATATCAGGACAGGGCATAGGGCTTCCGAAGGTTCCGTTGCTGAACGGAACTCCTGATTCCTTATAAGAATATAATATAGTATTATTATGTAGGGGGTTTAGCGTTGTTTAAAATACTGGAAGCGCATGCCACTATGACTATGTCAATTATATTAATCATCATGATCACCACCATCATTACACCATCCATAACCACAATATGATGCGTTTATTGATTTTTTCAGGACTCCGTACCCAAAGGTTAAAAACGGGACCCTATTACTAAGACTTCGTTGTCTGTGCGTCTGTCCGTATGTCTGTATCTCTGTATGTCACCAGGCTCCATCTCAAGAACCGCTACAGCTAGACTTCTGAAAATTTTCACAAATTATTGTGTATATTAGCTGTTGCCGATATAACAAAAAATACTAAAAACAAAATAATATATTAATATTTAAGGGTGGGTTTCCATACAACAAACGTGATTTTTTGGCCTTTTTTGCTTCATATCAATATAATGGCAACAGGTAGGCACTTAAAATTTTCACAAACGCCTTAGATATATCATGTGTACTTACTTTAGTAATAAATAATAATAATAATATTTAAATAAAATTCAATTTTATTGGGGGCCATACAAAAAACACAATCTATGGCTTATTTTTGCACTATAACGGTACGGAACCCTTCGTGCGCGAGTCCGACTCGCACTTGGCCGAGTACATACGTAGAAATGTGCTCGACCGAGGGCAGTATGTTTCAATAAACCACTCATCATGTTCACTGGGAGAATTTTTCTGCCAAGACGAAAGAAATACAATGCTAGACAACCTACAGTGTAAATCTGATGTCGCATACTACGGTGATATCGTGGACAGCGCTATAGGAACCTCCGTGCCTTCAAGCATTTTTTCACAATTATTATTGGCAACAGTCTAACACAACAAATTCCAATATTAATTTAGCTATAGCTAAGTAGTCACAATTATTATAGTGCTTCCCCTAAGTTATTTGATATTCGGTCACTGCAACTTCTTGCTGTCTCCGCTTTCAACAGAAAGAGGAATTACAATTCTTTAAACTTCTATATTCTTTTAACTAATTTCGTTGCGGGTCTCAAACCAGTTTGAGCATATCCCTCTGACTCCCTGAGATCATATCAAAGGGTTTTCATGATTTGATACCGTTATCGAACTTGGTGACACAGGAGATACAGTGGTGGGAATGTGTGGTAGCCGGTGGGCCAACGCCTATAAAGATATATCATTTGGGTAAGTAAGTAAACAACTTCAAGCGTTATTTTATTCTGGTTTAATTGTAGATTAGGAATCTGAGAGTAAGAGGTAGGTTAAAGAGGGATAGATGCCTACATTAAATCCCGGCTTCTGAAGTGTATCCTCTATCTCCGTCACATGTTCCTTTCCCCTGTCCTGTGGTCCCCGGCCATATACCCTGTCAACGCCAAGCGGTTTTCGAAGAAAGGTTTTTTAAAACGATAAGTATCTGTGGCTCAAGTATCCTGGGTCTATGATGTAAATTTAAAAAATCGTGTGTAATTAATATAGATCCAAATAAAATAGTCGTAGATGGGTGTTCAATTTTCTAAATCTCGATTATAATAACATACATTCACGCGGACGAAGTTGCGGGCAACAGCTAGTTACATAGTATTAATATAGCTAATTATATATTAGTCGGTAATTACCTCTATTAATATAGTTTTTATGATTTACTATCATCGACTGAAACTTTGATCATTTACAATTACTAATAGAAGGGGACATTAAAATAATAATACAAATAAATTACTCATGTTGTATATTTACTCACGAAACTTCACAAAACAAAAATATTGTAAAATTATAATTATAATAACACATACCGCTTTCTCATAATCTAGTTTTTAAACCAAGTCTTATGCTATCCTATAACCCCATTACAGCAAATGACTCCCGAAAAAGGTCTGATACATTAATATTCTAATATAAGCTCTATTTAAAAGATATTCAGGTATTTCTATATCAGCATTATATGCTTACTATTGATATATATGTACATAGGCACATAGTGGAGGTAATATGGAATGATATAACCTATTGGATGTCCGTTTATAGTTATTCTGTTCCCTTTAGGCACGTAGTCTTAAGCCATCAAAGAAAAAGCAAAAGCATGCTCTAGAGAAAATCAGTGATATGTATGACTCCGTACTATCAAAAAGGATTAATAAACCTTTATTTTTGTTACATTGATCTGTTGGTCTGTTGCGGCGGTAATGAGGGTGTTTGAAATTATATTTTCTACCAGGTGCCGCTATGGGTCGCTTAGGATCTATCGTGTCAAACTGCTAACATATGTCACGATATAGCCGTCATGTGTCACGATAATATGCCTATTCGACACGATAGACCCTAAGGCTACATAGCGGCATCTGGTGACAAATAGAATAGGCTTGATGACTAATTTTTTTTCTTATTGGTAATTGAAAGACCCTTAAAAATAGAAACATCGCTGAAAGAATGACTCTGCTCTGCTAGCTTAAAAATTTACTAAGATATGACAATTCAAACATCTCATAAAATAGACCTGCCCGAAACGCTCCATACAAAGTTCTACGAAAGACTGACATCACTCTTTCGTAGTTTGTATGGATCGGGAGAGAACTTTGTTCGATAGGTATATTAAATATTGCGTTTATGAAAGTGGTTTAATAACAAAAGTTGCTTCTAATTGCATTAGTTATCGAATGGTATACAAATATTAAGAAATTTAATTGAAAAAAAAACGACTTGATTATCCAACTTTGAAGGCGCATAACAAAAAAAACACAAATGCTATCGAGCTGAAATTTTGGGAACACTTATTTTTTACCGTATTTCTTTATTTTATTAACAAAATTGACTAATCTTTGATCTTGTCATCATCCCTATTTCAAACACCCTCATTTGCTCGCTTTCAAAGTCTATCATAAGGAATATTATAAAACTTAAAACATAACATTACTTAACTTTAAAAATTTTAAAACGACTTAGGTAATACTTAAACTTAATTAAAACGCCACGTATTAGTCTAAATAAGCGATGCCTTTTTTTAAATATTATTTTGAGAAATCCGTTGGAACACATTGGCAATATTTGCTAAGTTTAGGAGCTCGTGTTCTCGAAAATTATAATTTGGCTAAATTATGTATAAGTAATATTATTGATTTTTAACATAATGTTACTAAAAACTTTTGTTAGTCTTTGGTTACCCTGTAAGAAGTTATAAAAAGTTAATAAAAATTGCACAAATCGCAAATGATAGTAGATTTTAGGGTAACCACTTTGATTTTAACCGACTATAAAAAGGTAAGTTTTTATTAACATACAATTTTGTTCGTCATTTTGTCACAATCAGATTAGAATTGTATTAATAAAATATTGGTTTTTTATTAATATAATCATAGAACAACCTATTTGAATCCCATAAAACTTAATATGAATTTATTTATTTTATTTTGGACTTGTCGGACCAGCAACAGACAGTCAAATTCTGTGGTCAAAGTTAAGGTTAAAGTTAAGTTAACTTTAACTATAACCATAACTTTGACCATAACAGCTGTAACACGCCTCTGGTGCAACCCACCCTAAACTAGCTATGTTCGAGGTTAAAAACTTAACACATTTGCGCCAAACTGGGTTATTACGAAAAGTTTGTCAAAAATTGTGTACTTATTCTTTTTTAGAAATACTTACCAAAAAAAGTAAAATTATAATTAGGTACTTAATCCAACATTAGTAATCCAGTTTAGCGCCAATGAGCCTGAAATTACACCAGGCTTAGACGTATCCTATATTTGCTATATCGAAATGATAACGAAGAGATTTTGCGACGAAATAATTATGTCAATTCTACGTGATCGTTCTCAAACTTCGTTATCGTTTTCTACTAATTTAATTTATCTAAGCTCTTGAATTTTTTCGCACTTTTGAGATGTCTTTCATAGAATTGTAAGTGCGTAAGAATTTTCTCGAATTCAATATCATAATATTACAAAATATCAACGTCACTATGACCACAAAACGGTAGACCCGCCATTAAGAATATCTTTATATAGCATGTAAAGATATTCTTAATGGTAAATATATTCTAACTACTTAGTAATTCCAATTTGGCATATCTCTAACGATGTTACGTTCTGAGCATTAAGATACATTAGTGTGACTAGAAATATAAAAACACTTAATGCAGAAAATTCGTGAAAATAAATTAAAAAGTAAAATATTGATATTCTTTGATTTTGGACTGATTATTTATTAATTATTAATAATTAACATTTTGTACTCGAAGTTACTAAAATATTTTTATATTTAATATAGATTTAGAATACATGTTTTAGCTCTGGCACTTAAAGACATACCTGCTCTAAAATACTAATGTGGTATCTCAATAAAAACGGCGACTTTCAAATAGCAGTTTCTTGTCTTGTCTTTTTACACTGAAACCGCTAAACGGGTTTTAATTTAATTAGGTACTACGATACATTGGAGCCCAGTAAAGAACAACACGACTCGTACGTTATCTACACACACCAGTTAAACTCGAGCTCATATAAATAGCGCACAGCCGGACAGCGTTTTATATTTCCAGTCAGTCTTAAAGATAACTACGTTATTAAAAAGTAATGACTACGTCGTGGCCGTTTCTGTTTCTTGGGGTGGGGGGAGGGGGGCGTCTTCTTCGTACACTATCGCCATCTTATCGTAGCCTCGATGACGACGTTTCATGCTTTTCTTTGTCTGAAAAAAGGAGTAATAACAGATTGTATTCGTAGTTCGACAAATTCAGAGATACAAGGATGGTAAATGTATATCTAGTTGCGAAAAAGTTTAGCTGACAATCTGCGCAGTAGCGAAACTGTCTAGCTGAGAGAAAGTCCAACGAGAACGAGAACGTGCTTAGAAAGTCAAACTGAGCTGTATACAAGATGTTAGTGTAAACACCGTTATCCTTGAAACCATCAAATGAGCCCGTCAAAATGAACAACTTTTTTTATGAGAACAATGCTGGGAACTCAAAAAAATCCGTTTCATACCCATACAAATTGCCCATCCGGGCATCCGTATCCGTATCTCACAGAAAAAGTTGTTCATTTTGACGGGCTCATTTGATGGTTTCAAGGATAACGGTGTTTACACTAACACACTGTATTTGCACCGTGTCCAGATATCAAGACAGTGTACACAGGGCCTGACCGTAAGCTTAGGGGCTGCAACTACTTACTACAACATTTTAAGTGTCAGTAAAATTGCATAGTAAACCTTGATCGTAGGATCGCAGGGATACAAAGTGCAAACCACACGATTTGTTTAATTTACTAAAATTATGAATTCTTTCGGATTCAATGTGAAAAATAGACGACATTATTTTTGACTTTGACTTGACCTAGCTAGGGGCCCTTGCACACATGGGGCCCTGGGCTTAAGGCCAAATAGCCATATGGCAGATCCGACCTTGAATGTTCAGTTATAAAGATGACCAGCTGGAAAAATTATAAAAAGAAAGAAATAAAAAGAACTTAAAAAATAGAAAATAAATATTAAGGGGCCGGGCTACCCTCGCTATCCTCAAATTTTTTTCAGGCAAAAGCCCTAGAGTTACACAACAGCTCCATACTGATACAGTGCTACAGCAAATATATTTAATACTTTTATACTATACAAGTATACATATATTTAAGATTTTTATTATATGATACACATATTTAATATACATCCATGACCCAGGAACTTTATAAACTTTTTGTTCCGTCGGCGGGACTCGAACCCGCGACCACCGGCTTGAGCTCAACGCGCTCACCACTGCGCCACGGAGGTCGTCAAATTGAGTTTGAGTTTTTGAGTTTGAGAATAATCTGAACAAGTACCGTGGAGGCATGTGCGGTGTTCTCGTCCGATGAGCTCCCGGAGCTGGTGATGCCCTCCTCCAGGGTCAGCCTGGCAGCCACACCCTCCAGCTGCATGTCCAAGTATAGCTGGCCGAGCTGCTCGTTAACTAGGGCCGGCTGAAATTATTTTTTATTAAATATTAAAAAGGTTTAAGTTATTATATCACTACTAGATGATGCCCGCAACTCTATTGTGCCAAAATTCGTTTATCGCGCGGGAACTATACATTTTTTCGGGATAAAAAGTGTATCTCCATACCAAATTTCAGCAAAATCGGTTCAGCAGTTTAAGCGCAAATCATTTTTGTTATCTTGCGAAAGAAATAAGCAATAACCATTTTAGTACTCTAGAATATGCTATAACAGTGGGTTTTAAAAAAAATGGATTTCACTGCAGTCGTAAACCTTATGTTCTAAAATCTAAAGAATAAAACTGCTCTATTAACTGAAAACTCGATTTTTGTGGAATAGTACTCATTAACTGAACGAATGCATGAACAGCAGCCATATATTATAGTTTAGTTAGTGGCCAAAAGAAGTATGTAGAACTAGAAGCCATTATTATCACAGAATATACGACTTACATTAAATATTATATAAAAATCAAAACTTACCTGTTCTAATTTTTCTAACTTTTTTCTATCCCCTGACAATACTTCTTCCATGCTCTTGGTGAATATTTGATATTTATAAATGAGTTCTGATGTTACACATACCTGTAAAAAAACAACACAATGATTTTTGGTTATAAGAAAAAATAAAAAGGAGTTTTATTTGTATGCACATTATTATTAAGTGAAAAGGAACTTTTTTTATAAAACTATATCTTCATTTTAGACTGTGAGAGTCACATTAAGTTTGGCTTTAACCCTCCTACTAATAAAAAGATCTACACGTATGAATCTTGTCCTTATATGTCACTCAACTTTTCTAAAGTATCAGACAAACACGTTTTAATACTACAACGCATAAACCATGGAAGAAATTGATTCAGAGGCAATTGGTGGACCTACCTCATTTGGTCGGGTTTAAATAAAAATAAATTGTTTATTTATCTCACCACAGGTATAATACAAGATGTTTTACACACTCTAAAAAGTTAGCACAATTTACGTAGGAGACTGGTGCCTAAACTAGGCGTAGCCTGTATTTCAGGACACCAGGATCTCTCTCGTTCTTTTCCAGCTATTCACACAGAGTAGTAATAAGTTTTCATTATTATTGTGTTGCTTATAGGGTGTGAGGGATGATTGTGCTTGTGTGTGTGTATGTGTGTGTCAAATGTCAATTTATTGTTAGTTGTGATCTGTCGGCTGGGTTTGACGTAACGCAACCAAGTTACGTAGGTCCGCCATCTGCCTAGGAATCAAATTCTCTAATAGTACCATCGAGGAAATTCATTCCCAGGCAGTTGACAGACCAACGTCATTTGGTCGGATTGTGGTTCTATGTCACTGACCTCCATTATACAAGTACGCTGGACTGATGATACCCAGATATATTTTGTGCCTATTTGAAGCGGAATCAGCTCCCCCAATATTCGGGAAGAGAACTAAATCTGACGTAACTTGCAAATGGCCGCTCAATCGCTATTGGTTGTAGAAACCACAGATAATAGTATACCTCCATTGTAGAAACTAGTATTAGTTCCAAGTACTCCCACTACTGCTATCAGCGCCAATTTTTACGTCAAATTTAGTTCTCTTTCCGAATATTGGGGGAGCTGATTCCGCTTCAAATAGGCACAAAAATAGCTGTCATTTCAAAGGGTATCCATTCATATATATTAGTCCAGCATACTTGTTTAATGGAGGTCAGTGTTCAATGTTACTAATTGTGATCTGTCAGCTGGGTTTGACGTAACGCGACCAAACAATGTAGGTTCCCCATCTGTCTAGGAATCAAATTATCTGATAGTACGTTCATAGTGTAGATATTTAATGAAGCTAAAAGTAATCGAAACTTTAGTCTAGAATTTAATACAATACCCACTCTTTCCATCCACGGGGGTTCCTTTTTCCTTCTCGTTACGTTCTGCGACCGGAGCGGTTCGCAACTGGCATTGCTACTCACGTCGTCCATCAGAAGTCTTCTTTGCCAGAACTGTAAAAAGTATTATGAAATTATATTATGCGAGTTAAGGAAACAATACATTCTGCCGCTATATAACTGTACAATCGTAAATTGAATAATCCTTTGAACTTTGAAAGCATAATATTCAATACAAATAAACAGTATTATTTTACGTTAGTTTCCAATATGGTAGGTATATATAAGCAGGTCCGAATGCTAACCTTAGGGCCTGTTTCACCACTTCCTGATAAAGCGTCGGATAAGCCTACCTCGATAAATGGGCTATCTAACATTGAAAGATTTTTGCAAATCAGACCAGTAGTTCCTGAGATCAAACAAACAAACAAACTCTTCCGCTTTATAATATTAGTATAGATCTGGCGGAAGGACTTACTTTGCCGTCATCCTTATTTCCCGATTTCGGTTCTGACTCCTCAGCGCTTTTGGACTCAGTCTTGAAGAACGAGGAATACAGTGAAGAGAAACTCAAGTCCTCGTCCGTATTGTATATCGTATCCTCGCTGTTTTCTTTCTTATCACCGTATTGGTTTGTGTCGAAGCTCTGTAAAGATAAACATATAGTACTTAGATGGAAGCGTATATCATATTAAGTTTAAGTGTCTAAACACATCATGCCGAAGTTCCGCGGCGGAAGTTCGGCATGATTACGTCAGCAATATCAAACGCATACAATATAACGCGACGGAATTTCGGCATGGTGTCATCGGTAATTTAAAATACATGCATCTAAACACACCATGCCGAACTTCGGCATGGTGTGTTTAGACACTATTATAGTATATTGATGTATTTAGCCAATGAAGAGAGCGTCCGTGGGTTAGTGGGCAGACCTTTGGTTCGCACTCGAGAGGGTGCATGTTCGATCTCGGGACGTGGAGGCGTGTAAAATGAGACATTTTCAGATTTCAAGTAGTATCAGAGAAGTTGATTCCTATGCAGATGGGGACCTACGTAGTTTGGTCGCGTTACGTCAAACCCAGCCGACAGATCACAATTAATTGCCAACCCACACGTACCACAACCACACGACAACCACAACCACACCACAACCACACCCACACCACAACCACACCACGTGGTCGGGCGTATATTTCGTATTGTAAATGAAGTAGACCCCATTCACACGTACCACATTTTGCAGTCGTAGTCGACCACTTGTGTGATACCGACCACATCGCAACCACATCGCAACCACAACGATGCGTCGATACAAGGACAGTGTGCGCACACCGCCCGCGCTCTTCCCCTCCATTTCATTGACTTTCAACGCAACGACGTCGGAATTTTGTCGGTACCACAACGCAACCACAAAATGCTGCAGCGACACCATTCACACGTAACCACAGCTCGACGACATTTTGTCGTTGCGATGTCGTGTGGTTGTGGTACGTGTGGGTGATCCTAACATTAAATTGACATGCACCGACCAAATGACGTTGGTTTGTCAACTGCCTAGGAATCAATTTCCTCGATGGTACATAATTCGGACGCTCGTACGGTGAAAATACTGAAATTCGCTCTGAAAATATTGTTTAAATCATCCACAAAGGATGCAAAGACCTTATTTTTAGCCTATGACGTCTATCCGTAATGAGGAATTGCGTAGTCATTACTAAACGTTAACTTGTCCATCCAATAATTTCGTAATGAAAATAAAGCGTTTCATTTCAACTTCAGTTTTTAGAATTACAAGTGGCTGGTTTCTTTGAAGTTGAAGCACACTTGAATAAAACTAGCCACTCTATGTTCATTACTCAGAATACTGTGTCTTAAAACGATTTTAAAAAATTGCAAATTTATTTTAGGTTTCATCAAGAGAATACTCTGACGCCATCTAGCGACTACGACGAAAACAACCTAATATTGTTAAAAAAGAAGTGCTTGTTCTGAAATCTAAGTGTTTTTGTTTTTGAAGCAACACTTCGCAAAGTTTATATATAATAAGTAATGGAAATAAATATTTTTTTCTTTTAATTTCACTAACGTGCTATATATATATATATATATATATATATTAGCACGTTAATTCGTCGACGGCGACGATTTTCATGAAATCGGTCGGTCAAATAGCTAGTACTTAATTATACCAGAGACCATTATACTTACTTCACCATTGCTGCAACTAGACTTCCCTTGTTGGCTCATAAATTGCTTTACACAACTCTGTTCCAACGTATAAGGGAGCTGGTTTATAGGAGCATACGGGTACGGTATACCGCATAACGCTGAACCATACGACATGTAAGGTACTGAAAGAGGAAATATTTTCTTATCAATTTTTATGAATAGCATTCCGTTATTTTTTGGTAACTTACACAATTTGTTACAGCAGTTCTTAAATATTTTAGGAATATAATAAACTAAATGACGCCCGCTTCTCCCTTGCGCCAGAATTCGTTTATCGCGCGGGAAACGTACATTTTTCCGGGACAAAAAGTATCCTATGTCCTGTCCCGGGACTCAAAGTATCACCATACCAAAATTCAGCGAAATCGGTTTAGCAGTTTGGGCGTGAAGAGGTAACAGACAGTCAGACACACTTTCGCATTTATAATATTACTAGATGACGCCCGCAACTCCGTTGCGCCAAAACTCGTTTATCGCGCGGGAGCCGTGCATTTTTCTGGGATGAAAATTATTCTATGTCCTTTCCCGGGACTCAAAGTATCTCCATACCAAACAGCCAAATCGATTCAGCGGTTTGGGCGTGAAGAGGTAACAGTCAGACAGTATGTATATAGTATTAGTATACATATATAGTATGGATATTTTAGGCTACCATACAACAAACCTGTTTTACCTGTTGAATGTTATTATTTCGAGTAAGTATGTAACTTATTAGCTCTTGTTTTATAGGATTTATCCTACTAGAGAGCTGGTTCAAAAAAGTTACATGAATACATAAATAACCATAAAAAAGTAATTCTTGGTATAATTAACATAGGGTTCTAGTTCTTTCATGTAAAAAACCCAGTACGTTAGGACCGGTAAATGGTTCCCGTGTACAAACCTGCTTGCGTGGTTGGTAACATGGTGCTGTCGAACGGATTGGGAGGGTAATTCTCCAATACTGGCATCGCTTGGGGCTGCAGTGGTGTGTAGTACATAGGCACAGGGGGTGCTGAAAATACAAATACAATTAACATTTTCAGTTCAAAATATAAAAAACCGTTCAAGTGCGAGTCGGACTCGCGCACGAAGGGTTCCGTACCGCTATAGAGCAAAAGTAGGCAAAAAATTGTGTTTTTTAGGTATGGGAGCCCCCCTTAAACATGTATTTTATTTGATTTTCAGTATTTGTTGTTATAATTTTAATAGCGGCATGCAGCAAAGTCTAGCTTTAGCGGTTCTTGAGATACAGCCTGGAGATAGACAAATAGACAGACGGACAGACATCGAAGTCTCAGTAATATGGTCCCGTTTTTACCCTTTGGTTACGGAACCCTAAAAACGTATACTTATTATAAAATGGAATAAAATTGTGCTGACAAATGCGCAATTAGCTTAACACTTACCAATAGCAGCATCAGGGAAAACGGGCATCATTCCAACGGATTTCGTTCGATCCCCGTTAACAACAGTGCAGCGAGTTTTGGATGGAATAGGAGAGCTCATAGAGTCCGTAGGACGCTTTAAACCATTCAACTGTAACCATTTAAAATACTTCAATACTCTTAAAAATAATTAGGCGGTGTTATATTACGTAATTTTCTGTGTGTTGCTTATGCTGCAGGGCATCATTGTTAAATAATCACTAAATTGGAACAAAGAAAAAAAAACTGTAGTAAAATATGTTTCTGTGTTATAAAAAGAGTAGGAGAATGTTCCAAAGGCATATTTTGTAATAATTTAGTCAACTTAAATCCAAATATTCTTCTTCAATATTTTAGATTTAAATATATTACGAATCAAGCGGTGGAGTCGAGGGTTGCAAATGAGTAAAAGAAAGTTAATTGCAAGTAATACTTATTTAACATTTTTATATTGCACACTTACTTGGCATTCAATTAAGATAAAAAGTTCAAAAAGTCTTTAATTTAATTAATAACATAATATAATAAATAGTTTGTGTATTTTGGCACCACTTTAGTCATTTTCCTCTAAACGAAACCGAGTAAACCGAAAACGTTTCGCAACACAAGTTTGCATCGTGTTCAAAGTTATGTTTAATTTGTAAAGAAACCCATTTCATTTGTTTTGCGGTTCACGTTTCAGCCTCACGTTTCAAGAAGAAAAGTTTGTTTGCTTTCAAAATAACCAGGTAAAGAAAAAAGCTATAAAAATGATAACATTGTGTAAGTTTACTTTATTACTGCCCCGAATTTAGAATTTTAGCACTTTATTATTAAACTAAACACGTCTGTTCTTCGAAAATCACTCACTTCATTTTCCTCGATTAGAAAATTTAATTAATTGAAAATATAATAACAAAGCAGTTTTCTACTATCAACTCGTAACTTTTTTGGCTTAAAATTCTTTATAGTACAGGTTCCCTAGAACACTTTTTGACTTGATTACTATCAAGCTAATTTTTCGTGAGTAGATGAACAACAATTTCCTCTGCGAAAATTCTCGAAAGTGGTAGCTAACAAAGATAGAAAGGATTAAGTATTTCGATTTCATGGTCCTAAAATACGGATTGTTCTATTTGTAGGACAATGTTTCTGTTAAATTATATAAATAACTAGCTGTCCCGGCAAACGTTGCTTTGCCATATAAAGTATTTCGAGCATATTATTGCATATAGGTAAAAATGAAATGCATATAGGTAAAAATCAGTAAAGCCGTTTCGGAGGAGCGCAAACTCCTCCGAAACGGCTTTACTGATTTTATTTTATTTTTACTTTACTAACATTGTGACACGAGAATTTTATATATAAATAATAACCTACAACTCATACACGGGACTCATACACACCCTAAATATTTTTACATTAAATAGTTTTGTTACACCCTGTACAGAAATTTACAGAACAGTATGATAATATTATGGTGAACTTACATGAGCCAAATGGTCGCCTGCTGTGGGCTGGTAGGACTCGTTGCACCTGTCCAAATGTTCGTTCATCTTCTGCTTGGTTATTTTTATCTCTTTCAACTTTCCCCTTTCTCCTTTGATCAAAGATTTATTCTTGTAGTGCGTTTTAACCAATTTCTTTTCCATTTTCTCGTTATGCCTTGAAATTATTATTATGTTAATATCATAATATGTTATAGCCTATACATACTAATGTTTAGCTAATCTTCTTTTTTTCAATATTGTAAATGTAAGATTTATTTTAATTATAGTAAGGTTATGAAGCGAGAATCAGCCATTCTGACTTTTAAATACTAGCCCCCTTACTAATTAAAACATCCACACCGAATTAAAGTTATACAATGTTTTGTCCTTAGCTTACTTTACAAAAGTTAATAATTGACAGTTAACAGTATTTAAAAAAGGTTAAACCGACTTCAAAAATTTGGCCCATTTGTTGAGACGCTGATAATTAGTCTAACATGTACGAAAACTAGGCAGTTCCGAAATTATTACATACATACGGGTCGAAATGGATAACCTCCTTTTTTAGAAATCGGTTAAAAAAGACAAATCATTATGTATAACATCAGTTCACAGGACATTTTTATTGGTCTTGCCTTATTTTTTTGGGTTTTATCTACGAATAATAAAAACTAAAGAAGAGTAACTCCGTCAAAAAAATTGCAACAAGAAGGTTTTATAAAGAAACATCTACTTTTACAGGGGTTTTATGGGCCAGGCCACAACACTGCGTTGCGGCAACGCATCGTATAATTAATCTACGACGCCGCAGAGCGCATCGTGACCGATGTAAAGAGTGCTAAGTTATAATATGAAATGTTTGCGTTGCGACATCGCATCTCATTTATGTGCAATGTTGTTTTTGCGATTGCGATTGCTATACGACGCCGCAGAGCAGTGTTGTGGCCTGGCCCTATAGTCAAAATTTCAACCTTATGTAGTCTTTATGGGGGTTTAATAAACAAAAATTCAACCTCCGGAGTTTTTATAAACAAATATTGTACTCTTAAGGGGGTTTTATGGAAAAATGTGGCTCTCCATACGCATGCAATAGAATAATAATTCACTCACTTGTTTAGCAACGATTCTGTAAGCCAAACAGTTTTATTTTGTAATACCGTTGAGTTAGGGCTTGAGCTTGTAGATGCCGTGGTCTGCTCAGACGATAGAGGCGATACTTTCGCGTTTGTTGTGGATGCGACTCTAAAATAACGTATTTGTTTAACGATGGAAAATGATACTCGAAAAAAAATTTTTGGTCACCAAGTTTTGTGATGATATAGTTATTAATAAGCATCGAGAATGGTCAGCAAAGATCACTTTATCGGCTTAAACTTGTCCTTAAATAGAATTTTAAAAAATGAAGTTAACTAATGAAACCTTTTCACTAGAGATAGGACAACTCAAAGCAAGCCGCTCTGCATCAAATAGAATTTTGAAGGTCACAAATGTACTAAATATATAATATTTTCAATATGATACGTTATATAATAAATTATTTTATTGGATTGACATTTATGATGACGTGATACAAGGTGACTTTTCGATAACGGTGATAACTTACGCCATGGAAGTGGACGATTGCGGCTGGAACGCGTAATCGGTGGTATAACTATTGACGATGCATGGCTCATGGCTATCGAAGTATCTGTTGGCAATACATGTGATTATAGTGTAAAAAGCCTCAAAAAAAGACAAAGAAATACATGATAAAGAAGGCTAATGCACGTATTATGTTCCTTGTCAGTTTACATTGCAACGTGACGAGGCGATGCGATGTATTTTGAATTAACCCAAAACTGAACTTCACTAACTATAAGTACAAGTAGATACACACTCAGAGGGTTTAGTAGTTTAGTAAGCCTTTGTGTACTCTCATCATTTTATGTGCGTTGTTATTGTAACTGTGAGTGTGCACAATAAAGTATATTTCATTCATTCATTTATTTATTCAAAACGCTGCTTGCTAGACTAGTGTTTTCAATAACATAATAGTTTAAACTAAAACAAAACACGCTTTTTTTCAAATATTTTACAATGTTTGAAAAAAAGCGTGTTTTGTTTTAGTTTAAATTTTTTGTTTTAGTTTTTTGTTTTAGTTTAGCTTTTCTGTAGGCTTGATTTCTCTTATTAGAAAGCATCTGAGGCATTTTAAGGCATATAATAATCACTAAAGTGATGTCATAGACGTGTCATCAAAATAATATAATCAGTAAAGCGTGCTTAAAATTGTTTTGGGGGGGGGGAGAGGGGGGGTTGCTGCAGGGGGTCCGCGGTATGCACCAACATTTGAAAAGAGGGCCACGAAACAAAGGGGTTTGGGAACCTCTGCTCTAGAGTCTAGGGCAGGGATGGGGAAAGTACGGCCCGCGGGCCATCTCCGGCCCGCAAAGGCTTGAAATCCGGCCCGCGACCATCAAACAAAATGAAGAGAATATTTCGTATTTTTAGTTGTTGGTAAATAAAAGTTTAATTTAAGAGCCTACTGTCAAGACGCTAGCCTCGCCTACACACACCGCTATCCTCCAATCGTCATACAATGATTCCATATATCGTGCTCCCGGGCAATGTGCTTTACACTGCAGCCATTTTTACTATGCTGCAGCTAATAGTGAACAATATCGCGTAACAACCGTTCCCGCATTATAGCACGAAAGTAAAGGTCGTAAGTCCCAAAAATGTTTTTGATGATTACTTAAAAATTAAATACAATACTAATATTTCCTTTAGCTATTATTTTATAAAGTGTGTGATTGTAGTAAGTGCAAATTATTTAATGATAGTAACTCAATAAGTGTAACAGATATTTGTTGAAAAGCCCAGAAAGATTAATCATTTCGAAAAATATAACTATCGAGTCAAAATAAGTGAATCGTGTTGTCCATTGGCCAAATATAAGATAAATATACAATCCATACTATAATATTATAAATGCGAAAGTGTGTCTGTCCATATGTCTGTCTGTCTGTAACCTCTTCATGCTCAAAGCGCTGAACCGATTTTGCTGAAATTTGGCATGGAGATACTTTGATTCCCGGGAAAGGACATAGGATACTTTTTGTCCCGGAAAAATGTCCCGGGAAATTGTCCAGGGAAACACAGCAAAATTTGGCAACCCGCTCTTAATTACAATTTCTAATGTCTTTTTTATTCCAACAGTTATTTTGTAATATTTGCACAATAAATTAGTGTTTCAGAAAATACATACCAATATTTTTATTTCAGTAATTAACATAGTCAAAAATGCAACAACTTGGCCCGCCATATATTTTGTTAGTATTATATTGGCACGCAAAGGAAAAAGTTTCCCCATCCCTGGTCTAGGGTCTTCCTGTCAAAGCTTTTGCATTTACTCCGCGAACTAAAACACCCTCATAGACGGATTGCCACCCACGTTGTTAAGCTGTCTGTTCTGTGAAGGCTCTATAAGGGCTCCCACACATAGTTATGTGTGGGAGCCCTTTGCAAAACTATGCGATTTCGCAGTTTTGTGTGGGAGCCCTAAAAATGCATCGCATTGGCTCGTCAGGTTTAAACTGACCCTTATATGGACGCTGTTAAGCATTTGTGTATCAACCCATATAAAAATTACGTATTGAGTTATGAATGCATGTTCTTAAGATCATTTAAAACATTGCATTCATAGCTCAATACATTTTTGTGGGTGTAATACACAAATGCTTAACGGCGACCATAATATGGAATGACAAAAACACTGTAATAAAACTAACCTCTGCAAAGTCTCATCATAGTTGAGTCGATCGTAGCTTATGGATGTGTCTGTGCTCGAATTATTGCATTCGGTACACTGTGATAATATACCTTCGAGTTTGATTGAGTTACTTTTCTGAAAAAATATTATGAAGTAATTATTTTTATTAGAATTATATAAAATTTTTAAATGGCAGTAAGAAACAGCAGATTAAAGTTGTAATTATATAACTAAAAATAAAATAAAAAGTAACGAATTCTATTTAAGGGTCCGTATACGAAATTTGCCGATTTCGCTGATTTAACAGACGTGATTTAACAGTTAAAATACAGTATTTCTATAAATTTACTAAAAAGGACGACGCGGAATCATCGCCAAGTTCGTTTTTTTTCTTAATAACTCGATAAATATACAACATTTTAAAAATCCGCCAGGTCAGTTTCTCAATGATAGAATTATTTTATACAATGTGTTAAAATATTAACTTAGCGTAATGCACGGTTATGGCAATATGTATATGAAAAATTCGTGAAAATGAGATGCATCTTTGTGATTATTTTTTTTATCGAGAAAATTTTAAGATATCATGTTACCGCTAGGTCGGATCCTCGGAAATATAATGTTGTATTTATGTTTAAAAAATGAAACAATTCGGGGCTTATTTTCAAGTATAAAAATGAATTATAAAATCAACAATTTTGGGTTAGTCGCCCCCTTAAATGTAATGAAATATCATTACTTACACATTTGGTATTTTTAAACGGTATACAAGGATCAACGGTGATCTTGCCTATGAATGTCTCCATAAACGCAGCGATCTCCTGACATCTTTTAGTCATCTGCTGTTTGGCCAATTTCGTTGGTTTTGATAACACCTACAAAATATACACATCATGAGAAATATTATATATCAAAATCTTTATGTATCAACACTTTTATGCTTCCTTACTTGTAATATAAATGTGAATGGATGGATGTTTGTTAAGCCTTCACGGGTAAACAATTCAATCGATCGTCATCAGCACAGGTCCGAGGATAGAAAATAGGATAGTTCTTGTTCTGAATAAATGTATACTTCAGAACAAAAACTATCCTGTGGCCTATGCGCTATATAGTTTATATATTATACGAGTACATAGTTTAAGAGCCCGTATACGAAATTTTTCCGATTTTGCCGAAATTGCAAAAGTTCGCTACAGAAATATTATTAGGTTTTTTTCCACTTATTAGACTAAAAAAATATTTATTAATTATTAGATTTAAAATATATTTAAGCGCGGAAAGCCGACTCAAACTTGCGGCGAGAAATATAAAGTGAGATTTAGGTTGTTTTGAATCGTGTTTTTTTGGCACAATTTGTTTTTTTTTTTTTCTTTTTTCTCGAATTGGATAGAATTTTATCCATAGATTATTTCTGTCGTTTTCTTTTTATGAATTACAGCTCCAAGTTGTCGAAATTAACAGCAATTCTTTGCCCATTTTCTCTAAAATTTTGCCGAGTTACATATTTTTTTACTCAACTATTTCATATTAAAGTGGTAAAAAGTAATTCCAACATTTTATAGACGAATTTCTCAACAGTACATTGTATTTTTTATACCGTTAGGACGTCAATACAATCCATAAACAGGTGATATTCTAAACCTTTTACAGCAAAAATCACAAAACTGTCGCGGGTTTGAGTTGGATTATTTAAAAATACTTAAAAAAAATAAAAAATCTAGCTCCAATCTAGATTATATCTAAATTATAATTGAAATGATCTTACATGTTGTGCATTAAAACTTATAGAAATACTGTATTTTAACTGTTAAATCACGTCTGTAAAATCAGCGAAATCGGCAAATTTCGTATACGGACCCTTAAGTAACAATAATTATTAATAATAATAATTAATTACTTACTTCATTCAAAAGTTTCTTAATGCTGTTGGTCAGTTGTAGTCTTTTAATTCTTTCTTCTTCACTAAATTTGGCAGTTATTACTTCCTCCGGCGAATCAAACACGTTCGGATTTGTTGGGCCCTAAAAATTTTTAAGTGCGATCAAAAATGTATTCAATATTAGTTATGATCTTTCAATTGGAGGCCCACAACTAAACCGTTTTGGGACTCAAATGATCGAATCGGAATGCGGCGTCCTACTCTAACGACGTCATTTTACGTTTGTTAGAGTAGGATGCGGCATTCCGATTCGTTCGTTTGAGTCTCAAAACGGTTTCGCGGTACGGCCCCTGGACTTGAGTCTTGCAGAACCTGACCAAATAACATATAGGTAGGTCCACCATCTGCCTATAAATATTTTTTTCTCTGATAGAATGTAAAATTGTGTTGTTGTATTGTATAGTAAAAATCTACGAATAATAGAAATTGTATACTGTACTCGGCGAAACATGGCAGCAGCGGTCATTGACTCCCTGTCAAAAATTTGTAATTTTCTATATAAACTGCGATTGACAATGAAGTGTCAGATGTTGTCAATCGTGGTTTTGTATAGAAAATAACAAGTTTTTGACAGGGAGTCAATGACCGCTACCGCCATGTTTCGCCGAGTACAGTATAGTAAAAATATTATTATGTTACTTATAAAAAAGGTATTATATTAGGAGACAGACACAGTGTATTTACAGTAATTCTAACGAATATATTAAGCTTACCTCTACAACATAATTTTTTCCAATGATGTATTCCAGTTTTCTAGACCAGGGATTAATGTATGACATCCACTCAGTTTCTAGTTTTATATAGTTTCCGTTTTGCGCTAACATTCTGGAAACAAATTAAAAAATGTAGACTGATAATTAACGAATTCCTTGCTATAAATTAGTTTATTTAAAAGAAAAAAGAAAAACCGTAAACCGTAAACCTAAAGATTTTTTTAATATAAAAAAGATGGTTCTCTCGGCATCTAATTTATTATTACTCACCTATAAGGCTTGCATCGATCATAGCTCCCTTCTTTAACCAAGGTTTCATACACTTGTAGCAGATAGACCAAGTCGCCCGGATGGTAGAACTCAAACATGTCCTTGTCTATGATATCTTGAGGTAGATACCCGAGGTACGATATAGACTCTCTATCTATGTGCTTAAGGTTGCCATTCGCAGAGTGCTTTATTACAAACGGCACGGGATTGGTTACTTTTTCGTTTGCAGCTTAAATGAAGGACAAGTGTTATTGATATTGCATGACGAGATGTCATTTTATTTTGTATGTAAATATGTTCCAAAATGTAAGTCTGTATACTGGGGCCAGTGTACCACGTCTAATTGGATCCAACGCCATATTGAATTGGTGAGACAGGTCTTACATGGAGAAAATGGAAAATTAATATAATATATTTTGTTGTACTATTAGTAGTATACTATATTATATTAATTTTCCATCTCCAATCCAAGCCATCTCAAATAACGTCAATAACGTCAATAGTCACTACGGCTTTAATTTTTGACGTCATAAGCGCTGGCAGTATACTCGGTCATATTTCAGAACTCAGGCATAATATTGTGGAAAAAGAAATAAAATAAAGAAAAAACTTACTTTTAAAAGCCGAAGAAAACGACACAGCCTGGATGACCAAGTAAATAACGTCCTCTTCTATAATATTCTTAAAGAAGAACTTGAGGAAGAAAGGTCTGAATGCTGGCATCCTATCTTTCACCCCGAAGCCAGATGTGAGAATTTTGTGACGACGTATCCGACAGAACATTGTAGATACGTGGTTCTCTACATGAGACGCTGGTACAAAGATAATAAATTAGTTACTGATAACATTACAATTACGCATAATATTATAATCGGAAAATTAGAGAGGGGCTAGCTGGGGGACTCCCCCCAGCTAGCCCCTCTCTAATTTGTGTTTAGACACTCGTCTAAACACACATGTGGAATCCTGCAAGTATCTGTTTTTTGATGAAATATTTTTAGTACTTAAATCTTGATAATGTATGGAATTGATTAAGGTTTCCTTGTAAAAAATTAGCCGTAAGTATCTGAAATTAATTATTTAATGTCCTGAATTGATTTTCAATGATAAAGTATAGTTTATGGGTAAAGTTGTGTAGTTGAGGGCTAAACAAGCTTACAGCTTTAAATTTTGGCATATAAATAAAGTTTAATTTAAAAGAATGAAATATTATGTGCACACTGCACAGCTGTTTTTGGGTATTTTGATTTAAGGGGCCGGGCTACCCTCGAAATTCTCATACAAACGTAATACCAAAATCATTTTGTCATACGAAAATATTTAACATGTTT
Organism: Lysandra bellargus; assembly: GCA_905333045.1. Classification (NCBI taxonomy): domain Eukaryota; kingdom Metazoa; phylum Arthropoda; class Insecta; order Lepidoptera; family Lycaenidae; genus Lysandra; species Lysandra bellargus. The sequence continues at coordinate 9,986,963 of HG995319.1, read as the reverse complement.
GAGTTATTTTTCAGCTTAAAATAGTAATTACCTAGGTTCCTGAACAAAAATTAACCTCAAAATATTTAAAGATTAAAAAATAGAGCAAAACACAAAAAAATATATAAATAAATATTAAATTTACTACAAAATATTTCAACTCTAAAAAATATTTTTTAGTATTAAAATATTTTGTAGTAAATTTACTATTTATTTATATATTGTTTAGTGTTTTACTCTATTTTTTAGTGTTTAAATATTTAGTAGTAAATTTAGTAAAAAAAAATTATACACAAAATTTTTTTTTTTTTGTGTTTAAATATTTTGAAGTTAATTTTTGTTCAGGAACCTAGGTAATTACTATTTTAAGCTGAAAAATAACTCAAACATGTTAAATATTTTCGTATGACAAAATGATTTTGGTATTACGTTTGTATGAGAATTTCGAGGGTAGCCCGGCCCCTTAAGGGGTACCAGGGTTTTAAAAAGCTTTTAAATGTGACAATTTTGTTGACACCGCGTGCTATAAACTAAAGTCCACGCGGGCGAAGTCACGGGCAACAGCTAGTTAGTATCTAATAATTATATCTATGGACGCTTCATACCACGTCAGTCTGGTCCCGTGCTATCCGATGTTTGAACACAAAATCCAAATATTTCTGTTTTTAACAACTATCGAAATAAAATCACACACATTTAAAAGTTTCGCCGGTCGCAAGTTTAGCTCGATCGAACCGTTCCGTTCCACCAAAATTATACTGGATAGCGTTGTTAAACATTAAAATATTGAGGGGGGCCAATATATGTGCAGGGGCCACATTACCACCTTTTCCCTGTATGTAACTAAATAAAATATAAATGGTTGCCAGCTTTCAGATGGCCGCAACGTTAGGGTTGCTTTGACATTCACATAACTTGCAGTTAGCAAGTTATGTAAATGTTTTAAGTACAATAAAATTAATTACGGGTACTTGCGGCTAATTTTCACACGGCAACACAACCGTCTCATACATTTTAAAAATTATTTTAAAAAATATTTCATCAAAAACACTGATTATCTGCAAGATTAAGCGGTGGGATTCGTACTATAAGCAGTTTGAAAATATAGTATAAAATGTGTTGTATAATACTTACCATTAATATTTTTCCATAACGTAGAATCGTTTGAGACCTGAGACACGAAGGTTTCACGATCCTGGAAACAAAAAATATTATATATAAAATTCTCGTGTCACAATGTTAGTCCACGAACTCCTCCGAAGCGGCTTAACTGATTTTTACCAAATTTTATATGCATATTCAGTAGGTCTGAGAATCGGCTACTGGGTACTTTATATATTGATAAGTGCATTTGTTGAACAAATAATAGTATATTATTACAACCTGGGACTGACGGCGACCATTGTTTGTGCGACGGGATAGCGATCGACGTTGCCATACCGACATACTTATTTAGTCACTTCAATAAAATAATATGGGCGAAATTGGGCGAAATACTTTATATTATGGCAAAGCTACGTTTGCCGGGACATATAGCATTATATAAAATACCATAGTAATAAAGGTGTGAGTCTCAAGTTATGATTAAAAACAAGCGTTCAAATTCATGACTTCTTTGAATCAGAACACCTTTAATGACTTTATTTGCTTGACTTGTGACCATCCCACTCTGAAATGGCAAAGCAATAAATGCGAGATCTATCCATAAGATTCTTTACATTATTTACCAGAGTACTTCAGCAATTGCCATAGGAAAGATATATTATCTGCATTCAAATTCAACTATTTAGCCGAAGTAAAATCAATGTTTATTTTTGATAATAGTATTTTAAAAAGATAAAACCGACTTCAAAATTGTACGTAATTGAGAATAAAAATTCCCTGTATCAAAAACTACTGAACCGATTTTGATGAAACTTGCAGTATTGCCTAAGTTAAACAATAACTAGTACAACAAAAAATAAACACTTAAATCGGACTTGTAGTTCCGAAGATATGCGAACACAAACATAAAAACATACATATACATACACTTTTGAGGCACATATTTTGTTCAGACGCTGATATAGACTAACATAATATACAGGGTGTCCCAAAACTCAACGATAATCTGGGACCGGATGAATGGCCAAGTTACACCAGTTCCGGGAAAAATAAAATAAAAATTCCATATCACTCAGTTTAGCGATAATAGACAATTTTGTAAAAAAGTCGAAATTCGACACCCTTAGTCGCATTTTCAAGTCCTGTGATCACCAATGTCACAATTTCGCTGTATTTTTTTTAATTTTGAGATCTTCATTAACGATGCTATTAATCGCAACTACGAATTAATGCAAGAAACATCGTTAATTTAATAAAATAAGTTAAGTTTCAGTGAGTCATGGTTCACAAAAATATTGTTAGTGAACTTTGACACTTCATTTTGAAAAAAAAATTTACTACACTACCCTTGGCAAGTTATTTCAAAAGTTGGCGCATTTTATCAAGATTTAAAAATGGTGTAACACTAGCCACTTTTCTTGCCATTAAAATTTTTATTTCTCATTTTTTCCAAATTGAGCTCATTTTGAACAACTCAAGATAAGGAATTTTTGTTATTAAAATTTGTTATTTTTTGTTTCTGGTCTAAAATAAAATTACTATTTTTAGTAAAGATGTAATTCAGTCAGTTAATAACCAATCTTATTGTAAAAAACATAATAATAATTAATACAATAATGAAAGAACCGTCGTAAAAAATTTATTTAATTATTCACCTTAAACTACAGTAAATGTTTGAATTGTTTGCCTCCGGCACGAATACAGGCTAAGCAACGCCTTACAAAAGACCAATTCGAACATTTATTGTAGTTTAAGGAGAATAATTAAATAAAAAGTTTTACGACGGTTCTTTCATTATTTTATTAATTATCATTATGTTTTTTAGTATAAGATTGGTTATTAACTGACTGAATTACCTCTTTACTAAAAATAGTAATTTTATTTCAGACCAGAAACAAAAAATAACAAATTTTAGTAACAAAAATTCCTAATATTGAGTTGTTCAAAATGAGCTCAATTTGGAAAAAATGAGAAATAAAAATTTTAATGGCAAGAAAAGTGGCTAGTGTTGCACCATTTTTAAATCTTGATAAAATGCGCCAACTTTTGAAATAACTTGCCAAGGGTAGTGTAGTACATTTTTTTTTCAAAATGAAGTGTCAAAGTTCACTAACAATATTTTTGTGAACCATGACTCACTGAAACTTAACTTATTTTATTAAATTAACGATGTTTCTTGCATTAATTCGTAGTTGCGATTAATAGCATCGTTAATGAAGATCTCAAAATTAAAAAAAATACAGCGAAATTGTGACATTGGTGATCACAGGACTTGAAAATGCGACTAAGGGTGTCGAATTTCGACTTTTTTACAAAATTGTCTATTATCGCTAAACTGAGTGATATGGAATTTTTATTTTATTTTTCCCGGAACTGGTGTAACTTGGCCATTCATCCGGTCCCAGATTATCGTTGAGTTTTGGGACACCCTGTATATATGTTACCGCTAGAATGCGGAATACGATAAACCATACGTTAAAGTGTGAAGTTTAAATCAAAAAAGCTTATATTCGCACTTCACCTAGTTAGTTTGAATAGTAACGAATAGTACATCGTTAAATTGCGGAAGACAATTTATGACGGTCGGCTCGCTCGGCTCCCTTTGTGTTGTGGACTAAGTTCTAACCTAACCTAACCTACTGTTGGACCGCCAAGGTCGGAATAATCCGACAAATATTTTCGTGCCCATTTCGCCAAGGTAGACGCCAAGATATTTACGACAAGTACCACTTCTCGGTTAATCTGCTTTTTTTGTTTGATAGCACTGTATTATATTAAAATAATGTTTATACTTGGTAAATAGTTAATGAAGTAATAATTTACAATTGATTACATTTTAGTTTCTTAATTAGAAGACCTAAAAATAATGTCTAAAGTTAAATAAATTACCGAAAATATTCTTAGAAAAGTGTATTGATGTCCAATGATGTGCAATTGAGTTGGAAAATTCCGACAGTAGGGACGGGACATAAGCAATGATTTACTAACACAAAAATCCACATAAATTAAAACGTTTCTGTTTATATTAACTAATTTATTATAAAACAAATAAAGCAACGGTTACTGAACAAATAAAGGTGTTTGTTTTACTTAATTTATAATAAATATAGTATAAAAATGTCAGTGATTGAATTGACGATTCCCATCCCTAGCCTGCATGTTTAGAAACGAATGTTGTCAGCACACCCTGCGCCACGGTCGGAAAAAGACGACCGCTTCTGACGTCATAGGCGAGTGCCGCCTTCTAGAATTTTCCACTAGTGTGGTGCTTATGATGATGCTATCGATAAAATATGTGATTGCAGTGGATTTTATAAAGAGTTTTGTTGTGTTTTTTGAATTATTGTTTTTCTCTATGACATATTATTATGTCTAACATATTGTCTTTTAATGTTACAATTTTTTCTGTATTTTTCCTTACATAATAAACTATTTTATTTTATAAAATAAACCATTTATTTATACCGTGGATATTTTAAAGTAATATTTTAGAATATCTATAACAGTGATTCAACATGACTACTGCTGAAGAATTAACACGTATCCGTATCCGTATAAGAAGTTGTATCTGTGATTATTTGACTGACCTTATAATAATAATTAATAAGAAGTTGTATCTGTGATTATCTAACTGATTTTATGATAATAAGAAGTTGTATCAGTGATTATTTTTTTGATTTTATAATAATAAAAAGTAGTACTTATGTGATTATTTATTTGTATGTGATCTGTTGAAAATTGTATACAGTATGTCAAAATAGTCATGAAATTAAAAAGTGGCAATATCGTAGTGTCATCCCTTTCAAATCAATCTAAGAAAAAAGGGATGACACTACGATGTTGCCACTTTTTAATTTCATGACTTTTTTGATTGACTGTAGTTATAAGGGGTTTTCCGATAAGAACTTGACAACTTTTTTCAAAATAAAATGAAAGCCATTTGAGTTACTTACTTATTTCAAAAAAATTATTAACAAATATCGGGAATTATGTCACTTCACTATTCAAGCTGTTTTTATCTAATGTTTTTGCCAGCGTTGTATATTTACATACAACATTATGGATTCAAATACTAGATATCAGTTTATACTTTATATAAATTATAAATTAAGAAATAAATGATCGACATCGAAAAAGATAAGTATTGCACATAACTATTTGTTGTAGGTATAAATTTTTCGATTTATGGTGCCGGCGCTAGAGGCACGACAATTGATTTTAAGCTCGGCGGTTAAAGGGTTAATCTGCAGTCTAACTGGTTTACGCACATTAGCGGTAACATATACAAAAACTGGGCAGTTCTAGAAATATTACATACTTATAATAATTGATGAAGAATTGATAACCTCATTTTTTGAAGTCGGTTAAAAATACACGTGTTCGCACATGAAATAATACTGAAAACTTACATTAGGATGGATGAAGTCGGTAAAAGATCTGCCAATCCACATGTCCTGTGGAAATCCCAGAGAGGCCGACATTGACAATGTCGTGTACATAACTACCCCGTCGAGCATAGAGATCACACAGAAGAAGCCATCCTGAAATGTGTATCATTAAGTCATTTAATTAAATTACTGCCGCACTCAGGGTAGAACATAATAAGGGCTCCATTCCACCGCGGCGCACGGAGAGGCTACGCACGTGCGTCAAGCGCTTCGCTTCGCTTTGTAAGAAAATATATGTGACTGTGTCCACTGCAACCCACGGACACGCTACGCACGAATTGTGTCAAGTCACAGAAATAGATACATGCACGTCCACGAGTGCGCGTGGCCGTGCATGTATCTATTTAGAGACTACGCACGTGCGTCAAGCTTCGCTTTGTAAGAAAATATATTTGACTGTGTCCACTGCAACCCACGGACACGCTACGCACGAATTGTGTCAAGTCAAAGAAATAGATACGTGCGCGTGGCGGTGCACAGCGTGCGCAGCGGTGGAATGGAGCCTTAACTTAAATGTAATTAATTCAAAATTTTGACATAAGCCCCTTACATTATATGTCAAACTCTTCATTAAATAGAAGGTTAATCATAATTAAATTTCTCTGAGTACGGCGGTTAGACATTTAATTGAATTATACATTTAATTAAACTGATCACTTAATTGTAACAAAATGTTACATTTAAGAATATTAAGAATAATGCGGTTAATGCCGCACTCAGAGACATATTTTAATGATGATTCAACTTTAATTTAATGAAGGGTTCGACAGAAAATGTATGGGGCTTATGTGAAAATCTTCATTTATATTTTATAGTTAAGTTCTTAATATTCGTCTCTGAGTGCGGCAATAGTAAGTAATATATATGAATATCTATGGTAAGTATTGTGTACTTTTGTCGCACGACACAAAATCGTGAAGTGTAAACTCTTTAATTATAAGATTATAATCTTCTTAAAGTAAGTCTACACGCCACGATTTTACGTCGTGCGACAAAATTTACATTTTTTTTTTTTTTTTGAGAATTTTACAGCCTACAAACAATAACATTAACTTTGTAAGTAAGTTATTTAAAATGCCAGTATTTAATGTTTTCGCTTTACCTCATAAAAAATACTGAGAATAATATAATTATTGTTTAAATTATTTATATACTTACAGGACAATGTGTATTGGGATAGTCTATGGTGCAAATTATAGAAGAAGCGTGCGGGTCACATACGATACTCTGGAAAGAGTCCTTCGTCTTAACACAGAATTCCAGGTCCTATAAACATATTGAAATAATAACACTTAAACACATTCACGATCGACTATACGAGTTCTTCTGAGACATCAGACAATCTGTCTGTCCTAACAATATAATTATAGTCAGTTGGAGCAAGACGATGTTGACTATTTTTAACATAAAAAAAGAAACTCCTTTCTTTTTGGAAGTACAATAAGCACTTATAATACTAAAAATCAGCTCGTTAGTGTTCCGTTTCAGGGTTCTGTGATCAACGAAACTTGATTAACTACGGAACCCTAAAACGGAACCCTAACCAGCTGATTTTTTGTATATTGATAGGTTAATAGTTATATAATTTAAGAGTAATATTGTCCTACAAATAGAACAATCCATATTTTAGGACCATCAAACCAAAATATTAAATCCTTTCTATCTCTGTTAGCTACCACTTTCAAAAAATTTCGCAGAGAAAATTATTGTTCGTCTTATCAAAATGAAGCTACTGACGAAAAATGTGCTTGATAGTAATAAAAAAATTGTTCTAGGGAACCCTGACTATGAGGCAACTGGAACGAAATATTTGGATACTCACTTTTTTTCGTGTGTTTTTGTCTGACGTGGATATGTCCATGCTATCTGACTCTTTGTTCCTCTCTCCAACCGTGGGCGGTGGAGAACTAAGGTAAACTGTAGAAAAAACATTAGAAACGGAAGATAAACATGCACCTATAGCACGACATTATCTTATACAAGCTCTGAAAGAAAGTCACTATCTCCGCATAAACAAAGCAAATTGTTTTCTATTTCCTAGTTTTAAACATACCTGAAATATTCGCTAAAGTGATTAAATATAATTTACCCATTAAAGAAAATAATCGAAACCCGAACTTAGATAGTGGAGGACGGTCCTGCGCAGTCTGTAATAATAGCAATACTTTATCACCTATGGATAACAAATATAGTTTTTACAAATGTTTCCCCAGCAATTTAACTGTTAAACGACAAATATCAGGATATCTTTAAAAATAATAGTAGTAAACAAAGATAATGTGCATTAGTAGGGGTTGGGAGGAATCGTGGTTCTACTCTGTCCAAAAAAGTATTTTATAACAAACCAAATTCTTCATTTACTGATGAGCCGCTCCAGTCCATAGCACTGCTTAAACCAGTTAATTAACATTTGACCACGGTGGTGTTTAAACTCCTATATTGGGTGACAAATTGGTAAGTGGCCATAAAATCTCAAATGTCCTAAACATATAAAAGTGTTGTCAAAGACGCATCTTCGATAACACATAGTCTTAAAATAACATGATATTATATATTATTCAAGTACAATGGATATATAATTTGTATAGTAGTCATAGTAAAATGGCATGTTTGTGTTGATGAATGAAAAAGGAAGAGCTAGCTGTCAAGATAGCTTTAATACAAACATATATTAAATTAACTTATGCATTTAAAATGACTTCCTCTTTTAACTAGTGTATGTAACGATTAGGTTCATATGTTAGTAGTGATTTAAATATATAATTCAATATCAAATCTGTTAAAATGACTTATTAACAATCAAAAGTATCAAAAAGGCTTGGTAAATCGAGTACGCATAATGTGGGAAACAATCAAAATGTTTTTTTTATTATTATTATTCATAATACTCCAAAAGTAAATAGTTTTTTTTTTTACAGCAAAAACCTCTAACTGATGAAATCGGCATATGCGTAATCATTTACATGCTTTCAGTAAATTATTGTTTGTGTTAGTCGCTTCAGTTCTATGTTAGGATTTACATGGGTCGATTTTTGCTTCGGCCTTCGATTATTTATTTAAATTGCGTTTAGACAAGGTCTCAATTATTAAGCTTAGATTGTAAAGTTAAATAAATACGAGAAGCAAATAAAACGACTTGTCGTACGATGAAAATCGGCCTGTGTAAACCCGCCTTAACAAAATATATTATATTATTTTATTTATTTAGTGTACCCCTTATTAAGAAAATATTTACACAGCAAATAACTATTTAAGGTCCGTCGTTTTTGCCTGTAATTGGACTTTTACAATATGCTAGACCAGGGGTTCCCAATCTTTTTCAGCCTGCGGCGCACTTACATGCCCCAATATTTTGTCACGGCGCCCTACTCTATCTAGACATTACAAAAACATACATTTAAATAAACACCTTTAATGATTATATAGTTAGGTTAAGCAAGTAAATAATAATAAACAAGTATTTTTATTTAACCTATCAAGCCCCATTAGAGCACCGGTGATCGCGACAAGTGACAACAATAGAATAACAATAGATTTCCAAAAATCCGCGATCGGAGGATTAATCATCTGCCTACTTTGTATAATTCATATTACAATTTTATTTTATAATATTTGTGGTTAGGGATAATGATGGAGGATCGACTCGCGGCGCCCCTCTTGCCTTTCCACGGCGCACCAGGGCGCCGCGGCGCACAAGTCGGGAGCCCCTGTGCTAGACAAACACTAGCAGACCTTGTAATATTATAGTTATTAGCTGTGTAAAAAAAAATATTAGTAAGGGGTTATTATGTGTACAACCGTCGCGTAGTGGTGTCGCTAAAGGTTCAATAATTTCAAGTATCTCACCATTGTCAGATCCAACTTTAACTTCATCAGTTGTTGTTGATGGTGATGTATCTTTAAATTCTACAGTTTGTGCATCATGATCATTGACACCTTCTGAGCTTTTTAGTTTAACATCCACAGTTTTCGTCTCATCATTAACTCTTTTCTCTACATTAGGTTGTGCATTATTGTTTTTGCTGTAATTGTAAGTAGGAAAAAATAATTTAATGTCGTCTACTAAATATTTGAGCCAATAAATTGGACTATCCTACTTTATAATAATTATTATTAATCGATTAAACAAGGTAAGTATACATGATATATACAAACAGAAAACAAAGACAATTGGGTAAAAGATTTAGGACAATCTTGTATTATACACTATTTTATATGACGCTTTCTGTTTTGTCGGTGTATCAATTTTTCTAAGGTATTGCACAAAGATCAAAGACTAGTTTCTTAGATTAATTTCTTTAGTAAACAGTTTAAACAGGTTCACAATATTGTAAGGATTCGTTACAAAACTAGATTTGTCATCACGTGTCATGTCTCTCTCATAACTACGTAATTTATCGTTACGATATCGTACAATGTAAATTCATATGCATACATGTAATCGGCATCGGTGCGTTTCCCTCTGTAGCCACTGCTACCGCTCGAGTTACTCTCTGACGTAGATTTTGTACTGAAACAAGAAAATTTTGATATTACAATAATTTTGATACATGAAATATTTATGTAACCAGTATCTTTCCACTGGACCAGAAAGTCCTGAATCTGGATTATTTAGGGTTTTGAGGCAAGATCAATTTGAATCACATTAGGTGGTAAAAAACTAAATACGGTCAAAATCTGTTATAACGACATCGAAGGGACTACTCATATTTAGTCGCAAAAACAGATATGTATTTTTTTTACATTTTCAGATTTTTATTTTTAATTTAAAGATGAATTTCGTATTTACGGTCTTTACAAAAATAAATAATAATCCTTATACAACAGAAAAAGTAAGACCATTATTTAACAGAAATAAAAAAATATGCGGTGTAAATAAAATAATAACATTCGTAGAATACAAGCTTTTGCCGTAATACTTGTAAAAATTAAGAGCAGGGAAGCAAAATCTTGCTAAAAAGATTTAAGAATTTAGAAGTTAACCAAGAAACAGAACACAAAAAAACATAGTTCTCTCGTTGAGGGGAATATTTTTAATATTTTAATAATATTATATTAATATCATCATTAACACGTCATTCTATAACAAAAAAGCGATAATGAATTTAATGGCCGATTGCTGGATTGGATTACTGAATTGGAATAATGTAAGAAGACCATAACATTCTCCCCGTAGCTTAGCAATCCAGCCCTTGATTCGATAACTGGATTAGAATAATGTAAACCCGCTATAAAGTCCTCAGGACATAATTAGTAGTAACACCACAACTAGGGCATCGAGACCGGGTTTACCCGATACCCGGGTTTTTCGAGCTTTTCCAGCTTTTCGTTTTTTTTATAACTACTAGAAGCAAGACCTGATTTAAGGTATTTATGTTACGCTCAAAGACCGAAATCGCTCAGTGAGCGAAAAAATAGCTCACAACGCGTTGTAGTCACAGTGAAACTATGGATATTTTATAAATAATAATGATAAACACGTTATGCAGTGTTTTAGTAAAAGAAAAAATATTTTGTAGTACGCGTGGTAATTCAAATATAATCTTCCATACCTAAGGATGACTAATCAAGAACAAATCAAGAAAAAAGAATAGCCAGCCACGTCACGAATTTCTCGTTATGGCCTTTTTGTGATTGCCAGAACGCGTCGTGGCCGTTTTCATTAGAGCCACGACGCGAAATTCGTGTCGTGGCTGTTTCACTGTGACCAAATCGCGTTGTGAGCTATTTTTTCGCTCACTGAGCGATTTCGGTCTTTGAGCGTAACATTTATAACAAACAAACAAACAAATTCTTTATCTATTTAATATAAGTATAGATTTAACTATTTTTCACTGTTTATAATTAAGCAAAATAAAATATTTTAAAGTAATATTTATTGTTACATGTATTAATTATTGTTTCATTTAGCATTGCGTTAAACATCAAAAACTAATTGTCACTAAAATAATAATAATAAATAATTGATAATTGTCATTAATATTTTAAAACAATAAAATCCCACCAAAAATATTCATTATAATCCGAATCCGATCCGAAAATCTAAATTCCTAGCTTTGATTAGGTCCAAAATATAGGAGTGGTAAAATAGTCACTACGATAAAAGTGTGCCCGTTTACTCGAGACTTGGCTGGGCACTGCCGAGTGCCGACTGCCGTGACCCCAGACTATGGTATTTAAAAAGGATTTTATTAGTAGATACTAAAATATAAAACAAAAGGAAAATAAAGAAAGAAAGACTATGCATAAAAAACTAAATCTAAGTTGGAGGCTACGGGCAATGTACCCAAGACGCTGGCAGCATTACCTCGCTGTATCGAAGGATCAGTCTTGCGATACAGCGGGGTACACTTTGTCTAGATTGTTGTCTTGGCACGACTTTAGGGTTCCGTACCCAAAGGGTAAAAACGATGTCTGTCCGTCTGTACCCCACTACTCCCACACCCACCGCCCACGGCCTGCCAGCACGCAGATTATCAGAAAAGCTTGTTCAGGGAAGTAGCTAACGGAGTTTTAATACAGCTGAAGTCACATGACCGATTTGGACGCCAGCTCTCCGTCGATAACTAAATAAGTAAACGTCGATAGCTAAAAAATAAACTATAATTATTATAAAACCCCCAAAAAACTTGTAGGTATCTATAAGAAGTCAGGAGTTCTCTCACCATCTTTGGAACTATGGTATACCTTCAGGCGTAGCATAGTCACCATAGAAACGATTTCTTTCTACGGAAGAATAGACAAAGTGAGAGTTAGACAATGAAATCCGCTATGTATTTTGTCGATAAAATCTGTCAGTATGTCGATTTTTTTCCATTTCTACTGTTGTTATGCTTTAAGCCTGCTGGTGCAAAATATTGGTGCTGCTTAGAATACTTCTAATAAAACCGAAATCATTATAATATTACTATCTGTTCCGGCAAACGTTGTTTTGCCATGATGATATTAGCCATATTATTTTATTGAAATAAGTATGTCACCATGGCAACGTCGATCGCTATCCCGACGCACAAACTTAATGGTCGCCGTCAGTCTCAGGTTGTAATAATTTACTATTATTTATTCAACAAATGCACTTATCAATATATAAAGCACCCAGTAGCTGATTCTCAGACCTACTGAATATGCATATAAAATTTGGTAAAAATCAGTAAAGACGTTTCGGAGGAGTTCGTGGACTAACATTGTGACACGAGAATTTTATATATAAGATTTTATATATAAGGAATTCACTACATACCACATGGTTCTTATAATATCAAATTGCCACCTTGGTAACCGTAGCACCAAATTGATTTTCATGTAGTTTTTAACAACAATATAATTTTCAAAATTGCTAGTCAATCTCGAGACTCGATATTTATATCAATTTTTTTCACTCTTTGGGGAAACTCGTGATGCTCGCGCTGGGGCGCTTGCCCATACAAAAGTGAAAAAAAAAAAGTTCTTTCAGCGCTGCTACTTCCACAGTGAACTCTATACAAGGAACACGTACGTCGTACACACCCTAAAGTATCATCACTTAGTTTTGTTACACCTTGTATACAATACAGCCGAACGTATCCTTTTTGGAACTCGGTTAAAAATATTGCACGAACATTCGGCCGCACACATTTAATGATAACTCAAATTGAATATATTGAAGAGTTTGATAGAAAATGTTTGAGTTCAAGAAAAACTGCTGAAAAGCGCTTTTTTTAATATTGATTTTATTAATATATCTTTATTATTAAAGTAAAAATACAACTGAATATTTTGGGAAATATTCAACTGTCCAGCTGTCACATTTACATTTTAGTGATAGACAGACGGACAGACAGCGATTCTGCAATTGCATAAGCCCAAAAACTCGAGTACTAAATTCGTAATGAGTTGGCCGACGAGTGACGGGGGCACGTGATACACGTGACACCGTGTTATTACCGGATGAGGCTATAAGCGGCTCGATAGCAATATCGCCCTCTTTCGCCGATTACCCGATTGCAGGAGGATGGTTCTGTTTTTAAGGGTTCCATACCCAAAGGGTAAAAACGGGACCCTATTACTGAGACTTCGATGTCTGTCCGTCTGTCCGTCCATCCGTCTGTCTGTCTCCAGGCTGTAACTCAAGAACCGCTATAACTAGACTTCTGAAATTTTCACAAATTGAGTATTTCGGTTGCCTCTATAACAGCAAATACTAAAACCAAAATGAAATTAATATTTAAGGGTGGCTCCCATACAACAAACGTGATTTTTTCGGCCTTTTCTGCTCTAAATCAGTAATGGCAACAGGTAGGCAAATGATATTTTCACGAAGGCCTTTATTGTATGTCTACGTCAATAATTAATAATAATATTTAAAAAAAAATTAAGGGGGCTCCCATACAAAAAACACAATTTTGGCCTATTTTTGCTCTCTAACGGTACGGAACCCTTCGTGCGCGAGTCCAACTCACACTTGGCCGATTATTTAGTTTGACCTACCTTTGAGTAGATTTACTGTTGCTGCAGCTATACGAATATGCGGAGTCACCAACTCCGCTACGTTTCTCCGTCTCTTCAACTATCTCCATAATGTGTGAAGTAAAAATCTGAAATAAATAATGGACACATAAATAATTTTCTTTGCTAATTATGGACTACAAGCCCATGAATAAAATTAAGGGGTGAAATTAACCAACGTGAATATCGCTTAGGTTGGGTTGCACCAGAGGCGTGGTTAAAGTTAATGTTAAGGTTAAAGTTATGGTTAAAGTTAAATATGGCGTCCTTTAACTTTAACCTTAACTTTAACCGGACAAATTGACAGATGTCTGTTGCGTTTATTTTCTTATTGAAGCTACAGGTACAACAGGATTGAGGGTATAAAAAATTGAATTATCTGTAAAAATCGACAGGAAAAACTGTAGAACATGGTAAATTTTCACGAAAAATTCAGATATACGTATGAACATTTATGGCGTCCTTGGACGCCATATTTAACTATAACCAGAGATTTGACATTTTGCACTGTAGTCAAAGTTAAAGTTAAAGTTACAGTTAAAGTTAGTTGGTGCAACCCAGTCTTAGAATACTGTTACTGTGTCTGAAAATAACTCTGAGCACTATGTCGTTATTTCTGAAATTAGGCCCAATTGCGCCAGTCTGAGTTTTAATGTATCGTTTCAAATACCTTGCCTTCTCTTTCGTATTAGGACCAGAAAAATTATTTGAAATCAAAAAAATGTGGATTCTATGTACCTATAGCTAGATATATATTAGCTAGATGATGAAGTAGGTAAGTTACAAGGTTTGTCAAATTATAAGGGAAAAATGAGTAATTGTAAAATGCTCTTATATGTTGGTAAATTGTAAAATTCATTATGTAGTAATCGGGAAATATATTTACGAGAATTGTGTGTACCATAGATTGTTATATTCGGCACAGATTAAGTTGATAGTTGGATGGACTTTAATAAGCTTATTTTAACGAAAATAATGCTTCGAAATACAAACATTATAGCTATAAAATAATTATTTATATTATAACAAATACTAAGTTAAAAAATTCATGAATTATGATTACGGGCGAAAATCTCCACTTATTATTTAATCCACGAAATAATTTTACTTAGGCTGGTGTAAGTGGACCTTGTATACTAAATAGCTAAAAGTCTAAACAACAACTTTTGATTAAATAATTTAGAATAATAAATTCTGAGTTCTTTATCATTGATCATAATATGCTTAAAATTGAATAAGTATATTTTTAGTAATAGCATAGAATAGGTATTACCTATTCCCTCTCCAAATGTCACGTGAGATTTGGAAGGGGGAGGGGGAGTTGAATAAAATCTCACGAAATCTCACCAGGGGGAGGGGGGGTCAAAATGTAAAAAAAAAACGCCTCACGTAATTTGTGGACGCCCCCTAAATAGTAATTCAGTAATAAATAAACACAATCGCCAAGTCAATGTTCAACTTTTCGACCATATTACGATGGTGATCTATAATAGTACACAATGGCCCACGATGGACCATCAAGGGCCATTGTGGGCTACTTTATACAGATAGCTAGCATGAGGTAGCGTAGCATAATTATGTACACATTATGTTTTATGAAAAAACATCGATTGCATTGCAAATGATATACAGTAGGCAGGATAAATATTTCATTAACAATAAATTATAAAAGTAATACTTTAGCACAAGCCAGTCAGTTTCAAAATAAAGGAACAAGTTTGAAATTTAAAAAATTCGCTAATCAGCAACAAATTCGCAAAACCTTAGTCAGATAATAATAGAATCATGAAATTCATAAGTACTGCTTAAGTTAAGGCACTAATAACTAAAGTTCTTTAATACCAATAAATAAGGCATAGTTAACAATTTGAGTTTAAGGCAAATTAATAGAGTAGCCTAAAATGTGTTACCTGAGCTATTATTTTGATCTATGGTGTGTGGAAAATACATATCAACAGTGGAATGAAAAAAGTTACCAAGCGATACTAGAGGTCAAAACGAATTTTTTATATATTCGGAATCAGCAAAATTTTCTCTATCGATTAGTCTAAGCAGTCCCCTAGACAATCACATTTTATTCAATCATCAATAAACAATTTATTTGATAGTAAGATTTTTAAAGTAAAAATTTAATATAATATTTTAAATGGCTCTGTTGTAAAAATATCAATACAGCACTTGGTAACTTTTTTCATTCCACCGTCGATACACAATACACACACATAATTATATGGACTAACTAAATGTTAGTCCTTTTGGCTTTTCCTAAGTCAAGCAAAACAAAATTGTGTACATGTAGGTATAGGTCTACCAGAATCTGACAATTTTTCATTTTTATATTTTAATACTGTTACTCACAAAGTATTCTAGCTAAGTATGAGCAATTATATCATTGTCATTTTTATACAACCTTAAAATTACAGAGACATTCAACACTTACTTGTTAAAAAAAAATTGGAGATTTCAATAACTTTTCTGTATCTACTAACTTTATACAAGTGTAGAACAAGATAACACAGGATAGCCACAAGTGAAAATGTGTTACAAGATGGAAATGTTCAGTTCGCAAAAATGATTATCAGGACTAGCAGCAATTTTTTGCACACAGGCGCTAGTAACCTTTCGGGGGCCCTGAGGATTAGTGTTAAAATAAATTTTAAAGGGGTTCTTTTTGTATGGAGCCTGGCATATCTAGCCGCTGGCTATTTTGTTTTTTATTTAAAAATTTCCGAGCACAATAAAAGTGGTATATTTGGATAGAGGACACTTACACAAACAAAAAAATGTTCTGTAACATGGTATCCTAGTGTTACGTTTCCGAGATATTTGCAAGTTAAGATCGCTATTTGTGTCATATCTCTTTTTGCATGAAGTAACAGCTATTCGGGTCTCTTTTTGTAGCTCACAGAGCAAACTTTTTGACACAGTTACTCTTCCTTAGTTTTTATTATTCGTACTTCGTAATATAGAATAGAATAGAATATACTTTATTGCGTTCAAAAAGTTGTAGTACAACAAATAATTAAATATACATTCACCAGGACACATGAACACAAAGGCGGCTTTATTGCTATTGAGCAATTTCTACCAAGCAACCTTTGGTATAGGAGTACAATAACAATTAATGTAGGGTATACTGTGCACTAAAATCTAAAAGTTAATTTAATTATAGTTGTTAAATTATTATCAACTTACATTCATTTCGCTTTCATAAAACATCAAAATGACAGAAAATAATAACAAATTAAAAGACCAAGGTCCAGGACATTCATACCTATTGAGAAGTTTTCTTAAAAATCCATTTCTGTCACTGATTTATAATCACCACAATAACTGAATAAACTTTTAATAAATTTAAATGCAGTTTTTTACACTTTGTGTTTAGAAAATGTTAGTCAGTGTTCGTGAACGTTTAGCACTCAAATGGTAACTTTCAAGTAAAATTTAATTATGGTTTATATTTGGGACTTTGCTCTGGAACTTATTACACGATATTTAATTCCAAGTTTAACTGTTTCTCTGAATTATAGAGGTTTACAGAAGAAAGGTGTAACTTGGTACCAAATCATGAAGAACCTTTGCTCTGACGAGTGACGACTGACGTACGAACAAAACACGATAGGGATGTAAATTTTGCTAGCGTTTATTATCGATAATCGACGCGATACTTTGACTTTTTTCAATATAACTTATTTTTACGACATTTTTTTACAATCGGGTGTAGGTACAATAGAATATAAAAATATAAAGATATTCACGATAAACGAAATCAAAATGATTAGCAGGTAAATAATAATCAAATAATAAAAATGAAGCGGTAAACGCAACAATACCTATTCATTACCTATTATGATATACGATATCATAATAATGAATGCCCATTTATACGAGTAGTAAGTACCGTATAATAGTACCTAGGTATATATTTATAAGAGTGCCGTACCTACTCTTAAATTCTATGTCTACACAATATTATTATAAAGAGGAATTATAATGGATTTTTTGTTTGTTTGTTTGTTTGAATTGAATAGGCTCCGAAACTATTGGACCGATTTGAAAAATTCTTTCACCATTCGAAAAGAAAACTACATTATTCACGAGTAACATAGGCTAAATTTCATTCTGGGAAAAAATTACATAGAATAAAAAGTAACTTAATTTGGTTTTTCGGACACAAAGTGTAAAAAATTAACCAGAAAAGCTACTTATTTTGCGTATGCTGCCTAAACTATAAAATATAGAACCATAAAATTCTGATAAAATGTTCTAAATAATAATTGTAATCTCATAAATATCTTCAAAAAAAGTCTACGACACACTATACCTATCAAAAGCCCTTATTCCAACTTACTACTTACTCTAAATGATTCAGTAACTAAATTTAGTCACGTGAAATAGCATTTAGGAAGTTAGAAGTGTGTGGCGGTACCCAGAATTCGCCTGACGTTCCTGCATCGCGCTATCGAAGTTTTCTGAGTGCGTCGGTATACATACGACAGCTGAAATGTATCACGTGGGCTTCGGCCTGACCGAGCATAACACCTCGCTCGGTCGGAAGATCTTCCTTTGGCCGCCAGTCGCCACACATTTATCCCCCAAGTGTACTAAATCGGAACAAGTGTGGCTTCTGACTGACTAAATCATTATCATCCTAGTTAGGAAGCGATTTAGAAAGGTGGAATAAGGTTTTTAAGCGCTTATTCCATTTCACTAAATTTAGGAGTTCTAAATGATTTAGTGACTAAATTTAGTCAAGTGAAATAACATTTAGAAAGCTAGGATCCTAATTAGGATCCTAAATCGAAAAAAAATGTGGCTTCTGAATAACTGAATCAGTGTCGCCAGATGGTTTCAACCTTTTATCTGTAGTGGGAACTGCTAAATCTGTATTATATTACGTTATAAGATCTGGAATCTATTCGTAGATAATTTCTAAAGTCTGCTGGTTCCAAGTAGTTCAGAAAGTTCATAATTCATAATTTTTCGTGAAGCAAAAATTCTTCCAACCATCTTTTTTAACTTTTATTTATTTTTATTTTCATTGAGCCAACAGATAAGCCTATGAGAAGACCAATTTTTTGTTGCTTTGACAGAACGGAGCCATTAAGAAGACGTCTGGCAAAAATCGTCGCGTCGTCACAACTGATTTAGTAACTAAATTGGGACAAGTGGAATCAGAAGCTTCTAATTAGTTTTCTTTTAGGATCCTAATTAGAACTTCTAAATTTAGTCAAATGGAATAAGCGCTTATGTCGAGTGAGGTAACGATGTCAATACTTGGATATAGATATGGCATATTGGATAAGGCACACTGCTCTCATCAGATGAGATGAGGGTGACACATTTTCGCGCTGACGATTGTGTGGAATGCCTATTATAAAGGTTGTAATTCTGTGGAGTGAGGCACAATATTCAACAACCATTTTTTTAATCTTAATTTTTTTGGGACCACATTTAAACGCGTTTATTTTACTCGTGCTATTAGTCCCTATCAAAATAAATTATTTCATCACTAATTACAGTTTATATAGATAGTATATTTTGGTCTTCGAATGATTAAATTTGGACGTTTGGTTTTGAAGTTATGGCGAAATTACAATATTACAGTTCGACAAGGCTGTTTAAGAACGTGGCGAGAAAAGAAACTAACGCTTCTATCATACAAAAACGTCATTTTGACAGTTCTCCTTTAAAGGGCCCATTCACGGCAGTTCGCCGTGCAGGACTGCACATGGACATAGCTCACTGATTGGTTCACACGACCGGAAACACCGAGTGTGAACCACTCAGTGAGCTATGTCCATTTGCAGTCCTGCACGGCGGACTGCCGTGAATGAGCCCTTTTACCAGCAGCGCCCATTGACATCAATGACATATTCATTTAAAGCCTTGCCGAACTTTTTCTGCTGCACGGCTACGCGTGCGGGTGCCGGGAGGGGAGTAAGATCTATCATATTCTATAAGTAAGGTACCCGCGAGGCTCAGACGCGAGGTTGGCTCCTTTGACATCCACAGAAAGACAATCTGTGCAGCCTGCGGATAATGACTGCGTCGGCGATGAGTGTCGGTATCTGTGAGTTGAACTGGGAATCATTTTGCTGACCGTGTCTTTCCTGGGCTTTTTGCAGCGGTAACCGACAAGCGGTCCACGCGGGCGGAGCCGCGGGTGACCCCTAGTGCGTTAGCATTCTATATAGTTTGTGACCCCTAGTGTACAATATTGAGATATCGAATATCGATACTACTAAATTTATAAATGTGACAGTGTGTCTGTCTATATTATTATTAACTAGCTGTTGCCCGCGACTTCGTCAGCGTGAACTTCAGTTTATAGCGCGCGGTGTCAACAAAATTGGTGTCAAATTTAAAAGCTTTTTAAAAACCTGGTACCCCTTTAATCAAAATACACAACAACTGCAGGTGTGCAGTGTGTACATAATATATTTTTTTAAACTTTGTTTATGCCAAATTTTAAAGCTTATTTAGCTTTAAAGCCATTACACAACTTTACCCATAAACTATTTATCATTGATAGGCTTAAGGTTACGTCACCGGTCACTGCATAGATAAAGTATTAAGTACTGAGTAGTGAAATATTTAAAACGTGTAATTATACAGTATAACAATCGAAAGAATCGAAAAATTTAACTTAATATGGTACCACCTATTATAGAAAGACGTTTGAACAAGAGCTAGCGCGATGTAGGTGACTCTTAGCGCCATCTGTTATGACTTTTTGGAACTAACTCAATTTGAACAAATTCACTCATAAACACCCCCTTACAACACCTTTTTCCAGTTAAAGGTAGCCTATGTCCTTTCTCAGACTTTAGACTATCTGTGTACAAAATTTCATTACAATCGGTTGAGTAGATTTAGCGTGAAAGCGACACAGACAGACAGACAGACAGACAGAGATACTTTCGCATTTATAATATTAGTATAGAAGTGTAGATTCATCATATAAGTACTAGATGTTCCGCGCGGCTTCGCCTGCGTAGTTTAAGAATGTCACGGAAAACGTACATTTTTCCGCAAAAGAAAACCTACTTATGTCCTTTCACGTGGTTTATTCTTCATGTGTGCCAAATAACATAAAAAATGCTCCTGCTGGCCGATTCTGTATCGTACATTTGTGAGTTAATCACTGAGTTAGTAACAAAACGGAGGAGTTAGTAGCGGAAAGTGTCAGTTTTGTATTCACTTGCATACAAAAGTGAGACTTTCCGTTACTCACTCCTCCATTCCAAGTTTCGTTACTAACTCAGTGATTAACTCACAAATGTACGATACAGAATCGGCCAGCTGTACTTCCTTGTGATAAAAAGCAATTTTAAATAATTTCCTCCGTTTTTTCCACATTTTCCTCTATTTCTTCACTCCTATTAGTCTTAGCGTGATAAAATATGGTGATAGCCTTTCTCAATAAATGGACTATCTAACACTGAAAGAATTTTTTAAATCGGACCAGTTTTTCCTGAGATTAGCGCGTTCAAATAAGCCCTTTTAAATAATTTCCCCCGTTTTTTCCACAGTTTCCTCTATTTCTTCGCTCCTATTAGTTGTAGCGTGATAAAATATAGCCTATAGCTTTCCCCGATTAATGGGCTATCTAACACTGAAAGAATTTTTAAATCGGACCAGTAGTTCCTGAGATAAGCGCGTTCAAACAAACAAACAAACAAACAAACTCTTCCGCTTTATAATATTAAGTATAAATAAGCATAGATTAATAATTGGTCTTAATCCTAGGCTACGACCGCCACCCGCCAAGACCAATGATTAATCTATGATTGTAAGTATAGGTTTTGTTACCTCTTCATGATACAATTATTAATGTTGTGTGCAATATCCATGTTATCCAACATAGGTGCTGATCAATAATCAGCATCTTTACACTAAATTGTGAATAAGATTTTTTATTTATTAAATAGAACTTACAATTACAACGTGTTTCGTTATGTAATAAAAACATCGATAACGCAAAACACGTTTGTAAGCAGCCGAGTCCATCACTACAGTTCACGCTCAAAAACACGTGAGAACTGAGAAATGAAAAGTAGGATACGCTCCGTGTGTCCGAACATGTGGCGTGTGAATGAAATAGAAATATGCTAGGAAACACGCGTGTGACGCGTCAGTAGAATGAGTATGAATAGATTTTTTAATAATTATTATTAATAATTATATAAAACTAGCTGTCCCGGTGAACTTCGTGTCATTTTAAAACCTTTCCTAGACTTGTACGAATATTTTAAGACTAAAATCAGTCCAATCCGTTCAGCCGTTTTCGAGTTTTAGCGCGACTTACACATTTGAAAATCCATTTTTATATATATTAAGTATATATTATATATAGATATAATTGCTAAGGTCATCATCATCATCAAAATATTATTATCAGTGGCGGATTTGCCCTAAGGCCCAGTAGGCCCGGGCCTAAGGCGACCAGATATAAAGGGCGGCAAATCGTGCAAAAAAAAATTGTTATGGGTGCGGTGCAGTGTGTGAAGCTAGTGGCAATGGGCGCGACTCTGGACAGACGCTATATTTTGATAGTGAATAATTAGGTCTCAATATCTGAATCTCCATATTATATATAAATAAAACGTACTGGAATCATTTCATTATAATATAAGTATATATAGGTATATTTTTTTTGGTTTTTAACAAACGAAATTTTGGGAATTAAAAAACATAAACTACAAGGTCTCAACTCTCAGTAATTGTGTGCAGTAAAGATGCGTCATACGTGGTGGATTAAAATTTTGCGCAGGTTTTTGTATAGCCAGATGGCTGTTTTTGGTGAGATATTTAAAGGCTCGCGTAACGTATGATTATAATCTTCCTATTTTTACGTTTCAAAATTATAAATAATTTCATACTTACATCGTTTAAAATAGTTCGTACGTTACGTGTACTCTATTCAGTGGCTGATAAATCATAAGTCATACATAACTAATGCTATTCGCGCCTAAGAACAATTTTACAGGATTTACGTCATAATTTGTTAGTATAAAACAAGTAATTTAGGAAGAATGGGTTTAACACGTTCGCTGTGAAGCAAGGCATTATAATATTATTATACCTGGTGGCTGGTTGATTGCTTTTAGTCGGTGCGTGCTTTAAAATCGTGTCTTTTTTCAAGGTGCGGGCGCTGTAACTCGAGAAGTACTATATATGTATACGAGAGAGATAGTTTTATATCTAACACCCATTGTTAAAGCTTATGACGTTTAACGAATAAAAAATGCACCATGATTTTTAAACATAGCTTGCACTGAATTAAAATTGAATAAGCTCAGTGTGAATACCAGGCCTTGATTTGAAGGCCTGGTAGCCGCACTAAACGGGCGAGGGGCGTGCGCGCCGCCGGCCGCGGCTAGTGCTGTAGTGCTCAAGTGTTTGCAGTTGTGATATTTACGTTTTAATCGCATGGTAAATATTAAAGTGTTGTGAAATGGCGTCAAGTACCTAGTATTGTTTCGAGTAGTGACAAAGACTTTGATATATTATTTCCGGTTAGACTTGTTAGTACCTAAGCCAAAAAAAAAAAAGAAAAGAAGAATGCAGCTCGAGAAAAACATCAGCACAGCGTTGAATCAGATTTCTCTTATCATTATCCATCCTTATATTATAAATGCGAAAGTGTGTCTGTCTGTCTGTCTGTTACCCCGTTATGCCCAAACTGCAGAACCGATTTTGCTGAAATTTGTTATGTCAGAGTCAGAGTGACTCCCAAGAAAGGACATAGGATACTTTTCATCCTGGATAAATGTACGGTTCCCGTGCGATAAACTAATTTTAGCACAACGGAGATGAAATAGAAAACCTAAAACCTAATGTTTTATTTTTTCCAAAAATATTCTAAGCTAGCTTTAGCTAATACTTTTAGTTACTTATACAATTTTTGGAATCAATTGAATCTATTGGGAAATGGAATCTATTGGGAATAGAGTAATTCATGGAATATGTTACATCTAGTTATTATGGGTGCTGAGAAAGGGGCGGCACATGGCCTGGGGCCTACAGCGGCCAGGACTGCAAATCTGCCACTGATTATTATTTATTATTAATTCTTTTTGTTTCATTAATTAGTATAATATTATTTACTAATCAGTTAGGTAGGTAGGTTATAGGTACCTATAGGTCTACCAGGATGGCAGATTTTCAAAAAATATTCTTGATCATATATCAATACTTACTTACATTTTTAACCGACTTCCAAAAACGAGGAGGTTATATGTTCGGCTGTGGATATATTTTTATTTTTAATTTTTTTTTATTTTTGTATGTTCAACGATTACTCCGCCGTTTGTGAACCGATTTTCGAAATTTTTGTTTTGTTGTATTAGGTTTCACTCCAATTTGGTACCATGTTCACAAAAGTGGTGACCTGATGATGGGATCCAGGAGTAATCGAGGGAACTCCTCGAAATTTATATGGAAACATATGGTGATTTTGGTTTTATGTGAAGTGTACTAAGAATATGCTACCAAAAAGTCAAATATTGGGTCAATGTATACCATGGTTTCGAAGATGCTGAGAGAACTCCTGACTCTTTATAGATACACATATGGGAGTTTCGGCGTTGTTTTAAGAACAGAAAGCATATGCTACCATGCAATTCAAATTCATCATCATCATCATTACTAGGTCGTGTTAAGGTCACCAATGTCTCATGGCACAAAATAGATAATAGTACAAGGCATAGGTATGGATACAATAATAATAATTATGTACATAACAACACCAATTATTATAGGCTGTTTAATATACACGGCAGTCGGCGCCGCAGAGGCAACGGCGTCGCCGCGCGGCGCACGGCGGCGCGCGGTGACGTGTACGTAAACATCGTATTCAAGTGCTAACTGGAATGTCAGGGCATGCGGCATGCCGCCAGAGTAGACAGAATGATAGAGTATGCCGACTTAGAACTGATGTAATTTTTTTAAGTTTGACGTATTATGACAAAAGTCGTCGCTAGGGTCGTAACCTACAAATTTAGTTGTTTATATTTTGGCACATGCAAAGAAAACTGTCAGAATTCAATTTCAAAATCTTGTTTTTAAAATTAAATTATACCAGCCAGCGCGCCAGCCTTTAACTTATCCTGGCGAAACCCGAAAGAAACGACAGATATTAATACTCGTCAGTCTCTTAGCAGTCGAAGTACTGGTAGTTGTCTATTGTGATGCCACGCTGCGAGCATTTTGCAGCACGTGTTCACTTAGATCTTTTTAAATGTATTGTTTAAATTTATCTATCTACCTGATATTTGGGCCTTGGGGTATGCCGTATGACTCATATCAGTCTTAACAAATTGTAATAAGATACGTAGAATATACGCAGTACCACCGACGACCACTTATATATTCGCGGACTATGACGGAGGTCAACTTAAGGTGAACGCAGATTTGGCCGCACCGCACGCACCGCAGTCGCCGCATTCGGAATTCTTTATATAAAGTTATAGGCAAGCTCGCATACCTACCTACCCGCGCCGCAGTCTTCGCAACTTCATAATAATATGAAGAATTGCGAATGCGGCGACTGCGGTGCGTGCGGTGCGGCCAAATCTGCGTTCACCTTTAATAACAATTATACGAGATCAATTACCACTCAATATTATGATTTATGTTGTCAATTCAATGCTCACTGCTCACACCAAGCTCACTGTTGAGTTGTCAGACGTCAGTTGCTTACAAACTTTCAACAACACAACGAAAACCTGTTACAAGTTACAACTACATATATAAAACTTCTACGTACAAGCGATAGCGCGACACAGGAGCGCCTCAATGACATCTAGTGAAGACAATATAAAACTATTTTTTATACAATTTGAATTGGCACTAACAGTTTACCTACTAGGTAACTAAAAAGAGTGAAATTATTATTTTTAACAAAAAATTAAAACCGACTTCCAAGGTAAAAACAATATTAATAGCATCCTTATAATATGAACTAAAAAGTATTAAATAATTTTTCCTATCTAATATGTAGTGCCTTTTCCCGAATTCGGCTAAACTTCAACTATTTCTGTACTCAATCTTCATCATTTTGAAGTCGGTGCCAGTTCCAAAAGTTTCAAATTTTCTGTCAAAGAAATAAAGATTCAGCTATATCTGGTACCGACTTCAAAATGATGAAGATTGAGTACGGAAATAGTTGAAGTTTAGCCGAATTCGGGAAAAGGCACTACATATTAGATAGGAAAAATTATTTAATACTTTTTAGTTCATATTATAAGGATGCTATTAATATTGTTTTTACCTTGGAAGTCGGTTTTAATTTTTTATTAATTATATATTTGCATGTTTCACGTGCACAGAATCACCCGCTATAAGGAAAACAAACCGGCCAAGTGCGTGTCGGGCCACGCGCAATATAGGGTTCCGTAGTACCGCTATATCTTTTTTTAATGTTTGTATGGTCAATGAATGTGTTTTAATACACTACTAACAACTACGGGAGCCCTAGAAGAAGAATTTTTTTGTGAGTACTAACAAGCTATAGGTACTAGTTTTTTTTGTGAGTAGCTACATTTTGATAAGACGAACAACATTTTTATTTTGCGAAAAATCTCAAAAGTGGCAGCTAACAGAGATAGAAAGGATTTCATACTTTGACTTGATGGTCCTAAATTATGGGTTGTTTTATTTGTAGAACAAGTAATAATATAAAGTTCACTGTATAAGTAGCAACTAGCAGCCCTGAAAGACTTATGTTCCTGTGACATAGAAATATTATGAAGCTGGTTTCAGACTACGCTTTAATATAATATCATAATATAGTATGTTATAGCTCATAGCATAAGAATATCGCACACCATACATTGTTATGGACACGTTCACACTGTAGGTAGTATAGACCAGGACCAATAATTTTGAAAACAAGAAAAATCACAGTAGGATGAAACCCATTACAAAAGGAGGAGAATATTATAAAAATTAAGGGAAAAATAATTTACGGGCGATCTGAGTTAGGGAAAAGTGGGGGGGGGGGGGGGGGGGGGCTTTTAAGGGGGGAAAATGGTTTATCTCGATTTCTGGCAAAACTAATATTCCTATGAAAAGAAGTCAAATGTAAAAGTTGTAGATATAAAAAAGATGTAAAACTTTTGTATTTACGCTTTTTTTCCATAACCTCAAAATTTATGTGATAATTTCAAAAAATGATTAATAAAGAATTTTCGAATTTGAGTATTTTTTCGATTTTTTGCATTTTCTGAGAAGTATCGTGTAATATTTTTTTTTCATCATCGTAAAATAGAGATTTTAAAAAATAAAGTACAGTACAATTTTTTTTAAAAACCTGATATTTTGACGGTCGAATTTTCGATTGAAAATTAGAGTATTTTTTCAATATAAATTCAAAATAAGGTGAAAAAATAAATATTTCTAAACAAATAAATGACAGCGTATTCGGGACTTAAAAATGTAAGTCATCACCAAATTTCGTGAAAAAATTTTTTTTTTGAATTTTTCACATAAATTTTGAGGTTATGGACAAAAAGGTCTGAATAAAAATGTTTTAGATCTTTTTCTTACCTACAACTTTGCCATTTGACTTTTTTTCATATGAATATTAGTTTTGCCAGAAATCGAGATAAACCGTTTTCCCCCTTAAAACCTCCCTCCACACTTTTCCCTAACTCAGATCGCCCGTAAATTATTTTTCCCTTAATTTTTATAATATTCTCCTCCTTTTGTAATGGGTTTCATTCTACTGTAATTTTTTTTCACTTTTCATTATTTTTGAAGGTATTGGTCGTCTATGTAGGTAGTAGCTGTACTAATTATTATTATTAAAAGTATTATTGGCTTGCTATACGCTATGTATGGTCATGGTGCGCGATATTCTTGTGCTATGAGCTATATACCGTATATATTATAGCGTAGTCTGAAACCAGCTTAAGCCTAAGGATCAATTCAAACCGCAACGCGACGCGTATATGTATTTCTAAATTGCTATACGCTATGTATGGTCATGGTGCGCGATATTCTTGTGCTATGAGCTATATACCTAATATATTATAGAGTAGTCTGAAATCAGCTTAAGCCTAAGGATCAATTCAAACCGCAACGCGACGCGTAGATGTATTTCTAAACTAGCTGTTGCCCGCGACTTCGTCCGCGTGGACTTCAGTGTTACAGCGCGCGGTATCAACAAAATTGGTGTCAAATTTTAAAGGTTTTTAAAACCCTGGTACCCCTTAAATCAAAATAGCCAAAAACAGCAGTGCAGTGTGCACTGTGCACATATATTTAATAACTTTAGCTTTACCCATAAACTATTTATTATAGATTGCTAGGTTTAAGGTTACGTCACTCATCACTACAATATAGATAAAGTGCTGAGTAGTGAGTTATACACTATCAGCGTGTATAACAATATAAAGTATCGAAAAGTGCAATTTAATATGGTACCACGTCTTAAAGAAAGACTTATGAGCAAGCGATAGCGCGATGTAGGAGACGCACAGCGCCATCTATTATGAATTTTTGGAACTAACTTAATTTGAAACAATTTACGCATTTTCACCCCCTTACAACCCCTTTTTCAGTTAAAAAGTAGCCTATGTCCTTTCTCAGGCTTTAGACTATCTGTGTACAAAATTTCATTACAATCGGTTCAGTAGTTTTGGCGTGAAAGCGAGACAGACAGAGATACTTTCGCATTTATAATATTAGTATAGATAATTTGTATGGATTTGACAGTTTTGCAAGACGTCGAAGTCTGTCAAATCCGGCATAACTACTTTGGAAATGTATACGCGTCTCGTTGCGGTATGAATTGACCCTTAGGCTAAAGCTGGTTTCAGACTACGCTATAATATAGTAAGTATGTATATAGCTCATAGCTGCATAAGAATATCGCGCACCATGACCATACATAGCTACATTATACTATAATATGCTATTATATTATAGCGTAGTCTAAGGCCGCGTCCCCATCAAACACGGCGCCGCGTACGGTGCATGAGTCGTCCCTATTTGCGCTCGAACGAGAGTGCTTGTCTGGATATGGATCGCGAAAGAATTATTCTCTTGTTGTTACTAAGGGCCGGGACACAAAAAACGGCACGACGGCGTCGTGCCGTGTTTTTGTGTCCACACAGACACACGCGGCCACGCGGCCAAGCCATCCGACTGACCGCCACCGCCACCGCAGGCCGCGTCTGTGTGTGAGACGCTTTACGCGTAACTTTCTGCCGCGCACTGTAAACTCTGGAACGAACTATCACCAGCAGTATTTCCGGACCTACTTATACGACCTGCAAACCTTCAAGAAGAGAGCGTATTCCCACTTAAAAGGCTGGCAACGCACCTGCAGTTCTTCTGATGTCAATGGGCGACGGCGATAAGGCTAATAGGAGCGAATAAATAGAGAAAAATGTGGAAAAAACGGGAAGAAATTATTTGAAAGGGCTTATTTGAACGCGCTAATCTCAGGAACTACTGGTTTGATTTGAAAAATTCTTTCAGGGTTAGATAGCCCATTTATCGAGGAAGGTTATAGGCTATATTTTATCACGCTAAGACTTATAAGAGCGAAGAAATAGAGGAAAATGTGGAAAAAATGGGGGAAATTATGTGAAAAGGCTTATTTGAACGCGCTTATCTCAGGAACTAATGGTCAGATTTGAAAAAGTCTTTCAGTGTTAGGTAGCCCATTTATCGAGAAAGGCTATATTTTATCACGCTAAAACTAATGGAGCGAAGAAATAGAGAAAAGTGTGGAAAAAACGGGGGAAATTATTGAAGTGAAAACTTCTTTAGCTGCGTTGAGCACTTTTGTGGGATGGGTAAAAACTGTTAGTCTAAGATCCCACTCCAAAATTGTGCAGGTATCGAGTACACGCTTAAAACCACATTTTTACAAATATTTATGGTAAGGAGAATATATTTCTACTGGGGTGCCAGTCCAAATGTGGCTCCAAATATTTTGAAAAATAATTTGAAAAATTGAGTTTGCGGGATAAAATGTAATCATCAGGTATTGAAAGCAAACATCGTTCTTTTCATGGCAATGAGTATAGAGATTTAGAAAAATCCGGTGTGCCGTTGGGCACCCGGCCGCAACCCTATTGTAACCAGGTGTGAACAGGTACCATTCCGATACATTTTTGCATCCATAACGTATATTGATCTTTTATATATCAAATGGAAGCTTATTTTCCTCTTATTATTATAATATAGGTGTGCCTAATTAAATCTGGCCGCAAATAAGGGGTGCCGGCTGTCAAAGATGGCAAAGTATCGAAGGTTGGGGGAAAGGGAGCTAGCGAGAAACATTACGGGATAGTGATAGTACATCATGTTAGTGTACTTAAACATCTTTACATAATATAATAAAAATCGTAGGAAAGTCAATTCTGTACATTGAATATTTTTGTACAATAAATAATACTTGGGATGTGATCTACTATGCTAACGCGGACGAAGTCGCGGGCAACACCTAGTTTTATATAAATAAGTACTTAATATAGATTTAACTATGTTATACCTACACAGTACAATTCTAAAAATAACCATGTTGTCAATGATATAATTATAATAAATAAAAAGCATGTTGTATACTTTATTTTTCGTTTAGAATGCATCATCAGATATATTAATTCATAGGAAGATGAAGGACCTACGTTATTTGATGATTTTGTGAGAAACTGGTGATACTTATACATAACTAGCTGTCCCGGCAAACGTTGCTTTGCCATAATATATTATTGAAGTGACTAAATAAGTATGTCACCATGGCAACGTCGATCGCTATCCCGTCGCACAAACAATGGTCGCCGTCAGTCTCAGGTTGTAATAATTTACTATTATTTATTCAACAAATGCACTTATCAATATATAAAGTACCGAGTAGCCGATTCTCAGACCTACTGAATATGCATATAAAATTTGGTAAAAATCAGTAAAGCCGTTTCGGAGGAGTTCGTGGACTAACATTGTGACACGAGAATTTTATATATAAGAGAACATAATATATTACCTAATAATTTAATTTGGATAATGACAAATAAATCTTATCCTAATGTCCTAACCTACCGCCATATTATACTATAGTAAATAAAAATAAAACAACTTAATTTTAAAATAGTATTTATTAATAGGTAGACAACATCCGAAAATATAGTGACTGTAATACATTAAAAAGTTTTATTCAGAAAAGTGACACTGTTAAGTGCTATTCGAAAATTTCGAAATAGAATATTCCCATATTTAGACCTTTATTAATATTATAATTAGTTTACGCAATAGGTATATGTACCTACTACAACATTTTAGCTTTAAAAATACTTTATATCAATAAAAAGTAAAATAGAAAATGTATATAATGAAAATGTATATCTGAAGACACAGCAGTGCCCCGAGCCATGTCTCAATGTCTACATGTTTCAAAACTTGGCTTGGGGGTTTAATAATAAACAACATTGATAATATTTATGTTAAATATTGTAGCAAATTCATGTACTTATTTAAACATACTTAATCCAATTCAAGGTAGTGTTATTAATCTCAAAAAATTATAATGGAAAACATTGTTTAAAACCTTAAAACAATTTGTAAGTAAACATTTTGAACGTTTGTTACTTGGTAGAACCTTGGTCTATTTCTACTAAGTATATAATAATTATGTGATATGTCTATCTAAACAAAATATATTATGAAATAAAATAAAAATGCCTTACCTATATCAATGTTACTTTTAAAACAAAATCAAATTTTACTACATTAAATACAGTTATGAAATTAAATAAGTAATTTGAATATAATTTCTTGATAAAAATATTTTTCTAACACTTAGCATAATTATTGGATAGTAGATTTAACATTGGATTGAGTAAAATAACTATTGAACTTTTTAGTTATTAGTGGTCTATTGTAAAGTTTTGGTTGCACATGTTGACTTAACCAACAGCGGCCAAAATTAAAGTTGCAATATCTTCACGGGGTGACCTAGCAATTAATTGCATAGTGACAGATCCCTGGGAGGATGCTAGTCTTGCTCTAACAAGCATAGGCACTCCTTCCCGCCATAATCCACTACCACAAATTTCCTTTACCGCATCACCGGTGATCGCAGATCTGGGCAATCCCAGGTGCTTACAAACAGCAGCGGCAGCCTCATTTACATCAGACTGAGACAAAGCAAAAGTGTCACATGCTTCAGCAGCACTGGCAGCTCTCTCCCAATTCGCCTCCCAATCATCAGTTGCAGTACGAGTACGGAACTGTTCAGCACAACCAATCTCTACTTCTTCAATTGGATAAGTGTCAGCATAGCCCTCTCCAGACTCAGGCTCACCAGTAGTAGGATCACAGTCATGTACGACAAATTCCATAGTAGCTCCAAAAGAAATCATGGTATCCATTGGGTTTTTGGGAAACTCCAGTAAGCAAAATACACTACCTTGCTTGTCAAATGGTAGTTGGTCACATGGTATTTCACACAGAATTTTGTATTCTGTGTGAGCTGGTTCTAATCGTACGTAAACATTTTTCAACAGTTGGTCCCGTAATGTATTAAGACATTCAAACTGTAGTACTAAGTGCCTGGAGAATACATGCCTAACGCAGCGTACACGGTATTCAGTTTCTGGTTCGGTCAAGTCAACAGGTTCAGAAGTTTTGAATAATGGTCCTAGTTTTTCTATACCAGGAATTACTTTCAATTGATCTGTATAAACTTCTTCAAGAGAGGCAGGTGCCTGTTTGTGGGTTTCAATTTGTGGGGTGATATCTTCCACCTCTTTATGTTCCTCTTTAGTGGGAACAATCGATATGTCGAATGGCTGTTCAGGGTCTGTATTCATATGATCACTAAGAGCCTTTTCCAGTAGTACTGGATTAGGAACTGAAACATTGGTGATAAGATCTTCTATCAATTGGCGGTCACCAGAATCAAGAATCGCACTAAATAGGATAGCGCGATCACGTACTTCATCATCATCATCTAGTTGGCACCGAGCTAAAAGTACTCTGATGTTTGGTAGCAATTCCTCCCTAGCGGCTCCAAAACGCGCAACGGTTGTTACTGCCGCAGCTCTTACTGCTCCTGATTCCAGTATAACTCTGTTGTAAATATATCTTATGTAACGGGATGGTTGCTTAGCTTTAGGTCCTTCACGTCCCAAAACATGAAGTATGCGTACAGCTAACGAGGCATGCTCACAATCCTCGATAAACTCACAAAGATGGGCCAAGCCAGATTCTTTAGCATCAGGATTCTCTTCAATGAGTGCAATGATAGCGTCAGCAATAGCAGTTTTGTATTGAAGACCACCTTCATCCCGTAACATACCCGCCAAGAATGATGCTAGGGCTTGATGCTTACGCGGGTATTTAGAACAAAGACGCCTAATTGCGTGTACTACAACAATTTTAAATTCATCAGATATTTCAGACATGAAAACAGATAT
This sequence comes from Lysandra bellargus, assembly GCA_905333045.1. Classification (NCBI taxonomy): domain Eukaryota; kingdom Metazoa; phylum Arthropoda; class Insecta; order Lepidoptera; family Lycaenidae; genus Lysandra; species Lysandra bellargus. Next base: position 9,953,512 of record HG995319.1, on the reverse strand, counting down.
TTGTTTCATCAAGCGATCAATAGAACTTTCTGCCCCAGTTGCTAGAAGTGTTGTTATAGCTAATGTCGCAACTGATCGGTTGGGATCTGAAATAAGGTTTTCGAGATCCACTGCACACGCAGCTACAGTATTAGGTACTTTAGTAGTGAGCATCGCTAAAGTGCGAGCACCAGCAAGACGTAATGTAGCTTTGGAAGAACTACAAAACAGTTGAAGTACACTAACAGCTTGTGCCAAATCTCTTGCTGTGTTCCTCAAATTCACTATAGCGTGAGCTGCTTCATACACTACAATTTCTGATTTATGGCGTAAACATGACTCTATGAACTTCAAGTATGATTCATTAGAATCATTTTGATTCTCCTCAACTAGTTTTGCAGCATGACGAATTAAAAGACATAGTGCAAATGGTGAACGCAATGAGGAAGTCGTTAATTTGGTAACCAGTTTGACTGTTGATAGTCTGTCATTGCGCTTAGAAACTGCTACAACCCCTAAAGCATGGTATGACACCATCACATTGTCGGACATCACTGCTTCCTGAAAATAAAAATAAAAATGCATACTCAATATTTTGTTTCATAATAATTTTAAATGTACTTTCTTATAAATTAATTCAATAGTATAATATCATTGTAATATGCTAAGGAGTTTGTTTGTTTGGTTGAATGAACTAATCTCAGAAGGTTCAAGGTACTGATAAAAGCAGCTATGTAATATGTATATAGAATTTAAAAATAATATAATAACATCATATTATGATGAGTGATGACCAGTATAGACAGACAACAATAGGGTCCCATTTTTGCCCATTGGGTACAGAACCCTAAAAAGAAATAAAAGTCACATTTAATTGGACCAGATAACTTGTCTAAGCAGGTTAAGCATTCACTGACACGATATTTCTATTTTGCTGATACGCAGTATTGACAAACTTTTGTTCTGCTTGGGTTTTGCTTGCTCATTGACAAAATGACAGATTAATTTTTAGATCTTTTTCCTACGGGAAACAATTCTATCATATTGTCCTGTTTTCACTGTGCACTCAGCGATTCTTTGAAATTAAAAAAATATATATTATTATTATTGATGCTCTTAATGCTTATATTATTATTAATGATGCGCTGACCCAGAGCATCAATAATAATAATATATTTTTTTTAATTTCAAAGCTTTGCTGAGTGCACAGTGAAAACAGGACAATATGATAGAATTGCTTCCCATAGGAAAAAGATCTAAAAATTAATCTGTCATTTTGTCAATGAGCAAGCAAAACCCAAGCAGAACAAAAGTTTGTCAATACTGCGTATCAGCAAAATAGAAATATCGTGTCAGTGAATGCTTAACCTGCTTAGACAAGTTATCTGGTCTATTTAAATGTGACTTTTATTTCTTTTTAGGGTTCTGTACCCAATGGGTAAAAATGGGACCCTATTGTTGTCTGTCCGTCTGTCTCCCTCCAGGCTGTATCTCAAGAATAAGGAAGGTAATAGCTATTGTATTTCTGTTGCCACTATAACAAAACTAAAAAGAAAATAAATTAAATATTTATGAGGGGCTTTCAAGTCTCATATGACAAGAATAATTTTTTGGCCCTTTTTGCTCATAATCAATAATGGCAACAGTTAGGCACTTGAATTATTCACAGAATCCTCAATGTATTTGTTATATTTTTCAACTGACTTCCAAAAAACGAGGATTTTTTTTTTGTATGTTCAAAGATTACCATTATGGTTGGTACCATGTTCACAAAAGTGGTGACCTGATGGTGGGATCCATAAGTAATCGAGGGAACTCCTTGAAATTTATATGGAAACATAATATGGTGATTTTGGTTTTATGAGAAGCATATGCTACCAAAATACAAGATTTTGCACCGCGGTATAAGTACTATGGTTCCAAAGATACTAAGAGAATTCTGGAAAAATTATTTAATTCTTTTCAGTTCATATTAAGTATAAGGATGTTATTGTATTTAATTATATTTTATATATATTTACCAATAAAATTAAAATAAAATAAAAATTAAACGGGACCCTCAATCTTCATACAAAAAACAAATTTTTTGGACTATTTTTGCTTTGTAATGGTACGGAACCCGTCGTGCGCGAGTCCGACTCGCACTTGGCCGATTATTATAAAGTAGGTAAGTCACAAAAAAGTTGCTGCATAAGTTGGCCTGTAAAATATAGACAAGTGACTAAGATATTTCAAAAGCCAATATGCTTGTGTAAAATATTAAAATATCAGTTTTTTGTGTGAAAATGAATGATTAAGAAGCGATTAGCATGAAGAAAAAAGGCTACTTGACCTATTTTTTTTCTTCATGCTAATCGCTTCTTAATCATTCATTTTCACACAAAAAACTGATATTTTAATATTTTACACAGTAGAAACCCATAAAAATGTTGATTGAAAAACATGCCTTTTAAATGGCGCCGAAAACACTGTCCGCCATAGTGTGACGTCATACGTTTTGTATTTTAAACTCTCTTTATTTAACATTTTTTTATGTGCTAAATGTACGAGTCTAAAAGTGCCCAAAAATTATAAAAGAATTAAATAAGAAATTAGAAATCATTTGTAATGTTGAAAACTTTTGGAGAAAAGATTTGGCCATTTAATTTCCCGTCTGCAATAAATAGAGATAATATTTAAAACTGATGTTTTAAGCTAATTATTCAATAAAATATATTTGACAAATCTTTCTAGGCTTATTCTTATTATTTATGTACAGATAAACTTACATATAACGAGCGTGAGAAATAAAAGATATTAAATTACTGTGAGGATGATGTCACATCCAAATCGGAAGTACCGCAAAAGCGTTTTCGTCAGTACAAATCCTATATTCATAAAATCATATTTTTAAATCCACTTTATTCATCAATCATAAGCTTTTATTTGATGATAAGGGTGAAATACGGTTTCCTAGGCCAAGTTCTACTAGAAATATGCATTTGTTCAATGAAATTAAATATAGGTCAAGTAGCCTATTTGTCCACATATTTACAATATTATAGTCTCTGTTTTACGGTTTTATAATAATCGATCAAAAATTAAACATTACATTATTTAGAGCTGTTTTGATAAAGTTTGTGTCATGGGCACTCATGGGTAAGGCACCAAAATTGTCAATTTATTTGTGTGCCGTTTTTGTCGTTATTTTGTGGAAAAAAAGTAAATGTGAATTCCGAGGTAAGAAACAGATATTTTAATGTTATTGTATTATATTTGTTGGCGAGGAGGTCAAATTATATTATAAATCACCTATTAATGCCTAGTTGCAATAAATAACCGAAATATGATCTAAAATTGTTGTAAATTCTAAGCCATTTGTGTTGTATTTATTTATTATTCTAACACAAAGGTATGTGTTTCTTAACACAACTTATTATAAAACAAAGTCCTTTTTTTTCCCTCATGTCCCTTTGTTCCCTTTAATCTTTAAAACTACGCAACGGATTTTGATGTTTTTTTCAGTGTTAGATAGGCCATTTATTGAGGATGGTCATAGGCTATATTTTATCACGTTAAGACTAATAGGAGCGAAGAAATAGAGGGAAATGTGGAAAAAACGGGGAAAATTATTTGAAAGGGCGAACTTGAACACGCTAATCTCAGGGACTACTGGTCCGATTTGAAAAATTCTTTCTGTGTTAGATAGCCCATATTTGGACTTTATTTGTGGCCTGCGTGATGTTTTGAAATTCACGCCCACCGGCAAAATAACGTGTGATAGTCGTTAAATTTTTTCCACTTTTAAATCGTTAATTTTGAAGAATGTTATTTTTTAACCCAAAAAAAATTTGTTGCGGCCCGCGACATTAATAACAAAACATGTTTGTGGCCCGCATGAAAAAAAGGTTGGGGACCACTGCTATAGGCTATATTTTATCATGCTAAGACTAATAGGAGAATGTGGAAAAAACGTGGGAAATTATTTGAAAGGGCTGATCTCGCGAACTACTGGAGCAATTTTTATGTTGTTTGGCACAGATAAGAAGTAGACCATGTGAAGAATATCGATCTTAATCATTTTTTCAGTGGCTATAGGTATATTTTAAACCCGTGCGACGCCGGGGCGTGTCGCTAGTTGATTTATAAAACCGAATGCATAGTGCTATTCGGACAGCCATACAACATGTAACTAAATTAATGCATAGCTTGAAAAGTACTACTCGGGCTCATCATTACGAATAACTTTTGTATGGAAGCAACACTGAAAATTTGAAAAAAAATTAGGTACTTATTTAATTTCAACTGACTTCACTTGAAAAGTACAGAATAGTTGTTTTTTTCTTCTTGCTATTTCAGTGTTATTTCCATACAAAAGTTATTTCTAATGATGAGCCCTATTAATAATGGTTTTCCAGTTGTGAGTTACTAACATGTACATAACACCTGTATCAAAAAAATTATATTTTTTTAAAAATCTGCTGTCAAAAATTGCCATCAGATTCTGGTAGACCAATATCATGTATATATATATTTTTTGATTTGGATTGTTTTCACTCCTGATATCCGTTGCCAAAAATTTAAAAAATCTAAAGTTTCAATTATTTACCAATTCCATGAAAAAATTCAAAATAAAAATTAAAAAAGTAATTGATACCTATCATCTTTAGACAACCAAAAATTGAGCATATTTTAAATAATTTTTTATAAAATTTCAACAATAAGAAATTGCTTGAGAGCTTCCCAAAATTTTATTTTTAGAATAAAAAAAATCAGAACTTGAAAAAAAATTTTGTTTCATATCACCTGTAGGCAATTCAGCGACAAACAATTCCCCTTTTGTAAAATTTGAAAAAAAAAAAACATTTTGCTTGTACTTATCCTTATCTGAAATTTTATTTTGTCTGCTGTCTGCTAGGATTAAGGTCATTGCAGCAAATAATGATAGAAGAATATTTCATGCGGAGGAAGTCCGGCAAAATCTAGTAATACATTTTCTAAAGAAAGACAACTGTTCAAGTTTCAACTTAACACTTCATAACATTTCTTTAAATTCTGAAATGAAGGGAAAATTAAATAGTAGGTACTTAAAATTTACCTGAGCCTCATTTACCCAGCGGCGCACTAGGTCTGGGGCAGTGGCAGACAGATGTAAAGCTGAAACGAGGGCTGCAGAACTGACTGCGGGGTTTTTGTCGACGATAGCTTGCTTCATGTACCGCTCAATAGCTTGTATCATGTTGCTGTCGGTGATGCTGTACAGAGCGCGTATGGCGGCGGCACGGTACATATCTTCTTTCCCGGTCATATCCTTCGTCAGTGACGATGTCACTATGATGACATCTTGCGCCATTGAACTCAGCTCCTTGATGCAAAGATAAACCAGCCGACGTAGCATTACATTCTTCGACTGAAAGAGTTTTGTAGTTGCGAAAAAAACGTCGGTAGCTTCTTGGGTATTAAGAGTTTCTCCTTGATTCAACAAGTAAATGATTTTGGTAAGTATGTGGATGCATTTGTTAGGGTTTACGGGCGAGGAATTGAAGTATTTAGCCTCTTGGAGTAAAGAAGTTTTATCGAGGTTTTGGAACAAACTTGCACTGTTTTCTTCGTCATCTTTCTTGTCACGTCGAAATGAACTCATCTTGTATCCAAAATAACAATATTATTACGGGATACTAGGTTCTCACTACAAAATAAATAAAGTTCGGTGAAAATTTATGTATATTTTAATACTCTGATGCAACGTTCAACTCAACCAAATCGGTGCAAAATGCAAATCGGTGTCAGAATTATTCAGAAAATCAAAATATTCACGTGTCACTTGAATGTCATAGAAGTGATAGACGTATAGATGCAAATGTCACTTGAATGTCAATTTTTTTTTAAAGGAGTCGTGTTCGTCCGGTTTTCACTATAGGAGTACGCTCGGACCGAGTGCACTCGGATTACCACTCGCCACTCGGACCCTACTCGTACTGTGTAAACAGGTAATCCGAGCGCACACGGACGATCGCATCCGATCAGAGTGAACTTGGACGCGGTCCTATTTTTCCGAGTCCACTCGGATGATTTTATAAAAACAAAATGGCGTCTTGAAAAACAAAGCAGAATTATTAATGAAAAAGTGGACAGAACGGGAAACAGTGAAGTTTTTAGAATTATACGAAACCAAGGAAGTGTTGTGGAACGTGAAGCAACAGATCAGTTGTCGTCATCTTTAATGCATTGAGAATATAACCTCCTCCTTTTTGAAAGTCGGTTAAAAATGTTACTACTAGGATGTAAAACCTGTAACGGTGTGAAAACCAAAATCCGAGTGGGCTCCCATACGATCTAGCTCGTACGAGTGCACTCTGTCCGAGCGTACTCGTACAGGACGTATAGTGAAAACCGGGCTAGTTTTTCACTGCGCATGCGCGGCTTTTTTTGTGTCAGTGTGAGTGTCATATTCTAAAATACCTTGTCATGTTCTAAAGTAGCTGTCAGATTTTCTAAAATCTGACAGAAATTGATGGGTATTTTGGAATATGACACTCCCACTAACACACAAAAAGCCGCGCGTGCGCAGTTGAAAAACCAAACGAACACGTCTAATATCTTGCACGCTACGGAAGTACTTAATGGCGAAGATTACACGCATCAATATTATCAATATATTATATAGCACAACAAAAAAAAAATATTTAAATCGGACTTGTAATTCCGGAGATATATGAACACAAACATAAAAACAAACATACACTTTTGAACAGATGCTGATATAGACTAACATATACGAAAACTGGGCAGTTCTGGAAATATTACATACTGTATACGCTCCTCCTCTTCCTCCTCTTTTCCTCCTCTTTTTTAGTCGGTTAAAAATAATGTACTCCAAAGAATGGTACAAAGTTTGTTCAAACGCATCGGAACACGATCAAACGGCGCGTCAAATACAACAAAACTATATTATCATCAAACGAGCTTCAAACACGTAAATGTTTGACAAACACGTATGGTATGAATCAAACGGTTTGATTCAAACCTTACGTGTTTGATGCAACCGTTTGATGTCGGTTAGAACGGTTTGTGTCAAACGACACTGCTCAGTTTGGTTCAATACGCGCCGTGGAGTACACGTCTACGTGACGAATAAATATTATTTAAAAAAAATAAAACCGACCGTTCAAACGCATCAGAACACGATCAAACGGCGCGTCAAACACAGCAAAAATATGAAATTTCATCAAACGAGCTTCAAACACGTAAATGTTTGACAAACCGTTCAAACTAGCTTTGTAAACGATCAAAATGTTTTGAGTCAAACCAAAATTTACGTGTTTGAGTCAAACCGTTTGACCGTCTCGGGGGCCGTGAAGGTGTTATATTCTGTGAAGCCTTAAGTACCCCGCAAACGATCAAATTTGTTTGACAAACTTGTTTGATGTAAAGTGCCCCCGAGACGATCAAACGGTTTGATTCAAACCTTACGTGTTTGATGCAACCGTTTAATGTCGGTTTGAACGGTTTGTCAAACGAAACTGCGCAGCTTGGTTCAATACTCGCTGTGGAGTACACGTCTTGTGACGAGTAAATATTATTTTTTAAATAAAACCGACTTAAAAATTGTACGAAATTGAGAATTAAATTGCCTATCTCAAAAACTACTAAACCTATTTTGATGAAACTTGCAGAAGTCTCCCAAGTTAAACAATACCTATTATAGTACAAGAAAAAAATATTTAAATCGGACTTGTAGTTCCGGAGATATGTGAACATAAAAACATACATACACTTTTGAAATTTTGCACATTTGTTCAGATGCTGATATAGACTAACATTATATACGAAAACTGGGCAGTTCTGGAAATATTACATATATACGCATCGAATTGATAACCTCCTCTTTTTTAGTCGGTTAAAAATAATGTACTACTACTACTTCTACTCCAAAGAATGGTATAAAGTTTGTTCAAACGCATCGGAACACGATCAAACGGCGCGTCAAACACAACAAAAGTATGAAATTTCATCAAACGAGCTTCAAACACGTATATGTTTGACAAACCGTTCAAACTAGCTTTGTAAACGATCAAAATGGTTTGAGTCAAACCAAAATTTACGTGTTTGAGTCAAACCGTTTGATCGTCTCGGGGGCCCTTAATATACGTTTTCATCAGCAGCGCAGACGATCAAACGTGCATCAAACACGTTTGTCAAACAATTAGTTAGAATCGGTTTGAAATCATGAGACTTTGTTTGACAAACACAGCGAAACACGTTTAAACACGTTTGTCAAACGCTACGTAATCCAAATTTTCTTCAAACACGTCAAACACGTAGTTTGTTTGACAAACGCTTCAAACAAAGCTGTACACGATCAAACTGTTTGACAAACATGTAAAATTTAACAAACAACTTGGTCGTTTGCGGGCTATATTCCGCGCGGAACTAGTTGGCCGCTCTGCCCGTATGCTCACATACCGGCAGAGCGGCCAACTAGTGCGCGGACTATTCTTTATATATGCCAATATTTTGCGTTTCGAATCGGCTGGTACAATTATAGGTACCATCGAGGAAATTGATTCCTATGCAGTAGATAGACCAACGTTATTTGGTTGAATATGTCAATTTGCGATCTGTCGGCTGGGTTTGACGTAACGCAACCAAACTACGTAGGTCCCCGATCTGCATAGGAATCAACTTCTCTGATAGTACAATATCTCAATTTTGCACACTTTGCTGTTACGCGGTTTTTACCAGTTGCTCATACGCGGTATCATAGCGGTATCCCACGCGCAGCGACGAATAGTTTCTCACCTCTGGAATTTACGCCGGTGCTGCCCCAACTTGTATGATGTGAGTTGCAATCGCTTCCTAGGATAAGTTGGATGCGCTGATTTCCGACGTAGTCTATTACCGGCGATAGCTGCATTGTGGGGTACCGAGTGGCTCTAGGAAGATAAGCCTAGCAAACCATCGGTCTGCCTGCAGTCCCGCCGGGCTCCTCAATATACGCAGCTACTGTGTCATCTGTACACACAAAAATTTCATCCTCTTGCTGAAGATGATGCAGGATCTGGGCCTCTGGCCATGCTGAAAATAAAGTACGTTACCTGCCAGTTCAAGGCCCATCACCGTGTTCCCATTGACCCACGGTTCTTGGAGCAATATCGAGCGCCTCCCGGATGAACTTCTGACAGAGTACATCGGTGGCAGCCTTCGCGTAGTGTTACTGTGGTGTGTAGCTGTAGAGTGCATGGGCGCCGGCAGGGGGTTGCCAGGTGGTGCACTTGCAAATCTGCACGCCTTCGAAATTATTTCTCCGGCAGAGTCCATGCCCATGGTAGAGTGTTAAAGTGAATCGATGTGTGTGTGTGTGTGTGTTTAGTCTGTGTGGTGCAGGTTGGGTAGTCGGAGCAGGGGGTTTCGCGCCACCTTGCGACTTGAGTGCTCCTGCGTCAATGAGTGCAGCTGTGCTGGCCTCCTTACAGCGCAGACGCCCCCAGAGCCATCGCGTCCACCACGGGACTGTCCAGGTACTTGCTTACAACGATTAATAAAAATATTACTAGGATAACTATATAAATAAAACAAATCATTTTAAGCAATTATTTATTAACAGAAGGCATAAAAGTGTAACATAATCTTGAATTAGGTACCTATTTTAAAAATATCAACATGAAATTAACAGCATAATATATTTTAATACTGTGGAATAATGTAGGCAATGTTACTAATAAATATTATATTAATTTATTAAAAATATTAAATTAAGACGAGCTTGGCTAAAATGTGACACTTTGGTATACCTAATTGTAAATAAGCCAAATTTATTAAATAATATTTAATAATTTATAGATTTTAATAGCTGCCAAGCAGTAAATTAACAACTTTACCATTGTAAAAAATAATTTATTTTATTAAAATTCCTTATAATTAGAACGACATAATTTTTCCTAGCTGCGATGATCTCGATTATTTATAAATATTATACTTACATATTACAGGGTGCAATAAAACCTTCCTCCCAAATTTTGATATAAGTATTGATCCTTGTTAAAAATAAAAATACACTTTTTTTTTCTTTTAAAATCACTCAGTACTTAAATGTTGAGAAATAGCTTCCGAAAATTATCCTAAAAATACTACAATAAGGCTGGGTTGCACCAACTTACTTTAAATATAATTGTATCTTTAACTATAACTTTAACTGCAACTACAGTGAAAAATGACAAATCTTTGGTTACCGTTAAATATGACATCCGACGCCATATTTAACCATAACCGCTCATACTTATCAGTGTTATATTTTTCCTGTCGATTTTACGGGTAATTCAATTTTTTATACTCTCAATCCAATTACCTGCAGCTTTAAAAATAAACGCAACAGACATCTGTCAATTTCTGTAGTCAAAGTTAAGGTTAAAGCTAAGTTGGCCTTAACTATAACCATAACTTTAACCACGCCTCTGGTGCAATCCACCCTTAAGGCGACGCCTTGATAATTTGGCTGTAGCGATGGCGATTTTTCTCAGCAATGACTAAAGCTAAGAAACTAAAGTTCATTGTCAGTATTCATCATGTCTTTGTCTTTGAATTGCCCATAGCATAACACGATTGGACAACTTTTATAACACAGAATTATCAATCGAAAAGACCTCTGTAAAAAAAGGGATTCCTATTTTTCCAACAGAGGAGAGTGATTTAAGGTTCCAAAATTTGTACATAAATTGGTTGAAGCATACACTTTAATATGTGCATAGCTTATATGAAATGTATTTATGGTTTTTAAATTACGCGACAAAAACCATTTTGTTGCTTATGCCCTTTCCATTTTTTGCTGTTCCATTGCTTCAGTGGGTCAGTGGGTGTAAGCGATTTCTGCAACGATTTTTAATGGGATGTGTTGTCATAAAAAATAATACCCAATTTTTATTTGGTGAAATGGACTCTCCTAATGATACCTGAGCCCTGGAAAAAATTTGGCAGGAAGGTTTAATTGCAACCTGTATTGTTATCCTATAACATTGACCAAGTACTTCATAATAATATTAGATATTTTATTCTGATCGATATTGAATGAAACACAATGTTGACATATAAATAATACAAACTAAAAATGAGTTTTATTTACAGTGCAGTGAGAGCAAAAAAAAATTAGATCTCTCCAGTTAAATAAGAGCAACGCATCTCTTTCATATTATTAATTTAATGCCCGTTTTCACCAATCGCACTCTTCCATAAAAAAAAAGGCACTCCGAGAGTGCCGGCAGAAGTGAAAACTTGATTATTAACGTTGTGCATTATTTTTTTAACCTATTGTTTATGAAAATCGATTTTTAAAAATCGATTTTTTTAATTAATCGAAACCCTTACAATTTTTTTAACCCATTTTTTATGAACATCGATTTTTAAAAATCGATTTTTTAAATTAGGTAATCGAAACCCTTACAATCGATAAAAAAATATCGACAATCGAAAAAAAAACAATCGACTGTTCGATTAATCGATTTCGATGTTACAACACTACTCTCCAACCGTCTTACGGTTTTTCGATCAACACGAGAATCTGACGCGAGTTTCACAGTTTTTACCCATCCCACAAAAGTGCTCAACGCCGCTAAAGAAGTTTTCACTTAAAAAAAAAAAAAAAAAACTGTACACTTATACGTACTTTTTAAATTACACCAACGCGAACGTCCTGAAAGCCTAAGGATTTACGTGAATATTACTAAAAGCGATACGTTTTTGTGTTAAGGCGCTATATCGAAAGTAATTTTACCGCAAGGGCAATTTTATACTTAATTTGTATGACTATAAAGTCGTGAATACGCTGCGGCCAGAAGCTATCGGCTAGCTCGGAAAACATGCGAAGAAACGTAATTATAATCATTTAAAAAACAACTAGGAGCATATTTTAAGCAAAACGCTTCTATACGATTTTGAGTTGCAAAGGTGTCTATCAATTAGACTAATTTCCTACAATACATCTATTTTCGTTTAAAAATAATCTTCAAATTTCGTATTTTTAAGAGGTCATTTCGAAAAGTAAATGTGTCGAGGCAAAATACATTAATCGTGTTTCTAGTTCTTCTCAAACCTAGATAAGGTTATGAAGATATGTATATCTCATTACCAGATTTGTAACATTTCTAAGGGTCCTTTAGTATTTATTACGTCAAAAGGGACAGTTTTTTCAATATAGCGCCTTAAGAAAGTGTAATAATTAGGGTCGTCCTTAATCCTAAGAAAAAAAAAAAACTTTTAATTTTGCGGGGCACTCCGCACTGCGTAATTTGATTATATAAGAAACTATTTTAATATTTTATTTATTATATTATATTATATTTTTAGAATTACATATTTTAGGGGGCCAAGGTTCGCGCTCGCGATCAAGGTTTAAAAAGTATGAAAACTCAAAATCTGTATATTTGTTACATTCTTTATTTTTATAGAAAGGACATAAGAAATATTACAAAATGATTGCTGTTGTTATGAATTAAGATATAATGTAGTTATTGAGTCATTTATTTTTAAGGAGGGTTGATTTGTTAGTATTAGGGTACTTTTTTACTTTTCTATACTCTTTTACCAATAAAAGCAAATATTATTGCTTCTGGTTATCGTTGGTGGTGATTGTGGTGCTGTTCTTTCATTCTCGTTGTACATACTTGCACCTCAAAATATGTGAATAAACACCAAATGAAACATTAATGAAACCATAATAATTGAAGCTGTCCTTCAAAGTTTAAAAAATAAATAAATCATTATTTCATATTTAGAGCTAAGTAGATGTAGGTACTGACTACTGCGTGACTAGTGAGACATGTTCAGGACGTGATATTTGGCTACTTTAATAGATGAAAAAAAAAAAAAAAATCAATTGATCACTGAGTAAATGTAGCTAATTAATAATTATTTACCCAACGCATGGACACCGGGCGCGGGAAGGACCTAGCGGGCTAGCGGCGTGTGTTTCTACTTTCTTTGATGGCGCACGCCGCTGCGCCGGCCGCATAGTATTAAGGGGGTGACAGACACGCGAGTAAGTACGTGGACTTATGGCTCGGCGATCTTAATCGCCTGTGTGTCATATAAAGTTCGCGTACTAAAGATTGCCGCGCAACTTCGCCGTCTTGGAATTTTACTCGTAGCTCGTCAAGGCTCGTACGTCTGGGCTCTGGCAGCACTGGGAGCCGCGAGTTACGAAGTAACTAGTTCTTGATCTGTAGCCGCGAGCCGAGAGCCACGAGCCCTCCGCTTGTGTTCTGTGCGCGAGCCGCGAGCCGCCAGGCAGTGTTGCCAACACGACTAATACAAAATTTGCTAAACTACTGTTAAGATTTTGTCAAAATTATGCCAATTGCTATAAAATAATGTAAATAAGTTATACAAACATTTTTCAGTCAAATAAAACGTTATTTAATTTTAAATCTTTAGATGTAGATGCAAAGTACAATTTTATTTATAATTTCATGACAGTAATAAATACATACTATAATAATCACTATAATATATACATACTATACGGATACTATATTTAAAATAACTATTAAATAAATAATATTATAAGTATACCTATTTATGTAAATAATAAATATCATATTAATATTATTATAAAAAATAAATACTTATACATAATATATATTATACATACTAATAATAATAATTAAAAACAACTTCATTCATTCTGTTCCAATCTGCCTGAGACTTAAACAATAATAATTCATGAACTCTGCGCTTGAATACTTTTTTTCATTAGTCTTTGAAACGTGATATGATACTATTCCTAAGTAGCACAAAGGTTCTTCTTTCAACGACATGGTAACCCAGTGTACTCGTGTGGACAGACGGCGAGCCGAGTAAGTTCGCGGATTTAAAACCCGCGTACTTAAAGTTCGTGCGTGTGTCACCGACGCGAGCCGAATATAAGTTCGCGAACTTAAAACCCGCGTACTTAAAGTTCGTGCGTGTGTCACCGACGCGAGCCGAATATAAGTTCGCGAACTTAAAACCCGCGTACTTTAAGTTCGTACGTGTGTCACCCCTTCAGGTAATTATAATGAGAATCAAGTACAGAGTACTCTTCTTAAGTATTGAACATGTCTCACCAGTCATGTTGTATAATCAAATGGAAAAGTGCCCCGGGCATAATGGAGAATGTTACTATTTATTCTATGTTTGGCATACCTATGCCAAAGCCCAAATTGCTTGAAATTTTGTCACAGTAAAGCCTGTACGTATACAAATACAATAGTTGTAATCAAAAATACCTAGTAGTTTCTATTTTATAGGCAATCAAAGTTTCGAAAAATATCGAGTCCCGCTATCGACGGGGCTGTCCCCGTGATCGCGACGTCATAATATATATCACAATTGCGCCGCGCGGACCCCATACAATAAACGTGATTTATTGTCTTTTTTTGCTCTTTATCAATAACGGCAACAGCAGGTAAGCACTTGGAATTTTTACCAAGGCCTTAATTATACGTGTACTTTAACAATTGATAATAATGTTAAAATAAAATAAAAATTTAAGGGCCACAGAGATAAATAGGCCAATAATTGTGATTTTTGTATGGGAGCCCCCCTTAAATTTTTATTTTATTTTAATTATTAATTAATTATTAAAGTACACATATAATTAAGGCACATATTATGTATAATAAAGGCCTTGGTGAAAATTCCAAGTGCCTACCTGTTGTCGTTATTGTTATAGAGCAAAAAATGCCAAAAAATCACGTTTATTGTATTGGGCCCGCGTCACACAGTAACCGGGCGCCCGCGTCGTACAGTTACAACTTGTTTTGCTTCATAATCGAAAACTAATTAACGTATCCAAGTAATTCTTTCACTAGTATTTTTTATTTTTGACAGAGAATATGGACTGCTAATAATCAAAATTAGGTAACATTCTTCATTCGTAAGTCGAAAAATAAGGACCACCACAGTTCCCAATAATAATTTATTACGACCCCAAAAATATATACCTACCTACATAATATAAATATGTACGTCTACACTCTACGGATATTCAACTAGTCATAGAGCGCGGTTGATAAAAAACCTGTAAAAGTTACAATAAACTTAAAAAACAGACAAACATAAGTATTATTAACTAACCATCAGTTCTCCTTTTTGGAAGTCGGTCAGTAAACGTTAGTCCTAATTGTATGATTAATGCACTTTTCTTATTTATGTCTTTTTATTTTTTATTGATAAAAATGATTATTCTAAGCATGTCTACTATTTGTCGGACGAATATTATTGTATTAGGTAAATACTTATACCAAAGTTCCATGCAAAATACTTAGTTTGAAATAAGGTTTAAACAGAATAAACTGATCTCTTGAGGAATCTATGAAGAAAGCTTACTATGCTATTCAATAGAAATAAGTTTATTGCAAAGGAATATATTTAAAATACATAATATTTTAGTAACAATGTCACCATTCACCAATACTGTAAATAGATCTTTCGTTAAATATTTACTTACAATAGGTACATGAAAACATAATATTACTCATGATAAGCCAATTAACAGCTGTGGGTAACAGGTGTTGGTGAAATCTAGGACTCAATGAATGGAAAAAAGCCTGTCTAGTTAACGGTCTATTAGATATCTTGTAACCCACTGACCTCCATTATACAAGTACGCTGGGCCTTACCCTTTGAGAAGACAGCTGTTTTTTGTGCCTATTTGAAGCGGAATCAGCGCCCCAATACGGGGGAAGAGAACTAAATCTGACGTAACATGCAAATGGCCGCTCAATCGCTATTTCGGTTCGCGGGCGACAAATCGATCTAGCTAGGAATCATTTTTAGAAAATGTCATTTTATTCATGTTTTATCGAATACCGAGCAAAGCTCGGTCAAATAGCTAGTGTTATTTAAGCACGACTTAAATAACATGCCCAGTAGCCTAAACTTAAAAGGACCACAGTTTTATGTAAGAAATTAAACGCGAATATAACTTTCCAGATAGGTACCCATTTAAAGATTTTAACATAGGTAATATTTACGAAATTTCTTTATTAATAAACCTCAGTTTTATATTATTACTTTTTACCGTCACACAGTTGTAAAGTTACTTACAGAAGTCTTTACTAAAAATCGTAATTTGTAATATTAAGAGAGAATGTTGAGTTACGCCCAAAACATAATACACAGGTACTCTACATAATACCATACATAGTACCTACTATGTTATTTAAATCTATACGATTACTTATCTATAAACATTTATTTCACACTATTCTAGTTAAGTACGTTACACGACTCGTTAAAAAACTACTGTTTTTAATTTATTTCGTTAACAAACGTATTTTATACAATATTTAATGAGAAAATCTGTTTCAATTTTATCGATTATAAAACGTCATCTGAAGGTTTTTGAGGCTATACTTATATTGGTCACCCTTATGTTTCGAAATTGTGCAGTTTTTACTAATATTTTCTAGAAAAACTCCGTTGAAAGTACCTACTACTTTTCCAGGACAATACTCGATTCCAAATGTAAAATACCTACAAAAACTAGCGCATTATTACGGTTTTTATGTTTTTTATTAAACTGTGTACTTCATTGGAAATTTAATCACAAATAGTAATTGAAAAAAAATTTAGTACTACCAGTGTTACCAGCAAATACTTCTATTTAAGTTTAAATTGAATTCTTTGGTTAAAAGTACCTGCTTGAAAGTATAATAATTATTTCATACAATGTTAAAATACTTGTATGGTATTGATTAATTATCCATGTGGATGGTGAATGATGAATAATATTGAGACGGTTAACATTCATTACAACATAATATTAATTATTGTATTTAATATCTCGGTCTCGATTTAACTTATCCCTTGCCTGTGTCGTTCACTTGCGCCGAGCGCTCGAAAATATAGCTCTAATTTTATCGCATAACTAGCTCTGGTAATGAGAAAACTTTTTTTTCTTCGTGGAAGAAAGAGACATGAGTCCAATTTGCATTATCGGACCTTAGTTCAATTGTAGAGACTAGAGTTTAACTGTTTAAACTTTAACGTCAATAACATTTAACACTGACCTGAGCTGGCATTTTCGTGCCAATATGGAAACATTTACAGCGTTGCTCAAGAGGAGATATGTAGCAATATGGTACAAGGTTCTCATTTGAAATGACTCTTGTTGACCAGGCGACAAGGGGCTATATGCATTAACCTAATCCCATTTTGCTCCACCGTCCAACACGTTCACCTACGTACACAAAACCTAAATAATTATCACTACATACGCACTAATTCTATTTACAACGTCATACGTTTACGGTGTGCGTGAAGACCGCTTACCTTTATTGACAAGAAAACAATCACAGATTAGAAATAATTAATTAGCTATTTAAACAAAAATAACTTAGAACAGGCCGGGCATGGAAACATTTTCGAGAGTCTTACCCAACAGCTTAAACAGCAATGGTTTAAGTCACAACAATTATTATAGCTTTGGCACATTCGACTTATTTTCTAGTGCGTCGGCACCAATGAATAAAATACAACTAAATACAAAAATAATCTTCGATAAATGATGACAAATAAATAATAATATTATGATTATTGATGCACGTGCACAACTTGAAAATTGCTTGAGGTGCATGTGTACAATTGCTAACAATTATTAAAGGACCATCCATGAAGTATGTCACACGATTTTCATGATTTTCAGACCCCCACCCCCTTCCTCTTGTCACAGATGGCCCCCTTTTTTGGGTTACGTCACTTTACAATTTTACATCAAACAATTAGAACCACCTCAATATTTTAAATTTCGTTATTCATTTAAAATGTGATGTCACAAAACTTAGGACCCCACCCCCTTCCTTGTCATATGTCACACTTCATCGACCCTCTACTCCCCCTTTAGGTGTGACATATTTTATGGATGGCCCCTAACGTCCCACTGCAACACTGTACCGTGTCGTCACAATCTATTTAATAACGACTTCCTCTCGTGTCTCGCTGGTCGCGTGGGGCGAGGCCCACAAACGAGACCAAAAATTGGACATCGCTTCTTCTCCTTCTACTTTTACCGACGAAAAACCGAAAGTTATGCACGGCTTAAACATTAATCTTGGCTTTTTCAAACACTATCTTCTAGTCACAAACTGTGGCTTAGTAAAGATATAAAGACTAAGATAAGTCATAGTTTTAACTTTTAACTATATTTTTATATTTGAAATGTAATTAGATTTATTAGTAATATATAATACTTATATAAATACATATCTAGCTACGAAAGGGATATTTTAATTGCTTACAGTAGTGGTCGGCAACCTTTTGGCAGGCAAGGGCCACAAGGTGGCAAAACAAACTAAAGGCGGGCCGCAGACCTCATGCTCGTATTAACCCTAGAAGCTCAATACATAAGTCATAATGAAAGGAAATAAGTTTTAATTAAAAATGGCATAAACAGCTACGTACTTAAGTGGCGATAACTACTGGTAGTATTAGAAAACATTGTTTTTGATACACATACATAACTCATTCACAAAACAATTCACAGGCCGCAAGTAAGAGGTTCGCGGGCCGCACGCGGCCCGTGGGCCGTGTGTTGCCGACGGCTGGCTTACAGTAACAATATCAAAGAATAAAATAAAATGTTTTCTTTGAAGACTAATAATTATAAAATGCGATTGTCAAGCGTACATGATAAAATTAGTCATTAGGTCAAATGTAAATTTTGGTGATTTTGGTCAAATGTTTTCCAATTTTACTTGGGTAAGCCGCAAATATATTTTCACGAATTAATAATAATACACTATAAAATATGTTATTAAATCTCTTAACCAGATACTTTTATCCATATAATATTGAAATTTTAAAAATTCTTAGCCCGATTTGTGTTGTATAACGATGTTTCAACCATTGCCTAGCTATTAAAATGTATTATAATTTTATGAAATAAACAACCAAAAGCAATTTAGGATTAATTTTTAACAATATTTACCTACAAACCTACAAAACTACTTTTTGGTACCGGGAAGGGCAAAATTAAGACGCTGACAACTGCCAATGACCTTGATCTCGCATCACTCTCGCACCTGTGTCGATTTTCATGCCAGAGAGACAGAGATGTGAAGTGTTCACTCGGTAGCGTGGATACATTTTTCGTTTGATGGAGGAAAAAAATAAATTTATGGGAAATCTAGATGTCAGAACCGAAAATTAAATTTGGCAATCTTTGGATTTTCGTAAAAGGTATCAAATAAACAAATGTTTAAAGCATAGATTGTATTATTACTTTAGTTAGAACTGTTTAAAGTTCCTGAAAGATGTGACTTTGGTATTTTTTTCATCCAGTAGGAGTACATTATTTTATTATTTAAATTAGACAAGCTTTTCCAAATATAATAAATAATCACATATATTTTTTGTGCCAATCAATGAAATACATACGTCTAGAAAACTGCACAAATATGTCGAATTGGCAGCTGTCTTCGCCTTAAGTTAGGCCGCGCGCCCATTGCGACTTTTTGTAGCGATGCAGTCGCGATACTGTCGCATGGTCGCATCACATCGATACAGACTCGATGCAATTGCTAGCTGTGTGTCCTGTGACTGCATCGCTACTAAAAGTCGCAGTGGGCGAAGGCCCTTAGGTATAGAAATCTTTGGTATTTCGAAATACGCTTTAAATATCAACAACTATATTATGTACATTTTGTTGCGTTACTTCGCTTAGGCAAACGCAGATAGACGCGTTATAACAATCCATCTTTAAAAACTAGTCTTTTTGTGGGTTGAGTTTTCATGGGGTTGGACGCTAATTTTGACCGCGCCTGTAGGGCCCACCATAATTTTCACCTGTAAAAAAATGTTGTTAGTGACCATAACACATGCATAGTAGGAGAGACAATGTTTGTTATTTAGAGAGAATCAAGAACATGATCAATACACAACACAAAGACACACTTTCACATATTTTATATAATATTATCTTAATATATAAAAATAAGTGGCAATTTTCGTTGTCACTTTATAACTCAAGAACGGGCTCACCTATCCAAACCAAATTTTCAGGGTTTGTTCGGACTATTTAGTAGATGGTTTATGTGAAGTTTGCACATAATCGGTCGAGTGGATCCAGGAGTAATCGAGGGAACTCCTCAAAATTTAAATGAAAACATATGCCGATTTTGCTTTTGTATGAAGTATTCCAGGCAAATATTACCAAAAGTAAGATTCTGCACCAAGATATACCATGGTTCGAAGGTGCTGAACAGAACTTCGACCTCCTTATAGATACAAATTTGGGGGTTGGGGCGCTGCCTTAAGAACTGAAAGCATATGCTACTATGCAAATTACATTCATAATCATCACCATCATCATCACTACCTTATCAGGGTCATCAATGTCACGTGACTGTGTGCGTTACGTTCTGGAGTTAAGGTTGAATTTGTTATGTTTAATATTAGTAAGTCATTTCGATGCGCTTCGACTTAGTATCAACCAGATGACACCCGCAACTCCGTTGCGCTAAAATTAGTTTATCGTGCGGGAACCGTACATTTTTCCGGGATAAAAACTATCCTATGTCCTTTACCAGGACTGAAAGTATCCCCATGCCAAATTTCAGCAGAATCGATTCAGCGGTTTGAGCGTGATATGTATTGTATAATATGTATTGTATTATGTATAATATGTATTGTAGTTGTAGAAATAATACTAAGCACGTCGTATTATTATTGTTTGTTTGCTTTATTATTGTTTGCTCTAGATACATAATATTATGTTGTGTGGTATCAAAATAAAAATATTCTTATTCTTATTCTTATTCTGAAGAGGTAACAGACAGACAGGTAGACAGACAGACAGACAGACAGACAGACACACTTTTGCATTTATAACATTTTACATTAGTATTTTTTTATGGTATAAAGGGGCAAACGAGCAAACGGGTCACCTGATGGAAAGCAACTTCCGTCGCCCATGGACACTCGCAGCATCAGAAGAGCTGCAGGTGCGTTGCCGGCCTTTTAAAAGGGAATAGGGTAATGGGAGGGTAGGGATGGGAAGGGAAGGGAATAGGGGAGGGTAGGGAAGGGAATAGGGTAGGGGATTGGGCCTCCGGTAAACTCACTCGGCGAAACACAGCGCAAGCGCTGTTTCACGCCGGTTTTCTGTGAGAACTGGTATTTCTCCGGTCAAGTGCCATTCGTGCCGTAGCATGGCTCTCCCACGTATAAAAAATATATAGTATGGAAGTATGGATATGGATTGACCCTTAGTTTTGCGGTTACTAAGATAGCAAATTGATCACGGGACAAATCAATTTTTGCTAATTTATTTTATTGGTGATGAAAATCATGAATTCGATCAACGTTGTGCAATTATTTCTAATACGAGATGAGAAATTATTCGTGAACTACATTTAGTCGTGTGCGTACAAGACAAAAAAACGAGGAATACGGCTTTTGCTGAACCAAAGATTTCCTTTGGTAGGATTGATCTTTATATCCCTAAGATGGGTTTACGATGTGGAGCCACCTGAATATTTCATGCAGGTGGAGGGGAGGGGGGGGGTTAGCTTTAACAAGGTATGAGGTCAATAACTACGTGGGATTTAGGTATATAGTCGAGTTTGGTATCATTTTCGATTTAATCGAATATTTGAATGCCAATTTTGGAATAATATTTAGATAAAACATACTAAAAATAAAATAAAATAAAAAATTTAGAATATATGATTTTCAACCAACGAAAACGCTGTTGACAGGGCTTCATTAATATAAGGAGGCTGATAGCCGCATTATTCTGCATGTCAAAGACATGGTGATGAATGGAGAAATAAACGTATTAAAATACTAGACGTTCCGCGCGGCTTCGTCCGCGTAAATCTGAAATTACACGGAAACCGTATATTTTTCACAAATTAAAAACTCATGTCTCACATAGTCTACTATATATTCGTGTCAAACAACATAAAAATTGCTCCAGTAGTCTGTGAGATATTAGCCTTTTCAAATAATTTTCCCCGTTTTTTTACATTTTCCTCTGTATCTTTGCTCTTATTGGTCTTAGCGTAATAAAATATAATTTATAGCCTTCCTCAATAAATAGGCTATCAAACACTGAAATACTTCTTCAAATCGGGCCAGTAGTTCTTGAGATTAGCGCGTTCAAACAAACAAACTAACCAACAAACTCTTCAGCTTTATTTTCACATTTTCTTTCTATTGGTCTTAGCGTGATAAAGTATAGGCTATAGCCTTCCTCGATAATTAGGCTATCAAACACTGAAAGATTCTTTCAAATCGGATGAGTAGCTCCTGAGATTAGTGCGTTCAAACAAACAAATTCTTCAGCTTTATAATATTACTAGAAGTTATATTAGATATTTCACAGACAAATTAGTCCACAATAAATAGACTAGATCCTTCACGTTCCTACTTTTTATCTGTGCCAAATAACAGAAAAAATACTCCAGTAGTTCGTAAGCCCTTTCAAATAATTTCCCCCATTTTTTACACATTTTCCTCTATTTCTTCGCTTAATATATTAGTATTAGCGTAATAAAATATAGCCTATAGCCTTCCTTGATAAATGGGCTATCTAACACTGTAAGAATTTTTCAAATCGGACCAGTAATTACTGACTCATACTAAGATTAGCGCGTTTAAATAATGCTTCTTCTTCTTCTTCTTTTTAAGTTGTTTAACATCTTTATCGTGCAAATATGAGTCCTAAAATGAATTAAGCATTCTTAAGTCATCTGAATATGGTACCAAACTTGGAATAGTACCATAATTAATGCCTCTATACAGATTGAGATAGAGTCTCAGTCTTTTCCTCCAGAGCAGAAGCTGCTAAAGTTAAAAAAAATTAACATCAAAAATCGCGGTGGCTCCACATCTTAAATCCATCCTTGGGCCATAAGGACCAATCCTACCAAAGGAAATCTTTGGTTCAGCAATAGCCGTATAATTTACCGTACACACGCAACTAATTGGTTTTTTCATCAGCATAACTCATTTTTAACCGACTTCCAAAAAGGAGGAGGTTATATGTTCGGCTGTGGATATATATATATATATATATTTTTTTGTATGTTCAACGATTATTCTGCCGTTTGTCCGTGTTCCGTATTTGGTACCATGTTCACAAAAGTGGTGATCTGATGATGGGATCCATGAGTAATCGAGGGAACTCCTCAAAATTTATATGGAAACATATGGTGATTTTGGTTTTATGAGAAGCACCCTAAGCATATTAAATGCTACCAAAACGCAAGATTTTGCACCAAGGTATACTATGGTTCCGAAGATACTAAGAGAACTCCGGATTCCTTATATACACACCGGCATATTTAGCGGAACACAAAAAAAAGGTCCATAATTTAAAAAATATGGTTTTATTTTAAAATCTACTTACTACGCTTCTTTTGTTATTTAAAATTTCATTTGTTTTACTTAAAATTAGATCACATTATGAACAAAATTTGCGAGTAAGGGCTATTTGTGAAAAATGGTACATTTTTGAACTTTTCATGTAACCGGGAAAAGTGAAAATTATTATTAAAATAACAATTAATTAAATAAAAAAAAATGGTGATTAATATCGCGTATTTTCTCCACGTGCTCTTATTAAAGTTTCTAACTGTCTAGGCATACTGAGAATTATGTTATCGATGGTCTCCTGGGATAGTCTCCGCCATTCCTCAACTACGGCGATTCGCAGTTCACCCACGTTGGTAGGAGCTGGAATTCTTGACTTAACTTTTCAGCAAGGCCCAAACGTGCTCTATTGGGTTCATATCCGGTGATCTCGCCGGCCACTCCATAACAGTGATATTTATATCATTAAGATATGTCCCGAATGGTATGCGGCCGAGCATTATCCTGCATTAAAACAAAATCGTCACCAATATATGGGGCAAACGGTACGACATTTTCTTCTAAAACTTCTCTGATATAGCGGTCCGCTGTCAGACTCCCTCTGTCAATCACTACCAAGTCTGTGCGAGCTCTCAAACAAATGCCCGCCCAAACCATTATTGATCCACCACCGTATGCAACTGTAGTTTCAAAATTTGTCTGAATGTAACGTTCTCCTTTGCGTCTGTATATTCTTTGCCTGCCGTCAATTTGATTTAAGAGAATTCTGCACTCATCACTAAGCAATACCTTACTCCATTGGTCCGCATTCCCAAGTCGATATTCCTGAGCAAAAGTTAACCTGTTTCTACGATGATTTACCTCGAGCCTTGGAGCCTTGGCGGGCACAAATGAACCCAAATCAGATTCTTCTAATCTTCTTCGTACCGTACGCTCACTTACGGTTACTCCCCGCACTGCTTCTAACTCATGTCGGGCTTGGACGGCCGTCAAACGGGGGTTCCTACGTACACGAAGCCGAATGAAACGGTTATCCCTACTCGAAGTGCGTCTTTTTCTGCCTTGTCCTGCTCTTCTCACATAAGTGCCAGTCTCCCTGAATCGTTTGACACTGCGATGGACCGTTGAAATCGATCGACGAAGATATCTGGCTATTAATCTGTATGTTAGACCAAATCTTCGCATTTCGAGTGCCCTGGCAATCTCCGTTGGGTCTAAGTCAGGCACAATTCATTCCTCAACTCCAAAAAGATACAAGATTAATTTTTTTTTTACGAAAAAACAATATTTGAATGAAAAATTTAAATAAAATTCAGAAGGGAGAAATACTCGAAGTTCGATCTACATAAGGTATATTCGAATAAAATTAAAACAATTGCATAAAATGTGATGTTCAATTGTTTTCCTAATTTGAAATTATTTTTTTTTAATTAAATGACGTATAAACCAGGCAGCAACCTTATATGATACTTTTATCAAACCTTTTTTTTATGTTCCGCTAAATATGCCGGTGTGTGTAGATACAAGTTTGGGGGTTTAGGCGCTGTTTTAAGAACTGAAAGCGTATGCTACTATGCAAATTACATTCATCATCATTACCACGTCAGTGTCACCAATGGCACCAAAATTGAACATAACAAATTCAACCTTAACTCCGGAGCGTAAGACACACATTAATTGACATTACTTTTGAGAAGTAAGTTGCTTCGATAATACAAGTAACATGCAAGTGCACTGTCACACTTTTGCCTATTGTTGCCTGTTCCAGAAAGTCGGTACTACAGATTTACAATCAAAATTGAAAAAAAAAATTGTTTATCCAAATGTTTTGGACTAAGTTTTAAATAGCTAGCAATTAAGTAATATATTTTTTAAAGAAATGAATCGATGTTCTAACACATTTTTGTATTATTTCACTTTATACGTAGCGAAGCACGTACCGGGCCGCTAAGTAAAATTATAAATGTGAAAGTGTGAAAGGTAGTATGGAATACCTAATTATTTCTTATCGCTGAACCTTGATGAAAACTTTTGAGTGCTTATAAAAAATATATATGAAATTGTCCCACCTGTATTTTAAGACAGGTTTTTTCAGACACTTCATAATGCTTGCTAACTACTACCACCTACTACTATTACTTCACTTAGTTTTCGCTTGGTGAAAATAGGCATTAGAATCCAAAATAGCTGCGCCCCCCTGCCCGTACCTCGCTACGCCAATGTGCAATATTTATTTAGCTAATTAGCTTGACACTGCGCTTCAGGGCAAGTTTTACAATCGATAAGGCTCGTTCGTGAGATGAGAATTGGGCCATAAATTCGTTTACCTAGTCCCCGCGTCAGACGTTCATGGCGTAGTACACGGGATTTTGGGGTGCGGTCATGGGCGACGTCGCAGCAGGGGCGGATATACCCGACGGGGCCCCCTCCGGTGCCCCCCGTGAGCTGCGCGACGGCGACCCTGGTGCTGGCTGGTACAGTGGTGCTGGAACCTGTAAAATAAATAATATACAGTGAAATGTGTAAAGTTAACCCACTATTTCTTTTTTTATCTGGTACAGTATTTTTCAGAATATGTTTAAAAATTAAATAAAATCGGCTAAGTACGAGTTGTACTCGCGCACGAAGGGATCGTACCACTACAGAGAAAAAATAGACTTAAAATTGTATTTTTTGTACGGGAGCCTCCCCTTAATTATTTAATTTATTTAAATTTTATTAATATTTATTAATATACAAATATAATAATTTCTTAAGGCACTATATTGAAAAAAACTGTCCTTTTTGACGTAATACTATAGGACCCTCAGAAGTGTTACAAATCTAAGATGGTAGATCTGGTATTGAAACATGAAAATTGACTTTTATTAATCTGACTGAAAAGATATTTTGCTTCCAACACTTCATTTTGCACAGAGTAGGTAACACGTTTATTCCCATTTCCCACTTCCCAGGAAAATTGACAGTTTATTTCATCTTCTGGGGGCTGTCCTTCTGCCCCTACCTGGGTACGCCCATGGGTGGAGTATTCTGTCGGCTCTGATTAACGTTGTATAATCAACGGCGTAATCATCAATCACGATCTCGAGGATGTAATGTTACGAGTACTTATTAAGTAAAATTAAATTATTTTACCTTTTCTGAGTAACAAATCATCTGTTTCCCGCCGCCAGGCTGTGGCGCTGGCACCGGCCTGTATCTGGCTGGAGCAGGACATAGGGTCTGAAATCATAAACAATTCTTTCAATTCTAAAACTTTACCTTTGCATCCGTTGTGGATGATTAATGTAACAGTATTTTCGGAGCGAAGTAACTCTTCAAATACTGCAGTGCCCTGTGCCTGGGATAAGATTTAAATTTCCGTATGGTTGCCCAAGCTCATACGGCATTCTCGCAACATACAACAATAGTCCAGAGGAAAGAACTAGTCAATACGTCTGGGACCAACTATGTGCGGATTTCCTCACGACGTTTTCCTTTACCGTACGAGCGTCCGTATTATGTACTTGAGATCAGAAAATGTCTCATTGGTACACGCTTCCACCCGGGATCGAACCTGCACCCTCTACAAGTGCGAACCATAGGTCTACCCATAGTGCCGGTTTTAGCACTACCAGCGCCCTGGGCGAGTTTTCTTCGGCGCCCACGGTACTGGCAGTTCTAAAAAAAGCGGCGCCCCTCTTTATCCGGCACCCTGGGCGGATGCCCACCGTCGCTACCTCTAAAGCTGCTACTGTCTTACCATTAGGCCACGGACGCTCTTTTCAATTCTAAACGACGTTAATATTATGTTAAGCCACTTTTACAATGCAACTGGTACCTTCTTGTGTAGGGAACAAAGTTCAATTTTGAGCATGATATAAAAGTAGAGGCATACCTGAACTACGGTAATAATATCAGAGAAGTTGATTCCTATGCAGATGGCGGACCTAAGTAATTTGGTCGCGTTACGTCAAACCCAGCCGATGAATTACAGCTAGCATTGAATTGACATAAGCCACTGACCTCCATTAAACAAGTACGCTGGACATATTATTATGATACCCTTTGAAATGACAGCTGTTTTTGTGCCTATTTGAAGCGGAATCAGGGCCCAGAATGCGGGGGAAGAGAACTAAATCTGACGTAAAAATTACGTTTGAAAGTCGCCATATTGGCGCTGATAGCTGTAGTGGGAGTATTTGGAACTAATACTAGTTTCTACAACCAAATAGCGACTAAGCAGCCATTTGCAAGTTACGTCAGATTTAGTTCTCTTCCCCCGCATTGGGGGCGCTGAATCCGCTTCAAATAGGCACAGAAAACAGTTGGGTATCATATAAGTCCAGCGTACTTGTGTAATGGAGGTCAGTGACATAAGCCGACCACATCACGTAGGTCCGTCAACTGCTTATGAATCATTTTCTTCGATGGTACATACTTGAACTTGCATAGCATGCGTGTAATGCGCCCGCTGTGGTTGCATGGCTGGTTGCGGCGTGCTCGCACCGCTCATAGCTTGTTGCTGGTACTGAGGTTGCATGTGCGCGTCTGAAAAAAAAGTTTGTTGTGTCAGGTTATGGTTCACAGTCCGTACAAAAAGTACCCAGTAGATCGAGGTTAAATTACTCGGAGTGAGTTGGGTTATTTGTAAGGAATAACTGTCCCATAGCTATGTTCCGGCGACGCGGGTCAAATAATACCAGACGGTTATTATGGTTAGTACGGGAGCTCTGGAACATTTTTTTGATTACTATCAAGCTAGTTTTTTGGTGAGTAGCTTCATTTTGATAAGATGAACAACATTTTTATTTGCGAAAAATCTCGGAAGTGGTAGCTAACAGAGATAGAAAGGATTTCATACTTTGATTTGATGGTACTAAAATATGGATTGTTTTATTTGTGGGACAATGTTACTCTTAAAATATATAACTAACTAGCAGTTGCCCGCGACTCCGCCCGCGTGGAAGTCGGTTACCGCTGCAAAAAACCTACCCAGGAAAGACCTGGTCAGCTAAATGATTCCCAGGTCAATTCACAGCAACATTGACGACGCAGTCATTTTCCGCAGCCTGCACAGATTGTTTTTCTGTGGATGTTAAAGTTGTTCCAAGTTTAGCTGTTGATCCCAAGTTGAGAATATTTAAACGTACTTATTTTCGTGAAGGATACTCACACATCACGTACTGGCGCCGTTGTAGTACATGCTATGTATCAGAGATGGCGCTATATGTGAAAAATGATTTTTCCAACGAATGTAAAACCGTGGAAATCGGTTTCTGCGTTCTGGAGTTATAGCGTCAGAAAGGAAAACCCGACTTATTTTTATAAATTAGAAATAACCTATCAATATACAAAAAAATCTGCTCGTTAGGGTTCCGGTATAGGGTTCTGTAATCAACAAAACATCTTGGTTGACTACGGTTCCCTAATAAACCTAACAAGCAGATTTTTTTTATATTGATAGGTTAATTTATAGTTATATGATTTAAGAGTAACATTGTCCTACAAGTAAACAATTCATATTTTAGTACCAACAAATCAAAGTATGAAATCCTTTCTATTTCTGTTAGCTACCACTTTCGAGATTTTTCGTAGATAAAATGTTGTTTGTCTTATCAAAATGAAGCTACTAACAAAAAATTTGCTTGATAGTAATAAAAAAATGTTCTAGTGCTCCCGTACTAAGTACATTATAGTCCATTCTTTCGTCAAAATGTCGGGTCCCACGATGCACTTATTTATATGTCAAAATATCGTGTCCCACGATGCATTAATTTATATTATGCTTCCGAGTTCCGCCGGAACTCGCGGTTTAGCGGTTACACCGCGTGATCACAAGCAGTTGTATGTAAATGACGCGCGATGTTCGCGCGGACACATATCAATTCAGCCTAATCTGGAGAGTCGCGGCAAATTCCGATCGGTGCAAATAAAACGATGAAAATGGAAGTGTCAATCTCGAATCCAACAATAATTCGATGTTGAGCTCCAGTGTGCTAGGCCAGGACTTTATTTTTAGAGCTTTGATATTCGACAGTGTTTCGGATTACAAAATCACATAGAATTGAGAAAAAACTAGCTAGACTACATTTTTAAGGTACTATACCTTCTGTTCTATCTTATATCTTTAAATTTAGTATATAGGGGGTTTGGGGGGCTATAAATCAATCTAGCTAGAAATCATTTTTAGAAAATGTCATTTTATTCGTGTTTTATTTAATATCGATTACCGAGCAAAGCTCGGTCAAAAAGCTAATTTATATATAAGCTTTATTACTAGTGGAAAGTTACTCACAATCATTCCCTGACCAGTTCTGTGCGTAATCTTGCTGGTAGTGGTAGTGGTTGCTGTAGGGAACGTATAGGAGCTGGTGGTGGGTTCGTATCGGAGGCGGAGACTCTGGTCTTCTGTTGCGCACCGGAGACGTGGGTTCCGAGCTTGTCTGAGAACTGTACAGCTCTTGACTACTGTCGGAACATCTGGAAGTCGTAGAGAGAGACGTTTTAAAGTTCCGTAGGTGTAAGTACGGACATTTAACTATTTTTGTAGTTCGGCACGTGCGTGCTGAATATGCGATCACCTTTACTAGATGTTGCCCGCAGCTGCGTTGCACTGAAAATAATATACCTAGCCGTTTATTCCGGAACAAAAACTATTCTGTGACCATTCCCAGAACTAGAAGTATCTGTGTACCAAATTTCATCGAAATAAATTTATTCTCGTGAAAGCGTAACAGAATGGGAGCGTCAATTTTGCCTCATGCGAGGAAATTGACACCGGAGAATTCTCGAGAATTCCGCGGAATACGCGCGTAAATTTTTTGCTCGTATTTAATTTGTGAGATATTATACTGTTGATAATAGAGTTCAATAGCTTTGTCCACACTGGATCTTTTTTTGTTCATCAAGGGCATGCGTTATAGCGCAATCAACAGCGAACGTTAGGCATGCCCGTGACGCGCGTTGAAATCGTAGTGCTCGCTATGACACTTTTCTTTCTACGCGGGTGAATTTTGACGCATTCAATTATTGAATATGCCAAACGAAAGTTGAATAAAAAGAAGATGACGAAAATTGAAGATGAAATTGCATAATGTGGACTATTGTACTATATACAGTTTCGTTGCAAAAAGTCGCTTGCGTTCCATTCCGCGCCGTTATAAATATTGAGCCTAACAAACACACTTGTACATATTTAAATTTTTCAAATAACTAAGGATTTTGTATCGCATTGTGCCACTACAATACAAGTATTTATAGTACACTCACCCCATATTGGCGTACAGCGTACAGTTCCTGTAGTCCTGCTGTCTGTGTTGGTAGTGTGCGTACTGCGCCATGCTTTGTACGTGAACGTAGCACGGTTCCGAGTGCTGCTGCGCCTGCGCAGTCGAACAATGCCGACCTGTCACGTAGTCGGACTTTGACCTGGAAGCCGGAAGGTAGGAAATTTAAAGGCATCATATTTTGATAATGTTGTCAATGATTGAAGTTATATTTTGGATTATTACAAATCAAATGATCTCCTCATTGACTAAAAATTAAAATAACTTAAAGGCATTATATTTCTATTCATATTATGACATTTCTCCTCCGCTCAGACCCAATATCTAACCGAGCACCGAGCAAGTAAATCCATATCACCCTGTTTCTGCCAGACATGAACAACGAAACTGTAAAAAAATGCCGTTTTTCCATAAACGTGGGCATAATGTAGGACTGAGAAATTTATTTTGAATAAAATTACCAAAGACTTGCTTGATACCACCATGAACATAGCTATGGGACAAAATAAAAACACTCACCAATTAGTATTAATGCTGGATCGGCTTTGCGGCCTCGAGTTGAGGTTGGCTTCGGAGTAGTAAGGCCAGGAGTAGTTGGAGTTGGTGCGCTGACAGGAGTGGGCTGGTACTGATGACGTTGAGCTGGGTGTGGGGAGGAGGTCGTTCTGCATCTGCTGGAGGATGTCGTCTGATGCGCCAAGCTGCTGCTTCACGGCTATTCCCCGAACTGCAGGACGCCGGTGAAAACCTGGAATGAAGTAGTTCTAGTAGTTCACTTTATCTGCCCTTAGGGCTCCACGTAACTGCGAATTCGCATCGCATCGCGAATATCTGCGACAAAATTCATAATAAAAATGACATTACTACGCGATGCGATACGAATTCGCAGTTTTATGTGGGAGCCCTTAGGTAAACCCCTTTTTTAAATGACCCACGACACATTTCCCCACAGTGTCGCCAGGATCGACAGTGGTATTCACGATATCAAAAAATATAATCTCAACGAGCCCAAGGCATATTTAGCATGTACCTCCGCTGTCTTGAGACCTACAAAGAAGTTGATCAGAGAAAAATAGGAGCATATTCCCCATTTCTTTCCGTGACGAAAGAACACAGGGCCCCATTAACCGCGACAACAATACAATAACAATAGATTTATTAGAGATGGATTAATGAGGCCAGTTCGGTCGGTTCAGTTCGACCTGCGATCAGTCCGACCGGATCGATAGGTCTTCCTAATTTATTGAGAAGCTGCATTGTTTCGTTTTTAGGGTTCCGTAGTCAACAAGGAACACTTATAGTTTCGGTCTGTCTGTCCGTTTGTCTGTTTGTCCGTCTGTCTGTCCGCGGTTTTTCTCAGAGAATATAACGACGCCGACAAAATAGTATATAAAATATTTTTTTATGGTACCTCCTCTGAAGCGGGGATGATTTTTTTTATGCGTTCACCCCATCCGTGTGTGTTTTTTTTAAAACATTACGAGTATTTAAATATTATTTTCGGATTTAGATATGAAGTTTTAAAGTGGAAAAAATCGTTAGAGTCCAGTGTCCCCCATTGTACCAGCTAAACGGTTGCTTTTGGAAATGTGAAAAAACTCACGGGAGTAGGAAATATGCTGAATTTAAAAGGAAAACTATCACGGCTAAGAATACTTCATAAGTTTTTGAGTTACAGCTGTCGATCAACTAAAAAAATAATTCGGCGGAGTATAGAGAAATTGTTCGTTCAAATTCCTTTTCAGAACGTAACTGAGATGATGTTGTTAGTGTAAAACACGTTATAAATGTACATTCATTGACCATACAAAATTATCAAAAACTAGCGATACTACGGAACCTACTATATTGCGCGTGGCCCGATATGCACTTGGCCGGTTTTATTGGTATTTCGTATTGATAATGATCATCTAGATCGGTGTTTTTTAACCTGTGGGTCGCGGCCCAGACCCGCTGATCGCAATGCTTCTGTAGGGCCGCCAAAGTTTGAGAGAGCTATTTCAGTAAAAAAAAACGATAAAGATCATTGATATAGATTGAAATACAATTTAACAAAAGGATATATTATTCATAAACATACCATTCACGATAAAAAAGGAAATGGAGATCACAATTTTTTTTTCATATCAGGGGGTCGCATCGTAAAAAAGATTGAAAAACACTGATCTAAATTATATATTATGCTGAACCGAGGCTTAGTAAATTTTGTTGTCACTCATCAGTCATCACAAATTGTTTTCACAAAAGTATATTTATTTTAATGAATACAATGCTTATTAAAATTTACTTTGGTATTATGAAACAAGTTAAAAAAGCGCCAGGAAAATTTTGTGTAGATAATAAAAAGCAAAGTTTCAAGAATTCAAGTTTGTTGAGTGTTGTACATTTTTTCGGAATTCCTAAGTAATTATGTTTTAAACCGTTCCAGAAAATAAATATTGGGTACGCTACGAAAAATCAATAGCTGTGTGTTGTGAAACATGTATTGTAAAAAATCGATAAAACTATCTGTCTATATACTGTACTCGGCGAAACATGGGGGTAGCGGTCATTGACTCCCTGTCAAAAACTTGTCATTAAACTTGTCATATAAGCCGCGCTTGACAATGAAGTGTTAGATGTTGTCAATCGCGGATTTGTATGGAAAAGAAAAAAATTATTACAGGGAGTCAATGACCGCTACCGCCATGTTTCGCCGAGTACAGTATAGTGTCTGTGTTTTCATATTCTTTTAGAGTTTACTCCTTAAGAATCGATTTTCATATATATAAGGCGCCCGGTATGAGAAAAATCCGAGAGGTAAAACCTACTAACAAGTAACGAAAATGTGTCACGTTTTTGGATGACGGAAACTTTCTAATTTGGCTGTGAGTGTATTAAGACCATAAAGGTAATATACCTATCGGAATATAATATTATATAAAATAATATAATAATATAATTATGTAATAATATAATATAATTATATAATTATGTTATAACATTATATAAAATAATATAATAATACAATTATATAATAATACAATTATTTCAAATTCGGGGAGGGGGTAGCCGAGGTGTTGCCTTTGATGTTAGAAGAAACCCCGTTCCTCTAGGCCTATTGGGAGCGGAGTTATGGCTACTTTAGTAAGACGTTTGACAGTTGCCGAGCTGTCAATGTCAAAGTTTGAATGCTTGTAACTCGGCAACTATTTGTCCTGGATATGGGTTTCTTCGGCTTGATCTTCCTGGATTTTTCTCCTCTATTTGATTCTGGCCTTAGAATTGAGAAAAAAAATTGATGTCTCTGATTTAGTTCAAATTCAGGGAGGGGGTAGCCGAGGTGTTGCCTTTGATGTTAGAAGAAACCCCGTTCCTCTAGGCCTATTGGAAGCTGAGTTATGGCCGCTTTTGTTCGATGTTTGACAGTTGCCGAACTGTCAATGTCAAAATTTGAGTGCTTATAACTTGGCAACTGTTTGTCCTGGATATGGGGTTCTTCGGCTTGTTATTTCTGGATTTTTCCCCTCTATACGATCCTAGCCTAAAGGGGTGTAGATAATATTGCCGGAACATTTGATTTCAAATTATGATATTAATCTTTTTCAGTTGAATAAACTCTTTTTGCGTATGGTTAAATACTCGTACTTAAGGAGTAAACTCCAGTCGTGCGTCGGAGCTGACACACTTTTTTTTTATTATGAAGGCAAATAATACCAGAAAAAACATCGTTCTTTTCTCTTCACATAATATATACTGGCATTATATGAATGTCGAGCGTAATCGTCATTCATATGCCGTGAAAAATAACGACACGGAATCGGCGCGAAAATATATTGTTTTTAATAACTTGATAAATATACAAAATTTTAAGATCCTAGTGGATCTTAAACTTGGAGTAGTACTCCAGTCCCACGGTAAAAGAATTTTACAATATTATGCATTAAAATATTGACTCAGTTGAATGCACCGTTTTCGAAATATATTGCAAAAATCTCAAAATTATTTATTTGCTTTATTATCTTTATGTCCGGTCACCGGACTAGTCTCAATAGACTGGCACTCGCTCGACTTGTCGCACACGCAGCGCACGCATCCGCGAAACAAAAGTAATAGTACCCGGCCACCGTGCCGCGCCGCCGCACCGCGCCGCTCGCTTGTCAGCTCTGGCAGATTAAAGCGAAACGGTAGACAGTTACTGTACTATGAACGCTAAACGCAATGCAAAAGGTTGAAATTAGGTTGTTTTCCAGAATAGTAGGTAAATATCTCGGCGATTTCGCGCTGTTTGTATGGAAGTGAGACAGGCCTGGCAATAGCTTAAAATCGTTAATTTTACTTTCTACGCCCCCTTGAAGGTTCTATATAGAGTAGGAGGCCATTAAATCGGGTCGCACTTATCGGAGTTGTGCAAACACACGTACATAAAGGCTGCCATGCGATCGAATTTTCGATTCGATCGGATTTCCAGAACATGGCATCCTTTTGAGCAAAATTTCAAAGAAAACTGTTCTAATGCTTGAGCGCTTCGATAAAGTTGTGAGTGATATTTTACAAAGTGTGCAGATAGAACCGATTTTTTAAAGTTTTCAGCCTTGTGTGTTTGTATTTTCTTCTTATATATAAAAATGGATTTTCAAATGTGTTAGTCGCGCTAAAACTCGAAAATGGCAGAACGGATTGGGCTGACTTTAGTCTTAAAATATTCGTAGAAGTCCAGGGAAGGTTTTAAAGTGACACGAAGTTCACCGGGATAGCTAGTAGATTATAAAGAAAGTTTCACCGCTGCATAATGTCGCTTGAAACAGAATACAGTAGAAATAAACTTTAAAAGGTATTAGGATCATATTTCAATGTCTCGGTTGAACTCGGTTTCAGGGATTTCATGTATGTGGTTATAGGGCAAAACGTTTAGCTTCCTTGTAGCCAGTACAAGTAAACTTTGGACGGCTATAACGCTGCTAGTGCGGGCTTCGATTTTAATTAGTATCATGTATAAACTTTGTCTTAGTTTAATCGAGTGTTAAATTTACATTAGCTGAAAATGTTGGTTTAGATCAGCTTTTAAGATGGTAACCTCATCTTAAAAACCCTATCTTAAAGTCATCTTGTGATGATTATACGCTAAAACGTGTTTTTGTCTGTCTGTCTGTCACTCTGTCACTATATTATTTACCGCTATCAGTTACCTCTTCACACTCAAAAAGCTAAACGGATATTGATTACATTGATTATAGAAACTTTTCAAGTCACGGGAAATGAAGTACGGAGGGCGGACAAAGCACGATACCCGCATTATAAAATAATTTTCTGTCAAAGCCAACCGAATACGTAGGCCAATTTAGGGCCAACCCACACGTACCACAACCACACGACATCGCAACGACAAAAATATGTCGTCGAGCAGTGGTCAAGTGTGAATGGTGTCGCTGCAGCTTTTTATAGTTGCGTTGTGGTACCGATAAAATGCCGACGTGGTTGCGTTGTCGCCAGTAGTTGCGATGTGGTTGCGATGTGGTTACGTACGAAAGTCAATGAAACGGACGGGAGAAGAGCGTGGGCGGTGTGCGCGTGTCATTGCATCAATGCAACGTTGTGGTTGCGATGTGGTCGGCCACCAGTTCGCACGTGGTTGCGATGTGTTCGGCCGTGGTTGCGAATATGTGGTCGGTATCACACAAGTGGTCGACAACGACTGCAAAATTTGATACGTGGCCCGGTTCATATTTTACAATACGAAATATACGCCCGACCACGTGGTGTGGTTGTGGTTGTGTGGTACGTGTAGGTTGGCCCTTATTTCAAAGTTTTTCGGTACAATAACGGCTTCGTAGACGTGACGTAGCGGACAGGAGCTACGCGAGTAGCACGTGGCCATTATCTCGTAGCACGCCTACGCCCGTAGCGCTACGTGATTTTGGCAGTGTAGACTATAGTGGAGTCAGTGAAGGTTTTCACCTCCGATTTCGTTGAACCTCGATCGATTTTCATGTAAATTGGTGAGTAGGTGGGGGATACCCTAAGAAACAAAAGTGACATAGTGCCAACTTGCGCTTTTGCCCTAGGGTGGACGCCAACCCTTCTCGGGGGGTGAATTTTTTAAAATAAATATAACCCCAGGTATCAATAGACACACAAATTCTAAGTAAAATTTGTTATATAAAGGTTTTTGAATAAATCAATACTTTCGGAGATATTAAATATCAAAGATAATTTTTTTGCTTGAGAAAAATACTTGTCTTAAGGCGGTTTTCCATAATTAACTAAGAAACTATAGGTTTTATCGAAAAGTGTGTAATATCCAAAATTGTAGCCAATAAAAAAACAAATCAATTTTTACTCTGAAATACCTTCTTGTAACCATACATAGTGAGCTATAGGTGATTGTATGTATATTTTCTTTCGGTGAGTACCTAAATCTAAGCATTCAAACTTGAATAACGGTAAACCGATGCATTTTATGACATGTGCTTCCTTAAAACTTTGTAAAGTGCTTAAAAATACCTTTCTAATAAGTATTGTAAAAAGTTAATAGCATAAAATTTGAGCAAGTTATTATAAAAACAAGATGACACCCTAATTTTTTTTTGGAAAATTCAAAAGTAAAATCACCATTTGTACAATAATTCGAATTAATGATTATCTCCAAAGGCTTTTCTTTAATTTAGCATAAGCATTCGAAACCAGTAAAAAAAATTTTTACTGGTTTCGAATGCTTAGTTTCGAAAAAAAGTATGATTTGGTAAAATCAAAATTATTCAAATTTTCGTAAATATCATTTTGTTTTTAACATAACTTCGAAAATATTAAACCATCGTAAAAAATTAAAAAAAAAGAAAATTGTGTCCATTTTCAAAGAAATCTTTTGGGTTCTTTTTTTATTTTCATAGGATCAAAAATGACCAAGATAGAGACGTTTAAAGGCTAACTTTTACTGCGAGAACCATGAAATCGCTGATATTTAGTATGAAAAATGAAAATACTTTGAGTCTCGGGAATGGACATAGGAAACTTTTAATCCTGAAAAAATGTACGGTTTCAGCGCGATTGCAGGCGTCATCTAATCCATACTAAATACACGTTAATATTTTCAAGTCTTTCAATATACAGAAAGTAAACGAAACGGTAAACGTCTACTCGATAAGAGAGGGGCTTTTTATAATGATGTGCGTCTATTAAATATATTTCAGACTAGCAGATTCAGCCTTTGCGTAAATTTTTTGCACAGATGGTAGTTAGAAGTCGTTATTTGAATATTTTGGACTAAATTTTATCAATGTTTGAAATATATTAATAAAATTTATCTTAACTATGAGAAAATATTCGAACTCATTAAAGCTGATAAAAAACTAAAAATAAAACTTAAAACTTATTATTCAGACATTAGGTATTCAGACATTAGTAATTTATAATAAATTTATACTAAGTAAATAAACTGAAAAAATTGGGTTCAAAAACATAAACCAATTGGCAATTAAGCTTTTAAACCCAATTTTTACAGTGATTCTGTAATTAAGGTGTACTTTTAGGGATTTGTATTTCACTCTTATCCAAAAATTATGTCACAAATATCAAACAAACTGTTCATGCAATGTAAATATGCGATTTTAAAGCTCAAGAATACAAAAAATCTTTTTTTTTTCACGATTAAAGGGATGGTTGCTAAAAGGGTTGAAAATTTAATTAAATAATCATTAATCATGAATAAAAACATTAAAACATATTTTATTTTATCAAATTAAACACAATTAGATAAACCAGAATGGTTAAATCTGCATTTTTCAATTTCTAACAAAAGGGGTGGATTTCACCCCTAAAATATAAAAAGCGCAATACGAACGTATGTCACTTTTAAAGTAGAGGGTTTAACATACTTAATCCCAAATTTTCATCTAAATCGATGGAGGTTCAACGAAATCGGAGGTTGTACCCGATTTTTGCCTTCAATGACTGTACTACTAATAAAATTTCTTACAATAATATTAGTCTAAGAAAATTAGTTTCAAAATTGTCGATCAGACCAAATAACTCCTGTAATTTTGAAAGTTGGTACAGTTATTCCTAAAGGTGTCCAGATGAATATACTAAAGCCCCGAGAAGATCTCTTTTTCAAGGTTTTTGCTTGTGACTCGAAAATTATTTATAATAGCTCTTTAGTTACTCCTACATTAATTATTAACAATAATTTTCCTATAAATTACGTCTATACATTTTACTGTACGATCATTACT
Source organism: Lysandra bellargus (assembly GCA_905333045.1). Lineage (NCBI taxonomy): Eukaryota > Metazoa > Arthropoda > Insecta > Lepidoptera > Lycaenidae > Lysandra > Lysandra bellargus. Next base: position 9,914,727 of record HG995319.1, on the reverse strand, counting down.
TTTTGGAAATACTGATACGCTAGTACTGTTTCTCCATACAAGCGTATTCCCCAATTTACTCCCTGGATTTTTTTTTTCTAAATTTACTAATAAATAAAAAATATGACCCCTCAAAAATCGCAAAAAATGAATGCCCCGTACCTCGTCAATCGACCGACCATAAAACAAATTTGGAAGACCTTTATGATAAAATAAACAGTACAGGCATAGACTCACTCTTTCTGAAGATATTTAAAAAATATATAATTAGAATAGGCTCTATTTTGAAGAAGGAATCAGACGACTACGTTACCTCGATTTACTGTATATTCTGTCTCTAGATAGACCGTAGCTCCTGACCGCTACGTCACGTCTACGAGGCCAGATGGTTATTGTACCGAAAATCTTTTAACTAAATTGGACATTGGCGGTTTGCTTCGACAATAAATTATTTTATAATGCTGCTACGCATTTTTCCGCCTTTCCCAATTAATTTTCCGCGACTTAAAACGTTTCTATCAATGTCATAAATATACGTTTGGTTTTTTTGAGCGTAAAGAGGTAACATATAGCAGTAAATATAATAATAAGCAGTAAATATAATAATAATCACAGAGTGACAGACAGACAGAAAAAAACACGTTTTTGCATAAAATCACCTCAAGATGACTTTAAGATGGGGTTACCATTTTTTTTATTTGAAATAATTTTCACGGTCCTAAAGTCCATTTATGGAAAAAAGCGAAAGTTCTCAAATTGTTAGTTACCCACTTCATCAAGTTTTTTCATATTTTGTTCTGTGTATTCGATAGTAATATCAGTATCGAATACATAGAAAACAAATCAACGTTACATTTTTTACTGCATTAGAGTTTTGTGTATTTACATTTCTATATTTGCGAACGAGGAGGACCTTTTCAACGTTCAACTTAGATAAGGACCTTTAAAATATCTTGTGCAAATAACATGAGCAAATATCTTTTTGCTAAATGTAAATTTTACATCGAATATTTTTATTTGCCTGAATGCTACAAAAGTTTACTACGCAAAGTTCTTGTTTATATGCTGCTGATTTCAGACGCGACATGAATTTATTAAAATACAACGTTAATTTTACATTGTCTAAAAACTAACAAGCTGCAAGTTTGAAAAAATACTCTACGTGAAATAATTGTGGTTCCTTACAGAAAGGAAGCGACTAAGGCTCGATTTAATTGCGTCCGCCTGAAAGCGCGGTTTTGCGGCTACACCGCGGGACAACAATCTATTTTATGGAAATGACGGCGTTACCGCGCTGCTATTTAAGGATGGTATTTATACGTTTTATATTTCCAAATCGGTATCCGTATTCAGAAAACCGATTGCATGAATCAGTAGAAAATACTTTAATTGGCGCACACGTTAATTTTTTTACGAACGGAAAGAATTCCGCACGTACATACCAAGCGCAAGCCGGCGCGTTCGCGCGTGAAAAAGAGAATGTTTGCGGTCTTACGGAATTCAAAAAATATGTGTATGTGGCCAGCCTAAATAATCTAGAGAAAAATTCTAATAAATCCAGCCGCCTTCGTTGTCTATCCATAATATGTCTTTAATTGGACTGTACCTTCTTAGCCATAGCTACCAGTGAGGTTCCATTAACTACAATCCCATTGGCTCTACTTACCTCTCATACTCTAGTATCAATTTAGCAATATCCAGCTATTTATAGCAACAAAAATGCTTTGACTTTTGTTGCTATAAAAACATATTTAAGTTTTCTACAGAACCCTTAGCACACGAGTCCGTTTGCATTTGGCTTTTTTCTCCCTCAACGATGTCTGGTTTTTCGCCGCTAACGAATTTATATTAGCGAATGCAAGGGAGCAACCCCATGAACGATTCCAATCACTCAAAAAAGGATTTAAAAAATCACTCTACAAATTTGAGCCTGAATATTCACACGAGTCAATTTTGCCGTGAAATTTTTAAACGAATAAAGTCACGTTTGTTACCTATGTTCGAAATAATTAAAAGTGATTTTATAAAAATGTTAGTTACTCTTCGATTGGCCATAATTTTTACCGTTTGATTTCTATCAAAAAGTTAAATTATAATTCCAATTTCTGATGACTCTACCCTCAATTTATTTAAAAAAAATATCTGTGGAAATATATACCCTACTATATTATACTAAATATCGTAAAAATGTTGAAAGAAATTTAACGTCTACTCCCAAATCAGGCGTAGCCGTGCTAAGAGATAATGACCACGTGCTACGGCCGCTTCTGACCGCTACGTCACGTCTACGAGGCCAGCTATTCATTGTACCGAAAATCTTAACCGATTTGGATAGCAATTGGAATGTTGACAAGGTCAAAGATTAGCAGTTTTTTAAATAAAACAAATATATAACGGTGAAAAATAAGCATAACGTTTTATAACTTAAGTATATTTTTTATGAGCCTTCAAAGTAAAGTCGATTTTTTAAATAAGACAAAAGATAGTCAAAAAGTTGACTAGTCAAGTCATGTTTAAATTCCTAAATATTTGTATACAATTCTATAAGTTATGCAACCTATAAAAAAATCTTGACACCAGGAATGAGTTTGAAAAGACAACAGACAGAGTACATAATATACCATTGCATTTTTAACATTAAAATAAACATGTAATGATTGCGTTTAATAATCCTATTCTATTACGTAAATTTAACAAGAAACAAAAATTATAGCTGAAATATTTCGCCGTAGCGCGTAATTGTTTTAAGCTCCAAAATGCCGTACAAGTTGCGAATATTCACTAAGCCATGCGAGAAATGAGATATCATATTGTTAAAGACGCTAAATCTCTTTATAAAATTGCTTTATGAGTGGCTGAGAAATTACTGTCTTGAGAAATTAAAAGCTAAGTACTGGCTTGACTTACAATGGATGGCGGTTGTAAATAAAAATGATGTAATAAATTCTCGGCAAGCCCGAACTTATTTCGCAAAATCTTTGATGCCAACTTTTAAAATAAACAATTTATTACAGCTTTTGCTTTGAAAATATATATTTTATATGTTTGCGGTATTAAGAATTTTTATATTGGTAGGTATTATGAATTTTATCCGACGCGGCGTAAACTTAAGGCGAGTTTTTTTTAACAATTTTGGTTTTTTTTTTTTTATTGTACCATCGGGGAAATTGATTCCTAGGCAGTTGACAGACTAACGCGCAATGTCATTTGGTCGGATCATGTCAATTCAATGTTAATTGTGATCTGTCGGCTGGGTTTGACATATTACGCGACCAAACTACGTAGGTCCCCCATCTGCATATTAATCAACTTCTGTAATACTACATTTAAAACTAAAATTTTAAATACTTTTTTTTATTAAATAAGGGGGCAAACGAGCAAACGGGTCACCTGATAGTAAGCAACTACCGTCGCCCACTCGCAACATCAGAAGAGCTGCAGGTGCGTTGCCGGCCTTTTAAGAGGGAATACGCTCTTTTCTTGAAGATTTACAGGTCTTATAGGTCCGGAAATACTGCTGGTGATAGTTCATTCCAGAGTTTTACAGTGCGCGGCAGAAAGTTACGCGAAAAACGCACTGTGGAAGACTGCCACTCATCAAGGTGATGAGGATGGTAAATTTTTCGCGTGGGACGATGGCGAAAAGTTGCAGGTGGTATGATTCCGAACAACTCCTCAGAGCACTCCCCGTGATACAACCGATAGAGGATGCAGAGTGAAGCTACATCTCGGCGTAATTCCAAGGGGTCCAAGCTGTTTGAAACACTATGGCAGTCAACAATTCGAGCGGCCCTTCGTTGGATACTATAGAGGCAAAACAGTTTGAAATATACTTTTAGACAAGACTAGTTAACAAACTTTGCTCATTGAAACCATCAAAATCCAGCAATTGTTATCAAAATATTTTTATTCACAATTAGTGTCATGTAACAAAAGCTTTCGGCTTTTTAAATAAATAACGAAGGTCTGGATCTCCTGGGTCTCTTTGGCCAGTACTCTGTACAATACTGAGAAGTTGATTCTTAAGCAAATGGCGAACCTACGTAAAGTGGTCGCGTTTTGTCATACCCAGCCGACAGACCACGACTAACATTGACTAACGGCCGTTCTCAATATTTGATCTTTTTTTTTTTAATAATATCTATTGGGAACGGCCGTTAGAGATCAACTAAGATAACATGGCGCGCCCCTCCAAAATTCAAGACGTTTGAAGTGCGTTGTCTTGCGCGGTAGGCTAGTTATGATTAGTTAACCAACAAAATATCTTGGTAATAATTATACGTGGGAGAGCCATGCTTCGGCACGAATGGGCTGGCTCGACCGGAGAAATACCACATTCTTACAGAAAACCGGCGTGAAACAGCGCTTGCGCTGTGTTTCGCCGAGTGAGTGAGCTTATAATCCCCTACCCTATTCCCTTTCCTCCCCATCTCTACCCTCCCCTAATACCCTATTCCCTCTAAAAAGGCCGGCAACGCACCTGCAGCTCCTCTGAGGCTGCGAGTGTCCATGGGCGACGAAAGTTGCTTTCTATCAGGTGACCCGTTTGCTTATTTCATAAAAAAGTGACATTAACTGAAATATTACGTGTACTGTGATTGGTTGAATACTTACTACGTACAAACTCTTTCATATGGATGTGACTACACACATTGAAACAGTCATTTGGAAGGGCGCGCCATGTTATCGTAGTTGATCTCTAACACAAGACGACCAAATGACGTAGATCCGCCTTTGCCTATAAATCAATTTTTATAAAAGTGACGTCTTTTTGAAAACGTCAAAAATCACAACTGCAAGTACCTACCGCATTTTAAAAAATTGTAGTGACACCGATTAGTGTGACCAGGCTCTGTAGTCAAGACGTTTTCTTTTTCGCTTTTTTATAGATTCGCCGATTAAAATGCATGAAATTGACATAAGCGTGCGATAAAATAAAGTCGACATGTCAATTCCATACATTTTGATCGGCGATTCTAAGAAGCAATAAAGAAAACGACTTGGCTAGGGGCTCTTTATAAAATAAGACTCACCATAATCGTCATGCTCGTCGTCGCTGCTAACTGGTTGTGATTCCTGGCCGTATCGCTGACGTATCCTTTCCGTCCTGCTAGCGGACGCTCGCGCGAACGCCGCCAGGCTTTCATCGTTCTCTGATGCTCCTATAAACATAGACCTTAGTGTATTCTACGTGTAAGTAGTAAGTACCATCGTTGAAATTGATTTATAGACAGTTAACGGACCTCACGGGCGTATATATAGCTTTGATAAGGGGGGCGCAAGAAAGCGGCCAAGTGCGAGTTGGAATCGCCCGAAACGTGTTTAGGAAATCAAAAATATTTTTTGAAATACATGTACCGCACCGATTTTAATCGACGAGGTACATATGTATATTATTGTCGATTGGACAAGTAAGATGGATAGTAATGGAGGGGGGGGGGGTCCGGACCCCCAGGAAATAAAACGAATGAAATAAAGCGTTAAAATTGGGAAATCTCATGTAAATATTAAGTATGTAGCATTCGCATCGTTTGATGCAAGCGCAGTATCGGCTGTACTCAATTATGCATTTTATAATTACTTTCGAAAGTAAAGGTTTTGACAGGTTTTGACAAAAATAATCAATAAATAAATTCTAAGAAGAAAGAGTCAATAAATAAAAAATAAGAAAATCTTTCTAATTAGTGTTTGTACGCGAACTCCTCCAAAACGGCTGAGCCGATTTTGATGAAATTTGTATACAGAACCATCAACTATCGAGGAAATTGATTCCTAGGCAGTTGACGGACCTACGTCATGTGGTTGGCTTATGTCAATTCAATGTTAGAGATCAACTACGATAATATGGCGCGCCCCTCTAAAATTCAAAACGTTTAAAATGCGTTGTCAAAACGTTTGATGTGCGTTGTCTTGCGCGGTAGGCTAGTTATGATTAGTTGACCAACAATATAATAAACAATATATAATGGTAATAAATGACATTAACAGAAATATTACCTGTACTGTGATTGGTTGAATACCTACTACATACAAACTCTTTCATAAGGATGTGACTACACACATTGAAACAGTCATTTGGAGGGGCGCGCCATGTTATCGTAGTTGATCTCTAATTGTGAATAATTGTGATCGGTCGGATGGGTTTGACTTAACGCGACCAAATTATTTAGGTCCGCCATCTGACTAGGAATCAACTTCTCCGATAGTACATTCGTTAGGCCTGAGAATAGGTTTTTGTCTACTTTTATATTGATACTAGAAATAATTTATAAGGCAAAACAATGTTAGCCGGGTCAGCTAGTGTTAATATAAAAATATTAACATTTTCTTACCTGGTGTTCCAGCAACAACATCAGGAGCTGGTGACTCATTATGGTCTTGGAAGTCTATGGTGGTAGCCGCAGACGCGGATGCTCTGTCTCCTGGGGGTACGTAGTAGAAGCCTTCGTGATGACCAGCGCTGCCATCCATCCCAACGCATGCCGTGAGTGGCGCGAGAGTCGAGAGGAACTGCCTTCGAGGTTCAGGTCGGGGCTGTAACGATAATGCTCGTATAGTAAAACCACAAAAACGCGAACTTTCTTCGATTTTTCTGAAAATTATGTCCTCCAAATCCAAACATGGGCCTCCAGCATGCCCAAGATATGGTAAGTAGGGAAAACTGAAGTGTAAACTTTGAATAGCCACAAATATGAAAGACAAAACCTTCTGAGTTTCCTGATGCATATCGCCGAGGTCAGGAGGCTGTCGCGTAGGAACTGGAGCTGATATCGTCGAAGATGATGACGAAGATGATGCACTGCCGAATGCCTTCTCATTGCTCTTGTCGCTGTAGGACTTGTCGCTGCTGCTGGAGTACTTGTCGACGCTTGCACCAGCTGGTGACGTCCGCTGTTCCTCGCTCTGGTCGTCATCGTCCACGTCGCAGGTCAGTAGACGGATACGTTCCGCCAAGGAGGTTGTCTCTTGCTGCAAAATGGTTTATGTTAGGCAACATTTTTATTTTTTATAAAATAAGGGGGCAAACGAGCAAACGGGTCACCTGATGGAAAAAAATTACCGTCGTCTATGGACATTCGCAACATTAGAAGAGCCGCATGTGCGTTGCCAGCCTTTTAAGAGGGAATACTCTCACTTGAAGGTTTGCAGGTCGTATAGGTCCGGAAATACTGAGTATTAGGTTCGTCGACTTATCAACTCCTTGAACTTGATCTTAACTTGACTCCTACGCAATTTTTAAGGCTCAAGGGTCTGGGTCTCGTACCTATATAACAATTTAATAAAATAACAAGTTGCACTCGTGCAGTGTCGCTACAATTGAAAACGAGACAGCACAGAAAGCATACTTTATCGCCGAGTAAAGTAAGAATAGGAGATAATAATTATTATTTCTTCTCTTCAAACGCGCCGACTGTCAAGTTCGTTCAAGAAAAGAAGAAGAAGAGAAAAAATAATCAAAACAATATATTTCATTTTGTTGTAAACGAACTCTTTGTGACGTTAACTTATCCTCATAACCATTATGGTAATTGTTTTTGACACAAGTGCTCTATCTGTAAAAGCTTGTTATAATAGTATTTCAATTTTATGTCTCGAGTAAAGCTTATTTTTCGAAATTCGTAGAGTTCTTATATAATAATATTATGATCATAAGGGTGAGGTTACACGAGGAAGAGATAAGGCGTCGATCGTCTGGCGTCTAGACGGATTTGAGATTCAGGAAAGCAATCATGTGCACCGCAAACGACGTTTTTTGGCATTTTCCAGGCAGAAAATTGCAGTTTGGGTATAAAAATGCTAATCGATAAGGAGTATGCATATTTTGACGTTTTAACTTGGCTGTAAATATTTTCTGCATCCACTTATAGAATAAGATGCAGAAAATATATTCTGGTTCGTCGTCCCTCAATATCTTGTCCCAGTAGGACAAGTTTTTCGATATAAATCTAATATATATAAATCTCCTGTCACGATGTTTGTCCGCGATGGGTTCCTAAACTACTTAACCGATTTTAATGTTTTTTTGTTTTTTAATGTGTGCTTTTTTTCAACTTGAAAGATAGGATAGCTTAGATCTTTAATTATAGTCGCAATTTTATTTTATTGCAAATTATTTGTCTATAAAGAGCGACCATTGTTTATGCGACGCGGGTCACGGGATAGCGATGGACGTTGCCATGGTGACATACTTATATTTTAGTCACTAATTCAATAAAATAATACGGGCGATATACTTAATATAATATGGCAAAGAAACGTTTGCCGGGACAGCTAGTTATTTATATTTTTGATCCAGAAACTCGGCCAATGTAAACACTAAAACAAAGGTATTTTATTGTATAATATTGACTTCCCCCAAAAACCTATCATATTTTTACTGACCGGCTGCCTAAACTCTAGGCCTTAAACTTGTATAAAATTTGAATCGTATCCTTTTTAGGTTAAATACAAGAAACCCTTATAATTTTTCTCACTGCCCTTCCGTTGATAACTTCGGTAATTATGAAAATAAATTACGAAAATTTACAGCAATATGTAGATAAATATATTGATTCTTACTTTAATTTTTTAATTGTACTTTTACTATTTTTTTTTTGATATTGATGGCCTAGAACCTAGAATTCTAGAAATAGCGTCTTATATGTAGAGGAGCGGAGGGTGCTATTTTTGTAGTCACTCGAGCATCATGGAGACCTAGTAGGTTTTGTACATTAGGTAAAGCTGATAAAAAAAAATAAGAGTGTTTTTTTTATTTTAGCGGTGGGTTCAGAAACTGCCGCCATTTTAAAGTTTTGAAAAAGAAAATATGTTCAGAAAATTGCTTATTTAGGTGAATTATATATTTTAGACAACAAGGTCTAAATCATTTAGTTTAGAGTAAAATAAAATATCTGCGAAGCTTAGTTAAGAAAATATGAAGCTTTATTTTTTTATATTTTAAGATGTCCCTACAGGCTTACCTAACCTTTGAATCGTCAGTGCTTTATAAGGAAGCTTCTTTGGGGTATACTAAACATCCCCTATCTTAATCTGACAGATCCGATGACATTTCAATATTTAAAAAAAATTAACCCACCACGTGAGAAATCTGATTTCTATACCATGATAACTGACACATGTCGGAAGCCTATGCAAGCTTAATCTGACACGCTTGAGATACTCCCGAAATCCTCTCTTCCCCTCCCCAACTATTATATGGCCCATACACTTTGCGAAGGTCGCCTGATCGTGTTGATAAAGACAATGACTTAACCTGATAGACGACGCATTCGTTTAATATCGTCGCTCTGAAATCTACATACAACCAATTGTTTGTTTAAGTCTTCATAAAATGTGAAATCTACATACAACCAATTGTTTGTTTAAGTCTTCATAAAATATCTATTTATCAGAATAAAAAAGTATAATAATTCTCGTAGGTATTCTCTTATTACCTTACTCTTACCTAAAACAAACTCAAAACGATTGACATTATGCCCGGTTTCTGAGGTTTTTTGACAGGAGTTTATCTTTTCTCTATCGTTGTTGATTGGTTAATTTTTTGAGGCTAGTCAATCAAAAGCAATAGTAAAAAGATAAACTCCGGTAAAAAAAACTGGGCTTACGAATAATAAAAACTACGTAAAAAGTAAGTAAACAAATTGTAAAATGAGTTTGACAATAATTATCATGTCAACATGATTGAATGTCACTCGAGTATCACAAAAACTGTGTACCGAACACATGCATAAAATATGCATGTATTCGGGGTCACATTTTGTAGACTTTTGGTGCACTTTTTTGACGGAGTTACTCTTCCTTAGTTTTTATTATTCGTAGAACTGGGCATTAAAAGTTAAATAATGACTAATCAGAACGCGTTTGACGTTGAATAATAATGAATAATAAATTACAGAATAACATCGTTATATATTTCTAGAAATCGAAATCGAACCGGGAGGCGGGAACGAAGCTGCATCAATATTGGATTAAATTAGTACAATCGGCGGTCTACGTACGTTCCAACTTCCAACTCAATTATTGCCGCTTTTGTTCTCACTTAGTATTTGTATTTTTAATTCAAGTTGATTTTGTAAACACTAACTTTGAAATGAAAATGAAAACTGTAAAACCGCAAACACTCGTGCAGAGGACACAGTTTTAAATGCCCCGTACTTCACGCTATTTTGTTTCATTGCAATTTAATCTAACTTGCTGCTGAAAATTGTTTTAGGTTAATTTAAAAAATAATTTCCGTTTTTCATGCTGTTTATAGTTTAACATTTAAATGGAAATTTCGAGCTATTACTTTTATTATTTTAGAATATAAATTACCAGATGGCTCAGTGAACTTCGTATCAGTGCTTCCTTCCTAAATCCTAATATAAACCTTCCCTGGACTTTAACGAATATTTCAAGACTAAATTAGCTAAATTCAAGACTAAATAATTATAGATAAAAAATAGATAAAATTTAAACTCATTTTTATTTATTTCGATAGAAGATTTATTACATACCTACGTCAAATAGTACAGTTTCAGTGCTGATTTTTTTATTATCAGACTAGACGTATCGCGCGGCGTCGCCTGCGTGAATTAGGAATTTATGTCTCTTCACGCGGTCTACTTTTTACCTATGCCAAATAACACAAAAATTGCTCCAGTAGTTCGTAAGATAAGCCCTTTCAAATAAATTTTCCCGTTCTTTCCACATTTTCCTTTGTTTCTTCGCTATTATTATTCTTAGCATGGTAAAATATAGCCTATAGCCGTCCTCGATAAATGAGCTATCTGAAATAATTTTTCCAATCGGACCAATAGTTCCTGAGATTAGCGCGTTCAAATAAACAAACAAACTCTTCAGCTTTATAATATGAGTATAAAATTATATAAGTATATTAGTATAACCAGAGTGACAAAGAAGCTTAATTGATATTAATTGATTCAAAATACTTTAGCGATAATAAATAGTAGAGGCTTAAAATCAGACCTAGTAAGTATTATTATTATTTGAATCAGGATAAGCCACATACATAGATCAAGATCTATAATATGTCTGTGGGATAAGCTTAAAATAAACAGTACAATAATATAATATCTATGGGAGCTTCACACCACGTCATTCTGGCCCCGTGGTAAGTACCTGAAAGACTTGTGTTAGAGGTACCAGACAACGGAAATATATTTAATACTTTTATACTATACATATTTTTAAGATTTTTACTATATGATACACATATTTAATACACATCCATGACCCAGGAACTTTATAAACTTTTTGTTCCGTCGGTGGGACTCGAACCCGCGACCTCCGGCTTGAGCTACCAACGCGCTCATCACTGCGCCACGGACGTCGTCAAAACAATAGAACAAAGAACATATTATAGTATTCACACTATTCTGTTAAATATTCTTGGATATAAATGACCTAATTCAGACAAGACGTTGAATTTGAAAGTTTTAGAGCTTTAGCGTTGATACTGGTACTGTTTAGATGAGAGCTTCTCATAACAGTAAACTTCATAAGCGCGGAAACCGTGCTTTGTAACTTTCAAAGCGGCTATTGCGACTCACTGAATCACTTTTCATCCTTAACTGTGCCATGGCTAAGCAACAATCCACATGAATTTATGAATGCCATTGTTGTAAGCAATGTGTTATGCGGCATGCACACGGCGGCACATATTGGACGATAAAAACAATGACGTGTACATGATACTTTTTTATTGAACGGGTGGAAAAATATTATCTCCTACGTCGCCAGGATCGACAGTGGTATCCAACAACGGAAACCCTTTGATATGTTCTCAGAGAGCCCGAGGGACATACTAAAACTGTCTTGGGACCCGCAACGAAATTAATCAGAAGAAAATAGGAGGAGTAGGAAAAAATTCCAATTTCCCTACCCATACAAGGAGACAGTACAAAGTTGTAATGACCGAAAGTGAAATATCTTAAGGGGGAGCACCACGGAAATAAGGTAAATAATTGTGACGTGTATGATGCTGCATATTACTCACACATTGCGGCCTCTACACGTTGACCTAGGATGGACCAATACAAACGTATGTAGAGCATTTCGTTAATGACTGCCCACGACTGACTTTGACTGTGCACAGTGCACACTGAAGGCAGCTAGTACGTGGTGGCAATCATGGTTATCTATTATTGCCCAACGAGGAGAGGGGCCTTTACATTTTACACAAACAGAGTGTGTGCTCTACAAATACCCAAATATGAAACGCATAAAATCTTTTTAACTGGGTTTTGAATCGTATTGCTGACAAGTTACAATACAGGAGTAAGGAAACATTTATTTGCTCTTTTTGATGCAAAATTCTAGGAATATCAACTGGAGGCGGATAACGGGATTCGCTTCGCTTTTCGCAACGTAAAAGTTGCTTTTCGCTGTGGCTAACCGATACCTTATCATTTGAGATCTGTGTTAGTTTGCAGCTTTTCACAGAAATACCTGATGTGTAATAACATTTTAAAAGTGGAATAATTAGCACAGATCATTTTAAATTCTTCTATTTTATGTCGTTTCTTTATAAGGCCATGTCATGATCTACTCTATGGCAAAACTTGATTCAGCTACGGACTCTTTAGGTACTTATGCTTTTTTATTAAAACAATATAAATGTTTTATAATATAAATGCTAGATAATGCCCGCAACTCCGTTGCGGCAAATTCTTTTTAAATAACCGTAAATTTTCTCGGGATAAAAAGTATCCTATGTCCTTTCCCGGGATCCAAATTAACTGCATATCAAATTTCAGCAAAATCGGTTCAGCGGCTTGGGCGTGAAGAGGTAACAGACAGACAGACTGACACACTTGCAAGTATGGATTTTTATTTGCATTAGTATTTTACATTTGTTTGCAAAATGTGTTGAATTTTTAAGTTTAGTTTGCTAAAGACGACGTGTTTCTAATTAGCTGTGCATCGCGCCGCTTACTTGGAACTTGAATGTCAATAGATCTATTTATTCTTGGCTGAACAATCATTTTCACAGCGTTCCGTAGTTTCAGAACTATACAGAGCGTAACAAAGCTAAGTGATATTACTTTAGGGTGTGTATGTGTGCCTTGTATCAAGTTTAGTGTAAGAGTAGCAGCGCTCAAAGAGTAACTTTTTTAAACTTTGCAAGGGCAAATTCATTGAACTCAATTTAAGGGACTTAGAAACCCCCTCAAGTATTATCATTTATAGTTTTGTTACATAAAAATAGGTTAACCCACTTCATCCACTCATGTCTTCATATTATCTATACTAATATTATAAAGCGGAAGAGTTTGTTAGTTAGTTTGTTTGATTGTTTGTTTGTTTATTTGTTTGAACGCGCTAATCTCAGGAACTACTGATCCAATTTGAAAAATTCTTTCAGTGTTAGATAGTCCATTTATCGAGGAAGGCTATAGGCTATACTTTATCACGCTAAAACTAATAGGATCGAAGAAATAGAGGAAAATATGGAAAAAACGGGGGAAATTATTTCAAAGGCCTTATTTGAACGCGCTAATCTCAGGAACTATTGGTCCGATTTGAAAAATTCTTTAAGTGTTAGATAGCCTATTTATCGAGGAAGGCTATAGGTTATATTTTATCACGTTAAGACTAATAGGAGCGAAGAAATAGAAAAAAATGTGGAAAAAACGGGGGAAATTATTTGAAAGGGCTTATCTCACCAACTACTAGAGCAATTTTACTGTAATATGGGTCAGATAAGAAGTAGACCACGTGAAGGGTCATAGGCTATTTTTTGTAGACTAATTTGTCTGTGAAATATCTAATTTACGCGGGCGAAGCCGCGCGGAACGTCTAGTACAGTAATATGAAGACATGAGTGGATGAAGTGGGTGACAATATATTTTTACAATATTATAATATATGTATTAGAGTACAGGCTAACTACATTTTTTTCACATAAGGGAAAAATCATAAAGAATATGTTTTCTAATTTACCCACTTCATCATCTGGCTAATATTATATCCAGCTATATATAGAATCCACTTTTTTATTTCAAATCATTTTTCTGGCTCTAAAGTCTCTATTTATGTACAAAACGAAAGTTTTCAAATTGTTAGTTACCCACTTCATATTATACTATTTCAAATTAAATATCACCCCAGTTTTACTACTCTGTTCGCGAGTATTGTTAGTTGTTACATTGTAACTGCAGAGTATTTTTCAACTAGGTTTATTTATTTACACAATTCGTTTCATTTGGTTTACTTCGTTGTTTAAATGCTCTTGTCAATTTGTTTGAAAATACATATATATATATATATATATATATATAATGAATATTTGTTTAAGTACTTATTAAAAGTGACTGATGTAAAAGTCATATAACTGACGAACGTCTTTTGGAACTACAACGTAACGCCAAACATTAATTATTATTATTAGCCCACGATAGACCAAAACTAGCGATAACGAACACGAAGAATGGTTGTCCACACGAAGAATGATCGACGTTGACTGTCGATGACATAATCATGGCGAGAAACATAAGGCGATTGAAAAAATCTCGTAATAAAAAATAACATTTTAATAAGCTAAAAGCGACATAAAAATTGTAGGTACGTAATTAAGGATTAAAACTCCCTATCTCCAAAACTACTGACCCGATTTCGATAAAACTTGTAGTATTCCTTAAGTTGTACAATATCAACAGAAAAAAAAACACTTTAATCGAATTTGCAGTTCCGGGGATATGCGAACACAAACATAAAAAAATACATACACTTTTGTTTTCGAATTTGCAGTTCCGGGGATGTGCGAACACAAACATAAAAAAATACATACACTTTTGTTTGGCACATTTGTTCAGACCCTGATATAGACTAACATGTACGAAAACTAGGCAGTTCTGGAAATATTACATACATACAGGTCGAATTGATAACCTCCTTTTTGTGAAGTCGTTTACAAACTACAGCACATTCTCGGACAATTACGGCACGGCGCAGACGACATACTATCCGTGACGCACTTTTTGGTCTGTGGAAATAGAACCTATGCAATTATATGCAGTAACGCACACGACGCGCAAAAAGTCCGGCGCGTTACTGCATAGGTTAATATATAATTGCATAGGTTCTATTTCCACAGACTAAAAGTGCGTCACGGATAGTCTGTCGTCTGCGCTGTGCCTAAAGCAAAATATACGTACTTTGGGCTGTTGTTTTTTCCGTGCCTCGTTCCGTAGTAACGAGCAGCGTAAAGCGTTCCTCTCTGCCACTCGCTTCACTGCCGCCTCTTCTGTTTTCGGTTTCGCCCCCGCATCCCACGCTCTAAAACAAAAACGTAAATTCACGGATTGCTGCCGGTTCGGATGCCAAAAATTGCTGAAGTGTGAATTTCGATTTGTACGTTAAGAGGACGACTAACGCAAAAATCAAACATCGTCCTCTCTTCACACTCACGCCCGTCTTTCATATGCCAGGTGAAAAAGGACGACGCGAAATCATCGCCAATTTAGTTTTTTCTTAATAACTCGATAAATGTACAACATTTTAAAAATCCGCTAGGTCAGTTTCTCAATGATAGAATTTTATACAATGTTTTAAAATACTAACTTAGTGTAATGCACGGCTATGACAATATACATGAAAAATTCATGAAAATTGGATGCATCTTTGTGATTTTTTTCTATCGAGAAAATTTTAAGATATCGTGTTTAATATAATTTGGTATTTATGTTTAAAAATGAAACAATTCGGGGCTTATTTTCAAGTATAAAAAGTCGCTCCCTTAAGCTAGAATATATTTCGAAGGAGTCGCATAATCTTGAGGTTTTATGTGTTTATTTAAGTCCAAAAGCAAAGTATGTGAGTATTTTTAACAGATTTATCTGAGTTTTTAGTCAAATTGCAGTCGATAGTTTCAACATTGAAATTTTAAATTTATGGAGATTACATGGAAAGTAGCAGCAAATTCCATACGCTCTTCATTTCTGATTTTTAACCGACTTCCAAAAAACGAGGAGGTTATATGTTCGGCTGTGGATATTTTTTTTTTGTATGTTCAACGATTACTCCGCCGTTTGTGAACCAATTTTCGAAATTTTTGTTGTGTTGTATTAGGTTTTACTCCAATTTGGTACCATGTTCACAAAAGTGGTGACCTGATGATGGGATCCATGAGTAATCGAGGGAACTCCTCGAAATTTATATGGAAACATATTGTGATTTTGGTTTTATGAGAAGTATCCTAAGCATATTCTACCAAATCGCAAGATTTTGCACCGAGGTATACTATGGTTCCGAAGCTACTAAGAGAACTCTGGATTCCTTATAGATACAAGTTTGGGAGTTTAGGCGCTGTTTTAAGAACTGAAAGCATATGCTACTATGCAAATTACATTCATCATCATCATCATCATTACCATGTCAGGGTCACCAATGTCACCAAATTCAACCTTATCTCCAGAGCATAAGGCACACATTTGACATTACTTCTAAGAAGTTGAAGCTGCTTCGATAATGTAACATTCTGTCTCACTTCGCCGTGATATTCTGGAAAACAACCTAATTTCAACCTTTTGCATTGCGTTTAGCGTTCATAATACAATAACACTCTCTGCAGTCTCACTTCAATCTGCCAGGGCCGCAGGGCTGTCAAGCGGGCGCGGGCGGCGCGGCGGCGCGGGCCGGGTAGGGACTATGTGCGCTGCGTCCGCGTCACGTGCGACAAGTCGAGCGAGTGCCAGTACTATTGAAAGTTGAAACTAGCCCGGTGACCGGCTACTTAGCATGTCACGTCACGTGTTCACTTTGATTTTTTTAAAATGTATTGTTTAAAATTATCTGCAGGCTGCAGCTGATATTATATTTTGTAAGTGTGACTGTAATGAGATACGCAGAATAATATTATACAGGTGTATTATTCTACTTATAGTACGCGATGGTTTACTCTGGTAACTAAAAAGAGTGAAATTATTATTTTTAACAAAAAATGAAAACCGACTTCCAAGGTAAAACAATAATAACATCCTTATAATATGAACTAAAAAGTATTAAATAATTATTCCTATCTAATAGTGCCTTTTTCCGAATTCGGCTAAAACTCAACTATTTCTGTACTCAATCTTCATAATTTTGAAGTCGGTGCCAGTTTCAAAAGTTTCAAATATTCTGTCAGAGAACAGAAGATTCATCTGGTACCGACTTCAAAATGATGAAGATTGAGTACAGAAATAGTTGAGTTTTAGCCGAATTCGGAAAAAGGCACTATTAGATAGGAATAATTATTTAATACTTTTTAGTTCATATTATAAGGATGTTATTATTGTTTTACCTTGGAAGTCGGTTTTAATTTTTTGTTAAAAATAATAATCTTGAACAATTTATTGAATACAAGCTGTCTACTAGTCCTGATTTGCTAACCATACGACCACAGAACGAACCAGTAGGTAGATTTAGAAGTGTTCTCAAAATGTGTACTTTTGACGTAGTATTCATATCGGCCGGCGCGCGTCCTTTTAAGGTGACGCCGCGTTAAAGTAAGAAACCGTGTTGGATATGTTTTAGATTGCTTGTTTTCTATGAGAGGCCGGGCCGGCCTCTCATAGAAAACACAAAGCAGCACTGACGACAATTTTTTTTCACTTTTGTTTGGGCAAGCGACCGAGCGTCACGAATTTTCCTCAGATAAAAAAGTGAAACAAAATTTGGTCTTTCAGTGCTGCCACTTTCACAGTGAACTCTCTACAAGGAACACATACACACCCTAAAGTATTATCACTTAGTTTTGTTACACCCTGTATATATTGTCATCGCGTTTCAGTGTGACTTTAAACTTACCGGAGTGTTTCTGAAGTAATTAACTGTGGTTCTATAGCTGGCGGTGGAGGTCGACTGCAGTTGAACAGCTGTTGCACCGCAGAGTTCGTCTTCGAAGCGTTACCCATTAAAATGAGAGGAGTTTCCAATCTGTCGACCGAAATGTGATGTTTAGAATAAACCAGAAAGTTAGGAAACGGAAAAGAATAGAAAGTAAGGACAGATTTTAGGAACAAACCATAAAGTTAATATACCTAGCGGAATAGAGCAACAATCTCGAGCTGTCAAACGAAACCGAAATTGATTTACATCTGTGTGTAAAATATGTGTACATATTATATTATACTTAAACAAGCATCTTTCTATGAGATTAAATTGTCAACGTGCCGATAAGTGCCGACTGGACGTCAAAAAAGAGTTCTGCTGTCATGTATCACACGTCTTTTTTTACCACGCGGTGTTACTGATAGTGACACCGAGTGATAGTGAATTTTATGGAACAAACTGACAGATTTAGTTTAGTCATATTTTTGTGTATCTACTGTAGAAGAAACCTTTTTGTGTCAGCCGGGCTATGGTTAAGAATTTTCAACAATGACTTAAAAAAAGTAAGAAGAAAGAAAAACTAAGTAGAACTGATTTTAATATTATCGTATTGTATTGTCCATATAATATGAAGCAGGAAATAAGGCTTGATACAATTTAATTATTTTCCTGTGTTGCTTCCCCCTTTGTTCGGACATCAATGTCATGAAAATTTGGCTGTCTCCCGCTTTGCTTGGGGAGGAAAATTGGATTTCTCCTATTCCTCCTACCTTTCTTCTGATTGATTTCGTTGCGGGTTTAGACAGATTTAGCTTGTCCCTCGGGCATCCCTGAGATCATATCAAAGTGGTTTCGTGGTTGATTACCACTGTTGATCCTGGCGACACAGAAGTTGCAGTGGTGGGAATGTGTGGTGGGCCATTTGCCCGTTTAAAAAAAAGCGGGAAACAACGTGACATTTAAGCGGGGTTTTACTTTAAACCTGACTGACCCAAGTATAGTTTAACAAAACGTTCAACGGTTTGAAACCACAACGCCCGGATTTTAAGGTTCTATTGAAAAACTTAAAATGCGAACGAAAACAAATATATTATTTTCCACAAATCATACATTTAATTCGACGTCAAATAATAAAGTTAATAAAACAAAGTTATGCAGCTGTTTTAATGTGGTGAGCATCAGTTAAGAGAATGTGAAGTCCTGAAATTTTACGGTAAAATGAACCTTTTGTTAAGCGCTTTTCAGTTTTATTTCATCGTTGAAATATAATTCGTAAATGGCCTTTTTGGTTGCTTTGTTGAATTTGTGGTCCATTTTATTGTACTTATTACCCAGAATTTATGTTTATAAAATTACATATTACTTACCTAGTTGTTCTCTCATTGTCTTTAAAAGCCTTTAACACTTAGCATACTTAGTACGGTTTCTTTGTACGGAAAAGTAGACAAAGTGATAGACTGACAAAGGAATCTGGACCTTAGGCCAAGATGTTTTCTTTATCGCTTTTTTATAGAATCGTCGATAAAAATGCATGGAATTGACATAAGCGTTCGATAATAATGTTAAGTTGACGTTCGACTCGTGTAATGTCAAATCCAAACAATATTTCGGGCGGCGATTACATAATGAAGCGATAAAGAAAACGTCTTGGCTAGGGGCTCTAGGCTTGTTCTGTTATTACTGAAAAAAAATATAGATATAAGAAATAATAAGGTTGGGTTGTACCAGAGGCGTGGTTAAAGTTAAAGTTAAATATGGCGTCCAAACACCCCTAAGTTCATACGACATCTGTCAATTTTTCCGGTTAAAGTTAAAGTTAAAGTCAAAGTTAGTTGATACAACCCACTCTAAATTTTAATTTTAACATTTTATTATAACACGATTGGACTAGAAAATATTACTTACTCTAGTCTGTACAGAAAATTTTACACAGATTTAACAAGTAAATCACGTCTTTTTCCATAACAATTGAGACGGAAAGGATTCTGAACACGACCGGTGATGACAGCTGGAGGTGGATGGCAGATGTTACAATTCCGTCGGGTTGTAAGAATTAAGTATAGTTTTCACAGTGCCAGTACTGGCTGCCAATAAGACTGGCAGCCAGTATTGGCTTGGTATATGCCGCGTGTGAACAGTTTGGCCTGGCTTGAAAAACTGTTCACACGCGGCATATACCAAGCCAATACTGGCTGTCAGTCTTATTGGCAGCCAGTACTGGTGGCTTGTCATTGGTTTTGAATTTTGATAGGTTATATTACATATAGTCGGGACATTTTAATAGGCCACATTTGACAGTTCATCAAAATTGTACCAGGTAACCTTGTAGCGACGTACATAAAAAATAAATATTTTCGTTTTGTTATAACTGCACAATTGATTAACTTTTTTCAATTACGATTACATATTTATTGTAAATATGACCGATACGAATTATTTAACGATTTGCTTTTACTGATAAACAAGTCTAAACGTAATAAACAAATTCTGATCTCAATAATTGCAGTCGTTACAATGTTACGTCAGCTGACCTTTTTTCCTTTTAAACTCTAGGGAAGTTATCCCAAAAATCGAAAGCGAATAAATAGTATCGATGCATTGATTACTCGTTACGAAATATCCCCATAAATTAATAACCACGTTGTGAAAAGTAACACATATTTATGTGAAATGAATAATGATAATACTAAATTTAACAGTTTTTATAATTCAAGCGAATAAATGCATTTTTTTTTTGTAAATTATATACTTGTCATATTTTGCTCCTTGAATTTGCAAAAGAAAAAGTAATAATGGGACAGGAGTTTGTTTCAAACGTATAAAATTATAAATATTCAAATATAAATATTCGTTTTGGTCGATGTTTTTACGCAGTTCACTTCACTATGGAGATTAATCTGACAGATGTCAAATGTGGCCAATTAAAATGCCCCGACTGTAGTTCGATATTGTATTTTTAACGGCCCCGTGGTTTAGTGGTTAGCGTGGTTCTTGACTCTGAGGTCGTGAGTGATGTTTTCGAGTTGGGAATAGTACATTACGCACCTAGGGCAGGAAATTAAGAAATGTCTCAGATCACTTGTAATTGTTGGCCGAGGCGAAGCCGAACATGTGATCTGAGGCTTTTTTATTTACTGCCCATGGTGCGTATACTATTTTTCTCATCGACGGAGGCGGAAAACGGCAACAACGGCAAGCGCAGCGGGAAGAAAGTTGACGTTTTCCGCCCAAAGGTGAGAAAAGTATTGTTTGGGTAGAACAAAGTAGGCTGCCAAAATCTCCAGATTGTCTATAATAATCCATGCGACGTAATTTGCTAATTTATAATATTATGTAAAGTGTACTCAGGGAATCGAGACACTAGCGGTCATTGACTCCCTGTCAAAAAACTACTCATTTTTATATAAACCGCGATTGACAATGAAGTGTCAGATGTTGGTCTAGGACGATATCTTGTTTCTTAAGTCAATGGGCGATATCGTATTTTGCATACTTGATGTGAACTAAATATGAAGCATATCACTTCGAACTCATAAAATGTTGGAGATTGTCATTCTAAGGGTTACCAAGAGGTTTTCCGATGAATCTGTAATAATAGCTGTGTCTTTATAAGAGGTCAAAATATTCTAAATACAGCGCGAGCATTTTTCATTTAGCACCTAGACTAAAAAGGTCAATGAGCGCTACCGCCTCCTTTCGCCGAGTACAGTATAACATTAAAAAAAAACTGCTAGGTATTCAAGAAGAAAACCTTACCTATGAGAGGTTATTGTACTATCTTCTTCTTTCTGTGATTCCGTGACTGATTCTGTGTCCGATTCGTAGGTGTCAGAATCGTTTTGTTCTATGGGTTCTTCTTCTACTTCTTTCTGTTTCTCGGCAAAACGTACGGTTCTTGTCGTAGTAAGGGATACGTCGTCGTCGCTAGTGGTTGTTGATCGTTGGTCGTCGTTCTGAAAAGAAGTGGTAATTAAACATCTAAGTTAAAGATTTTAACACTGACACTACATTAAAATAAAATAAAATAAAAAAATATATATTTTGCCACCTTACAGACATGCCTTTCTTTAGCACTACATAGTACATACCATACTAAATAATCATAAGGTTTCTTTTGACTTCGTCATAGTTGGATGAAGACTAAAAACTGTAATTATAATCTGTCTTATTGGCATAATATTTTATCATACAAACCTTCCTCATAAATCTCTCTCTCTATTAAAAAACCTTTAATGGTAGGAATATTACGGTTTACCCATATTTAAATAAGATTTTGAATTTGATTTTGAACACCATTATATTTTAATGTTGTTTTTGTTATTGACTTAATCCGTCTTTATTCCGCTCGATAAAGTTAAAATTGAACTCAAATGGTATTGAAGGAAATAGAAAGGGGAAAATAAGTTGACAACATATTTTAAACACTGCAAGCGAGCGTGTTGGAACTTTTATACAACGAACGCCAGGAAATATATTTTTCATGATAACGTACAGATACTTTATTTATCTTCGCAAAATAATAGCTGCCGCCATGTACGCGTTTTATCTAGTGCAGATATTGGTAAATATTATAAAATATGAATAAAATAAATTCCATACTAATACATAATAATATTATTGTTGTTATGACTGCGAGAAAATGTTTGTTTGCTGTTACTTGTTGCCTGATCTTTTGCTTCAGAAGCTTAGTTGTTAGTACTACCTAAGTTTCTGAATGAAAACATCAGGTAAAGACAAAACGGATCAACTATTATGCCAGTATATGTATACTGTACAGTGTCTATATTTTTATTTATAAGAGGGTTTTATTACTTCGGGTATTATACACTGCTACTTTGGATATATTAATTGTATCGTAACTAACTACATTTTTTCGGTTTTAGGTGTTTTTAACGCAAATGGCAAATCGAGGCAAAAACTTCATATTATAGAATTACAAAGCATGAAATTCTATGCCTCGTTATTTTGATTATAATAATAAGTACTATACTCTATAGTATAAATTATAATCGACCTCGAAAAATATGGTGCAATGAACTTGACACATACAAGCCAGGTTGACCTACCGGTTGTCTTATTGCGAGGTGAGTGGAAAAACTTGGAGGAGGAGACCCAGGAGTGGGGCGGCATAGACTTTTATAAAAAAAAGTACCTCACAGGTTACGACCTGTGAGGTTTACTACCTCACCTGGTCGTTGTCCTTGTCGTGGTCCAGAGACTTCCATAGCCTGCCACCTTTGAGTATCCCCGATCTCTTCTGCCGCACAGGAGATGTGTCTGATGATACATTGTTGCCTTCTGTTTCGCTTTCTTCACCTGTAAAATACGCTGTTATAAGTTCTTAGAATTAAAACCAACGGATTGCACTCTAATGAAGGTAGAAATTAGAATTGTAAATTTGAACATGGACATTGTGATATTTTTTATTATATTTCAATGATTAGAGGTTTAATAAAGGGTTTGGCTCTTCCTTAAAGGTTTCATCCTTAAAGTTATCATTTAAGTGAGAATTAGAGTGTGGCCATGTTTTTAAGATCCAGTAGGATCGCTGCGCTGAGCGAGGTCTCGTTAATGAAGCGATTCTATTGGTTCTCACTTCTCAAAAACACATTCCTCGCAACACATCACTGGTGGAAACGCAGCAACCTTAAACTTGAGTTTAGGCTTTTTTAAGCGCGGCTATTAATGCGGTAACGGCAGTAACAGTGGATTACTGCACTGGATCAGCGTTGAATCAGTGTAAACATTTCCAGCATACAGTGGCTTTAATATGTCAACAGTTTAATCCAGTCGATAGTCAAAGCGAAGAGAAGAAATGCAATTCAATAAAAAGTAACGTGCATGTGGAATCGTCTTTACCGCATTTGTTTGCAGTGCAACGGTCATTAGACACAATATGTTGCCTTTTCCATGCCCCTAGCTGCCTCCAAGGTTGTTTTCCCTCTGTTTGCTCAACTACGCGATTTTTTCTTCTTTCGATTTTATTACTCCTAGTTCTTTCGATTTTATTGCATATTATTACAAACGTCGGATGTGTTTCTTAACTATTAACAGTTAAGTGGCTAATCAAATTTAGTGTCTCCGAGCCAATCAAACCTAGACGAATGCCAATGACGAAAATTATTACTTTTAACAAGTTCAATACTTTTACTAGGTCGAAATGATTGCCAAGTTCCACTTTGGATCGGGCCACCGTAGTAAAGTAAAGATTAACTACTCAGTTAGATAACTTGCTGGTGCACCGACATTGAAAAAAAATTGGCAACTCAAAATGGAGTCGAAGTCTGCAGAGCGTCAGAAAAATTATTTTATTTTAATTAAACGATCAAAAGTAACATTTTTGGAAATGTTATTAACAACACAACGAAAAAACATCAAAGAAGGTAAAGTTCAAACGGCAAAAAAAGACAAAACTTTGAATAAAATGTTAAAATTTGTAGAAAATTCTATGCCTCCTACGACAAATTATGGCCATATCTAAAGCCTATATTACTAAAACAATATTGGCTATAACTATTACCTACAACATTATATTTTTTTATCTAACACAACATTTCATGTAAGCTAATATTGGAGTGTGGGCTAAGGAAACCTAACTTGTGGTGTCAGTGCACAATAGCTCCTGTCGAGAAGGTGATAAGAGCAGTGCTTTGACTGTTTGGGATAGCAATCAAGTAATGATGGTCATTTCTGTCGAAAACCGTAAGTACTGAGGGGACACGGATTGTACTATCGAACATACCTACGTCGTCATTTGGTCGGGTTAGGTCATTTCAATATTATCCGAACTACGAAGCAAGTTACAAAGCTTCTTTTAACCCTCCGTGCACCACGTGGATAAAAGTTACACGGCGAACCACGTGGGGTTTCTCAAACCCCAAGCATATTATTTTTCTATTTTATTTAAAACTACTGCGTACAAAATTAGATTATCGCGCAGCAATCGTATGTTTTTCAGGATCGGGATTAAAAGTACCCTATGTCCTTTCCCGGGACTCAAAGTATCTCCATACCAAATTTCAGCAAAATCACTTCAGTGGCTAAGAGGTAAACGTCGTAGGTAAGCAAACCGCATAGGTACGTTTTTTTGTTACAATGCATCATGCATGAAACGGTTATGGTTTCAGCTCGCTGATAATTAGGCCGCGTTTCCACTGAAGCGGAGCGGAGCTTAGCGGTGCCCGAATTGACCAATCGTGCTATTACAGCGGAATGACAGCGAAGATTTCGAGCATGGTGATTGGTCAATTCGGGCACCGCTAAGCTCCGCTCCGCTTCAGTGGATACGCAAGCACCTAGTTTTATGAAAATGTTTTGTAGTTCAGATAAAACCTTATTTGATGTATTGTAATGTGTAAAATATTAGGCAGTACTAGAGTAATAATGCGACTAATTTGATAATCCAATACAGCCATGCAAAACGTTTCCTTGAAATGAAATTTGAAGGAAATATACTAATTAAAAAATCGGTTGTCTGTAAAGTCGGTTTACTGACGATAGTTGAACGTGACAACGTATGACGTTGTCACGTTCAACTATACTTAACCGCTTAACCCTCGCTTCCGAATCTCTATGAAGGGTGAATTTCCCAACCGCTTTTTTTTCGCGGCTACTATGAAATTGGGGGTGTGAAATGGCTTTTTAGGGTTAAATAAAGTTTCATCGTATAGTTTGTGTGATTATCCATATGAGGTAACAGACACGTTTTTAATTCGATAACTAGAACATAAAAATAAAAAATTCTAAAGGTGTAAATTAGGCCCCTCGGTGACTGTCCCAACGACCTTTTTAGTCCTAATTTCGTCAGCCGAGGAAAAAATATTAGTGGTACAAACAAACGGATTCTTTTATTGGATTCTTAAAAAATGGAGGTATAATCAATACAAATTTCATAATCCCAATCGTTATACTTTCAAAATAGCGGGAGAAATAAAACTGTCCCAACATTTTGTCTTGATTCAGTGAATAAAAAAGAAACATGAATTGTCGAGACCAGAAGTACTTTTGAACGTAATGCCACTTCTCGAACTCAAGCGACAGTCATGCTTGTGCCTTCGGAGCTAGAGGTAGTTTGCTGCATCGCTGCGTGTTCCCGCTAAAAACGTAAGTATATCGTCTCGGTGACACCCGACACTTTTATCTACATTTCCGTGATTCAATTTATCATGTTAATTGAACCAGCTTATATTTTAGCAGTATTAATTTATTTTTTTACAAACACGTTTAATAATATGTATCAGTATGTAGTATAGATATCGGTATAATTATTATAGGTGTCAAAATATTCAACAATTTGTCGCAAATTTTCATATCGGTGATTCCATTTCGGTGAATTCGGTGACCTATTTGGTCACCGAAATGAAAGAAAAATCACCGATATGAAAAAGAATCACGGAAATGGTGACTCGGTGACTTTCGGTGACCTTCGGTGACAATAGTTTTCATATCGGTGAATGCATTTTCATCTCGGTGATTTTTAAAGTTGTTTTATTTAGGATGAATAATAATCTGCGAAATCGTAAAAAATGTTAATAAATAAAAAAAATATGGTGCTTCTTAATGATTCATTTTTTTGAGCTATTGTATAGCTTTGATCGCGTTTATCATCGAAATTCCGTAACGAAAAACACCTAACATTCGTCTAACGTCGTTTCAGTCAATATTTGTATTTTTTTAACTTTAAATATTTATAAGGACACAATATTTACCTTTCATTTTATGAATAAGAAACTCAGAGACTGATATTTTGACCTCATGTAGCTTATTAGGATTACTTAAAATAATGACCTTTGTTGATTAGTGAATTAGCAAAAACAGTACGGGATAATATAATATGATTATTTAATATTAGAATTTAATGAATTCTATCAAAAAGTAGTTTTGGTTATAATAATGTTCGAATAATCTCAATCTTTACTTTAACTATTTAACATAAGTATATTTTTATAACGAAAATTTTTAACTAAGCACTAGAAGATACCTTTTCGTGAACGCGTGGTAATTTTTATTCAAAGCAAATGTGTCAATTATTTCCCAGTATTAATATAATATTTTGTTATTTGTAATTAAAATCGTTTGTAACATGATTTTTTTTAAATAAAAATACATTGTTCTATCCACAGACATAGATCAAGATAGATACCGCATGTGTATGTACTTCGCGTGAAATATCGCGTTCCCAAATGACGAGCAATGCTCGTCTTTCGAAAGTCTGTTCTTTAGTCTGCTATCGGAATCGGATGTAAATCGGAATTTTAAAAATGTCTCAATGCCTAAAATGGCCGTATTGAGCTGTATAAATTCAAATAGAAACATTGGCCCTGATAATGGACACGTTTCTTATCATCGGTACGTCACGGAGGCAAAAGAGTTGTGCAATTATAGCTGATTTCGCGTTGGATTTTTTGTGATGGATATAGGCTTTGTTTTATTCCGAAAATATTAGAGATAATTTCGAAAATCGCAAAAGTGTAACCCAAAGTGTCAAAAATTTTCCATAAAAATACATTATTTCGCTTGTTTTACAATCACGCTGTATACTATTTCGGTGAATTTACATTTCAATGAATTTTGTTTTCATCTCGGTGACTGACTTTTTCATCTCGGTGACAGCTAAAATATAAACGTGTGTGCAACGTTTGTTTATTATTTAATTTTTATGTCATTAGTTTCGTAGTCATAAAACATATAAAACATTAAAATTGAGAGGAAACTTCGGTAAAAACTCAAAAAAACATAGAAACAAAAGTTCACCGAAATGAAAAAAAAAAATGGACATATTGAAAGTCACCCTAAATAGAAACAAACTTTTTCGAGTGTAACCTAAAGTTATTTCGATGTATTTCTTTCAAATAATTGCCTAAAAATATTTATAATGAGTAAAATAAACTATTCGCAAATCCAGTAAAATCTTCGAACAAAGCACAAGTCATACCTTGACACGTAGGAAATAGAGCACAATTTTGAGTAGCCGAAATAATACTAATAACTCACAGATTGTTTATTTATTTTTCATTCAGAGTGTGGTCAATGTATCAAAGGTCATAACTAACCAAACTTCTTCACACAAAAGTATTCTCCAAGTCATCGAAATACGTAATATAATCGAAACAAAGAGTCTTACGGTTGTTGAGAGACAACGTGCCTCTTTGTCGCTCGTTCCGCGCTCTCGCTTGCACTTCAAGCCTTAAATGGAACACCTCAGAGCGAGGTAACGCCGCATGAACTGTCATGTTTTTCGTGCGCGCACCCCATATCGAATTATAAGACGTTATCACGTCACAAACTTACCCTCCAGGCTCCAGGCAACAAAACTCGCCTTTATCATACCATGCGTCGTAATTAAATATGCTTACAAATGCGTCGTGCTCGTGACATAATATCTTCATTACCACACAAGTTGAAACCGAGCGACACGCGACAAGTGCAGACGACGTGTCGTCGCGACACTACTGGTTTCTATGTATTTCTATAAAATACACTCTACAGCAAGCGACACGAAGCTAGCGACTAAATACATAGAAACCAGTAATGTCGCGACGACACGTCGTCTGCTGCCGTTTCATGTAGCGGGCTGCCAACTTGTACCTTTATTCTGTGCCCGCGGTGTGAGCGTTTCAAGTAGATCGCGAAATCGCGAGGCGGCTTTTTTGTTAAACGCGTAGTGGGCCGTGGTTTCTCGCTCAATGAGTGATTTTGCTATGAGCGTGGGCGTAAGAGCGTATCTGAAATCCAATTCGAACCTGAGATTCATTGATAATGGAAAAAGTGAAGTTTCCGAAAGCGTATTTATGGGATCGGATTCGGCTCAAACGTATTTTAAAACGCACTTATAGTATAATACGCAAGTAGGATAATATTATGCATATTACACGATAATATGAGCTTCTACAGCCCATGCCTATGTTTTAAATGCTCATTTGGTTGGTTGCATCAGTGGTTTAAGTTCTTATGGAAATAGAAAATAAAATAGGCTATAGCTATAACATACTCATTTGCTTAAAGCCGGCAATAACATGTAAAATGCTTGGCTGGGCTTTCAGATCCACTTAAAAACTTTACGTATGCTTCCGCGCTTAACTAATTTAAATGAATAGTTTTTCCTATTAGGTTTAGTTTGCTTTTACTAGTCTAGAAGCTAGAAAGCTAAACTAGCCATGTAATAAAAAAATTGTTAATACCTAGCTGGAATACTTATAATTAATTCATGCTAATATTATGTTGGTTATAATTATGAAGGTCTGTTACATCGTGCGGGGCGACGCGGCGCTTAAAGTTTAGAACCAATGTTAATGGATTCTGAAATGTGAATACTTTGAGTTCCAAAAAGGACATACTATTACGATAGTCTGTATCCCGGAAAACCTTTCAAAGGTTTCCACTTAATAAACGAATTTCAACGCAACAAGATTACTTTAGTTACTTATATTACTAGCTGTCCCGGCAAACATTGTTTTGCCATAAAATAATCGCCCAGATTATTTTATCGAAGTGACTAAAGGGCACCATGGCAACGTCCATCGCTATCCCGTCGCACAAACAATGGTCGGTCGCCGTTAGTCTCGCATTGTAATAATTTACTATTATTTATTCAACAAATGCACTTATCAATATTAAAGGTAATATAAAATTTGGTAAAAATCAGTAACGCCGTTTCGGAGGAGTACGGTAACTAACATTGTGACACGAGAATTTTATAATATATAAGATCGAGTTGTAATAATTTACTAAGTATTATTTAATCAACAAATGCACTTATCAAAATAAAAAGTAGCCAGTAGCCGATTCTCAGACCTACAGAATATGCATATAAAATTTGGTAAAAATCAGTAAAGCCGTTACCGAGGAGTACGGTAACTAACATTGTGATTTGTGACACGAGAATTTTATATAAGATGATACAATCACAGAAATTATCATAATATAGACGATGGTTCCATAAACTACCTTTTCCAAAACTGCCTAAAATATAGGTTACGAAAGAATTTCTATTTTTAAATATTACTAGCTGTCCCGGCAAACGTTGCTTTGCCATAATATTATAAAGTACCTATTTCGCCCATATTATTTTTTTGAAGTGACTAAATAAGTATGTTACCATGGCAACGTCTATAGCTATCCCGTCGCACAAACAATGGTCGCCCTCAGTCTCGAGTTGTAATAATTTACTATTATTTATTCAACAAATGCACTTATCAATATAAAAAGTAGATGTTGTCCGATTCTCAACCCTAGCCGATATGCTCGCTAAGATTCACGAAAATCGGTCGAGCCGTTTCAGAGGAGTTCAATTACGCACACCGTGACACAATAATTTTATATATTAGATTTTCATCCAAAGGATAAAAGTAATTCAAATATTCTTGCGTGTGGGCTCTAAATGGTGGCAAAATTAGGGGAAAAGAGAAAATTGTTGTCTGAATCAGAGACCTACAATACTACATTATTGAATACTAGCGACCCGCCCCGGCTTCGCACGGGTATAAAATATATAGCCACTGAAAAAATTATTAAAATCGATTCAGCAGTTTTGATTAACTAGTTATATCAACTTACTCAGCCTTGTATTTGAAAGATTGCGGATTGAACAATTGTATCTTGATTTGGTTCTATACCTATAATCATTACTATTTGGGTGGCAACGGCTAGTTATGAATATTTTTAATTCGTGTACAAAAAGTTTTTAACTGATTTTAAGGGTAGTAATTTAGAATTTGGACTTTGGACTCCATGGTATAACACAGCGATGTTTGGTGAATACTATATTATAATATTAAATTATATAAATATATATATAATCACTACCCTGATAACAATCAATATACAGATTTTTAGCCGCTTGTCAGTTTAGACTTTAGACGAATAAAATATTATATTTCTGCCCCACCAAATTTCTTTAATGGCGACTGAATACGAAAGTGCCTAGTAGCAACTTAGCTTAGTTATATATTCTATTTTTTATTTGAGGTACCAAGTTTACTACTCTTTTATGACAAACCTTTTTGATAGGCCATAAAGCACTGCGCGATAGAAAGAAAAATCAACTTTTGCTATTTTAACAAAATGGCGTAAGTATATAATCCATACTAATATTATAAATGCGAAAGTGTGTCTGTCTGTCTGTCTGTCCGTCTGTCTGTCTGTCTGTCCGTTACCTCTTCACGCTCAAACCGTTGAACCGATTTTGCTGAAATTTGGCATGGAAATACTTTGAGTCCCGGGAAAGGACATATTACGAGTAGGATACATTTTATCCCGGAAAAATGTACG
Organism: Lysandra bellargus; assembly: GCA_905333045.1. Lineage (NCBI taxonomy): Eukaryota > Metazoa > Arthropoda > Insecta > Lepidoptera > Lycaenidae > Lysandra > Lysandra bellargus. The sequence goes on along the minus strand of HG995319.1, from coordinate 9,883,665 downwards.
GTTCCCGCGAGATAAACGAATTTTGGCGCAACGGAGTTGCGGGCGTCATTTAGTATACAATTTTGCATTAGTTAGGGCGAGATCAATGTCGCTTCGTGTTGGTTTTGGTTCCAAAAGCTCCGTCATGTTTATTTTGCACCTAATGATCTGGGAGCACGGTAGTGCGCCCGCCGAGATGAGCCAAGCGAAGCGCAAGGGCACTACCTAAATTTTCTCGAAGTTTTTCGTCGTATTTTTAAATCCTCATGTAGACCCTCATTATAATTTTCTTCGTCACATAATATTTTATATTTCATACGACAAAAGAACCTACGAGGTAGTTATGTCTATTGTGCTACGAGTATCCAATGCGACAAAAAATTAAGGATGCGCTACGCAGGATTAGTTTGACCGTGAAATTTTGAAATTGAAATTAACAACAACAACAATTCAACAACAACGACAATTTTTTCCAGGCTATTGGCAAACAAAAATATGTGAATTTAAAAAATTTTGTCCGTTGTTTTTGTTACGGTTTTCGATTGGGACGAATATGACAAAAGGATCATGTAATATGGATCGTGAAACGTTCAGCTTTTGTCAGTGCTAGTTGGTTTAACAAATGAAGGCAGATTTTCCATCTGCCAGGCTTTAATTACATTACACACGTCAATAGGTCAGCTCGCTCGGAGCCAGCGGATTAATAGTTCAGTTGAATACACTTCGATTGAGACTATTACATTAGTCGACTTGTTGTTAGATGCAAACGATAATAATATTATAATATACTTTTAACAATACTTTGTTGCGTATTTTTGTACTTGAAAAATAGTCTAATTATGTAAAAAAAATTAGGTAATTTGCTTCGTAGTTAAGTAAGGTTTTCAATTTCGGTTCGGTGTTTTAAACAACGTAACACAATTATAATATACGAATTTTTACATCAATACAAACAAACTGTCGAAGAAAAAACTCAAAAGTTTAACACGAACTTGATCAATTCGGGTGGAGAACTTGAAAAGATTTTAAAAATTGCTCGTTCGTGATCCCCTAGGGTTAGATAGTTGACTTGGCGCTCATTTTCCGCCTGAAGACTTTTACTTTACATATTATGGCCTAAGTTATTCTACTTTATTAGAAAATCTTAAGAATCTAAACTTTTTGCCAGGTGTTTCTATATCATGTGTTTTTTAATGAAAATAGTTTATTAACAAATGTACAACAAGAGTGACAAAAGATCAGGCGACGGAACGACTTCCCATGCCCGTCTTACGTATCACATATAGATCATCTTTTCATTTGAAATTTCCAACACGGGAAAAGAACCTGTGACCTCCGAGTTTAAATCTACTCCAAAAGACTGGGCCACGAAAGTATTTGCGAAAGAACATAAATAATTTTATCATGAAAATTATTACCTATCATAATATTTGAAGCAATTTAAAATGTATTAAAAATAATACTCATTCTTGTTTTGCTTACTTATGTGATACTAGAGGACGCCCGCAACCCTGTTGCGCCAACATTGGTTTATCGCGCCGGAACCGTACATTTTTCCAGGATAAAAACTATCCTATGGGGCGTTCCACGCCAAGCGGACAGGAAAAAATAGTCGATGTCTCCGATTTTGATAATATTTGGATATGTTAAGCCTGCACGTGTTATTAATACGTGTGCCAAATATTTTTGTAATATAATTGCTAGATTAAGAATGGTGGGACTTTGAAGCGCGATTTTTCTATTCGGCACTCAGTGCTTCAAAGCCGATTATAGATTGAAAAAATTATATATTTGAATAATTAAATCACTGAACTTGTTACTCCATTTAATGAGCTTTTTAACTGCATTTTTGAAAACAAAAATTTTTTTTTCTTTGAAAAAAGTGTAAATCAGTTTTTTTTCTTTCTTGATTTTCTCAAAGAAGGACCCTTTTGAACATTCCTGCATAACTTCTATAATGGGCCGGGAAGTGGATTAGGAGCTAGACTGAAAATACTGCCGAAGGGTAGCGTCTAGCGCCTTACAATACTATGGGCAGAGATCGATACATAGTAGAAAATAGCAAATAACATCAATTTTGATGTCGTGAAAAATAACATTCAATAGATTTTTGAAAGAGAAACAGACAATAAAAGGTTTACAAGAAAAAAAAAATCTTGAAAAAATTTTTTTTGTCAAAAAAAAATTATTTCTAATTTTTTTTAAATTATGGTACTCTTTAAAAAAACTTATCTAAGGGTACATTTCTCCCCTTTAAAATCGAAGTTTTTTGGCAATTTCCACTACTTAGCGATTTCTGCCCTTAGTACAGTACGCCACCCTTCGGAAGTATTTTCAGTCTAGCTCCTAATCCACTTCCCGGCCCATTATAGAAGTTATACAGGGATGTTCTATAGAATATCAGCTATTTACGCAAAAAATATAAAAAAAATCAAAAGGGGTCCCTCTTTGAGAAAATCAAGAAAAAAAAACTAATTTGCATTTTATTCAAAGAAAAAAAAAAAATTTTTGGTTTGAAAAATGCAGTTAAAAAGCTCATTAAATGGAGTAACAAGTTCAGTGAATTAATTATTCAAATATATATTTTTTTCAATTTATAATCGGCTTTGAAGCACTGAGTGCCGAATAGAAAAATCGCGTTTCAAAGTCCCATCATTCTTAATCTAACAATTATATTACAAAAATATTTGGCACACGTATTAATAACACGTGCAGGTATAACATATCCAATTATTATCAAAATCGGAGACATCGACTATTTTTTCTTGTCCGCTTGGCGTGGAACGCCTATATCCTTTCCTGGGACTCAAGGCACCTCCATGCCAAATTTCAGCAAAATCGGTTCAGCGGTTTAAGCGTGAAGAGGTAACAGACAGACCGACAGACAGACAGACAGACAGACTGACGGACAGACAGACAGACGGACAGAGAGACAGACACACTTTCGCATTTATAATATTAGTATGGAAATTGGAAGTATGGAGGTATGGAATAGTAGGTATGGATGATATGATGTGATATATCATAAAACATACTGTTGCGTATATTTTATTCTAGTTACAATGTTACGTCACACATGGAATCAATTTCAATGGAGCGTCTATGTCCTAAAATATTTCTTGCAGTAAATTCTGCTTCATACATAAGGTATACGATTCTTTAAAGTGCCAAGACCTTTCCGTCTTAAAATTTGGCGAAATAGTCTTTCTTTAGGATCTCTGCTGCAAACATACAGTCTCTTTTAAACGTTTTGTTAACTTGATTTGCTAAAATGCAACAGTAACAAAAATATTTATGAAAATAATGAAATAAACTTAACAACAATGACAAACATCGAAAGAGGACATCAAGGAAAACCCAAATCAAAGTTTTTAGTATTAATAAAGAAAGAATATTATACTTCCAGTTCATTACACTGTATAAGTAGAAGAAAGTTTGAATTAGGTACGACAAAAGTAGGTTAATATACACTTGCGGAGTACGAAATGCACAATTAGTAGACTATAGCGACCTAATAACACAATTTCATTGCAAAAGACTGGCCGATGAAAATTACAGCTACGGAGAACTAATGCAATTATTATCAGCTCTAACAACAAATAATATTATGGTCTAAAACGTTTATTTATTTATTTATTTCAGGCTACATAAGCCCTAATACATATAAATTATATACACTTAATAACTACACTTTGTCACTTATCGGCGACGTGACGCGCGCTTCATCCCGGAGTCTCCCCCGGAACCTTCGGTAGACCACATCAGTCGGCCAGAATTCCTCCGCTTCAAAGGTCGACAAAAGATGCGTCGGTACTGGTGACACAAAGGAGTTAATGCCGTAGTGTTTAATTTTACGTAAAGATCCATACTTTCATAGATACTATTATTATAAATGCGAAAGTATTTTTGACGTCTGTCTGTTACCTATAAAATCGGTCCAGCCATTTTGGAGGAGTTCGCGCACAAACACTGTGACACGAGAATTTTATAAATTAGATAATATTATTACTAACTTAAGGCCCTCCATCACCGGGACACCATTGCAGCCCAACTGATCGCGCCTACCTACAAAATGTATAAATTAGCAGCGCTGAGTAATGTGTTTTCGCGGATTCTGGATCACGATTCTGGGTCCACCCCTCCCCCCCGCTCGCGACTCGCAAACTTTCTCGATCACTTTTTGTTGGTTCGAGTGGCGACGTCGCCTAAAAAAAAAAGAGTTTGGTGTCAAAATAGGGGTTTTCAACCATGCCCGTTCGATATATGCGATCCGTTTCTACGTATTTGCACTAGTTTCAAAGTTAGCTTTTGTGTTTAACCCTAATTATCTACTATCACCACGCTCCATTGTTCTTTCGTAATTACAATTGCTACTTATTGCATTGTTATGCTCGCCTCGGTGACCTATTGTTCGTAATGACTACCTGGGCTTATCGCTTACGTCATCTCAATTTCTTACAAGATTTTAAATAAGCAAATAAAAATTGATAAATTTTTCATTACAGTTCTTTTATTTAATTAAAACATGTAATAATAATAACTCTCATAGTAGTATGTTTTCGTGCATTGTGAATCACTATTCATATAATATAGTTCCCCTCGGTATCTAGTGAATATTGACAATGCATCCCTGCTAATAACATTTTGCTGTGTTGCAATCCTCGTAAACAACATTCCAAAGTTTTTTTTTTAACAATACAATTAAAGCTAAGGTTAAAATAAAACTTTGGTTTACTTTCAAACAAATTATTTATTTCGTATTGTTCATAAAACAAGATTCAAACATTTTATTCAAAAACATATCATTTTTAAGTGTGTTACTACTAAATTCAGTCTGAAACTCTGACAATGACTTGATATGAAACTTGTATAACAAGTACATTAAACAGTACTCTCCACACACAGAAGTCCAATCATTTTGTAGCCTGATAGTATTATAACGCCATTTCCTTGCATTTCTATTCAAAAACATTTTGTGCATTCCCGTAGGGAAGCGACCATATGTATCAAAATATTCACCGATGTTCTCATGTTTGTCTATGTGAATAGCTACCCAGTGAGATCCTGGTTTTGAGTCGTTTGGAGAGAGAGTCGAGAGAGTTTGGACCCGCCAAATTGCTTATAAGATATTTAGGAGTCGTTATATGCATTGGCAATCGATTCGCGGCATATACGCCATTTTTTAGACTAGGATGAATCTTTTTTAAGTATGATTTTAGTCGTATAGTGTCCATAGTCCGTTAAAAAAAGACTTATTCATTCACTCTATCATACGATTCACACGCAAGTGAAATAAATAAGATAAGACATTCTTATTTAACATGCAATTGACTGAGGTTTTTAATAAAAATGAAAGCACAACTTTACAATAATCATTTATTTGCACATTTAAGACATATTACAGATTAACAACTTAATAATACTTAGAAAGATAATACAATGTTTATTTCTTAGCTACTATAGTCAATGTTTACATTACGATTTTTATCTATTTCAATAACATTATCAAATTCTGCATAGACAACGCAATTTATAATTTGAGTTAGAGCAGATTCAAAGCGAACTTCTAATCTAACACTACCATGTCTAATAAGATTCCAATGACGAGAAGAATTGGCTGATAAATCAGGTGTGAGATCAAATGCTAACAAACAATAACCTTTCCAATATTTATCGTGAGATATACCATTCCCTTCGTTAAGAAAATGTATTCCTGTTTCTGAGAATAATGTATGATAGGTCGCAGTAAAAATATTACTATCGAAAGATGGTTGTAAAGCTTTTGAAGGAATTTGCTGACCGTCTATATATAAACAAAAGGAATTCATTTTATAGTTCTCAAAATTGAACGGATTTTTAGACAAACAACCATTAAATGCTGAATTATTTACAAATCCAACTATACATCTCTTAGGTACTTGACCCAAAAATATATTGTCTAAATATGTCTTGCCCTGAACCCCTGAAGTTAACCTCGTTAGAACTTTTACTTCGGCTCGAGTTGTTGGATATTTTGCAGTTGTGGTGGCTAAAACTTTTTGATGAGCAAGTAAGACGGAAGGGTTAATTTTTGTCCTTCGAACAAGGAAAGTCGCATCTGTAATGTTTATTTTGTATTTAACGTCATCTGTTGGAGCCATGAGGTTAAATGATTCACGTGACCTAACCAATTTAATATTCATCTCGACACCATTAATTAAAAACTTTGATTGATTGAATATGTCACCATGGAGATGTCCTATCATTTCAACTTCCTTACTTTCTGAAACTAATTTCTGTCCTGTAGTAAAACCTGAATTTTTTTCATCGGTTGAATCCATTTTACCAGCAGCATCTTCACACTAAAGACTACAAGTCAAATGAGATTGTTTGGCGTCGGGTGAATAATTCAAAAGAGTTTCAATGTATGCTCGATAAGCATATGTATTGTTTGGAGGTGAAACTAATTTTTGATTCAAATAAACATCGAGTTGACTAAAAACTGAATGAAGCCATTCGTTTACAGGTGCTACATCAGTTGAAGCTGCCAATTTTGAAGAATCTTCGTTTAACACTCGCTTTTAAATGAATGAGTGTATGGGATAAGTCTATATAGTCATCGCCAGTAAGTAAGTAAGTTCCTGGGGAACTTAAAATTCTATGGGTCCATCGTCGGCTAAAGATGATATTGGTTTGTAGTGTACCCACATTCCACTTTCGATGCTTGTTTGTGTTGATGGTAAAGCAAATAAATCTAATTCAGAATTTATACATTCACAAGAGTGACTATGTAAGAAAGACATTGTTTTTAAATTTATGAAAATATATCTCCTTGATATTGACGAGTTAACTTTCTTTTCTTAACACCTCTTCCTTTAGCACTCGATGAAGGAATGACTGCTCCAAGACATTTTCTTTTAGTTATATAGCCTGTATCAAACATATTTAATTTATCAATTTTTTGATCTGCCCTTCTTTTCAAATTTGAACTAATTTCCTTAAGTCGTAATTTTACTGATTCATCCATGGGTCGTGCTTTCGCCATATTAGATAGGAATTCAACACCCGCACTCAAAGCTTCTTTTCCTATTGCTTTAGCACCACTCGAAAGCAAAGGTAGGACGGATCGAAACAAACCTCCCAAAAAGCTTCCAACACCATGACCACGTTGATAAGGAACACCTTTATATATTACACCTATTCCAGAACCAGCTTGATGAGTATAATAATTTTCATATGGGCAATTTATAATATTATTGTGATGATGCATTATAACTTATAACTTTCTGAAGTGCAGTTTAATACACGCTGTTCCAAACTAGAATAGTATCTTTTGACCAGTGCTTGATCTTATATCTATTTCAATTGTATCAAATTCTCTGCGCACGACTGGTAAGTAGTGAGGGGGAGGAAACACATGCATCTTATTTACTCCACATATATATTTTGAAGGCTCTAGTGGTATAATTCTAAGTAAAGAGGTCATTACATCTCCAACAATCTGTGGTTCCACTATATCACAATAAACAAAGAGTTGTGATGGAAGTCCCAGATGTAAGTTTGCAGGGCGTTTGCCAAACGTTTTTTCTACCAAATTCCTATTAGGCTCAAACCCTAATTGAATGCCTAATTTAGGTGACAATGTTAAGGACTTCAATGAATCATCTGCGATTGTCACAGATACAAACTTAGATATTTCATCGTAACGAAAGGTAATATTTTCTCTCATATTATTTAAAGCTTTTAAAATGTGATTAATACTATCATAGTTGGTTGCAGGAATGTGTTTTTTGTAGTGAACAATAGAAGGATATTTTTCATTAGGCATTATCATATTCTTAGAAATATAGACTATGTTTTCTTGTTCTTGAACAGTAAACATTGTACACGGATATTGAAATTCAACAACACCGACAACCCATTCTCCTTCTAATTTAATTGATTTTGGTAATTTTGTTGAAAACTTTGTTGTCATATTATCTGGAAAATATTGTATTGAACTGTTGCTCAGTAACGTTAGATAAAAACTTCCTTTCATTATATATGTTTTAAATGAGATGCCAAAATCCAACTATTAAATTTATCAGGATAACCTTTCCACTTGACAAGCACTTGCCTTCTGCTACCAGAATATCGAGAAGTTATTATTTTATCTATTTTGTAATCTGAAGTTGGGCTAGGAGATTTAATTTTTTGTAATTCTCGTTCATAAAAAGTACCTTCTATGTCTTCTTTCTGCAAATCCCTCAAGGATACACCTTGATCCCATGGTGATCTTGGGATGACATTCGAAATAGTAAAGATTTCATCGCTCCAGTTTGATTCATATCCCTTTTGGAATATATGTTTATATTTTGTGATTCTAACATAATCACCGACGTGAAACTTTGGTAAGAAGGTATCTTGTGGTGACTTTTTATTTTCTCGAGCATACAAATTATTCCAAACAGTCATAATGTTACTAGAACTTACATCACATGGAGACATTTTAATACTTGAATGAAAACTATATTAGATATAGTTATATCCATATAATAGATCTTGTAATATATCTATATATCTGTATGTATTTTTATATGTAAAATAGCGCCACATTTTTGACTTAAGTGTTCTTTGAAATCTTTCTACAATACTAGCCTTAATGTCAGGATTATTTGTCGTGTAATAATTTATGTTTTTACTCTTAAAATATTGACTAACATCTTTAGAAACAAACTCAGTACCCTTATCAGACTGTAAGTGGGTAGGGACAATGTTAGCTTCCTCAAAAATACTCTCAAAACAAGTTTTGGTTGTCAAAGAATTTTTATTTTTCATGGGTCTAGCATAAGCATACTAACTAAATACATCATTAACACACAATATATTATAATCATAACCATCATTATATTTACTATATGTTCTCATGTCACTTAAATCTGCTTGCCACAGATAATCAGATATAATATAATATTTGTTTCGTGGAAACTTTTTATAAACCGGTTTGTGAAGTGTGTATGTTTCTTGAGATTGTAACCATTTCTTGACTTCATTTTTATTCATTTTATCTGCCATTGCTTTTGCAAGTTTTTCAATACTGCTATAACCTGCAGGCCTGCATCATAATAAATATTGTGAATCTCTAATAGGGGGTCCATTTTTCCCAATCTATTTTCTTTTTTATTTTTCGTCACCTGATGTTTCTTCAAAAGATTTCACTCGAAGTTGATTAATATACTCGCTTCTCTTTGGATTACCAATATAAGTGAGGGGTACTTTTATGTCCTTCAAGTCTTTATCAAATTTTTCCCAGCCTATTGGATCACTTTTTTTAACGGTCTTAAAGAATCATTGACTAAATCTAAAATATTGCTGCCAGTTATTTTATTACTATCCACGAGAACTGTACCATCATCATCCCAGTGTACTTTTTTTTGTCTTGTCAATAAGAAATCTAACAATGACTCACCTTTTTTAATGTAAGATTTAGGTATTAAACTTAATATTTGTTGTTTGGAGTATATACATTTATCTTGAATAATATCACTTTCTTTGGGCTCAACTTCCTTATTCAATGTCTGATCAACAATAGGATCCTTATTGTTTGAATCACTACTTTTATCGTAGTGTTTTTTTTCAAAAGTGTTTCAGGTAAATCATTATTATTGGAAGTTGATAAGGTTGGCGATGTTCAGCAGTGAAGTGCAAATACCTTTGTAACGTTTGTGAGTATAAAATCCATTTTTTTCTGTCATCATCTTTACTGTCAAGAATATTTTGCATTTCAGTATCTAATCGTGATTTAGGATTTTCGTGACTCTCATTCCTTCCATTTATTTTATCAATCAAACTTGGTTCGATCAGTAACATTTTCTTAGTGTACCTATCATTTTAGGTTCTATACTTAATATAGAACCTAAAATGATAGGTAGAAATGCACCACCTTTTTGAACAATTATATTTTTTCTTACTTTGGTTGTGGTCTTACGAACAAGTTTGCGGAGTGTCTGTATATATAGTTTTAAAGACTTTTTATCCTTTTCCTTTAATGGCACTTTCCAGTTTCCTTTCCTTTGTAGCACATTATGAATACATTCACATATACAATTGATTTCATCTTCATCACATGATTTTAATAAAGCTTTTTGATACTTTGGTTTTAATGTTTGCAAAGCGATGAGTTTATGCGTCTTTAACCTTCCAAGCATTATTTGTAAATGATATGACTTTGTTAGTTCTTGTTGTATTTAAACCTTCTTTTAGGTACATAAATTGAACAGTTTTTGTCAGCGGGGAATACATTAGACTTAAAACGAAACATATCATTGGTATTTTGTTTAAGATCTATCATTAAATAGCCATGCGCCTCTGTTGTAGCATTTTTATAAGCTTCTTGAACAAATTTTACATTATCTGGTGAAACTTGACGTGCTAAATATCGAATTTGAGTTTTGTCACGAGGGTTCTTAAAATAAATTATATAACTCGAATTTAGAGAAATATCTCTTTGACCTTGTCCCTGATGAAAAATATTTTGAGTTATATAAATTACGCTTAAATTTCTATGGTGACTACCATTTGTAAATATATCTACAATCCGACCATCAGGTTCTCTCATGAGATCATCTATTATAATCAAATTAGCCTCTTTACTATCAAGGTCAGGTAATCCTTGAAAGTAGTTAACATTTTTTAAATTGTATAACGGTTGCATTTCATCAAAACACCACGTTACTTGAGCAAAAGATGCGTTACATATTTCTTCCATATTATTAATAAATTTTGTAACAAAATTTGATTTGCCACAACCACTAGGCCCCGCAACTATTGCAGTGAATGGATGAATAAAATGTTTCATTCTTTTTCTTTAGGTGTGTATTAGACGGAATACAAGAAAACAATGATTTTTTTTTCGTTTTTAAAAGTGTTTTGTTAGTTCTTAAACTAAACATTACAATAAATAGAGGTAAGAAAACATAGTAAATACTTCTAAAAAGAAAAAAAAATACATTAAAATCATAAAATTAAATTACAAAATAAAATACAAATAACATAAAATATATATTTTAAAGTTGTGCTTTCATTTTTATTCAAAACCTCAGTCAATTGAATGTTAAATAAGAATGTCTTATCTTATTTATTTCACTTGCGTGTGAATCGTATGATAGAGTGAATGAATAAGTCTTATTTATTCACTCTATTATTCTCTTTTTAACGGACTATGGATACTTTACGACTAAAATCATACTTAAAAAAGATTCATCCTAGTCTAAAAAATAGCGTATATGCCGCGAATCGATTGCCAATGCATATAACGACTCCTAAATATCTTATAAGCAATTTGGACCCGGACTCAAAACCAGGATCTCACTGGGTAGCTATTCACATAGACAAACATGGCATCGGTGAATATTTTGATACATATGGTCGCTTCCCTACGGGAATGCACAAAATGTTTTTGAATAGAAATGCAAGGAAATGGCGTAATAATACTATCAGGCTACAAAATGATTGGACTTCTGTGTGTGGAGAGTACTGTTTAATGTACTTGTTATACAAGATTCATAACAAGTCATTGTCAGAGTTTCAGACTGAATTTGGTAACACACTTAAAAATGATATGTTTTTGAATAAAATGTTTGAATCTTGTTTTATGAACAATACGAAATAAATAATTTGTTTGAAAGTAAACCAAAGTTTTATTTTAACCTTAGCTTTAATTGTATTGTTAAAAAAAAACTTTGGAATGTTGTTTACGAGGATTGCAACACAGCAAAATGTTATTAGCAGGAATGCGTTGTCAATATTCACTAGATACCGAGGGGAACTATATTATATGAATAGTGATTCACAATGCACGAAAACATACTACTATGAGAGTTATTATTATTACAATTTAATTAAATAAAAGAACTGTAATGAAAAATTTATCAAATTTTATTTACTTATTTAAAATCTTGTAAGAAATTGAGATGACGTAAGCGATAAGCCCAGGTAGTCATTACGAACAATAGGTCGCCGAGGCGAGCATAATAATGCAATAAGTAGCGATTGTAATTACGAAGGAACAATGGAGCGTGGTGATAGTAATAATGAGGGTTAAACACAAAAGCTAACTTTGAAACTAGTGCAAATACGCAGAAACGGGTCGCATATATCGAACGGGCATGGTTGAAAACCCCTATTTTGACACCAAATTTTTTTTTTTTAGGTGACGTCGCCACTCGAACCGACAAAAAGTGATCGAGAAAGTTCGTGAGCCGCGAGCGGGGGGAGGGGTGGTTATTTTTGCGAGAGAAAGAAAATCTACGCTGCTTGTGACGTTGGAGCACCTAAATTGTAGGGAATTTATTTCTCTACGCTATCATAGCGTTGAGAAATATGCCGTTGGAGCACCGAAATGATAGCGTAGAGGCTATCATAGCGTAGAGAAAATCATACTTATCTCTGTAAATAATACACAATGTGGTTTGTATTATAGCCCCAAACATGGCCCATTTGACTACTCATGTGAAACAGTAATACTTACATTTGTGTCACAAAAAAACTTCCTTTGAAAAAACTGTGTACACAGCCCGACTGAGGTTCAAATGTGAACTGTCGAGAAATGGCGAATATTACGAAATTTTCCATAGAATACGTAAAAACTCAGCGTTGCCACTTCCCGATTTTACCTTCCCTAACACCCAACGATAACAATAAATCGGTATTATTGATGACGTTTAAAATGTGGGGTAGAATAATGGACCTATTTATGCATACCGGACTCAACCAACACGATGACAGTTCTGAGAAAAAGCCGTTTTTATTAAAATTGTGTATTCTTTAAAACTGATTGTTATTTTAAGTAAAGTTAATTTACAATAGTATATTTGGTAATTTATTCTATGCGTACAAACATAAATATTTTAAAAATTACTACTATTTCCAACAAAAATTAAACAAAAACAGGAGGGTTCCTTTTAGAAAAACTATATTAGTGTGGGTTACATATAATCCAAAGCGAACCATCTCTTTAGATTTATTACACAAGTCAACAGGATTTTCGTGCATGAGATCTGTGCACCCGATTTGGATGTCTAACATCTAATTAGTTATAGAAACAACGATTTTAACTTATAAAATTTGCTTTTAAACAAACTGAGGCCTCATGAACTTTCAAATTTTGAAGAAAACCGGCATTTTTTTCTTTCGGTTATGTAGTAATAGAATGAAATATATATTCATTATTTTTTAGTTTATATGCTTATATTCCCAAAAAAAAAAGATTGATGATGAAGAAAATGAAAAAAATATGTAATTTAGATTCAAAACTTAATATTTTTTTGTATCTAGGTGAGCATATCCTAAATATATCTTGTTGTATGCTTCGGCAGTAAGTACCTACCTGATATAATGTGGCGCTCCTACTTTTTTCTGGTTTTTACAAGGATGTTTAAAACTAGATAATGCCTGCCACTCCGTTTCGCCAAAACTCGTTTATCGTGCGGGAACCGTACATTTTTCCGGGATGAATTGTCCTTTTCAAATAATAATAATATAACAAAAAAAAAATAGTAATGGAGTATCTTACATTGCCATTTTACAAAATAATGAGCCACTATCGAACCTTCATTGTCCATTAAATGCAAATAATATGTAATGTAAAATTTGTCCATTGCATTACTGTAATAGACAAATTTTACATTATTCATTTAAAAGTATTGTAAGTATAGTAGAAGATTCGTCCTTGAAGTTTTGATGTCTCCGATTTAGTCCAGATTCGGGGAGGGGGTAGCCGAGGTATTGCCTTTGAGGTTGGAAGAAACCCCGTTCCTCTAGGCCTATTGGGAGCGGAGTTATGGCTACTTTTGTAAGACATTTGACAGTTGCCGAGCTGTCAATGTCAAAGTTTGAATGCTTGTAACTCGGCAACTATTTGTCCTGGATATGGGGTTCTTCGGCTTCTTCTTCCTGGATTTTTCTCCTCTATTCGATCCTGGCTTCAGAATTGAGACAAAATTTGATGTCTCCGATTTAGTTCAAATTCGGGGAGGGGGTAGCCGAGGTGTTACCTTTGATGTTAGAAGAAACCCCGTTCCTCTAGGCTTATTGGGAGCGGAGTTATGGCCGCTTTTGTTCGACGTTTGACAGTTGCCGAGCTGTCAATGTCAAACTTTGAGCGCTTATAACTCGGCAACTGTGTGTCCTCGATATGGGGTTCTTCGGCTTGTTATTCCTGGATTTTTCCCCTCTATACGATCGTGTCGTAACGGTCGTGTGTGCGCAATACACACGACCACTCTGGTTTCAACGAAACCAGGCCAGTTACGCAAGAGTAATTTTATAGTGCCCAAGTGTGTGCGCAATACACAAGAGCACTTTGGGTTTTTTTTTAATATGAAATAAGGGGGCAAACGAGCAAACGGGTCACCTGATGGAACGCAACTTCCGTCGCCCATGGACACTCGCAGCATCAGAAGAGCTGCAGGTGCGTTGCCGGCCTTTTAAGATGGAATAGGGTAATAGGAGAGGGTAGGGAAGGGAATAGGGGAGGAAAGGGAATAGGGTAGGGGATTAGGCCTCCGGTAAACTCACTCACTCGGCGAAACACAGCGCAAGCGCTGTTTCACACTGGTTTTCTGTAAGAACGTGGTATTTCTCCGGTCGAGCCGGCCTATTCGTGCCGAAGCATGGCTCTCCCACGTATGAGTTTCAATAAAACCGGGCCAGTTAAGCAGAAGTAATTTTATAGTGCCCAAGTGTATGCGCAATACACAAGAGCATTATTCTTTACTCTCGTAACCTAACGGAGCGGAAGACCGACATGACTAGTGAGAGATCAGGTGCACTATTCTATTACTTTAAAAAAGGCAGTTTTTGAAGCAAACTTTATAATAATATTGCGTTTTTGTGTTTTGTCCAATAACTGGTACTGTCCAATCACTAGTCGTTTTACGTTAAAAAAGGGATATGTCCCTTTTGTGTCGGGCCTGTGTCACAATGACCGGTGATTCTTTGTAAAATATTAAGAACTAAGCCTTTTTTAATATGCAAACAGCAACGAAGTCGCATGATTCTACTTGCCTAATTTAAAAAAAATCGAGAGACCATGTACCTAGTTTGGATCTATGTAAAAAAAACAATACTCATTAATTTGTTAGTTGGTAACTTTGTTGTGAAAATGTTTTGTTCTGAAAAAATTGTTAGATTAGTACGACCTTCATAGGGTCGATAAAAGGGCCATTTTGGAATACTTCTGCATTATTAACTCAATTTTGGCAATGGTGTGGATTGGACTCATTTTGCATAAATAGGGTCAATTGATGTTTCGAACGATTCATTTGATTTGAAAAAGTTTATAAAGAAAGTTATCTTAAAATACTATAAGAATTAGATGAGATAATAGCCATTTATATAAGTATTCATAACATATCAGATTTATCTTCAAATCTGTCATACTTACTACTACAGCGACAGTTAAAGTGCACCTCTTCCACGGCGGATTGTATATTTTAAGCTTATCTTCTTACCTTTTTATATTCTTATCTTTTTTATGTTTAATTGTAAATATATTTTTAGACTATTATTGGAACTCAAATAATTCTAATGCATGCTTGAGTACTTTGTTTTCTTCGTTAGAATCAGTTTTCGAGCATAAGATAAACACAATACTTTTTAAAATACAAAGGGCGGAGAAAAATAACTGCAAAATCAGCAAAAATTGGCGGCCTCGCCCAGGTATGGATGCTGTTGCGTTACACCTTTCAAGGTACCAGCTGACAACCTTTCCACTGAGATACAGCAAGCTGACATTAATTTTCATTCAATAGTAGCATATAAACGATCACCGAGTAAATTTTTAGCTGAGAGGAAATCATTGAAAATATATTTTTTTCATGTTCAATGTCGCTAGTATTCATAGTATAAGTCTCATAAGCATTTTACAAAGTTTCGCCCGGGAAGAAATAATTGACCAAAAATTTACCTGACTCCCGGGCCAAAAGAGTAATTTTTTTTTTTCCACCTTTGTATGGAAAAATTCATGACACGGGACTCGGGAGTGCATATCCATACAAATCACAAAAGAAATGCTTTTTCAACACTGCTACTTTCACAGTGAACTCTTTATAAGTCAAATACACATCCTAAAGTTATGACTTAGTTTTGTTACACCTTGTAGAGTTAGAGCGCAATTATACCAAACGAACAATATAATGTGTGAACTCTCTATATAGCTGTAAAAGATATAAAAATGAAATTATTATTACTTACTATATTTTATTTTGTTGGCCCCAAAAGTCAACTTAGGGTCAATTTAGACCGCAACGCGACGCGTAAATGCATTTCTAAAGGGGTACGAAGATTTTGGCCGAACTACTTGTCCGCCATTATGATTTTTTTAAAAATCTCGTTCACGAATAATTCTTTGAAAAATGGATAGCTAACATTAATACAAACAAAAAATAATCTTGGACAAAACCGTGTAAAGTGTCACATTTCGAAGATATGAGCTGCCAAAGTTTTACCATTGGAAATAAATATTTTAGATATTGCAACTCTAAGCATGGTTAAACCAAGTGGTTTCTCTTCTATGAAACAGTAGCCACTCTGTAACACGCCGTCGCGTGATGACAAAGTGCAATCTAGCTCAAACAATAATTTTTATCAACTACATACCTAATGAGAAACTCGCGACGGCGTGTTACAGAGTGGCTACTGTTTCATAGACGAAAAATCACTTGGAATAACCATGCCTCCCTAATAGCACATTTACATTGGTCCATGGTTGGGCCTCGGTTATTGTCTCGGTTGGCCAACAGTTAGATTTGGCGGCGTCCACCGCCGGCGCGGTTAGGTGCGCCGGTTTCGGACATTCGAGCGTTGTCGCGCCCTCTCCTTCCTTCGTCGTTGCAACGGCCCCCTTACGCACGCACGCAGTTTGTGCCGCCCCCGTATACGCGCGGCAGACTCCCGGAGAACCGGGAGTGCGGGATTCTCCAGTGTAACTGGTACCCGCCCGGGGAGAATTTTTCAAAATGGGTTTCTCCATGATGTGATCTTTAGAGGGAGATTCTGCCCTAGTGCCCTCCGACGTAAGCCACCTGCTCGCCACGCATCCCAAGGCCGGGCACCACAAGCCGGGGATTAGGGACCCACGGGTCCATTCATTCACAAACACACACACATATAGACGCAGAAACACACGCTGATGTAGAGAAGAGTTAACAAAACGAGAAAGATAGAGTAGATGAGGTGGTGAAGAAATAGACAAAATAAAATAAACAACAAACGAAGAGTAAACTATAAAAAGAGAGAAAGACAGGAAAGACCGGCGTTCTGCCATCCTGAATACGTCACTCCGTGTAAAGGGCGGGGTGGCGTACCCAGGCGACCAGGGACACGAACGTGGACGGACCGGTATCGCCCCCTCTACGTTGGGCCTACTAGATATGGTTCTACGTTGGGTCTACTGGATAGTCCCACGTAGGGCCTAATAGATATGGTTCTACGTTGGGCCTACTGGATAGTCCCACGTAGGCCCTACTAGATATGGTACATGCGGCGTTACTTCACTCTGAGGCGTTCCATATAAGGCTTGAAGTGCAAGCGAGAGCGCGGAACGAGCGACAAGGAAGCACAATCGGCCTTTGCGTTCGGCAGCGTTCGATATCCGTCTCTCTCCTAAGTCCTACTTGAGTGAGCAATGCTTATATTTTATGTTCGTCTTAGATATCCATTTGAATTTTTCGAAGAGCGGCCATAATCTCTTCCATCTTCGGAGTTGAATCAATATTCTAGTAATCTCGTGAAAAACTTCTCGCTATTCAGAAATTTTTGTACGGCCCCCGGTGAGGATCGATCCTACGACTTCGGATGAAGTTATTAGTATCGTCCACCTGCGCCACCAGAGCGATGACGTAAATATCGCAATTGTCTTTCACTTGCAGCTGCTCCGTGTTGCTATAGTGAGTTGAACTAGCAGTCCAAAGTCCAATGCTTAGACACCCGCAATTTTTTAATATTATATTTTATTGTTATAGCAAAACACTTTTTAGCATTATTTTAACCACTTATTCCAGTTTTTATCGTCCACTTTCTTATTTTTCACTCTTATAATTGATGAAATAGTGTGATAATAGGATCTTTTTATTTAAAAGTCCAATCCGATCTTGCTGACAGTGCAAATAAGAATAGTTTATTTTACTGATTATAAATATTTTTAGACAATCATTTGAAAGAAATACATCGAAATAACTTTAGGTTACACTCGAAAAGTTTGTTTCTATTTATAGAGATTCGGAAGCGATGGTTAAGGGGTTAAGGATAGTTGAACGTGACAACGTCATACGTTGACAACGTACGTTGTCACGTTCAACTATCGTCAATAAACCGACTTTACAGACAACCGATTTTTATTAAAATACTTTAATTTTATTACAATATTCATAATCTAATAAATATTCATAATCTGACGACCTCTGTGGCTCAGTGGCTGGGATGTCAGTAGCTCAAGCCGAGGATCGTAGGTTCGAATCCCGCCGACGGAATAAAAAGTTTTTAAAGTTCCCGGGTCTAGATGTTTATTAAATATGTGTATGATATAATAAAAGTAGGGCCTTCGTTGGCAGGTTATCACCAATAACTGTTGGGAAAATAAAACAAAATATATGTTGGGCCTATGTTGGGTATTTGTACATATGTGTTATAGGCTACACAACCAAAAGCCACAGTAGGGCCTTCGTTGGCAGGTTATCACCAATAACTGTTGGGAAAATAAAACAAAATATATGTTGGGCCTATGTTGGGTATTTGTACATATGTGTTATAGGCTACACAACCAAAAGCCACAGTAGGGCCTTCGTTGGCAGGTTATCACCAATCACAGTTGGGAAAATAAAACAAAATATATGTTGGGCCTATGTTTGGTATTTTGGGTATTTATACATATGTGTTGTAGGCTACACAACCAAAAGCCACAGTAGGGCCTTCGTTGGCAGGTTATCACCAATCACAGTTGGGAAAATAAAACAAAATATATGTTGGGCCTATGTTGGGTATTTGTACATATGTGTTGTAGGCTACACAACCAAAAGCCACAGTAGGGCCTTCGTTGGCAGGTTATCACCAATCACTATTGGGAAAATAAAACAAAATGTTTGTTGGGCCTATGTTGGGTATTTGTTTAGATGTTCTGTAAGCTACACAACCAAAAGCCGCAGTAGGGCCTTCGTTGGCAGGTTGTTACAGTTTACAGTTGGGAAGGTAACCAGAAATATATGTTGGACTAAAGTTGACTTATTCTATAGATATTCTGTGGGCTACACAACGAAAAACACTTGAAGGGCCTCTTGGCAGATTGTTGAATTTCACTGTTGGCAGCGGAACGTAAAATCAATGTTGGGCCTATGTTGAGTATTTGTATAGATGTTGTGTAGACTACACAACAAAAAGCCGCAGTAAGGCCTTCGTTGGCAGGTTGTCACCAATCACTGTTGGGAAAATGAAACAAAATATATTTTGGGCCTATGTTGGGTATATGTACATATGTGTTGTAGGCTACACAACCAAAAGCCACAGTAGGGCCTTCGTTGGCAGGTTGTCACCAATCACTGATGGGAAAATAAAACAAAATATATGTTGGGCCTATGTTGGGTATTTGTACATATGTTTTGTAGGCTACACAACCAAAAACACTTAAAGGGCCTTCGTTGGCAGATTGTTGTATTTCACTGTTGACAGCAGAACGTAAAATCAATGTTGGGCCTATGTTGAGTATTTGTATAGATGTTCTGTAGGCTACACAACAAAAAGCCGCAGTAGGGCCTTCGTTGGAAGGTTGTTGAATTTTACTATTGGCGGCGGAACGTAAAATTTATGTTGGGCCATTGTTGGCTCTTCGTTCGGAATTTTAGTGTAGGAATTTACGATTGGCTTTTTGTTGGCCCTTTGTTGGGATTTTCTCACACCATTCCCCGACAGTTTACCAACCGTTGGCAATCGTTGGCCAACGGAGTGTGCTACTGGGGCTTAGAATGGCAATATCTTAAATAATTATTTCCAATGGTAAAGCTTTGGCAGCTCATATCTTCGAAATGTGACACTTTACGCGGTTTTATCCAAGATTATTTTTTGTTTGTATTGATGTTAGCTATCCATTTTTTAAAGAATTATTCGTGAACGCGATTTTTAAAAAATCAAAATGGCGGACATGTTGGTCGGCCAGGCTCCATACAAAAATCTTCATACCGCTTACAGATTTGCATGACGTCTCACGCAATTGAAGTTTGTCAAATCCATACAAATTTAGTTACGGTCCGAATTGACCCTTAGAAAACTTCGAATTTTAAAAGTCATACTGAAATCATGATGACAGGTCAAAAGAGAAAATAAATGTGAAATGAACACTTTCCATGAACGAGTCGGTCAAAATAGTCGACAATATTTAATACAGTATCGTGTTCCATTGACGAAACGAGCAAATATATAAAATTATCGTAGCTCCTGCGATTCTCATCGCGACAAAAATCGGTGGTCGGTCAATAGGGATGATGACAAGGTCAAAGATTAGCGAATTTTGTTAATAGAATAAAGAAATCACGACAAGAAATAAGTGTGCCCAAAATTTCAGCTCGATAGCATTTGTATTTTATTTGTTATTCGCCTTCAAAGTTGGATAATCAAGTCGATATTTTTTTCAATCAAATTTCTTAATATTTGTATACCATTCGATAACTTATGCAATTAAAAGCAACTTTTGTTACGAAACCACTATCATAAACGCAATATTTAATATACCTATCGAACAAATTTCTCTCCCGATCCATACAAACTACGAAAGAGTGACGTCAGTCTTTCGTAGCACTTTGTATGGAGCGTTTCGGGCAGGTCTATTTTATGAGATGTTTGAATTGTCATATCTTGGTGAATTTTTAAGCTATCAGAGTCATTCTTTCAGCGATGTTTCTATTTTTTAAGGGTCTTTCGATTACCAATAAGAAAAAAAAATAGTCATCAAGCCTATTCAGTGAGCAAACGCATCCATAATTATAAGCTCATCGATCGAAAATAGGGCTGCCGCGTTCTAGGAAATAATGTAAATCGTTCGTAACAGCATAGCATACTGTCATCGCGTAATGAGTTTCGTATGATTAAAACATAATTATAATAATTAATATAAACTTAAGTACATTAACGACGAAGCCGCAACTAATATTACAATGTATAACCGCATATATAGCCGCAACTAATATTACAACTAATATAACATTGTATAATAATTTTAAGTTACAATCGTAAATTTTATTTTAAAGAGATTAATTTTTTTTCTCACTTTTTTGGTAAAAAGTAGTACCCCGTGCGAGTTTCTTACGCCGGTTCTTCTCGCCGGGTTAGTTCCCGACGCCGTCCTGGTAGGCACCAGTAGTATCAACGTTCTGAAAGTATTTGTTGCAAATCTATTCGGAAATAAAACAATTTTTATTTTTATTTATTTTATTTAATGTGTTGTGATTTCTAATACTCGAAAATATTAAAACAGATTGAATTTAATTTTTGTTAACATACCTCAAAGCATTCTCTTCCAGTTATTGCGAAAAGCCGGACCAAAAGTTATTTTGCCAAGTACCAACCCTACTGGATTCAACACTGAAAATATGTGAATAACGTACAAAACTGTCAAATAAGAGAACTTTTGATATTGGTGGGCGCTTTAAACTTGCTGCTTAGATAATATTGAAAGTTGTTTTTTTATGAGAATTCTGTAAACGACAGTTTTCAGCTTAAGCTTAAAGGTTTGAAGAAACCTACGCGACCACGCGACTGCGAAGCGGAAGCGTCAATACAAAATCATTTGACAAGTAATTGTCAAATGTGTGTTTTGTATTGTCGCTCCCGCTTCGCAGTCGCGTGGTCGCGTAGGTTTGGCCTAAGCCTAATAGAGGACGTGAGTGCGTGGACAATGAATAGTTCTGGAAAAGTTTTTGGGTATAAAATATAAAGCCACTGAAAAAATGATTAAAATCGATACCCTATGATCCTTCACGTGGTCTACATCTTATCTGTGCCAAATAACATAACATAATTCAAATAATTTCCCCCGGTTTTTCTATATTCTTCTATTAGTCTTATCATGACAAAATATAGCCTATAGCCTTCCTCAATAAATGGGCTATCTAACAGTGAAATAATTTTTCAAATCGGACCAGTAGTTCCTGAGATTAGCACGTTCAAGTTAGCCCTATCAAATAATTTTCCCCGTTTATTCCACATTTTCCTCTATTTCTTCGCTGCTATTAGTCTTAGCGTGATAAAATGTAGCCTATAGCCTTCCTCAATAAATGGGATAACAGTGAAATAATTTTTCAAATCGGACCAGTAGTTCCTGAGATTGGCACGTTCAAGTTAGCCCTATCAAATAATTTTCCCCGTTTATTCCACATTTTCCTCTATTTCTTCGATGCTATTAGTCTTAGCGTGATAAAATGTAGCCTATAGCATTCCTCGACAAATGGGCTATCTAACACTGAAAGAATCATCAAAATCCGTTGTGTAGTTTTAAAGATTGAAGGGCACAAAGGGACATGAGGGAAAAAAAGCGACTTTGTTTATAATATGTATAGATGATATAGATATAGATTATTCCTTATCAATAACACCTCACATCTCTAGTATTATCTAGTATTATCTCTCTGTCTATATTTTACGTTAGCTGTACTAACTATTAATCGGATTTCAATAAAAGAAAAGTTAGTTTTTGTGTAGAATAAAAGTTCTCGTAGCCTACACAGGTAACCTTTTAACGTGTGTAGAGTCTAAAGGCTGCGACAAAGGTAGTAGAGAATGCGATATAAAATGGGAGTATTATCTTGCGATCACCGCAGCCTCGGGCTAGGAATTGATTGAGTCTCTCTAGGCGTGTGCATATGCAACAATACTTGATACTTTACCTAACCCGCTTTCATGTTGGTGGTTTTCTATAGTTTGTTTTGTGAAAAGACACTTTTGTTTTGTGTAGTAAAAATTACATTTTAAGGCTGGGCCGCATACACACGTTTTCCGTATTCGATTTCCGAATTCATATTCCGTATTCGGAATCGTGCAATCATTAGGAAATACATTAATTGGCGCACACGTTCGCTTTTTTTGGACGAAACGAATTCCGCACACGGCACTTTTAGAGTGCAAGCCAGCGCGCTCGTGATTGAAGAAAAATGAACGTTTGCGCTAGTGTCATGGAATTCCAAAATCGAAATTTCACATTCAAAGCGATAGTTGCATACGGCCATCATGTTCAATTATGGCTAATGTCATTGACAGGTGAGTGCGAAACAGCGGTCCCTCAAGTAAAATCAATCCCACCAAAAAATACCTGTTAAAATAGGGCCTAGTTCCTATAGCCTAAATTTTGGCCTAAAAAAGAGTTGAAATCTAATCCAATGCCAAGTTCAGATGAACTTCACCGATCATAATCATCTTCATCAACAGCCTGATCCATAATACTTCTAATTTGAACTTGGCAGGCTAATTAAATTCTATAAATATTATCTAATTAATCAAGTGTTACGTATAGCACAAAAACCTGCCAAGTTCAAATTTAGAAGTGTTATGGGTCAGGCTGTTGATGAAGATGATTATGATCGGTGAAGTTCATCTGAACTTGGCATTGGATTAGATTTCAACTCTTTTTTTAGGCCAAAATTTAGCCTATAGGAACTAGGCCCTATTTTGACAGGTATGTTTTTGGTGAGATTTCAATATTTTTTTAAGAAATCATACCTGTTTTCTTTTTGTGCCACGCCCGATATAAACAATAGTTTCGATAGATGCCGCTAGTGGTATTTGTTAAACAATCAATAGAAGCCAAATTTTTAAGTAAACAGTATTTATTTATTAAGACGTTACACAGTGTGCATTATACATGACAATATTTTATATCCCCTCCCCCCTCTTCTACTCCCACCCTCCTCATCGTATTCTCACTGTATCACTAGTACTTATGAGTATCACAAGTTCGTAGATGAGCTGAGTCACACTTGACGGATTTCTTAACTTTCTTAATTTTTTGTTAAAATACATACACGACCTGTGTGCCAAATTACATAACGCTAGGATATTTGGAAGAAGCCTATAAAGTTCATAGACGAGCCAACTCACGCTTGACTGATTTCATATATTTCTTTTTTTTTTGTTAATCTACATATAACACACGACCTGTGTGCCAAATTTCATAACAGTAGAACAATAATTGGAAGTGGCCTCTAAAGTTCATAGATGAGCCGACTCACGCTTGACCGATTTCTAAAATTTCTTAATTTATTGTTAATCTACATATAACACACGAACTGTGTGCCAAATTTCATAACGCTAGGACATTTGGAAGTAGCCTCTAAAGTTCCTAGATGAGCCGACTCACGCTTGGCCGATTTCTAAAATTTCTTATTTTTTTGGTAATCTACATAAAATTAATATAACACACGACCTGTGTGCCAAATTTCATGATGATAGGACATTTGGAAGTAGCCTCTAAAGTTCGTAGATGTGCCGACTCACGCTTGATCGATTTCTAAAATTTCTTAATTTTTAACACACGACCTGTGTGCCAAATTTCATAACGCTAGGACAATTGGAAGTGGCCTAGAGGTTTTGATTACCGGTCAGTGAGTGAGTGAGTGAGTGAGTGCCAAAATTAGCTATTTATATTTCAGGATCTACCAAAGCCATATCTATGAAATTTGGTATACTGCGTAAATACTAGTATGTTATTACGTAGGTATAATTTTATCTTTGCACTCACAATAGATACTGAGCTACAGAGGGGTCAAAAGTGCGTCGAAACGGTTCGTGTAAATAGTGCACGGCATGCGCGCGGCCTGCTGGAACTAGGCCTGCGCACTACCGTGCGCTTTGATCTATATATATAAAAATGAATTTTCAATTGCGTTAGTAACGCTTTAACTCGATAACGGCTGGAACGACTCTGTTAATTTTAGTCTTAAAATAATCCTTGAAGTCCAGGAAAGGTTTTTAATTAATTTCATCCGAAATCAGCCGTTACTTTTTAACGTCATTTCTCGTGAAATCGTGTAATTCTGTACTCTATTTATTTGTTGTTAACGCTTTTCAAATAAAATAATTATTAAGGAGAAATAACTTACATCATACCACATTCAGGTAAGCCGCTAATTATTATGGCGTCATAATGGCTGTTTAATGTATATCAGACTTGAGCTCGAAGCAGGTGACAAGTGACGTGCGATGAAATTAGAGCGCGCCGCGTGGCATAGTATTATTATATGAGCACAGGTGAGACTGAAGCCTTCCAGATAATGAAAACTCACAAACTTTCAAATTAATCAAGGATAACAAGTGTTGGTGCGAAAAGGTGCAGAGTTCTATGCTTCATCACAAATTGTGGACTCTGAATTAAATACGTGAGTGGAAGAACCATAAAATTAACTAACTGATAAGGAAAATTACCTACTAATTATTTCCCTTATAATTTTAACAAACTTTGTAACTTATTTCGTCATCTGGCTAATATATCTGGCTACACATAAAAATCACATTTTATTTATTTTAAACAATTTTTCCGGCCCTGAAGCTTCCGAAACTGTTACTTCAACAATTGTGCAAAATTTCTGATGTGGTTTGACAGTAAACCGTCGCGAAACAAGTGATAGAAAGAGAAAGGGATATTGCTTCCTCTCCTACGCCTGTTTTTTTTTTTTTGATCTGCTGGTCAACCTCTGGTCTTACCCTCGGAACTGCTACGATTTTGATTTACGAGTCTGATTAGTTCCAAATTGAGCAGCGCGATCGTGCTTTAGTATAGCTGTCAGAATTGGGAAAAGCCGATCAGATGATTTGATCTGATCGGCTTTTCCCAATCCTAGTTCCATATTGAACCGCAGCATTATTTTGCGCTAGTGTGTACCTATGTCGGATTGTAGCAAAAGCTTTGAGATCGCGCTGATTCGATTATCGATTCGATTCGATTCTGATTCTGTCGGGAGTAAAGCGAGGATCACTATGTTTTAAGCGAGTTTAAAGTTCGCTAGAAATGTGCATTTTAGTTACTATGTATAAGGTAAGGTAACTAGTAGGTACAACTATGTAGTTGTACCTACTAGTTTGTCCCCTTCAAAAGTGAGGCCGATCATCCAATAGCTGACGACTCCCTGTGACCTTCTTCACGCTGTCTGATTAATGTCTATGAACCCTGCGACCTTTGCAGGTCGTCGGCATCTGATGAAGCAAGATCGGGCCGTCAAAAAATATATCCGATACTAATGGGTATTAATTACAGTATTTGTCACGTAGCCTACGTGACCAATACTATATTAATACCCATTGAAACTATTGTTAGATTTTCACCACTTTTTCTCCCGTGTGTTATAGTAGAACTTGACACCACATTTTGCATGGGCTACATTTCACAGTAATAAATATACACTTATCATGCACTTCTTCCACTTTAATAATTTATTTTATTACAATTTCAATGTTTTACAATGTGACCAGTTTCGAATTTATTATTAAAGTGGAATAAGTGCAGCATGAAAAGTGTATATTTATTACTGTGAAATGAAATTCCACCAAATAGTTGCAGTGCATTCAATATCATATTATGGGCTAGATTTGAACTGCGTATGTATTTGTCAACTTGCTATGTATTTTCATCATAAAGAGAACAATTTTGTTTGTTTGTATCACAACCGCTCCAAAACCTCTGGGCTGATTTCATACAGAGGACCACATGAGGCTACTACCTCAGTAGAAAAATGTACGGTTTAAATGAGTGAGAGAGTTAAATAATTACGTTGAACTCCACGATCGGTGGGTACCATTTTAAATACCAGCAAACAGCTTCATAACACGGTAAATTGATTTTGTTCTCGAATTGAGTTTCGGTGCTTCAGCGAGCAATTTATTGAGTCTTATAACTCTTTGATTGTTTTAAAAACTGCCTGCCGTCGAACCACACGGAGAATGCGAGGCCATCATATGGCACTAACACAGAATTGACATCAGCTATAGGCTTTCGTAATTTGGTTGGGTTATGTTAATTTAATTTTGATTAGATAGCCCGTTGAATAACGTCTACGTTATATGTAGCTGATAGGAGGTTCTTATATCAGTAACATGCTTTTATTTATATCGTATTGCATTAATTTTTCGACATTAAAAACCACAAGAACAAATTGTGAGATTAATAGTCAAAAAATTCAATTTACTCCGCATAGACGATGTAAATATGCGAATAGAATACGGAGCTGCACCACATAAGAAACATAAGTGAACTTTAGCGAGCAGAAAAAGAAATTTAAAATTCTATAAGTTCTTAATATTTAACAATCGGCCAAGTGTGAGTCGGACTTGCGCGCGAAGGGTTCCGTAGAGCCGTATAGAGCAAACATAGACTAAAAATTGTGTTTTCTGTATGGGAGCCCCCCTTAATTTTTTATTATATTTAAATATTATTATGAATTATTAAATAACACATATATGTAAGGCCTTCGTGAAAGTTTCAAGTGCCTATTGCAAGGGCTTATTTGAACGCGCTAATCTCAGGAACTACTGGTCCGATTTGAAAAAATTTTTCAATGTTAGATAGTCTATTTATTGAAAAAGGCTATAGGCTATATTTTATTGCGATAAACCTAATAGCAGCGAAGAAATAGAGGAAAGTGTGGAAAAAAACGGGAGAAATTATTTGAAATGGCTTATTTGAACGCGCTAATCTCAGGAATTACTGGTCCGATTTGAAAAATTTTTTCAGTGTTAGATAGTATATTTATTGAGAAAGGCTATATAGGTTATATTTTATTGCGCTAAGACTAATAGGAGCGAAGAAATAGAGGGAAGTGTGGAAAAAACGGGGGAAATTATTTGAAAGGGCTTATTTGAACGCGCTAATCTCAGGAACTACTGGTCCGATTTGAAATTTTTTTTTTCAATGTTAGATAGTCTATTTATTGAAAAGGACTATAGGCTATATTTTATTGCGCTATAACTAATAGCAGGGAAGAAATAGAGGAAAGTGTGGAAAAAACGGGAGAAATTATTTGAAATGGCTGATTTAAACGCGCTAATCTCAGGAACTACTGGTCCGATTTGAAAATTTTTTTCAGTGTTAGATAGTATATTTATTGAGAAAGGCTATAGGCTATATTTTATTGCGTTAAGACTAATAGGAGCGAAGAAATAGAGGGAAGTGTGGAAAAAACGGGGAAAATTATTTGAAAGGGCTTTTTATGTTACTTGGCACACATAAAGAATAGACCACGTGAAAGGAAATAGGTTTCTTTTTTGCGGAAAAATGTACGGTTTCCGTTACATTCCTAAATTAGGCGGGCGAAGCCGCGCGGAACATCTATCATATCATAAAAGTATATTGTCCCACACAATATACTTTTATGATTTACGCGTTAACTATTCAATCGATGTACGGGAACAACCATATGTATATAACTTGCAGTTTTAATATTAAATAGAACAATAAATCTACACTAATATTATAAAGAAGAAATATTTGATTTTTTGTTTGTTTGGCTCCGAAACTACTGGACCGATTTGAAAAAATCTTTTGGAATTGGAAATTGGAATTCTACATTATTTTTGCTGAACATAGGCTGAATTTTATTTTGGAAAAAAATAGGGTACCGTAAGATATTTGGGTTTTTCGGACGCAAGGTGTAAAAAATCAATCAATGAAGCAGAGCGGAGCGGAGAGGAGCTTAACGGTGCCGAATTGACCAATCACCATGCTCGAAATCTTCGCTGTCATTCCGCTGGAATAGCACGATTGGTCAATTCGGGCACCGCTAAGCTCCTCTCCGCTCCGCTCCGCTTCAGTGGAAACGCGGCCTTAATAGAAGGTTACATAGAAAAATGTAGAAGAAGAAAGTGGATAATAAAATGCAATCGGAGGCATAATATTTTATGATTTATGAATTAATGTTAAACTTGGTGCGACATGCCTCCAGCTGCATTTTATTATCCACTTTCTTCTTCTACATTTTTCTATGTAACCTTCTATTTATCCTGGCATGAAACTCGTAAGCAAGAGTCGTATCAATTAAAACATGGATTCGATGCCTCCGGCAGAATTAGGTCTTGTTTCGTTCTTTTTAGTTAACATTTTTGCAGTCGGGTTTTTTGATTTTTAATTAATTTATTTTATTACCCTTTGGGTACGGAACCCTAAAAAGTAATTAAGAACTTAGAGGAGTACTGGCGGAGAACGAGCTAAAAAGAAGAAGATTAAGAACGAGGACTGACGATGATGTTACTACCTTTTATTTACTACAGTGATGAAAACGCATAAAAACAAATGTCTTTATTGATTTTCATTCTCGGCTTCAAAGATCGCTCCAAAAATTGGCAATCATCCAATTCTAACAGTATATTTATGCTTTTTTCCAACGTAGTATTTTTATATATATGTTATGTATGTTTGTAAGCTATATTTTTATGTACTACCCATTATGTATAAATGATATCTTTAACTTCGATCATAATATATCTGTCTGAAAGGCACAATAACCGGTCTTTGATCTCTGTGTTCTTACTCGTATTTCTAGATAAAATGCTAATATTATATATATTGAATATATTTTCATTTAAAATATAATTAATTTTCGTTTACTTAACGATCGAAGTATTTAATTTCTCTTTACATATTTTAAAATTGATCAAATTTTTCATTGGTACTTTTTCTCTCGTCAAATAGCCTTTACAAAATAATATAGTACGTAGTAGGCATTGTTCTCTTTTCAGGATGGGCAAAAAAAGTATCAGGACTCAAGAAGTCACGTGAGCTGATCACAAATCCGCAAAGGAGAGGAAATGTATGCCTGCATCTTCTGTTTCGTTTCACTGCCGCCGGCACTTCTGGAGTAAATTCTTTTTAGGGTTCCGTAGCCAAAATGGCAAAAAACAAAACCCTTATAGATTCGTCATGTCTATCTGTCTGTCTATCTGTCTGTCTGTCTGTCTGTCCGTCCGTATGTCACAGCCACTTTTCTCCGAAATTATAAGAGCTATACTATTGAAACTTCATAAGTAGATGTAGTCTGTAAACCGCATTAAGATTTTGATACAAAAATGGAAAAAAATTTAAAAATTTTAGGGGTCCCCATAGGTACAACTGAAACAAAAAAAATTTTTTTTGTCTAACCTATGCGTATAGGGTATCTATGGATAGGTTTTCAAAAATCATATTGAGGTTTCTAATATAATTTTTTTCTAATCTGCATAGTTTGCGAGAGAGACTCTTCCAAATTGGTAAAATGTGTCCCCCCTTTACTTCTAATGGCATGGGGCATGATAATTCTAAAAAAAATATGATGTACATTATTATGAAAACTATCAACGAAAATTGGATTGAACGAGATCTAACAAGTAGTTTTTTTATACGTCTTATATGGTAAACCTTAATTTAACTTTCATTAAATCAACTAAAATATAAAAATAAAATATCAAAAACCTTTTAATTTTATAGAAATAAACCTTATTGCTGCTGCGGAACCCTTCATGGGCGAGTCCAACTCGCACTTGGCCGGTTTTTTTTGTAGTGATGTTGTGATGATTTTGATCATCATCGTCTAATGCCATCGTCATATCGAAATTCAGTTCAATGGGTTGAATATCTCCGGTCATAGGTTTTTTTTAATTTCTGTAGCTACGTGATGTTGATGTCAGACGTATAATATTATCACGTAAGTCTACGGATACTGAACGTAGACTCGCGAAAAGACGTCGCGTGAGAAACACGTAGCGCTGACAGATGTATCAAGACCCTTATTATGTTACCTGTCATGTTACAACTCCTCGTGGAATTGTAATCTGTACTCTCATACTGTGCCACTTTGTACACGTTTAGATCCTTTTGAGCATTACGTAAAATATACGAATATCAGATAACTTTATACGTTGCTAGATGATGCCCGCAACTCCGTTGCGCCAAAACTCGTTTATCGCGCGGGAACCGTACATTTTTCCGGGACAAAAAGTAACCTATGTCCTTTCCCGGGACTCAAAGTATCTCCATGCCAAATTTCAGCAAAATAGGTTCAGCGGTTTGAGCGTGAAGAGGTGACAGACAGACAGACAGTAACACTTTCGTATTTATAATATTAGTATGGATTTGATCGGGCTATCACGATTTAAACTCGGGTCGGGTAGTCACGATTCACCGCATTTAATGGATATGTTACGCTCAAAGACCGAAATCGCTCAATGAGCGAAAAAAAGGCTCACAACGCGTTGTGGTCACAGTGAAACACGCGAAATTCGCGTCGTGGCTCTAATGAAAACGGCCACGACGCGTTCTGGCAATCACAAAAAGACCATAACGCGAAATTCGTGTCGTGGCTGATATGCTATTCGTTTTTCTTGATTGAATTAATCATCCATAGGTATGGAAGATTATATTTGAATGACCACGCGTACTACAAAATATTTTTTCTCTTACAAAATCACTGCATATCAAGTTTTTCATTATTATTTGTAAAGTATCCATAGTTCTATGATATCCGTACTAATATTATTACTGCCTGTCTGTCGCAAAGTGCTATTGTTTGTTACTGTTTTTTATTTAATATAAGTTATTGTTTTTTATTTAATATCTGATCTTAATAAATAATAAGTGTTTAGTTTTATTTTTATTTATACTTATATAATTTAAATATAATACTACTAGTCGATGCCCGCAACTATGTTGCGCCAGACAGACAGACAGTAATAATAATAGTACGGATAGTATGGAAGTATGGATATTTTATAAATAATAATGATAAACACGTTATGCAGTGATTCAATAAAAGAAAAAATATTTTGTACCGAGTATACGTGGTAATTCAAATATAATCCTATGGACAATTATTCAATCAATTCCATACCTATGGACAATTATTCAACCAAGAACAGATCAAGAAAAACGAAAAGCATATCAGCCACGACACGAATTTCGCGTTGTGGATTTTTGCGATTGCCAGAACGCGTCGTGGCCGTTTTCATTAGAGCCACGACGCGAATTTTGCGTAGTGGCTGTTTCACTATGACCACAACGCGTTGTGAGCCTTTTTTTAGCACATTGAGCGATTTCGGTCTTTGAGCGTAACAGATACATTGCAGATACACAGCAGACGGTGGACCTAAGTTATTCGGTCATGTACCGAATAACTTAGGTCCACCGTCTGCTTATTGGTTTTATCATATTCTACAAAAATGTTTCATGTAAGTACAGCTGTAATTTTAAGTCTTTGAGTATTAATAACAGCTGTTAAGTGTTATTAATACTCTAAGTTTTAAGTATTTTCATATCCAGCATTATTGAATTAGTTATTGAACACTGTATGAAATAACTAGATTTTTAAATACGTCAAACTTACATCACCTCTCTAACATAGTACGCAGTATACCATACTAGTCTTAGCCTCTTAGGTTGGTATGGACCAAAATAGTCAAACCCACCATTCCTGTTAATGCTATTTATTGTACTATCTGTCTGCTGTAAATATAGAATTATAGACTTTCGCTGTAAATAACTTTCACTCTCGGCAAGTTGAAACCGTTAAAAGAAAACATCAAAAGAACCTCGAGGAAATAAGTTGGAATGTCTTTGACTTTACTTGAACTTAAACAACTTAGATTGACATTTTATAAGAAGAGTAATAATAAGTTAGTATCAGTATTTTGAAATAATCGGCCAAGTGCGAGTCGGACTCGCGCACGAAGGGTTCCGTACTGTTATAGAGCATAAATAAAATGTTAATATTACCAAATAAATTTATTTTCTTTCTTTCTTTCTTTCAAATAGGCCAAAAATTGTGTTTTTGTATGGAAACCCCCCTAAATTTTTATTTTATTTAAATATTATTATTTAATATTAAAATACACATATACTTAAGGCCTTTGTGAAAATTTTAAGTGCCTACCTGTTGTCATCACTGATACCGAGCATAAAATGTTGGAAAAATCACGTTTGTTGTATGGGAATATTTAATTAATTTATTTAATTTATTTTGTTTTTATTATTTGTTGTTATAGCGGCAACAGAAATACGTAATCTGTGAAAATTTCAACTCTCTAGCTATTACCGTTCTTGAGTTACAGCCTGGAGACAGACGGACAGACGGACAGACGAACAGACGGACAGACGGACAGACGGACAGACGGACAGACGGACAGACGGATAGACGGACAGACGGAAAGACATCGAAGTCTCAGTAATAGGGTCCCGTTTTTACTCTTTGGGTACGGAACCCTAAAAATGAAGAATATTTAAATTAATTCCAACATAGAGGTTCTTAGAAAATCCGTAAAAAAAACTTAAGTAGTTACTTTAACTTACTTAAGTATAATATAATAAAATAAATTAATTAAAAATCAAAAAACCCGACTGCAAAAAATGTTAACTAAAAAGAACGAAACAAGACCTAATTCTGCCGGAGGCATCGAATCCATGTTTTAATTGATACGACTCTTGCTTACGAGTTTCACGCCAGGATAAATAGAAGGTTACATAGAAAAATGTAGAAGAAGAAAGTGGATAATAAAATGCAGTCGGAGGCATGTAGCACCAAGTTTAACATTAATTTAAAAAAATATTATGCCTCCGACTGCATTTTACTGTCCACTTTCTTCTTCTACATTTTTCTATGTAACCTATTTATCCTGGCATGAAACTCGTAAGCAAGAGTCGTATCAATTAAGGCGACGCCTTGATTATTTGGCTGTAGCGATGCCGATTTTTCTCAGCAATGACTAAAGCTAAGAAACTAAAGTTCATTGTCAGTATTCATCATGTCTTTGTCTTTGAATTGCCCATAGCATAACACGATTGGACAACTTTTATAACACAGAATTATCAATCGAAAAGACCTCTGTAAAAAAAGGGATTCCTATTTTTCCAACAGAGGAGAGTGATTTAAGGTTCCAACATTTGTACATAAATTGGTTGAAGCATACACTTTAATATGTGCATAGCTTATATGAAATGTATTTATGGTTTTTAAATTACGCGACAAAAACCATTTAAAACATATCCAACACGGTTTCTTACTTTAACGCGGCGTCACCTTAAAACATGGATTCGATGCCTCCGATAGAATTAGGTCTTGTTTCGTAATTTTTAGTTAACATTTTTTGCAGTCGGGTTTTTTGATTTTTAATTAACTTATTTTATTTGCGACTTTTTAGTTGTAGTCATCTAACCATTTCGACAATCAATTTAATAAAAAAATTAAAAACTACCGTGCTGATATATTACCATATAATCGTAGGTACACTTAGAAAAGTGTACCTACAATACGTTATAATAGGTACCATCGAGGAAATTGATTGCTATGCAGTTGATAGATCAACGTTATTTGGTCGAATATATCAATTCAATGTTAATTGTGATCTGTCGGCTGGGTTGACGTAACGCAACCAAACTACGTAGGTCCCTGATCTGCATAGGAATCAACTTCTCTGATAGTACATAGGTTTGGTACTGTTTCAATGTAGGTATGTTTCTAGTTTTAAGTACCAAATCATTGTTTTTTTAAATACTTTATCATTGAATTTTCA
Organism: Lysandra bellargus; assembly: GCA_905333045.1. Lineage (NCBI taxonomy): Eukaryota > Metazoa > Arthropoda > Insecta > Lepidoptera > Lycaenidae > Lysandra > Lysandra bellargus. Next base: position 9,849,171 of record HG995319.1, on the reverse strand, counting down.
TCTTGTTTCAGTAATGTCAGTTAATTTTTAATTAATATTGGATTTATCCATGCAGTCGGATTTTGATTTTTTCTTATTTTATTGCTAGTAATAAAGTAACGGCCGCGGCTCCGCCCGCGTGGATGTCGGTGAGCTCTGCAAAAAGCATACCCAGGAAAGACTCGGTCAGCAAAATGATTCCCAGCCCCCAGGTCAATTCACAGACTCCGACACTAACATCGACGACGCAGGCTGCAACTATCGTAATATTTTAATTTCGCCATAATTTCAAAACCAATTGTCCAAATTTATTAATTCAAACACCAAATATTATCTACATAAACTGTATTTAGTAATGGAATAATTTATTTTGATAAGGATTAAAAGAATGAGTAAAATAAACGCCTTTAAATGTATTCCAAAAAAATTTCAAGATTTTTAAATAAAAAAATGGTTATTGTGCCTCACTCGACATAGAAGATACGCGCTAAACACATAACCCTCCTGGCAGTCGGGTAAAAACTTTGAGTCCCGGGAAAGGACATAGGATACTTTTTATCCCGGAAAATGTACAGTTTCTGCGCGATAAATGAATTTTGGCGCAAAGAAGTTGTGGGCGTCATCTAATGGCAATATAAATATCAAAAGCCTATCGTTTTGTGAAACATTGATAATAAATATATTTCTTAAAATATCAAATTAAAAACCAAATCAAAGTAAAATTGCAATATCAACAGTTGAAATGTAAAAAAAAATCAGAAGTCTAGCTATAGCGGTTCTTGAGATACAGCCTGGAGACAGATAGACGGACAGACAACGAAGTCTTAGTAATAGGATCCCGTTTTTACTCTTTGGGTACGGGACCCTAAAAAATGGATGAATTCACTTATGTGTACTGATTCATGATCAAACAATGTACTGATTCATTAATTAAACGCTTTTATTTTACTAATAAAAGCGTTTAAATGTAGTCCAAAAAAATTTCAAGATTTTTAAATAAAAAAATGGTTATCGTGCCTCACTCGACATAGATAGATATAGTGTGTCGCGGACTTTTTTGTAGATATTTGTAAGTTCTACAATTACTTAGAATTTTATGGTTATATCTTTTATAGTTTAGGCAGCGTACGTAAAATAAGTAACTTTTCTGGTTGATTTTTTACACCTTGCGTCCGAAGAACCCATATATCTCACGGTACCCTATTTTATTCCAAAATAAAATTCAGCCTATGCTCAGCAACAATAATGTAGAATTCCAATGGTAAAAGAATTTTTCAAGTCGGTCCAGTAGTTTCGGAGTTTTCAAAAAATCAAATCTTTCCTCTTTATAATATTAGTGTAGATTTATTGTTCTATTTAATATTAAAACTGCAAGTTATATACATATTTAGAATCAATGTTTAAAATCCTTTATTTTGATACCCCACTCGATATGTTTGGTAGATTTTTTTTTTTACCTCACAATATGGCGTCAAACATCTGCCATTTTGGTTTTATTTTAATGTCACCTATCTAAGAACACTTGGGTCATTAAGGCAAATCTAACGACACCTCAAATGTGAAAATCCGTTCAGCGGTTCTGAAGAATATTACAAACATACAAGATAAGGAAGAATATTACAAACATACAAGATACGCGCTAAACACATAACCCTCCCGGCAGTCGGGTAAGAACAATTTCAATAAAAAAATCAAGCGCAAAAATTAAAATCACATAATTATAACTTTTGATCGAATTTTATTTGAGTAAATTAGTTTTATCTGTACAAAATTATAAATTGAAGATGTGAGTGGAAGAACACGATAAGTAACAGTAAAAAATGCCGTTTTCGCATAAATTGAGGCTTTGTGGCCGGAAAATAAAGAAACTGTGCATTTTATGTGTAGCCAGCTATAAACTGGCGAAGTACATAAGTTTAAGGGCTTATTAAAATTATAATATACACAGAAAAACTTTCAGCTTTTATAAAATGTCTGACTGCCGTGGGCTCTTGGGCCAACGCGTATCCTAGTAGTATTTATATAGTGGAAGTAAATCAATTTGATATTGAACTCTTGCTGTATACAAAATTATACATTAATACTAGCTATCCCAGCAAACGTTGTTTTGCCGTATTTCGTCCATATTATTTTATTGAAGTGACTAAATAAGTATGCCACTATGGCAATGTCCATCGCTATCCCGTCGCACAAACAATGGTCGCAGTCAGTCTCGAGTTGTAATAATTTACTATTGTTCATTCAACAATTAATGCACGTATCAATATTATAAAAAACCGGCCAAGTGCGAGTTGGACTCGCCCATGTAGGGTTCCGCAGCAGCAATAAGAATTATTTGTATGAAATTATAAGGTTTTTGATTTATTTTAATATTTCATTTTTGATATAATGAAAGTTAAATTAAGGTTTATCATTTATGACATTTAAAAAAACTTATAGTAATGTACATCATATATTTTTTTAGAATTATCATGCCCCTACTTTAGAAGTTAGAGGGGGGGGGAACGTTTTGCCACTTTGGGAGAGAGAGAAATGATATTAGAAACCTCAATATGATTTTTGAACCTATCCATAGATATCCCACACGCATAGGCCAGATGAAATATTACATTACGCCCAAGGGAGAAAAGTATGACATTTCAACCCGCGCGATATTGTCAAAAGCGTCGGTTGAAGTGTCATGCTATCCTCCCGTGGCGCGTATAGAACTTTTCATCATGCAAGGTTTAATCATGCAAAAATGCAAAAAGTTTAATGACAATTGACATCGTATATAAGACATACGAATGTGGTTTAAATCATGCCGTTACGTGGTCCGGGGCGCAGCCCCGGTGCGGGGTTAGGGGGGCGAAGCCCCCTCCAAACGAAATAAAACAATAAATTAATAGATTTTAATTGAACAATTGAAAAATGTTTTTTTAAAGTACCATTTTGTGTAGTAGATTGTACTTGTAGTTGCTTGTAGTGCTTTATTTGAAGTGACTTAACACGTATGGCACCATGGCAACGTTCATCGCTGTCCCGACTCAAAGATAAGCTGGTATATTAAATCAGCTCTCCCCCGCTTTTCCTGGCTGCTGGCCTATAGGTATATAAAATAACTAAGGTAGGCTAAGCTAGGCTAAGGTAGGCTCCTCAACTCAACAACTTAACAATTAGATCAATATTATATAATTACCGCGTGTATTAATATGATGGGTTTGAAATAACAACTTCACGGTTGCCATGGTAATGAGTTCAAATTTATTCTATAAAAGAGACGCGTGATACATGACAGCAGAACTCTTTTTTTTGACGTCCAGTCGGCACGTGCCGCACGTTGCCAATTTAATCTCATGGAAATCATGTTCAATCATGCTTGTGTAGACATCAACTACGATAACTTGGCGCGCCCCTCCAAAATTCAAAACGTTTGAAGTGCGTTGTCAAAACGTTTGATGTGCGTTGTCTTGCGCGGTCGGCTAGTTATGATTAGTCGACCAACAAATTTCGATAATAAGTGACATTAAGTGAAATATAACGTGTACTGTGATTGGTTGAATACTTACTACATACAAACTCTTTCATAAGGATATTGTGACTGCACACATTGAAACAGTCATTTGGAGGGGTTCGTAGTTGATGTCTAAGTGTATACGTACACATATTTTTACACACAGATGAAACCAATTTCGGTTTCGTTTGACAGATCGAGATTGTTGCTCTATTCCGCTAGGTATATTAACTTTATGAGTGGGACGAAAATTTTAAACTGTCAGTTGTGAGCAGTCTGAAGGAAATATGCATCTTTCTTCCCGCAAACAAGGGAAGAAAATCAAACTTTCGGTCCTGGTATGATGAAAAAAATTTTCTTTTAACCCCTAAAATTTTTAATAATTTTCCATTTTTGTATCAAAATCTTAATGCGGTTCACAGACTACATCTACTTACCAAGTTTCAATAGTATAGCTCTTAGGGCTGGTTTACATATTTTTTATATAGATAATTCATTATTAAATAGATAAGTAATTAACTAAATTTTAAATTAATTTTAAGTTGTTAATTGCGTGTAAACACAAAATTTAGTAGCAAGTAGCAAATTAAAATTTATTAAGTCCTAAGCTAGATGACAATTAGAATTTAGTTACTACTTATCTACTTAATACGTGTAAACCAGCCATTATAGTTTCGGAGAAAAGTGGCTGTGACATACGGACGGACAGACAGACAGACAGACAGACAGACAGACATGACGAATCTGCAAGGGTTCCGTTTTTTGCCATTTTGGCTACGGAACCCTAACAAGTAGCCAGTAGTCGATTCTCAGACATACTGAATGTGCAATTTAAATTTGGTAATAATCAGTAAAGCCGTTTCGGAGGAGTACGGTAACTAACATTGTGACACGAGAATTTTATATAAGTATAAGATTAAATTCTTTGTCCAACAATATGTAACGTTTATCTAAACTAACAATAATATAAATGGTATAGTATCTAGTTTGCAGTGGAATAACATGAATTCTCTCCAAGTAATATGGAATAAACTCAATAATGTGCATCCCTGGCGCGCCGGCATTCCCAGTTGGCTGCTTAGCGTTAACACGAATAGATTTGACTGCTCATAATATTATTGTCTATGTTTGAATGCTTTTATAATATTATGAAATATATTATTTTGGATTAAAAATTTATTTCATGATGAAAATTAATGTTTTGAATACTTACGTTTAAACATCACCAGCAGCCATACCTTCACCATTTTATAAAAGCCGAAAGATTTTCCGAATATGTGTCGCCTTTAGAGGAATACTCGTAGCGACCATTAACCATGGGGTTTGGGTGCTTTATCAGTTTACGAGTGGTGAGAGTTTAAAAATAAAAATAAATACTTCATTTATACCAAATATATTACTACTAGTTGACTCCGTTGAGAAAAATTATTTTATCGCAAACCGTACATTTTTCCGGGATAAAAAGTATCCTATGTCCTTTTCCAGTACTCAAAGTATCTCCATATAAAATTTCAGTAAAATCGGTTAAGCGTTTTGAGCGTGAAGTGGTCACAAACAGATAGACAGACACACTTTCGTATTTATAATTAACTAGATGACGCCCACAACTCCGTTGCGCCAGAATTCGTTTATCGCGCGAGAACCGCACATTTTCCGGGATAAAAAGTATCCTATGTCCTTTGACTTGACTCAAAGTATCCCCATGCCAAATTTCAGCAAAATCGATTCAGCGGTTTGGGCGTGAAGAGTTAACAGACAGACGGACAGACGGACAGACGGACACACATTCACATTTATCATATTAGTATGGATATTAGTATGGATAATATTAGTATGGAATGTTATGTATGGATCTACGGTATGGATAGAACAATGTTTGTCTGCACTCATAAATATTCATTCATAAGAGATGAGGTTAAATCGGTGTAGAATCAGCTGATCCGCCACGAAGGCTCTCTATGAATAGAATAAATCGGAGACTGTGCTCTGTTACATCACACAGATTAAAATCTATTATATTTATAGTTATAACAGGGGTTCCCAATCTTATTCAGCCTGCGGCGCAGTTACACTTTTCAATATTTTGTCACGGCGCCCTACTTTACCTAGCACCTTTATTAAACACCTTTATTGATTATAGTTGGGTTTAGCAGGTAAATAATAATAGACGAATATTTAATCATCTGCCTGCTTTGTATAATATTTCATATTATAATAATTTTATTTTATAATATTCGTGGTTTCTGATAACGATGGAGGATCGACTCACGGCGCCCCTCTTGCCTTTCCACGGCGCACCAGGGCGACGCGGCGCACAGTTTGGGTACCACTGGGTTATAACAAGATATGGACATGAGACATATTTTATTTTTTACCGACTTTCGAAAGAGCAGGAGATATTTTCTAAGGTTATTCGTTGTATGTATAAACTGTTGTATATAATATTTTTTTTTTTCAGGAACGCTGAAATTTGTGTGTCGCACGGAAAACGTCACGCGACCCATGCCACCGCTACTTTGTAGTCATAAAGAGGTATTTTATTTGAATTTTTGTCAGTGACGTCCCGGTGATAATGGCGGTGGTCGGTGGACAAACGACCTAAACGCTTCATGCGACATGCCCGATTTTTAAGATTTGTTTATATTATTTTATTCAATCCTATTATCCTATTATTTTTTCAATAGCGTTGCTGTTATTTAAATAAAACGTTTTAACGTCAGGCAATCAAAAGCGCTGATGAATGGATAAAGTCCTGTGAAAAACCGGGCAAAAATAAAGCTAGAGATAAACTACGATAACATGGCGCGCCCCTCCAAATGACTGTTTCAATGTGTGTAGTCACATCCTCATTAAACAGTTTGTATGTAGTAAGTATTCAACCAATCAACTAGTACTCGTAATATGTCACTTATTAGTTATTACCAAGATTTGTTGGTCAACTAATACCCCAGTCATTAAAGCCAAAACCCGAAAGAAATTAGTAACTTGATAAAATTTTAGGGGGGTAAAGAAGGTAAAATAACTTACCGTGTGATTTTGCAGCGTTCTGGGGTGTACGGAAAGGGTTGAAAAGGGGTGAAAAAAGATTTTTTATTAATAACATTGCGTAAAAAATTAGTAACACGCTGCAAATTTGGAATTAGGTTGTTCTTACCGTTTTGTAACGTGTATTAAATTTGCAGCGTTTTGCAACATACGGAACATTGTTTATTATTAAGAAACAATAAAATTTGTTAACAGGGGTAAAAAAACTAGTAACACGCTGCAAATTTGGAATTAGGTTTTCCTTACCGTTTTCTAAGGTGTATTAAATTTGCAGCGTTTTGCAACATACGGCACATTGTTTATTATTAAAACAATAAAATTTGTTAATGACAGGGGTAAAAAAAATAGTAACTCGGTGTAAATTTAGAATTAAGTTGTTCTTACCGTTTTGTAAAAAAAAAACAACAACAATAAAAACAAAAAAAAAAAAACAAAAAAAAAACAACTTAATTATAAATTTGCAGCGTGTTACTACATTTTTTACCCTTGTTAATAACAAATTTCATTGTTTTTTAATAATAAAAAATGTTCCGTATGTTGCAAAACACTGCAGATTTAATACACGTTAGAAAACGGTAAGAACAACCTAATTCCAAATTTGCAGCGTGTTACTAATTTTTTTACCCCTGTTATTAACAAATTTTATTGTTTTTTTATAATAAACAATGTTCCGTGTATTGCAAAACGCTGCAAATTTAATACACGTTACAAAACGGTAAGAACAACCTAATTCCAAATTTGCAGCATGTTACTAATTTTTTACGCAATGTTAGTAACAAAAAATCTTTTTCAACCCTTTTCAACCCTTTCCGTACACCCCAGAACGCTGCAAAATCACACGGTAAGTTATTTTACCTTCTTTAACAACCTCCTAAAATTTTATCAAGTTACTAATTTCTTTCGGGTTTTGGCTTTAATGACTGGGGTATAATCATAACCAGCCGACCGCGCAAGACAACGCACTTCAAACGTTTTGTCAACGCACTTCAAACGTATTGAATTTGGAGGGGCACGCCATGTTATCGTAGTTTATCTCTACCTTAAACTGAACACCTAGTATTGTCTATACTCCTATTTTAATATTTAATATATAAAATTCTCGTGTCACAGTGTTTGTGCGCGAACTCCTCCAAAACGGCTCAACCGATTTTAATGAAATTTTGTATAAACATTCGTTGGGCCTGAGAATAGGTTTTTATCTACTTTTAAATTGATACTAGAAATAATTTATATAGTATATAACATTACGTTTGCCGGGTCAGCTAGTTATAAATTATATAAAAGTGTGCCTATTAGACTGTTACCTCTTCACGCACAAACCGCGGAGCCGATTCTGCTGAAATTTGGTATAGATATACTTTTTTCCCGGAAAAAGTACGGTTACCACGCAGTAAACGGATTTTCGTCTATTATAGTAATGACTATAAAGGATTTCCACTCTATCACCATAATTGATACTCTCACAATGGGAGATAAAAGGAGATTAAAGAAGTACTTAAAATTTAAATACGTGTCGAGGGGAAATTAGTTCCTCTTAAGCCTTTTACCAGGCACTCAGGCTCACATTTGATTACGAAGCTTACTGACCCTCCTCATTATTACTATCTTTTGAAAGGCATAAAACATTACAGGATTTTTGTCCGCGAATGTTGCCTTTGAAATATTTAAAAATACAGTATTACTAGATGCCGCCCGCAACTCCGTTGCGCCAAAATTCGTTTATCGCTCAAGAGCCGTACATTTTTCCGGGATAAAAAGTATCGTATGTCGTTTCTCGGGACTTAAAGTATCTCCATACCAAATTTCTGATTTCAGCAAACTCGGTTCAGTGGTTTGGGTGTGAAGAGGTAACAGACAGACAGACGAACGGACAGAAGGACAGACAGATAGACACACTTTCACATTTATAATATTAAGTAATGGATATAAATGTATGGATCTATGTTATTAAGATTTAAGATATTCTTATCTATGTTACTGTCATAAAAATAATATTTTTCTGCTCGAAACAGATAATATGCTTTTCAAATTGATATAAATACAAAGTTTTTAAATCATTGAGATATTTTAGTTTAGTTTGGATGCAAAAACATAAACTTCGTTTGTTTCAATGCTAGATCAACAGCTGCTGTTGATTCACTGTTTGAAGGTCAAAAGAGTAATTACGTAGTGAAAACAGATACTTAATGATTACAAAAATATATGCATTAGCGAGACCTTCGGAATGCAAAATTGTACAATGGTGCATTCTACGTTTTGTCCATTTCTGGTTTTAGACATCACTCGCATATTTTGTGGATACGACAACACTGTAGGGTTGTTGCAATTTCTATGCCACTCAGAATGCTGATTCACGAACTCCGTTAGACTCGGGTTCGGAAACTTTACGTGCGATCATTGGTCAATGCTTAGCGCGGCGAGTGCTAATTGGATGTCACGAGGTGAAGTTTCCGAATCCGAATCAAATTGCGCATCGTGAATCGAATTTGCTTTTAACTGGCTAACGTCAAAGTATTAACCAATCAATAACGTTGTTGAATATATAAACTTCTGTCCAAGTACCACGGAAGCTGGGCTTAAGTGCTCTTCGTATTTGGTAAAAATAAGGAGCCGGCTTCAATCTGCTACAGGCACAATTTTCACAATGTTTGTATGGTATAATTTTCGCTTCATTAATTAACAAGACTAGGTTATTTCTAGTCCAGGAGTAAAACGAGAAAAATTCTTAGAAGCAAGCCTACGTAGGCTTGCTTCTAAGAATTTTGTTAAGAGGATATCATTCTCCCTTTTCTTGTTTTTAACTTTATTTCTTGGAAGATTTTGGCACTTTATGTACGCAATATTTCAAGTGCTTATTTAAGTTAAACTTGTTAGTTAAACTTGTGTCATAAATGTGTTGTCAATAGTCAATAGTAAGATATATTAAATAATATATAGACGCTATTTTTCGTAGTCACGTCGATTTGTTTCTTTCCATTAATTACAAGCTATTATATTCCAGGCACACACATTTTGATCACCTATTGAGCACTCCGTCAACAATTTTAGAAATGAACAAATTTACAAATTGCATCTCTGCCTCACGTTGTGGTCTAAATTTAGTAATTTACGCTTACCCCACAGAAAACTTGATTTCGTAGCTGTAGTAAAATATATTTCTTTCCGTTTCAGTAAATAGTAAGGATTTTCTCCTACAACGCTATCTCTTTATAATGTAGGTATTATATCACTTTAATACCTCTAGACTTTTAAGTGGCAGCCCTAACAGTGCATGTTTTGTCCACAACGCTGACTAAACGAACTAATTCGGTCTCTTTGAGCTATGCCCGACCAATTACAGTAAGGTATGCGTTGACATTCCCGATTACGCCAGCCGTTTTCACTGAAATATGGTGCGAATAAATCGTTTGCAATGCTTTGTATTTACCTCGTTATGTTTCGGTAATAATTCTATTTTGTTGATCACATAACAATAAGTATAATGGTTTCAGCATGTGTAAAGAGTAAAATACTTGTAATATTATGAGTTCAAATCTTATGGCTGGTTTACACGTATTAAGTTCATAAGGTAGTTAATTAGATTTTAACTTTGTTTTAAGTTATGAATTGCATGTATATACAAAATTTAGTAGCAAGTAGTAAGTTAAAATTTAGAATAAGTACCTACTAAAGAAGATAATAAGAATTTTGACTATTTTCTGTTAAGTTGGCAGGCGGGGCTTGTCACTTGACACATTTGGGCAGGCACCTCAAATAAAGTTAAAATTAAGTTGAGTACTTATCAACTTAATACGTGTAAACCGACCATTAGACTTGAAAGAAAAAATCTGAAAACTTTTTGTTTCTTCCCCAGTCCGCTTGAATATCAATTTTATTTTGAATGCACCATCGGAGAAATTGATCCATAAGCAGATAAAGGACCAACGTCAATTGGTAGAGTTATGACAAGTCAATATTAGCCACGGTCTGTCGATTGGGCTTGATATAATCCTCCCAAATTATATTGGACCGCCAATCTGTCTATGAATCAATTTCCTCAATGGCACATGATTTTAACTAGCCATGTAGCTTTCTCGTGGCTTAACGCATGGTAATGTTACGCCTTATTATAATGAAGTGTACATAAATCTTGAGCTCACATAGTTGTGTCTCCGCCATCGCGACCCTGAGTTACTTTTATTTACCACTCGGGCTCGAAACCTTCACAATTTGCATTTAATAAGAAATAGCGCAACGTCCAATATATTGTTCACTAGCGATACGCCCCGGCTTCGCAATGCTGAAAATTCATAAATCCATTATACTAGTCCATACTTCCATCCATACTAGTATTATAAATGCGAAACTGTGTGTCTGTCTGTCTGTCTGCTACCTCTTCAAGCCCAAACCGCTGGACCGATTTTACTGAAATTTATCGTGGATTTACTTTGAGTCCCGGGAAAGGACATAGGATACTTTTTGTCCCGGAAAAATGTACGGTTCCTGCGCGATAAACGAGTTTTGGCGCAACGGAGTTGCGGGCGTCATCTAGTAATATTATAAATGCGAAAGCGTGTCTGTCCGTTACCTGTTAATGCTTGAAATATAAAGGTACTTTGAGTCCTGGAAATGAACATACTAGAGAGGTATGATAATTATCATGATTATTAACTCCTTTTTATTACGTCCTTGGAACTAAGTTTTAGGTATTTTTTACATCCTTTCTTAGTTTATCGCTTTTAACTTCTATTCCACGTTTGATTATTATTATTTGTTTCAGCTATTACCCTTTGCCTGACTTTGACTTTGAATTCAATAAGGTATACTTAATAGATTTTGCTCTAGTTTCGTTCGCATTATGCACAAATGTATGCTACGAAAATATGATATACGCTTTTCGATCGATAATATTGTCTTTAATTGTATTATAGTAATATTTTAAGAACAATTTCTTTTCAAAATTGTAAGTAATTGAGAATTAAAATTCCCTATGTCAGAAACTACTGAATCGCCGAAACCGAAACTTGCAGAACTCCCTAAGTTGAACAATACCTAGTGCTAGTTAAATCGGACTTGTAGTTCCGGAAATATGAGTACAAAAACACAAAAACATACATCACAGTTACTTATACACACTTTTGAAATTTAGTACATTTGTTCAAACGCTGATAGTAAAGACTAACATAATATTCGAAAACTGGGCAGTTCTCATTACATACATACGGGCCGAATTAATAACCTCCTTTTTTTGTCGTCGGCTAAAAATACAGTAGCATGCCAATCTAAGTAGCGTATAGTAACTTATACTATTAACAACACCTTGTATAAACCGTTTACCTACATTCAGAGTGCAGATTTCAATTTTTAAATTTCCAATACAAAAATATGCAAAACTTTTATCACGGTCTGAATACGAGGCGCGCTGACAGTAGTTATTCTTTTTCATCGGATTCCAACCAAATTGTTCACGACAATTAAGGGATTCAAATAAATACCAAAATTCTAAAACCATTCATTTACTGTTAGATGTTTTGCATGAAATAGTTCAGGCGAATTTTGAACACAAAAACATGAAATAGAAGCGAATCTGCAATTGAAATACATAAAGATTATTAGCAATTTTTATCTATACTTTAATATTATAAACCGGAAGAATTTGTTTGTTTGTTTGAACGAGCTAATCTCAAGAACTACTGGTCCGATTTGAAAAATTCTTTCAGTGTTGGATAGCTCATTTATTGAGGCCAGCCCATTCATAGGCTATTTTTTGTGGAATAATTTGTCTGTGAAATATCTAATTTACGCGGGTGAAGCCGCACGCAACGTCCAGTTGTGTATAAAAGAGTTTTTACTGCCCGGAGTAGCAAAGTTAACTAGTAGGGTGAAAGATCAAATTAAAACTACTTAGGTAACGACCAATGTCTTCGTTTATTCGTAAATTATAATTATTTTATGATTCGTAAAAGAAGATTTTTCTACAATAAATTTTTTCTTACGTCCATTACCGAAACTCAAAGTAGCTTCGTATAACATCAAAATCGCTTTTATCGGTTTGAGCCTACGAATAATAAAAACTAAGGAAACATAACTCCTATACTCCAATCGTTTTGAATCCGCGGTGCCGCGGAGGCAGCTTTTTTTTATTAAAATATGGTAAGCAACTACCGTCGCAAATGGACACTCGCAACATAAAAAGAGCTGCAGGTGCATTGTCGGCCTTTTAAGAGGGAATACGCTCTTTTCTTGAAGGTTTGCAGGTCGTATAGGTCCGGAAATACTGCTGGTGGTGGTGCTGCTGCGGCACGTGTGTTAACAGCCTCAAGGTTCTTTTCGCACACTAAAATAATGTGACAATAGCTACGAAACACTACATTCAAATTGACAAAATAAAGCCGTTGACAATAATATTGTTGTCACTTCTATAATAATTATTAATTACATACTATTTTTACATTCTATATATTTTTCTTTATATACTTAATATAATAACTATACATAATTCTTGCATGTATTTTGTATCATGACATGAGTCACGACTCATGTCTCCTTTTGCATAAAGTGTGCAATAACTATATTAAATGAATTTTAAATATTAAATATATTATAGACAAAAGAATAAAAACTTATCAGCACAAAGGTATTTTATTTATAACAGATTCCTTTGTAAAGTGAAAGAACCTCATTATTTTCCCGGAAAATAAAAATAAAATATTTTTTGTAGAGGGAATAACTGAATTGGAATTAGCGCTGCCTGCTCGCACCAAAAACTACTTGGTAATTTTCTTCAACAGAGAAACATTTTATTAAAATTCAAGCAAAGATGAGCAGGAAACTCTCTGTCGTCGAAGAATGACAGAAAATTTTGATATAACAGAAAATTTAGGGTCAATTTATACTAGCGCAGAAGCTAAACGCATCGATGATCGAAGCGAATTACCAAAACTGAACATTACAAATTCAACCTTAACCACAGAATATATATTAGTTGTACCAACCTTAACTCCAAAGCGTTAACGCACACATTACACCTGAGGATTTAAAAAGGTGCGAGCACGAATTTGCGCGAATGCGTCCGACCAGCGCTGATTGGTCTCGCAGAACTCAGAAGTAATATGCGTTACGCTCGGGAGTTAAAGTTGAATTTTCTATGTTCAGTTTTTGGAAATTCGCTTCGATGCGCTTCGACTCTGCGCTAGTATAAATTGACCCATTGTGCATGCCATACATAATGCAATATGCATCGATTAATTGCTTTAAGTTACCGTATATTTTTATTCGGTCGGTCTAGTAATGGAATGACCTACTGTATGAATTAAAATTATTTATTTGTCTAAAAGAGCTAGCATTAAAAAATGTTCGACTCGCATAAACGGTAGAACGGTAACATAAAGCGTTAGACTCGCACGGTTCCGTATCATTGTAAAGCAAAATAAAAATAAAAGATTTTTATTTTTAAATCTACCCCTAGGTGTGGAATTTTTAAAAGTCCTACATCATTAAAACGAGCTTGCGAAAATTCAAGTGTTCTAAACTATCTATGTTATCTATGTTTGGTCTAAACGTTCAACTATCAGTCTTTATCATTTTTATGGTGCTTTGTTATACTGGTTAAAAAATCAACTCCAAGTAAAGAGCTAGTCCAATCACAATTTTAATTAAAAATGCATAATTGTTGATCGTTAAAGAAAATCACCTAAGCATTTTCCATTAGCCGATCGATATTTTGTTCAAACATGGAGATCTCTTCAGCCACTTTAATGAACGTTTCTTCCGCTTTAGTTTCAGACCACCTATTCACTGCTTCAAAGTAATTTCTTTAGGCGTCGTCATTAAAATTGAAGTCGTTCGGTGTTACTTATCCTGAAAAATAGAAAAAGCGGGAAATCGTCTCCATTTTACTGAGGTAGCGGCAGTTTTATCGTTCTTGACAGATTGGCAGTTTATATATTTTATTTAAATAGACGAGTTCGAATTTAGACGAGGCGCAAAAAAGGAATTAACGCCGCCATCATACAAAAACCCCATATTTGACGTCATGATTTTGACAGTTCTCCTTTACCGTCAGCGCCCCCCGCCCACGTTCATTTAAAGCCTTGTCGGTGGACTAGTGATATAAAGCAATACCTGAGTCACTTAATATCTCAAGAGGCGTCAGAAATCTGTCCGCTGTTTTCTCTTATATACACATTTACGCAAATGAAAATGCTGGTGAAGATGAAGCGATTTTATTCCGCTTAAAATAATATTCTTTAATAAACTGACATTCTTATGTATAATCATATGCAAATCTATATAATAATACGTGAGCAAAAAACTTTGGATCCCTTTTGACGAAAAATGTGGAAACGTAGGTACAAAGGTGCACGAAATTTCGCAGTTATCTTAATATATATAAATCTCGTGTCACAATGTTTGTCCTCAATGGACTCCTAAACCACTTAACCGATTATAATAAATTCGCACACCATGTGCAGTTCGACCCAACTTGAGAGATAGGATAGTTTAAATCTCGAATTATAGTCGCAATTTTAATTTATTGCAAATTATTTGTCTATAAAGAGCGACCATTGTTTATGCGACGCGGGTCACGGGATTCTCTTTGCGCGCGAACGCGACTGTTGGCGACTGAGAGGTGAGACAAATCTAGCGGTGAAGTGCGAAGGTGGTTGGTTTTTCTTAAATACCTATCTTAAAAAATATTGAGAATATTAAAAATCCGCTTGGTCGAACCCTCGGTGATGGAATTTCATATGATGTGTAAAAATATTAGCTCAGTTTACTGTATGGTTTTGTCACTACAGGAAAAAATCGTCAAAGTTAGATGCATCTTTGTGATTTTTTTCTATCGAGAAAATTTTACGATATCGTGTTTTTGCTCAGACTGAATTCTTGGAAATATATGTGTAACTAGATATGTATACTATATTAGTATCTTTATCAGTATTTATTGTTTAAATTCCATTCTTGAATGTGTATTTTTCTCTAAACAGAAAGCACCTGTGTTTTCCTTTTAGTTTTGTCTCTGCTACCACCCAATGGTTGACTGGTAGAAAATGCTCTATGGCATTAAGTCCGCCATTGTACATTGTACGTAGAGCGTAAAATAAAATAAAATAAAATAAAATAATAAATAATGTAGTATTTATGTTTAAAAAATTAAACAATTCGGGGCTTATTATCAAGTACAAAAATGATTTATAAGATCGACAATTTTGGGTTAGTCGGTGAACTTAGACAGACAGACAGACGGACGGACGGACGGACAGATGGACGGATGGACGGACGGACGGACGGATGAATGGACGGACAGACAGACAGACAAACAGACATACAGACAGATGCCGCTCGCGATTCTTTGCCTATTTTCGGGACTCAAACGATAATAAATCTCCATACCTAATTTCAGTACAAGCAGTTTGAGCGTGACGAGGTGACAGACAGTCAGACAGACACACTTCATACAGTCACTCTCTTTTCATTTCATAAAGTTTCTTCACTTCCAATAAATGATACAACAAACGTGATTTTTTTGGCCTTTTTTGCTCAATCAATAATGGCAGGCACTTGAAATATTCACAAAATCATAATAAAAGTAAAATAAAATAAATGTTTAAGAGGAGTTTTTACAAAAAAACACAATTTTTATTAGTTTCGCATTGTCCGACTCTCACTTGACCGTTTTTTTATTTTAGATTTCAGATTGGTAACATACGTACGTACGTTTATTACAGACAGTCACACACACTTTCGCATTTATAATATTAGTATGGATGGATATTATGATAAATAAGTAAATAGCCATCTAGCCAGCGAATTTGCTCAAGGGAACCTTACTTTGCAAATTATGTAAATATATTAGTATGGATTAACTATTACGAGTGTGTCTCGACTTGAGCCGGCGACGCCAAGCTGTTCTAACTAAATCCATACTGATTTTATTATACTCGTATCGTCATCTAATTTTATTATAAATGCGAAAGTGTGTCTGTTTGTCTGTCGGTCTGTCTGTCCTTTAAGCCGCTGAACCGATTTTGATGAAATTTTGTATGGAGATACCTTGAGTCCACGGATGGGACATAGCTGATAGCACACGTAGTCCAGAAAAATGTGTGGTTCCTGCGCGATAAACTATTTTCTGCGCAAAAGAGATGCGGGCATCAATATTATAATTTATTACTAAAACTGTAAATCTGTCTGTCACCATGTTACATAAAAAAACACAACTACAAATCTATTTATAATACATTTTGAGACTCATGTCTCAAACCATAACTGATACAGTAAAATAATTATTATATGCTATAATATAACCTCCTCCTGTGCTGAAAAAGTTGGTTAGAAAATATAATTTACTCACCTATTTAAAATCAATGTATTTTGTTTTGACACCGACTCGCACTTGGTTGATTTTATTTGAAAATGCCTTGTCTCTATCACGGTCATGACTGGACTGTATATGCACAATAGACTGAACTAACCAGTAGGCCGACTTCAAACAATAGGAATTTTTATAATATGCCTCGATTAAGTTTGTAACGCAATTTTTGTTCGGAAGTTTCACCCTGAATAGGGGCGCACGGTGCACCGTTCGCGGCACCGTGGCACGGTGACGACGCCGCGCCGCGCCGTGTTTGATGCCAAGCCGACCTACTGAATACTGATTCGTTATGTCTACTGTGACATAATATGTCTATCTTGGTTAAGCAGTTATTGGCCTGTTGAAATTGGATCGGTGTGTCGGAAATGGGAACTCGGTTATAGACCAGCACGAGTCGGCGCATGAGTACCGGAAACTATTCCACCTCAATTTTTTTATGCGATCCTCTTCGAATTGCCCTCCTGATGATATAAATGCATGTTGCCATGGTGCAACCCGGTGCCATATTGTTTAAACAAACATTGTTTAAGGAATCAATTGCAAGGAATTGTTGTTTTTTTTTTATATTCTTTATTGAAATACCAATAAAAAAGGTTCTATAACTTTTTACGATAAAGTTAATATTTTTAAAGATATGAATTTTTAAAGGTTCGAAAAATCTCAAATTTGGACACATTCAACCCATGAAAAATTGAATTTCGAATGGCTAAATTTAAAAATTAATTGCAACACCTCGTTACGTTGCAATGTGAATTTATAAGTTTTTAAATGAAATACGCCGTACCAACTATACATTAAGAGCTAGCGATAGCCAGACTTTCGTCATTATATAAGCTGAAAGCTCTGCTGTTTAAGTTCCCTTTAGTACGACCAGCAAATACGGCATTTCGATTGCGGTTACTTTAGGAGGTAACAAGTTCTGATGGTCTGCCTGACCTTCATTAATGCAAAGAGCTTAATTTTGTGTCTTCTTTACTTCGGGATAACTGTAGCAATATTGCCTACAATTGCCGGACACTTTTTACAGTCGCTTCCCATTGCCATACACCTTTTAATCCGTCGATCACCAATTCCTGGAAATCTTTTGTTACCGCGGCCCATATGGGCTTTACAGGGCTTGATGGGTAAAGTCCATTTTTTAGCGGTGTCGCCGGCTCTTGGGCTATTATAATTTCAACCTATAGTGGAATGTAGGTTACTAAAACAAAGCTGACATGATTCCAATAAGCGACATAAATGATGCCTATCATTATAGTGAATAATATTAATTTTTGAGTAACATAATGCTGACATAGTTTAGCAATTGGATAAAATATTATAATATTATTAACGTTAGTCGTGACATGGAACCAAATGGTTATCCGATGTTAATGTCCGATGTTATTACTTACAATCAGCATACTATTTTTAAATTTATTCAACTGCTTGTTATTTTTGAATACGAGTTAATAACTATTGTAATTTAAATTTATACAGCCAGAATGTTCTACAATATAGGCTACACTTATTTACACTAATGTATTACAAAAAACAAACTTTAACTCTTTATTGTAATACAGAGGTAAAGTTTGTTTTTTGTTTGTAGGACGTAATCTCTGAAAGTATCAGGGAAATTGATTCCTATGCAGATGGCGGACCTAAATCATGTGGTCGGCTTATGTCAATTCAATGTTAGCTGTGATCGGTCGGCTGGGTTTGACGTAACGCGACCAAATTACTTAGGTCCGCCATCTGCATAGGTATCAACTTCTCTGATAGTACGTTGGTCCGATTGCAAAAATTTTAACACCGATTAAAAACTGGTGTGTTCCTGAGTGACATAGGCTTTATTAATAGGTGGGGGAAAAAGTCTTTTCGCATGTGGCGGTGCCCACAATTCGCCTAACAATCCTGCATCGCTCTATCGAAGTTTCGGAGAACGGCAAGATATGATATATAATGTCTGAAATGACGTCAATAGGTTTCAACCTGACCGAGCATGCTATCTCTCTCGGTCGGAAAGATCTTCCTTTTCGGCCGCCATTCACAACTCGTGTTTTTATGACGCGACACGATGCGCGTCGTAAAAAACCACGACACGACATCGTACGACGTCGTACGACGTCGCGTCGTAGAAACTCACGTAGAAATTCGAAGAGAGAGTACGTCGCCGTTTCGTGGTTTTTTACGACGCGCGTCGTGGATTCCCACGGCACGGCGTCGTGCGGCGTCGTGCGATGTCGTGCGACATCGTACGACGTCGTATCGTGTTTTTGTGTCCCGGCTCTTAGGCTTCCGCGCCGGTCAAACCCGTGTCTGGCTTGAACGGGGCAGCCATAAGCTACAACGACCGGTCAGCAAGGAGAGCACGGGGTCCCTCTCCTGGTCATTGCACGCGTAGCTTCGGCCCACACCTGACAACACAAGCGTATCGAAGAATACCACAGGTTTTCGGGGAGGAGTGGTGTGGCGGTACCCACAATTCGCCTAACAATCCTGTATCGCGCTATCGAAGTTTCGGAGAGCGGCAAAATAGTAAATATGCAACGTCTGAAATGTTGTCAGTGTGCTTTGGCCTGACCGAGCATGCATCTCTCCCTCAGTCGGAAGATCTTCCTTTTTGGCCGCCATTCACAACGTTGAACTATGTATGAACTTGTCATAAAATCTCTTGGATTATCTATACCAATTGTTTTAATTTCACAGAAGACAATTCCAAATTCAAATTATTAGGTAAATGTGAGATTTTCATTTTTTTTATTGTTAAAATGAGTGATTGATAAAGAAAGATGAAGAAATTCGATACATTTTAAAATTTTATTACAAAAAGGTAAAAATGCAACACAAGTCGCGAAAAAATTTTGTGATGTTTATGGACCTAATGCAGTACATAGAAAGTAATGACATCGTTGATGCAGTATCTATGAGAGTAGCGCAAATTTAGTTTAAGCGTTTTCAATCCAGAAAGATATCAAAGTCGCTCTGGTCGCCCTGTTATGGATAAAACTGATGCCATTTTTGAAAAAGTGGAGCAAGATCGGCATATTAGTATGTAGTTACAATTAGCTAAGAACTGGGGATTGACCACAAAACGGTTTTAGCGCATTTGAAAAAAGCTGGCTGGGTACACAATAAAGCTCGATATTTGGGTGCCTCATGAGCTCACTGAAAGAAACTTAATGAACCGTGTACTCATTTGTGATTATTTATTACGACGTAATGAAACCGAACCATTTTTGAAGAAGCTGATAACTGATGATAACAAGTGGATCACGTACGACAAGAACGTGCGAATAAGATCGTGGTCAAAGGCCGGTCAGGCTTCACAGACTGTGGCGAAACCCGGGTTAACTCGCAACAAGGTGATGCTGTGTGTCTGGTGGGATTGGAAGGGCATTATATTTTACGAGCTTATGCCCGCAGCTTTGCTCGCGTTAAGAAGTATTATTATATAGAAACTTTCATCCCCTATTTTAACCCCTTGGGGTTGGAATTTATCAAAATCCTTTCTTAGCGGATGCCTACGTCATAACATCTACCTGCATGCCAAATTTCAGCCTGATCCGTCCAGTGGTTTGTACTGCGAACAACTGATGAGATTAAAGCAAGAAATTGAGAGAAAGCGGCCGAAATTAACAGAAGGGGTATGGCTTTTCATCATGATAACGCTAGGCCTTACATATCTTTAGCCACTCAGCAAAAATTACGGGAGTTTGGCTGGGAGGTATAAGGTGTTGATGCATCCGCCGTATAGTCCTGATCTTGCACCTTCAGATTTCCACCTTCGATGCAGAATTCCTTAGGCAGTGTCAAGTTGACATTACAAGAGGACTGCCAAAAGCACTTGACGCAGTTTTTTCATCAGAAGCCCCAACTTTTTATGGCAATGAGATCATGTCCTTACCAACAAGATGGCAAAAAGTTATCGAACAAAATGGCAGCTATATACTTTAGTCAATTGTAAACTTTATAAAACTTTATAAACTTTATAAAAAACCTTTTGAATTTTTATATAATATGCAAAGAAACTTTTCCCCAACCTAACATTTTATGTATAAAAAGATATGTTTTTTTCTTAAAATTATGTCGTTCTCAGGCAATTTCGAAATCAGCGGTCAGCAGTCCTATAAATTGCAGATATTAGTAGGGTAGAATTACTCACGCTAAGTCAGCTGGTACCGAATTCAAAATTATGAAGATTGAGAACAGAAATACGGAGGACAGAATAAGAATTATTTAATACTTTTTAGTTCATTCAAGAATACTATCGTCTTTACCTTGGAAGTTGGTTTAAATTTTTTGTCTATAAATAGTAATAGATCAGTAGATCTGGTGAAAAGTCATGGTGAAACTCCAAACTCTAAATTCGACTGTAATATCCCTATTATAATATTGAAAATCATTAACATTGTTGACATTTCCGCATACAAAAGCCAATAAATATTTAAATCAGTCTATCGCATAAGCACTTGACGCATCTCTTGTGACACATCACACACGAAAATAAGCGTGTAACAAGCACTTAACAGTTGTTTATAGCATAATGATGCGTTGTTTTAAGTTTTAAGTACTCTGGTGCCTTACTCCCGAGTCTGATTTCGATTTCGTTTTTGATGTCATTGTAATGCGTAGGAATTCCGGAACAAAATCGTATCAAAATCGAGATGTTGCCATGGCGTTTTGTTAACGTCGTTATAGCAACGTCCTTGTTATAAAGTAGTCTAGACACGCGGTAGCGTGTTAAGCCAAGTTCCAGCATAACAGAATGGCGAGCAGCACCGTGTCTAATATTACACGAACCATTTGCAGGTACTTTTGACCCTCTCATAATTCCGAAACTATTTGACATAAACGTTTCAAATTTGGCTCTTATAATGAGACTTGCGAGATAACTACATGCTCTAAATTTCATAAGCACAGCTCAAACGGTTATTAAGATATTAACGTCCGAAAATCTACATTTTTATCACTGACTGACTGACTGACCTATAG
Source organism: Lysandra bellargus (assembly GCA_905333045.1). Lineage (NCBI taxonomy): Eukaryota > Metazoa > Arthropoda > Insecta > Lepidoptera > Lycaenidae > Lysandra > Lysandra bellargus. Next base: position 9,827,326 of record HG995319.1, on the reverse strand, counting down.
ATCAAAATTCTAACCCACTTCCAGATGACCTAGAAGGCTGAAATTTGGAATCCAGCTCGGCAATTGTGTGAAAATGTGAGGAAAAATCAGAAAACAAAAAAAAATCGGTCAAGTGCGAGTCGTACAGAGCCAAACTAGGCAAAAATTGTGTTTTTGTATGGATACCCCCCTTAAATATTTATTTTATTTTACTTTTACTATAAATTATGAAAATAAAAATATAATTAAAGATTTTTTGGAATTTTCAAGTATCTACCGGCTGCCATTATTGATTTTGAGCAAAAAAGGCCAAAAAATCACATTTATTGTATGGGAGCTCTCCGTAAATATTTATTTGTGAAGTAAAAAACTTTAGGAAATTAATAGAAGGTGACTTTATGAAGTATGTCTGTCTATCTGTTACCTCTTCAAGCCCAAATTGCTTGTACCGATTGTTCTTAAATTTGGTATGGAGATATAGTTTGAGTCCCGGGAATAGACATAGAATTCTTTTAATACGTCTGTCCGTCTGTCCGTCCGTCTGTCCGTCTGTCCGTCTGTCCGTCCGTCCGTCCGTCCGTCCGTCTGTCTGTCTGTTAGACAGCTATAATAATAGCTTTTTAACTTCCGCACAATAAGCTGTACCCTATAGTTAATGGTTGGAAATACACTTGTGTTATACCGTATTATTCCGATGCCTCCTGATGGTAGCTGTTTTTTCCATTCTCTTGAATTTTCTTTGTTTTATTCGTCTGATACTCAACAAGGCTTGGGGGCTATTTCCCCACTTCCTGATTAGTTTCAGATAGGCTATCCACAACTTATCTGACAGATGAAGCATCTGTCAGTTAAGTTTCAGATAGGCTATCCACAATAATTGTGGATACTTCATCTATTAGATAAATTATTTATCTGATAAATGAAGTATCTGCCAGATAAGTTGCGGATAGTATATCCTATACTCGTCGGGAAGTGGTGAAATAACACCTTAAGGTTGCGATTGAATATTGTCGAACATTATGTATGTTTGAACTGGGAAGATTAAGATATCTACTGTCTACCCTTGCTCGGAAAGTTTTCTTTACAAAAAGTAATGATATCCCACCAAAAACATAAAATATGTAATAATTGAAAGCCAAGTTCCATACAAACATTATTCTTGTCTATGGACTTAGCCGTAAAAAGGATGGAGATCTAAATGAGTGCCAAGTTCCATGGAAAATCGAAATATGTATGTATAGGAACCAAATAACATTATGAAGAAATAATTTAGTCTATTTCTTTTCTTTATTGAATATCTATAACAAATAATGTTATTTAAATAATTTGAGATCTTAAACTAGATTAGATTCTACTTGGCTAGTTTTCATCAGAATTAAAATGTTCAATAACTTTATGAAATGACTGATGTAATGAAAACTGGCCAAGTTAGAACTAATCTAGTTTATGATTCATTTTTTTTTTTGAAATGAAATGAAATGAACGAGCAAACGGGTCACCTGATGGAAAGCAACTTTCGTCGCCCATGGACACTCGCAGCATCAGAAGAGCTGTAGGTGCGTTGCCGGCCTTTTAAGAGGGAATAGGGTAATAGGGGAGACTATTGAGGGGAAGGGAGGGGAATAGGGTAGGGTAGGAAAGGGAATAGGGTATTATTAAGGTAGGTAATTAAGGGATTGGGCCTCCGGTAAACTCACTTACTCGGCGAAACACAGCGCAAGCGCTGTTTCACGCCGGTTTTCTGTGAGAACGTGGTATTTCTCCGGTCGAGCCGGCCCATTCTTGCCGAAGCATGGCTCTCCCACGTTAGATTATTATGTTAAAATAATAATAAATTAATAAATATTATTAACAAAAAATGAAAAGACACCACACCAATCGATACCCTAGTGACCCGAAAAAACGTTTACAATACCTAACTCGGCAACAATCGATCTCAATCGATGTCGATGCCTCTGTTGCTACCGTGAAATTTGACGTTTGTAAACGATCTGTAAGTCGATTCTCAGACAATTTTGTTTGTCGCGAGCACCTAAGATTTCGATTTGGCGAATGTTTCGATGCTGATTAGTTCCAAATTGAGCCGCATCCCGATCGTGCGCTAGCATAGCTGTCAGGAATAGCAAAATCCATTGAGGTTGAATTAGTTTCAAACTGATCCGCAGCACAATCGTGCGCCATTTTAGATGTCTAAAGTGTCAAAAACCGTTGAAATCGAAAATCGAAATTTGGGGAGTAAGGCTCCTGTTTTATCATCTGTTTATTTTCGGAAAGTATAATGTCATAATAATATAGTAAATGTGTAATAAAAGTTGGTAAATAAAAATATTATTATATTTAGTTTCGAAGGTCTTTGTATAGCCGATAAAGCACATTATTTAATCTCTTTTTTTTCTTCCTTCGATTCTTTACATTTTGAAGCAATATGGAAGTCATTGGCACAACAAGGCGTCGACTTTACGTTTATAGATATATACCCCAGGAAAATTAATCATTCGACCTCGGAATAATTCGCATAGAGCTGAAAATTGGTAGAGACGTTAAATACACCATTACAAATAAAACCCTCAAAAGACCCCGGCGATCCTCCTTGTGCTAAAAATTTTATTCAAGGTCAAAGGTATGAAAATGAGGTTTTTCCCGTTTTTTCCAAACTGTACATTTTATCACAAAAATAGATAGGACAAGAGTGTAGATCATAGAATTCTCTACAAAAAAAAATCAGACACTTTTATCATACGACTTACCATTCCTTAAATTATATGGCGGGCTTAAAGTTTGGGCAAATCATATCTATACTTATATTATAAATCTAAAGAATTTGTAGAACTACTGCTTTGAGTTGAAGAAATCGTTTTTTGTTGGTTAGTCTTATTTATCGAGGAAGACTTGAACTATATAACATCACGTTGCCACCAATAGGAGCAAAGAAATATTGTTTCACATTTCCAAAGGTGTGAATATACTAGAGAATATGATTGGTGAGCTGGCGTCGGAAAGTTATAACTTATAAGGTAGGATTGTCAATTTGTCACTCAACGCGACCAAAAGTAAGATCTTAACAAATGGCCCTCAACAAGATATTCAAGTAAATAATGAAAAATGTTATGTTTACTTAGTAAAATTCTGTTTATTCTCTAGTAAAATATTTCTGTAAATTGGTGGTAACTGGTAGGAAAATAAAGAGCTATTTTTTTTTTCTTTATTTATTCATATTTAGTTTGTAAATGAAGCGTTTACTGATTTTTTTTTAAAAAGCTTTAATAGCATTGACCAAGACTTTTGTGCGTAGAGAGTATTCGTAATGAAAATCCCATAATATTTATATTTATGTGATAAAGTACATGATGCATAATAATATTAATTTTTTCTTTGCAACGAAAATTCGTTATTACATTGTAACAATATAATAATATTATGTGCTATCAAATCAAGTGCTGGCAGCTTAAAAGCATCAGGTAGCTTGTTAATTGAAGAAACAATAATTCAATTTATCCGGGGCTAAAATTGTTTCAGACAATCAGCTTTATTGTATACAGATACTAAGTCTACAGTCCAAACAACGAAACGATCGACAAAACTTAACAACAATTTTGATATAAAATGTGACCAGAATCGTGTTACTATCGCACTCACCGCCATACTCAGAGACATTTAACTATAGTTTACCTTCAATTTAATGAGGAGATTTACCTTTAATTTAATGAGAATTTTGAATTAATTACAATCAGATTATTAATCTTCGCAGTAAGTAGTGGACGGTTTATATTATTTATTCAAATTTTTAATTCAGTAATCCAATCAATTTTTTTGCAAAATTGCATTGCAGTGCATTCCAGTGCCCGTTTACATTATTCCAATTATAATTCATCCAACGCTGGATTGGATCACTGGATTGGAATAATGTAAACCGACCATAACTGCTAAGTCCATACGAATCCAGGGGTTGTCTAAAACAACTGCTTTCTGCAGTTTATAATATATTTTGAAATAAAATTTACTTCGTATATCTAAGGGAGCAAAGTGGCCGTTTACGTCATACTTGTAGGTCGATCTCAATTATTAAAGTATGTACCAAGAGGATCTATTGTAATGTGATTTTAACGTTATATCCTTTAGGATCTTAGGTTTAAATAACATTCAATTGGACCGACGATTTTGAATAAATTGAATAAGGCTGGATATTTTATATTATGAGTTCATCCATACGCGTGTTTTGGCGGCTACACCGCGATATGACTAGCAAATAAATCGTTACATTTTTTCTGTTGCTTTTTCTTCGACAATTATTATTTTTTTCGAACTTTCTCAGTGTAACATAATTACTGTAAACGTAATTAAGATGGAACATATTATAATTGTTCATCAGACAGGCTTTGTAGCGTGTATTATTAACATATTGTGTAAATAATCAGACTATTATTATAGTATTAAACATAGATTGATTTATAATTATAACTAGCTGTCCCGGCAAACGCTGCTTTGCCATAATATATTTTCCATTTTCCATATTACTTTATTGAAGTGACTAAATAAGTGTGTCACCATGGCAACGTCCATCGCTATCCCGTCGCACAAACAATGGTCGCCGTCAGTCTCAGGTTGCAATAATTTACTACTATTTATTCAACAAATGCACTTATCAATATATAAAGTACCGAGTAGCCGATTCTCAGACCTAGTGAATATGCTTATAAAATTTGGTAAAAATCAGTAAAGCCGTTTCGGAGGAGTTCGTGGACTAACATTGTGACACGAGAATTTTATATATAAGATTTAAATATTATTCACGTTATAATACAGATATATTTTACAACGCGTAAGAATCGCGTGTGTACTAAATAAGCTCCGATATATATTATGTAATAAGCTACGGTATGCTTGTTGCTATTACTGTCTTACTTTCCGCAGCTTCATTTTATTATGAAGGAAAAGAGAAAGGTAATTTCTAAAGTAAATACAGCAAAGTTAGCAAAAATGTTGTGTATAGTTTTCTTGTAAATCTTTTATAAAACCGTTTCCCACTAAATGATGATGATTGACATCAAAAACTATGATCTAGTCCGTCGATCCCAATAATCTGACAAATTAATATCCATTATTTCCTTTTAAATGGACACTGCGGATACAGCTGAATTGATTGAATATGTAATTTGATAATAGCCCTGATTCGATTTGACAGTGTTATAAATAAATTGATCGATGTTCTATCAGATTGGCTATACTAAAAGCCTGTTTAGGCACAGAATTTCATTATATTTACTCAGATAGACATCTGAGTTCTAACACAATGAAAATATATTTTATACCATATTTATAATAGCGTAAGGCTACGTTTCCACCAGAGCTGAGCGGAGTTGAGTTGCGAGGAATGTGTTTTTGAGTACCGATGTAGCATTGTTAGTTGGGGCACCGCGCGACCATACCTCCACATTTTACTTTACATATTTTATGTCTAGCTAACACATAAAATATTATATGAAGTATCACGTCATAATATATTAGTGTAAACTATATTTTATTATTAATTGAACTCAATAATTAAATACAATTCAGTTTTGTATAATTTGTGCTAGCAACAACTAACACTAGTTCTAACACTAACTCCAATGAACCGAATTATTATTATTAATTGTTAATTTGCGGATACAATTAGCGTTATGTTTCCGGGCCAGTTGGCGCACCGCTTCAATAATGAATCATCCGGCCATCTCAACAATCCTTTAGGGTATAAATAGATAATGAGAACGTTTCACGCCACAAGCCACCCTTGTATTTTCCAGTTAGGGCCAATTCAGACCGCAACGCGACACGTAGTTGCATTTCTTTTGTAAGAATTTGACAGACTTTAATTGTGTGGGACGTCATGCAAGTCTGCAATGTATCTACGCGTCGCGACTCGCATTGCGGTCTGAATCACCCGTTTGTTTCAAATATAGCTGCAGCACGATCGTGAGCTAGTATAGCTGTCAGGAGTGGAAAAGGTTGTTGAGATTGAATTAGTTCCAAAATGAGCCACAGCAAGGTTCTGCGCTAGTAAATATGTCGGATGTAGCAAAAGATTTGAGAACAAGTTGATTCGATTCTCGATTCGATTCTGAACCTGTCGGCCCGAGTAAGGCAGCAGATTATATTCGATACTGCGACGTGCGACGAAGAATTGTCACACCTGCGTAAAATTAGATTTCCGATCCTCGCAGCAACCCGTAGTGTTGCCTTAATCGTTCGATCGCGGATTCTTGGAAATCTATTGTTATTCTGTTGTTGTTGCGGTTACCGATGTCCCTAAGGGGCTTGATGGGTTAATAAAAAAAAAGCGCCCCGATTTATAACGCACTCTTTTTTGCCTAATCCAATGTAAAGTAGGAGTTAGGTAAATATCTACAATAGAATCCAAGGTATTTAGTTGCCGATTAGGTTTACCAATACTAGCTCAATTATTTAACGCAAAACCACTGGCTTAATTCCGTTTAGCCGTAAACCAAAGTTAGCTGCTTGTGTAACCAAAGCCGCTTTCAGTCGAGCTTGTTGTCCGCATTGATTTGCAATAGTGTGCAGTACAAATTACTATGGAGAACAAAATCTATATCTATATCTATACTATACTAATATTATAAAGCGGAAGAGTTTGTTAGTTAGTTTGTTTATTTGTTTGTTGTTTGAACGCACTAATCTTAGGAACTACTGGTCCGATTTGAAAAATTCTTTCAGTGTTAGATAATCCATTTATCGAGGAAGGCTATAGGCTACATTTTATCACGCTAAGACTAACAAGAGCGAAGAAATAGAGGAAAATGTGGAAAAAACGGGGGGAAATTATTTGAAAGGGCTTATTTGAACGCGCTAATCTCAGGAACTACTGGTCCGATTTGAAAAATTATTTCAGTGTTATATAGCCCATTTATCGAGGAAGGCTATAGGCTATATTTTATCACGTTAAAACTAATAGGAGCGAAGGAATAGAGGAAAATAGGGAAAAAACGGGGGAAATTATTTGAAAGGGCTTCTTTGTACGCGCTAATCTCAGGAACTAATGGCCGATTTGAAAAATTCTTTCAGTGTTAGATAGCTCATTTATCGAGAAAGATTATAGGCTATATTTTATTACGCTAAGGCTAATAAAAGCAAAGAAAAAGAGGAAAACGTGGAAAAAACGGGAGAAATTATTTGAAAGGGCTTATTTGAACGCGTTAATCTCAGGAACTACTGGTCCGATTTGAAAAAAAAATTACAGTGTTAGATATCGAGAAAGGCTACAGGCTATATTTTATCACGCCAAAACTAACAGGAACGAAGAAATAGAGGAAAATGTGAAAAAAACGGGGGAAATTATTTGAAAGGGCTTATCTTAGGAACTACTAGAGCAATTTTGCTGTTATTAGGGTCAGATAGGGAGTAGAGCACGTGAAGGATCATAGGCTATTTTCTGTGGACTAATTTGTCTGTAAAATATCTAATTTACGTGGGCAAAGCCGCGCGGAACGTATATTCGCGTAAACAGCTGGACCGATTTTGCTGAAATTTGGTATAGATAACATATGTATGTACTTTGAGTCCCGGAAAAGGACTTAGGATACATTTTGTCCCGGAAAAAACTACGGTTACCGCATTAATAATAAAAATGAATTCATATAATTCCCTTGGTTACGACATCATGCGTAAACAGCTGGACCGATGCACGCCAGGAGAACTGGTAGAAGTAAAAACAACAGCACTCCTAATGATTTTTGGCCGCGCGGTAGCAAGAGAGTGGTACCTTTTTTACCGACTTCCAAAAAGGAGGAGGTTATATGTTCGTCTGTTTATATATTTTTTTGTATGTTCAACCATAACTTCGCCGTTTGTGGACCGATTTTCATGATTCTTTTGTTGCTGTACAGTGTTGGATCCGAGGTTGATACCATGTTCATAAAAGTGGTAATATGATGATGGAATCTATGAGGAATCAAGGGGACTCCTTGAAATTTGTATGGAAACATATAGTGATTTTGATTTTTTTGAAGCATTCGAGGTAAACGCTACCAAAAAGTAAGATTTCACACCAGGTTATACCCTGGATCCGAAGGTACCGAACAGAACTTTTGAATCCTTATAGATACAGGTTCGGGGATTTCGGCGTTGTTTAAACAACTGAAAGCATAAGCCAACACATAAATTTGATTGATCATCATCATCACAACCATAATTATACCATGGGTCATCACACTATGACCCAATTATGGGTACTTTTCGTGATATTTTGCATCGAAGCAGATGATTATTTCGCTGTTTGTGAACCGATTTTCAAAATTCTTGTGTTGTTGTATAGGATATAATCTTAAGAGCCCGCCCTCTCTTTTCTACTGCTCTCTTTACACTCACGGACGTCTTTCATAAGCCAGGTGAAAAAGGACGATCGCCAAGTTAGCGGGCAGATAGAGGTTTTCTGTTTTTAAAGGGTTTTTTATATTGAAGTGGTAAAAAGTAATTCCAACACTTTATAGACGACTTTCTCAACAGTACATTGTATTTTTTTCATACCGTTAAGACGTCAATACAATCCAAAAAAGGTGATATTCTAAACCTTTTACAGCAAAAATCGCAAAACTGTCGCGGGTTTGAGTTGGATTATTTAAAGATATTTAAAAAAAATAAAAAATCTAGCTCCAACACTATATTATAATTGAAATGATCTTACATGTTGTGCATTAAAAACTTATAGAAATACTGTATTTTAACTGTTAAATTACGTCTGTTAAATGAGCGATATCGGCAAATTTTCGTATACGGACTCTTAATTTTGTATAACAATTACGAAAGTGGTGAGCTGATGATGGGATCTAGGAGCAATCGAGGGAAATGCTTGAAATTTATCAAAACACTCATAGTGGTTAAAATGTTGTTTCTAGTAAGTTAAACATAATTATGTTACGAATGAGAGAATTTTCATACGAAGGTGTCTCTTGGTCCAAAGGCACTGAACAGAACTCCTGAACCTTTAAAGATGAAAGTTTGGAAATTGCAGCATCGCTTAGATAACTGCAAACATTTACCACAATTTCGCTTACAGTAATATAATATGGATAGTTAATATTCGTAGTGGTTATTTACGGATAAAGCCTTGTCTTGTTGATAGCTAAAAAGAGTAAAATTATTATTTTTTAACAAAAAATTGAACCCGACTTCCAAGGAAAAAACAATAATATTTTTAAAACGCCTAAAAAGTGTGAAATAAATCTTATTCTTCATTATTGCCTTTTTCAAAATTCGACTAAATCTCAACGAATTCTGTACTCAATTTTCATTCTTTTGAAGTCGGTACTGGCTAAGTTCTATGTCAAGTATCTCAGTTCTAGGCTAGTACCGACTTCAAAAGAATGAAAATTTAGTACAGAATTCGTTGAGATTTAGTCGAATTTTGAAAAAGGCACTAATGAAGAATAAGAATTATTTCATACATTTTAGGACATTTTAAGAATATTATTGTATGTTTATATTTTCTCGTATGCTGACATTGGAGAAACCCACGTTATAACTACTTGAAAAACTTTGAAAATAGTCAATCAACCAAATTGTTATCTATTTAAAGCTAGATACAAATCGAGCTCTTAAGGCCTGTATTCACTTTGATTAGTGCAAGTGCAAGTGACTAGTAATTGAGGCAGTGGAGTGCAGGTGTGTAGTGCAAGTAGTGTCCAATTCTTGTTTAGTGGCTCTTTAGTAATTTAATTTAGTAAATTCAGTAGTAGCTGTCAACACGAGCGTCCAAGTTTCAAAAATAAAACTGCCATTTTGACATATCCTTCATTTTTAATATTGGTTTTATTAAAAACTATTTGACCATGAAGTATTTTTATATGTCCTTTCCCAGGACTCAAAGTATCTCCATGCCAAATTGCAGCAAAATCGGTTTTGACTTCTGAGGTATAAGCGTGAAGAGGTAACAGACAGACAGACACACATCCGCCTTTATAATATTATTAGTATATTAGTAAGTAATAAGTATGGAAATTAGTATGGAAGTAATTGAAAGGGTGTCCTTTTGTACTTTTAATAGGTATATATAATAATGATATACTATATCTATGGACGCTTCACACGGCACACCACGTCAGTCTGGCCCATAAAGTTAATATACCTAGCGGAATAATAGTAACAATCTCAAGCTGTCAAACTTGGCTTTCATCTGTCATGCACTTGCACTCGCAAAAAAATAGAACACGCTTTTAATCACGTTACTACGCAGCCGACTAGTCACTTGCACTAATCAGTCGCTGTCCACACTTACTTTCTACTAATCACTCATCACCTGTACTAGTCACCTGCACTTAATCACTAATCAAAGTGAATACAGAACTAATCACGTTACTACGCAGCCGGCTAATCACTTGCACTAAACAGTCGCTGTCCACACTTACTTTTTCCTAATAACTAATCACCTGCCCTAATCACTTGCACTTATTACTAATGAAAGTGAATACGGGCCTTTAGAATGAATTTTTGACGTTGCATTTGATTTATGTGAATTTTTATATTCATCACGTCATACGCGTCACTATTTTCCATACCGCGTTACTATCCCAATACTGCAATCCAAATGGTATACCAGCATTTGAATCGAATAATATATCAATTTAACTCTAAATCCGAGTGCAATGTAACGTTTAGCATGGTTTAGCTTCTTGGCTCAGTGCTAGTTGTAAAAACAATGGCGCACGTATCGCATACGAGAACGACCATACGTGTATACAGTCGTTTCTCATTACAAATTGAAATTGTTACGTATTTAATCGAAAACGGTTTTGTAAATGTTATCCATAAACATTAAACGCGTATACATGGGCGTTTATTTATTGTACAGCCTGGAATGGTATGACAATTACATAGATTAGGCTGTTCAGTGACAGTATTTGTTATAGGTATACTTATAAAAAAGTTACGAAGCTAAAAGTTGAATAGCCGTCATGGCAAAGAAGTATAATTTTTAGGGTTCCGTAGCCAAAAAGGCAAAAAACGGAACCCTTATAGATTCGTCATGTCTGTCTGTCTGTCTGTCCGTCCGTATGTCACAGCCACTTTTCTCCGAAACTATAAGAGCTATACTATTGTAACTTGGTAAGTAGATGTAGTCTGTGAACCGCATTAAGATTTTGATACAAAAATGGAAAAAGTATTAAAAAATTTAGGGGTCCCCATAGGTACAACTGAAACAAAGAAATTTTTTTTTCGTCTAACCTACGCGTATAGGGTATCTATGGATAGGTCTTCAAAAATCATATTGAGGTTTAATATCATTTTTTTCTAATCTGAATAGTTTGCGAGAGAGACTCTTCCAAAGTGGTGAAATGTGTGTCCCCCCCCCCCCCCCCTCTAACTTCTAAAGTAGGGGCACGATAATTCTAAAAAAATATATGATGTACGTATATTATACTATAAAAACTACCAACGAAAATTGGATTGAACGAGATCTATCTAGTAGTTTTTTTTATATGTCATAAATGGTAAACCTTAATTTAACTTTCATTAAATCAACTAAAATATAAAAATGAATCAAAAACCATTTTATAGAAATAAACCTTATTGTTGCTGCGGAACCCTTCAGTGGCGAATCCAATTCGCATTTGGCCGGTTTTTGTGCGTATTTCACTCCAATGTCTATGTAAACACAAAATTAAATCAAACCTTAAGATTTGTTGCGGTTTGATTTCATTTATTTGCTCAACAGAACGCGGTGCGCAAAAAAGGTGCGGACAAAACAATCAATGTGGGTATTACAAAATATGTATTAAATATGAAAAACGGAACAGCGACGCATTGCAACGCAACGTAGAAACAATTTGCCGTATAGAAAATCGCAGTTCGTACCAAACCGCCACAAAAAGTACAAGTGATACAGAAATCTATACATCGATTGTAATAGTCCTGTTTTTCAAACAACGAGGCCAGTGGACCAATAGAAACAAAGGGTTAGGTAGTGTTCGACTGAACATGGATCTCTGTTTCACATTCATCCTACTAGCGACATTTGAGTGCCGTATATGGAACTAGAAATTACAGTTGGCGCTGCGCCAGATCCCTGCGAATATCGGTCATGATTTTTGACGTACAACTCTGTACATTTGATCTTTATTGCTTTGGTTATAAGGTTTATGAGTGAAAAGTTCAATCAATAATGTTTAACAAGTAAATCCATTAACTTGTTTAACACATTTTGACTAAAAAGCAAGAACTTCATATTTTGTATATTTTGGCGTACTTACACAGAAATTAATAGGTATTTCACCGTTTTTAATTAAAAATACGTTAATAATCAAAATTGAATAGTATTTTAACGCTCGCATGGCGATTCCTATACGGTAATTAGTGATATACTTATTACTTACATATTTTGTTTACGAGTAAGAATTATGGTATTTATATTCCAGGCGTATTAATACGCAAAAAAAGCAAAAAAAAATTCAATATGTATTATAATACTTATAATATCATTGTGATAACAAAAAAAAATGGTTAAGACACTGGTAACTCCCAATGGCCTTGAGGATTCGCATATCTTGCATCACTCTCGCACCACTGTCAATTTTCATGCGAGAGAGAAAGAGATGTGAAATGTTCAGTAGGTATAGTTCAAGACAACTGAATTCAAATGTATGGAAAATTTGGCAAAATTAAAGTACAAATTTTATCTAGCAGGATATGTAATGTAGGATAAAGAGTAAAATTTTTTCTACTCTCCCCCCCCTCTCCGGGGTGTGCGTCACCCCCTAGCGCCCTCGAATGTGTCCCGAAACGTGGTGTTTTCCACTGAAATAAGAAACCGTATTCGATACATAAGAAGTATGTATGAACGAAATAAACCTTGATAAATTTACTATGGCCTCTAATATAAACAAAAGCGATATCACTTATAGTTTCGGCGCAATCAGTCACCAAAAACGAGTGTTTTTAATAATTTATTAATTTTTTTGCTAATCGTTTAGTTTTTTAATAATTTCACAATTTACCGCCAAGATGTTCAATACCTATAGATTACTGGAAAACATATAAAAAGTCTATGGTGTTTAATGTAACACCGTTTAACGAGTACGAATGCTCATATCGAATCGAATGCTCGACTGTCTTCGCCTTAACAAATAAACATACATGTCTACGAATGTACGGTGTACTCTTGTCCTATTTAAAGACGCAAATTAAAAAATCTTGCTCAAAAGCATAACAAGTTAAAGCGACGGCTCATCTGATCATCCGATCATTAAAATTCAAGTGTCGAATGTCTCGATACGAGAGGCAATCCATCTTCTGCCATAACACTCACTAGTTCACGAATATATTACTCATTCGCCTTTATTATAAAATGAATGTAAGTGACTTGTTCAACTTGAATTTAGAGCAGATTTTGACATGCGAGTAAACTCTACATTTTTAAACTCTTCATTTAATTAGAGTCAGGGAGCCATAGAACATTTTTTTTTATTACTAACAAGCGAATTTTTGTGAGTAGCTTCATTTTGATAAGACAACTTTTTTATCTGCAAAAAATCTTGAAAGTGGTAGCTAACAGAGATAGAAAGGATTTCATACTTTGTATTGATGATCCTAAAATATGGATTGTTCTATTTGCAGGACAATGTTACTCGTAAATTATATAACTATTAACCTATCAATATACAAAAAATCGCTGGTTAGGGTTCCGTTTTAGGGTACCGTAGTCAACCAAGTTTTGTTGATTACAGAACCTAAAACGGAAAGATTATGTGAAGAAAAAGAGTTTTAAAAAATCACGTTAATTGTTGTATGATAGCCCATCTTAATACCTCGATCGTGGGTATCGCAGACATAATAAATTTTCAATTGTTATGCGACAGCCGGGTGCTGCTTGGGGATTGATGGGTTAAATACTATTAAATATCAATTTTATTTTATTTTTAGTATTTGTTCTTATAGCGGCAACAGAAATACACAATCTGCGAAAATTTTTGAGGTCTAGCTATAGTGGTTCTTGAGATATTACAGCCTGAAGACAGACAGACAGACAGGATGACGGACAGACATCTTTTAGGTACCTTTACACGTTGTATAAGCTTATCGATTTACGTGGGCCGCAGATTGAGTTTAACTGGTGTAAGCCATATCCTTTCTTATATTTATCTACGAAACTAGATATCTATATCGATCGATGTAGAGGTAAAATTTTTGTACATTAAAAATAAACTTGAAAAAATGAGTCAGGGGCATGTTAGAAGAGTAGTAGAACACATTTTAACTGTTTTTGACATTTTTGTTTCTCTGTCTGTTTGTCTGTTTGTCTGTTTGTACAGGCTAATCTCTGAATCCGCTGGACCGATTTCAATTAAATTTGGCATGTTGATACCTTACATCCCTGGTCAATATCTTAGATACTTTTTTTATCCGACTTCCAAAAAAGGGGGAGTTAATGTTTACTTTGCTGTTTGTGGTCAGATTTTCAAAATTCTTTTTTTGTTGTTTAAGTATATTGTTAACCCGAATTTGAAATCATGTTTACAAAAACGGTGACTTGATATTGATTATCTCTGGATCGAGAGGTATCGACGAAACCCCCTTACAACAAAAACATTACAGTAATTTTCACTTTTTTTAAGTAAAATTAACATAACATGCCACCAAAAAGTAAGATTTGCACCAAGGCATATCCCAGGGTATAGGGCTTCTGAAGGTTCCGTTGCTGAACGGAACCCTGATTCCTTATAAGACGTTCCGCGTGGCTTCGCCCGGGTAAATTAGATATTTCAGACAAATTAGTCCACTGAAATAGCCTATGATCCTTCTCGTGGTCTACTTCTTATTTGTGCCAAATAATTAAAAAAAAAAAACAAACACAATCCAGAAAGTCCAAAAGTAGGTTAGGTAAGAACTTAGTCCACAACACAGAGGGAGCCGTGCGAGTGCAGTGAGCGTATTGCGGCAGCTACCGGCGACCGCCATAAAACAAAAGGGGGGCTCGGGGGGCAGGTTAGAACTTATAGACCACAACATAGAGGAAGCCGTGCGAGCGCAGCGAGCGTACTGCGGCAGCAACCAGCGACCATCACAAAAGAAAAGGGGGGCTCGGGAGGCGCAGCCCCCCGCCAAAACAAATACAAACACAATCCAGAAAGTCCAAAAGTAGGTTAGGTTAGAATTTAGACCACAATTGCACAGAGGGAGCCGAGCGAGCGCAGCGAGCGTGCTGTGGCAGCTACCGGCGACTGTCATAAAATAAAAGGGGGGCTTCGGGGGCGCAACCCCCCGCCAAAACAGAAACAAACACAATCCAGAAAGTCAAAATGTAGGTTAGGTTAGAACTTAGACTACAACACAGAGGCAGCCGTGCGAGTAAATCTAACGTCGTATACTATGGTGATATCGTGGACAGCGCTATAGGAACTCGTGAAAAAACGAGACACAATAGCCTTTCTATTGTTGTCGCGATCACTGGTGCTCTTATGGGGCATGATGGGTTAATAATTATTTAGCTATCGCTTAGTAGTCACAATTATTATTATTATATTTTATTTTTGTGGTGCTCTCTAAGTTATTTGACATTCGGTCATTGCAACTTTTTGCTGTCTCCGCTTTGAATAGAAAGAGGAATTATAATAATTCTTCATACTTCTATTTTCATCTGATTAATTTCGTTGAGGGTCCCAAACCAGTTTGACCATATTGTTCTTCGCGTATCCCGAGATCATATAATTTTTTTTTGGGTCGGGAAATACTTTTACGCATTCCCGGCAGCATTGGGGAAGGACCACCGGGGTATGTGGGACTTGCTACGGCCGAAGAGGTGGTAAGTGGCCGCAGCTGTACCCACTGAAAGCCGACCGTGTTCCTACTTCCGCGCAGGATGGAGACGCGAGAGTCTATTACACGTCTTCTGTGGCTTCCGTCCGCAGGGATATCTATCCCTCATTCATATGCGCTCGTGGGTACGGGTAAATTGCTACAATTTTCTTATCGTTTTTGTAAAAAAAAGATGTGGTCAAAAATAGGCTTAACTAATACGGCGGCTGACGCACCGGTCGGATTTGGTCGAGTTTTTGAACTTAAGCTATTCATGACTCCCCTTAAACATTGTCGTAAAAAATCTGACTTAAATATATGTCTGAGCTAACGTGCCTGGGCTAACGCCTGAACGCGCGGTTTGGCGGCTACACCAAGTTCACGAGTGTATGTAAATGGCAGCGCAGCCACGCCGCTATTTAAATAAATCGTTACATAAGCTTTGATCCCGCTGTGTAGCGGCCAAATAACTCGTTTGCAGACGCATATAAATCTAGCCTAAGCAGAGAGTGATTAGATTCATTAAGGTATGCATAATGCATTGGAAAAAAATCAGAAAAATTCTAAATGCGAAATATTGCTGTCAGTAAGTTTCATCTTTAATCAACGGACTGTATAATATGATAATAATATAATATTATTAAAATTATATTTATAATCACGACACACTTATTTTTTCTTACAGTTTTTTTTAATTTCAATGCATAATATTAGTGTTCGCCGCTTTATCGCATCTGTATAACAGCTCACAACAGCTCTCGCATGTTTCAAGGCCGCTACATATTTCATGTGGGAAATAACCTTAAAACATTACTCCGCTGCTTCAATAAAAATGTCCTACTTTAGCTAATGCGTTCGTTTATTAATTTTTTATGGTTCGTTTTTAAGGACAGACGAAAAATCTTGTTTATATTTTAATAACTTTTGTTGTAAATCTTATAATAAATACTAAATGTATAATGTTTGTTTAAATAACTGGATGTTCTATGTGACTCTGCCTGCGTAAAAAATAAATTTCGCGGGAACCATATATTTTACTGCAAAAAATAACCTAAGTCCTTTCCCGTGTCCAGTAGACACAAAAATTATATCCATAGTAATATTATAAATGCGAAAGTGTGACAGATACATAGACTGACAGACAGATAGACACACTTTTGCATTTATAATATTATATTGTTATTTTAGTATAGATATACATATCAGTATAGATATTAGGGTAGACAAATATGATATTCTTGTAACATTAAAGTTGAATATATAAAAGTTATTTACCGTTGTAAAAATACCAGGTATCGTAATAACCACGGTCGAATTTAACGTTTGGCCGAGCAATGTGTCCGGTGCGAACCAAATAAACTATAAACGAGATAATCCGCGCTTGTTAGTGAATGTCGGAATTGGAAATATCCGAACTTGTTCGGATATTCTATACTTGTATAAGACATACTAGCTATATGACCGAGCTTCGCTCGGTACTCAAAAAATTCAAAAAACACACATAAAATGACATATTTTGAAAATGATTCCTAGCTAGATCGATTTATCGCCCCCGAAACCCTCTATATACTAAATGTATGGGTTTCCGGGGCGATAAATCGATCTAGCTAGGAATCATTTTCAAAATATGTCATTTTATGTGTGTTTTTTGAATTTTTTGAGTACCGAGCGAAGCTCGGTCATATAGCTAGTATGTCTTATATATTTATATATACACAAGAATTGCTCGTTTAAAGATATAAGATACGTATATCCTATACTTGTATTTATGTTTTAGGACAGGTCTCGTTGTTAAAATGTTCCTTGTCTGTTTACGGTCTGCAAGACTCGAGAATAATGCTTGTATTGATTTGATAGGAAATATTCGGATGTTAGCTTTATTCATGGCCCAGCCAACAAGATTTATTAGTAAAAAATGAGATTTATAAATGTTATTATAAGACATACTTAAATTCATAAATTAATATGAAATTAAATGCTGATTATGAAATTAATAATAGGTTTTTATTGATGATTATGTAATTCATTATAGTACCTATGTATTATTAAGTTAGGAAAAAACATTAAGGTGCTCCCCTAACCGGGAGCATTCGCTTGTAATGTAACGTTACAAAATCGAGAATGACATCAGTGAGAGAAGAGAACCGAGCATTACAAAACGTTGTAATGATACAATGTTGTAATATCTTGAACTTGTAACATCAATGCTACGTGACAGTGAAGTCAGCTTGCTATGGAATGCCCATAGTCGAATCTATAATATTACATTATACGAAAATGCTCGTCAGTCAGGGAGGTAGTATCGTAATGTAATGCTCAAAGTCGAATCTATAATGTTACATTAGGCCGTGTTTCCACCTGCAAGACAACTGTCGCGAGAAGTGTCTGACAGTCTGTTTGACAGCAGCTTGCAAGTGTAAACCCCGCAGTAAGTGCTGTCGCGAGTCGCGATTTGTAAAACGCTTCCTGCGAGTAGTTGCGACAGCATGTCTAAACATGTCTGTGAGGACTCGCGACAGATCTCGCTGCGCGTCACCGCAGATATACGGTCTAAATTCGCAAAGCATTTATCCGCGAGCTTCTTGCACGACATTTATTGCAGTAATGAATTGCAGGAATTAGTATGAAATGTAAACAATATTGCAAGAAACTCACGCAAGACTACCGCGAGTTTGCTTGCAGGTGGAAACACGGCTATACACGCGAATTTATGTTTCAATGTTCTCTTTATTTGGCGTAGCGCCTCTATGACGCGTAGCACATCTGCTACACGCTACGAGACACGTGACGTTTGTAGCACTGCTACGGATTTAGCTACGGAAAATTCTTCATTCTGTACAGCTGCAGCTGTGCAGAGATTTCATTCATTGAAATGATTTTATTTTTGAATATATTTCGTTATTCTTTCACTAAATATATTCGTAATTTATTGTAGCGAATACGAATTCAAATTCATTTATTATTAATATATTAATATAATAGTAGCGAGAATATTATTTTCCCTCTCTGTATGTGACGTGCGGCCAAAACAAATATTACCTATGATGTTTCGTTTTCGCATCTGGCGGCACCCGCGGAGTGCAACTGGTTGTATTTTTTGCAGATCATTATAACATCACAAAACATTTTTAAGCTATTGCATAGCTTTTATAGCGGTTTTTGAGGCGCGGCGACCGAATCAGGAAATTCCGTAACGACTACACGTATGCGAATTATAATTGCATAAGTTAAAAAGTGCAAGACCCTAGTGAATCGTTACATAGTCATCATTATGTAACGATTCACTAGGGTCTAGGACATATCTCAGTCTTCAGTCGCATTCAATCCCAGCTCTAAATGGTTTCGGAGATGAATATGCAATCACTTGAATTGATTACTATTGATAATATGGTTTTATAACTTTTTTTTCATTAAGTATCGTTTTTTTTTTTAATAGAAAAGGCAGGTCGCTATAGCCCTGACGTCACTGCGACCCATAAAGATCTATTGTGACTCCTTCGCACTAGAGAATCAGCCCCAACCCAATACTGCTCATAAATTGAACGATATGGTTGGGGTTGGTGCCACGAATTTCCTCTGTGGATGAGTATTCGTGGCGACCAAGGTGCCTGTTCCTGCTCTGTAGTAGAGCAGGACAGTCGAGGAGAAGGTGAATAGGTGTTTCATCCTCCTCCTCACAGAATCTGCAAGTCGTTATGCTACAAATACCCATTCTGTAAGGCGTTTGTTGAGCTTGCAGTGCCCAGTTAGGCTTCTGGTAAGGATTCTTAATTGGTTCCTACCCAAGGTGAGCACTAATTCTTATAGTTTCTTGTTGGAGCCAGGAATTAGCGCCTTGGAGTGTTCAAGGCCAGGGGTCTCAGCCCATTGCTTCCTGCAAAGTCTTTGACCCCATTCCTTGAGCACTTGCTTTGTGGTACTGGGAGTTATACCACAGACTAGTTCCGGGCCATATATGAGACTCTCGGCCCCAAGCCTAGCTAGTTGGTCAGAGGTTTCATTGCCGGGGACGTTATTGTGGCCCGAGACCCATACTAGGCGGATGTTGTTGTTCCTTCCCAGTATGTTTAACGTCTCAATGTATTCCAGAACTAATTTGGACGAGACTTCTGCGGCAGTCAGTGCTAAGTGCAGCTTGACTATCGGAGAAGATAAAGACGTTTTTATTAACTAGGGCCATCTTCAGGCTTTCTAGTGAACAACCAAGGATAGCGAAGACTTCAGCCTGAAACACGGTCGCAAACTCCCCCAAACAGGCGTATTTGCCCCTTGGTGGCCTGCCTCCGTAGAATCCGGCTCCCGCCCGGTTGTCTTTCCTTGATCCATCCGTGAACCAAACTATGTCGCTAGGGCGGACTTCGATTGGGATTTTCCTTTCCCAGTCCTCCCTGGAAGGTATAAAAACCTGATATTGCTTCGAAAAGCTATGCACCTTGATCATGGCATCTGATGGCATGGCCATGACAGGTGATTCACTGAGAGACTGTTCCAGCTGTCGAAATGGGGTCGAGACCCAGTTCGTCCTGCCCGCCGTCCTGGCCCTGAGAGCCACCTTTTTGGCCTCCATCTGAACAAGCAGAGGAAGCGAAGTTAAGTTGATCAGGGCCTCGAGGGAAGCGGTGGGTGTTGACGAGAGTGCATCCGTGATTATTAGACATGCCAGTATCTGTACGCTGTTTAGACTTTTATTACAGTTTACTTGTTCAGCCTTTTTATGCCACACTACGCAACCATATGTGGTAATCGGTCTCACTACTAGTACTAGTACTAGTAATACTAGTACTAGTACTAGTACTAGTAGTTGGATCTATATTCTTTGAAGCCAGGCCATTAGTGATAGAGCTGGTTGAAGTGTTGTCGAATGCGCCTTCAATATCAAGGAAGACACATAACGCAATCTCTTTATCTTCAATTGCTCTATCAATCCGATCTACCAAGTCCATTAGGGCCGTCGTCATTAAGTATCGTACTAATAATATATAACATATGAATGTCAGTATGTATGTCACGCGAAAATTAATCAAGCGATCATTTTGTAACTTTGCACTGTATAATATATGTTTGAGTAACATAGGACAAGTTATTAAAATCCCTATTTTAAAAATCTAAAGCAGTAAGCAAAAAAAAAAATATATTATAGCCCGAAAGGTACTCAACCTGCGACCCGCCGGGATTTATCAGTGGCCCGCGTGAAGTTAAAATAGTGCAAAGTCGCCGTGAAAGTCACGAACATTTTTACACTTCTCAATCACTAATTTTAAAAAACGTTATTTTTGAACCTTGAAAAAAATTGGTTGCGGCTAACGACACCTTAACCAAAACGTGTTTGTGGCCCATATAAAAAAAGGTTGAGTACCACTGCTTTGCTCTCCAGGAACGTCACAATTTCCGAGCGTAGGCGAAACAAATTAACTTATTTCTAATAACACTGTCTCTATTATTTTTACTTATTTATTTCTTATTTATTTTATTTAAAAATATATACATAATTCTTTATAGTTCCATAAACCACTAAGGTTTGTCCGGAGAGTACTGTTGTTTTGTAATACTACAATTCTTAGGAAACTTAAATAAATATTCTTTTACACAATATACAAAATTAAACATGTAACACTTAATCATAACATAAGAAAACAAAATATTTAAAAAATTATTACATAAAACAATTTTGATTTTTAACAAGTTTAATTTTGTTACTGTGCACGCTCTATCTGATGTCTTATATAACATCTCTCTCCGTAGGGCTGCTGTAAGAAATTTCTTTAGAAATAAGCAGTTCCTTTGTGTCGTCTTTCTATGTCAATTTTTATGTAAACAGTGTCTTGTGCGCAATAAATGTTTAAATAAAAATAAATAAATAAAAAAACAATAGTAACAACTAACAATAAACAAGTAACAAGTATATAATATCATATCCTCTTAGTCATGCTCATTTAACAATTTACTTACATAATATGTTTTAAGTTTATATTTAATATTCTTTTCAGTAATCTGGTTTACAATTGTCTGGTCCAAATTGTTGATTTATCGGGGTAAAATCGGTTGTATTCTCTCCATAAACATTTACTGCTCTTGGTATGTTTACTTTGTTTTTTGTTTTTTGTCGTGTCTGAATATTGTTCTTACATACCTCTTGGTTAAACATAGCAAAAAATCTACAAAAAACTAAACATTCCGCAGACACCCATAACGCGGTAAACCTCACAATTAGACAGTTGGCGCAGTTGACTGAGTGGATTGAGGGAATTATGCCGTATGACTGCGCCAGCCGAATGAACTAGAAACACAACGCATATATACGAGTACACAGATCGAAAACGCAAAAGATAGTAACACCAAAAACGCAATTTAACACGAGTGCGTGTTTTTGTGCATGGAACGCCAGGACTATTGATTAGACTTAAATCTACCGAATATTATGTCGCTTATTATAATAATATTATAATGTACTAAAATTTGGATTTTATGATCGTGTGGTACTCAATCAAAGGTTTGAGTATTTTTTTAAATAAACTTTTTGGCCAAAAAAACTATTTATATTTACTAGACTTAATGCATACTTGCTGTCGAAATACGACGCAAATATTGTTTTTGGTTTATTTTACAAACCAATTTTCTATGTTACTTGCTTAGGCTAAAATTATAAAAATAGATTTCGTTGTTTCAAAAAGTATTTTTTTTTCAAATACTTTATTCACTTTATAACAAGTTTGTACACAGCGTTCCACTGCTCAGCAAAAGCCTCCCTTTCTTTCTTTTCTATCACACACGATTTTGCGCAGAAAATGTGTAAGGAATTTATGTAAAAGATTTTATTACCATTAAAAAGGTTTTGTGTCGTATCAAATACTTAATCCGTAAAGAAATCTCGCTCAATGCCATCGGCATTTCAACTCAAACCTTAGGGTAACCAAACTACGCTATAAATAACATACCGCAAATTCAATCAAAAAGTAAATGAAAAAACTTTTTGTTTTCCTGTGTACGCAGACTGTAATCACCAATATCGATGACGGAACATAACTACTTAAGATTCGTTTGCGTTAGTCCTAAGAAACCGGCCATGTGCGTGTCGAGCCACGCGCAATATAGGGTTCCGGAATACGTCTAGCTTTTGATAATATTTGTATGGTTAATGAATGTACATGGGTTTTGCTTGAAGTAGCTCAAGAAATTCGATAAGTACGTCATTACTCTACTCCATTATTGACATTCAAAATATATGTATCTACAACTGCTCCGTTCAGCGGCGCGCTGCGTAAACACTGCGACAAGTGAGGCAGGCCGCATAAACTTTGAAGTTTGTTTACTTTGATGTGCGCAGAAAAACCGACTTATGATGGCAAACTACAAATATTATGTGTTCAAACTTTGCACAAATAGGTAAATGTCAGTGCCACACTTCGCGACTTTGTAGGTCTTTTATTGTTATCGTGTCTGGCGCCGGCTTATCGTGTTTGACCTACTGTTTGACACTACTATCAACATCTATATATTAATACGTGAGAGAAAAACTTTGTAACCCTTTTTACGAAAAATTGGGAAACGTAGGTGCATGAAATTTCGCACAGTTATAGTTTATATGGAGAAGAAGTGCATCGAGCCAAAATTATTTTAAAACTATGCTTTTATCATATATATTTTTAACAAATAAAACGTTACACTCACTACGACACTACTACTAAAAAAGTTGACAGACTTTTGACTGACGGTTTTGCTCAGAGACTATAGGACCAACAAAGCTGTAATTTGGCATGAATGCACATATTAATAATGCCGACAAAATGGTACTTACATTAAGTCTTAAAAAAATATTTTTTTAATGGTACCTAATCCCTACACATCAAGCGGGGATGAATTTTTTTTCGCGTCCACCCCATCGTGTGGGGTGTCGTTGGATAGGTTTTTTTTAAATATTATGAGTTTCCATAGATCATTTTTCGATTTAGGGATCTGTTAGTGAAATATTAAGTTTTAAAGTGAAAAAAATCGTTAGAGTCTAGTCCAGTACAGCCCAGAGGTGGCTTCTAGAAATGTGAAAAAATTCACGGGAGTGACCAATATGCTGAATTTAAAAGAAAAACTATCACGGCTAAGAAGACTTCATAAGTTACTGAGTAATAGTCGATCAACTAAAAAAATATTCGGCGAAGAATAAATGAACTTTTCGTTCAAATTCCTTTGAAAGTAACTGAGATGATGTTGTTAGTAGTGTAAAACACGATATAAATGTGCATTCATTGACCAATGACCATACAAAAATAAAAATAAAAACTAGCGGTCTACGGAACCATATATTGCCCGTGGCCCGTCACGCACTTGGCCGGTTTTTTTCTACATTTTCCTCGGCTTCTTAGCTCCTAAAAGTCACAACGTGATGTGATATAGCCTTCCTTGATAAATGGGCTATCTAACACTGAAAGAATTTTACCAGTAGTTCCTGAGATTAGCGGCTTCAAACAAACAAAATCTTCAGCTTTATAATATTAGTATAGATATACTAGTATATGGGCGAGGCCGCCAATTGTTGCTGATTTTGCAATTATTTTTCTCCGTCCTTTGTATTTTAAAAAGTATTGTGTTTATCTTATGCTCGAAAACTGATTCTGACGAAGAAAACAAAGTGCTCAAGCATGCATTAGAATTATTGAAGTTCCAATAATAGTCTAAAAATATATTTACAATTAAACATTAAAAAAGGTAAGAAAATAGCTTAAACAATCCGCCGTGGAAGAGGTGCACTTTAACTGTCGCTGTAGCAGTAAGTATGACATATTTGAAGATAAATCTGATATGTTATGAATACTTATATAAATGGCTATTACCTCATCTAATTCTTATAGTATTTTAAGATAACTTTCTTTATAAACTTTTTCAAATCAAATGAATCGTTAGAAACATGAATTCTACCCCACATTTTAAATGTCATCAATAAAACCGATTTATTGTTATCGTTGGGTGTTAGGGAAGGTAAAATCGGGAAGTGACAACGCTGAGTTTTTACGTATTCTATGGAAAATCTCGTAATATTTGCCATTTCTCGACAGTTCACATTTGAACCTCAGTCGGGCTGTGTACACAGTTTTTTCAAAGGTAGTTTTTTTTTGTGACACAAATGTAAGTATTACTGTTTCACATAAAACGATCAATGCATCATGTGAGTAGTCAAAAGGGCCATGTTTGGGGCTGTAACACAAACCGCATTGTGTATTATTTACAGTTTGATTTTCTCTACGCTATGATAGCCTCTACGCTATCATTTTGGTGCTCCAACGGCATATTTCTCAACGCTATGATAGCGTAGAGAAATAAATTCTCTACAATTTAGGTGCTCCAACGTCACAAGCAGCGTAGATTTTCTTTCTCTCGCAAAATTTTTCTGCGTCATATCAGCAAAAATTGGCGGCCTCACCCATATAGTCTAATACTAAAATCCGTGTGCGGTGTGGATTAGTAGACTCTGCAGGTTTATGAGTTTTTACACAAAGCATAATGAAATCGAGCAATGCGGAGCTCAGGATGCTTAGCTTTATATTTTCGTCAAATACCCTTTTATCTTGTTTTAGTGATAAAAGGAGGATTAGCTTGTAAATGACTGGTCTTTTGAAATTATAATTGGACAGCGTTATGTAATTACAGATTAAACAACACTTGAGACATTCGAGAAAATAAGCTTCAAAGATTTTAAACCTAAAATTGTCGCGGCTGTGAGCTCATTATTTATGTAAAATAATATAATCATTTGCTTGTGTCGTTATCCTTTATAAAACTATTATAAATGCGAAAGTGTGCCTCTCTGTCTGTCTGTGACCTCTTCAGACCCAAACCGCTGAACCGATTTTACTGAAATTTGGTATGGAGATACTCTGAGTACCAGGGAAGGACGTAGGATACTTTTTGTCCTAGAAAAATGTACGGTTCCCGCGCGATAAACGAATTTTGGTGTAACAGTTTGCGGGCGTCATCTAGTCTTGTAATAAACTAAGACACTTTTTCAACATGAAAAAAAAAATTTGCGCTCAATGATAAAAAATGAATGTAATCAAAATGTTTTTATAATCTTCATCTTCTATATCAAAATCTGCTGCCATTTTGGCGGTTAGCTCGTTATTGCGTTTTTAATTAATAAGTTGAAACGGATTATCTACAACTTTTGTGGATATAATTCATTTATGCATTTAAAATTCCTGTTTGTATATTTTGTAACAATAACTTAGGCGCATCATTTTTTAATACGTAAGTAACTAAATTGTGCAAAAGTTCTAACAAATTTTGACATGTCGCTTAAGGCCTCAAGCAAACGACCTTGACCATACATTTGACACGTTGCCAAGATCGCACAAAAATCCTATTTTTTTACTTATCTCAGTTCAAAATTAAATATGTATAATAATGTGTTGTTAATGAAATTATCTATCTATTGTCGTGTGTTTCAAATAAATTGGCATTACTTCGGAAGCTAATAGCATGAGTATAATAAACAAAAATAGGAAATTAAAAACGTGGAAAGGAATGTTGAAATACTGAAGATTATTGCAGTATTTTTTTTCGAATATGAAAAGTAGATTGGCCTATTTTCAGACCTACAGGATAAGCACACAAAAATTCAACAAAATCGGTCCAGCCATTTTGTGAGAATTCGACAACAAATATATTATTTAAAATACATAAAATATTTCAAGCACATAGAAGTTGCCGGTACTTTGTTGCCCCAAAATTTATTTATTGCTATCGAACCGTTCATTTTTATAAGATAAAACTATCCTATGTCCTGTACCGGGACTGAAGGTACCTATCAAAGTGTAAGCATGAAGAGGCAATAGACACACTTTCGTTTTAACAATATTAAAATAATGCAGACTCGTTTATTTTTCAAGTATACATAAGTATAGTACTGCCGACCCGTTTATGCACGATAAAACTTTTGAAACTCTGCCTATGACCTCTCGGGCGAAATAAAAACACAAAGTTAGTTTGTTTTTTTTCCGTCTGATTCGAACCGCAACTGTAAAGTTGCGCGTTCCGTCATAATATTTCACTCTTTCAACTTACCACCATTTGCATAAGAAAAAAAGTAGTTGGAAAAGTTAACAAACTTTCAACAGCAACATTTCCCTCGGATAGCATTAAATTCTCTTCAAAGTAAGTATTTTGCAAACAAACACTATTTTTGTGTAATTTAGACGAAAATTGAATTTCCACAATAATTTTGATCAGTTCGTTTATATAGACAAGTAGTACAATAAGAACTTCTATCAGTTTATGATATTGAATGTACTGTAACTTCTTGAAAAATCAGCCAGCCCATTGATTTCCCCTTTCACTTGTTCATCAATATTTAGCTACTTCGTTTCTAAAGGCAGAAGCGCAATATCAATATTTTTGCGAGTAAACTAATAGTAAGTTACGAAGATACGTATCCGCCAAAACTACGTATTATAACGAAAATTCTACCTGACACAAGCGATCAAAAAGAATAATCTTAGCAGTATATCCAGACGTCGCTAGGGTGCAAACATGGTGCTAACTCAGTTAGTCTGTCGCCCTGTCCCCAAATTGATTGCTTATGAAATTACGCCAGGATTCCTGGATGCACCCCAAACAGTTCAAAACCATTAAACACCCTATCAGATTTCTAAATTGGCTTGCGGTAAATGGTTTGGTTGATCAAAGTGAATTAGTGCATGAAATTTATTAATTATAGGATTGCAATTTTAGTGGGAATATATTCTAGATCAGGGATCACCAAATGGCGGACCGCCGACACATTGTGTGCGGACCAACCAATTTCGAAATTTCGGTCGCGACTTACTGATGAATATCTTCAGGATTTATTGGGGAGGGGAAGAGGGGACTTCGGAAGTAGCTCGAGCGTGTCAGAATAAGCTTGCATAGGCCTTCGACATGTGTCTAGTTATCATGGTATTGACATGAGATTTCTCACGTGGTGGGTATTTTTTTTTTTTTTTTTAATTATGAAATGTCGTCTGATCTGTCAGATTAAGATAGGGGATGTTTAATATACCCCAAAGATGCTTCCATATAAAGCACTGACGATTCAAAGGTTAGGTAAGCCTGTAGGGACGTTTTAAAATATAAAAAATAAAGCTTCATATTTTCTTTACTAAGCTTCGCAGATATTTTATTTTGCTCTAAACTAAATGATTTAGTTCTTGTTGTCTAAAATATATTTAAAATTTACTTACCTAAATAAGCAATTTTCTGAATATATTTTCTTTTTCAAAACTTTAAAATGGCTGCAGTTTCTCAACCCACCGCTAAAATAAAAATAAAAACGCTCTTGTTATTTTTAATCAGCTTTACCTAATGTACAAAACCTACTAGGTCTTCATATCGCTCGAGATACTACAAAAATAGCACCCTCTCCTCCTTTATTATTAATGTCAATAACTAGCACCAATATTTCACTCCAAACTTCAGACAGATAATAATTAGCTAAATACAAAACTTGACACTTTTCTAATAATAATTGATATGTAAATGACCTTTGTAATTTCCGCAATTACCTTAATATTGTTAAATATTTTATTTATGTAATGGGTGGATCGAGAAGGCCATTTCGTTTCTTAAACTGGACACCGAGCGAAATTCACTGGTGACCCTATTCTAATTAATATTGTAATAATTGCGATAGTGAGTTTTGATGAGAATGTTATTAATGTATAACTGAACTATGGTACCACGAAAACCAAGCAAAAACGTAGAATGCTTTTTATTACGACAAAATGTACCATCAAATTCCGATAAACGTACTTCACAATGATGAAGTTGCAGTCAATTTCAAGGTAAAAATATATTGGAACGAAGTTCCTTATCGCGCATTGCGAAAGGGGGCTAGGCGGCAAAAGCTGTAACGACACGACACTTTTTGTCACAGACATAGATCAAAATAGATACCGCATGTGTATGTACTTCGCGGCATATGCAGTATCTATCTTGATCTATGTCTGTGATTTTTGCTTTAGTTGTAAGGCCTGCAGCGTGCGCGTGTTTCTCTCTCTATATATATATATATATATATATATATATATATATATATATATATATATATATATATCTCTCATAGAAAGCAAGCCAGGTATGATCCTTTTTAGGGTTCCGTACCCAAAGGGTAAAAACGGGACACTATTACTGAGACTTTGATGTCTGTCCGTCTGTCTGTCTGTCTGTCCGTCTGTCTCCAGACTGAAACTCAAGAACGGTAATAGCTAGAGAGTTGAAATTTTCACAGATTATGTATTTCTATTGCCGCTATAACAACGGATACTAAAAACAAAATAAATTAAATACTTAAGGGGGGCTCCCATACAACAAACTTGATTTTTCAAACATTTTTTGCTCGATATCAATGATGACAACAGGCAGACACTTGAAATTTTCACAAAAGCTTTAATTATATGTATACTTTAATAATTAATAATAATATTTAAATAAAATAAAAATTTAAAGGGGGCTCCCATACAAAAAACACAATTTTTGGCCTATTGTTGCTCTATAACGGTACGGAACCCTTCATGCGCGAATCCGACTCGCACTTGGCCGATTTTATTTTATATACGTTCCATCCGGATTTCCTGAGTTGACACCTCTCAAGTTTTTTTTCTTTTAATTACATGAACCAGTGTAATTAATGTTGTCACGTATGGACTATGATTGAAAAAGACACTTGATAATAATTAAAACATACAATAGCGCAGCGATAGGCAACAGGCGGACCATTTGCGGACCGCGAAAGGTCGAATCTCGGACCACGAAATATTGTAATAAAGAACAGTATACACTTTATTAATTAAATTAATATTTTTAAGCTATACATAGGACAAGACTTGTGATTTTTCTGGACCTCGTTAAAATTTTCCCACAGTATCCGGACCCCACTTAAAATTACTTGCCAACCCCACTGCTATAGCGTATCATTGTGCAACTATATTTACTATTCAAAAGGCGTGTATTTATGTTATCTGTTAGACAAAGTACATATACAATCTTAGGGCCTACTAATATTAGTGTGAAACGTCTAGAATAACAATTCCACACCCACATTTACGGTATACTGTGTAGCTGAATTATTATTCTCACGTATCATAAACACAGTGTTATCCATGTTATTTTCGAAAAAAGCACTTGAAACATAATGATATCGACGGTGGAAATTTCAAATGTCGTAAGGGATAAACCCCGACTTTACAGGAGAGCAAAAAAACATTTTTCTTACTTTCAAACTGGCATAACTCTTTCATTTTACAACCTATTAAAATAATTTCTAGACAGTTTTGTTTCGAATTATATCATTTACAGCTATAAGTCAAGTAATTCTAGAAAAACGCGATAGTTTAGGGAGATGATGTCCCTTACACACGGGACTTTTAGAACAAACGCCCCTTACAGTATTTTGTTGTAACCACCGAATAGTCTGAATCATCTAGCATTTTAATGTTGTAAAACATACTTAATAATCAAGATAATGAAGTAACTTCCAAGAACATAATTTTTTTTATTGAAATTACATCATAGGAGATTGCGAAATACTAAATTTTTATTATAAAATAACTACAAAATATGAGTTGGCTGGGGTAAAATTTTCATGAGCTTCCTAATTTAAGTATAATTCATTTGGTATGTAATAGCTGGGTTCTTGAAATGCTCTAAAAATCGGCCAAGTGCGAGTCTGACTCGCACCTAACCGATTTTTAGAGTGTTCCAATAATGACACAAAGGATTCCGTACGGTTAGAAAGCGAAAAAATTATGTTTTTTGTAGGAGAGCCCCCTTCAATTATTTATTTTATTACTATTAAATAACGAACATAATTAAGGATTTTTGTGTTTACTTCAAGTTACATGTAGGCATGTTGCCATTATGGATTACCTACGAGTAAAAAAATTCAAATAAATCACGTTTGTTGTATCAAAATCCTTTCTTAGCGGATTAAGGATTTTGATCAATTCTACCCCCGAGGGGATGAAAAAGGGGATGAAAGTTTTTATGAAACTTTAATAATTTTAAACTGATCGGACTAAGACTTTGCATATATGATGCATGCAAATTACTATGACGTAAGCATCTCCAAATAAAGGATTTTGATAAATTCCACCCCTACGGAGATAGAATAGGGGATGAAAGTTTGTATGAATCTTAAATTTTCGAATAAAGGCGATCGAAAATAGGCAAAAATTCAGTTTTTGTGTGGAAACCCCTTTTAAATATTTATTTTATGTTACTGTTATTATAAATTATGAAAAATATATATACAATTAAAAAAATGTGAATATTTCAAGTGTCTATCGGCTGTCGTAAGTAACATGTTGCAATAATTATTATAGCCTAGTGACTTACGACAAAGTTCATCAGCTGATGTTTAAGATTTATTTTCTGAACTTAGTGTCGTAAAGGACTTCATGATTAATGGTAAGAAAAAAAATACCTTTTAAAATATGACGTAAGGGGCTATATTAGTTTAGATTGGCTGTTACAACACATATCTCTCACAGTTACAAAGACTTACGACGCCAAAAAAATAGTATTATCAAGGTCGTGACCCTTACGGCATAATTGTTAATTATTTTTTTTTTTGTATGTTACGACAAAGTGAATTATGCTATATCTCCTATAATTGAAGAGATATCAAAATTTTAAATATACAGATCGATAGGGGAGAAAAAATGCTATCGGATGGTATATAAAGTGTACTTACGACAAAATGTCCCTTACAACATTTGAAATTTCCACCGTCGATATAGCCCATCCATTGAGTAACTATGTTTACTCATACGGTGGCGCGTATTTATGTTATCTACTAAGAATAATATAAACTAATTATTATCTGTTACACACATACAAACACTTAACACATACAATCTTATGGTTTACTAATAAGTAATATTAGTGTTACACTAATATTACTTACTAGTACTACTACTAGTAAGTTGTAGTAGTAATAAGTAATAGTGTGGGTGTGAAATTGTGATTGTTGATAGTTTACACTTTACAGTAAACCATCGACAATCACAATTACACACCTACACTACGGTACAGCTGCATCATTATTCTAACAGACGGATTAATCAGCACGAACCCTGAATGTTTAAAGCCCACCTGAACCCATTGCCAAGACGTTTTCTTATTCGCTTCCATATACATATATTATTTTATTTATTTAAATCAGGCTACTGTAGGCCCATACTATATTATATACCGTAATGTCTAACATACATATCAATTATAATCTTAATAACTACACTTCTTACCTTACCTGGGTCCTAACTTATATAATAAAATCAACAAGAGTTTATCAATAAAAACAAATGCAAACGTTTAACTTCAGACTGGCTGCAAAAATTAAATTACAAATATACAGAAAGTCTTATAAATAGTAATTAATCACAATTCACAACATATTTACATCATATTAATCTATTTTTACATTTCACTACCCACTTGCCTCTAGTCAGTTTTATTCCCGATTTATTTAACCTAAAACTATTGTAATCCTTGTACCTACTATTATTTCATTAAAATTGTATTCATAATCATAGATATAAATAATCTAAGCGGTCGCTTAAGTGTCCGCGTGTGTAATTGGGGTTCTGGTGATCTGTAACACAGGCTTTTGCCTAATTCAGACACCAGCTCCTCACTTTCTAATGTAAGGCAGCATAATAACTTGTAAATTAGCCATTAAGTTAGATTGTTTGAGATAAAATAAAGATTTATAATAATTATTATTATTATTACTTTATCACGAATTAACGCGGCGACGTGACGCGCGCTTCATTCCGGAGTCTCCCCCGGAACCTTCGGTAAACCACATCAGTCGGCCAGAATTCCTTCACTTCATAGGTCGACAGAAGATGCGTCGGTACTCTCACCACAAAGGAACTGAAATTGACCTTGTGGCGAGACTGCAGACGTTCGACCCTCAGGCGGAGGGATGTCTTCTTACCGATGTAGTCCACAACGTCCCCATAGAATCGTTGATCAAAATGCCATACATTTTGATCATTGACAATAAATAAGCCTTCGGTAATACATTTTGATAATTGACAATAAATAAGACTTCGGTAATATTATAAAGTCGACATTCGACTCATATCATGTCCATTCCATACATTTTGATCAACCATTCTTTAAAGAAGCCATAAAGAAAGCGTCTCGGCTAGGGGCTCTGTTTAAGGTTTACCTAAAAGGGCTCAAAGGACGGGGTAACGAACCTTCTACGCAGCCGCAGACCCTACAGATCCCAATACCCTTGACCCGTTTTCTGTTTGTTGATTTTGGGATGTGTGCTTAGAAGATAAGTTGTAATAAAGCGAAGAATTATTGAGGACAAATAGCTCTAACAGTCTTGTAGTATTTGTTGTAATGGAATTAAATGTAGATATAAATAAATATACCTTTTAATAGAAAAATACGCACGATATTGGCAGAGATATTGGTATAGGATGGGCATTATAATATACTTTCTTGAAATAGCTCCTATTTGTTACCAATTCGAAAATAAAAGTTTATTCATTTTTTATTATTTTAATTCAGGTCCAGGTCCGAATATTAAACAATTTTAATTCGGCAAACAAAAGTAGACTTTGTCTATTTTATGTTGATATTTTTGTGAGCCCTTTTAGCAATCAATAATAATTATAGTTCTCTGCATCAATTGTATAATATTATTTTAGGATAGGAATATTAAACAGCTTAGCAAAACCTATGCTACTATACCGATTGCGCCAGAATTAATTTATCGCGCGGGAATTGTACATTTTTTCTGGATAAACAGTATCCCATGTCCTTTCTCAGGACTCAAAATATCTCCATATTAAATTTCAGCAAAATCGATTCAGCGGTTTGGACGTAAAGAGGTAACATACATACAGACACTCTTTCGTATTTATAATCATGGGCGCCGGCAGAAATAATTTCCAGGGGGTGCAGATGTTAGTTTTATTTCTTTTCTTTTTACTTTTTACGAACAACAGTGACAGTCTATTTGCGTCAATTACACTCAACAGAATACATTTAAGCCGAAACATTACGAACTATCTTTGTA
Source organism: Lysandra bellargus (assembly GCA_905333045.1). NCBI lineage: Eukaryota > Metazoa > Arthropoda > Insecta > Lepidoptera > Lycaenidae > Lysandra > Lysandra bellargus. The sequence goes on along the minus strand of HG995319.1, from coordinate 9,793,503 downwards.
CGGCATGGTAATAAGGTTACCAAATGTTTTTCTATATTAATAATTTCGTTCAGGGGTACGATAGACTCGATCGAAACCTTATGTGAATAATAGAAAATATTGATTTCGAGTCGACAACTTATATCCGCAAAATTCGGATCGAATATTTCGTTAAAATGTAATGGCACTGACGTAGGCACTGGCCACTGACAAACTTCACGCGCCATCTTGCTGTAGCCATTGCTCATTTTCTACCTGCTAGCAGTCATGGCGCACCATAGCGCACCCTTTTTTGTAGCTTTTGTTTGTTATCACTTACCAGTCATCAGCGTCTCAACAATTAGCAATTAATGTGTTTTTGACATATTCTAGGGAATTTTAATTCTTAATACATGACACAATATACTTACATACAATTTTGAAGTTGGTTTTATCTTTTTATAATAGTATCGGAACGAAGTTCCTTATGGCGCGTTCGGCGTAAAGAGGGCTAGACAGAACGATATTTGACCTCGACACTTTTTTATTGGTACCTGCATGGTAGGGGCAGAGGGCGTTGATAGTAGTCCACCGGCTTATGCAGGATAGTGAATGTTGTTTCAGGCCTGCACAGCGGACTGCAGTGCAGGATAGTGAATGGACCGTTTTAGTACCTACTATTATTGTTTTCATAAATTAGTAAGTAGGTACTTACCTACCTGCCAATGTAGAGAAAAAGTCTGAATGCAAGAGAAATTATTAACCTTAGATAATATTGATTTGAAATAAAAATGTTTAAGTATGTAAAACTTTTGCAATTTAATTTACTATTTTTAAATATAATGAACTAAGCTATACGAATCTTTCCGAGTCTTGCTTTCCTTTAATATTTCTTGAGAAAAGAAGACTACACAAATATTTACCTACATTTTGTACATAGATATGTATTGAGTTACAAGTTTACCCGAGCGAAGCCGGGTTTTCATCTAGTTATTTCAATAATTCCTGTTGATCCCGAGATTCCCAAGGGGTGCAAGTGCACCCCCTGGCACCCCCCTGCCGGCGCCCATGTTTATAATACTAATATGGATTTTATCGCCTAAGAGAGTACTTTGTGTCGTTATCGAGTCGAAAACCGCTTGGAAGTGCAATATTTACGGACGCAATAACGGTCGTTCGTGGAATTTTGTATAAACATCACTGCTGGTAGTCTGAATTAAATTTACGTAGAGAGAGCCTCTCAAGACTCTTGTGAGCCGCCAAGCGCGCCCTTCAGTAAGTTGTAATTTTCTGCAAAGTTGTAAACATAAGATATTATTTAATATTTACCTAAAAACAGAATATAAATCATGCTTGTATTTTTTTATTCCAGAACTCGAAGATGTACAGTAATTAGTAAAACATTTCTTTGGCCGAGTTTAATTTCAAGCTGGAAATTACAATGTGTCCTTCAACAAATATACTTATATCTTGTTTTGTGTATCGACACATTATAACGAAAATTTGACTCAGCAGGTTTAGCATGGTCACCATAGAAAGGTTTATTCTTGAGGTAAAGTAGACAAAGTGATAGATTAACATAGGAAATCTGTCAGTTTGTCCGCAAAAACTGTCAGCGTTTCTTTTTTTATTGCTACTAGATCTGCGTTTACATTCTTAGCAAATAGTGTTAACTATTTTATTAGTAAAGTTTCTATGGTTCCGTACCCAAATGGTGAAAACGGGACCCTATTACTGAAGCTTCAATGTCTTTCCGTCTGTCTGTCTGTCTCTGTATCTTACAAACCACTGTAACTAATCTTCTAAAACTTTCACAGATTGTGTATTTATGTCGCTGTCTAATACTAAAAACAAAATGAAATCAAAATTTTAGGCGGCTCCCAAAAAACATATTTTATATACTATTTTTGCTCTATAACGGTACGGAACCCTTTGTGCGCGAGTGCGACTCGCACTAGGCCAACTTTTTATTTTGGATCCGTGACTCAAATTATTGATGAAAATAAATTAAATATGAGACCTTTTTTAAAATTGATTGTGAGATTTTTAAATTAAAACTAAATATGTTTATCACTTTCAAACTTCAAAGTTCAATATCGCTTTATCGTATTCAATACAGTATTGAATATGAATAGTTTTGCAGTAGGTAAATACGCCATGAAATGAGAAGCTACGATACTCGGGGGCACTGGTGATACAATATAATTATATATAGAGTAGATCATAATATTTTATGTTTAATAATGCTTGATTCAGATTGCTTGAGCCTAGCAAAGCGAGACAGAATTAATTGGTCACATGTGCCTAGAACTTCCAACTTGTATCTAGATTGATCAGGTTTTAAGGACAGCCGTCCTTCAAATTAGTTTTATATCACTCTTGATTAACCGTACATTTTCCCAGGACTCAAACTTAAGTCCTTTATCAGGACTCAAAGTATCTACATACTAAATTTCATCAAAATCAGTTCAGTGGTGTGGGTGTGAAGAGGTAAGAGACATACAGACAGACAGACACTCGCATTTATAATATTATAAGTATGAAAATATGGTTTGTGTGAAATGAATTTGAAGTACTAAAACAATGCAGTATCACGTCACGTGCTCGTTTACTTGTCTCTGGTTTGGGTAAGTTTCAAGGATGAGTTACAATACTGAATGGTTGTACAGTGTGTAGGTATTATGAATCAAATATACCCTCGGCGCTGGAAATGGTATTTTATTCGCCCGTCCTCGATGCAGGCAAAGTTTTATTTTTACAATTCCAACCGTTTTTACCGAAATTTTAACATTTGATTAACGTGCATAATTTTATTTATTTATATCGTGACTTTTATAACCTGTCTATCAAGCAAAACATTTTCATTTAAAATTGGTATTTATCCTCCTACTAATAATATATAATTACTAGCTGTCCCGACAAACGTTGCTTTGCCATAATATATTTTCCATATTATTTTATTGAAGTGACTAAATAAGTACGTCACCAAGGCAACGTCGATCGCTATCCCGTCGCATAAACAATGGTCACCGTCAGTCTCAGGTTGTAATAATTTACTATTATTTATTCAACAAATGCACTTATCAATATATAAAGTACCGAGTAGCCGATTCTCAGACCTAGTGAATATCCATATAAAATTTGGTAAAAATCAGTAAAGCCCTTTCGGAGGAGTTCGTGCACTTACATTGTGACAAGAGAATTTTATATTTAAGAGATTATAAAGGCGAAAATTTGTGAGGAAAATTAAACTACTGAATGCATACTGAATGGATTTTAATAAAACTTTACAATAATATAGCTTATACATCAGAATAATACATAGGCTACAATTTGAACTGACTTTCAAAATTGGGGATATGTTATCTTCGTTCTTTTATGCTCAACGATTACTCCGCCTCCGTTTTTTTCGGGCAGATCTATTTTATGAGATGTTTGAATTGTCATATCCTGGTGAATTATTAAGCTATCGGAGTCATTCTTTCAGTGATGTTTCTATTTTTTAGGGGCCTATTGGAATCTCGGATTCGGCTCCAACGATTTTCATGAAATACTAAAAACTACAAAACTGCTACTTTCTAAGTTCCCCAAGTATCTAGACTTTGTGTAAAGAAATTGCAAACACTCAAAAACCCTTACTTGTAAAATTTAATAGCATCTTATATATTTAAACGTGCAATTCTTGTATATATATATATAATTGGAATCTAGGAATCGGCTCCAACGATTTTCATGAAATTTAGTATATAGGGGGTTTCGGGGGCGAGAATCGATCTAGCTAGGAATCATTTTCATAAAATGTCATTTTATGTGTGTTTTTTTTAATTTTTTGAATATCATCGGTCGTATAGCTAGTAATAATTATATGAGTTTTAATAAAATACTAACGGGAACTTTATAATATTTTGATATTAATATTACCTAGTAGACGGTAAGACGTTTTAATTAAGCGCTTTAACAGCAACTAACACATGTATTTCACACTAAGTTTATGCACAGCGCTACACATAATCCGATTCAGAGAAATGACGAAGAAATTATTAGCGTCATAGGTACATTTAATTACTTCTAGACTTCATGTAAAAGCTCATAATATTATATGGGTTTTTAATTATAGATCTTCCATAAGTCTGTAGACTAATTATAAAGAGGAAAGGTTTGTTTGTATTTTTGTTTGTATTGGATAGGCTCAAAAACTACTGAATTGCTACTAAATTGATTTTAAAAATTCTTTCACCTACGGAAGGTTACATCCTTTGTGATGAACATAATATTGGCTGTTATTTTATTCTGATGAATTTATGGGATCCTTCCGAAAATTACAAAAATGTAAAGTAGCAAAAATTTGCTATAAAATCACATTATTTCACTTGCCATGAAATATATGGACGACGATGTGACGAGCTGGGCGCGTACCAGCCAGGCCGGCCAACGGTGGAATGAGATAAGAAGGATTTGGGGGAGGCCTTTTCCCAGCAGTAGGACAGCATAGGGTATTAAAAAAAGGGCGGCCAAGTGGGAGTCGCGTTCAAGCAGAAAAGAACTATAGAAAATTACGTTTAATACTCCTCTTAACGTTGGTTTATGATAAAATTGATGTCGATTTCGGACAATCAGACGAATGTATTGCAGTTGTTTATAGTCGCTTACCTTTACATAAGTTGTCTATATAATATTATATATAAGTCACGTTCGCCCATCACTAGCCAATTGGCCAATTATTATGTATAGACGGACAGCAAACGGAGAAGTTTTAATAACTAGGTCCCGTTTTCCCTCCTGAGGTACGAGGCCAAAAATGTATTATAGCTGAATATCGTAAAACTCTTTTCTGGTCAAACAATGAAAACATTTTTATACGAGAGGTGAAATCATTTAAATTGACGCCAACGTAAAACCGAGACAAAAGCGAAGATTCTAAGCGATCATTAAAATTGTGAGCAAAAACTTCTCGAATCTCGTGTGTATACTTCACGGACTGAGTTATTTTTCCACTGAGTTTATGAAAGTAAACCTTATGTCGTTGGCGGAGGGCCTACAAGAGGTTTAATAGTTCTGACTGTGTGTAAAAAGTCTGAACGTTTGAATCGCTTTGTCTTTGTGAGAAGACATTGACCCCACTTCCACTGTTTGTACATCATTAATAAGCTTTAACTGTCATAGAATTGTACTTTTTTACAGAATAGATATAGTCAGTTTGGTGGTCATAATAAGAGCCGCCACGGACGTAAGACTATATTTTAATTTTTAAGATAGATAATATTATTCCTACGTCAAACACACGTTATGGCTTTGCATTCTATACGTCATGAGTACTGACTATAGTATTCTAGGTTATATTTCGGAACAGACGCATGATCAAAACTTACGGCCAATTTACAAGGCGGTGGCTCCAAAATCTCCACGCTTCAAAAATAATCTTTATAGAACTAACGTATAAGCGCCAAATATATACATTATTGATAAGCTTAAACTGTCAAAGAATTATATATTTTCGCGGGAAAGATGGTACAGTTTTTATCGTGAAACGGACGAGTAGATATTATCCTAATTAATCATCGTTAGAACTCAGAATGACTGATGTCTTTTCCAGTTTTTATAACATCAATTCATTCAATTATTTATATCGGTCGTGCATGGACCGAGTTATAAGCCAAGAAAATATGCTTCGGGCAACCATTTACGATGGGTCGTTTCGATCTGAAGGTTTCTCAGAAAGAGGTTATACGAAATCATCATAGGTCGATTCATAACAGTTTGCGACAAACCGAAACGGTCCATTGCAGTGTAGCTGCCTTTATGCTTTCACTAACACGGGAATTCACAATACAAGTCCCGTCCCGTCAGGTCGGCCTACGATCAGTCAGATCGGATCCGTCGGCTTGCCCGTATATGGTGGCCTTTAGACTCACTTATATAATTAAATACAGTCTAAAACCTCCCTTTTTAAGCTCGGTAATTTTTACCGATTCAAAAACGGGGAGCCACCCGTTTTTATTCATCGAAATGTATCAATAAAACAATATAATCCATACTTCCATACTAAAATAAATGCAAAAGTGTGTATGTGAGCGTCTTCGTACGTTTGGGCGTGAAGAGGTAACAGATGCAGGATGTTTTATTCTAAGTACTAAGTATATATTTCGAACTCAGGTCAGAATCTTTGAATTTGTTATCCTTAAATTCATTCATTTTCTTGACAAATGTTCGTTACAAACATAAATGTTTTCTTGGTTCACTGGAAAAACTTTCTTGTGAACATAGAAGGGAAGTTGGGTCCGAAGTAAAGTTTCGGTAAATATAGGACCGTCCCAAAGCCACTCCAGAGATTGTTCCGAGCTCTTGTAAGAATTATTTTAAAAACATTCGGCACATTTAAAACATTCGATTTTTGAAATTTTGTAAATTGGAGAACATATTTTTTTCCATTCGTCGATTTTTCGAAATTGGTAATTTGAGAAAAAGAATCATTTCTGTTCTTCTAAATATAAAGGCCTACTCCACTTTGAGATATGATGGACAATCACAACTTCTGCAAAAATTGCAATAATGTCTGCAACATTCACAATCATCATCGATCATAGACAGTCTAAGCCCACTGTGCCCGTATATAATTCTCTACACCTTCGTAATCGCTTGTATTGGACATTCGCTATTTGTCCGTGATGGGCTAAAAATGAATAGACCGTGCAAGAAAGAATATAATATAGCTATATCTTTTTGTGCAAGTTTGTACGAATTACTGTTTGGCTCGACTTTATACATGTTACCTTAATTTTACATAGTACTCCATTAAAATTAATTAGACGAACTTCATCTATTAGCATGAAAAGTTAATAGAACATTTTTACTTCAAATGTGAGATGTATTCACAAGAAGTAGAGATCAACTACGATAACTTGGCGTGCCCCTCCAAATGACTGTTTCAATGTGTGAAGTCACATCCTTATAAAAGAGTTTGTATGTAGTAAATATTCAACCAATCACAGTACACGTAATATTTCACTTAATGTCACTTATTACCAAAATTTGTTAGCTAACTAATCATAACTAGCCTACCGCGCAAGACAACGCACTTCAAGTCGTTTTGACAACGCACTTCAAACGTTTTGAATTTTGGAGGGGCGCGTCATATTATCGTAGTTGATCTCTAATAAGAAGAATAAAGTTTTTAAAACGTTACATAATCCTCTTTAGAGCAAAGCCACATTGCTACGCTGCGTTATATCATACAGCGTCAACGCTGCTTTTTAGGGTTCCGTAGCCAAAAAGGAACCCTCTATCCGTCTGTTCGTCTGTCCGTCTGTTCGTCCGTCTGTCTGTCCGTCCGCGGTTTTACTCAGAGACTATAGGGCCTACAAAGCCGTAATTCGGCATGCATGCACATCTTAATAATGCCGAGAAAATGATATTAGTATAATATATATTTTTTTAATTTTTACGGAAAGTACCCTACCCTACATCATCATTGCGGGGGTGATTTCGCGTCCCCCCACCATATGGGGTGTCGTTGGAAAGATTTTTAAATACAAAAATATTATGAGTGTTTAAAAATGATTTTCCGATTTAGGGATCCATTTGTGAAATATGAAGTTTCAAAGTGGAAAGGATCGTTAAAGTCCAGTGTCTCCCCTTTCTACCAACTAAACGGTTGCTTCGGGAAATGTGAAAAAATTCACGGGAGAAGGAAATATGCTGAATTTAAAAGGAAAACTATCACGGCTAAGAAGGCTTCATAAGTTATTGAGTAATAGTCGATCAATTTAAAAAAGTGTAAGTATTCGGCGAAGTATTCAAAAAGAACTTTTCGTTCAAATTCCTTTGAACGTAACTGATGTTGTTAGTAGTTATAGTGTATATGTTACCGCTAATGTGCGTAAACCAGTTAGACTGCAGATTAACAAGGTATTCTGTAGATTATCTGGGTGAGTCAGTTAAAGTGCGAAAAATTTATTCTATTCTCATTAAATTACCTAAAACAGGTTCTTGTTTGAATAAAACATGTTATTTAGCTGTAGAGAATTATTTCATATAATTTTTTGGACATAAACAAAAGAATAAATTATTAAATTTAAAGTAAAATGTTACTTACTTAGTACTTACAAAATAGTCTTAGATTGATAAACTTAAGTCAAAGTTTTTACGAACGACTTTTACGAAGAAAGAGAGTGAAAACTGACTAGGTAAAGTGCAAATATAAGCCTTTTTAATTTAAATTTCACACTTTAACGGATGGTATCAAGGAATCTGCAGATTACCTAGGTAATGTGCACGTTAACGTATTCTGCATTCTAACGGTAACATATACATGTTATAAATTTAATGTGCATTCATTGACCATACACAAATTATCAAAAATAAATTACTAAAATTTAAAGCGTAAAAAACGATCGATTTAAAAGCAAGATAATTTACGTATGATTATTATTAGATACCAATTGATATTTGTTGGTCTATGATAATTGATAATTAATGTGGTGCATAATGGGAGTTTCAACGAATTAATATGTTTCTACCGAGCGAGGTTGTAGAGCGTATACTTTATTGGTCAGGCTGAAGCCGACTGACGTCATTTCAGACATTGTATAACAAGTCGCATCGAACTCAGAAACTACAGAGTTACTTATTCAGAACTATCCGCTAGATATACAATAATAAAAATAATAATAGATGTATATTGTATACAAAGACTATCAATTACGAACACAAAGCCAACTAATAAAAGTTATAAAGCTCTAGATGAAAATTTGCGGAAATGTTCCATAATTTCATAATTTATTTGCGAGAATAAGGATCAACTATAACTCTCGAAGCTTTATTGTTAAGCTTCTGATCCTTCGACGACCATCTTTGATTATTACCTTTTAAAATTAAACTTAAGTCATTCTTGGGTCACAAACAGAAATAAAAAGAGGCAACACAGACTTTAAGTTTTTTTCGTAGTGATTTCTACTTTTGAAAAAAATAACGTTCTTTTTCTACCTAGGAAACAAATAATCAATTGAAAAAGAAAATTTGGTGCAACCTCTTGTTAATATTTGGTGTGGGACTGTGGGTATTGGGTGGCTACGTGGCTGTGCTTGATCGAAAACATGCTTGAAAGTAGCTGGAATTAACCTCAATTCAAGCGTTAATTTATTTTAGAAAACCATCCACTGAGTAAACTGTTGTAAGTACGCGTAAAATGGCTAGCCTTCTTTTCTTTAATAATAGTTTTAAAAGTTAGTCCTTTGTCTTTCGCCGCTTTTCATTCATTATTTTTTGCAAAAATTTTATTGAATTTTAATGAACTTCGATTGTGATCCGTACTCTCGAATAAACTCGAATTAATATCGATGCCGCTTTGACCAAACGTCAAACTTCTCGATCCTAGTTAGTTTCAAATTGAGCCACGATCGTGTCAAACGACCTGTTCAATAATATATCATCCGATAGTTGATAACGCCATCTAGGGAAAGAGTGGCGTAACGGAAGCAGTGACGTGAACACCGCGCAGTTTGCAGATGCGTGACGTCGACATACCGCATCGCCGTGCCGCATCGGGGGCAACTTCACTCCCCTTCGCCGCTGAACGCGTAATGGTCGCTATTGTCTTCACGTTAATTTTTAATTTTGTAATTTTTCGTACAATAAACGTAGTAATCAACAAGTCAATAAAGAACTTCATTGAAGAGTTCCTCCTGCTCCCGAACACGACCAAAATCCGTTAGGATCCAATTTATATGATTTTCAATTGTGACGACATCGCAATCGCTGATCTTAATTGCGATCGCGCATCGATGCAATGCGATTTGTCAACGTTCAATTGAAAACTGAACTTTATCCAATGCATGAGAAAATGCACGTTCAATTGACAGACTTGTCGCTTGCAGTATCGGGCTGCCTGTTCCTTTGAATCCAGGAATTCAAATTTAGATTTCGGAAATTGGGTGCGAGCTTTGGCAAAGACCCTATGAACTGAAGTTTGTACCTTCGCTACTTGATTAGGATATAATTACTACAATGTTTTCACGCTAGAGGTGTCAGGCGGCACCACTCACCAGTATCTAAGACAGTAAACAAAAACTTTTATTGAACGTTTGACAACCCTCTGTCAATATTCTGATTTACCTGTATGTGTTGAGGCGGCCGGCCCCTGCGTACCTCTGCGTGTTCCCTCTCCCCGCCTTAAGGACCACTTACCTTCTGTCGGCGTGGTCTGCTGACTAGAGTTGATCCTAGGTCTTTCCTCGCCCGCCGCTATGTGTTTCCCGGTCCTTCGCACCACGCGCCTGAGCTCTCGGTCTACATCGCTGCTATCCTCTTCCTCATAGTACTCCAGATCTGCAACAGAGTTGCCTACAGTCAAGTGTCTTTGTTGGAAGACTTTAGTACGGGAATGTTGGGCCTAATATATTATTGACTGTCGCACTCAGAGACAACGTAAACTTAACTTTTGCCTCTGAAATCATCAGATTTTTATGCTATTTATATAACACATGTATCGTAAATACGAACATAATAAATAATACATAATACTGTCGAAAATAATAAAAAAATGCAAATCTAAATCCGTTGCTCAGCTAAGCATACATAAAAACAGACAAAGCATTTTATACAATGTAGATATAATATTATTATTATTTAATAATATCATATTGTGTTATTTCAAAGCAAAAAATGTACTAAATATTATTTTTGCACGTAAAGGCAGTAAAAGTAGGTCCACCTAACTTTTGTTTTAAAACATGTTAGTTTTCATGTTAACACAAATGGGTTTTCATACGTCTTTTGTGCGATTATACAAAGGTGAATAAGCAAGTTATAAAGTATTAAAAAGTGGGTTAGTCGGTTAAAAAAGTCGCTGGCAAGGTAAATAAATTCACGATAAAATTTAATATAATAATGCATTTTTAATGTAATATCTTTGAGGAAAAAGCGTGCTCTAAAAATGCGGAAAAGAATAAAACTAACTTCTTCATTTAATTTAGCACCTTCGATATAAATAATAATGTTGGAAGGTTTATAAATTATAAGATAAAATTGTAAAACTTACAGTCGCACTCAAAGACATTTAATTATTACTTACTTAATAATTTAGTAAGGTCTTTGACACAAAATGCGCTTGTGTGAAAATTTTCATTAAATAACCTTTAAATCTTAACCGTTAGAACATATTAACATAAACAGAATTATAGTTACAAAGCAAATCTCATAGCTATTAAAGTTTTACACACAATTAATTAAGTGCCTCTTAGAACAAACCCTGAACAACAGATCTTAGTACAGCTCAGGGAATCAATTAGCCGCTAAGCCTGCTTGGCATTTACACAACATTTTATTCAGTACTTGCGGCCCGGTACGTGCTTCACTACGTATAAGAGCCAGTCCACACAACACGTTGCGTAGCGTTGCGTCGTCGCAACACAAATATTTTGACGCATTTTGACCCATACGGGCACTGCGCCATCGCAGCGTTATTATGAAGCAGTCTTAAAGTCAACACCCCCTCTCGCTTCGTCTCGCGGGCTGCTGTCCGTAATAATTTGTGTTGAGTTGCAACGACGCAGCGCGTCCTGTGAACACCTTGGTTATTTATATCTAAAACAACGCAACATCGGCACTGCGTCGACGCAACGCTGTCGAAACGCGCTGTGTGGACTGGCTCTTAGGGGAAAAAAATAATTGGAACTTGCTTCTACTGTAAACACTAAAAAAAGTTTCTATTTGACAGCAAAATCCACATTAACAAAATGGTCCACCATTTATTGAATTCATTTGTCACAAAAATGTGATATATCTATGAAGAAATGCTCCACCGATTTTGTGAAAACCTAACATAAAACTAAATAGTCTAAACAAAAACCTAAACATTTGATTTGAATAGGTGAGCCCGTTCTTGAGTTATAAAATTACAACGAAAAGTGGCATTGCTTTTTATACAAGAGATTTACTTACTATCAATACAAAACAGGCTAGTAAAGTGTTGTTTATTTATTTCTATCTTCAAATGACTTATTTTTGAAACAATCATTCAACTCACACGAGTTTTTTTCGTTGGTTAGACATTTTATAAGAATACCATTTGTCATTCTATTTTAATATCGGACTAAAACACTAAAATTAGGGTGTAGAGTCAGTGCCGTAAATAGCCTTTTTTGCGCCCTGTGCAAGCTTCTATAACTGCGCCCTTCTTTTTTTTTAGATATTATAGGTAGGTGGACCCAGAGCAATGATTCCAGGGCCACAGGCCTCCCCTGGTCTGACCATTCTTGCGCCCCCCTCAGAGTCCGCCCCCTTTTGATTCAGATTTTGCTTCACGCAAATACCTTAAGAATACAAAAATACAAAACGCTAACACAAATTTAACTGGAGGGTGTGCCAAAATGTTTTCGTTTTCGTTTCGTTATAGAATCGCCGATGAAAATGTATGGAATTGACATATTAAGCGTTCGTTAATTATGACGTTGACGTTCGACTCATCTTATGACTATCTGCTAAATGATATGATTTTCTGCTAAATGGCCTGAAGCGCACGAGAATTATATCACAGAAGATATTGAAAATCAATTTCCAAAATCATCCTTCCATCGGATACAATAACGAGTTTAATTAATGATCAGCATGGTTTCATTATCACCTCCGTGATCCGATCAATCCATAATCACATCACGAGAATTAGATTAGCAAATAGATTAGATTAAAAAATACGTATAGAGTTTAATAACTCTATTAATATACAGTTAACAGTATTAATAATATACAGTCATGTTCTTTAGATCATTTAGAACAGCCTTTCCCAAAGTGGGCGATAAGGCCCCCTTGTGGGCGCTGAAGGTCTAAAGGAGGGGCGGTGTGGGACCCAGAATAAAAATATTATTGCAAATTAATATATTATTGTAAATTAATTAAAATCCTTTCAGTAGTTGTTGCGTGAAAGAGTAACAAACATGCATACATCCATACATACAATATGATACATAAGTAGTTACATCCAAATTTTCGCCTTTATAATATTAATAGGATTAATAGGATTATGCTAGCAACTGCGCTGAAAAATAAGAAAATGTAGAGACTGAGTTTGGACTCCAAGTTCAAGATCATTCACATTTCATCACTCAACGCGGCATTGCATTATGAACTGGATATATTTTGTGGTCTTACTACAAAAGATTTAAACACTCTGTTGAACAGTTGATTAGAAAAAAATTCAGTACATAATGGTCTCAAAACAACTGTTCAATAGATGTTTAGAACTTTTGTGGTAAGACCGTAGATTTCTATCTTTTTAATATAAAATATTTATTTTTATGTATATATAAATACTAGCGACCCGCCCTGGCATCGCACGGGTATAAAATATATAGTCTCTGAAAAAATGATTAAAATCGATAGCCTATGATCCTTCACGTGGTCTATTTCTTATCTGTGCCAAATAACATAAAAATTGCTCCAGTAGTTCGCGAGATAATTATATAAATCAAATAATTTCCCCCGTTTTTTCCACATTTTCCTATTAGTCATAGCGTGATAAAATATAGCCTATATCCTTCCTCAATAAATGCGCTATCTAACACTGAAATAATTTTTCAAATCAGACCAGAAGTTCCTGAGATTAGCGCCTTCAAGTTAGCCCTTTCTAATAATTTCCCCGTTTTTTCCATATTTTCCTCTATTTCTTCGCTCCTATAAGTCTTAACGTGATAAAATATAGCCTTATAGCCTTCTTCGATAAATGGGCTATCTAACACTGAAAGGATCATCAAAATCCGTTAAGTAGTTTTAAAGATTAAACGGAACAAATGGACATGAGCCAAAAATGCGACTATGTTTTATAATATGTTTTATAAACTGCGTTAATTTGGCCCTGATTAATAACTAGATTAACTAGTGACTGTCAACACTTATTAGGTTTCCTTTTGTATACATTTTATAGAACAATCAATTTGATACTAATATTAAACTTACGTACTTACTTTACATCTTTGATGAGTATGATCAGATAATAAAATTAAGCTCAAAGTTCCTGAATGATAATTATAGTAAAGAATCTAATGCTGATCCCGCAGTTAGAAAATATTTACTAACGTTAGTAAACATATTTTGTCAGCAAACATTTAATTACAAAATATGTTAAAAAATGTTAAAAATGTATGAACATTTTTAACATTTTAATTTTTTTCTAACATGAGTTAGAAAATGTTTAGTAAACGTAAGTTAACAAATTAAAGCAAAACAAAATAAAACATAATATTATGTTACCTTTTGTTTGTAAGCCTTTTATAAAGGACTAGCTGTCCCGGCAAACGTTGTTTTGCCATTTAAAGTATTTCTACTTCATCAATTGATGACCTTACCCCTCTTTTGTCCCCTAAGAGGGGTGGGGGGGAAAAATTTTATACACCAGATGTTAAGTTGGAAAACACAGTTAATAATATGAAGTACCTAAGTCCATTAAAGATAAATTTTGATACAAAATCTCCCTCTTTGGTCCCCCTAGAGGGGTGAGGGGGGGAGGGTTTATACACCAGATGTTAAGTTGGCAGAAGTCAAAAATATCTGCGAAAACCGCATTCAAATCGGATCAGTAGTTTTCGTGTGATAGTGGAACAAACATACAGACAGACAGACAAAAAACTAACCACATTCTTGGCTTCTATAGCGATGTAGTGACACCCCCCACTTATTATTTTTTTAATATCTTTAATGTACAGAATTCTCATTTCTACAGTTTTATTATATTATGTATAGACGACGACGGGGTATGCGGTGAGCCAATACCAGATTTAAATTTTATAAAATGTTAGTAAACATTATAACCTTTTTCATTAGCACTTATAACATGTTCCTAACAAAATATAACAATTGACAACATTTGTTGGTAAATGTTTTTGCGTTAGAAAATGTTTACAAAGATTTTCTAACGGCGGTGTGGGAGCACCATTAATTAATATTAAGTATTATTAAGCCTCAGCTTTAGAGTTGCATAATTGCAACTCTAAAGCTGAGGCTTAACCCACGCGTCAGTGACGGAGCGTCAAGTTGCGTCAAGTTGTCAAATGTGTGTTTTGTATACAAAAAACACATTTGACAACTTGAGGCTCCGTCACTGACTCGTAGGTTTGTTCTAAGCTTTATATTATAACATGTAAAAGTTTAATTTAGGAGAAAAAGATATTGTAATACAAACATTTAAATATAAAGGCTCGCTGCCTTTAGTTCTAATTGAAATCTGAGTTCCATCACGTTATTCTTAACAACAATCTATACTAATATTATGAATGTAAAAGTGTGTCTGTCTGTCTGTTACCTCTTCACGCCCAAACTGCTGAACCGATTTTGCTGATAGATATGTAGATACTTTGAGGCCGAGGAAAGAACATTTAAAGAATATACTTTTTATCTCGGAAAAATGTGCGGTTCCAGCGCGTTTGAAGTGCGTCGTCTTGTACGGTAGGCTAGTTATGATTAGTTGACCAACAAATCTTGGTAATAAGTGACATTAACTGAAATATTACGTGTACTGTGATTGGTTGAATACTTACTACATACAAACTCTTTCATAAGGATGTGACTACACACATTGGAACAGTAATTTGGAGGGGCGCGCCATGTTATCGTAGTTTATCTCTAATTATTTTAAAGACCTTTGAAAAATCAATCCATATCCATACATAATATTATAAATGTGAAAGTGTGTCTGTCTGTCTGTCTGTCTGTTACCTCTTCACGCTCGAACCGCTGAAACGATTTTGCTGAAATTCGGCATGGAGATACTTTGAGTCCCGAGAAAGGACATAGGATAGTTTTATCCCGGAAAAATGTACGGTTCCCGCACGATAATCGAATTTTGGCGCAACAGAGTTGCGGGCATCATCTAGTCCTTACTAATATTATAAATGCGAAAGTGTGTCTGTCTGTCTGTCTGTCTGTTACGTCTTCACGCCCAATCCGCTGCACCGATTTTGCTGAAATTTGGCATTAATAACGCAATTAATTTAAAAACGCAATTAATAAATGGGAAAGTGCATATTATATCTGTCTGTTACCTCTTCACGCTTAATCCGATAAGCTGGGCATGGGGTAGCAGGGTTTGGGGAACTTATACACTTAATAAGCTTGGTATGTTTAGCTGAAGCGGTCTTGAAGCACCCATATCATAAGTTTATCGTCTAGACCAGTGGTCCCCAACCTTTTTTTCATGCGGGCCACAAACATGTTTTTGTCTTGGTGTCGCGGGCCGCAACAAAAATTTTTAGGTTTAAAAAATAACATTCTTCAAAATTAGCTATTTAAAAGTAAAAAAAATATTCACGACTTTCACGATGACTTTGCATTATTTTGCCGGTGGGCGTGAATTTCAAAATGGTGGGCCACAAATAAAGTCCAGCGGGGGCGGCGGGCCACAAGCAGCCCGCGGGCCGCGGGCTGGGGATAGCTGGTCTAGACGCTAAGTGGTAAATCTTAGTGAAGTAGTATTAGGCAAAGTCTTCACAAACAATCAAGGCGACTGCCATCAGACACAGATTTGTTGTGTTAGCACGGGATTTGTGTCCAAAGTGTTTTAGGGTCAGTTCATATGGCACTGTGCAGTGTGCGATGCATTTTTAAGTGAGCCATTAAGAGTCCGTATACGAAACTTTGCCGATTTCACTCATTTAACAGACGTGATTTAACAGTTAAAATACAGTATTTCTATAAATTTTAATGCACAATATGTAAGATCATTTCAATTATAATATAGTGTTGGAGCTAGTTTTTTTTTTTTTTTTTTTTAAGTATCTTTAAATAATCCAACTCAAACCCGCGACAGTTTTGTGATTTTTGCTGTAAAAGGTTTAGAATATCACCTTTTTATGGATTGTATTGACGTCTTAACGGTATGAAAAAAATACAATGTACTGTTGAGAAAGTCGTCTATAAAGTATTGGAATTACTTTTTACCACTTCAATATAAAAAAAAACGCTTTAAAAACAGAAAACCTCTATCTGCCCGCTAACTTGGCAATCGTCCTTTTTCACCTGGCATATGAAAGACGTGAGTGTGAAGAGAGCAGTAGAAAAAATAGAGGACGGGCTCTTAAAATCAATTTACACCGCCGTGAATGGAACGGATTGGAAGCGTCAATTTCGCCTTATGCGAAGAAATTGACACCGGAAAATTTGTTTTGCAGCGTGACATGCAAATAATTAGTCGTCCATTGTAAAATTTGTATTTCATCTCAATGTCGACGACGATAACAATTAAAATATAAAAAATGGATGGACGTCAGTTTTGATATTTTTTGTATTGTTTTGTTTTACCAAATAAAGTTTCTTTCTTTCTTTCAGATACACAGAAAATTTTTGGGGCTTACATCAAAATCTTCTATTATTAAAAATTAAGTAATTTCATTTAGGGGATAAAATATTGTTTGTATCAACATTGCAATACTGGTTTAAGCAGCTGGTCTACTCTGAAATACCGACAGTGCAACGTATTTTACGTTCAAACAAGACTTGTGTGAAGAGGTTTAGAGTTTCAACAATATCTCCTTTGGTTTCCTGAGCGATCGCATTTTAGACGGCGTCTCATCAAGAAAATAGAGCGGGGAAATGATATCCGCTATTTTCCGCAAAACAACTTGCTTAGGAAATGCGGAGAAAATACATGCACTTTTGTAATAACCTGATAGCGCTGGCAAGCTTTACAAAACCGTGTTTAAAAAACTTTAGCCAGTTTCTTTACATATATGCAATACTAGATGAGTTGTTAGGAAATACGTGCTTTGAACTATCAGAATAATAATGTACTTTTTTACAACTGGACATTTCTCTCGGCTCCGTACCGTACCGTGCATTTTTCAACACATAAAAGTTGCTATGTCCTTCCTCGTGGTGTACACTATATCTGTGCCAATTAAAATAAAAATCGGTCCTGTAGTTCGTGGGACTAACGCGCTAGAAATAAACTCTCAACTCTTTTATAGCTTTACTAGCTGACCCGGCAAACGTTGTTTTGCCATATAAATAATTTTTGGTATGAAAAATAGATGTTGGCCGATTCTCAGACCTACTTAATATGCTCACAAAATTTCATGAGAATCGGTCAAGCCGTTTCGGAGAAGTACGGGAACGAACATTGTGACACGAGAATTTTATATATAAGATAACACAAGCTTAAATTTATTTTGCCATTGTTTATATTATAATAGTAATAAAATAATTGGCACGTAACAAAATAATTTGTATAAGTTGTAAAGGCTTAATTGTAGAATTACATAATTAAATGCCTCCTTTCACTCCATTGAAATGGTATCACTTAACAAAAACACCATTTTGAATAAACGTAAACAGTATTTTGTTATTGACTCCCGACGGGTGAGTTAATCAACTGCTGAACGTGCTATTTATAGTAACAACTATAATATTTACCACGTAATTACAATTTACACTGTGGCTTATTCTACATGGATTTATATTAATTTATTTTATACTAGTGACCCGCCCCGGCGTCGCATGGGTATAAAATATATAGCCACTGAAAAAAATGATTAAAATCGATAGCCTATGATCCTTTACGTCGTCTACTTCTTATTTGTGCCAAATATCATAAAAATTGCTCCAGTAGTTCGTGAGATAAGCCCTTTCAAATAATTTCCCCCGTTTTTCCACATTTTCATATATTTCTTCGTTCCTATTAGTCTTAGCGTGATAAAATATAGTCTATAGCCTTCCTCAATAAATGGGCTATCTAACACTGAAAGAATCATCAAAATCTGTTGCGTAGTTTTAAAGATTAAAGGGAACAAAGGGACATGAGGGAAAAAAAGCGACTTTGTTTTATAATGACTATAGACAATGCGTCCGCTGTATCGCGCTGTTTGCCGAATACATCGCGAGATTACAAGCGAATATAGCTGATGTATGTAAGGATTTATTGAAATAGCGGCGCGTTTGCGCTGTCATTTACATACAACTCCTTGTGATCTCTGGTGTAGACGCCATACCGCGCGTTCCGGCGGACGTACTATGTATATTCAGATTTACACATAAACGGGTAAGTTCTAGTTCTTCTCACTATTCGTGCAGGAAATACATGTCATTATACCTACAACAGGATGTAACATAACTAAATGATAATACTGTAGGGTGTGTAATGTGAATGTATCCCTTAAGCTGAGGCTTAACCTCAGAACAAACCTATGCGTCAGTGACGGAGCGTCATGTTGCGTCAAGTTGTCAAATGTGTTTTTTGTATACAAAACACACATTTGACAACTTGACGCAACTTGACGCTCCGTCACTGACGCATAGGTTTGTTCTAAGCTTTAGAACTATCCAAACGTCAGCCTATCCAAAGCGCTAGCGAATCGATAATCTTCTGTCAAAAAATTTAAAAAATGAGCAAGAGTTACGCATTTGCTCTACAAATAAGCCGTCTAGAATTCGATGAAATAGATAATAGAATAAAATTAGAGTGAAAGGTCATAGTTTCATTTGAGTTCAACGACCGGGGAAGTGGCTACGTGCGTGTACGTAACTCAACTCACGAACTCAAATGTATGCATAATTTCTGTGCTAAAATATGCCTTTACTTACTACGAAAAAGTGTTGAGTAAAAAGTAATGCGCCAGGATAGTGTAAGTAGGTACTAAATACACATAATTTAATTCTAATTAGGATATATTATAAAGCAGCTGATACATAATATAAGCTTAAATTCAGTAATAATTATTCTGTCACACAAGGACATTTCGTATTTGATCTTGACGTGTTTGACGTTATTTAATAAGTATATATGTTACCGTTAATGTGCGTACACCAGTTAGACTGCAGAGTGCAGATTAACAAGGTATTCTGCAGATTACCTGGGTGAGTCAGTTAAAGTTTAAAAAGTTTATTCTAGTCTCATTATTTACATAAAACAGGTTCTTGTTTGAACAAAACATGTAATTTAGTTGTAGAGAATTATATAATATTATAATTTTTTGGACATAAACAAAGGAAAAAATTATTAAATTTCAAGTAAATCCACATATGAAATATTACAGATAGTAACTAGAAAAAAACAATCAAAACAACAACAGTCTTAGGTTGACAAGCCTTATTTAAAGTTTTAGGACTTTTACGAAGGAAGAGAATGCAAACTGACTAGGTAAAGTGCAAATATAAGCTTTTGTATTTAAATTTCACACTTTAACGAATCGTATCAGGGAATCTGCAGATTACCTAGGTAATGTATACGTTAACGTATTCTGCATTCTAACGGTAACATATATAATATGATATACTTATTATGTCACACAAACGTCAAATGACTTAGGTCTTAGCATGTTGTTGTAATGTTGTTTGACGCATGTGAGAAAAAATGTAAAGACATTATTCGAAATTACATAATGGGCAGTGTCCAAAAAAATCACATTCACTTTTTATAATTTTTTTTTTCGTTGAAATAGGGTATTTTAAGAATATAAATTAAATATATTTTTTAATTCATTGGCTAGTTTTTTTTAATACATTTTTAAAGTTTTTGGATCTATGACGTCATCATCGGCGGCAGGCTGCATTAAATACACAAAAATTATAAAAAGAGCATTGTCAAGTATCAGCAAGGTGTTAAATGAATGCAAGTTCTCTTATTTGTGTGAAAACTGATTCGAGAAACATACCAAAAGTTCAAAACGTAATGTGACGTCATTGAAGGTCAAACTAAGGTTAAACATATTTGTTTAAAAATATAAGTAACTAATGAATATTTTTTGAATTTATATACAGAATAACGATCAATGACCATTCCTCGAAATGTTTTTGTAATGGGCACAATTAAAAAAAAACCGGCCAAGTGCGTGTCGGGCCACGCGCAATATAGGGTTCCGTAGTATTATTTATTTGGTATTTTTGTCAATGAACGTGCATTTATAGCATGTTTTACACTACTAACAACATCATCTCAGTTACTTTCAAAGGAATTTGAACGAAAAGTTCCTTTATACTTCGCCGAATACATTTTTTTTTAGTTGATCGACTATTACTCAATAACTTATGAAGTCTTCTTAGCCGCGATAGTTTTCCTTTTAAATTCAGCATATTTTCTACTCCCTTAAATTGTTTCACATTTCCAGAACCAACCGTTTAGCTGGTAGAAGGGGGGGACACTGGACTCTAACGATTTTTTCCACTTTAAAACTTAATATTTCACAAACGGATCTCTAAATCGGAAAATCTATGAATACTCGCAATATTTTTAAAAAACCTATTTAACGGCACCCCACACGATGGGGTGGGCGAGAAAAAAAATATTCATCCCTGCTTGATGTGTAGGGAGGTACCATAAAAAATATATTTTTTTACGATTTCATGTACCATTTTGTTGCCATCATTAATATGTATATTCATGCCAAATTACAGCTTTGTAGGTCCTATAGTCTCTGAGTAAAACCGCGGACAGACAGACAGACAGACGGACAGACGGGCAGACGGACGGACAGACCGAAACTATAAGGGTTCCTTGTTGACTACGGAACCCTAAAAATGGACAATCCCCATTATTAAAAATATTGGTTTAAAATTGTAAATCAAGGTACAGTAATTTTTTGTCTGTTTGCAAAAGCAAACATGATTTTTTCAAATTATTATTCAAAATACTAGAATAACAATGAAAACAAGAAACAACAAAAATTTTTGGAGTTTACTCCTTAAGAATCGATTTACATATAATATAAGGCGCCCGGTATGAGAAAAATCCGAGGGGTAAAACCTACTAGCAAGTAACGAAAATGTGTCACGTTTTTGGACGACGGAAACTTTCTAATTTGGCTGTGAGTGTATTAAGACCATAAAGGTAATATACCTATCGGAATACAATATTATGTAAAATAATATAATTACATAATAATATAATATAATTATATTATTATATAATTATATAATAATAATAATATAATTATATTATAATATTATATAGAATAATATAATAATATAATTATTTCAAATTCAGGGAGGGGGTAGCCGAGGTGTTGCCTTTGATGTTAGAAGAAGCCCCGTTCCACTAAGCCTATTGGGAGCGGAGTTATGGCTACTTTAGTAAGACGTTTGACAGTTGCCGAGCTGTCAATGTCAAAGTTTGAATGCTTATAACTCGGCAACTATTTGTCCTGGATATGAGTTTCTTCGGCTTGATCTTCCTGGATTTTTCTCCTCTATTCGATTCTGGCCTTAGAATTAAGAAAAAAATATTTTGAAATAACTATGGCAGAAAGGGGTGTAGATAATATTGCCGGAACATCTGATGTCATATTATATTAATCTTTTTTCAGTTGAATAAACTCTTTTTGCGTATGGTTACTCGTACTTAAGGAGTAAACTCCAGTCGTGCGTCGGAGCTGACACACTTTTTTTTTCATTTGTGATACTAATAAATATTATTCTAATAGAAGAATCGCTTTGAAGTTTAGAAAAGATTAATAAATGCGATTAGCCGATATGAAACATGGTTCCAATATTGAAAAATTACTTTGTTTTTCTCTGCAGTAAAATCCTATTACGTAAAAGTTGCAGTAAATTTTTATTTTTAACCGACTTCCAAAAAACGAGGAGGTTATATGCTCGGCTGTGGATATTTTTCATGATACAGATACCGAGTATCAAGACGAAATTGTTTAAAAATTAATTAGTCTAGACCAGGGGTCACCAATTAGTTTCGCTCGGGGGCTGTTTTAAGAAGTGAAATAATCATCGCGGTTCACACATTAAAAAAAATTAAACAAAGGTAATTAGGAAATTACTAAGGTATAATTATTTACATACTCGTATCAATGAGAAAGGTGTCAATTTTTGTAGCTAGGTAATTATTATCTCTCTGATGTTTGTAGTGAAACTGGTGCATTGATACAGACAGAGCTATTGATATTAAATCCGGTTCGGATGCGGACCGTGATCCTCCATTTGGTGACCCCTGGTCTAGACAATGGTCGCATATTTTTACCAATAATATAACTATCTATCTAAAGCAAAGCTATCATACTACCGCCACAAGCGCGAGACCATTATTATTAATTAATAGTTTAACATAATTTTACATAAAGATTTTGACATACACCCCATACATTATGTCAAACTCTTCATTAAATTAGTTAGAGTTATTAATAGTATCAAAGGTAGAAAGGTAGACGTTTCGGCAATCATACGGATATATTTTTTAACCGACTTCCAAAAAGGAGGAAGTTATAATATGTATATATATTTTTTTGTATTTTCAACCATAACTTCGCCTTTTGTGGACCGATTTTCATGATTCTTTTGTTGTTGTACAGGGTTGAATCCGAACTTGGTACCATATTCACAAAAGCGGTGATCTGATGATGGGATCCATGAGGAATCGAGGGAATTTGTATGGAAACATATAGTGATTTCAATTTTTTCTGAAGCATTCGAGGTAAATACTACTAAAAAGTAAGACTTTGTACCAGGTTATACCCTGGATCCGAAGGTACCGAACAGAACTTTTGAATCCTTATAGATACAGGTTCGGGGATTTCAGCGTTGTTTAAACAACTGAAAGCATAAGCCAATAATATATCAATTTGATTAATCATCATGATCACAACTATAATTATTATGCCATGCATCATCACATTGTGACCCAATTATTGGTACTTTTCGTGATATTTTGCATCAAAGCAGATGTTTTTGATGATTATTTCGCTGTTTGGCTAAGTTCTATGTCAAGTATCTCAGTTCTGGGCTGGTACCGACTTCAAACGAATGAAAATTGAGTACAGAATTCGTTGAGATTTAGTCGAATTTTGAAAAAGGCACTCATGAAGAATAATAATTATTTCATCCTATTTAGGTAATTTTAAGAATATTGTTTTTACATTGGAAGTCGGGTTCAATTTTTTGTTAAAAAAAAATAACTATCCGGACCTTCCTCTTCCCATTCCGAAGCCAGGGCTTGTTTTTAAATTTTTTTTTTTATTTTGTGTTCTTTTTTATTATTAAGTATTTATTAATTTTTTTGGTTATTTTCATACGTTAAATTACCAATCCCAGACATTAAAGTATTTAGAGTGATTATGGCACTGTGTAAGTAAGGTAATTGTGTGTGTAAACAATAAACATAATGTCAGTCATGAGCCAGAATAATAATTAAAAGTTAGACTGTAAGCCAGCCTATAAATTAATGGCCCTCTATGATAGGTTGTGGCTTAACGCGATAAAAAGTGCGCTTAAGTTTCAAAGTATCAAGATTTTACTAGTCTCTTGCAGTGAAACTTAGAACAATGGCTATCAAGTATCAAACGTGCTCAACTCGTAAAAGTTTCCTCGTGCTTTGCCACCTGTCCGAGGAAAATTGTTTTCTTTGAAAGAAAATTAATCTGTCAATATTAATCTCATTTAGTGATTGCATTAGAATATTATCATCTATACTAATATTTATCACGGAACGCGAGCGAAAAACTTTGGATCCCTTTTGACGAAAAATGCGGAAACGTAGGTGATTGAAATTTTGCACAGTTATAGTTTATATGGTGATGGAGGGCATCGAGCTAATATTATATTGAAATTATGCTTTTATCGTGGCTTTTATCATACATTTTTTCTCGCCGATCTTCGATCTCTTGATCTCTAGTTATTATAGTCAGGGCACTTTAAGGTGGCACCAGCCATCATTGACCTTTCTAGTCTAGGAGCTGTGTGAAAAATACTCGCACTGCATTCTGTTAACTTAGGAATAAAATTGAATTCTTGTAAAGAAACAGTCTGTTATAGTTTCATCGGAAAACGTCTTGGTAAGGGCCGGGACACAAAAACACGGCACGATGTGGCGCCGTACGGCGCCGTGCGGTCGTGCGTCGTAACAAACCCACGGCACGGCGCCGTACGGCGTCGTACGACGTCGTACCGTAGAAACTCATCTTGAATTTCTACGCGAGTTTCTAGTCCAGTGGTGTTCCTAACGGCTATATTTTCATAGCGCGCTAGATGGAATACGCTACATTTTTCAAACGCGCTATTTTTGACGCTACGTTATAACGAATAAAATCTCGATTCGTTCAAGCGCGCTAGTTTTGACGCTACGTTATAACGAATTTCAAGCGCGCTAGTTTTGACGCTACGTTATAATAAATGATACGTTATAACGATCGATTGGACACGTTGTAAAGTTACCGACGTTATTGAATTCTTTCGCTAATAATAATTATAACGCGGTGGGTGAGTTAATATAATATAACGTGTTTGTTAGATAACTTAGAATAATATAATCGTTTGAAGGCATTATTATTTATTTGGTTAATTTTATTATGTTTGAAATATTTAAATTAAAATGATACAATATTATAATCATATAATAATATTATATTCAAATTGAAAGGAATCGGTTTATATAAGTACAATTCTTATTTTTATAAGTTATTTAAATGGTTTTTAATTATTTTTTTATTTTTTGGTAATATACTTACTTAAATTATTTTTACATCTTTTTTAACATTTTATTTACTTACATTTAAAAATATAATAACGTATCCAGATTTAAAACAAATACATTCACATGGAACGGAAGTTACCATTATAATTTACCTATGCACGCAAGGCAACACGGAAAAAATTATGACAGCCGAATAACGAATTTACCCGATTTGGACCCGAACGACACGACAACGAACCAACGAAAGTCGCGACTCGCGCGCGATCGGCAGCGCAGGCGGCGCGGTGCTAGTCGTTGACCGCGTGATACGTTATAACGTAGCGTCTTATGCATAGTTTTATAGCGCGCGCTATTCGTTGCGAAGAAATAGCGCGCTACTTTTTTCAGCTATACGTTATATTCACCACCACTAGTTTCTACGGCACGACATCGTACGACACCGTACGGCGCCGTACGGCGCACTGCCGTGGGTTTTTTACGACGCGCGACCGCACGGCGCCGTACGACGCCGTACGACGTCGTGCCGTGTTTTTGTGTCCCGGCCCTTACTCTTCGTATGATAAGCTACAACTATTTATAAGTATAAAGTGATATAGTTCATACACTGTTCACATCGTGTATGCAAAATACGATATCGCCCTTAGACTAGAAACATCAGTCACTTTACTGTCAATCGCGGTAATAGAAAACGACGATATATGACAAGTTTTTTGACAGGGAGTCAATGACCGCTACAGACAGAAATCCGCGATTTGAGAATAGATAGTTGCAATATTTTATAGTACCTACCTATCGCGAAAACTTTAAATTATTTTAGCAACGATTAATGGATCAGATACTTATTATCGGTACCTAACTCTTGTTCTCTTGAAAAATCCGTGACACTGCTTGGGCGCTTGCCCTGGATACAAATAACAAAAACCTAAAGTTTTAAAACCACCCTAAAGTATTAAAATATTATTTTGTTACACCCTGTATATTTACTACCTATATAGTTTTTTATACTATTAGGCGAATATTTACAATAATCAATTATTATCAGGTAGTAAATTCGTTTCATAATAATTATACATAGTGATCAAGTAGGTAAATACTAAATGCAAACATCAACCGAAACTCTGAACATAAATTATTATCAGGTATGCCGTATGGGTTAATTAAGCCGCGTACCAATTTAAATTTGCAAATAATTTTATTTATTATAAAATAATTTCAATTAATTTAAACACTCATATTTTAATGAGTAGGCGCCGATTTAAATCGATGCAGTAGAGGTATGGATGGAATGCATCCTCAATATTATAAATGCGAAAGTATGCCTGTCTTTTTGTCCGTTTGTCTGTCTACTTATCTATAACACGCCAAAACCACTGAACCAGCTGAATACCTATAAAAATCAGTATAGTTTAAGCGTGTTTGTAGACAGACCGTTGAACTAATAATATCAGTCTTTAGTTTGGATAATAATCATACTTCAAATTACTTATTAGGAGTTAATTCTATACCGAGTTCCTGGAACTAAGGCAATAGATTGTAGTGAGACAAGTTATGAGGCAGCCTGTGATGAAATAATCCACATACAGCGTACGTAACCTTGTGAACTTGAAACAGACGTTCCAAAGGTACAAAGATTCACTGCAAAATTTTTACATATCAATAATAATATGAACGATTACAATTTTTACATACTAAATTGTAATCGTTCATATTTTTTGGTATTTAAATATTTTGTAGTGAATCTTTGTACAGGAACCTAGGTAATTACTATCTTAAGCTGAATAATAACTCAAATAATGGTATATATTCTACTATGGGAAATGATCTTGGTATTACGTATGTATGAGAATTGCGATGGCACCCGGACTCTTAAGTCTCGAAATCAGCGGGCAGCGGGGCGGGGGGGATTTTGAGACTGAAGCCTTAGGACCTGTTTCACCACTTCCTGATAAGTGCCGGATAGGGAACTTGACAGAAAGAGCATGGAAAATCTGTCAAAAAAGCTGTGGATAGCCTGTCCGGCAGTTTATCAAGAAGTGGTGAAACAGGCCCGACAATAAATCATGATTTTATAACTCAAGGTGTTACAACCGGTTAGTTATTATCATTAATTCAGACTATGTACTTCCATTTCGATGTTCGTGTCTGCTTAAAAATGTTTTTGTCGTAGAATATTAAAAATAAGCAATGGCTGAAATATTATTCTGATCCTAAATCGGTTACGAAATAAAAGCTTTGATGTGCTATAAGCAGTACTTATATAAAAGTAATAAGAATATCGGCAAGTCATTTATCATAATAAAACTTAATAATATAGGCATGTTTTCTTATCAGCGTTTTCTTAAACAAACATTTTTATCTATTGGGCCAGCTAGTAAATAGTAAATTTACATGATTAAATTATTCTAGTAACGTAAATTAATATATTTAACTATAATAATTATTGTAATTTATACTCCTAACATAAAGAGTTAACCTTTTTTATGGCTCTAAAGTTTAGTTACTAGTTTGTTATAACTTACTTCGTACTTTGCACAGTCATAATATTTCCGCAATGGAATGAACGTCTTTTTTTTTGGCAATCTCGCACTTATTGCGATCAAACAAACTAGTTTTGCAATCAAACACGACGAACATCCTTAATCTCGATAATTGAATGGAAATTTCCATTTGAACTGCGCCTTTGGCAAGTTAAGTCAGCTTTGACGAACAATCACGATGTATAATATACCTAGAGTAGTCAAAATTTTACAATTTTTTGACTAAGATTGAAACGAAATCGTTCCTTAAACTAAATAACATTATACACATTTTGCTATTATTTCTATGCCACAAAGTTCATTTTTAAGTATTGTTATATTGTTTGATTATATTTTGATGTAGCTATTACATAGTGTAAGTATTATATTATTATAAAAATAAATAAAGACGTGAGTGGAAGAACCAGATACTTAAGTAACATTTTATAACAAAAAGACAATTACTCTTTTTTTCATTTACCTAAGTATAAATAATTATAATTTATAACAAAACTTGTATAAGCTACTACATCATCTAGAAGCTAACTAATTTATTATGTGCACATAAAATCCACAGTTTCTTTTAATTTAAATCATAATTATGGCCATAAAGCCTTCATTTTTGAAAAAAAAAATGGTAATTTTTCCTAACTGAAACCTACTTCCTATACTGACATCTTAATTAATGTAATAAGAAAGTATTTTTGTTGGTCTATCTGTTACAGAGACGGAGTATCTTTACAAAGAATAGTTTTATCCACTAAATTAATTTCGAAGCAACAGAGTTATGGGCAAACTACGAGTAACTTTATGTTTTTATGTGTTGATTGTATTACACGTATAGTTATTATACTTAATATATGTACTACTACTGTTACTATATAATATCCCAATAATATACCTAGTACCTAGGTTTTTATTTTTCGTCTATCGTAAATAACTTTGTAGTGACTAGTGTACATAGCTAATTTCTTTTATAAAAACCTTTTTATACTATTTTGTACGACTCTATAATTTATGATTTTTTGACTTGTTTACTTTTTGATAGATTTTGTGAAGAGAGATTAAAGAGAATTCAACTGGAATATCGAGTGTGCTATTTTATCATTTTCTCCGTCGCACCTTCTAAACAAGAAAGTTGAGCAAGCGATTCACCTCGCAACGACGCGAGGACCTTGCTCACTTCATTGGTGACCCCGGAAGGAACACAGGATGGAGAATCTGAACGAGAATGTAACCAGCGAACAAAGGGACGGCGCGGCGGGAGAAACATTTCGCGTTGGCGTACGTATTCCCCCGTTTTACCATGAAAAACCCGGGTTATGGTTTGCGCAGATGGAGGCGCAGTTCATATTATCCGGCATAAAATCTGACGAGACTAAATTTCACTACGTCACCGGCAACTTGGACTCGCAGTACGCGGCCGAGGTAGAGGATATAATAGCTAACCCTCCACCAACTGCTAAGTACGAAAGATTGAAAAGCGAACTAATTAAACGACTTTCGGCATCGCGGGAAAAGAAAATAAGACAACTTCTTATGCATGAGGAGCTCGGCGACAGAAAGCCTTCGCGGTTCTACCGCCACCTACTCAATCTTGCTGGCCCGGGAGTACCCGAAGAGTTCCTGCGGAGCATCTGGAGCAGTAGTCTTCCTGCAGGCACCCAAGCCATCGTAGCCTCGCAGTCCAAGACTGTTCTCCCTGAGTTGGCGGAACTAGCCGACAGGATCCACGACGTGGTCGGTCACCGGATGCCGTCGTCTTCTGCTGTAGCTGCTCCACCACCGTCTTCGAGTGCCCTTGAGATTGCCGCGCTGACCGAGCAGGTACAAAAGCTGACAAGCCAAGTGGAACGACTGTCCCGCCCCAGAGGACGTTCTAGCAGTCGCAGTCGCACCCGTCAGCGGTCCCTTTCAACCAGGTTTGAATCTAGCTATCGAAGGTTTCCACTATGCTGGTACCATCAGAAATTCGCAGACCGTGTCCGGAAGTGTATGAAGCCGTGCGACTACCACAAGTCGGAAAACTCACGGGGCAATCTGTAATGGCGGCCGAGGATTGCCCGAATACCGGTCGCATATTTGTCACTGATCGAAGGTCGAAGGTGCAGTTCTTGGTCGACACCGGAAGCGACCTCTGTGTCTACCCCCGATCGGCGATCCCTAGACGACTGGAGAAGACCAACTACGTTTTGTGTGCGGCCAATGGGACACCGATACCTACATACGGGTTTATTAATTTAAATTTAAATCTAGGTTTACGCCGTGAATTTGCTTGGCGATTTATTGTTGCCGACGTTACAAGGGCGATAATAGGCGTAGATTTTTTATCTTTTTACAATTTAGTTATTGATTGCAGAAATCAATGCCTCATCGATAACTATACAAGCCTTTCCGCCCCGGCGTCGCCTGCCCGTCATTGTGGTGATGTGTCTTCGGTGAAGGTGAGTCTTGGTGATTCCGCATATACACACATACTACAGGAATTCCCCGACATTACACGTCCACCCGGAGTACACCGCACTCCGAAACACAATACAGTACATCATATACGAACTACATCTGGACAGCCTGTATCGTGTACGCCGCGACGGTTAGCACCTGAAAAGTGGAAAATTGCGAAAGCTGAGTTTGACGCCATGTTACAGGCAGGTACATGTCGCCCCTCAGAGTCATCATGGGCATCGCCGCTCCATCTGACTCCGAAAAAAGACAACGGCTGGCGTCCCTGTGGTGACTACCGTATGCTCAACTCCCGCACGGTTCCCGATCGCTATCCCATCAAGCATATTCATGATTTCACCCATACATTAGCAGGTAGTACCATATTTTCCACCATCGACCTGGTTAAAGCTTATAACCAAATTCCAGTCCACCCAGATGATATTCCGAAGACCGCTATAACAACGCCGTTCGGCCTATACGAATTCCCGTACATGATGTTCGGGCTTCGTAACGCCGCTCAGACGTTTCAGCGTTTCGTGGACGAGATGCTGCGGGGACTCGATTTCACGTACGCGTACTTGGATGACTTTTTGGTGTTCTCGAAGGACCAAAAAACTCACGAAGAGCACCTCCGTCAACTTTTTGCTAGGTTACGTGAATATGGCATGGTCATAAACGTTTCCAAGTGTGTTTTTGGAGTTACGGAGGTAAAATTTTTAGGATACCAAATCTCGGGCGCAGGAGCTACCCCTCTTCCAGAAAAAGTAGAGGCTATTAAAAACTTCCCAAAGCCGAAGACTGTAAGGGAGTTACGCAGGTTTTTGGGAATGGTAAACTTTTACAGGCGCTTCATTCCCAAAGCTGCCCAGCACCAAGCTCCACTTAACGAGTTGCTTACGGGTTCGGTCAAGGGTTCCCATCCAGTGGACATAACAGGCGAAGCATCAAAGGCCTTTGAGGCTTGCAAAGAAGGTCTATGTCAGGCCGCCTTGCTGGCCCATCCCCGATGCGATGCCAAACTGTCGTTGGTGACGGACGCATCCGACAACGCTATAGGTAGTGTCCTCCAGCAACACGATGGGGATGCCTGGCAACCCCTCGCCTTCTTCTCACACAAGCTAAGTCCAACCCAAAAAAAATACTCACCATATGACCGAGAGCTGCTAGCAATATACGAGAGCGTAAAATACTTTAGGCATATGGTCGAGGGACGTGACTTTGTGGTCTATACAGATCACAAGCCACTGACATTCGCCTTTCGAAACCGTAAAGAAAACTGTTCCCCAAGGCAGTTCAGGCACCTAGATCTGATCGCTCAATTTACCACAGATATCCGGCATATATCCGGAAAGGATAATGTTGTGGCGGATACACTTTCACGTGTAGAGGAGATTTCTCAGCCTGTGTCCGCTGAAATAATCGCAGCTGCTCAGGTTGAGGACCCCGAACTGAAGCATCTTTTAGGTGACGCTACCTCACTACGCTTACAGCGTCTTAAGATCCCAGGTTCGGGTAGCCAGCTCTACTGTGACATTAGCACCGCTACGCCTAGACCTTATGTGCCACAAGAGTTACGTAAAGCTATTTTCAACAGTCTGCATTCTCTTAGTCACCCAGGGGCAAAGGCTTCCATAAGACTAGTTTCCGAGCGATATGTTTGGCCTAGTATTCGGAAGGATTGTCGCGAGTGGGTTCGATCATGTTCAGCTTGTCAGCGATCGAAGATCACTAGGCATGTGTACTCTCCTGTGGGTAACTTTAAACTGCCCTCATCGAGATTTGCTTTTATTCATATTGATCTCGTGGGTCCTTTGCCACTGTGCCAAGGTTTCCGCTATTGTCTCACTGCTGTCGACCGTTTTACGCGATGGCCTGAGGCAATACCGCTTGCTGACATAACTGCAGAAACGGTGGCAAAGGCCCTACTGAGTGGTTGGATCGCTCGATTCGGCTGCCCATCTGATATTGTTACTGATAGAGGTAGGCAGTTCGAATCGGCATTATTTAAGAGCTTATCTACGATCGCTGGCTTTCAACACCGCAGAACCACTGCATACCATCCTGCCTGCAATGGACTGGTGGAGAGATTTCACCGTCAGCTCAAAGCCGCAATCATATGCCATGCAAATGACAGTTGGGTGGAATCTCTCCCACTAGTACTGTTAGGCATTCGCGGTTCTTTCAAAGAGGATGCTCAGGCTTCAGCAGCCGAACTGGTGTACGGTCAACCGATACGGCTTCCGGGTGAGTTCTTTGACCCTCAGGCTGATGAGACTGGCGATATGACGGAGTACTTGTCAAAACTTCGAAGTATCGTCAGGAAACTCCGCCCATCACCTGCGACTAGGCACAACAGTAGGTTCAAAACTTTTATTCACAAGGACTTAGTTTCCTCTACTCATGTATTCTTAAGGGACTGTACTGGCGGTGGTTTAAAGCCAGCATACTCTGGCCCGCATAAGGTCGTGGAAAGAGGAGACAAAGTTTTCAAAATTTTAGTAAATGGTAAGCAGGTAACCGTATCAATTGACCGGATCAAGCCGGCCTTTATGTTATGTGACCCTAACAACACTCAGTCCACATCTAACACTAACATGCGCCAAAACTCACTACAGTCACTACCCAAAACGAACACTCTCCATAGCACTCCAAATGCGGATAGCCATGATTTGCCTTCTGCCGATGAGAATATCGTCAAAAGGACGAGGTCAGGCCGTCGTGTCAAATTTACTGACTATTATTGCCCTTGACGGTCTCTGGAGGGGGGTGATGTAGTGACTAGTGTACATAGCTAATTTCTTTTATAAAAACCTTTTTATACTATTTTGTACGACTCTATAATTTATGATTTTTTGACTTGTTTACTTTTTGATAGATTTTGTGAAGAGAGATTAAAGAGAATTCAACTGGAATATCGAGTGTGCTATTTTATCATTTTCTCCGTCGCACCTTCTAAACAAGAAAGTTGAGCAAGCGATTCACCTCGCAACGATGCGAGGACCTTGCTCACTTCAACTTCTTATGAAATTTTCTATAAAAAATTCTACTTTATTCAAATAAGTATCTGAGATTTATATAATTAAGATGCGAAGAGACGTTTAAATGTCTCTTGAAAAGTTATTTAAAGAATATGAAAGTAATATTACTATGTCATCACGTAGTAGGCTCTATCGTACCCGCAACTCTGCCTTAAGCGATAAGTGGAGCACCACGGGGTTTCAGTGGGTAGACTACGCAGGAGTCCCACATACCCCGGCCGATATCCCCAATTTGTCGGGGATGCGTAAAGCATTTCCCCATGTTAAAAAAAATGTCATCACGTACAAAGTACTAGCAAGGGAGAAATTAATGCTCTGAAGGAAACCATAGTACTGACAGCTTGGGTAATTTCTTAGTTCTACTGAAAGTGCTCCCAGAGATATTAAGATATTAAAAATTAGGCGATAATATTAAGATATACTAAATACTATAAGTAATGACAATGATGCCCACAACTCCGTTGTGCCAAAAGTTTATCGCGGAAACCATACATTTTTCCGGGATTAAATGTATCCCATGTCTCTAAGTATTTAGGTTTAACGTAAATTATTATATCTAAACATAAAGCTTACACTGTCTGTTACCTCTTCACGTCCAAACCACTTAACTGATTCACTGTAATTTTGGTATGGATATACTTTGAGTATCCGGAATAGACATAGGATACTTTCCATGAAAATGTACACTTCCCGCGTGATAAACGAATTTCAGCGCAACGGAGTTCACATCTAGGACACGGTAAAATAGTAATCTCTTCTGACTTAACAGTAGCTAAAAATTAGCTTCCCGACTCTTAAGCTACCTAGTTAATTATACCTAACTAGGGAATGCAATCCCGCAAGAGAATTTCAATCCCGGTATTTGCGGGATTGAACCATTACAATCCCGCTGGATCCCGGTATTTGCGGGATCCCGCTGGGTGGATTTAAGCTTTTAAAATAAATCGTTATAATTACTTTACTTGATAGACCCCGTTTTATTCTTAGAATCTCAAATACTTAAAACAAACTTTGTCGGACACTTTTTTCAAGGGTTTAATTATTAACACCTCCATACTTCAGACTTTATAAAAAAAATTAAAGAAAAACTAATCATTGTTTTGGAAATGGCTTCGTAATTTAATAATATGTAGTTAAGAAAAACTAAAAAAAAACCGCTTATTTTATGTCCATCTTTTATCAATATTTTTCCAAATTTAAGTAAAAATCGTGCCCAAAGATTCCGAAACGGTTCCTGATATTCGACACAAGGTAGCTAGCAGCTGGAAATGCTCGCTCAGCATCCACGCTGGTTAGTTCAATTGTCATTTAAAGTGTAAATTGAAGCTAAATTGTTTAGCGGGCTGCATGTAGCCAGTTCACGCACCCCGCGCGCAAAGTTACGCATATGAATGACATTTCTTTGTAATCCCGCCAGTCCCGCGGGATCCCGCAAAATTTTCGACCGGGATTAGTCCCGTATAATGCATGCGGGATCCCGGTATCCCGGTATTGCATTCCCTGTACCTAAGTATGTTACACGTAATGTATTTTAACTTCACCGTAGTAAAACGGCGAATTAAAATGTTGTTTCCCGACTCTTAAGTTAGTTAATTACACCAATGTTACACGTTATCCATTTTAACTTCACCGTAGTAAAACGGAAAATTAAAATTTAGCTTCCGGGCCATAAGGGCCAACCCACACGTACCACAACCACACGACAACCACAACCACTCCACATAGTCGGGCGTAAATTTCGTATTGTAAATAAACTGAACCATTCACACGTACCACATTTTGCAGTCGGTGTCGACCACTTGTCAGATAACTTGTCAGACGCAACCACGTCCGACCACATCGCAACCACATCGCAACCACGTCGCAAGCACATCGCAACCACAAAGTTGCGTCGATGCAACGCACATCACCCGCGCTCTTCCCCCCTCCGTTTCATTGACTTTCGTACGTAACCACATCGCAACTACTGGCGACAACGCAACCACGTTGGCATTTTGTCGGTACCACAACGCAACTACAAAAAGCTGCAGCGACACCATTTTGTCGTTGCGATGTCGTGTGGTTGTGGTATGTGTGGGTTGGCCTTTAAACTAGTTAATTACACCTGTATTACACGCAAACTTTCCACAGATTTCGAACAACGGAATTGCATATTATGTCATCTACTAAATGAATTACAAAATAAATGCCTACTAAGTACAAATTTAATCTCCAACTCAAATTGAAATTAAATTTCATTTGTTCGAGACATTTTTAGTGAACGTCGATTGGAACTAGCAAGGAAGCTGAGTAAATCCTGGCCAAAATAAACAGAATCCCACATTTAGTTTTCCGATATCACGGCATCAGACTAGTGTCGTGAAAGGGGTTGTGGGATAAACATAGTACCGATAGTAAATAGTTGGTGCGGGTAAATGTGGGTAAGAATATGACGATGTGTGATAAATAGGTATATGATTTCAAATATTTTTTGCTGAGTATGACACATGTATAATGCCTTTATAATGTATAATGCATTTTGGCCACTAGTCTATAGCTAATATTACAGTCATTTGTTGATAAAAAGTAAAAAAAAAAAATTAACAGCTACGCAAATTAAGGCCTAGTTACTATAATACAGTAGTAAGTCAATATTACCGACTACATAACATTATAAATTGAAACCTTCATTAAAATCAAATCAGTATTTTAGACGCAACAAACTAGCGTGATCCATACTAATATTATAAATCTGAAAGTTGTCTCTGTCTGTCAATTATACGAGATAATTTGAGTCCTGGGAAAGGACATAGAATACTTTTCATCCCGGAAAAATGTACGGTTACGGCGATAAACGAAATTTAGCGCAACGGAGTTTGCGTCTAGGACACAGTAAAAAAAGTAATCTCAATTCTGACGTCACCGTAGTTAAACGGTGAATTAAATTTTAGCTTGCCGACTCTTAAGCTAGTTAATTACACCTCTGTTATACGTAATACGATCCACAGATGTCTCGCGGTAGGGGGCGGTAGGTGGGGGCGCCTAATTACACTCGTTCCTTACGCTAGCCACCTACAGCTATGTACAAGGCATTTTGTACACGCTAATGGCAAAGAAAAAATATAGTTATAACAATATAAATATAGTAAAAACTATTATTTTTCAAAGTAACGAGTAAAATATAGTTTTGAGTAAGGTGATTTTTGTTTGCAATACAGTTTTCGAAATAACGTGTTTTTGTGAGGACAGCTGTAGAGTAGACTATAATATGCTGTCGATGCGGTCAATTTCTCTGTCTCTCATAAAAACTGTGTACTTTTACAAATCATTTTATTTGTTTTTTAATGATTTGCAGGTTGCTCCAATTTTTAAACGACTTCCAAAATCGAAGTTTCATAATATATGACTATATTTTCGATTATATTTCTTCGCTTCATTCTTCGATGTATAATTATTAACCAGTAGTACCTCTGTATCTGCTAGGCAATCGCGTTTTTTCAAAGACGTATGTGGGTAGTTGAAAAATTACCCGCACGCTCGACTCGGTCACTGGACGTTCCGGCATGTCTCATTCTTGTTAACGCGAGGCAACGCGAGCACGAATACTTAGTAACCATGCCAAAGCGCTGCAGCTGGTTATAATTATTATTAAAATGATTGAGTCAGTGTTGGAAGTAACTAAAGTCAGTGTTATTTTATCGTGTAATAATAAAATACATGTAAGTACTATTAAATACTTAAATAAACGGCAAGCACTACCGAGGCCTAGACGAGTCAAGTGTATTCAATACTAACCGGCTTGTACTGCGACCGCGAGTCAGTAAACGTACAATGTGTTGGGACTGCGAGTCTTTACACACGATCTATAATATTATGTATGCTTTATCTGTTCTATAAATAGAATTATAAATCTATATGATTGCTGGATTGGGGGAAAAAACTGCAGGTGATTACTGCAATTATTTTAACTAACCGGCACGTACTGCGACTGTGAGTCAATAAGTACAGTGTGTTTGGACCGTGAGTTCTTTTACACAATATATATTCTATAATATGCATCGGAATTGATTGCGCATCTCTGACGATGTTTTACCTATTCTATAAATAGAACTATGTGTTTGTCCGATTGGGGGAAATAACTGCAAGTTAATTACTGCAAGTTTAATTATATATTAAGTTATTTTATAAGCCGCCATAATGTGTGGCTTGACTGCGAGTCTCTAAACATAACCCTTATGCATCGGAATTGACCGCGTGTCTCTAACGATGTTTTATCTAAAAATAGAAGTGCAATACTATGTTGGCTGGTTTGAGGGGATTAACTGCGAGTTAATTACAATTTAAAATATATTGATATTTTTCAAATCAACATTATGTATGGATTGACTACGAGTCTCCGACAATGCTTAAAACTAAAAAAATTTGCAACTACCGCGCGTTTTCGCCGCGCTCTTTGTTCTATAAATATAGCTACATAATAATTATTATTATAATATTAATATCTTTGCCGTTTTATAGAGAATAGTTATTTCGAGCTAATAACTAGATAGACTGCGGGTCTCATCAGTAAACAACCAATGCGCGTCTCGCGCGATCCTTTTGTTCTAAATATAGAACTACGATTATGATTTACTATGTCTGCCGGTATATAATTATTATTATTTAATAAATCTTGCACCAATTTTGGGACTAGGGATACACCGCGAGTGTACATAACGAAACTTACTTAATATCTACCTAACGTTAAAGTTACTACCCTCAATATTTTTGCAACATATTTTATCGACAAATAAGTCGATTATAACGAGCTACCCCAATATTTATTTTTTTAGGTCACTAAGACCAGACAATCGGGAAAATATCACTAAAAGCGACCAATAGGTACGGGACGATCAGGTT
Organism: Lysandra bellargus; assembly: GCA_905333045.1. NCBI lineage: Eukaryota > Metazoa > Arthropoda > Insecta > Lepidoptera > Lycaenidae > Lysandra > Lysandra bellargus. The sequence goes on along the minus strand of HG995319.1, from coordinate 9,755,278 downwards.
ACGAATGAACCCAAAGCCTTCCCGAGTACCGGCCCCGAGTACCGGCACTGATAGAACCGGACCAGATCTGGATAGATCCAGGGCTCCTACTGACGCTAGGTGCACTCTCGTTGGATTCGCCAGATTATTGTTTTAAATGATCCCAAAAACGATTAAGTTAAGCTACTGCTTATAAAACATTCCTGATAATAACTGTTGCAGATCAATTCCATTTCGATCGATTATAATCATTATAGATCTCACCTAACAAAGTCTCGATATGATCAGACTTATCAACAGCATCTGATTTGTCTCGATATAAATTATTATCAAACTTATCAGATAATATATTATCAGAAAGACAACTTCGTAACGGAAACCTGTAACACTCAGACTCGATAAGTCTTGTATCAATATCAGACCGAGATAATTATTGTTTCGTTGGATAATTCCAGTATTTGTTCTCAGAGACAAATTAGTACATCCCATCAATCGGGTACCTTTAAGGCTCTGGCAAACCCTTCCCGCTAAGGAACACATTTATCACAATATTTAACAAAACTTAAATAGGACTCACGATTACAAATCACACCGACAGTCAAACCAGCAGAGCTTCCGCACGCAAGAGGACCCGAAGTAAAAAGTGGATCTTGCGTGCTGACGCCCTGTTTTATAGCCCGACGACAAGGGAAGGGGAGCGATTCCACTACAAATGCTAGTGGGCGGGGCTCATTCTGGAAAAACTCCTAACAGTATTATATTTTAAATACAATTATTTAACTATTTTAAATTTGAAACCACTTCGTAAGTTTGTTTCAAAATTACTTGTTAATTTGGAAAATTAACTTTTAAGGATTTCAAGCCAATACCCAAAAGTGGATATCTAGCAAAAATAGATTTAAGAGCCTACTTCTTGTTTTCTATCAACTCACTAGTCGATCGAAAGATTTTAATTAACGGATTAAGAGCCTTAAGTCTTGACATACAGACTATCAGATACGCTTACATTTCATTTCTTTTTCACAAAAAATATATAGAAGGAAACTAGACCACGCTTTAACAATATCAGTATTCTAGGCGACAATTCTTCAGCCTCAGGCGCCCCCTTTTTGTTAACGTTTTATTGTTAATAGTGCCATGGGTGTATTAAACCCACAAAAAATATGTAAATATTTAAGTCTTGACGTTTATAATATATTATTATAACATAACTAGCTGTCCCGGCAAACGTTGTTTTGCCATATAAAGTATTTCGCCCATAATATTATTATTTTATTGAAGTGACTATACCTACTAAAGAGTATGTCACCATGGCAAAGTTCATGATTGCTATCCCGACGCACAAACAATAGTCGCCGTCAGTCTCGAGTTGTAACAATTTACTATTATTTATTCAAGAAATGAATACACTTATTAATATAAAGATAAAAGAGTGGATGTTGCCCGATTCTCAACCCTAGCTCGCTAAGATTCACGAAAGTCGGTCGAGCCGTTTCAGAGGAGTTCAACCGCACACACCGTGACATGAGAATTTTATATATTAGATATATTATATAATTATATAGGCCTATTAAAAACGAAATAATATAGAACAGTTAAATCAATGTACTCGTGAGCTATCTCAACTGATAGATATTTTGACACCTTCATATCCTGATTCCTAACCCCCGCCGCGGATTGCAACTAGTTTTAATCGATTAAAATATTTAATACTAAATAAAATATGCAATGATAAATACGATAACAGAACCACACTTATTCTTGAATAATAATTGTTAAAATATCCAGCCTGGTGGACCGAGAACACAATATTCTCGACTTTTAATCGCATTAATATGCAATAATCACATTATCGACGACCACAGAGCTGGACCCAGTTAAAGCAGTAGACTCCTTAAAATTTATTCTAAAATACTTTACTTCGACTTAGATTTTAGATAAATACTCTGCTTAATCTTATTAACCAAATAGACTTATTATAGAGATCTTCGTCCGCTCCATCGGAACCTTAGCCAAACAATTTGACAATGGCTTTCGTAATCACGATATTATCTTCTACAGCCATCACTGTGCATTGTCATTGTTTATAAACAATGTTGACTTTATTGGTTGGTGACATTGGCTCAGATGAATGTGTGAAGACTGAAGCGTCTTTCGAAAGAAGCTTTCCGGTAAAAATACCTGTATAATAAATACATATCTGAGTAGTTTAGTACCCGGGATTCACTTATAAATTATTTGTTTTTTCTTGCACTCTATGCCAACTGAATATTGGTCATTGACTTAAAACTATCTGCCTAATATAACTCGGCAAAAAAAATTACGGTTTTAAATAGCGGTATCGAAATTTATATTACAAAGACATCAATTCCTGGGCGTGATTGGATCGGTGATGTTATTAATTTATGTTATTCCTTTTTATTAAAAAAGAAGTTTCAAGTTATATTTAAGTTATTACGCCGTGCGATGGTTATTCAAGATTATATTAAATAGGATAAAGCAGGTGCTGTGCGAGATCGGCGCAGCGTCGACACGATCGTTGACACGAGCATCGACACGAGCGTCGACACACGAGCGTAGACACGGGGACTGAAACTGGACACGATTAATGACGATTAGTAAGACGACAGTCGAAAGGCAGGACTAGCGACTCCAATACTTTCGATATTTTCCTTAGCCATAATTTTATCGACGAACAAAGTTTCGCTGAATCAGTTACAATGTTATGTATAATCACCATGACCCCAGTATGTTATCATTTAAATCACAAACCATAGAGGTCTCTTACGTTTCGTTTCTGACTATTATTATTATTTATTGTTAAATTCTTTCTCCAATATAATAATGATTACTATTCATAATGAATATGGTATTTCGTAAAAAAATATTTCTTTCGTTACTCTGAAAATCTACTGGTTAATAATTATATATCGAAGAATGAAGCGAAGAAATATAATAAATGATCAAACGAACTTACCAAGTGAAGTTCGATCATTATTATATGAGTCGCTTCATTCGAAGATATAATCTCCCTTCCACCCAGTCTGCACGAAACTATGTTTGCTGCAGTACCCAAAGAAAGAAAGAAAGATTTTTTGCATTACTTCTCTCTAAACATAATGAGACATGCCGGAACGTCCAGTGACCGAGTCGAGCGTGCGGGTAATATTTCAACTACCTACATACGTCTTTGAAAAAACGCGATTGCGTAGCAGATACGGAGGTACTACTGGTTAATAATTATATATCTTCGAATGAAGTGACTCATATGATCGAACTTCACTTGGTAAGTTCGTTTGACCATTTATTATTCCTTTAACAAGTCGACCGTCCTATCTTTATTACATCGTACTAACAAAACTAGTTCAACTTTTATTGGCTGTGACAACCCTATTAAACAATTGATGCTAAATTCCAGTCAAGGTTATCTAATAACGCCAAACGTGCGCGCACATCCTTTAACAATAATTAACCTCCATTGATTTAATGGGAACAAGCACATACACTCTCTAACTGACACGTTAGACTAGTTTAACAGAATGTTGGCACATTTCTACGGTAGAGTTAGGTAGTATTTATAAGTTGGCTGGAGATGTATATGTTCTTTCCGGTATTCAAATAGGATTAACCTTTTTATTGTGACATTATTATTTTTAACAAAAAATTAAAACCGACTTCCAAGGTAAAAACAATAATAACATTAATATGAACTAAAAAGTATTAAATAATTTTTACTATCTAATGGTGCCTTTTTCCGAATTCGGCTAAACCTCAACTACTTCTGTACTCAATCTTCATTGTTTTGAAGTCGGTACCAGATAGCTGAATCTTCAGTCCTCTGACAGAATATTTGAAACTTTTGGAACTGGCACCGACTTCAAAATTATGAAGATTGAATACAGAAATAGTTGAGGTTTAGCCGAATTCGGAAAAAGGCACCATTAGATAGTAAAAATTATTTAATACTTTTTAGTTCATATTAATGTTATTATTGTTTTTACCTTGGAAGTCGGTTTTAATTTTTTGTTAAAAATAATAATAATTTCACTCTTTTTAGTTACACTAGTAGGTAAACCTTCGCGTATATTTTACGTATCTTATTACAATTTGTCAAGAGTCACAACTCACACTCACAAAATCATATATTATCAGTGAAGTGAACATATTGTGCTAAGTAATTTAACAATTTTAATGCTTCAAGCCCCAATCGGTCACCGGCGATTGAGATAACAATAGAAAGGCTATTGTGTCTCGTTTTTCCACGATCGAAGGATCTATCAGATAAAAAATTGTATAAACTTGCATAGGATGTAGCGTAGCTACTCATAATATTTAATATTATCATAATTATTGACAGCTCTGTTCTTGTAAAGCGCTTATTCCACTTATCCTAGCTAGGAAGTCCTAGCTAGGATCCTAGCTTTCTAAATGTTATTCCACTTGACTAAATGTTTTCCGATTTAGGATCCTAGCTAGGATCCTAGCTTCTAAATGTTATTCCACTTGACTAAATTTTTTAGGACCCTAGCTAGGACTTCCTAGCTAGGATAAGTGGAATAAGCGCTTAATCAAGAATTCAAATCGATACTTAGTGCGCCATCTATCGATTAATAAGTATAACTGATTAAAAAGACACTTAATGACTTTGTTTTGTGTAAATGCTCTTTTTAAAATAACTTTATTTTAATTCTATTTGTCTATTTAAATTTTATAAAGTAATTAGTAAAGTATTCGATCTGTTGTCTGCCGCCACGCGCCACGCGGCGCGGCGGCGCGGCGACGCCGACCGTCATGTATTAAACAAACAGGTGTTGTTATACAGTACATAATTATTATTATTAGTATATCCATACCTATGCCTTGTACTATCATTAATTCTGTGCCATGAGACATTGGTGACCTTAATGATGATGATGACGATGATGATGATGATGATGATTATGATGATGAATATGAATTGCATAGTAGCATATGCTTTCTGTTCTTAAAACAACGCCGAAACTCCCGAACGTGTATCTATAAGGAGTCAGGAGTTCTCTCAGCATCTTCGAAACCATGGTATACTTTGACCCAATATTTGACTTTTTTGTAGCATATTCTTAGTACACTTCACATAAAACCAAAATCACCATATGTTTCCATATAAATTTCGAGGAGTTCCCTCGATTACTCATGGATCCCATCATCAGGTCACCACTTTTGTGAACATGGTACCAAATTGGAGTGAAACCTAATACAACAAAACAAAAATTTCGAAAATCGGTTCACAAACGGCGGAGTAATCGTTGAACATACAAAAAAAAAAAAAAAAAAAAAAAAAAAAAAAAAAAAAAATCCACAGCCGAACACATAACCTCCTCGTTTTTTGGAAGTCGGTTAAAAATAGATCTGCAGCCTGTCTATCTACCTGACTGTCTGTCAGGCTGCATGTCTGCCTATGTGCTTATGTGTCTGTATGTGTGTAAATAATACCAAAAAATTGATTCACATAAGTCGTTTGCGTCGTGTTGCTACATTTTTCTGCTCTCCAAAATTATTAAAAGTTTAATTCGGTGGTTTCACAACGGTTTCAGTGACGGTAGCAAATTTCAAAGACTATTTTATTTCCAGAACAGCGGACAGGTATTATAATCCTGTTTAAAGGGACAGAAGCTAGGTGCAATCATGGTTATTTTGTATCCAGCTTCTGATCTAAGACAAGTTAGAATCTGGTTAGGTTAGTAACCTCCTTGCTTGTTTTACACCTATTAACATACACAACAGCATACAACTTGCAGTAATCGAAATTTAAACGAGGCTTATTATAGCTAGATAGTTTGGATCATACAATTTCCAGAGAAGCATTATCTTACCTTCAAGCATCTTCAAGTATAAAACGTTACCGAATATCACCGAATATTGGCGACGGAGCACTCAAACAATAGAAGGGGAAAATCTATTTTGATTCCTTCCAATCAAGCGGAAGTGCAAACTACGAGTACAGTGCGATAACGGAAACAATCATGGTTTCACTTGTCTTTACATACTTTTTATAAATTTTTGAGCACCGAACGTTGAGGAAACCGTTTTAATTTTCATTTACAACGGTCGTATTGTTTTACTTTTTTATTCGCTGTCGTTGTAGTTTATGTTAGAGAATTGAAATTGTGGAAATGTATATAATATATGGTTTTGATCAGTGCCCGGTTCTATTTAAATATTATTTCAGCCTTCTTGCTCAATCTAGTCTATTTTACAAAATTATATTCTACAAAATATCGAGCAACATCGACATTCTAAGATAATATTTAGTATAGCCCTAGAACAAATTTACTTTTTTTTTTTTTTTTATGTTCAACGATTACTCCGCCGTTTGTGAACCGATTTTCGAAATTTTTGTTGTGTTGTATTAGGTTTCACTCCAATTTGGTACCATGTTCACAAAAGTGGTGACCTGATGATGGGATCCATGAGTAATCGAGGGAACTCCTCGAAATTTATATGGAAACATGTGGTGATTTTGGTTTTATGAGAAGCATCCTAAGCATATGCTACCAAAACGCAAGATTCTGCACCGAGGTATACTATGGTTCTGAAGCTACTAAGAGAACTCCGGATTCCTTATAGATACAAGTTTGGGAGTTTAGGCGCTGTTTTAAAAACTGAAAGCATATGCTGCTATGCAAATTACATTCATCATCATCATCATCATCATTACCACATCAGGGTCACCAATGTCACCAAAATTGAACATAACAAATTCAGCCTTAAGTCCAGAGCATAAGGCACACATTTGACATTACTTCTGAGAAGTAAGCTGCTTCGATAATACAAGTAACATGCCTATCTCACAACAACACATGAAAACAACCTAATTTCAACCTTTTGCATTGTGCTTAGCGTTCATAGTACAATAACTGTGTGCGGTCTCGCTTGCTACAATCTGCTAGGGCTGTCAAGCGAGCGGCGCGGCGGCGGGCCGCGCCGGGTACAGACTACCAGACCGGGCGGCGTATTTACAAAGGCTTATACCGTTTGAGTCACGAGCCAGACTCTAATAGATGAGCTTTTGTTTGTGCATATTACTCTACAATTATACCTATTCTATCTCAGTAAAAAAATTGACTCAAATGGATTAGCTTTTTGCCTTGATATTTTCAAATAAAAATGCACTTACAAAACCTAGTCGAGTAGAGGCTCACCGCCATAATATTTGTTTATCGCGAGCGTGCCATACAGCATACTTTTAATAAATTAATAAGACTGACTGTTGCCAACTACGTTTAAATTGTAAACATACTAAACTAATCGTGATAAAAATGATTATCTGCGTTTTGTATTTTACATTAGAGGTTATATAGGAAACTATGCTATAAAAATATTATAGTTTTCTTAGCTATAAATGATCAGTCAGATCAAGAACCAATCATTTTTCTAAGATAGTTTTATAATTACTTGTACTCTCAACAAGTGTGTAGTTATGTACCTGTTTCTTACCTATTAATTAAAGTTCGTTAGTTAATTTGTATTTTTTGTCACTTAAATACAGAATAGAAACGAGTAAGTAATTTCATTACTGTAACATTAAAATAATAAAAAATTTCATGTAACTATCCACCTACATATTTTTAAAGCTAACGATGACGATGTATTTACCATATCGGTATCAAATTGAATAGCATTTGTTGCTGCAATGTTAGAAACAATTATTTAGCTAACAAAGTCTAGGCGATTTCGGTCATTTTCTGTACTAAAATAGATAAGGGTATTGTCAAGTTTTTGTCTAACAAAAGCTAAGCCAGTTCAGTATCCTTCGATCGTGGATTTTTGGAAATCTATTGTTATTCTATTGTGTCTCGCTCACCGGTGAGCTTGTAATAAGATACGTAGAATAATATTATACAGGTGTATTATTCTACGTACACAGTACGCGAAAAAACTAAAAAGAGTGAAATTATTATTTTTAACAAAAAATTAAAACCGACTTCCAAGGTAAAAACAATAATAACATCCTTATAATATGAACTAAAAAGTATTAAATAATTATTCCTATCTAATAGTGCCTTTTTCCGAATTCGGCTAAAACTCAACTATTTCTGTACTCAATCTTCATAATATTGAAGTCGGTGCCAGTTACAAAAGTTTCAAATATTTTGGCAGACTGAATATTCAGCTATATCTGGTACCGACTTCAAAATGATGAAGATTGAGTACAGAAATAGTTGAGTTTTAGCCGAATTCGGAAAAAGGCACTATTAGATAGGAATAATTATTTAATACTTTTTAGTTCATATTATAAGGATGTTATTATTGTTTTTACCTTGGAAGTCGGTTTTAATTTTTTGTTAAAAATAATAATTAGGACATGTTACACTTAAATTATATAACTATTAACCTACCAATGTACAAAAAATCAGCTCGTTAGGAATCCGTGACAGGGTTCTGTAATCAACAAAAATTGGTTGACTACTGAACCTTAAAACGGAACCCAAACAAGGGTTATATAATATTTTAAGAGTAATATTGTCCTACAAAAAGAACAATCCATATTTTAGGACCATGAAATCAAAGTATGAAAACGTTTCTATCTCTGTTAGCTACCACTTTCAAGATTTTTCGCAGATAAAAAAGTTGTTTATCCTATCAAAATGAAGCTACTAGCAAAAAAATTAGCTTGTTAGTAATCTCAAAAAAATTTGTTCTAGGGCTCCCGTACTGGTAGTTTTATAGGAGCAGAGGTCGAACAAGGAACGAAGCTGATTTTATGTTGCATTGAAATTTCAGATGAACTTTGAAAAGGATCAGCTAAAACCTACTTACCTTTTTTTTAACATGAGGGTAATGCTTTCCGTATTCCCGGAGGATTAGAGACATTGGCCGGTGTATGTGGGACTCTCCAGTAGCCGTAGCACGCTACTGGAAAATATAGACAAACGAAAGATGGAAAATGCGAAAGTATAGACAAACTGCGGAGATAAACTTGAAGTGCGGTTCCGATCTTTTATCGTTCCGAAAAAATCAATTAAAACGCCACTTTATGACAGACTATAGTATAGGTCATAAAGTAGGATATTATTTGAATTTTTAGGACTAAGGTCTGTCATAAAGTGTCATTTTAATTGAATTTTTGTAACAAAAAAAGATCGGAACGGCACCTTAAGTTTATGTCCACAGTTTGTGACTATAGTCTGTCATAAAGTGTCATTTTAATTAAATTTTTTGGAACGAAAAAAGGTCGGAACCGCACCTTAAGTTTATCTCAAAATCTTCTATAATCTACTTTAAATAAACAAAAAAAAAGTTTGTAAGTAAAAATCCTATCGTATGCAAGGTTTTTTATTCGCCGTGTACCTTGTAAGTACAACAAGGGTATGTTTGCCCGAGCTCATATTTTTTACAGCTGAATACGAGGGGCATGGCGCATGCGCGTTCGGCCCTTACAATTAATGGTATAGCGATATAGCTATATGCTTGATTTATAGCAACTCATTCTAAGCATACCGATGACCCACGAAAATGAAAGTGCACATAAATAATGGGACGCGCTTCTTGATGATATGCCTAGTTATTCGGTACCTAGGTCCTAGGTGATGATAAAATTAAATGATGAACAATTATTATTGCGGTAAAAATCGTTTGGAAGCCGAAATTTTTTCGGCATAAAAACTTTCCAAATCCTTTCCCGGGACTCAAAGTGTCCATCTAAAACGGTTCAGCGTTAAAACGTAAAAGACAGACTGATACTCGTACTATTATTTCGTATATTTGTCATATTGGTATTGGTAACCTTTTATTGGAGTTCAGGAAATGAGGCCAACGATAAAGGACCTCGCACCTACCTATTTTAGGTTGTTTTGTGTACGGCTTGTTAAACCCGAGGTGAAGGGTTTGTTTTTACTTGTTTTTATCGAGGCTATTTGGAGTATCGCTTATTTTTAATTGAGAAGTTTAGCGTTCCTAATTTACACAGTTACACGAGAGTAACTTTTTGACAACCACAAAAAGTTGTATTGTAATCTCACCTTGACTTGGTAAAAAAATCGTCAGTGACCAACACAGATTCTATTTTTTGGGTGAATTTCCCATCCGCTTTTTTTTCGCGGCTTCTGTGAAACTGGGGGTGTGAAGTGGCTTTTTAGGGTTAAATAAAATTTCATCGTATAGTTTGTGTGATTATCCATATGAGGCAACAGACACGTTTTTAATTCGATAACTAGAAAATAAAAATAAAAAATTCTAAAGGTGTATATTAGGCCCCTCGGTGACCGTCCCAACGACCTTTTTAGTCCTAATTTCGTCAGCCGAGGAAAAAATATTAGTGGTACAAACAAACGGATTCTTTTATTGGGTTCTTAAAGAATGGAGGTATAATCAATACAAATTTCATAATCTCAATCGTTATACTTTCAAAATAGCGGGAGAAATAAAACTGTCCCAACATTTTGTCTTGATTCGGTGAATAAAAAAGAAACATGAATTGTCGAGACCAGAAGTACTTTTGAACGTAATGCCGCTTCTCGAACTCAAGCGCCAGTCATGCTTGTGCCTTCGGAGCTAGAGGTGGTTTGCTGTGTCGCTGCGTGTTCCCGCTAAAAACGTAAGTATATCGTCTCGGTGATACCCGACACTTTTTTCTACATTTCCGTGATTCAATTTATCACGTTAATTTAACCAGATGTATTAATTTACTTTCTTACAAACACTTTTAATAATATGTATCAGTATGTAGTATAGATATCGGTATAATTATTGTAGGTGTCAAAATATTCAACGATTTGTCGCAAATTTTCATATCGGTGATTCCGTTTCGGTGAATTCGGTGACCTATTTGGTCACCGAAATGAAAAAAAATCACGGAAATGGTGACTCGGTGACTTTCGGTGACCTTCGGTGACAATAGTTTTCATCTCGGTGATTTTTAAAGTTGTTTCATATAGGATGAATAATAATCTGCGAAATCGTAAATAAATGTTAATAAATAAAAAAGAAATATGGTGCTTCTTCATGTTTCATTTTTTTTAAACTATTGTATAGCTTTGATCGCGTTTATCAAGAAATTCCGTAACGAAAAACACCTAACATTCGTCTAACGTCGTTTCAGTCAATATTTGTAATTTTTTTAACTTTAAATATTTATAAGGACACAATAATTACCTTTCATTTTATGAATAAGAAACTCAGAGACTGATATTTTGACCTCATGTAGTTTATTAGGATTACCTAAAATATTGACTTTTGTTGATTAGTGAATTAGCAAAAACAGTACGAGATAATATAATATGATTATTTAATATTAGAATTTAATGAATCCTATCAAAAAGTAGTTTTGGTTATAATAATGTTAGAGTAATAGTTACTCAATATTTACTTTAACTGTTTAACTTAAGTATATTTTTATAACGAAAAATTTTAACTAAGCACTAGAAGATACCTTTTCGTGAATTTGGCGCGTGGTAATTTTTATTCAAATGTGTCAATTATTTCCCAGTATTAATATAACATTTTGTTATTTGTAATTAAAATCGTTTGTAACATGATTTTTTTAAAATAAAAATACATTGTTCTATCCACAGACATAGATCAAGATAGATACCGCATGTGTATGTACTTCGCGTCGTTCGTCTTTCGAAAGTCTGTTCTTTAGTCTGCTATCGGAATCGGATATAAATCGGAATTCTAAAAATGCCTCAATGCCTAAAATGGCCGTATTGAGCTGTAGAAATTCAAATAGAAACATTGGCCTTGATAATGGACACGTTTCTTATCATCGGTACGTCACGGAGGCAAAAGAGTTGTGCAATTATAGCTGATTTCATGATGGATTTTTTGTGATGGATATAGGCTATGTTTTATTCTGAAAAATACTAGAGATGATTTCGAAAATTGCAAAAGTGTAACCCAAAGTGTCAAAAATTTTCCATAAAAATACATTATTTCGCTTGTTTTACAATCACGCTGTATACTATTTCGGTGAATTTACATTTCGGTGAATTTTGTTTTCATCTCGGTGACTGACTTTTTTATTTCGGTGACAGCTAAAATATAAACGTGTGTACTACTTTTGTTTATTATTTAATTTTTATGTCATTAGTTTCGTAGTCATAAAACATTAAAATTGAGAGGAAACTTCGGTAAAAACTCAAAAAAACATAGAAACAAAAAAGTTCACCGAAATAAAAAAAAATATGGACATGTTGAAATTCATCCTTTTGTGAAAGCTAATTAAAATTTAACTTCATTAAAATATTTATAAAAATATTTAGATACACATAATAAACAGAAAAAACTTAATTCCTATGAACATCAGTGTGAACACTTTACGGTGTTATTTTAAATACAAGTAGGTAAGTAGGTACATTAGATACCAAACACCAAATCATTATTTTCCATACAAAAATTTGAAATGATTGAAATTGGAATTTCATTTATAAAATGAACAGCAGAGGAAGAAAACGATCTGGGCGATAACGAAAGCGATGGAAATAATGAACGAGGTTAGAACTACCAACTGTATTTACACTGCGGAAAATTGATACAGAAAAGTCTGAAAACTATTTATAAGATATTTTCCCCGAAGCGAAATAAATTGATGCCCACACCAGCGCGTAATTGATTCCATTAAATATTGAGTTTCGTTGGTAACGTTTTAACACCTAGTTGTAACATTAATAATTAAAATGCTATGTTTGTATTTTGTAATGTTATGCTTGGTTATAGTATTTTGGTGAAATAAATCATGTATCACTTCTTTAGTGAATTGAAGTTAAATAATTATAAAAAGCCACTGCGAAGGTCAGTCTCTAAGTCTTAACTTTTTCCAAGAATCCTCGACTTTATTTTTCTTTCTGAAATTTAAGTTTATTAATTAAATTAGCAGCAGAAAATAATACCGGAAGTTCCGTAATTAATTATTTAAACCTTATAATACGCAATAATTGAATATTATACGAATTCCAACATTTACACACAGCAATAATTTTAAAATTGACTCACAAATTGGATCACAAAGGCAAACGAATAACTTTGTATGCGGAAATAAAATTATTATCCTTGCATTCAGTCGTCTGAGTTGTAGTATATTTTAGGTTATTTTAAATTTAAGAAGAAGATAAGGTTGAATTTTTCTCAAAAAAAGTTTTCCATGTGGATATTATTATACACTACGGTATCGTTTCGGTATGAACTGATCTTAAAATTTAAATGAATCTACCCATACATTTACCAATAACATAACCAAAAGTGCAGTAGATATTTTATCTGTAATTTAAACTTCTAAAATGTCTACTGATTTGTATGCGTCCACCCGAACTCGTGATTTGGCCGCTACACTGCGAACTGTATGTAAATGGTTTTGTGTGCAACAAAGTGTAAATAAATAAATAAAATAAATAAATGATAGTGCGACCGCGACACAATTTTTGCCGCTAAACCGCGCGTTCAGGCGGAGGCATAAAAATCCAACCTAACTAGACGTTACGCGCGGCTCCCCCCGTTTACGTGTTATGCAGGAACCGCACACTTTTCCATAAAAATGGAATCTATGTCCTACCTCGTGAATCGTAATCTTCTCTAATTATCTACGTCAAAGGGCAAGAAATTGGTCCGGTAGTTCATGAGATAAGCACTTTCAAACAAATGAACAAACTGTTAAGCGTTATATTCGTCGTTTATTTAAGAGTATGTTTCCACTTCATAATAAGTGCCGAATCTACCAATTAACTTGACAGATAAGGGGGCGTCAATAAATTACATGAGGTGTTTAGAGGAGGGGGAGGGGGTCGAATCAAATCTCATCTAATCTCACGTAATTTTTTTCTCAACAAAATAATAAGTACTATTTTGGTCCATTACATCCAGATGATTTAATCGTAAGCGTAAATCGTTATACGACTAAGATAATTCACAAATTCGTTCGAAAGAATATTTACTGACTGTCAAACCAAACGTTTACGTAAGAGATCCACATTTTGAAAAATCTCACGTGAGATTTGTGGGGAGGGTGGTCAAAAAATTCAAAAAAAAGATCTCACGTAATTTGTGGACGCCCCTAAAGTAAGGAGAATCTGTCAAAAAAGATGTGAATAGCATATTCGGCACTTTATCAGAAAGTGGTGAAACAGGCCCTTATTCTAATATTCTTCTCGCAGTTAAAATTGTATTACATCTAATGTGTTATGAAAGTGCACTCAGTGAAAGTGTGGTAATTAATCGCTTTAAGTTAAACGAAGCATTTAATAATTGTGTATTCGGGCTTTTCCTCGGAAAAGCTTCGGAAAATCATAATAGGCTTCATTCTTATTCGCGTGCAAGTGCCACTCGTTATATCGATTTTCATTCTTTGAAAAGAGCAATGCTGTTTACAAATTCCGAATATATTTCCAGTGGTTTAATTTGGACCTGGAATTTCAGATTTTTTGGTTGTATAGAGCTAGCGCGCACATTTTTGCCGCGCGATTATTTTACCGACCTACCAGAATTCAAATAAAATGTCACATGAAATATGACATACGCTAATTTTGTTTTTCGCCACAAAAAGGAGCGGAAGCTTGGGTCGTTTCGATAGAAAATGAAACCATAGCCTTAAAATCAAAGTGACATTTTATTTGAATTTTTGTCGGCCGGTAAAAAAATCGCGCGGCAAAAAGTCGTACTGCGCACTCGCTCCTAATTGATCGTAAAATTATTTTGCATTTCTAAAGTCCTCGTTTACTACAGAACCCTAAAACGCAACCATAATCAGCAGATTTTTTTGTATGTTAGTAGGTTAATAGTTATATAAATAATTTAAGAGTAACATTGTCCTACAAATAGAACAATCCATATTTCACTGCCATCAAATCGAAATATTAAATCCTTTCTACCTCTGTTAGCTACCACTTTCGAGAATTTTCGCAGAGGAAATTGTTGCTCGTCTCATCAAAATGCGCGAAAAATCTGCTCGATTGTAATAAAAAAAATGTTCTAGGGAACCTGTACTATATATTATCGAATGTCAATATAACGTATTCAAGTATACTAGGTAAGTTATTAATTATTTATTATTATTGCTTTTTTTTTGATTTGAAATGGATTGAATCGAACAAGTAACGAAAATTTTAAGTGTATGCACCAAGTAGACTTAAGCTAAATGGCAATTCTGTAACTTTCTTATCTTTCTTGACATAAAGTCGCATGTAATTTTCTATTTTCTCACGACCATGTTCTAAACTCCTAAGCTATTATAAATAAATTATGTATTACTTAAATTAAATAAAACTAATAAATAATTACTTCTTGACTCTTGAGTTCTCTTGAGAAGACTCTTGACATTTAGGGCCTGTTTCACCGCTTCCTGATAAGGTGCGTCTGTCAAGTTAAGTGGTGGATAGCCTTATCAGGATGCGGTGAAACAGACCCTTAGTATAGAAAATTTATTGATACTTTAAGAGTTCATTCATCACAGTAAACCCTTTTATTGACATTCAGCTAGTCTAAAAAACAAAAAATCTAAGATGCCAATAATGGGCTGACTGTCAACAATGGGATATTTTTTATTATTTTTTCCATCCCACAAACATAATCAGGGCTTGTTGTTATTTGCATTTCCCATTCTATTTCGTACAGATTTTATTTTTCCTTGAAATTATTCAACGACATAGCAACGACAGGGTAGTAGATAAGGGCACTTCCACTCAACGTTTTTTTACGCCCGTTTGTATCGATACAAACGCAAGTTTTACGCTCAATAAACGGAAGGAAGCCGACACGTTAAACTTTATGTCCATTTTATATCCGCCAAAAAGCGATGAAAACACGCAAAAGACGAGCGCATCCGAAACGCGCGTCGTCAGTGCGCAAAAAATACGTCGTGTGGAAAGGCCCTAAGCCTGTATTTCCAGCCTTTCATCGTTCGAAATCCGAATTCTGTTGACAGGTGCGTGGGAACGCTACCGAGACCAAAGGGGTGTCAACACAACACCTTTGTTGAAGATGAATGCGGTCCTTTGTACACCGGAGTCCGAAACATCCAGAATTCTGATCAAAGACCAATTTAGTAAACACAAAATCTTATCAGATTCGAACAATTTATTAGCATCCACGATCCAAGTTCATAATAAATAAAAACTTAGCGCCTTATTATTGTGGATTGCTTAATTAACTACGAGTCATTACATCAATTAAAGTATTTTATATATTTTATGAATATACTTTACTAATAGTTTTTGTTTTTGCAACAGCCTATTTTTCTTTAGAAAAAAAAAAAACTCTTCTAACAACAATTAGTTGATTCTGCCTCGCTGGCGTCACAGTAGAGGTATAAGTTCCTTGTTAAAAAGTATCAGATAAATTCACATGAACTTAACGCTTTGCTAAATAGTTTTGACAATGAATATTAATGAGTATACGAGAGTCCAACCAAACGCGGTTTTGATGTCACGAAACTTCGATTCGAGAAATCAAGATGAATCAGCTCAGCCCAGTTCTTTTTAGCCTGGCATATTTGGACAACAAAAAAATATTATGTTCGTAACAAAAACTAAACCTTGGAACCTATGCTTCGCTATCTCTATTTAAATTACAGACTCAGATCTCTATTTATTTGACAGATAAACATGAAACATTACACAGATTCTTGATTGCTCTTTGTCTCAACAGAAAATCTTACGATCTTACAAATTGTATTAATAATCCGTCACGCTACATAAACGGAACTGCAACCGGGGCACAAAGAGGACAAGTGAATAGCGACATAAACTATTGTGAGCTAAAATCACAGCAATTACCTTTAACGTCCATCTCTTCACAGAAAGTGCCGCGCCAGTTTACGTTCTATTTTCTCACTTTACTTTTAAAAATGTTATTTCCGAGTTTGTAATGCAGTCTATATCAACCCATCAAGCCCCGTAAGGACACCGGTGACCGCGACAACAATAGAATACAATAGCACTTCCAAGAGTCCCCGATCGAAGGATTAATAGGTGTGGCAACAGTCAGCGAAGGAAGTTGGAAAAGACAAAATTTTTACTACCTACGGATTTTTGTCACCACTTCATAACTTTTATCCTATATAATTCTATTTTATTACCATCAATTATTGTTAAGAACTCGATGATGCCCGCAGTTCCGTTGTGCCGGAACAGTACATTTTTCCAAGATATAAAGTATCATAAATTGTTATTATGTCGTTTCCCAGGACTCAAAGTATCTCCATACTAAATTTCAGGCAAATCGGTTCTGGGGTTTGGGCGTGAACACACAGACATACAGACACACTTTCGCATTTATAATATTATATTATGCTATAAGGATAAAGAATTTAAACTTCCAGGAAAAAAAACAATAATCACTAAAATTAATATTTTTACCATCCGAAAACAAAAACATAAAATGAACTTTAAACACGCGAAGTTAGAAACACGTGGTATCGAACTGATATAAGGTTGCTTTAGCAGTCTATTCTCGGTACCAATACCTACAGTATTATATTTTTACTCTCTAGTCTATGCTTGCATTACATTAAATTTTAGTACGTTAAAAATATTACGAGTGTGTTTTTTTTTTATTAAATAAGGGGGCAAACGAGAAAACGGGTCACCTGATGATAAGCAACTACCGTCGCCCATGGACACTCGCAACATCAGAAGAGCTGCAGGTGCGTTGCCGGCCTTTTAAGAGGGAATACGCTCTTTTCTTGAAGGTTTGCAGGTCGTATAGGTCCGGAAAAACTGCTGGTGACAGTTCATTCCAGAGTTTTACAGTGCGCGGCAGAAAGTTACGCGAAAAACGCACTGTGGAAGACTGCCACTCATCAAGGTGATGAGGATGGTATGTTTTTCGCGTGGAACGACGGCGACAAGTTGCAGGTGGTATGATTCCGAACAATTCCTCAGAGCACTCCCCGTGATACAACCAATAGAGGATGCAGAGTGAAGCTACATCTCGGCGTAATTCCAAGGGGTCCAAGCTGTTTGAAACACTGGTGTATTTTATGCAAGGTTTTTCCAAGATTTTTTCTTTTCCTTTCATCTTTCTCTACATAGAAGATCCTTAGTTCATACCATTTAATTAGTGAGTGCTGTATCTCCTTTAGCTGGATTATATTAGCAGTAATTGTAGCTTCAAGAGAAAACGTGAACTAATTGGAGCGAATGGTTAGTATGTTACAAAGTGATTAAACTAGCGTAATAAATTCGTCTGAGCTGGGCACGTACATGAAACGGACGAATTTAAAATGCATTTTCATTTTATTAAAAATACGTTATTCAAATCTCATAATCATTATTTTATATTATACTACACTTAATAACAATTTAAACATCTCTTTGCAAGCTGTAAGTTCTCCAAATGAAATAAATTGAAAATAAAACCAGAGTAATTTTAAAACTGCTTTTCAACGACTAATAGATATTATTCGATTATTATTTGTTATTATTCGAATATTACACTGAGTTTGATTATTTTTCATTACTATCAGACTGTTCGTGGTCGTCCTGAGCACAATCGGCCAGTATACTGGTTAATATTTCGGAACCTACGCTAAATAGAACAGCCGTCTTTCATAGTCATCATGTACACCAGCCATTCTCAAAGTGTGTGTCCGCGGAACCCTGGGGCTCAGCAAATGCTTTGTAAGAGCTCCGCGAGCGATAAATAAATTGTTTTAGAGCTACCGCACACCTGAGACAAGACTGTCTTAAGACAGACTATCGCATAATAAAATGCACTACATGCACACATTTGAGACAAAACGTCTATTAGACAATTTGTCTAATGCGCCCCGCGACAAATCTGACTAACGACAGTCGGCTTCCCTTTGAAGTGTATGCGAGCGCGCACATCTACGTACATACATCTACAAAACTGTCTAGCCACAATAGACATAACTACCAGTAGTTCGACTCAGGGCTCGGAAACCTGGTTAATCTTCGCGATCCTGTTCGTTAGAAAAGCCATACATTTCCAAAAGAGCGTTTTCATTTCGATTCCGCTCTGAACGGACCGAAATTATTTCTGGTTTTGTTCTAAGAGCAAAATTAAATTGCTTACTGCTCAAAATACCGATTAGAACCGTTCGCAGCTATGTTCGCCCCGCCCACTCACACACACCACGAGCATCACCCATTGTCAACACATAAACAAGCTATGGCCTATTGGCTATTAGATGGTGCACTAGAAAGGGATAGAAGATATCACTCCACTAGTTACTTTCCGCGAGAAATTAACCAGGTAATATCAGAAGCAATACCGCTCGCATCTCTATTTCGCTCCGAACGAACACTTATCCAAAAACCTGGTTATAGAGCGTTTTAACCTGGTGAAAATAATAGCGGTTCCGAGAGTTACTTTCCGCGAGAAATTAACCAGGTAAATTTCAGAAGTAATACCGCTCGCATCTCTATTTCGCCAGGCCTGTCTCACTTCCATACAAACGGCGCGGAATCGCCGAGATATTTACCTACTATTCTGGATAACAACCTAATTTCAACCTTTTGCAGAGCGTTTAGCGTTCATAGTACAATAACTGTCTACCGTCTCGCTCCAATCTGCCAGGGCTGTCAAGCGAGCGACGCGGCGGCGCGGGGCCGGGTACTATTACTTTTGTTTCGCGGGTGGGTGCGCTGCGTATGCGACAAGTCGAGTGAGTGCCAGCCTATTGAGACTAGTCCGGTGACCGGACGCTTGCGTTTATCATACCTAAACTCGGGAGTAAGACTTCTGTACCGTAAGGTACTATTATGTATTCTGTGATTTCGCTCCGAACGAACACTTATCCAAAAACCTGGTTATAGAGCGTTTTAACCTGTTTAAAAAAATACCGGTTCCGAGAGTTACTTTCCGCGAGAAATTATCCAGGTTAATTTCAGAAGCAATACCGCTCGCATCTCTATTTCGCTCCAAACGAGCACTTATCCGAAAACCTGGTTATAGAGCGTTTTAACCTGGTTAAAAAAGTACCGGTTCCGAGCTCTGGACTTCGACTGCAAAGAGACGGACAGGTTTCAATATATTATGTCAAATTCGTCGGGTTTCATTAAGATTATGAATGGAATGTGCCTCGCGCTGGCTGATATAATTTAATTTTAAACACTTATAGATTTCAAAATTGAATTCTGACAATTTTAATCACATGTGCCAAAACATAAACAATAATACGACCTACAAAATATAAACAACTAAATTCGTAGGTTACGACCCTAGCGACGACTTTTGTCATAATACGTCAAACTTAAAAAAATTACATCAGTTCTAAGTCGGCATACTCTATCATTCTGTCTACTCTGGCGGCATGCCGCATGCCCTGACATTCCAGTTAGAACTTGAATACGATGTTTACGTACGCATCGCCGCGCACCGCGCGGCGACGCCGTTGCCTCTGCGGCGCCGACCGCCGTGTATATTAAACAGCCTATAATAATTGGTGTTGCTATGTACATAATTATTATTATTGTATCCATACCTATGCCTTGTACTATTATCTATTTTGTGCCATGAGACATTGGTGACCTTAACACGACGTGGTAATGATGATGATGACGATGATGATGATGATGAATTTGAATTGCATGGTAGCATATGCTTTCTGTTCTTAAAACAACGCCGAAACTCCCAAACGTGTATCTATAAAGAGTCAGGAGTTCTCTCAGCATCTTCGAAACCATGGTATACCTTGACCCAATATTTGACTTTTTGGTGGCATATTCTTAGTACACTTCACATAAAACCAAAATCACCATATGTTTCCATACAAATTTCGAGGAGTTCCATCGATTACTCCTGGATCCCATCATCAGGTCACCACTTTTGTGAACATGGTACCAAATTGGAGTGAAACCTAATACAACAAAACAAAAATTTCGAAAATCGGTTCACAAACGGCGGAGTAATCGTTGAACATACAAAAAAAAAATTAAAAAAAATAATAAAAAAAAATATCCACAGCCGAACATATAACCTCCTCGTTTTTTGGAAGTCGGTTAAAAAGAGAAACACGTCCAGCGATCCAAGTACTATCTTTCCCGTCGAGTCTTTCCCATTTATTTTTGAAGTTGTTTTTCCTGAATGCATTCCTGAATGAGAACTTTTCTATGTACTTATATCTATAAAATATTTCAGAACTGCTCGCAATAGACGCAAAATGCACTCGGTTTCAATTTTATTAATATTATACAACTTGTTATTTCAAATACCTAAGTTGCTTAAAATATAAATTATTTCAAATTGACGTGTTTCACAACCCGTTTTTAACGTGTTTAACATGTTTAACATCGCAGAGAAATACAGTAATAGGAAACCCTAATGCTTGTAATATGTCATAGTTTTAAGGCGCTATATTGAAAAATCTGTCCTTTTTGACGTAATACTATAGGACCCATAGAAATGTTACAAATCTGGTAATGAGATATAGGTACATAGAGATCAACTACGATAACATGGCGCGCCCCTCCAAATGACTGTTTCAATGTGTGTAGTCACATCCTTATGACAGAGTTTGTTTGTAGTAAGTATTCAACCAATCACAGTACACGTAATATTTCAGTTAATGTCACTTATTACCAAGATTTGTTGGTCAACTAATCATAACTAGCCTACCGCGCAAGACGACGCACTTCAAACGTTTTGACAACGCACTTCAAACGTCTTGAATTTTGGAGGGGCGCGCCATGTTATCGTAGTTGATCTCTATCTTCATAGCCTTATCTAGGTTTGAAAATACATTAATCGTGTTTCTAGTTCTTCTCAAACCGTTTGAGGAGAACTAGAAACACGATTAATGTATTTTGCCTCGATACATTTAATTTTCGAAATGACCTCTTGAAAATACGAAATTTGAAGATTATTTTTAAACGAAAATAGATGTACTTATTGTAGGAAATTAGTCTAATTCATAGACACTTTTGCAACTCAAAGTCGTATGGAAGCATTTTGCTTAAATGCTCCTAGTTATTTTTTAAATGATTATAATTACGTTTTTTCGCATATTTTCGGAGCGAGCCGATAGCTTCTGGCCGCAGGGTATACACGACTTTATAGTCATACAAATTAAGTATAAAATTGCCCTTGCGGTAAAATTCCTTTCGATATAGCGCCTTAAGGGGCCGGGCTACCCTCGAAATACTCATACATACGTAATACCAAAATCATTTTCTCATACGAAAATATGTAACATGTTTGAGTTATTTTTCAGCTTAAAATAGTAATTATCTAGGTTCCTGTACAAAAATAAACTTCAAAATATAGAAACACTAAAAAATTTTTTTTGTGTATAATTTTTTTTTTTACCAAATTTACTACTAAATATTTAAACACTAAAAAATAGAGAGTAAATTTAAAACAAAATATTCTCAAAAATATTTTTTAGCATTTAAATATTTTGTAGTATATTTACTATTTATTTATATATATTTTTAGTGTTTTACTCTATTTCTTAGTGTTTAAATATTTAGTAGTAAATTTAGTAAAAAAAATTAATACACAAATTTTTTTTTTTTAGTGTTTAAATATTTTGAAGTTTATTTTTGTACAGGAACCTAGGTAATTACTATTTTAAGCTGAAAAATAACTCAGACATGTTAAATATTTTCGTATGAGAAAATGATTTTGGTATTACGTATGTATGAGAATTTCGAGGGTAGCCCGGGCTCTTAAGTTCGTAGTGACAACCGTAGCGATTTTCGTCATATTATAGGTACGTCAAATTTAAAAATTTCTAACTTCTAAGTCGGCACACTCTATAATAATTCTGTCTACTCTGTCCGGGCGTTCTCTACTGTTTAATATTATACAATTGTATGCGTTGCGTCATCGTAGTCAAGACAGTTTTGACTTGGTGTGCGCCACGTGATATACACAACTGTTTTAATTGTGTCGTATTGACTGACTTGTCTATGTGAAACAAGACTGTCTAACTACAGTCGTGTCTCCGATGTGCGGTCGCACTTAGACTAACTAGAACCAGAAAATGAGAAAATTCATTCAAAGACAAAACGACATTTGACGACCTCCGTGGCTCAATTGTTAGAGTGTGTGACAACTCAAGCCGGGAGTCGCGGGTTCGAATCCCGCCGACGGAATAAAAAGTTTTTCAATGTTCCTGGGTCATGGATGTGTATTAAAAAATCTTAAATAAATGTATAGTATAAAAGTATTAAATATATTTCCGTTGCTGGTACCTGTAACACAAGTCCTTCAGGTACTTAGCACGGGGCCAGACTGACGTGGTGTGAAGCGTCCATAGATATTATTATTATTATTATTATTATTGGGGGTATCTTAAAAATGAAATTTTTTAAAAGGGTTCCGCCATCAAAAATGTTTGAAAACCGCTGATGTACACCGTCTAGGAGACGCCCATGTTGCTAATTAAAACGTTACATAGAATACTTTAACATTTACATAGCCCTTAACCCAGAGTCCCGCCGCGTCGACTGGGTTCAACGACATTTGTCCTACGACTCGCAATGTCATCTAGATAACGAGAAGATACTCTAGACCAGGGGTCACCAAATGGCGGACCGCGGTCCGCACCCGGACCGCCGACCCATTGTGTGCGGACCAAGCATTTTCGAAGATGAAATTTGTTAAAAATAAATTTCGGTCTAGGGAGATCGCAGACGGCACTTTTTAGTGTGATCGAGTCTGCGGCGCACATACATTCTGCATGGCCGCGCCCTGCAGAATGTATGTGCGCCGCAGACTCGATCACACAAAAAGTCTGCCGTCTGCGATCTCCCCTAGACTTACTGATAAACATCTTCAGTAATTTAATATCGATAGCTTGCATCTATTTTACTCTAAACTTCACATAAATGGTGGTGGTGGTAGCTACAAAAATTGACACTTTTCTCATAGTACCTAGTACCCATAGTATGTAAATACCTTTACAATTTTCGTATTTTTTTTATAAAATGTGCGGACCGCGAAGGTCATTTCAGTTATTAAAATGGCCCCCGAGCGAAACTAATTGGTGACCCCTGCTCTAGACTCTACTAGACGAATAATCTACTTGTTATAAAAAGACTAGAGTCGAATTAAAGGGGATAAACCACATTATTCGGCTACAAAATCATACACTTTTTTTCTAAGTTTACAATGTTTAAGTACTTTAATAATTATTATTTTTTAATACACCAAGAATTTAGCTTCTTTCTTTAATCGATCCAGTCCATTTCCTATATTCAGATTTTTTTTCAAATGTTTTCTGAACGTCGTTAGTTAGTTACTACTAGTACCTAAGCAGCAAAAGAACCGGCGTAAGAAACTCGTACGGGGATCATTTGATAATTATTATAACAAGTTAATAACTTACGACGGTGATAGAAATGATAATTCGTTTGTATTTTGTGCTTTCAACATACTTCTATGGATTACCAAATAAAAACGTGAATGTCGGTATTCATATAAAATATGTTTAAGTTGGATGCATCAAATCAAATAGTTTCAGAATTAAGAAATCCTAAAGCATTGGTAGAGATCAACTACGATAACTTGGCGCGCCCCTCCAAAATTCAAAACTTTTGAAGTGCGTTGTCAAAACGTTTGAAGTGCGTTGTCTTGCGCGGTCGGCTAGTTATGATTAGTTGACCAACAAATCTTAGTAACAAGTGACATTAAGTGAAATATTACGTGTACTGTGATTGGTTGAATACTTACTACATACAAACTCTTTCATAAGCATTGAAACACACATTGAAACAGTCGTTTGGAGGAGCGCGCCACATTATTTTATTTATTTATTTATTTTTAATCTTCATGCAAGTTACAAAAATACATTTAAAAAAGTTTGAAATAACTATCGTAGTTGATCTCTAGCTATATTTAAAATTTGGTTTTGAATAACTTCGTTTATTTTGTATTCAGTGAACTAAAAAATGCTTGATGTTTAATAGGAACATTCTGTATAAACTTTTTTATTATATTTATTAATAACCAATTTATTTCTGACGATATTCTATTTTTATGAAACAGAATGAACGTCTATAGAGAACGATAATTATTAGTGTTATACTTTGTAGTTGTTTATGTGGGATATAAGCTATCGTTGTTGTTTATGTAGGACTAGATGACGCCCGCAACTCCGTTGCGCACAAAATAGCTTATCGCGTGGGAACCATACATTTTTTCGGGATAAAAAGTATCTATAAGTCCTTTCCCGGGACTCAAAGCATTTCTGTACTAAATTTCAGCCCAATCGGTTCAGCCGTTTAGACGTGAAGAGGTAACAGACAGACAGACACACTTTCGCATTTATAATATTAGTATGGATATAAGCTATTTTAACGTTTAAAAAAATTCGTACTGGATTTTTAAAAAATTAAGATTCACTTTTTTAGTTCTTGACACACAAATAAATTAGTGCGAATTAACAATGCATGAAACCTTTTAGAGACTGTCCGCACTGCGAATTTTAATCGCGCGGATTTTATTCCTGCGAATTTGTTCATATACAAACGCGAATTTTTTATCGCAAGCCCGGTTACTCTCATGAGATTCAATGTGTTACAGAAGTGCGAAAAAAATCCGCGCGGTTAAAATTCGCAGTGTGGACAGTCCTTTACAATTTATAATTAAATACAACAGTTTAATTCGATGCAAAGGAATAAAAGTATAACACTTTTATCGTTTTCTATTTAATATACTTAATAAAAATAATAATAGTATAATTTATAATTCTTACAAACATTAAACGATTTAAGTATAAATATTTAATAAAACAAAACGCATAAATTTGGTTTTAAAGTGAAAATAATATTTTGGATAAAACTTCAAAAATAAATTTTATCATATCGATACCACAATGAAACCATAATATTAAAACTTTTACGTCGGATTATAACAGCAGATTAGCGGTTCAGTAGGTAGATTTACACTTTAATCGACATAAATACTCGTAGATGAAGTAACTGACAATTTTCAAATTTTTAATTTTTTTACATGAATGAAGGCTGTTGAGCTGGGGAAATGATTTGAAATCAAGAAAATGTGGGTTTTATGTATAGCCAGATATATTAGCCAAATGATGAAGTAGATTTATTCAAATAAAAATAATCATAAAAATGAGAAATTGCGCCAAGCGTCCTTGCAGCAAGCGTTTTTTGAGTTCCAAAGCAAGCATTGTTCTCATAGAAAAAGTTGTTCATTTTGACGGGCTCATTCATTCAAGGATAACGTTTTTTTTTATGAAATAAGGACGCAAACGAGCAAACGGGTCACCTGATGGAAAGCAACTTCCGTCGCCCATGGACACCCGCAGCATGAGAAGAGCCACAGGTGCGTTGCCAGCCTTTTTAGAGGGAATAGGGTAATAGGGGATGGTAGTGATAGGAAGGAAAGGGAATAGGGGAGGGTAGGGAAGGGAATAGGGTAGGGGATCGGGCCTCCGGTAAACTCACTCACTCGGCGAAACACAGCGCAAGCGCTGTTTCACGCCGGTTTTCTGTGAGAACGTGGTATTTCTCCGGTCGAGCCGGCCCATTCGTGCCGAAGCATGGCTCTCCCACGTATAAACCTAACACCCTCTAGATACTAGCTACGTAACCTTCGTGCTACAAGCTACGTCGTAAAACATTGTACTACGACGCGCTCTACGGCCTACGCGCATAATGATACGGACTACGGAGTACAAGTCAATTCAGACCGCAGCGTGACGCGTAGATGCATTTCTTTTGTATTTCAATAGCGTGAGACGTCTTACAAATCTGTCAAATCCATAAGCTATGTCCACACTATGCGCTTTCATCTTCAATTTTCGTCATCTTCTTTCATTCAACTTGAATACGTCAACGAACGCCACACCAACATTGTCGACATTTTTGAAGTTTTGGATACGGTCATAGGGCATGCGTTAAGGGCATGCCTCACGTTCGCTGTTGATTGCGCTATAACGCATGCCCTTGACGAACAGGAAAAGGCACAGTGTAGACAAAGCTATACATATTTAAATGATACACGACGCGTAGATGACGCGTCGTGTTGCGGTTGGAATTGACTCAATTCCATACTACTGCTTTTGGTCATAAACTGCATCTTCGACTTTTTAGACGTAATTGAGAACAGCGTTCTGCTGTTCAGAAGGAACTGGACTGGATCGCAGCTTTATTAATATTGAATAAAGTAGAATTGAGTTACAATTTCGGTTTCAGTGACGGAATGCTTCGAGCCCAAAAGCAAAATCAAACAACTACGTCACGGAAATGTATCATTACCATGAAGTTCTGATAGGTAGCAATAACAGCTTAGAAGTTAGAACCAAAGTTAGCTATAGCGGTTCATTGATAGTTCCATTGAATCACGTAACTCGGGTTAGCTTCTGCGTATCGTCTATACACAGTTCAAAACGGCATTTCATGAAATAAGCTGACTGTAAATGGACAATCACTGTATAGTGTATCACAAAGCGAAGTTACAAAGTGGGCACAAACGAAGTCATGCGTACCAGATCATACAAAATTCAGTGTGACCAGCCAAAGGCTATATTTTAATGAGTAACTGCGTTTCACTAAACTTTTTTCATTTAGAAACTGCACGGAGAGGAATGGTAAATTAATAATAATGTTTTTCAGTACTAAGCACAGCTCTATATTAAAAACATAGTTCAATAACTACGTATATATGATTGTTGTTATTACTTTTTAGGGTTCCGTAGTCAACAATCCTTATAGTTTCGATCTGTCCGTCGGTCCGTCTGTCTGTCTGTCCGTCTGTCTGTCCGCGGTTTTTCTCAGAGACTATAAGGCCTACAAATCTGTAATTCGGCGTGAATGTACCTCTTTATGACGCCGACCAAATGGTATATAAAATAATTATATAATATTTTTTATGGTACGTCCCCTACACAATACACATGAATCAGGGATGGTTTTTTTTTCTCGCGTTCACCCTATCATGTGGAGTGTCGTTGGATAGGTTTTTTAAAAATATTATGAGTATTCAAAGGTCATTTTCCGATTTAGATATCCATTTTTGAAATATAAAGTTTTAAAGTGGAAAAAATCGTTAGAGTCCAGTGTCCCAGAAGCAACCGTTTCTGGGACAAAAGAATAAGGTGGCCGCCTTCTACCAGCTAAACGGTTGCTTTTATAAATGTGAAAAAATTCACGGGGGTAGGAAATATGCTGAATTTAAAAGATAAACTATCAGGGCTACGAAGACTTCATATGTTTTTGAGTTATAGTCGATCAGCTAAAAAAATATATTTGGCGAAGTATAAAGGAACTTTTCGTTAAAATGCCTTTGAACGTAACTGAGATGATGTTGTTAGTAGTTACACTACTAGTGTAACTACTAACAACATCAACACGTTATAAATGTACATTCTACGGAATCCTATATTGCGCGTGGCCCGACATGCACTTGGCCGGTTTTTAGTAAAGCTATTTGTGCCTCTTTTTAGCATATTATTATCCTTAAATACTAATACGTAATTTTAGGAAAGTTTGTTCGGGTTATAACTCTAAACTATTTAATCGGGTTATACAATTAGTCGTGGTCTGTCAGCTGAGTTTGGTATAACCCGATTAAATTGCGTTGGTCCGCAATCTATTAACTGATGGTATAAACATAAATTACACAAGTAATATGCGGGTAACGTTATATTCGACGACCTCTGTGGCTCAGTTGGTGGGCTGTTGGTGATCAAGCCGACGGAACTAAAAGTTTTCAAAGCTCCTGGGTCATGGATGTGTCTTAAATATGTGTATCATATAATAAAAAAGATCTTAAATATATCTATAGTATAAAATATATATTTCCGTTGTCTGGTAACCACAGAATATAATATATTAGTAGTACCAACAGAATTCCCACTCGTGAAACCCGTTTAAAGAAATAACAACTCATTCTACGATACTATAAAGTTCAAATTCCGACCGCGCAGTGCCAGGTGCCTACAATAATTATATTTGCCTACATAATTATGCGCTCCCTTTCTATCGCGTAAGAGGTACCCTTTCTGACGAAATCAAGATTGTTACCTTTTAGAAAATAAAATAATCTTCTTTTAATTACTATAGCTACTAATGGCAAACTTTTTTATAGTAATAATCAAAATTAGGTAACCCAACGTATATTTTATAATAGTTTTATATTCGAATATAGTGTAGGAGCTGGTCAGGAATTTTTTACAACTTAATCATAGTAACTTGTGTTTTTTCTGTGTAGTATGCGGTTTGTTTGTAACAAATTGGTTTATTTGCTATGTTTGTGTATTTTTTATCGGATCTTAAATTACTTTATAGAAATATTTATTTGACCTTTTTACCCGACTGCCGGGAGGGTTATGTGTTTAGCCCGTATCTTGTATGTTTGTAATATTCTTCCTTACCTTGTATCTGAACCTGTAACCGCCGAACGGATTTTCACATTTGAGGTATCGTTAGATTTGTTTTAATGACCCAAGTGTTCTTAGATAGGTCACATTAAAAAAACGAAAATGACAGATGTTTGACGCCATATTGTGCGGTAAAAAAATAAAAATTCTACCAAGCATATCGAGTGGGGTATCAAAATAAATGATTTTAAGCACTAATTGTAAATATGTATATAACTTGCAGTTTTAATATTAAATAGAAAAAGTTTGAGTTTTAAACTAAAATGTGATGTAAAGACAACATTGTACATAAATCGTCTTTTATATCCCATATTCGTACACTGCGGTACAAAAAGCGCTTTGGAATACGTGGTGGGAGGTGCAAGTGGTAAAGTCATTGATGCGTAATGAGAGCGAGCCAGTCGATAGCCGCATGGGCCGGATTATTTTAAATTGTTATTTAACTTTAATTTCAATTATTTTAAAGTTTTAAGAGCTGAATTTAAATTGTATGTTAACTAACGAAAACCTTTAGCTGCAGAATTTTATTATTTCACAACACAGTTTGAGATATAGTTACAACAACGTATTATTAATATATAGTTTATATATATTGTCGCAGGGAAAAGAGAATATCAGGGATTTCACGAAATCCCTAGGGATATCGCGAAATCCCTAGGGATATCACGAAATCCCGGTAGATGTCGAATATTCTTGTTTACGTCTTCTTACTAAAAATATCTAGTGATATGTCATTACATTAAACTAAATGTAGTAAAATGTCAGAAAAGCGGATACCGCTGAATAAAATTCGAGCTACGCATTTCTCTTGCTTGCATTATCATACGTGTAATGCAACTATAGCAGATCTGAGGGGGGATCACCATATCTCTGAATCATACACTACGAATAATATAACCTAAGGAAGAGTAACTCCGTCAAAAAACATGCTTCAAAATACTTGTCAAAAAAGTGTACCTTAGGTTCACTTTTCATACATTTGCAATATTTAGGTGACCTTGAGCGGTATAAAGGCTGACGTTACATGACAGTTCGAATGGAACCAAATTTTAAACTGTATTAGTATGGGAGTTACGTTCCCTTAGCTTATATTATTCGTAGATCATACAGTTGAAATCAGCTGAAGGTTCTTCATCAGATACTTCAGACCTTTGATTTTTGACGTCAAATGAAGCGGCCTACCAAGTTGAATATTTTTTGTAAATGTGGCATCTAATAGTTTGGTTAGGCTCTTGTGTTTTCTAATCAGGGTGACCCTGATTAAACAAAACACAGGTACTCCAGGTAATCCAGATCTTCGATTATCCTAGTTTTTACGGTTCCGTACCCAAAGGATAAAACTGTGTCTCCGTCTGACTGTCTGTCTTCAGGGCCCAGGCTGTATCTCAAGAACCGCTATAGCTAGACGAGCCGTGCCAGCTCGAGCGACGCATTTGTTTCACTACCACTAGTGCCCGTGTGGGTACCTACTAGAGCGAGCGAGAGAAATGCGTGGCTCGATTTTTATTCGGCGGTATCCGCTTTTCTGACATTTCACTAGATTTAGTTTAGTGAAATGACATATCACTTGATATTTTTAGTAAGAAGACGTAATAAAACAAGAATATTCGGCATCTACCGGGATTTCGTGATATCCCTAGGGATTTCGTGAAATCCCTAATATTCTCATTTCCCTGCGACATATACAAGATAGTTTGTCGTTACTTCGGAACTAGTGCACTAAATTATTGAACAATTATTTATTGTTCTTATCTACATTAGGACAAGATTTGCTTTAAATATATCTCTTATATTTTTCTCACTCACGGCATTATACCGTACGTAAGCGGATAGACGGAATTTGATGAAATTTGGCGCAGATAAATAAACTGAAGGGAAAATACATCGTCAACTTTTTATCACCAGCGGCTTTTACGACTATTTTTACACAAAACAATGTATATAGCTTATATAATTTATTAAGTACTTAAAATAATTTTAGACCGAGAAAAACCGATGAATTGATATCAGTAACAGCTGCCCCAGCTATGGCAAAAATGGGCCATGCTAAAAGTATAGAGGTTATAGCTCTATATTTTCCCAGGTACCTGTGAAGGTTCGCATACACTATGCCGAGCCGCAGCGAGTGTTTTAGTATAGTGTAATGCCAGAATGCATCCGATCCAATAATTATCCGTGATTTATCCTCATGAAATAAGCTTAGTGATAGTGATTATAGACCACGGTGACAGTGTGACTATCAGCTCGTCTCATCTCAGCGCAGCCGCCAACATCTCAGCTCACCAGGTATCTTCCTTCATTATATCCTTTCCTCCCCAATCAGCTGACACAACCGTCGTAGGGCTTCGCCCCTACAGGTACCGACTTCAAAGTAATGAAGACTGTAGTATGTACAGAAATAGTTGAGATTTAGACGAATTCTGAAAGGCACTATTAAAGAGTAAGAGTTATTTAATTACTTTTTAGTTCATATAGGTAACTATTGTTTTTACATTGGAAGTCGGTTTTAATTTTTTTGTTAAAAATAATAATTTCACTCTTTTTAGTTATCTACAAAATCAGGCTTTATGCGTAAATAACCAATACGAATGTTAAATATTCACATTATGTTACTGTAAGCGAAATTGTGGTAAATGCTTGCAGTTATCTAAGCGATGCTGCAATTTCCGAACTATTATCTCTAAAGGTTCAGGAGTTCTATTCAGTGCCTTTAGACCAAGAGACACCTTCCTATGAAAGTTTTCTTATTCGTAACATATGTTTAACTTACTAGAAACAACATTTTAATTTTTAACCACTATGAGTGTTTTGATAAATTTCAAGGATTTCCCTCGATTGCTCATAGATCCCATCATCAGCTCACCACTTTCATAATTGTTATACAAAATTAAGATTATACCCTATACAACAACACGATAATTTTGAAAATCGGTCCACAAACAGCGAAATCATCATCAAAAACGTCTGCTTCGATGCAAAATATCACGAAAAGTACCAATAATTGGGTCATAGTGTAATGACCTATGGTATAATTATGGTTGTGATGATGATGATCAATCAAAATGATGTGTTGGCTTATGCTTTCAGTTGTTTAAACAACGCCAAAATCCCCGAACCTGTACCTATAAGCATTCAAAAATTATGTTCGGTACCTTCAGATCCAGGATATAACCTGGTGCGAAGTCTTACTTTTTGGTAGCATTTACATCGAAGGCTTCAGAAAAAATAAAAATCACTATATGTTTTGGTACAAATTTCAAGGAGTCCCCTCGTTTCCTCAAGGATTCCATCATCAGATCACCACTTTTGTGAATATGGTACCAAATTCGAGTTAAACCCTATACAACACAAAAAAAATTTTGAAAATCGGACCACAAGCGGCTGAGTAATCGTTGAACATACAAAAAAAAGATACATGCAGCTGAACGTATTACCTCCTCCTTTTTGGAAGTCGGTCAAAAAGAGAGCAAAAGACGAGCTTTGTCTCTCGGACAGACGGGGGACGAGTAAAAAAAACTCACTTTACAGTAAGCAGCGGAGCAGGCTACATCACAATAATTCACACCCGTCCCGAATTATGATAATTTTAAAAAATAGTTTTTTAGTTCGTGTTTCAGTTTTTTAAAAGCAAGAGTCCACCTGGCCATTCGTCTGTATCTACCCTACCTACTACCGACAAATGAGATGTCGAAAGCCCTCAATGTAATTAATGCGATTTGTGCGGATTTTGGGCTCCCACACAAAACTGCGAATTCCCATCGTATCATAAAAATCTGCAACAAAACTCATACTAAAAAGAACATTGCGATGCGACGCGAATTCGCAGTTTTGTGTGGAGCCCTTTTAGGCACCGCCCCGACACGCCGCTCGGCATAATGTGCGCGTACCTGTAATGCAGCACGGGACTAAGCTGCTGGCAGGTTGCCAGATGCATTGTGAGTCATTTCTGGTAATGTGATGATAATGGAAGGTGAAACAAAGGATACGACTTAACTTGCCAGCAATTGATACTACGAAAAATAATATATTACATGAGACTTGAAGTTACAAAAGTTTTTTTTATGAAATAAGGGGGCAAATGAGCAAACGGGTCACCTGATGGAAGGCAACTTCCGTCGCCCATGGACACCCACAGCATCAGAAGAGCTGCAGGTGCGTTGCCGGCCTTTTAAGAGGGTAAAGGGTAATAGGGGAGGGTAAGGAAGGGAATAGGATAGGAGATACACCATTGGATTAATTATAGGTACAGTTGGAGTTTAAGATAGTAAAAAAATACCTTAATAGATTTCAGGTAGCAAGTTTCACGGAAATTTAAGAGGAATTTTTAACCGATGTAAACAAATCACTGTAAAAATTAACTAAAAATTTAAGGTTTTTAAGAAACATTAGCCTTAAACTAAACAACTATAATATATAGTTTTTTAGTCTATTATTCAGCGAGCACATTTCTGCTCCATGCAGCCCCAAATTTTGTTTTAAATTAGCAATAAAGGCACACGTATTAAGTAGATAAGTAATGTGTCAAGTGACTGCCAACTTAACAAAAAATAGTCAAAATTCATATTTCCATGTTTAGTACCTAACTAAATTTTTACTTGCTACTTGCTACTAAATTTTGTGTTTACATGCAATAAGTAACTTAAAATTAAGTTAAAATTTAGTTAACTACTTATCTACTAAATACGTGTAAACCAGCCATTAGAGTTCATTTGAGTAAATAGTAAATACTCAAATATGTAAGAAACACTTGCGACCTTGGTGTGCCCTTGCTCTAGTTCCGTCCAAAAGAGTTTGTTATGAATGAAATCAAATCGAAACTACAATCGAAGTCATTAAGATAGTACGGTTGTGCTTAATCAAACGCTTCGAGCCGGTAAGATGAACCAAAGTCTAGTCTAGAATAGTCTAGACAAAACCAAACTAGACAGACGACTATTCTGTCTAGTTTTCCACAATTTGAATTGAATTTGTTTAAGACACTTGTTTGATGTTCATAGTTAAGCAGAGTTATTATCTACTAATGACACCTGCAACTCCGTTGCCCCAAAAATTCATTAGTCGCGGAAACCGTACATTCTTCCGGAATAAAAAGTATCCTATGACCTTTTGCGGGATTAAAAGTATCTCTATAGCTATGTCTACATAACGGTGCGTCCACATTTGTATCATTTGCGCGATCAGATCTCCGTCGTGATCATCGCGCACAGTGTGGACGCCTTTTATATCCTCCTATACCTACTCATTGACCCGCGATCAAAATATGCTCCTGATTATCCCACATACTTTAAGCTACTGCACAGCTTTTATAACGGGCTTTGAGCGCGGTGACCGAAACAAGAAATTACGTAACGAAAAAACCTAACACTGTTCCGGTCGGTGCGCCGTTGCCAGACTTCGGCACGGTGTTTGTGTGCGTGCGACTAGACGTATGCGAATTATAATTATTATTGCATAAGTTGATAAAAAATTTACTATACAATAGCTTTACCGGGACAGTCCCCGAGTTACAGCCGTATTTTTTTATTCTAGTTACTTTTTAAAATTATTTAATAAAATCGTTTTTGCAGGACATAATTATGTTTTAAAAGACACCTATATTTATTTAGATCTATCTATACTTATTTCATAATAACAAAATCGGTTTTTTTCCCTCATGTCCCTTTGTTCCCTTTAATCTTTAAAACTACGCAACGGATTTCGATGATTCTTTCAGTGTTAGATAGCCCATATATTTTATCTATATTTTATCACGCTAAGACTAATAGGAGCGAAGAAATAAAGGAAAATGTGAAAAAAACGGGGAAAATTATTTGAAAAGGCTAACTTGAACGCGCTAATTTCAGGAAATACTGGTCCGGTTTGAAAAATTCTTTCAGTGTTAGATAGCCCATTTATTGAGGAGGCTATAGGCTATATTTAATCACGCTAAGACTAATAGGAGAATGTGGAAAAAACGGGGAAAATCATTTGAAAGGGCTTATCTCGAACAATTTTTATGTTATTTGGCACAGATAAGAAGTAGACCACGTGAAGGATCATAGGCTATCGATTTTAATTTTTTTTGTTCAGTGGCTATATATTTTATACCCGTGCGACGCCGGGGCGGGTCGCTAATAATCATTATTAATAATTCAATTCGGGTCATTAATAATTAATACAATACGATACACCTACGTAAATACGAGCACATTAAGAGTCCGTATACGAAATTTTGCCGATTTCGCTCATTTAACAGACGTGATTTAACAGTTAAAATACAGCATTTCTATAAGTTTTAATGCACAACATGTAAGATCATTTCAATTATAATTTAGTGTTAGAGCTAGTTTTTTTTTTTTAAGTTAAATAATCCATCTCAAACCCGCGACAGTTTTGTGATTTTAGCTTTAAAAGGTTTAGAATATCACCTTTTTATGGATTGTATTGAAAAATACAATGTACTGTTGAGAAAGTCGTCTATAAAGTGTTGGAATTACTTTTTATCACTTCAATATAAAAAACCCTTTAAAAACAGAAAACCTCTATCTGCCCGCTAACTTGCCGATCGTCCTTTTTCACCTGGCATATGAAAGACGGGCGTGAGTGTGAAGAGAGCAGTAGAAAATAGATGACGGGCTCTTAATGGAATGAAAATGTGACATTGTCCTACAAAATATAGAACAATCCATATTTTAGGACCATCAAAATATCAAAGTATGAAATCCTTTTTTCTCTGTTAGCTACCACTTTCAAGATTTTTCGCAGATAAAAATGTTGTTTGTCTTTATCAAAATGAAGCTACTCACAAAAAATTTGCTTGATAGTAATAAAAAAAGACGGGTTGCACTCCGGGAGTGCCGGCAGAAGTGAAAACTTGATTATTAACGTTGTGCATTTTTTTAACCTATTTTTTATGAAATCGATTAAATTTTTAACCCATTTTTTATGAAAATCGCATTTTAAAAAATGATTGACGATTTTTTAAAAAAAATTTTGAAAAAGTTGTTTCGATCAAGTTTCGATCAAGTTTCGACCAAGTTTCGTTTAAGTTTCAATCAAGTTTCGATCAAGTTTCAATCAAGTTTTAAACAAGTTT
Source organism: Lysandra bellargus (assembly GCA_905333045.1). Taxonomy (NCBI): domain Eukaryota; kingdom Metazoa; phylum Arthropoda; class Insecta; order Lepidoptera; family Lycaenidae; genus Lysandra; species Lysandra bellargus. The sequence continues at coordinate 9,718,940 of HG995319.1, read as the reverse complement.
CGATCAAACTTCGATCAAGGTTTTGATCAAGGTGTCGATCAAGTTTCGATCAAGTCTCGATCAAGTTTCGATCAAGTTTCGATCAAGTTTCGGTCAAATTTCAAATCGAGTTCGAGTTCGTGTTCGAGTTCGACACAAAATACTATAACTCTCTAACCGTCTTACGGTTTTTATATGGTTTTTCGATCAGCACGAGAATCTGACGCGAGTTTCACAGTTTTTACCCATCCCACAAAAGTGCTCAACGCCGCTAAAGAAGTTTTCACTTCAAAAATTGTTCTAGGGCTCCCCGACTACTAGGCTTAATAAGGAGATCTTGGTATATTAATATATTTACTGTATATAAATTATAATATAATGTATTATGTACTTAAACAAATTGCGTTTTAGAGATTTTGTATAATTTTTTTATAAACCGTTATTTTTTGTATACTTATATTTAACATTTCTATAAAAATATTTCAAAGCCCGACAATAGAAACTACAAAATCAATGCCAGAACGTGTTTTTAATAAACATTTTATCTCAATGTCTTTCCTATTCTTGCTTTTTCTGGGGCAACTTAGATTTCAGTAGGCAAGGTCACCCAGTCAAGCCACGTTGGTTAACAATAAGAAGTCTTTTGTTATCTTTCTCATGAAGTTCTATTGTGAAGTCAGTTTAAACAGATTTTAGCAATATAAACTATCTATACTTACTAATATTATATATTATGTTACGCTCAAAGACTGAAATCGCTCAGTGAGCGAAAAAATAGCTCACAACGGGTTGTGGTCACAGTGAGACAGCCACGAACCGAAATTCGCGTCGTGGCTCTAATGAAAACGATCACGACGCGTTCTGGCAATCACTAAAAGACCATAACGTGAAATTCGTGTCGTGGCTGTTAATGCTATGCGTTTTCTTGATTGCGATTTGCGAATTTCGCGTCATGGCTGTTTCACTGTGATCACAACGCGTTGTGAGCTATTTTTTCGCTCACTGAGCGATTTCGGTCTTTGAGCGTAACATATTATATACGTGTATATGTCTACATATGCACGTAACATACGTAAAAATCGGTATATGTCTACATAGTAGCAAGTACAACTTCATGGTTAGGCCGAAAAACCGATTAAAACTACTCTGGACATTTTTAGGGATCCGTAGCCTAAATGGCAAAAAAGGAACCCTTATAGATTCGTCATGTCTGTCTGTCTGTCTGTCTGTCTGTCCGTCCGTAAGTTACAGCCACTTTTCTCCGAAACTATAAGAGCTATACTATTGAAACTTGGTAAGTAGATGTAGTCTGTGAACCGCATTAAGATTTTGATACAAAAATGGAAAAAATATTAAAAACTTTAGGGGGGTCCCCATAGGTACAACAGAAACAAAAAAAAATCATCTCGCCTATGCGTGTGGGGTATCTATGGATAGGTCTTCAAAAATCATATCGAGGTTTTTAATATCATTTTTTTCTAACCTGAATAGTTTGCGAGAGAGACTCTTCCAAAGTGGCAAAAAAAAAATATATATGATGTACATTACTATAAGAATTACCAACGAAAATTGGTTTGAACGAGATCCAGCCAGTAGTTTTTTTAATACGTCATAAATGATAAACCATAATTTAACTTTCATTATATCAAAAATTAAATATTAAAATAAATCAAAAAGTAAAAACCTTATAATTTCATAGAAATAATTCTTATTGCTGCTGCGGAACCCTTCATGGGCGAGTCCAACTCGCACTTGGCCGGTTTTTAATTCTGCAATGGAACACAGGACAGTTTTACCACGGACAAAACGTACGGTTTCAGTACGATTACTACAATTTTACCCAAAGTTGCGGGCGGCATGTGGCCGTGTGTAGTTAATTAATTATTTTCTCACAGCTCCGGGCGGAAAACGTCAACTGTCTTCCCGCTGCGCTTGCCGTTGTTGCCGTTTTCCGCCTCCGTCGATGAGAAAAATAGTATACGCACCATGGGCAGTAAATAATAAAGCCTCAGATCGCATGTGATCTGAGACGTCATTTCTTATTTTCCTGCCCTAGGTGCGTAATATACTAATACGTTTTATATTAATAGTACTACTAGTTGCCGGAAAATAGTACGAAATGGTTGATCGATTCTCAGGTCGATCCTAAGATCTTACACAAAAGTTAATAAAGTCCTTCAAAATGACTGGAATGTTTCTAACATTCCAGTCATTTTGAAGGACTTTGCTACTAAGGACTTACGCTACACAACGATTTCATATAATTGATATAAACATCGTTGCGCCTAATTTCGTTTATCGCGCGGAAACCGTACATATTTTCGGGATAAAAAGTATCCTATCTCCTTTCCCGGGACCCAAAGTATCTCCATACCAAATTTCAGCAAAGTCGGTTCAGCGGTTTAAGCATGAAGGGGTAACAGACAGACAGACACACTTTTGCATTTTAACAATTATTATAGATTAGAATATATATATATATATATATATATATATATATATATATATATATATATATATATATATATATATATATATATATATATATATATATATATATATATATATATATATATATATATATATATATATATATATATATATATATATATATATATATATATATATGTTTGTGGTAATAATAACATTTTTGTTGTATTTTCCCGACAAAAAAGGAGGAATTTATTATGAAAGATGAATATATACATAATACTGGAAGATTTATTACAATTTCGAGGAAAACTTTTAATAACGTACTTTTGCTCAGGCATTTAGTTGAACTTTAATTACTTTGCGATGAAAAACGTGAGTATATTTATGTCACAGATACGAATGTAGGTTTGTTCTGTTTCGAACCGTAGGCTTTTGAGGGTTCAGTACCCAAAGGGTAAAAACTGGACCCTATTACGAATTCGTTGTCTGTCCGTCTGTCCGTCAGTCCGTCTGTCTATCTGTCTGTCTGTCTGTATATCTGTTTGTCTCGGATCACGATCACGGATTATCGTGAAAAGTTTAAATATCTAGCTATTAAGCTAGAGATTTGAACTTTTCATGGATTATGTATATCTGTTGTCGCTATAACAATTAATACTTCAGTCGGAATTTCCAGGAATTGCTATTGTATTCTATTGTTGTCGCGATCACCGGTGCTCGCGCGGGGCCTGAAGGATTAATACTAAAAACAAAATAAAATTAATATTTAAAGGGGGCTGCCATACAACAAACTTTTTTTTGGCCTTTTTTGCTGTACATCAATAATGGCAACAGGAATTTTTCACAAAATACTTAGTTAAATGTGTACCTTAATATTTAATAAAAATATTAAAATAAAATAAAAAATAAGGGGGACTCCCATACAAAGAACACAATTTATAGCCTAATTTTGCTCTATAACGGTACGGAGCCCTTCGTGCGCCAGTCCGACTCGCACTTAGCCGATTTTTTTAGATAAGACTACAACGTTTTTGCGGTATTTTCCATACTGTATATTATATTGGCACAGCTTTTCTAATTATCTATAGTTTATTTTTAATTTGGTTTATCTCGTGTCTGTTAGTCCTTCTTTCTTTATATAATATTGCTATAGAATTATTTTCTTTATTTAGATTAGTCTCATCATTTAGGGAAGGTGCATATATATAAAACTTTCTTTGTATTAATAACAATAATTATTATTGTTGTTATTATCTTTAACATAATAAATAACTTTTTCCTATTTATTCCACGAAACTTTTGAATTATAATATTACTAGCGACCCGCCCCGGCGTCGCACGAGTATTAAAAAATGTAGCCACTGAAAAAATATTAAAATCGATAGCCTATGATCCTTCACGTGGTCTACTTCTTATCTGTTCCAAATAAGTAATAACATAAAAATTGCTCCAGTGGTTCGCGAGATAAGCCCTTTCAAATAATTTCCTCCGTTTTTTCCACATTCTCCTCGTGATAAAATATAGCCTATATAGCCTTCCTCAATAAATGGGTAATCTATCTAACACTAAGAATTTTTCAAATCGGACCAGTAGTTCCTGAGATTAGCGCGTTCAAGTTAGCCCTTTCAAATAATTTTCCCCGCTTTTTCCACGTTTTCTTCTATTTCTTCGCTCCTATTAGTCTTAGCGTGATAAAATATAGCCTTTCTCGATAAAAGAGCTATCTCACATTAAGAGAATCTACAAAATCCGTTGCGTAGCTTTAAAGATTAAAGGGAACAAAGGGATATGAGGGGAAAAAAGAGACTTTGTTTTATAATATGTATGTGTATAGATAATGCAAATGTTAAAAAAGTACGTTTTTAAAAACGGGGTCGTTATAAAAATCTCGGTCAAATTTTAAAACTTTAAAATAGCGTACTAGCAAAAGACAAAGTGTGGTCCAACAGTGATGAGTTACCTTGGCTTAAGCACCTCTCAACGACTCTAGAGGAGATCGTCAGTGGATTTTGCAAGATAAGCATCTAGTAGGTTACATGGTTTTACTAGAAAAATGTTAATCCTCATTTTATTGAGGTAGGGTGAAAATGATGATATTATTATCACCATGAAAACGATATATTATCGTATCAATATTCTGATTTGTAAACAAAAAAATTGTTTACAAATCAGAATATTGATACGATAAAGTGTTTGTTGCTTTTTTAGGATTTTATTCTTTAACTTCTGTTGCATTCCCAATTATATGGTTTTGGTAAAATCAGTCAAAACATTTCGCCACACAGATATTAGGGCAAAAAATTATTCTCGTGAAAAAATTAAGAAAAATAGAAATCTCTGTTTTCATCTGAAACACACATACATGAATATTTGTTTTTCAGAAAAACTAAATTAAGTACCTTATTTACGACTGCGGTCTGCCTAATTACGAATTTATCTGTAATTGATATTATCTATTAAATTTTATATTTAGCTACGTTTTTGACGAATAAATGACTACTTCTGGTAGACAAGGAAATGATCAGAAAAACTATCGCGTATTTTGGCTACTAAAAGCATTTTTTGTTTTGTGATCTTAATCAACAAATAATAAGAACTTAAGTTATAGTTTTCATTATTAAATACATTGTGATATAAAATATATACTAACAGTTCGACCGGGTGTCAGTTTCGATAGTACATAATAATTATTATTATTTAAACTATGTACTATCGAAACATTACATTCTTGCGCTGATTTTTTTAGTTTTAGGTTAAAGGTGAAACAGATAATTTTTGCTTTATTTCGTACGAGTTTACGAAGATCTACCTACTGTATATTTTCGACAACATAATATTATTATTTAAAGACATGTTAAAGTGAAACATTTTATACATTTAAATCTAAACATTATTATTATTAAAATACATTAAATGAGAAAAATAATTTACTGATAAGAAATAATTTGGGAATCGCCTCAAGAGCAGAGGAAGAGCACAATAGACACAGGTGTTTTTGAATATGGCGATTTGACGTCAGGCTCAGCCATTTAACGCTTATTTATTTTATTTACCATCATCATTTTTCGCTTGAGCATTTAATAAATACTATAAGCATCGCTTAGCGTAGTATTCGCGGGGCAAAATCGAGTAAAATATATCTCGTGCTACTTCACAATTTATAATATTTATTATAGAGACGAAAGTTTGTATGTTTGTTACTTCTTCACGTCTAAACGACTGGAGCCATTTTATTAAAATTTTTCATGGAGGTAGTATTGATACCTAGTTGATACCCAGGATTAACACATAGGCAATTTTTACTGCGGGAAAAGAATATAATTTATTTGCCTTCAACCGCGGGGCACAGCTATAGTTATGTAATAAATACGAACGATTAGCATACTTAAAAATTAAATATAATTTGCTTTGCAGTTGTAAGGTTGTCATATAAAATCGAGGAAAGTAGACGTAACGTAATGAACGCTTTGCAGGAGGCCCGTCTGTCGATGCGGTGTGAGATGTCCTTGTGAAGGACGCGGACTCACCGTGCGGCTGGTGCGGCGGGTGCGCGTCGCAGTCGGCACACACGGCCGACCGCAGCATCCGCTCTCGCTGCAGCTTCCTCAGCAGCTGCAGGTGCTGCGGCGTGAACACCGTCCCCGAGCGCTCGCCCACCAGCAGCACGTCGCCCGCCTCCCACCACGCCTGCTCCCGCAGCGTCCCGTCCCGGTTGAACAGCCCCATGTCCTTGTACCCCTCCGGCGGGCTGAGCGCCCCCGGTTCCGGCTCCGGGAACCGGTCGCACGCCCCACAGCACTCCTCGCTCCTCTTGCTGTTCGAGTACCGGCAGTCATCGCGGACGACGATGATATAGTCGGCCTCAAAAAATTCGTTGGCACTCTCGTCGAACACCACGCGGTGCTTCTTGCTCTTGCTCCCCTTTTTCAGTGAGGACTTTAAGTTATCGAAGTCCTTGTTGTGTCGCGTGTCGCGAGTGGCGCGGTCGCCGCGCATCGTCGCGAGTGCTCGCGCCGGCAGCGATCACCAGAGTGGTTCAAACGACAGACTCGACCGAATGCCGCGACTGCAGCGCCGCGCCCGCCTATCGATCGTGTCGCCCGTCTCCTCGCATGCGGAGCTTCTCTACCGTGATCGTCACCGTGCCCGAAACCGTCCCTAATCTAAACACACGAACACGCAAAAATCACGCCGCTCCGCCGCCGCGCGCCGTGCAGCGACACTGCAAAAAGGAGCCATCTTGCGCCCGTTTCCTCCGTGCACGATGCATCCGTTTTCCGATACGTCAAAATCGAATTAACGGCTAGTTGACGGCGACAAATTCAGCCGGGGGCAGGCTGAATGTGACATAAAGTGGATTAATCGCTTGCTTTATAATGGTCGCTATGTGTTAAATTAATTATTTATAACGCGATCGACCGAGTCGATAGTTGTTGAATAAAAATTTAATCATAGATTACGATACGCTGAATGTGAGCTCCTATAGTGGGTAGTGTTGTAGTAATCCTTTATTTTTCGATACATTTAAATGAACACGTCTGTAAAGTTACCGCTGTTTGTCGTCGTTGCGTGTATCAATACGAGGATTTTTTATTTCAGCTCCGACTTTTCCTATTTTCAGTGGAGCTGAAAATGAGAGTTGGAAATTGACTTACAGAATCTGTAAATCGCTTTAAAATGTACGTGCCGAAATCGTACTAAACGAGATTGTCCTTCAGTTTATTACGACTTTTCGGTCTTTAAACTTTATTTACGTTGCTGAACAATACTTTTCCTTGATACCATAGGAATTTATCAACGTTGTATTTTGTGTACAACGGATACAGGAAAGGCTGTGTTTATTTTTATTTTTACCTGCTTAATATAATTTATAATAACTAATGTAATATATCTCATTTATCGTGTGGGTATATTTTTCTCGATGTAGAAACCATTACATTTTCCAACCAAGAATTCAAAGTATTTCCAATAATTCATGAAAGTTTATTTATAAGTTTTAGAGAGACGAAACGACAGTCAGACAGACAGACACATGATTCAATTTAAACAGTTAAAGACGTCGCGCTGAAGTAAAACAAGTTCCCAGTCACCTACATATTTGATTGTGACATAAACAATAGTTTGTAATTACAAACTCCGTGAAAAGTCTTTACAATTTGTAAACAAAAGAACTATTCCCATTTCTTTAATATCCTCAAAAACAAGTTATTAAAGTAGAGATACGGTATGTACTTTACTCAAATTTTTGTTGTCGGTTGTTCATTTCAGGATTTACCTACATTAACATTAGAAATAAAAATACTAGCATTATAATACAAAAGTATGTCATCTGTTAAGCAGTATAACTTCTCCACGCTCAAGGCTCAAGCTACCGAAACGATTTGAATTAAATTATTTGGTATGGATGTCCTGGGAAAGGACATAGTATTTATTGCGGTTAGAGGAGGTTTGTACTACTCTGTACTGTTGTCTGTTACGATTAACTAAATTCCAGACACATCCAATCCATATCCATACTTATTACTTAATATACTTATACTTAATTACGTAATATTTAATATTAATATTATAAATGCGAAAGTGTGTCTGTCTGTCTGTCTGTCCGTCTGTCTGTCTGTCTGTCTGTCTGTCTGTCTGTCTGTCTGTCCGTCTGTCCGTCTGTCTGTCCGTCCGTCCGTCCGTCTGTCTGTCTGTCTGTCTGTCTTCCCGCCCGCCCAAACCGCTGAACCGATTTTGCTGAAATTTGGTATGGAGATAGTTTGAGTCCCGGGAAAGGACATATGATACTTTTTATCCCGGAAAAATGTACGATTCCCGCGCGATAAACGAGTTTTGGCGCAACGGAGTTGCGAGCGTCATCTAGTATATTACCAAAATTCTAAATTTGGTAGAAACACAAAAAGTACTTTTAGTTTGTTTACACATGACACCAAACTCTTTCATGATTGACCGTTTCTTTGCTATTCGTGCTCTCATCGAGCCTACAAGAATCAATACTGGGCGATTTGCCAAACATTTTGGGACATTTTTTGGTGAATATAATACAAATTCTGCTTTTAACAAGCATTTATTAGCTTAGGCTGTAATGGCTGTATATACGTAACGGAATCTTTGAATGCGATTTTTACCTAGCTCCACTAGTCTAATTAATTCGAAACTTTGCATACGTATTAACCTATCAATCCCCATAAGAACACAGGCGACCGCGACAACAATGGAATAACAATAGATTTTCCGGAATCCGCGATCGAAGGATTAAGAGACAATGACAATGCAAAATTTGTTAAAATTGTTGAAAAAATTAATAATAAAATCGTGTATTTTTGTTTTTTTTTTACTACAAATTATTTATGTGGCGATGTGTCATTACAATTTTTCTAAACTAATAATCTACCTAATAATACTCATAATTTTTTTAAGTTAAAAAGACTAAAAATATAATCCTTATTTGCTTTTTTCTTCAAAAGTAATAATTAGAATGATCTTTACAGTAATTTAAAAGTAATTACTTTATGTTTAAGCTATAATATAATATTAATTGTTTTGCAACTTAGTAGCTCCGAAAATAATATATAGCTTATTGGAAAGCCAGCAAAATTAGTTCAAGGACAGACACACTTAATTCGTATTTATACTGGTATTTTCGTAACTGTATTTAACTTTATAGATATTAATTATATTACAAAGTTTAATACTGATACGAAAATAATAGTAAATGAAATAGGGATGGGCGTTGAATGAACGAACCGTTTTATTAAACTGTTTTTTAGTCATGAACAGGTAAACTAGTTTAGCGTCTACTGATAAACTGGTTTATGCGTGAACGGTTGCCATGCCGGAACCGTGTGTGTGACAGAGACCGTTCGTCGCGACGCGACGACGCTATCGACGGCGCGGATGGGTGGTGATATTTTAAATTAAGTAATTAAGTAAATATTAAATTTCAGTAATTAATCTGCCTGCCTGCCAGTCCTAAGCCTGGAAAAAAGTATGTACTATGTAGGGAAGTGCATTTCCACCGCTCACAGATTAAGCCATCTCGTCGTTCGTCGTCATCACTCGTCGCGTCGAAGTGCAAAACGACAAGAAGTTTGTCAAAACAGTTAATACTGAAAGTCGTTTAGTCAAAAAAACTACTAGTTGAAAAAAAAACTGTTTTTTCAACTAGTTTACGATGAACGATAAACGGTCTCGTTTCGTTGATCGAAAAAGCGTCGACGACCCACCACTAAAATGAAATACTATTCAACCTGTTCAATGACATTATAGATATGTTTTCATTTTCAGTTGATACCGCAAAATTCTCTAATTACAAGACAAAATGAACTTAACTGGACATTTTCTCGACTCGTGATTAGTTTTGAAATTATATTATGTAGTAGTGCAGACATAACATAATTATTGTATTTTAAGCTGTTGTATAACTTTTATCGACGGCAGATTAAAAATTCCCAAACTACGTTCAAGGTTTGATAGCACTAAAGCTTCGGTTGTAAGTAAATTAAATTGATAAGCTCTACGTAATTTTGGTAGAGTCCATTAAGCTGAAACTATTCTAAGACCATCTGGCTGACGGGTAGAACAACTTACAAAATTAAGTGAAATTCCGTAACGTAGGTTTACACTTAGAATTTGTGTATAGTAAACTAAATTATTAATGTCCGGTTTTTTGACAGAAGTTTATTTATTCAGGCTTTCGATTGGCTGATGACTAAACCTTAGCCAATCAACAAAGCTGTTGAAAAGCTAAACTGTCAAAAAACCCTAGAAATCGTTTATTAGTTTTTGTGTGTTTTATTTATTTCAACTTTTTGGTAGGCGAAGATTACCTACCTTTGACACTTGACTGTTGGCATAATATTTTAAATTGATTTTAAAATAGATGTACATTGTACACCGCTTTCCGTGCATTGGCTAGCAGTAAGACCTACGAATAATGAATACTAAGGAAACGTAACTTCCATAAATCAACCGTTTTTAATTTGGCTCCTTTTTGCACAGTAAAATATGGCAATAGCAATTAAATATACTAACACTCACGAAATAAAGCCGTTGACATTAATAATTAATTATTGTCACTTCTATATTATTAATTACACAAAAATATGTACCGAATACATGCATAAAGTATGCATATTCGGGTCACATTTTGTAGACTCGTGGACAAATTTTTTGACACAGGTTACTCTTACTTAGTTTTTATTGTTCGTAGAGTAAGACAAAATATTTAGGTAACATTACTCATTAACTTGTACTTCTGTACTTCCATTTTAGGTTCCGAAATAGATAATACTATTTCGGAACCTAAAATAGAATTAGTACAGTATCCTAAACGAAATTCGCATAATGTATTGAAATACCATTCAAAAGTTTCAATGATATTATTAATCTACGGATGCTCCGTGACAGCTATTCGATATATTTTCCGTGGCGTTTAGGCGCCAAATTCGCTCGGACGGAGCTATTTTCATAGTAATTACAATTAGTTTTTAAGTGCCTGCAGCCTGTCCATGAGGCGTTTTACGCACGAGTGAGCGACTCGCGCGTTACGCGCGTACCAAATATACTAGAGCTACATGTGTATCGCGTCCAGGAAGCCAATTCTCAGGATGGGAACTTTTTCGCTCGTAAAATTATTTCATGAACTATTCACTTCTACTGGCAAGTTCGAATGATCCCTAAAACTCGTATTCTGGGGACCGATAGCTATCGAAGTGTTCCTGCCATTGACATTATTTTGCGTTCTGTTTCGGCGTTAAAAAAACGCTGGGACAAATTTTGCAACGTGCGAAGATATTTACGTACATTGTAGTAAATATAGCTTACTAATTAATTGGTTTTATAATATTACTAGCTATCCCGGTAAGTTGTTTTGCGGTTATTTTGCCATATATTTACGTAGTACTCATATCTCAATGCATAATATAATATAATAATTTGTAGTTAACAACTAAATCCTCGCAGAATTATTTCATGAACTATTCATTTCTACTGACAAGTTCGAATGATCCATAAAACCCGTATTCTGGGGAGCAATAGAACAATAATTACCAATCGAACTATCGAGGTGTTCCGGCCATAGACATTATTTTGCGTTCCGATTCGGCAAAAAAAACGCTTGGACAAATTTTATATGTATTCTAGTAAAAGCATACAAAATAATTGATTTTATAATATCGCTATTCATTATAGTATTAAGTAATATCAAAATTCGCAACTTTCGTAATCGGAAGCGGGCGCGAGACTGCCCGAGTCGCCGCGAAACGCGAGGCGCGCATACACCGTTCCGTCGGGATTTCTCGGAACCACTCGGGAATTGTCGGTGCAAGTGCGAGGCGATGCGAGGCTCGCACGACGACCGCGACGCGAGCGAGACCGCGACCCACTGCTTCCCATAAGCTCACCGGTGAGCGAGACACAATAGATTACAGTGGTCCCCAACCTCTTTTTCATGCGGGCCACAAACGTGTTTTGGTATTGGTGTCGCGGGCCGCAACAAAAATTTTTTAGGGTTAAAAAATATCATTTTTCAAAATTAACGATTTAAAAGTGGAAAAAAATTCACGACTATCACGACGACTACATTATTATTTTGTCGGTGGGCGCGAATTTCAAAATGGTTTAACATCACGCGGGCCGCAAATAAAGCCCCGGCGGGCCGCGGGTTGAGGATAGCGGCAATAGAATAACAATAGATTTCCAAGAATCCACCATCGATGATCGAAGTATTAATAATAGTATACTTAATCAGTAAAACCGTTTCGGAGGAGAAAGGTAACTAACATTGTGACACGAGAATTTTAAATAATTTATGAAGATAAGAAGATATGTACTTATTTGTTATATTAGATACTAGATTACGCCCGCAACTCCGTTGCGCCAAAACTCGTTTATCGCGCGGGAACCGTACCTTTTATCGGAATAAAAAGTATCCTATTAATTCCTATGTCCTTTCCCGGGACTCAAGATATCTCCATGCCAAATTTCAGCAAAATCGGTTCAGCGGTTTGGGCGTCAAGAGGTAACAGACAGACAGACAGACAGACACACTTTCGCATTTATTATATTACTATGGATTAATATTATGATAAACGTAATTATCCAAAAACTTATATTATATAATAGAATATAAATTCTGATAAAATTAGTCTAATTCAGCTACTACACAGAATACTCATTAGTACAAGCTACTCTAATTTAACGAAATTATACCTACATTAAACTTATAAGTACTTAACTCATAAGTATGTAATTATATCGTAAAAGAAACACAAGCACGAATATTTGTTCATCATATTTTATTTACTAGACAACTACTTTGCTACATATCCACCAATAGGAGGGTGAATTTGTGTACGAATTCGGACATCTACCGGTCCCTAGCACTTGTATGACTCGAGCGATCTTCACACGAAATATTACGAGTGTGAAGTTTTGAGAATACACAAACTATTAGCAACAAATTGTATCGTGCAGGAAACCGGTTTCGACCGCTTCAACTCCCAAGCGGCCACATGTGGTGTACGAATCCGAACATCTATAACCGGTCCCACTCGTTCGACTCGAGCGATATTTGCACGGAATATTTCGAATGTGACGTTTTGAGAATACACAAACTGTGTTAAGTTCGTAAAAATCTCATAATTGGGTAATTTTTCCGAAGATTAACTTTTCTCACATCCTGAGAATTGGCTTCCAGATGCCTACGCACGTTTTCTAACTCGCGCGTAAAACTCTTGCAATGAGCGGGGACTATCGACTCGTCCGTAAAACGCGCGAGTGACGAGCGCGCGAGAGAATTTCGGGAGTCGGGAGTTTTTATGGGAATTTCCTCCTCTTTAAGAATCTTTTTTAAATTTCTTAAAATATGCAAATAGTTTCGGAGAACTTACTAACGAAAAATTTAATACCTTTCTTTTGCAACTTTATTTGTTTATAACTTTTGAATTTTTTTGTGTGCTAATACACGCTTCCGATCATTGACTTAATCTTTGCTTCCGATACATTTTTCCAGACGTCATTCCGGATCTAATGAGCTATTGCACGTATTTTTTAGAACCTTATGTCTACTTTTCACCATTTTCAACGTATCACGACTACATATAGTAATATAAGGGCGGCGGCGCGGCCCTGTCCGTGACCGATACATTACGTTCCGCCGCATTCGGTTGATATGACACACGATAAGAGCCGAAATTACGCGCCGGAAATTCAGTTTCGTTACTGTGTCCGAGTAATCAGTGTGTCGCCGAATTGACGTCGAAAAAAAAATATTACCGCCGAATCGCTGCCGAACTTACGCTTGACCGAAATTCGGCTCAGGTACGCTATGACGCGACGTAATTTCGACATGGTGGGTCATCGGTAATTTAAAATACATTGCAGGCGTAATCTTGTCGAACTTCGGCCGCGTTTTTTCGGCATGGTGTGTTTAGACACTGACTCGTCGATGACTCATTACTAATTATCTAAAAACGTATCTTGCAATGTATAGCATGCAAGATGTACGTATTTAGAGCCTACAGAGGAAAAGAAATGACAAGGATTAATACGTATACCTACGCATTTGTGTATGTATCAACCCACAAAAAAATTACGTATAAATGCAGTCATGTTTAAATCATTTGAAATAAATCTATACACATAATTTAAAAAAAATGTGGGTTAATACACAAATGCTTAAGGGGTTGCGATTTCGCTGATTTAACAGACGTGATTTAAAAGTTAAAATACAGTATTTCTATAAGTTTTAATGCACAACATGTAAGATCATTTCAATTATAATCTAATGTTGGAGCTAGATTTTTTTCTTTTTTAAGTATTTTTAAATAATCCAACTCAAACCTGCGACAGTTTTGTGATTTTTGCTGTAAAAGGTTTAGAATATCACCTGTTTATGGATTGTATTGACATCTTAACGGTATGAAAAAAATACAATGTACTGTTGAGAAAGTCGTCTATAAAATTTTGGAATTACTTTTTACCACTTTAATATGAAATAGTTAAGTAAAAAAATATCTAACTCGGCAAAATTTTAGAGAAAATGGGCAAAGAATTGCTGCTAATTTCGGCAACTTGGAGCTGTAATTCATAAAAAGAAAACGACGGAAATAATCTAAAAAAAAAACAAATTGTGCCAAAAAACAAGATTCAAAACAACCTAAATCTTACATTATATTACTCGCCGCAAGGTTCGAGTCGGCTTTCCGCGCTTAAATATAATATTTGAAATCTAATAATAAATATATATTTTTTTAAGTCTAATAAGGAGAAAAAACCTAATAATATTTCTGTAGCGAACCTTTGCAATTTCGTATTCATCGGCAAAATTTCGTATACGGACTCTTAAGGCGCTATATTGAAAATGAACTACACCGCAAGGGCAATTTTATACATAATTTGTATGACTATAAAGTCGCGAATACGCGAATACGCTGCGGCCAGAAGCTATCGGCTCGCTCGGAAAACATGCGACAAAACGTAATATTAATTATATACGATTTTGAGTTTCAAAGGTGTCTATTAATTAGACTAATTTCCTACAATACATCTATTTCCGTTTAAAAATAATCTTCAAATTTCGTATTTTTAAGAGGTCATTTCGATCGAGAAATGTATGGAGGTAAAATACATTAATCGTGTTTCTAGTTCTTCTCAAACCTAGATCTAGGCTATGAAGATATGTATATCTCATTACCAGATTTGTAACATTTCTGAGGGTCCTATAGTATTACGTCAAAAAGGACCGTTTTTTCAATATAGCGCCTTAACTGTGACCAATAATTAATCTATGGTCCAAACCGTGAGGCCTATTTAGATGGTTCCAACGCTCCATACAATAATTTAAGGCAATATTAAAATTGTATGATTCGTCTGTAGAAATAAAAATTCTGTACATTAAAGGTATTAAAAAAATAATAAGCGGGGGGTGTCACTACATCGCTATAGAAGCCAAAACTGTAGTTAGTTTTTTGTCTACTGTCTGTCTGTCTCTCTGTCTGTTTGTTTGTTCCACTATCACACGAAAACTACTGATCCGATTTGAATGCGGTTTTCGCAGATATATTTGTCTTCTTCCAACTTAACATCTGGTGTATAAAAAAATTTCCCCCCACCCCACTAAGGGGACCAAAGAGGGGGTAAGATTTTGTATCAACTAATGAAGTAAAAATACTTTAAATGGCAAAACAACATTTGCCGGGACGGCTACTTATGTAATAATTATGTATTTATGTTCCTGTTTAGTGATTTAATTTAAAATAATATAACATATTACTAGCTGTCCTGGCAAGCACGTATCTTAAGATTTATCATTCCTCTGTCTATGAACTCGAATAATAATCTATTAAAAAATCGATATACCTATTAAAATGGCACAAGAGGCGGGGGGGCACGGCGATTCCTTTGAATCGATTCCGCGCGTACGGGTATTCCCATCACTATAGCGCGCTTGTGACGTCACAGTAGGTATGAAAAAAGTGACACGCGCGTGTTCATACAAATGGAGCGACATGGCGCTTCTATCTAGATCTTATTTCTGTGGATTTAACGCTAAAAATAGGCCTCCGGGCTCCGTGCGGCATTTTTAGGAAGCTCGCGCGGCTTCAAAACCGAGCACGTCACACTTATTATTTTTCGGGAAATAATAAAACGAGCGAATAAAAAATTACTTAGCGACTGATGGTGAACATACTGTTTTAATAACTTGAGCGGTATAAATTTGAGTAAGCGAAAAATAAACTAAACTAAAGACTAATATTGATTTATAATAAAATCCAGAACGAGCTTACAAAAAGTGGATTATGATTAATCTATTTTTAGTTTAGTTATCTATAGGATAAACGTCGGTTAACTGTCACTGGGTTTCTGAGTACGCAATGAACTGTTCAATAACTATCAAACAGTTAAGCAGTTCCACAATCTGTCGTTAGATGGATCTTTTAATATTCGCTATTTTTAATTCAGGATTATTACTAGTTTTATTAACGAATACGAATATTTACGAATAAACGAATAATATGAATATTTTATTCAAGAGTAAAAAAGTAAATAAGCATTGTTTTAGGTATAAATTATTAAAATTCGCTATTTATCAGCGGATGAATGAACGATCGTAGTCAAACGTCAAACTCATTGTTGTTAAAAAAAGTTTCGTCTAGTTTCCATTCCATTGCCATGTTCATGATTACTATCGTTTGTGTTTTATCTGTTCTTATAAAACCGTTGAACCGATTTTCATGAGATGCACACTGAATAAAAATGCTGCAATTTGAAAATCATTTACCTACTATGTAGTTTTAATACAACCACAGTTCACATTACAGAACACAATACATAATATTATAATTAATTATAGGTACTAACGGAGAACCAAATCAACAAATGTTTCATGTTTGTAAAGACAAGACTACCTGCTGTTTTATTTTGTTGTAACACAGCAACACTTGTTGCTTTGTTTAGGCCAAGCAATGCACTTTTTTGGGTTTTGATATCTCACGTTCCTTGGCACTCGAATCGCGTCAGCCAAAATTTCACTATCGAATTTAATATTTTTTTTATCTGTAGATAGACCGTACGTTATTGAAAACGGCCGTAAGTTTCTAGGTAAGTAGGTACTCAAATATTAGAAATAAACTTCAATACTTCCAAATCAGACTCTGATGGGCTGCTCGTATTCATCACGTTAATTTTAATACTAAGCTTTCAATGACAATTTAATAATAACAAGCTAAGCCTAAAAGTTTATGTAATTTGCTTAAAGCAAAGCGTCAAATAAAGTTATGAAATCGATAAACGGCACACGTTGGTCAGTTAAGTTAACCTTAGTATAAACGGCCTTTATCTTACATTGCGATGTTCAGAAACGCACTTTCTTAGTTTATCGAACCAATAGCGCTATTGAATAGATAAACGGCCGTTAAAAGTTCCTCAGAAACCGGGCATAAGTAATATATAAATAAGTGGTGGTAGTTCATAGTTAAACCTATGATATAATATAAACTATGAAAGAGTGTATGTTATGTAAAACGCGGTACAAAAACGATGTGGGGTTACATTTCACAAGTAATGCCCGGTTTCTGAAGTTCCCAGTTATACTCTCATTAGCTATTGATTCAATAAAGTTATCTATAGGATAAACGTCGGTTAACTGTCACTGGGTTTCTGAGTACGCAATGAACCGTTCAATAACTATCAAACAGTTAAGCAGTTCCACAATCTGTCGTTAGATGGATCTTTTAATATTCGCTATTTTTAATTCAGGATTATTACTAGTTTTATTAACGAATACGAATATTTACGAATAAGCGAATAATATGAATATTTTATTCAAGAGTAAAAAAGTAAATACGCATTGTTTTAGTTATAAATTATTGAAATTCGCTATTTATCAGCGGATGAATGAACGATCGTAGTCAAATTTTTTTTAATAAACGTCAAACTCATTGTTGTTCGAAAAAGTTTCGTCTAGTTTCCATTCCATTGCCATGTTCATGATTACTATCGTTTGTGTTTTATCTTTTCTTATAAAACCGTTGAACCGATTTTCATGAGATGCACACTGAATAAAAATGCTGCAATTTGAAAATCATTTACCTACTATGTAGTTTTAATACAACCATAGTCCACATTACAGAACACAATACATAATATTATAAATACATAATATTATAATTAATTATAGGTACTAACGGAGAACCAAATCAACATATGTTTCATGTTTGTAAAGACAAGATTACCTGCTCTTTTATTTTGTTGTAACACAGCAACACTTGTTGCTTTGTTTAGGCCAAGCAATGCACTTTTTTGGGTTTTGATATCTCACGTTCCTTGGCACTCGAATCGCGTCAGCCAAAATTTCACTATCGAATTTAATATTTTTTTTTATCTGTAGATAGACCGTACGTTATTGAAAACGGCCGTAAGTTTCTAGGTAAGTAGGTACTCAAATATTAGAAAGGTAGGTACTCTGATGGGCTGCTCGTATTCATCACGTTAATTTTAATACTAAGCTTTCACTGACAATTTAATAATAACAAGCTAAAGCCTAAAAGTTTATGTAATTTGCTTAAAGCAAAGCGTCAAATAAAGTTATGAAATCGATAAACGGCACACGTTGGTCAGTTAAGTTAACCTTAGTATAAACGGACTTTATCTTACATTGCAATGTTCAGAAACGAACTTTCTTAGTTTATCGAACCAATAGCGCTATTGAATAGATAAACGGCCGTTAAAAGTTCCTCAGAAACCGGGCATAAGTGATTTTAACAGCTAATTTCTACGATATTAAACTTTTATTAATAATATAGGCACTTAAAAATGTGGCACTAATCTTATTATATTATGTTATTCGGTACCGTATTCACCACATATTTACCTTTGTTTTACCGATTTTTGATAAACAATAAAATTCAATAGTGCTGGAATTTTCTATCGATAAAACTTATCGATATCTGTAATAATAGTATTGAAATCTCCGATATCCGATTTTTATTATCAAATACATATTATTATGCTCTTAAAATAATTGACAGGTTTCCGTCTGACGAAGGAAGACTGGAATTATGGTTGAAAAAAAATGAAAAGCCTGGTTGGCGTCCGAAAATTACTACTACCGCTTGCCGTTACTATTTGAAGTGTACAAACGTTCTCTGTGAAAATATCGTGATTATGTTTGGAAATTTTATTTCAGCGTCTACTCTTTCTTGACAGACTGTAACTGTGTAACGGTTACTAATAAAATATAACGTTAAAGTATCGTACATATATTTTTATTATTTGTTATGTTAAATATTTTTGTATGAGAAAATGATTTTAATATTACGTATGTATGAGAATTTCGATGGCACCCGGCCACTTAACAAAAGGTCTACTTAACCAAGGTAAGCGAAGCGGGGGGATGGGGATAAACAAAAACAAACACAATCCGGAAAGTCCAAAAGTAGATTAGAACCGTGACTGTGCTGTGGCAGCAGCCGGCGACCGTCACAAAACACGGTATAGGGGCGTTAAAAAGCGACCAAAAGACTTAGATGTAGCCTCAGAATTCCGAAAATTTCAAAGGTGAGAAGCTCCAAAACTGGGGGGGTTTCTCATTGTGGATTTGGTGCGGGGGGGGGCTTACTCCTCCTCCCCCTTACCCCCACTTCCCATCAATTTTGGGGTAGGTTTCCGAACATTTACCGTTATTCCTCTTATCCAAATTAAGTTATTCACAAAAAATTTGCTTGATAGTAATAAAAAAAATATGTTTTAGGAATCCATGATTAATAGTGTTTCATCAAATAGTTATTTCATATTCATTTTTAGGGTTCCGTAGCCAAAATGGCAAAAAACGGAACCCTTATAGATTCGTCATGTCTGTCTGTCTGTCTGTCTGTCCGTCCGTATGTCACAGCCACTTTTGTCCTAACTCCTAACTAAACTATAAGAGCTATACTATTGAAACTTGATAAGTAGATGTAGTCTGTGAACCGCATTAAGATTTTGATACAAAAATGGAAAAAAATATTAAAAAATTTAGGGGGCCTCATAGGCACAAACGAAACAAAAAAAAATTTTTCATCTGGCCTATGCGTGTGGGGTATCTATGGATAGGTCTTCAAAAATCATATTGAGGTTTCTAATATCATTTTTTTCTAACCTGAATAGTTTGCGAGAGAGACTCTTCCAAATTGGCAAAATGTGTGTCCCCCCCCCCCCCTTCTAACTTCTAAAATGGGGGCATGATAATTCTAAAAAAATATATGATGTACATAAAAAATACCAACGAAAATTAGTTTGAACGAGATCTAGCCAGTAGTTTTTTTTATACGTCATAAATGATTAACCTTAATTTAACTTTCATTATATCAAAAATGAAATATTAAAATAATTATTATTGCTGCTGCGGAACCCTTCATGGGCGAGTCCAAATCGCACTTGGCCGGTTTTTTTTTTTTGTTTTAATATGAGCTCATTATACTCTGCTTATTAGTGTATTTTTCAAAGTGGTTTTAGTATTCGAAACACTTCATTTAAGATAAAATGCCGCTCAATATAAAAAATACATTTGCCAAATATTGAAAAAAATGCAGGACGTAACGTTGATACTCAAACAGATATTAGGTCGCTCAAATATTATGAAGCTGCTCATTTTGTATTTTAAGTAACTCAAATAAATAATTTGTAAGTTTGTGTTTTGTTAATTTCTCGTCACTCACAGTCAGTCGCTCAAATAGTAATTCTATAACCCAAATTAATTAATTTTGACACTTAAAACGGTAATTTACAGTCACTCGATTAAATACTACCCTTATTTTTCTAAGGTAAGTATTAAATATTAATTTAATTTTTTTTTTTATTATGGTGTATTCCGAACACTTCAAAGAACTTGCTTCCGTTCGAAATTTAACTTAAAGTTATTTTTTTAACAAATTAGACAAATGTTAACAAACGAAATTTTTTCGAAATTCCGTCCTCATTCTACATTTAAAAAAATGTTTAAATAATTTTGGTAAGAATATTTCACTTCGTGGAGCCCTTGATATAAACATACTTAACAAGATTACGCCATAAAAGTTTAAAAAATGTTAATACTTTGTTTAAGTACCTATACTTAATAATTTAATAACTTGAACAAAAAAATTGGAAAAAAAAAGTTTGTTTCATTTTATCGTCACATAATTATTGTTTTTTAAATATCAATGAAATGAAAAACATTAAACAATAAAAGACATATTATTGTATTAACTAATTTTTTTTTACCGCCATTTGTTTATAAAAGTAAACATATTGTATAAGGAAATGGACTATTTCGACGCTTTAAAAAAAATCGTGTGCTAATACTCGATTCCGATCTTAATTTACCTTAAGTTAATATACCTATAGGTATATTAACTTTTTTGTTTTACTAAACACGTTTCCTATTCGCTGCTGCGGACCCGCACTTGGCCGCTTTTTTACGTTAGGGATCCCCCCCCCCCCCCCCCCTCTATCAAAGCTATATAAAGCCCGTGAGTATTATACTCGCTTTTGGCCTTTATTTTTCTTTAACGCCATTGAAATGTAATTTTTATATTAATTATTACCTGGAAATAAAATATTATGGAGGCGAGGCTGATGACTCGACGAACTGCTCAATGACAATGGTCTACAATCTACACTCTACACTTTACAGTAGGGGTCACCAATTAGCTTTTCGCTCGGGGTCTAATTATATTATAAGGTTAAAATTATAAGGTTGGCGGTCCACACATTAAAAAAAATTAAATGAAGGTATGTACTTAAGTACCTAATTACGGGATTTGCAAAAAAAGTGTTAATTTTTGTAGCGAATTATTCCTCCGATGTTTGGAGTGAAATTGGTGCAAGCTATAATTTGTATTAAATCCTGGAGATGATCACCGAGACCGAAATATATTTTGAACGAAGTTCGTCTTCGAAAATGTCCGTAGGTAGGTACTCAACGGGTCGGCGGACCGAATGCGGTCCGCGGTGCATCATTTAAGGCCCGTATTCACTTTCATTAGTAATAAGTGCAAGTAATTAGGGCAGGTGATTAGTTATTAGGAAAAAGTAAGGCCCGTATTTTTGGTCAGTACTCAAGATGCATCTCGGTCTCAAGATACGGTTCAGGCTCTGTGATTGGTTGGCTGTGAAAATTTAGACCAATCACAGAGCCGAACCGCGTCTTGAGACCGTGTCGCATCTTAAGTACTGACCAAAAATACGGGCCTAATGGCCCGTATTCACTTTCATTAGTAATAAGTGCAAGTGATTAGGGCAAGTGATTAGTTATTAGGAAAAAGTAAGTGTGGACAGCGACTGTTTAGTGCAAGTGATTAGCCGGCTGCGTAGTAACGTGATTAGTTCTGTATTCACTTTGATTAGTGATTAAAGGCCTGTATTCACTTTGATTAGTGCAAGTGCAAGTGACTAGTAATTGAGGCAGTGGAGTGCAGGTGTGTAGTGCAAGTAGTGTCCAATTCTTGTTTAGTGGCTCTTTAGTAATTTAATTTAGTAAATTCAGTAGTAGCTGTCAACACGAGCGTCCAAGTTTCAAAAATAAAACTGCCATTTTGACATGTCCTTCATTTTTAATATTGGTTTTATTAAAAACGAGCTTTTGCCCGCGGCTTCGCTCGCGTTAAGAAGTATTGTTATATACAAACTTTGATCCCCTATTTTCACCCCTTGGAGGTAGAATTGATCAAAATCCTTTCTGCCTCATGATGATGCCTCATGATCAAAAACCTGCATGCCAAATTTCAGCCCGATCGGTCCAGTGGCTTGGGCTGTGCGTTGATAGATCAACATGTCAGTCAGTCACCTTTGAGTTTTATATATAAAGACCACGAAGTATTTTTATATGTCCTTTCCCAGGACTCAAAGTATCTCCATGCCAAATTTCAGCAAAATCGGTTCTGACTTCTGAGGTATAAACGTGAAGAGGTAACAGACAGACAGACACACACTCGCATTTATAATATTATTAGTATATTAGTAAGTAATAAGTATGGATTAGTATGGAAGTAATTGAAAGGGTGTCCTTTTGTACTTTTAATAGGTATATTATTTAATAATGATATACTATATCTATGGACGCTTCACACGGCACACCACGTCAGTCTGGCCCATAAAGTTAATATACCTAGCGGAATAATAGTCACAATCTCGAGCTGTCAAACGAAACCAAAATTGGTTTTCATCTGTCACGCACTTGCACTCGCAAAAAATAGAACACGCTTTTAATCAAGTTACTACGCAGCCGACTAGTCACTTGCACTAATCAGTCGCTGTCCACATTACTTTCTACTAATCACTCATCACCTGTACTAGTCACCTGCACTTAATCACTAATCAAAGTGAATACAGAACTAATCACGTTACTACGCAGCCGGCTAATCACTTGCACTAAACAGTCGCTGTCCACACTTACTTTTTCCTAATAACTAATCACTTGCCCTAATCACTTGCACTTATTACTAATGAAAGTGAATACGGGCCATAAGTGCAGGTGACTAGTACAGGTGATGAGTGATTAGTAGAAAGTAAGTGTGGACAGCGACTGTGCAAGTGACTAGTCGGCTGCGTAGTAACGTGATTAAAAGCGTGTTCTATTTTTTGCGAGTGCAAGTGCGTGACAGATAAAAACCAATTTTGGTTTCGTTTGACAGCTCGAGATTGTTACTATTATTCCGCTAGGCATATTAACTTTATGGGCCAGACTGACGTGGTGTGCCGTGTGAAGCGTCCATAGATATAGTATATCATTATTAAATAATATACCTATTAAAAGTACAAAAGGACACCCTTTCAATTACTTCCATACTAATCCATACTTATTACTTACTAATATACTAATAATATTAAAAATGCGAATGTGTGTCTGCCTGTATGTTACCTCTTTACGCTTATACCTCAGAAGTCAGAACCGATTTTGCTGAAATTTGGCATGGAGATACTTTGAGTCCTGGGAAAGGACATATAAAAATACTTCGTGGTCTTTATATATAAAACTCAAAGGTGACTGACTGACATGTTGATCTATCAATGCACAGCCCAAGCCACTGGACCGATCGGGCTGAAATTTGGCATGCAGGTAGATGTTATGACGTAGGCATCCGCTAAGAAAGGATTTTGATCAATTCTACCTCCAAGGGGTGAAAATAGGGGATCAAATTTTGTATATAACAATACTTCTTAACGCGAGCGAAGCCGCGGGCAAAAGCTCGTTTTTAATAAAACTAATATTAAAAATGAAGGACATGTCAAAATGGCAGTTTTATTTTTGAAACTTGGACGCTCGTGTTGACAGCTAGTACTGAATTTACTAAATTAAATTACTAAAGAGCCACTAAACAAGAATTGGACACTACTTGCACTACACACCTGCACTCCACTGCCTCAATTACTAGTCACTTGCACTTGCACTAATCAAAGTGAATACAGGCCTTAAGTGTGGACGGCGACTGTTTAGTGCAAGTGATTAGCCGGCTGCGTAGTAACGTGATTAGTTCTGTATTCACTTTGATTAGTGATTAAGTGCAGGTGACTAGTACAGGTGATGAGTGATTAGTAGAAAGTAAGTATGGACAGCGACTGATTAGTGCAAGTGACTAGTCGGCTGCGTAGTAACGTGATTAAAAGCGTGTTCTATTTTTTGCGAGTGCAAGTGTGTGACAGATGAAAACCAATTTTGGTTTCGTTTGACAGCTCGAGATTGTTACTATTATTCCGCTAGGTACATTAACTTTATAGGCCCGTATTCACTTTCATTAGTAATAAGTGCAAGTGATTAGGGCAGGTGATTAGTTATTAGGAAAAAGTAAGTGTGGACAGTGACTGTTTAGTGCAAGTGATTAGCCGGCTGCGTAGTAACGTGATTAGTTCTGTATTCACTTTGATTAGTGATTAAGTGCAGGTGACTAGTACAGGTCATGAGTGATTAGTAGAAAGTAAGTGTGGACAGCGACTGATTAGTGCAAGTGACTAGTCGGCTGCGTAGTAACGTGATTAAAAGCGTGTTCTATTTTTTGCGAGTGCAAGTGTGTGACAGATGAAAACCAATTTTGGTTTCGTTTGACAGCTCTAGATTGTTACTATTATTCCGCTAAGTATATTAACTTTATGGGCCAGACTGACGTGGTGTGCCGTGTGAAGCGTCCATAGATACCTAGTAAAAGTATCATTATTATATATACCTATTAAAAGTACAAAAGGACACCCTTTCAATTACTTCCATACTAATCCATACTTATTACTTACTAATATACTGATAATATTATAAATGCAAATGTGTGTCTGTCTGTCTGTTACCTCTTCACGTTCATACCTCAGAAGTCAGAACCGATTTTGCTGAAATTTGGCATAGAGATACTTTGAGTCCTGGGAAAGGACATATAAAAATACTTCATGGTCAAATAGTTTTTAATAAAACCAATATTAAAAATGAAGGACATGTCAAAATGGCAGTTTTATTTTTGAAAATTGAACGCTCGTGTTGACAGCTACTACTGAATTTACTAAATTAAATTACTAAAGAGCCACTAAACAAGAATTGGACACTACTTGCACTACACACCTGCACTCCACTGCCTCAATTACTAGTCACTTGCACTTGCACTAATCAAAGTGAATACAGGCCTTATGGGCCAGACTGACGTGGTGTGCCGTGTGAAGCGTCCATAGATATTATAGTATATCATTATTATATATACCTATTAAAAGTACAAAAGGACACCCTTTCAATTACTTCCATACTAATCCATACTTATTATTTATTAATATACTAATAATATTATAAATGTGAATGTGTGTCTGTCTGTCTGTTACCTCTTCACGTTTATACCTCAGAAGTCAGAACCGATTTTGCTGAAATTTGGCATGGAGATACTTTGAGTCCTGGGAAAGGACATATAAAAATACTTAATGGTCAAATAGTTTTTAATAAAACCAATATTAAAAATGAAGGACATGTCAAAATGGCAGTTTTATTTTTGAAACTTGGACCCTCGTGTTGACAGCTACTACTGAATTTACTAAATTAAATTACTAAAGAGCCACTAAATAAGAATTGGACACTACTTGCACTACACACCTGCACTCCACTGCCTCAATTACTAGTCACTTGAACTTGCACTAATCAAAGTGAATAGTGAACACAGGCCTAGTCGTAGTACAATACCCGGCAATAAATATTGCACATCGACCTTTGGAAAGATACATTCGGCTAATTTCGGTTTCATAGAGCGTTATCTTTGTAGCACACACCTATTGACATTATGTCAGTCGTTGTTCAAATTCAATAGAGTGCAGTCGCGTCCAGTTCAAAATATATATCTAGAGTTGTTAATACCCCTAAATTTGCTACAGCTGTAATTTTCCAAAAGAATTTTAAATACGTAAACATAATTTGAACACCCTTTTTTATTTTATTTTACCCGAATATAAAGCCATAACTTATAGAAAGTTTGGTGTATTTTATACAAAGAATAATAAAATTGTCAAAAGAAGCAAATCTTAATTGTTTTACAGCTCCTAATATATACCGGACTTTCTGTATTTCGTGCGTAAGAGATAACGCTCTACAAAACCGAAATTAGCCGACTGTCACTTTCCAAAGGTCGATGTGCAATATTTATTGCCGGGTACTGTATACAGTTTATATTATCCTCTTTGCATTTAGTGACCCCTGCTCTACAGTTTACACCATGTTTACAATCTACAGTCTATAAGTACCGTATGTAGACCGTAATTATAGTACACTAACTTCCGTTTATTATGAGTCCACCGCCTTTGTATGTCACGTGACCTTTCGAACATACCAGACACAGGCAAAATATTCTTGTAAAGTTTTGGAGTTTACTCCTTAAGAATCGATTTTCATATATAAGGCGCCCGGTATGAGAAAAATCCGAGGGGTAAAACCTACTAACAAGTAACGAAAATGTGTCACGTTTTTGGTGCGCACCAATTCTAATTTGGCTGTGAGTGTATTAAGACCATAAAGGTAATAATATACCTATCGGAATATTATAATTATATTATTATGTAATTATATTATTATATAATATTATATTACGATAGGTATATTAACTTTATGATTAAGACGTACATAATATGGTATGCTGTATAGGCGACTATACCTATATACTATATGTTATTATATTATTATATAATTATATTTTTCAGATAAAAAAGTAGTAGAGTAGTAGATTAGGTCAAATTCGGGGAGGGGGTAGCCGAGGTGTTGCCTTTGATGTTACAAGAAACCCAGTTCCTCTAGGCCTATTGGGAACGGAGTTGTGGCTACTTTAGTAAGACGTTTGACAGTTGCCGAGCTGTCAATGTCAAAGTTTGAATGCTTGTAGCTCGGCAACTATTTGTCCTGGATATGGGCTTCTTCGACTTGATCTTCCTGGATTTTTCTCCTTTATTTGATTCTGACTTTAGAATTGAGAAAAAAAAATTGATGTCTCTGATTTAGTTCAAATTCAGGGAGGAGGCAGCCGAGGTGTTGCCTTTGATGTTAGAAGAAACCCCGTTCCTCTAGGCCTATTGGAAGCTGAGTTATGACCGCTTTTGTTCGACGTTTGACAGTTGCCGAGCTGTTAATGTCAAAGTTTGAATGCTTGTAACTCGGGAACTATTTGTCCTGAATATGAGTTTCTTCGGCTTGATCTTCCTGGATTTTTCTCCTCTATTCGATTCTGGCCTTAGAATTAAGAAAAAAAAATTGATGTAAACTCCATTTGTGCGTCGGAGATGACACACTTTTTTTTTAGCTAAACAAATAGGGCGTATGTAACAAAAACTATTTTCAATAATTAATTATTAAGCTCAGAGCCCTCTCTTTAGCTTTTTCAATAATATTTTGAATGAAAATTGAGGGGTGTTTAAGTGAGCAAACGTAGGGTTTGTATCGACGTTCGTATCCTAGAGAAACTTTCAGGTTCTTATTTAAGTCCGTAGATGACCCTGTCTGTACGAACCATCATTAGTTATTTTTTATAACACTAGATCCCTCTGCTATATTTTAGGCCACTTAATTTTCCATAATATTATGAACGATTTGTATAAACGCCATCTATTAGTAAGTTACAGTGAGAATAATTGTTACCTTAACGTAATATTATTTAACTTTTTACAAATTTAAATCGTTTATAATTAATATTAATTATTTGTATGGTACCTAACAATTTAATTTGTAGCACAATTTTTCTTCGTCGGCAAAGTTGAATTATGTTTTTTTGCATAATAGCAACCATTGATTAATTAAGCCCCATACATACGTAACTATTTATCATAGCGATAAATCTGTGCAGACCAGTTTGCGCAGTTTTATCGATCGTGTGTATGAAAAATCGTTGTCGATAATCGTTCGTCGGTGGCAGTTGCAATTTCTATCAGATAAATCGTTGTCGATTACATTTGCACAGTTTTATCGTTGCGTGTGGACGGCGATCGCTCAGTTCGGCAGTACTTCACGGAGCTTGCTAGTGTGCGCACGTGCACATCGCTTTCACAGAAATATGTCGGAAGACGAAAGAGTTGGACACCGCGGTCCGCGAACTAATTCAAGATTTTATAGAAAGCTACAGAAACCTAATCTTTCATGAGGACTTATAGCTTCTCTCATAACAGTATCTTGTTTCTTTATTAGTAGAGAAACTAAAGCCAGCAGATTTAAATATGCCTCTTCATCCTTAAATAGTTATGCCAATCTTGCGGAGCGAATTTCAACTCACTTATCAAGTTGGTATGAGAAAATTTCTCCGCTCAAAGACTCCGCTTCTTTTTTTTCTTTAAACACATAACCAGGCCTAATATAGCAAGTGCATCATAATCTTCCATTGTTAACATGTATCTTGCGTGAGCTTCTGCGGAGAACTGCCCGATCGACATCGATATCGGAGCCGTGTCCTCCACACGGCACACTAGGAACTTTCGATTTATCTGGACAGTCTGAAATCGCTACGATAAACAGTTACGTATGTATGGGGCTTTAGCAACCACAACAAGATAATATTATATTTTTGAGATAGCAACCCGTCACACAACTGACATTTTAAAAACTATCAACTGTCATCTCGGCAAATGCCAAATGCCAAAAATGAAAGACGCCAGATGGGACGGCTCTCGGCAAGCAGAGTTCTAAAAATCTAGGCATTTAATCACTGAGCGTTGACCAGTCCTTACGGCATTTAATGTCCAGGAACATTAGTGCACTGTTGTATGTTAAATATTCCTTAAAGTCTAGATTCTGAATAGGTAGTGTATCGGGTATCGCTAGACTTTCGAAACGTATCATATCCTGCCGTTGTTTATCCCCTGAAATGAAGTAAACAAAAATTTCGGTAAGTTGCATTTGTAGTGATTCGTTGGCAAATCTATTTTATTCAAATAGAAACCCTAGAAGTATTGATTACCCTATTGCAGTTTCAAATGTTTAAGCACTTTCAAACTATGAGCATGCATATCTACGGTATTTGTCTTTAATTAAAAGTACCTATCAATATACACTTTAAATTAATCCAATAATTAGGTTTATTTTCGATGATAAATACAACTCTTAATTTGTTACACTTAATGTCTCAGGGTAAATAAAATTACCAAAATTGGTAATGAGTTAAATTAATTCATACAATGATATCCTTGAATAAAAATAAAATAGACGATTTTCCTTATAATTCTGTAGATAAGTTTTTAAATTGTGCCAAAAGGATAAATGTATTTAGTCCATTTAAAAAATATTGTCATTCAGCCATGGGTTGCTGCTGCTGCAAAACCAAAGGGCCAGCGGAACCCGCCTATACCAGCGCTCCAATACAACTTCCCACTGATGACTCTGATGTCCAAATCAACATCCCCAAATTTGTGGAGTCAGAGGTCGTTGATCAGCTCGTCTTAGAGATGCTGAGTGTTGCTGCATCAAGAACAGATATGTATGTAACAATTCCTTAAGCTCGCTTTATAATTTTGCTTGTTGATTGTTTTTATTGAAATATAATTTGATTATTTATAAATTTAATTAAGCTGATGCGTATTAAGCAACAAAAATAGTGGTAAAATTGCTGCTAAAATTGAATAATTTATTAAATAAGGTAATGCCCAGTATACAAAACACATGCTAAACATTTTTTAACCTTTAACTGGTGACAAGCGGTCTCACAGGCTGAATGGCGTCAGTGAAACGTCTTTTCACCCACTTCCCCGCACCCTCCGGGTTCGAACGTCTGTGTAGCTTCGGGTTTGGTTGCTCCCGCGCCGTAGAAGGAGACAGTTGCGTCGGACTAACCCAAATCGATAAGTTAAATGGACGCAAAGTTCGATAGCGGCCTGTGAGACCTTACGTCACCAGTAGCGTAACTTTTTTACGTTACATCGCTTATTGATTTTTTTCACTTTTTACATCTATTATTTACGATGGATAATTTTGGTCATCCGAACAAGAAGCGAAAGGAATTGGGAGTCAGAAATGAATTGTTAAACCGTAGAAAACAGCTTTCATTATCTGAAATTCATAGAATAGGAGAATGGTAGGCACAAGGATTTCACTGAACCAGAAGCCAAAAATTGCATCCCAGAGCAAAGTGATCATGATTCAGGAACCGAAGAGAACGACCAAGGTTACATCGATCAACAAATCAGGAGCCATGGCAGGAGAATCAGCCTTCAGAATTAGTGAAGTTTGACCATTGTCAGTTTTGTGAAATGATAGCTGTGATTAATATGGTTTTATTTTTTTTTCAGTTGATTATTGTGTTAATTTTATGGAAAAAGTGTTACTGTTTGATTTATATTAATTATAATTTTATAAAACACATTATTCATCCCGCTTCTAATTTTCATGATTGTAAAGACTGTTCTCATTGTAACATCAAAGTTCCTTTTAATGAATTGATTCACATTGTACAAAATGCTTTTATTTTGTCCTACACTAAGTTATCAAACTATTCATGAACATAGCTGTAAGCCAAAATACTTCATTTCTATGCAATAGACCCTAAAACGGTAGCGGCCTCTCAGACCGCTTGTCACCAGTTACATTACGCAAAATACATGTCACCAGTCAAAGGTTAAATTCATTTAGTTTAGCTATGCAATATTTTGTTTATCACAAAATGATTCAAAAGTTACCGATTTGTTTGCTTTGCGATTTTGGTGTGAGACTAATTATTATTACTTAGATGGTACACCTCTTAAATATTGTTGTATAATTATTCCTTTGTTTTATAATAAATAATTTAAATTGTCGTCTAATAAAAGTATTCAACATTTTTAGAATAAGCGGCCACTTATTCTGGTATGATCAAAGCCAGATTTTTCTGGATGATAACATAATAATAAATGCTTCATATTAAGCTGTGCCATGTTAAAGATATGTATCTTAAGTGACATAATTATTTTAAAATGTAACCATATTAAGCTGTGCCATGTTAAAAATATGTATCTTAAGTGACATAATTATTTAAAAATGTAATAATGTATGATTGTTATATATTATAAACTAGCTGTTGCCCGTGACTTCGTCCTCGTTAACATAGTATAATAACAAAGATGGATAGTTTTCCCTTTTTGTGGTTCCTTGTACAAAGGGTAAAAACAGGACCCTGTTGGAATGACTTCGCTATTTGTTTGTCTCCAGGCTGTATCTCAAGAACTTCGCTAGCTAAATAGTTTAATTTTTTACAAATTATGTATTTATGTTGCTGCTATTACTAAATGCTGCAAATACTAAAAACAAAATTAAGCAAAAAAGCCTTTTTTGATCGACATAAACATTGGCAACAGGTAGGTACTTGACAATACGGCCACAAAATACTTAATTATTTCTTTGTCTTCATTTATTCGTTCTATTAGGTACTGATAGGTTCAAACTAATACATTTACATCCTCCATTATCCCTTATTGAGCGTCCGTGGCCTAGTGGGTAGATCTTTGGTTCGCACTAGTAGAGGGTGCAGGTTCGATCCCGGGTGGAGGCGTATACCAATGACACATTTTATGATCTCAAGTACATAATACGGACACTCATACGGTGAAGGAAAACATCGTGAGGAAACCCGCACATAGTTGGTCCCAGACGTATTGACTAGTTCTTTCCTCTGGGCTAGGCTGACTATGTTGCGAGAATGCTGTATGTGCTTGGGCAACATTTAAAAATCTTGTCCCAGGCACTACAGTATTTGAGGAGTGGTTACTTCACTCTGAAAATACTGTATAAATCATCCACAACGGATGTAAACGCCTAGTTTATCCCTTATTTTATCCCCATGGGGGTCGAATTTATCAAAATCCTATTTAAGCAAACATCTTCGTTGTAGAAGCTCAAATCTTTAATAATTTCAGTTCAATCAGTCGAAAGTCTAAGAAAATTTATAAAGTTTTCAGCCGCTATTTCATCCCCTTAGGGGTGGAATTTATTAAAATCCTTTCTTAGGGGATGCCTATGTCATAGTAGCTTTATGCATACACAGTCTTAGCCCGATTGGTTTAAAATTTACAAAGTTTCATACAAACTTTCATCCCCTATTTTACCCCCTTAGGGGTGATTATATCACTTATAAAATCCTTTCTTATGGGATGCCTATGTCATAGTGGCTTTATGCACGCAAAGTCTCAGACCGATCAGTTTAAAATTGACAATGTTTCATATAAACTTTCAACCCCAATTTCACCCTCTTATGTGTAGAATTTCCAAAAACGCTTGAATACGTATTGATTCGTTTTTAATCTGTAGCCCAAAAATAACGTTTTATGTTTCTAACTTAAGAAATGACGTGCTTTCATTTAAACTTTCAACCCCTATTTCACCCCCTTCGGGTAACATTTCCAAAATTCCTTGCTTTAAGACCAGGCTGCCAAAAATATCAAAACACACTAGCCCCGCGTACACACTCCGCGGCTATCCTCCAATCGTGAAATAATGATTCCATGAATCGTGCCTGCATGCATTGTACTTTGCGCTGCAGCTAATAGTGAACAATATCGCATAACAACGGTTCCCGCATTATAGCACGAAATTAAAGTCCCAAAAATGTTTTTGATGATAACTTAAAAATTAAACACAATACTAATATTTCCTTTAGCCATTATTTTATAAAGTTCATTGTAAACATTTCAAATATTCATAATTTCGAAATATGTCATAAACTATCGAGTCAAAATAAGTGAATCGTGTTTTCCGTTAGGCTAATATAGTAATATCAGATAAATAAACAATGATTAAATAAATTTCAATTTCATTTAAAATCGTCTTCCGGGATCGTAATCTATACTAATATTATACTCCAATAAAATTACGGCTCAAAATGGGTTAAATAAACATGAACGAACACAGTTTGGTGATTTTAAGGATCGATAGGGGGGTGTATTCTGAGCATAAATTCCAATTTGAGGGGTTCTACTGAGGTCAGCTCAAGGTCATTTCGATGTAAACGCGTTTAATTCGATATCTCGAGAATGATCAGTGTTAGGCAAAAAATTGTAGAGACCTTTTCTCTTCCAAATTAAATTTACTAACTTTTTTAGCTGAAACTTTTTTTTAACATTAATATTTTTCAACTTATTATTCCCGCAAGGCAAAAATTTTACTTTTTTTTTCTATTTTTCGTAGTGTTCTCCCCAATCATTCAATTTTATTAAATTTTACCGATCATGAAAGTTTAGATATTTTAATTATGAACAATTTTTTTTCTTAAACTTTTTTCTGTAATGCCAATACCTTCGGAGTTATATATTACTTTACATAATATAAGCTACATATAGCCCATATCAGTATATGGGCTATATGTAGCTTGAGGCAGTTCTCAAACCGATATATGGGCCGAATGCCGCAAAAAACCTTTTATTTTTGCACGCGATTAGTGGTTGCGACACAACTTCGGCTCCTTTCAACCTAGGCAAGATCATTGTTTAATGACCGTATTCAAAAAGTCTCCGGATTTGGTTTCTTTATCTGCAGTTTTTCTACAAGACAAAACAGATGAAACAACGCTCGCTTCAAACGGCGAACAATTCATTATGAATTTGTATCGCAAGGCAGGTGACACGAATTACACGAATCTCAACGAGCTCCGATATAAGAGATATAAAAAATTTAGTTAAATAAATACAGTTAAATTAGAATCCCTTCCTCATACCTCTGATGCGGCATTTTTTCACTCGTTGGGGTGTTTCTACCAAGTTCAATACTGGCTGGAAAATTATCTGGAACCCGAGGAGTGGGGCTGCCGTCGCACCCCCCGTGGATTGGAGCCGATAACAATGTCATTGAAACAATCTCCGGATAATATACTGATATCGATTTCTTACAAATGCAAAACCAACTGCGGCAAAGCGTGCGGGTGCAGAAAGGCCGGCCTCTTTTGCTCAGTGATTTGCACTAATTGCCAAGAGAACTATTGTTCTAATATCGCCAATGTTGTCGACGATGATTTTTGAAGTGAAATTTCTTTAGCGACGTTGAGCACTTTTGTGGGATGGGTAAAACTGTGAAACTCGCGTCAGATTCTCGTGCTGATCGAAAAACCTTGGAAAAACCGTAAGACGGTTGGAGAGTAGTGTTTTGTGTCGAACTCGAAATCGAACTCTAAATCGAACTCGAACTCGAACTCGAATTGATTGTAAGGGTTTTGATCAATTAAAAAAATCGATTTTTTTAAAATCGATTTTCATAAAAAAATGGGTTAAATATTTAATCGATTGTAAGGGTTTCAATTAATTAAAAAAATCGATTTTTTAATAATCGATTTTCATAAAAAATGGGCTAAAAATGCACAACGTTAATAATCAAGTTTTCACTTCTGCCGACACTCCCGGAGTGCAACCCGTCTTTTTTTTTACGCAATGGACGAGAACGACTTCCATCGACCTCGGGTGCTTAACTTGAAGAATTATATAACCTATTTTTTTTTATCAATAAACGTGTGAACAGTTATAATTATTCATTTACTTCTTTTTGTAATCCTCATTCACATTATTATCCCACTGAATAGAAAAAAATATCCAAATTAAAGAAGTACAATATTTGAATGATACAAAATATACAATAAATGATTGCAATATTCAATATTCGAATGAAGTACAATTTTTAAATAGTTTAATCGATTGACCTTTTTATATTGCGACAATGGCACGGATTTCGCTCGGTAATGTAGGTATAACTCCAAAGGTATTATCATTACAGAAAAAAGTTTATGAAAAAAATAGTTCATAATTAAAATATCTACACTTTGACAATCGGTAAAATTTAATAAAATTGAATGGTTAGGGAGGAAACGACGAAAAATAGAAAAAAAAGTAAAATTTTTACCTTGCGGGAGTACCTAATAAGTTGAAAAATATTAATATTAAAAAAAAAAGTTTCAGATAAAAAAAAATTAATTTGGAAGAGAAAAGGTCTCTACAATTTTTGCCTAACAGTGATCATTCTTGAGATATCGAATTAAACGCGTTTCTATCGAAATGACCTTGAGCTGACCTCAGTAGAACCCCTCAAATTGGAATTTATGCTCAGAACACACCCCCCTATCGATCCTTAAAATCCTCAAACTGTGTTCGTTCATGTTTATTTATTTCGTAATTTTATTGGACTATTATAAAGATTAAAGCGGAAGAGTTTGTTAGTTTGTTTGTTTGAACGCGCTAATCTCAGGAACTACTGGTTCGATTTGAAATATTGTTTCAGTGTTAGATAGCCCATTTATCGAGGAAGGCTATCCATACTAATATTATAAATGCGAAATTATCTCTGTCTGTCTCGCTTTCACGCCAAAAGTACCGAACCGATTGTAATGAAATTTTGTACACAGATACGGCGCCGTACGACGCCGTACGACGTCGTGCCGTGTTTTTGTGTGCCCTTACGTCACTGCATAGATAATTAAGAACTGAGTATCAAGTTATAGATATCGAAAGAATTGGCCCCGTGCGAGTTTCTTACGCCGGTTCTTCTCGCCAGGTTAGTTCCCGAGTCGGTGGTAGGCACCGTAGATTCTACGTTCTTCTGATTTTCAAAAAGTGTATTCATGATACCTATTTTGAATAAAAAGATAATATTTTATTTTATTTTATCCCGGCATACCCACGGAAACGGGAACCACAGCGTGCTGTAAAATGAAATCCACGCGGACGGAGTCGCGGGCAACAGCTAGTAGGCTATATTTTATCACGCTAAGACTAATAGGAGCGAAGAAATAGAGGAAAATGTGGAAAAAACGGGGGAAATTATATGAAATTGCTTGTTATCTTAAGAACTACTGGAGCAATTTTTATGTTATTTGGAAAACATGAAGAATAGACCGAAGAATAGACGTGAAGGGACATAGGCTATTTTTTTGCGGAAAAATGTACGGTTGCGTTAAATTCCTAAATTACGCGGGCGGAGCTGCGTGGAACATCTAAATATATAATAAAATCGTAGGAAGATCACTTATTCTGTACATTGAATATTTTTGTACAATAATACTTGGGACGTGATCTAATATGCTAACGCGGACGAAGTCGCGGGCAACAGCTAGTACTCATTATAAAACACAGCAAATTTTGGCAGCCCGCAGTTTTTGCTCAGCGATGATAAATCAGTCAGTCAGTCAGGATATTATGTTATTTTATAAGTATAGATTTGTTTTATAATTTATAAAGTTTTTTTTTTCAAATTTACTACAAAGTATACATAATGTACTAGTAGGTACATATCAATGTATATGAATCTACATTATCTATATAACATTATGTATGAATGTAAGAATAGCAGTAAGAGTAATAATAATTATTATACTTACTGTTATTCTTTAAAATTAAAACAAAAAAAAAAAAACAATATTATGACGACTCTCTTCATCTGTACTATGTATGTATAGTATGTTGTAATAATTAAGATAAAGGCAAAGCAAATTAATATTATGTTCTTTATTACCATTTACTAATTGAATACTATTAATCGTTCTGGAAAAAATTAAAAATATTTTAGTAAAATAAGAATTGACTTTAATGTCAAAATTTGTTAATTAACAGAAAACAGTGTGCTGTGCATCTTAATAATTACTTACTTGCCTTTCGTACCTGTATTTTAGGGTTCTGAAAGTCTTTACGACTTTGATGTCTGTCTGTCTGTCACCAGGCTGTAACTCAAGAACGGTAATAGCCTCGAGATTGATAGATGTTTAGATGTGAGACTCGAGAGAGTTGAAATTTTCACATATTATGTATTTCTGTTGCCGCTGTAACAAAAAATACTAAAAACAAAATAAATTAGATATTTAGGGGAGGGGGCTCCCATACAACAAACGTGATTTTTTTAACATTTTTTGATCGGTATCAATGTGTCATCACCTAAAAGGTGTACCTACAAAGCAGTGTTGGGCAAATTTCAATTGCAAGAACAATTAAAGATTAACAATTAATCAATTGTAATTGTGAAAAATTACAACTAACAATTATTAATCAATTGTAATTGTGAAAAATACAACTAACAATTAATAAATTGTAATTGTGAAAAATTACAACTAACAATTATTTAATTGTTAATTGTATTAGTAACAGTTAACAATTAATTAATTGTCAATTATTTTGTTAATTTTAATTAAAAATAACAATTATAAAATACTGATGCATAATATTATAAAGCCGGTATTCCATACTAATAGTAATAAGTAATAATATTATAAATTTGAATGTCTGTCTGTCTGTCTGTCTGTCTGTCTGTCTGTATGTATGTCTGTCTGTCCGTCTGTCTGTTTGTGTTTGAACCGACTTCAAAAAAAGGAGATTATCAATTCGACGCGTATATATTTAATATTTCCAGCTACACTAACATAATATACAAAAACTGAGTTTTTGTATATTATGTTAGTCTATTTCAGTGTCTGAACAAATGTGCCAAATTTCAGAAGTGTATGTTACATGTATGTATGTATGTTATATTGTATGTTTTTGTGTTTGTGTTCGCATATCTCCGGAAGTCCGATTTAAGTAATTCTTTTTTGTTGTACTAGGTATTGTTCAATTTAGGGAACACTACAAGTTTCATCAAAATCGATTCAGTAGTTTTTGAGATTACGTACAATTTTGAAGTCAGTTTTATTTTTCTAAAATAGGTACTTAATATTTTTTTATTCGTCTCAAGTCTAATCCTCATAGTTTAATTTTCCTAAATCTTTACTAATTTCATTTTGATACATAAAGTTAATTGTTAGTTTTAATTGTTTTATGAAACAATTAAAAAAGTTAGTTGCAATTATTTTAATTGTAAGTTGCAATTAACACACGTTAGTCAAATTAATTTAATTGCAAGGTGCAATTAAAAGTTCAATTGCGATTAATTTAATTGTAATTAAATTAATTGCAATTACTTTTTAGTCAATTAACAAGATAATTGACAAATTAATTGATTAATGCACATTACTGCTACAAAGTTTTGTAAACTTTGTACTGTGTATTGTTGTTTTAATACTCAATTGTATTTATAATTTAACTAGCGACCCGCCCCGACGTCGCACGGGTATAAAATATATAACAACTGAAAAAATGATTAAAATCGATAGCCTTAATCCTTCACGTAGTCTACTTCTTATCTGTGCCAAATAACATAAAAATTGCTCCAATAGTTCGTGAGAGAAGCCCTTTCAAATAATTTCGTCCGTTTTTTCCACATTCTCCTATTAGTCTTAGCGTGATAAAATATAGCCTATAGCCTTCCTCAATAAATGGGCTATCTAACACTGAAATAATTTTTTAAATCGGACGAGTAGTTCCTAAGATTAGTGCGTTCAAGTTAGCCCTTTCAAATGATTTTCTCCGTTTTCTTCACATTTTCCTCTATTAGTCTTAGCGTGATAAAATATAGCCTATAGCCTTCCTCGATAAATGGGCTATCTAACACTGAAAGAATCATTAAAATCCGTTGCGTAATTTTAAAGATTAAAGGGAACAAAGGGACATGAGGGAAAAAAGCGACTTTGTTTTATAATATGTATAATATAGATAAAACGGAATTTTTCGTTCTATAGCGGTATGGAAACCTTCATTCGCGAGTCTGACTCGCCTTGATCGATTTTTTCTTAAACTTTAAGACAATATTTAATTTAAAGGCATATTTTGCTATAGGTCTAAATATTTCAATTCAATTCTTCTTCCCCCCTTAAAGATGTTATATATGTTTTTCGATTTCAGTGACCAAGAGTCACCTGTAGCTCTTGTGAAGCTGCATGTGATAGCAGACAAGGAAGATGGTTGGATACAGATGGTGACATCCATAGTAAACTGCGTTCCGCTGGAGAATCCCTTTGGACCAACTGCCATTTCAATACTACTGGACGACTGCCCACTACCTGCAAAGGATACTGTTATAAAGGTATGTGTTTTATTTTTAACCGACTTAAAAAAAATGAGGTTGTCAATTCGACCCGTATGTAATATTTCCAGAACTACCTAGTTTTCGTATATGTTAGTCTATATCAGCGTTTAAACAAATGACTTCGCACGGTTATACCCTGGGTTCGAAGGTACCGAACAGAACTTTAGAATTTCCTTGTTATATATATTAGGTTCGGGGATTTCGGCGTTGTTTAAACAACTGAAAGCATAAGCCAACACATCGATTTGATTGATCATCATCATCACAACCATAATTATACTATGGGTCATCCATCACATTATGATGACCCAATTATTGGTACTTTTCGTGATATTATTTTGCATCGAAGCAGATTTTTAGGGTTCCGTAGACCGTAGCCAACAAGGAACCCTTGTAGTTTCGGTCTGTCCGTCCGTCCGTCTGTCTGTCTGTCTTTCCGCAGTTTTGCTCAGAGACTATAGGACCTGCAAAGCTGTAATTTAGCATGAATGTACATATTAATGATGCCAACAAAATGGTACATGAAATCTTTAAAAAAAAATGTGGTACCTTCCCTACACATAAAGCGGGGATGATTTTTTTTCGCGTCCACCCCATCGTGTGGGGTGTCGTTGGATAGGTTTTTTAAAAATAGTATAATAGTAGG
This sequence comes from Lysandra bellargus, assembly GCA_905333045.1. Lineage (NCBI taxonomy): Eukaryota > Metazoa > Arthropoda > Insecta > Lepidoptera > Lycaenidae > Lysandra > Lysandra bellargus. Next base: position 9,679,041 of record HG995319.1, on the reverse strand, counting down.
GGAGGTAGTGCTAGCGTTCGCTAAGTCATTTCATACCGACCAAATTTTTGTCCAGCGGTAGCTTTATATTTATCAATCAATATAATCAGCGTCAGTCGCCGCACCCGTGGTGGAATGTTAACTGAGAGTATTTCAAAGTTGTAAAAAAAAAAAGTTGCGAAAAGTGATTTTATACCGAATAAAACTTTGATGGATGATTATTGAGGTCATGTTGAACAAAAAAATCACCGTCAGCCGTATTGCAGACGGGGGATTCAACGTCAGTCGCGTTACTGAACATGTAATTTTTTTTTGAATATAAAGTCATTTTATACCGTACAAAATGTATACAGGTGAATGTTTCTACTTTGTAAATAATAAAGAAAACCGTCAGTCGCTAATACGATGGTGGAAAAACCGTCAGCCAGCGATATAAGTTATGATATTTGTGAAGAAGAATTATATACATTTTACTTTAAAAGCGCCATCTGTTGTTATATACTAAAACTAAAATAACACCTACCGAACCTAAACGTGTATAATCTAGATATGAAACTTTATTAGGTGCGAATTGGGATCTTTTTAATGTCAATTCAATACGATTCCCAACAACAACTTTGAGATGCTCTCAATTTTTATTCCACCCATTATGAAGTGGCTGACGATCAAAGCTGTTATGTATTAGTGAAGTACTATTATTGTAACGATTTTCGCTCGGTATGAAATTACTCTTTAAACTGAGCGCGACCTACTACTATAAGTATTCATAGATCGTTTTCCGATTTAGGGATCCGTTTCTGAAATATTAAGTTTTAAAGTGGAAAAAATCGTTAGAGTCCAGTGTCCTTCTACCAGCTTAACGGTAGCTTCTGGAATTGTGAAAAAATTCACGGGAGTAGTAAAACCAAACTTAATATTATAAATGCGAAAGTGTGTCTGTCTGTCTGTCCGTCTATCTGTCTGTCTGTCTGTCTGTTACCTCTTCACGCTCAAACCGCTGAACCGATTTTGCTGAAATTTGGCATGGCAATGCTATGAGTCCAGGGAAAGGACATAGGATACTTTTTGTCCCGGAAAAATGTACGGTTCCCGCGCGATAAACGAGTTTGGGCGCAACGAAGTTGCGGGCGTCATCTAGTATCTTATATCTTTAAACGAGCAATTCTTGTATCTATGTATATATGTTTAATTGGAATATATTATATGTATAATTGGAATCTCGGAATCGGCTCCAACGATTTTCATGAAATTTAGTATATAGGGGGTTTCGGGGACGATAAATCGATCTAGCTAGGAATCATTTTTAGAAAATGTCATTTTATTCGTGTCTTATCGAATACCGAGCGAAGCTCGGTCAAATAGCTAGTGCCGAATTTAAAAGGAAAACTATCACGGCTAAGAAGACTTCATAAGTTATTGAGTAATAACCCAACAAACAAACTAACCTTATAAAATTAACTCAATAAGGTATAAACTCTTATACTTGTTATAAAAGAGCATTCATTATGCCAATGTTACTTATAATGGCACACTATTAGGAGATTTGGCTAATATTACCTTTATTCTTATAATTTGGTTGGGTAAACGTAAATAACTCTAATTTATACGGCAACTATAAGGCTTCGAAATATTTTCATCTTATAGTGGCTATTTACATTGCTTTTTAGCATTATAATATTCAAAGACATATAAAAGCTTTTAATATGGTCAATTATTCTTATAAAAGTAATGCACAAGGTAAATAATAATGCTTTTAACTTATAGGGGCATTTAATAAGATTATAAGACATCTATCCAACAAACGAATGCTAACATTTTATATGACCTTAACAAGGATGATAGCAATCCACATTCCCTTAAACAGTGATTATAAAGATATTAAATTCTCTTTAAGGTTACATTAAAATGCTTTACATAACTAAATTCGCCATTTTAAACGTTCAACAGATTGTGTGAATTTCTTGCGGAGCGGAATGATCGGCCAAGTGCGAGTCGGACCTGAGCACGAAGGGTTCCGTACTTTCATAGAACAAAAAAAGGCCGAAATTGTTTTAAAGTTTTTAGGCCTTTGTGTAAATTTCAGGTGCCTACCTGTTACCATTACTGACAAGCAATAAAAGCGAAAAAAACATGTTTGCTGCATAGGAGGCCCCTCAGATATCATATGTATTAATTTTATTTTGTTTTATATATGTATTTGTTGTTATAGTGGCAATAAATGCATACAATCCCGACAAATTTCAAAATTGCAGCTATTGCGGTTCTTGAAATACAGTCTGGAGACAGACAGATAGACAGGCGAACAGATAACGAAGTCTTAGTAATAGGGTCCCGTTTTACCCTTTGGGTACCTATAAAGGGTAACCCTATAAAGGGAGTCAAAACTGTGGAAGAAGTTGAAAAGGAGCGATGGTAACAGAAGAAAAGTAAAAAAAAAACAATTAATTTGATAATCACGTATTTTTAATAATATTTCAAACTTAAAATTAGTGCGCAAAAGTGAGCTAAATTATCCTTATAAAGAGGTCACCAACTACAGTGGAAAAAAAAAACTTTTATTTATAATTTACATGAATAACACTAGCTAGGTGCGATTTTGCTAGTGTGAAAGGAACCCTAACGATATGTAAAATGGCGATATCATAAGAAACAATTGATGTCGTTATAAATTCTTTACTCTCATAGACTCCTAATAGACGATGTGTGAATCTTGTTGTTCTTTTAAAAGCACTGTATATAACTTGACTAAATAATTAAGGCGACGCCTTGATAATTTGGCTGTAGCGATGCCGATTTTTCTCAGCAATGACTAAAGCTAAGAAACTAAAGTTCATTGTCAGTATTCATCATGTCTTTGTCTTTGAATTGCCCATAGCATAACACGATTGGACAACTTTTATAACACAGAATTATCAATCGAAAAGACCTCTGTAAAAAAAAAGATTCCTATTTTTCCAACAGATGAGAGTGATTTAAGGTTCCAAAATTTGTACATAAATTAGTTAAAGCATACACTTTAATATGTGCATAGCTTATATGAAATGTATTTATGTTTTTTAAATTACGCGACAAAAACCATTTTGTCGCTTACGTCCTTTCCATTTTTTGCTGTTCCATTGCTTGTTTTCGTTGGTTTCGTTGGTTGAAAATCATATATTCAAATTTTTATATTTTATTTTATTTTTACTATCTTTTATCTAAATATTATTCCAAAATTGGCATTTAATCATTCGATTCAATCGAAAATGATACCAAACTCGACTATATACCTAAATCCCACGCAGCTATTGACCTCATACCTTGTTGAAGCTAAAACCCCCCCTCGCCCACCTGCATGAAATATTCAGGTGGCTCCACATCGTAAATGGAAAGCGTTAATACGGGCGATCACCCTTATACGTGTTATATTATTGTCCGATACAAGGGAGTTAAACTCCGTTTTTGCCGTCATAAGTAATTTACATTTTCGCAACAGCTCGGAGAAGAAATAATAACGTCAGCCATTTTACTGTCAAGTAAACAATAAGTCATTATTTTATGTATAGTTTATTTACCTGACTTAGTGCTCGTTTACAGTGAAAAGTGTATGAGAATTAAAATGCATGATAAAATGTGATACGCTGGGTGTTTTGGCATCAAATCGCTAAAAACGTCATTAAGGTGACGCGCATGATCATTGCCGTGCGATGGTTATTCAAGATTATATTAAATAGGATAAAGCAGGTGCTGTGCGAGATCGGCGCAGCGTCAACACGAGCGGGGACTGAAACTGGACACGATTAATGACGATTAGTAAGACGACAGTCGAAAGGCAGGACTAGCGACTCCAATACTTTCGATATTTTCCTTAGCCATAATTTTATCGACGAACAAAGTTTCGCTGAATCAGTCATAATATTATGTATAATCACCTTGATCCCAGTATGTTATCATTTAAATCACAAACCATAGAGGTCTCTTACGTTTCGTTTCTGACTATTATTATTATTATTTATTGTTAAATTCTTTCTCCAATATAATAATGATTACTATTCATGAATATGGTATTTCGAAAAAAAAAATCTTTCTTTCGTTACTCTGAAAATCTACTGGTTAATAATTATATATCGAAGAATGAAGCGAAGAAATATAATAAATGATCAAACGAACTTACCAAGTGAAGTTCGATCATTATTATATGAGTCGCTTCATTCGAAGATATAATCTCCCTCCCACCCAGTCTGCACGAAACTATGTTTGCTGCAGTACCCAAAGAAAGAAAGAAAGATTTTTTGCATTACTTCTCTCTAAACATAATGAGACATGCCGGAACGTCCAGTAACCGAGCGTGCGGTAGTTTTTCCACTACCCACATACGTCTTTGAAAAAACGCGATTGCCTAGCAGATACAGAGGTACTACTGGTTAATAATTATATATCTTCGAATGAAGCGACTCATATAATAATGATCGAACTTCATTTGGTAAGTTCGTTTGATCATTTATAATACATCCCACACCAGTTTCGGTGACGGTGGCCGGTTTCATTGTAGCCAGGTTAGTTACTCAAGAATTTTATAGTGCCCGGGTATGTGCGCAGTATGTACACAAGAGCACTCTCTATTCCTTTTACTCTCATAATCCAGTGGGACAGAAGACTGGTACATTAGGTACAACCACAGAATATATATTAGTTGTACCAACAGAATTCCCACTGGCGAAACCCGTTTAAAGAATTAACGACTCATGCCACGATACTATAAAGTTCAAATTCCGACCGCGCAGTGTTAGGCGCCTACAATTATATTTGCCTACATCTCCGCTCTCTTTCTATCGGCATAACTCGTACCTTTTCTGAAGAAGTCAGGGTTGTCTGTTTTTAAAAATAATATTATAATCTTTATATTTAATTAACTACATTTTATTTAATTCGAAATAATCTAAGATATTATGTCTTAGTACTATGTAGATTTACTTAACATAAATTCGCGTGTAACTAGTTACGCGTACTTAGATTCGATAGGTACCGTATATACCGTAGTGTTTGTATAACTTAGTTATTTTTGTAAACAAATGAGGTTTCGAATAATGCGCATCACGAAATATGATAGCAAAGACGCGACACCAACCTACGATGCTTACTATTAGTAATAATTAATACCTAACCTTATTAATTAATGTGTTTTTTTTTTTCAATTATATACCTTTATTAATTATACGTCTACGAAGGTAACCCAATCCAAAGACAGTAACACTGCGCAATATTTCTTTGCCCTTTTTTATTGTCCATTGTGATCAGATTAATTTATCAATTTTGTGACAGCGAATGAATAAGTACGCAGGTAGGCATGCAACGATCAACTAACTAAAAACGCGTGCGCGCGCGTCACCGCTTGCCTGTGAGTCCCTACTGAAGTACCCTAGGAGGGTACTTACAGTTCGATGCCTACAGGCGCGAGTGGGACAGGCCTGCTACAACGTAGTTAATATTGTACAAAGTCAAAATCCAGTAAAGATATTTATGAAGCCTATAACTATTTAACGTCTCCACTCTCCTGTCTTATTCTACCATCATGGTGCTTTTCCAATGTGCCAGACAAAGATTAGAATGTCATATGTCTTATGCACACCACATTAATATTACTCGTGTAAATTTACAGGGTGTAACAAAATAAAGTGGTTATATTATACATTAGGGTGTGTCATTAGTCCCCTGTATAGAGTTCAATGTGAAAGTAGCAGTGTTTATAGATTACACTTTTTTACTTTTTGTATGAGCAAATTTATGATGTTATGGTGCTTGCGAATACAAATAAAGTCCCTAAGTCCAATTTAAAAGTCCTTAAGTCCAATAACTTTGTACCTTAGCCCAGATATTATTTTTTTTAATTTTCTTTAATACTATTAATTTGATTTGTACACTGATCTCTATTATATAGGCCTGGAGATACTGACACAAAATTCTTGGTCATTTGTGCCAGTATGGCGGTTTTACAGGGGTATAATTACGTAAAGGCAAAAAGGAAATGATGGTCATAGCGCTCGCACTGGCAGCCCAAACGCGTGGGCGTTAATCGAACATGTCGGATAAATAACGAGTATCGAACGATTTGTTCCACAAAAAAAAAAAAAACTTACACCTTTGCAGTGGTATGGCGGCCATTGGGAGCTGTCAGAAAAGTATATATAGCAAGGTGATTTTCGTGAATGGCTACTCGACGATGATTAGCTATGCAAAAATTATCCTGGTACAAATGGTTCAATTTTTTATTAAAATTAACGTATTCGCGTCGGTATGGCGGGCTGTAAGCCGCACCCGACAAGTATAGCATTACGCTTTCGCCTACTTATTTTTTTTCGATAATCTGAAAATACAAGCATTTTTGTGGAACAAATCGTTCGACACTCGTTATTTATCCGACACGTTCGATTAACGCCCACGCGTTTGGGCTGCCAGTACGAGCGCTTTGACTATCATTTTCCTTTTTGCCTTTACGTAATTATATCCCTGTAAAACCGCCGTACTGGCACAAATTACCAAGAATTTTGTGTCAGTATCTCCAGGCCTAATACAAGTACGCTGGATCGCTGATACCGTTTGAAATGACAGCTATTTCTTGTGCCTATTTGAAGCGGAATCAGCGCCTCCATTATTGGGGTTGAGAACTAAATCTGACGTAAAAATGATGTTTGAAAGACGCCATATTGGCGCTGATAGCAGTAGTAGGAGAACTTGGAACTAATACTAGTGATGACAACTGTTGTTATTCGTTGTGGTTACGTCAAATTTAGTTCTCAACCCCCATAATCGGGGCGCTGATTCCGCTTCAAATAAGCACCAATAGCAGGTCGGTATCATGGATCCAGCGTACTTTTATGATAGAGATCAGTGGATTTGTAATACAAAACGTTCAGAAATTAAAATGAGCACTACAATTATATATTTTTTTCTAAAATTATTCATGATTATAAGAGGTAAGGTGATTGTTTTGAGAAGCAAACGAAATGTTTGCGCCTTGATATTGCAAATCTTTAAAAACAGACAGAGTCATCTTGAAACTGGCCATTCAATATGCTTTTGTTATACATTTTTTCACACTGACCTCCAATATGGAGGTCAGTGTTTTTTTAACAAATAAAACATTACATACACTACAACACACACACTAGGAAAGATGACAGATTTTTGATTGACAAGCCTAAACGAATTATACTATACTACTATACTCTTATTTATAGTTGCAGTAAGTTGACAACCAGTTGACAAATTTAAAATGGATTATAGTTTTTTTTTTATTGAATCACAGATACTATTAGACCATTTTATGTATTAGACAATGCCTACACGGCCAGTCTGAGATCCGCTGAGTCGCAGAGGCAAGAGTTGAAAAAAAATATGATGAAGTCAATATTTTTTTACAAAATATACCTAGTCCTAATGTCGTTAAAACTAAGGTCGAATTTCGACCATTGGGCGATCTCTAGTAATATGAAAATAGTATTGATTAATCATTCATCACTGTAAACAAGATACTCGTATACCCACGGTATACGTCTATGCTTGCAGTTCTTTTTGCAATGTCGGAATTTTCGTTTTTAAAGACTCAGAAGTTATGTTCAGTGATTTCGGATCGGGGATGCAAATTGCAAACGCATGTAAGCGCATTGCATGAAAATCGAGTTATTTTAAGCAATGCAAAATTTTTCGAACGCCTATTCTTTAAAGACTCGGGAGTTCTGCTCAGCTACTTTGGATCTATATACTTTGGATACAATTTGGCATGGAAACCGATCAAGTCAACATGTTATGTTCACTTATAACAAGGTCATTATCGCTACACGTGTCGCATAAATTTTGAAGACTTCCCTATATACCTCATGGATCCCATTAGCGAACCTATTTACTTTAGTAACCAATTTAGGGATTGCGCAAATCGCAATCTTTTGAATGCCTTCGAAGTATAGATACTTCGTTTACACACTGTTGGTTAGTACTTAGTACGCGCAAAATACACATGACTGCGAGTTTGCGCTTCAGGGTGATTGGTATTCGACTTATTAAAAATGACAAAAAATCAGCTGCTTAGAGTTCCGATTTAGGGTTCTGTAATCAACAAAACTTGGTTGACTACTGTGCCCTAAAACGGAACCTTAACCAGCAGATTTTTTGTATATTGGTAGGTTAATAGTTATATAATTTAAGAGTAACCTTGTCCTACAAATAAAACAATCCATATTTTAGTTATGATTATAAAGTCAAAGTATGAAATCCTTTCTATTTCTGTTAGCTACCACTTTCGAGATTTTTCGAAAATAAAAATGTTGTTCGTCTTATCAAAATGTAGCTACTCACAAAAAATTAGCTTGTTAGTAATCACAAAAAAAATCGTTCTAGGATCACTAATATTTGAAGTGTAAAAAACAAAGTTGTAGAGAATTTAATTAATTTTTATTACGCAGGGGGCCATTCCGCTACAGACGGCCCTTAACGAGAATTTTTAAAATGCGGCATTAGTTACATTTTTCAATTGGAATATACGTAAGAAGATGTGTATTTACTAACAAAACAACTTTTATCGGTAAAAAATGGAATTCCAATAATTTAGAGCGTTTTTAAGCAATAATCATCATCTAAGGGATAATAATCATCTAAGGGATTGGCGATGTTTTTTCCCATATTTTTAAATTAAAATAGCATATACTTTAAATTAATGTTTAGTTGTAGTATAGTTGTACAGTAATACGTCGAAATCTTTTGTATAAATTACACTATTCAATCGTTTTTAGTGATTTAGACAATTAATTTTGTCAGGCCAATAAACAACTGAAAATTAAATAAAAACTACAATTTGGTACAGTTTTATTATAAACTTACTAGTATAATTATATATTTCATATCGAAAATTTTAAAATTTGTTAGAGAATTACGATTTAATTCACCTTTAAGAGATTTGAGAATTTTGATGTTGCGCCCGCGATCGTAGAAATGGTTAATAATTTCTAGTACTTATTACTATATTTACTTTTATCTAGTAATATAGTTTCTTTGTTTTATGCTATTTTTAAATATAGGCAAGTTATTTTGTAAAAGTTTCGCAATAGCCAGTATTCACATATGAACTCATCACAGTTCTTAATGGAGGGTCAAATTGGTTGCACCCGCGATGGCACTTCGGCCTGTTTTGTGGTCCTTCATACATTTGATGATGGTTATCATTTATACATCATTGTTAATCTAGTCAAAATGTATCCCTTCAAAGGATATTTTATTAATAAATATGCTTCATTTTGCCTGTAGGAAGCTTTAAGTGTGTCAAACTGTTGCACCTCGCTAATGGAATCGCCCTACGACAAAACTTCGTACGAAGCACCGTTTTCAAAAATTAAGGAAATAACCAAAATATGGATCCTTCTTCGGGTCCTCGGAGGGGTCAGGACTCAGAACTTTTAGTAGACCGTATGCTTATGTCCAAACAAAGTTCCTAAGTCAAAGTTTCTTCTTTCGACTTATTCATCCACACCCCTCCTTTTGAACATACATTAACTAGGCTATTATCACTTTGTTTTGTTACATGCTCTATAAACATCTAAGGTAGCATCAGGTACCACCTACACAAATGCGGCGTCAGGCGTGGGCGATGTGTACCATCGCCTACGCGAGGATTTTTTGGTGTTTACCAGTTTTGATACTCAATTTTTAATAAAATATAAAAATTTGAGTATCAAATATTATTTCTCAACAAAATCCGTCAATTTGCATCATCCATCTATATCAAATCGACACTGACGGATCTGCAAAATATCAACTTTCCAGGAAAGCTTTTTAAAGTTTTGGATTCAAGTTTTCTTTTTGCGTACCAAATAAAATAAAAATCTATTGCGTAATAGCTTTTTGTGTTATTAAAATGATTACACATGCATTTACAATTTTATGTTTTATTAATTTATTTTAAATAATGCTGTCGTATGTAAACATGCGACGTTGTACTGGCGTTTCTTGTTTAATTTGATGTGACTACTTAGGCGGATGTGAACATGCGACATTTTTATGGAATTTCAAATGAATTTAATGTCGTATATTAACTAGAGGGTGAAGGGAAAAATTAAAAACATCAAAGTATTATTATTTCTCAAGTGTAAACAAAATAGCACCATCAAAGAAATATAAATATAATAAGACGATCTATTAAGTTAATCAAAACCATCTTTGCTTATAAGCATTATATTTATGTTATTTTCGTGTTTAGTTTATATGGAAGAAATTGTTATGTAACAATCGTTTCTCACCTCATTTCATCTCATTTCATCTTGATCACTAATTTCTTTGTCGCCATTGCATGCTGTATTTCACAATAAAAAACAATAAAAATTCTAACAAAATACTTATTTTTATTATAATACTAGATGACGCCCGCAACTCCGTTGCGCTGAAACTAGTTTATTACGCGGCAACCGTACATTATCCTATATCCTTTCCCCGGACTCAAAGTATCTCTATTCCAAATTTCAGCAAAATCGGTGCAGCGGCTTGGGCGTGAAGAGGTAAGATACACTTTCGCATTTATAAATGCTATATGGATGGCTTCAATCAATCTTACACTACAAATTATTTGGTGTACTTTAATGATTGGAATAATAAAAACATTAAATACACTGTACTCGGAGAAACATGGCGGTAGCGGTCATTGACTCCCTGTCAAAAACTTGTCATTTTCTTTATAAACCGCGATTGACAAAGAAGTGTCAGATGTCGTCAATCGCGGCTTTGTATAGAAAATGACAAGTTTTTGACAGGGAGTCAATGACCGCTACCGCCATGTTTCGCCGAGTACAGTATAGTACTTACAAAGAGATCAATAATCATAGAAATCAATTAATAAATCACCTTATAAACATATAACAATGATAATTAATAAATCGGTAAAAAAACATACATAAGCAGTAAATATTATTCACACTCAAATTGTGTTAAACCTAAATTAAGAAATACCACATCTTCAAAATCACATACCTACTTAGCCTTACCAGAATAAAGTTTAAGAATTATTATAGCAATGATACTAAATAGGTCCGGCAGTAGAAGATGAGATTCCTGGAGTGATCACGAAGTAACAAAATTAAAAAAAAAATCAACTTCATACTTTAAAGATACAGTAGGTACAGTTTTATCACGTCGATACCTTATAACGGAACCACAACCCAAACTCCATAGTCACTGATCGATCTGCTGCTGGCATTTGCATCATCAATTTTAAATAACGAATTAAAAACATCATCGCTATAATCACGAAGAAATAATGTAGTTCGCTGATAGCGTAACAATGACTTTGGTTTTTTTTTATCACAAGGATAAAATCGCAAATCATGAAAATATTTAAAATTCGATAATATATAATAATAACAAACATTAAATTAGTCTAATTTTATGTAAATTATGTTTATTAGTATTTAAAGTATGCGAACAAAGTTGTGTATGAAATTATGCATAGATTAAATTTTTTTATGAAATTATGTCGAAGAACAAGGTCGGTTCTCAATATGCTGTACAAAAACTGTTATCATACTCCGGGGTACAACGTCGTAAGTCTACATACGACTTGTAATATTTGGTAGAACAACGAATCATTTAAACATACGTCATCATAAAATCAAAATAAGGAAATAAGTAATTTAAGTAAATAAATAAATGTCGTTAAAACAAGGCATGAAAAAAGTGTTTTGTTAATTAGATAAATATATTATTTTTTATTTCCGTAGAATAAAGTCGGTTCTGCACAGAACCGACATAAACGAAATTTTTAATAGTTCGTAGTAAAATGTAATTTAAAGCTTTAAATAATAACGAACCTTATTGGCATGCCTAAACTTACAAGTAATAACATATAATATTGGATCCGACCGTAAAATTCTACATGAATCGTTTTTTTCGATCAAATAATTTTTAAAATAATCTTTAGAACGTATAGAATTGGGTGTTGGGTTATAGAAAAAATGTTGGGTTGCCTTGTCAAAAGTAGCCGCAAGTACCTCTAATTAAGTTTAATGTTCATGAGATAAATGCATAATTTGCATGTATATTTTTTTTCAATAAATTTTACATCATTTGAAAGAAAATGACGTGACAAAATAAGGTATAAATGATTGCCATCTCCAAGTCGGTCGCAATCTAGGGTTGCCAGCCCGTAAACATATTTTTTTGAAAATTGAAGCATCGATTTTTTAAATAATTTTGATACAAAATTAAAGTTTTATGCATTTTGTACATGAATATCCATGGTTGACAGTTGCACGATAGCCGCAAACTGGGGTTGCCATCACTTTTGTATATGACTAATGTTCAGGCCTACAATTATTATGCCTGGCAGGATTTGAGGACGTCGAGAACCCGCAAGATCGCTATTTTTATTTAACAGGCGTTTTTATTTTTATGCGCGGCGGTGTCCTGTCATTCCTCACACGCAAGTTTGTATTACGGGCTTTTATTTTGCTCAATTAGAGGCACTTGCGGCTACTTTTAACAAGGCAACCCAACATTTTACCATTCTATACGTTCTAAAGATTATTTTAAAATATATTTGATTGAAAAAAACGATTCATGCAGAATTTTACGGTCGGATCGTTAGGATAAAATGTCGTATTTTGGTGTACACCTATGAAACATGTACGCCAATGGATAGAGAAGATGTTTACAAACAATAAATACTCTTTGACAAAATGTAGTAAATTAATATTAAAGCGCACGGATGTGCGCAGGCCTAGTTCCAGCAGGCCGCGCGCATGCCGTGCACTATTTACACGAACCGTTTCGACGTACTTTTGACCCCCCTGTAGCTCAGTGCCTATTGCGAGAGCAAAGATAAAATTATACCTGTCGTAATTATTTACTAGTACTTAAGCAGTATACCCAATTTCATAGATATAACTGAGATATGTCCCTATAAAAATAGCTAATTTTGGTACTCACTCATTCACTCACTCACTCACTCACTCACTTACCGGTAATCAAAACCTCTAGGCCGCTTCCAATTGTCGTAGCGTTATGAAATCTAGCACATAGGTCGTGTGTTATATGTAGATTTAAAAAAATTAAGAAATTTTAGAAATCGGTCAAGCGTGAGTCGGCCTATCTGCGAACTTTAGAGGCTACTTTCAAATGTCCTAGCGTTATGAAATTTGGCACACGGGTAGTGTGTTATATTATATAGATTAACAAAAAATTAAGAAATTTTAGAAATCGGTCAGGCGTGAGTCAGCCCATCTACGAACTTTAATGTCCTAGCGTTATGAAATTTTGCACACAGGTCATGTGTTAAATGTAAATTAACAAAAAATTAAGAAATTTTAGAAATCGGTCAAGCGTGAGTCGGCCCATCTACGAACTTTAGAGGCTACTTCGAAATGTCCTAGCGTTATGAAATTTGGCACACAGGTCGTGTTATATTATTATGTAGATTAACGAAAAATTAGAAAATTTAAGAAATCGTCAAGCGTGAGTCAGCTCATCTATGAACTTTACATAAAAATTCTTATGTACCAATGATACATTAATGAGGCATCTATTAAAAGTATTGTTTATATCGGGCGTAGCACAAAAAGAAAACATAGGTATGATTTCTTGAAAAAAAGTATTGAAATCCCACCAAAAACATACCTGTTAAAATAGGGCCTAGTTCCTATTTGCTAATTGTTGGTCTAAAAAAAGAGTTGAAATCCAATCCAATGCCAAGTTCAGATGCACTTCATCGATCATAATCATCTTCATCAACAGCCTGATCCATAATACTTCTAAATTTGAACTATATGACTATATGACACCTGTAATCGCGCTGGAACCGTACATTTTTTTCGGTATAAAATGTATCCTATGTCCATATCCATTCCCAAGACTTAAAGTATTTTCATACTAAATTTCATAAAAATCGGTTGAACCGTTTGGGTGTTAAGAGGTAACAGATAGACAAAATACTTTAGCATTTATAATATTAGTATAGATGTACCTATTGACAGGTTTTCCTACAATATTTGCATCCCAAATCTCTGCATAGCTCTCTCTGCTCTCTAGAAGCAGAAGCAGACAACAATACCAGCGCACTTATGAATAAGATTTAATTTTATAACAGTATCAACATAATTTAATTATGTTCCAGTGTCAGTTATATTAACGCTATAAATCAGTAACATCGAACAAAATCAATATACATATTCAATGATTTTAACCAATAACCACTATGACTTATTACTTAATAGTTATTATATTTTGGGCTCAAAGGGTAAAAAGAGAACTTGACTTTTGATCGTCTGTTTATTAGGCTGTATCTCCTAATAAATGCCTCCGTGGTCATGTGTTGAGCGTGGCTCTTGACCCGGAGGTCGTGGATTCGATTCCCGCGTTGAAAACGTGTTATTTTATATTGGTTAGGACAATGGAAACTGCAAACTGATCACCCGATTGTCTAACAAGTAAGATGATCCATGCATCGGATGAGCATGTAGGTAGGTACTCGTAAAATTCGGCCCTGCGCCTGATCTCTCGCCAGTCGTGTCGGTTGTCAGCTTCCACTGGGTTATAAGAGTAAAAGGAAGAGAAACTGCACTTGTGTACTGCGCAAACGCTTGGGCAATATAAAAAAAAAAAAAACTAGACGTTCCGCGCGGCTTTGACTGTTTAATTTAGGAATTTCACAGACAAATTAGCCCACAAAAATATATTTCACAATATATAGCCTCGGCACGAATACTGGAGCAATTTTGGTTATTTGGCACAGATAAAAAGGAACGTACTTTTTATCTGTGCCAAATAACCAAAATTGCTCCAGTATTCGTTGATAAGCCTTTCCAAATAATGTTCCCCGTTTTTTCCACATTTTCCTCTGTTTCTTCGCTCCTATTAGTCTTAGCGTGATAATATAGCCTATAGCATTCCTCGATAAATGAGCTATCTAACACTGTACTCAATACTTATTTTTTCAAATCGGACCAGTACTTCCTGGTATTAGCGCGTTCAAACAAACAAACAATTAAACTCTTCAGCTTTATAATATTATTAGTATATTAGTAAAATCTATTTAAGTACTAATATTCGAACAAAACGAATACCCGAATATTCGAATAACAGACCCTAGTCGATCCTCCATCATTAACCGAAACCACAATTAATATTATAAAATTAAATTATAATATCATGTATTACTGTTAATTATGTAAAACAGGCAGATGATTAAATATTTGTTTAAATAGTTATTTACCTAGTTAACCTATCTATATAATCATTAAAGGTGTTTATTTATGTATCTGTATTCTTTGATCGAAGACGTGGGCAAAGCCAACTCGCACTTGACCCAACTCGCGCTGAATTTCTAACAATGATCTCGTTGCGGTTGCGACCAATGGGTGGGAATTGCCGTGCCGTCATAGCATCTCAATAATAGCAAGTTCTTGGGGTAGACGGTGGTCGAAAAATATGAAAATCTACTAAATATCTATGTTTGTAATTTGTAATAGACTACAAGAAAACTAACGGGTGAAATGAACCAACGTCATATCGCTTAGGAGGCTGTTACTATATTGTCTGAAAATAACTCTGAGCACTCTGCCGTCATTTCTGAGCGGTACAAGTAGTACCCGGTGAGATGATGAGGTATACATAATATGCTTTACCTACGAACGCCTTAAATTTTTCCAGCACAAGTATGAAAGCTCACAGATAATCATTACTACGTTCAGAATAATTTTAACTCGGGGACATAGTAGACTCTACCAAGATGCCATCGTTGTAAATTGACAATAATGTCATACAATACTATTCTGAAGTATGCAATATTCACTATGCAGAGATAAATTTTTAAAACATGTTTGGAAAACCGCAGTCACACGTTGTCAAAGTGCTACTACGGTAGGTAGATAGACAGTTAAAGACAATTAAGACGCTTCTAATGATATGTCATTTGTCGAATTCTGATAAATAGTTTAGAAGTTACGAGGGAACAGATTAACATACATACATACATACTATTACATACATAGCCTGTCAAAATCATAACCCTCCTTTTGCTTTGCCGTAGTCGGGTAAAAATAACTGGAACTAGTACTCCAATAAAATGTTTCATTGAAATTCGTTTCCGACATTCCAACAGATTCCTGGATTTATTGATTGATGTAAAAATGAAAATACCTCGCTCCATTTTACACAACGCTCATACGTCAATGTCTGTACCTTGATTCTATAAATAGTACATTACGCCCCTAGGGAAGAAAGTATGACATTTCAACCCACGCGATATTGTCACCCGAGCCGAAGGCGAGGGTGACAAAAGCGTCGGTTGAAGTGTCATTCTATCCTCCCGTGGCGCGTATAGAACTTTTCATCATACAAGGGTCCCAAAGTTTAATGACAATAATTATTATTGAAATCGTATATAATATAAAGAAAACGAATGTGGTTCAAATCACCTAACGACGGGGTCCGGGGCTCGCAGGGGGGTTGGGGGGGCGAAGCCCCCCCCCCCCCCTCCAGGCAAAATAAAACAACAAATTAATAGATTTAATAAAACAATGTTGTTTTGTTAAAATACCATTTTGTAGTCAATGATATTCTATGATCAATGTTACGTTTTGTGAAGACATATTATTTTATTGAAGTGACTTAACAAGAATGGCACCATGGCAACGTCCATCGCTGTTGCTCAAAGATAAAGTAGGTATATTATATGATATATCAGCTCTCCCCCGCTTTTCCTGACTGCTGGCCTATAGCTATTTAAAATAGCTAAGTTGGTAGCCGCGTCCTCAACTCAACAACTCAACGCAGATAAATATTATTGTATTATTATTAAATTGCCCCGCGTATTAATATTATGGATTTGAAATAACAACTGCACCTTTCTTCCCGCAAACAAGGGAAGAAAATCAAACTTTCGGTCCTGGTATGATGAAAAATATGTACCTATATGCAATGTGTCCCGACTGTCCGATCCATTAATGTTATGGTGTATGGCATATTTGATAGCTAAACTTGTGGATTACGCTACAGACAGTAAGTTATATTAAGTATATATTTCGTGGAATAAAACATAAAAATCTAAGTTTAAGGGGAAAAAATTGTGTATTTTTAATGAATGGCTTTTGTGACAAATCTAGTGCATGAAACCAGGGGCCTTACTCCCGAAACTGATATCAACTTGATACGAGTCTGATTTCGATTTCGTTTCTGATGTCATTGTAATGCGTAGGAATTCCGGAACAAAATCGTATCAAAATCGAGATGTTGCCATGGCGTCTTGTCAACGTCGTTACAGAAACGTCCTTGTTGAAGTGAAAACTTCTTTAGCGGCGTTGAGCACTTGTGGGATGGATAAAAACAGGTAAAAACTGTGAAACTCGCCATAGATTTTCGTGTTGATCAAAAAACCATACAATACGCGTAAGACGGTTGGAGAGTAGTGTTTTGTGTCGAACTCGAACTCGAACTCAATTTGAAACTTGATCGAAACTTGATCGAAACTTTATCGAAACTTGATCGAAACTTAGCTTAGCCGAATTCGGGAAAAGGCACTACATATTAGATAGGAAAAATTATTTAATACTTTTTAGTTCATATTATAAGGATGCTATTAATATTGTTTTTACCTTGGAAGTCGGTTTTAATTTTTTGTTAAAAATAATAATATAGGTGTTAGGATGGTTGGTGGACACTGGGGTGGATAAGAAAATGTCAAAACTGATGATAGCACCTAGATACAACATATTTTTTTTTTAAATCAAATTATATTCTAGAGATCGAATCTGAAACCTAGACGAACTTGTCAAAGAAAAATCAGAATATAAGGTACTTTTAAAAAAACGCATTGTAATTTGTAATAATATGTATTCTGAAATCTTAAACGTATAACTAAAGAAAGTTTAGGTCAAAATGGAAACGAATGCATATTTTGTAAATTATATAAAAACGACTTCACCCACGGGCTAAAGATTTTTACACGAGAATGAAGTATTTACCCGCAGTAAAAACTAGTCCATATGTTAATCCTATAATATCCAAATTTTACTAAAATTATATATGAATAAACATACATATACAAACTTTCGCAGTCAGAATATTAGAGTGATTCAAAATTAAATTTATTTTATGAACTCAACTTTATCCTGTCAATTAAGTATGTTATTTGCCAGTCAGCATAATATATAGCACAGTGTACGAAGGAGACGAAAAATCGGAAATTTTCTATTTTCTTCAATTTTGAATAGGCGTTAATATTATCAATGCAGTAGTAGAACACCCGCGTGTCAATTCGAAATATACACACCGGCATATTTAGCGGAATACAAAAAAAAAGGTCCATAATTTAAAAAATATGGTTTTATTTTAAAATCTACTTACTACACTTCTTTTGTTATTTAAAATTTCATTTGTTTTACTTAAAATTAGATCATATTATGAACAAAATTTGCGAGTAAAGGCTATTTGTGAAAAATAGTACATTTTTGAACTTTTCATGTAACCGGGAAAAGTGAAAATTATTATTAAAATAACAATTAATTAAATTTAAAAAATGGTGATTAATATCGCGTATTTCCTCCACGTGCTCTTATTAAAGTTTCTAACCGTCTAGGCATACTGAGAATTATGTCTAACTCCTGAAAAACAAAATAGCCTATATCCTTCCACGTGGTCTATTCTATATCTGCGCCAAATAACATAAAAATGGCTGCAGCAGTTCGTGACATAAGCTCTTTCAAATAATCTTCCCCGTTTTTCCCCCATTTCCCTCTGTTTCTTCGCTCCTATTGGGGCCAACGTGATGTTATGTAGCTCAAGTCGTTCTCGATAAATAAGCCTATCCAACAAAAAATGAATTCTTCAATTCGAAGCAGTAGTTCCACAAATTCTTTAGCTTTATAATATAAGTATAGATATGGTTTCCCCAAACTTTAAGCTCGCCGTTTATAAGGACTGGTAAGACGTATGAAGAAAGTGTCTGAATATTTTTTGGAGAGAATTCTATGATCTACACTCTTGTCCTACCTATTTTTGTGATAAAATGTACAGTTTGGGAAAAAAACGGGAAAAACCTCATTTTCATACCTTTGACCTTGAATAAAATTTTTAGCACAACGAGGATCGCCGGAGATTTTTGAGGTTTTATTTATAATGGTGTATTTAACGTCTCTACCATTTTTCAGCTCTATGCGAGTTATTCCGAGGTCGAATGTTTAATTTTCCTGGGGTAACAACCAAAATCTGTTATAACTATATAAAACTCCTACGTACAAGCGATAGTGCGATTCAGGAGCACCTCAACGCCATCTATTGAATACATCGTGTAACTAAAACTATATGAACAACATTCGGACAAGCGATAGCGCGATACAGGAGCGCCTCAGTGACATCTAGTGAAGAGTTGAAAACAATATGAAACTTTTTTTATACAATTTAAATTGGCACTAACAGTTTACCTAATAGGTAACTAAAAAGAGTGAAATTATTATTTTTAACAAAAAATTAAAACCGACTTCCAAGGTAAAAACAATAATAACATCCTTATAATATGAACTAAAAAGTATTAAATAATTTTTCCTCACTAAATATGCCTTTTTCCGAATTCGGCTAAACCTCAACTATTTCTGTACTCAATCTTCATAATTTTGAAGTCGGTGCCAGTTCCAAAAGTTTCAAATTTTCTGTCAAAGAAATAAAGGTTCAGCTATATGTGGTAATGACTTCAAAATGATGAAGATTGAGTACAGAAATAGTTGAGGTTTAGCCGAATTCGGGAAAAGGCACATTTAGAGAGGAAAAATTATTTAATACTTTTTAGTTCATATTATGAGGATGTTATTATTTTTTATATTTATTTTAGGTCGCTCAAACAACACGGTCATTAGCTACCATATTAGGCTTACAATTATAAATTAAATCATAATAATTAATTAACTTTAGAAATGTTACACTTTTTTCGGTATTTTCAAAACACTTATTAACTTATTAAAACATGTAGGGAGATTAACTTTTAGACGTTCAGTATTATACATTGGACAATCAATTAACAGATTTACAGAAACATCACTATCACACCTTGCGCATTTTTTCTTCGTTTCCTTGGTGATGAGATGGATGTGAGTTAGGTACATTAGTGTGCCCTATTCTTATTTCTTAATCTATTTAAAACTATTTGATCTCTTCTATTATTTGGCTTTAGCTTGCTTTTTTCAAAAACCGTTTTTCTTATCTCAAATAAATCACTTTTAATTTTTAGCTTTAACTTCCTTGTTGACTACGGAACCCTAAAAATGTACGGTTGCTGTGCATAAACTAAATTACTGGGCAAAGGAGTTGCGAGCTTCGTTTAGTGCCTACAGCTACATTATAATCTTGATAGGTGCAAAATATACCTTGTAACAAGATAAAGATAATGAAGATTTCCTTAATATGAAATTGAGTTACGTCAGCTCAGGGCAAAGGACAACATATGCCCCTTTCTACAGATTTCTATATATAGAGGATTCCACTGCCTTCATTTAATATTATTGCCTCATGGTACTAAACTGAATTAACCTTCGGGGCTGTGTGCTTTTGACGCATAACTACATTATACTACGTACTATCAGAGAAGATGATTCATAGGCTGATGGCGGACCTTCGTAATTTGGTCGCGTTACATTAAACCCAGCCGACATAATATTATGAATTACATTGAATCGACACAATCCTACCAAGTGACGTACTACCGTATCTCCAAAAAAAACCAAAAATTTGTTTTTTATGGCATCGGATAGCTTAGAAGAATATGCGTCTATTGAGCTAAGTCTTATAGCAGTATGTTATTCAAAAGTTATAAAAAAATGGTAAGATTGTTTTCTCTATCTCAGTTTTACCTTAAATTTCTAAGGATATTAGAGGTATATCAATACAACGTAGGCAAATAGCCGTATATTTAAATACCGCTAAATCTCTTAAAAAACAGAAGCGTTTTGCGCACGTTGTATTCTAAGCCAATAAGGCTTCTTACAGACGAACGGCACGTGTCGACGGCACGTGTCAGCGGCAGTCGACGGCAGTCGGCGGCACGTGTCGGCGGCAGTCGACGGCAGTCGGCAGCACGTGTCGGCGGCAGTCGACGGCAGCCGTTGACAGTTTATGACGCTTGCAGGGGGCCTACCACGACCTTTCCTAAAACTATCATGTTCCAGAACACTTTGTTGTAAGATTACAATAACATTACCGTACTCACTTTTTTAAATATTATTTTACTAAAAAACAGTAAAAAATGCAAAACATTGTTAAATCCGCTGTGAAATATCAACTTTTTAAGATCTCGACGTAAAAGTAGTAGTAAAAGTAATAAACGTTTATCTGTCAAACGGTGTCGCTTAGGAGAGTTGGTGGTAGGCCCCCAGTTGTGACGTACCCCCGCAAGGTAAGGACATTTTTTTCACAGTACGTCCGCTGAATTGGCAGTGTACGGATTACCGACTAGCCTAGTAAATGAATGCTCAAAAGGGAGGTGTTGATGGAAAAGTCGAAAGCAGAAATTTTCGATTAGGAACATTGTTTGGACTAATTTGAAGATAAACATACTGACTATTCGGTAATCCGTACGCTGCCGATACAGTGGATCTACTGTAAAAAAAATATCCGTTTGATGCAAAACGTCCGTTGCGTACGATACCGACCTGTGCACCTTTACGCGTTACGTCACAACTGAAAGCGTGATAAACTGTCGACAGCTGCCGTCAACTGCCGCCGACATGTGCCGCCGACTGCCGTCGACTGCCGCCGACACGTGCCGTCGACTGCCGCCGACACGTGCCGTTCGTCTGTAAGCGGCATAAAGCGTTGTAGTGGTAAGTCAGTAGGTAACTACTGACTTACCGCTACAACGCTTAGTATTTTTGTGCTTACTTGATTCGCTAATCATGAGATACGGCTGCAGCTGCAAGTCAAATTGATATTTAAGGCGTATTCTATATGGTCTGATTTCTGATACATCTTGCAATGATTTATGCCTGCCTTGGCTAATATTCGTGTCATTACTTGTTTGTTGTTGTTGTAAACAAGTGGCAATGTTATGATTACTGTTTATTTATGTATCATTCTATGGGTTGACAATTGTTCATCACAGAATAAAAATTGGACATTCTTTTATAGCTAATAACTCTTTCGATTATGTCAGCTTTCAAACAAAAAAAACTATATCAAAATCGGTCCACCTGTTTGGATGCTACGATGCCACGGACAGATACACACATAGACAAACAGACAGACAGACAGACAGATATTTTGAAGTTAATTTTTTTACAGGATCCTAGGTAATTACTATTTTAAGCTGAAAAATAACTCAAACATGTTAAATATTTTCGTATGAGAAAATGATTTTGTATTACGTATGTATGAGAATTTCGAGGGTAGCCCGGCCTCTTAAGCCTCGGTTGGTTGCGCTTTTAAAATAACGCCATCGGTCACATGGGGGCTTTGATAACCCGAAAAGTAAATCCCACCAAAAACATAAAATGTAAAAGGGGCCAAGCAAAATATTGCCTAGCTATGCAATATTTCTATCGTATAAAGTTTTTAGATCACATTTGATCAAGCCTTCAACTTATTTTGTAATTTAAATCAACATTCAGTGAATGTATCAAAAGTTTTCTTATTTTATAATTATTATAGTGGCTCGGCAATGAGCACAAGAGAAACAAATATAAGGGTAGAAATCGAAATAATCGACCGTAACTTACATGAAATCCGATTAGTAACGTTACTCACCTGATAGAAATTGTTACTCACAGGATAATTAGGATTCTTCCACATATTTGGAACAAAAAATACGTACATATTTTTATTTATTGTTAGACTAACATAACTGGTAACATTGATAAAATATGATGTTTTTAACAAGTCTTAATAACCACAAAGTACAAACACACGGTTTGAAAACTTTTTCTAGGTACTTTATTTATCGCTTAGCATTATAGTGTTTCGCGCCATCTAAAAGAAAACATTTGAAGCTTTAATTTATACACAAATATTCCAAATCCCAAAAAAAAATACAAAATTTCCATGAATTTGTATACAGACAAATTTTTCGTAAGACAGACGAACAGACGGACAGACATCGAAGTCTCAGTAATAGGGTCCCGTTTTTACCCATTGGGTACGGAACCCTAAATACGCCATAAAATATACATTAAACTTTTTATGTAAGCACATAATATTATATTATGTTATTTAATTCAATATCGATCAGGTTCAATGAAAAAATTTATAAAATACTCACTCATTTCATGTCTTATTTATAATAATTAATAGTTACTATTCCTAGCGTCCAGATAATAAAACATAGAAACACTATACTGTATATATTACTGATAAATATTATACAAAACCATGTAAATATGGGCGATTCTCTGTAAACACGTAAAAGGCTGTCCTGAGCAATTTTATCAAAAAGTATTATATAATTTATAAAGTAATCACTCCTAATGAAACTTTAGCCTCGAAACTTTACACGACTTTTGTTTTCAGCATGCAATAACTATTTAAGGTGCTATATTGAAAAACTGTCCCCTTTGACGCAATACTATAGGACCCTCAGAAATGTTACAAATCTGGTAATGATACATATCTTCATAGCCTTATCTAGGTTTGAGAAGAACTAGAAACACGATTAATGTATTTTGCCTCGATACATTTAATTTTCGAAATGACCTCTTAAAAATACGAAATTTGAAGATTATTTTTAAACGAAAATAGATGTATTGTAGGAAATTAGTCTAATTGATGGACACCTTTGCAACTCAAAATCGTATAGAAACATTTTGCTTAAATGCTCCTAGTTATTTTTTAAATGATTATAATAACGTTTTTTCGCATGTTTTCCGAGCGAGCCGATAGCTTCTGGCCGCAGCGTATTCACGGCTTTATAGTCATACAAATTAAGTATAAAATTGCCCTTGCGGCAAAATTACTTTCGATAAAGCGCCTTAAGAGCTCGTATTCTCTTTTCTACTGCTCTCTTCACACTCACGCCCGTCTTTCATATGTCAGGTGAAAAAGGACCATCGCCAAGTTAGCGGACAGATAGAGGTTTTCTGTTTTTTAAAGGGTTTTTTTTTTATATTAAAGTGGTAAAAAGAATTCCAACATTTTATAGACGACTTTCTCAACAGTGCATTGTATTTTTTTCATACCGTTAAGACGTCAATACAATCCATAAAAAGGTGATATTCTAAACCTTTTACAGCAAAAATCACAAAACTGTCGCGGGTTTGAGTTGGATTATTTAAAGATACTTAAAAAAAATAAAAAATCTAGCTCCAACACTATATTATAATTGAAATGATCTTACATGTTGTGCATTAAAACTTATAGAAATACTGTATTTTGACTGTTAAATCACGTCTGTAAAATCAGCGAAATCGACAAATTTCGTATACGGACCCTTAAGTTTTTTTCTAAAAGCGATAGAAGAACCTAAAATACGGACTGTATTTTTAGAGCTTCAATTGCTTTTCGGCTGGCTGTACCCATCATGTCGTAAAGTCATTTGTAAGGTAAACACGTGCTTGGACCGCAGCTATCACAAACAGTCCTCTGGAAAGTAATAATAAAAGTATACATATATTACTAGATGACGCCCGCAACTCCGTTGCGCCAAAATTCGTTTATCGCGCGGTAACCGTACATTTTTCCGGGATAAAAACTATCCTATGTCCTTTCCCGGGACTCAAAGTATCTCCATGCCAAATTTCAGCAAAATCGGTTCAGCGGTTTGAGCGTGAAGAGGTAACAGACAGACAGACACACTTTAGCATTTATAATATTAGTATGGACTATGGATTGATAAGTTTCATCATAATCCATTCGGTAGTTTTTACGTGAAAAAGTAACAAAATATATCCAGACATGATACAAAGTTTCGCGATTATTATAATATTATAGTGCTCATCACGGCTGTTAATATTGTAACATCATTTTAGGTACTGAAATGGTACGGAACCTATCGAATGTCGTGTGTTATGGCTAATTTACAAGCCGCACGATTCGCCGCACGGCGAAAATCGACCGTGTAAATGGCAATTCGACTACGCCGCATGCGGCTAAAGTCGCAAGCCCCAAAGTCGTGCGGCCAAAACCGCATGCGGCTGGTGACTAAAATCGACCGTGTAAACGCTCAGTCGCAAGTGATCGCTCGCTGCGAATACTACTGTAGCGAGCGCAGACGCGAAATTTTCACGCAGAATAAACTAGTCACAGCCGATTTTTGTAAATGGGGTGGCGATTCTACTTGGACAGGCGATTCGACTGGTGATTGCCGGGTGACTAAAATCGACCCGATAGTCACCCATGTAAATGGGGTGGCGATTCGACTTGGACAGGCGATTCGACTGGTGACTTGCCGGGTGACTAAAATCGACCCGTTAGTCACCCGTGTAAATCGACCATTAGTCACCCGTGTAAATCGACCATTAGTCACCCGTGTAAATCAACCATTAAGCAGCTGATTCGCACTTGGAAGGTTTTTGAAAAGCCGGGCAACGCACTTAAACTTTTTAAATGGTTCGGGTGTCCGTGGATGATATGAGATATCCATCTCGCTATCCATCAGGCGATCCGCATGCTCATTTAGTTCACAAAAAAAAAACAAATTAGATACCTATACTCTACATAAAAAAGTAATAAAAACCGGCCAAGCGCGAGTTGGACTCGCCCATGAAGGGATCCGCAGCAGCAATAAGGTTTATTTTTATGAAAAGAAAAGGTTTTTGATTTATTTTTATATTTCAGTAGATTTAATGAAAGTTACATTAAGGCATCCATTAGACGGTATGTTTTGCTGTCAGTTTTACCACAGTCATGACTGTGACTGATGGGTAACCTACCGTGTAAGAGCGTGACTGACGGTGATTGACGAAAATCTGGATACATTCGTCAGTCCATCAGTTACCATGAACATTGATGATTGATGAAATGAACCAATTTCATAGACTATATCTACTTAGAGATCAACTACGATAACTTGGCGCGCCCCTCCAAAATTCAAAACTTTGAAGTGCGTTGTCAAAATGTTCAAAGTGCGTTGTCTTGCGCGGTAGGCTAGTTATTATTAGTTGACAAACAAATCTTGGTAATAAGTGACATTAACTGAAATATCACGTGTACTGTGATTGGTTGAATACTTACTACATACAAACTCTTTCATTCGGATGTGCCTACACACATTGAAACAGTCATTTGGAGGGGCGCGCCAAGTTATCGTAGTTGATCTCTACCAAGTTTCAATAGTATAGCTCTTATAGTTTCGGAGAAAAGTGGCTGTGACATACGGACGGACAGACGGACAGACAGACAGACATGACGAATCTATAAGGATTCCGTTTTTTGCCATTTGGCTACGGAACCCTAAAATTGAGTGACAAACATATTTTTATTGTCATACATAGCTCAAAATTCAATTAAGACCATTTGAATAATTTGAAACATCATGTCATTGGCGTCAAATCAAATAAGGTAGTTTTAATTAATAACGAACCAAGGAGTTTTTATATTATGCAATATTAGAAGCAAATCACGCCCGTAATAAAGTTTCATCCCTTTTTTAGGATTCCGTAGTCAACAAGGAACCCTTATAGTTTCGGTCTGTCCGTCCGTCTGTCCGTCCATCTGTCCGTGAGTCTGTCCGTCCGTCGGTCCGTCCGTCCGCCCTCTCCCCCAAATTTTAAGTCTCTACGATCAGTGTAACATAATATAGCAGCAACGCCTGTACACCTGTAATAACTTTTCATCCCCTTCTTATCCCTTTAAAGGGCATATTTTAACAAACTATGAATGACATCTTCCATAAACTACATGAATGAGGAACGTGTTGTCCCATACTAACTTTAACCCCCTTTTCACCCCCTTAGGAGAGGAATTTCGAAAAATCCCTTCTTATCGCACGCCTACGTCGTAGGGAAAACACTACGCCCAAATTTCAAGCCTCTACGATTGGTGGCTTAGGCTGTAGCGTGATTCCATTTTCATGGCATTCAAGTCAATGCCTTTTATCTACGAATAATAAAAAATATCAGGACGAAGCCTTTTATATATAATAAATAATGATATAGATTATGGATTTACATATTCGTATGGATTAAGTACGCAAAATTCTCTTATTATTAATATTATGTCCCCGAAATGGTACTTACCGAACAAAGGGAGTCCAACGAAATTTTACAAAGAGCAATACTTTTTATTTCCACCTGTTTTCTTTTCATTGTTATCGATTCGTAGTTTATTTTTAACAAGCAAAATAATAAACATCAAAACAACATCAATAGTACATTACGCCCCAAGGGAGGAAAGTATGACATTTCATCACCCGCGATATTCTTCCCGTAAACAAGGGAAGAAAATCAAACTTTTTAGTTATTTATGGCTTCAATTGTTTTAGTAGAGGAGGGAAGGGTGCTATTTATGTAGTCACTCGAGCGTCATGGAGACCTAGTAGGTTTTGTACATTAGGTAAAGCTGATAAAAAAAAATAAGAGAGTTTTTTTATTTTAGCGGTGGGTTCAGAATCTGCAGCCTTCAGCAGGGTTCAGAAAATATATTCAGAAAATTGCTTATTTAGCTAAATTATGAATATATTTTAGACAACAAGGACTAAATCATTTAGTTTAGAGCAAAATGAAATGTCTGCGAAGCTTAGGTAAGAAAATATGAACCTTTATTTTTTTATATTTTAAAATGTCCCTATAGGATTTACCTAACCTTTGAATAGTCAGTGCTTTATATGGAAGCTTCTTTGGGGTATACTAAACATCCTTCAATCATTCAATCATCTTAATCTGACAGATCCGACGACATTTCAATATTAAAAAAAAAAATTGTACCCACCACGTCAGAAATCTGATTTCTTTATCATGATAACTAGACACATGTTGGAAGCCTATGCAAGCTTAATCTGACACGCTACTACTCCCGAAATCTCCTCTACCCGTCCCCAACTATTTCTTTTCCTAATAAAAAACAAACGGTACTAATGAATGTCGAATATATTAATGTAACAAAATGATAATACTTTAGGGCAGCCTTTCTCAGAGTGGGCGATAACGCCGCCTTGTGGGCGCTGAAGGTGGGACCCAGAAAGGTGTGGGACCCAGAAAAAAATGGGGGCGTTGTGTAGAGGCTTGGAGGGGTGATTTGTAATTTCGTTTCGTCTAGATGCATTTCAATTTGAAACAATTGGGGGCGCTAAAACATATTTTTTTTTCTCAAAATGGGCAGTGGAAAAAATAAATTTGGGAATCCCTGTTTTAGGGTCTGTATATGACGTGTCCCTCGTATAGAGTTTTCCTGTTCCCTCCTACAAAGGAGCCAAAAGTACTCTTAGCGATGCTACTTTCTCATAGAAACAATTCTATGAGAAATGCCTCAACGTCATGAATTTTCCCATAGAAAAATTACAAAAAAGTCACTTTCACGGTGGACTGTACATATAATATGCGCGACACATTATATGCAATAATATATGTATACAGGGTCAAGGGCGTAACAAAACTAAGTGATAATACTTTAGGGTGTGTACTGTGTACGTTTTCTTATCTCTATAAGCCCATAACAAATCACAAAACAAGTTGGTCCTTAAGCGCTGCTCCTTTGACAGTTAACTCTCTACAAAGAACATGTACTACACACCCTAAAGTATTATCATTTATCACTATGTTTTGTTATACCCTGTATAAATTTTTCCACATTTTTGCAATACTCTGAGGGATCTCTAATATTTTTCAGAATTAAACATAGCCTATGTTCATCACAAAAGATGTAGCTTTCCGTAGGTGAAAGAATTTTTAAAGTCGGTTCTGTAGTTTTTCAGCCTATTCAATACAAACAAACAAACTTTTTCTATTTATAATAATTAGTATAAGATAAACTTCGGTAAAAAAAAACTCAGGTAAAAGACCTAGAGGACGCCCGAAAGAACGTTGGGTAGACGAAATTAAAAAATACGCTGGGAATAACTGGACAAAGGAAGCTGCATTAAGAAAAACTTGGAAAATTATGGAGGAAGCCTATACCCGATAGGGGTCTTCACTTTAATTACTTGTTGTCTTAAATAAATGTATGTTTATCAAATAATATGTAATGGAGGCACTTCAAATGGCTATTTGTATTTGCGTATTTGATGTATTTGCCAAACAATCACCATGTGTAGACGGTATGTTCGACAAATATTGGCCTTATTTGCCTATTTGACAAATATGACTAATACCAAATACACGTATCCGTACCTTTGTCGGTTTTTGACGCACATCAAAGGAGTCAAATAGGCAAGTAAACAAAATCAAGTAAAAGTTTGGTATTTGACGTCCATGTGTGGAAGGTCGTATTTGCCTTTATTTGCTTGTTTGCGTATTCGTCAATAATGTTGGCAAATACAACAAATAGCCAATAGCAAATACAAATAGCCATGTGAAGTGCCTACATCACATTTTTTGTAAAGTTAAGGATAATAAAGAGGCTTTATTATTATTATTGTTTGTGCAAGGGTCGACACAGACGGACCGCATTTCAACTGCAATTTAACCGCAAATTGCAGTTCACACGACTGCACGCCAACTGCAACTGAACTGCAATCCGGCTGCGCGTTTGGCTTGCAGTTCAATTGCAGTCGTATTGCAGTCGTGTCAACTGCATTCAAACTGCACTTGAACTGCAATTTGCGATTGGATTGCAGTTCAGTTGCAGTTGGCGTGCAGTCGTGTGAACTGTTTGGTTTGCAGTTCAAGTGCAGTTTGAATGCAGTCGTGTCAACTGCACTTGAACTGCATTTTGCGGTTGGATTGCAGTTGAAATGCGGTCCGTCTGTATATACTCTAAAGCACTCATTGTTCACGTGCAATTAAATCCCAGCCCTTTGGAAGGCATGCGTGGGGCCGAAGCCAACACATAGAGGCCCGTTACACAGTTTTAATCTAGATGTGACACCGGGCGGCGCCTCTCCCTGTTCTCACTTTAGGAGTACGACCAAGGAGAGCCAGCGGCCAGTGTAGGACTATTGCAGGGAATAGAACTAAAATAATATCGGGCTATAGGGGTGAGGTGCTAGTGGACTGGGTAACTGGGACTATGGAAGGACTATGGCGTCTGCCGATACAACGTTGTAACATGTATCATAAAGTTGGCAGACGGTGACTCGCCAACTCTTTGAATGAGCCCCTCAAAATGGTCGCACGCACGGTGCACCGAAGCGGCAACATTGACAGGGCAGCAGAGGTGTCGCTGGACTTTAAACGCTGATCATTTGCATTCTCAGAGGGTCCCATCACGTCGCCCACTCGCCACTTACGCTTCACATCCTCCCTCCGAGCCGAAGCTCTCGCGACTCCACTCTGGCCGGCTGGTTAAGGCAAGGCAGAGGTAGGGCCTGATTCTCCGTCAGTGTTCACTCCGGCCGGCCGGTGAAGGCAAGCCGGAGATGGAGAACAGGGGCTTCCCTGGGAGCACTCGGGTTCCTGGGGTCGCTACTCCCCAACAGCTCGCCACAAGCTTCCCTGCGGGCTTATTATTATTATAGATAAACTTCTTCTGTTTTTGAAAGTCGCTTAATGATCCTAACTGATTTTTGTTCCGTAGCTCACGGAACTGTACCGTCTGTCGGAACGCCGTGCCAGCATACCTGACGTGGACGTGAAGATTGAGAGGAACATGTGCATCGCCATAGGCTGCATCGCGGAGAAGCTGGTCGGCCCCAACAGCGTGGCGGTGATGACTAAGAACACCCTGGCCTACTTGTACACGTTCCTGGTAAGTATGGGTGTTGTGTGAAGGGGGGGGGGAGGGGGTCGAGTCAAATCTCATCTAATTTCACGTTGGGGAGAGGGGGGGGTCTCAGCAAATCTCACGTAATTTTTTTTTCAACAAAATAATACTATTTTAGTCCATTTCATCCAGATTGTACCGTGTATGCTTAAGATTTATTCGTAAGCGTAATCGTTATACGATTAAGATCATTCACAAATTCGTTCGATTAAAGAACATATCTACTGACTGTCAAACCAAACGTTTACGTAAGAAACCCACATTTTGATAAATCTCACGTGAGATTTGTGGGTGGGAGGGGGGGTCAAAAAATTCAAAAAAACACCTCACGTAATTTGTGGACGCCCCAAAGGGGTATGAAGATTTTGGCCGACCTACTGTCCGCCATTGTTCTTTTTATCGCAGCTTTAGGGGCTTAACTTGAATTTATTCATATTATATATTTACCGCAAATTTAAATTTTATCGCTAGTTCGGATACTCTCATAAGAGTCAACGTGTTACAGAAGTGTGAAAAAACATTTCACGCGACTAAAATTCGCATTGCGGACACTCCCATACAGCGGGAATACGTCGCGAACACGCCGCGGCTGCATCGCGGACACGTGGCGGATACGCAACGTTTTAATGACGCAGATTACACGTAACACGCATCAATATTATCACGATTCCGTGATAATATTGATGGTGTAATAGGCCGAATCGCAGTATCGCAGTACTATTTGTAAATCCCGTGATACTAGAATCGTGATAATATTGACCGTGTAATCTAGGCCATTTGCGTGCTTGCAGCGAAAGCACAGGACACCGCTAATTCGTTGCACGTCCGCGACGTATTCGCTGCTAATTCCTTGCGCATCCGCGACGTATTCCCTGCTAAATTCTTGAGCATTTGCGACGTATTCGCTGCTTATTCGTTGCGCGTCCCCGACGTATTCGCTACGCCCTCTCGTCCTGTTTTGAAGTCCCTCGCCAACCGCTAGTATGTTAAGGCAGGCTTATCACACTAGCGATCTCCAAAGAGCTCGAGGCCGGTCGCGGAGGTGACACTAGATTATCGCCGCGATAGTACTGAACTTAAGACCTAACAGCTTTGTTCAAAATATTCAGCTCCTTACCGGCTTTGCCTTTGTGGCACTTTCAGAGAAAAATATTAATAGGAAGATTGCAGACCTCCGTTCGCGCTATTCAATAGGTCTATATTAACTGTGATCTTATCCCTTCCAAATAACGTAGGTCCCTCATCTGCCTACGAATCAATTTTTCTCATAGTCCCTGGAGTTTGCTGAAACATGTGATATAGCGCTAATAGTTAGTTTAATAAGTTCTAGCTAAATTAATATTTAAAAGATGAAGAACCAGTAAGTGGGAAGGAAACATCAAACATGAAAGTTAATAATAAAAGAGTTACTATGGTGCATATACTTACTACTCAGATTTTTAGGGTTCGTACCCAAAGGGTAAAATCGGCCAAGTACGTGTCGGGCCACGCGCAATATAGGGTTCCGTAATACCGCTAGTTTTTTAAAATTTGTGTATGGTCAATGAATGTACATTTATAACGTGTTTTACACTACAACACAACATCATCTCAGTTACTTTCAAAGTAATTTGAACGAAAAGTTCCCTTATACTTCGTCGAATACATTTTTTTAGTTGATCGACTATTACTCAATAACTTATGAAGTCTTCTTAGCCGTGATAGTTTTCATTTTAAATGGAACATATTTCCTACTCCCGTGAATTTTTTCACATTTCCAAAAGCAACCGTTTAGCTGGTAGAACTCTAACGATTTTTTTCACTTTAAAACTTAATATTTCACAAACGGATAATAGTTTTTAAAAACCTATCCAACGACACCCCACACGATGGGGTGGACGCGAAAAAAAATCTTCATCCCCTCTTGATGTGTATGGATTATGGAAGGTACCATAAAAAATATTTCTTTAAGATTTCATGTACCATTTTGTTGCCATCATTAATATGTGCATTCATGCCAAATTACAGCTTTGTCGGTCCTATAGCCTCTGAGTAAAACCGCGGACAGACAGACAGACGGACAGACAGACCGAAACTACAAGGGTTCCTTGTTGACTATGGAACCCTAAAAATGGGACCCTATTACTAAGACTTCGTTGTCCGTCCGTCTGTCCGTCCGTCCGTCCGTCCGTCTGTCTGTCTCCACTCTCCAGGCTGTATTTCAAGAATCGTTGTAGCTAGACTTCTGAAATTTTCACAGATTGTGTATATCTGGTGCCGCTATAACAACAAATACTAGAAACAAAATAAAATAAATATCTGAGGTGAGCTCCCATACGACAAACGCGATTTTTTGGCTTTTTTTGCTCGTTATTTAAAAGTGCAGCAGTTTGGCAAATTTTCATACAGGCCTAAATTATAAGTGTACTTTAATAATTAATAATAAGTAAAATTTAAATAAAATAAAAATTGAAGGGGGGCTCCCATACAAAAAACACAATTTTCGGCCTATGTTTTGCTCTATAACGGTACAGAACCGTTCGTGCCCGAGTCCGACTCGCACTGGCCGATTTTTTTATTCCAAAGCCCATAAACGAAGTCAAAGAGACGACTTCCTTTAGAGCTGAAGTTCTTCTATGGGTGATTGTAGCCAAAGTATTGTTCGAATACTTGATTACTTAATGTCGTTATGAACGGTATGAAATTACAAAACGATATAATAACATCGACCCTGAAAAAGGCTATCAGATAAATAATTAACATTCATATTTCACAGAAAATACAACAGGACCCTCGCATAGTACTGTTCGCGC
Source organism: Lysandra bellargus (assembly GCA_905333045.1). NCBI lineage: Eukaryota > Metazoa > Arthropoda > Insecta > Lepidoptera > Lycaenidae > Lysandra > Lysandra bellargus. The sequence goes on along the minus strand of HG995319.1, from coordinate 9,645,493 downwards.
TAATAGCGCTACAGAAGTTCGCTCACACCACCGAGAACAAGATCACGATAAATAAGATGATACAAGGAGACGACGAGAATATTCTGCTAGAGTTAGAGAAGCACGTCTATAGTGATCACTACGTGTGGAGGCAGGTCGGATTCTGCGCGGTTTGGGCATTGGATAATATGTGTAAGTACTTGTGAAGGAACCAAAAGAGTAGACGCCGAACATAATTTTTAAATCACATAAGTACAAAAACCTTATTGTAAATAAAAATGTGTCAGAGCGTTAATATTTAAAAAGGTATTTCGATATCCCCTCTATCTATCTCTTGATTTTCTCGACTAACTAGCTGCCCCTTTTTTTTTCTCATTCCAGTCGTCGTCGAAGGCAGGAAGCTCTCATATGAGGTGAGAGACAACTCCCAGCTGAACGCGTTACTCAACGCGCACGACGTTAGCGAGTACCTGCAGATCGCGAGCGACGGCCTCGAAGCGCGATGCGACTCGTACTCATTCGAGAGCGTCCGATGCACGTTCCAGGTCGACGGCGGATGCTGGTATTACGAAGTGTTGATCGTCACAGCCGGCGTCATGCAGATCGGATGGGCGACTAAGAACAGCTACTTCCAGAATGATGTAAGTTGACTTCTTTATTGTTGGGGTTCCGTGCCCAAAGGTTAAAAACCGGCCAAGTGCGTGTCGGGCCACGCGCAATATAGGGTTCCGTAGTACCGCTATTTGTATGGTCAATGAATGTACAGTCGGGGCATTTTAATAGGCCACATTTGACATCTGTCAGATTAATCTCCATAGTGAAGTGAACTGCGTAAAAACATCGACCAAAACGAATATTTATATTTGAATATTTATAATTTTATACGTTTGAAACAAACTCCTGTCCCATTATTACTTTTTCTTTTGCAAATTCAAGGAGCAAAATAATAAAAGTACATAATTTACAAAAAAAAAATGCGTTTATTCGCTTGAATTATAAAAACTGTTGAATGTAGTATTATCATTATTCATTTCACATAAATATGTGTTACTTTTCACAGCGTGGTTATTAATTTATGGGGATATTTCGTTACAAGTAATCAATGCATCGATACTATTTATTCGCTTTCGATTTTTAGGGTAACTTCCCTAGAGTTTAAAAAGAAAAAAGGTCGGCTGACGTAACATTGTAACGACGTGCAATTATTAAGATCAGAATTTGTTTATTACGTTTAGAATTGTTTATCAGTAAAAGCAAATCGTTAAATAATTCGTATCGGTCATATTTACAATAAATATGTAATCGTAATTGAAAAAAGTTAATCAATTGTGCAGTTATAACAAAACGAAAATATTTATTTTTTATGTACGTCGCTATAAAGTTACCAGGTACAATTTTGATGAACTGTCAAATGTGGCCTATTAAAATGTCCCGACTATACATTTATAACACGTTTTATACTACTAACAACATCATCTCAGTTACTTTCAAAGAAATTTGAACTAAAAGTTCCTTTATACTTCGCCGAATACATTTTTTAGTTGATCGACTATTACTCGATAACTTATGAAGCCTTCTTAGCCGTGATAGTTTTCCTTTTAAATTCAGCATATTTCCTACTCCCGTGAATTTTTTCACATTTCCAGAAGCAACCATTTAGCTGGTAGAAGAGGACACTGGACTAATATTTTTTTCCACTTCAAAACTTAATATTTCATAAATTCCTTAATCGGAAAATGATCTATGAATACTCATAATATTTTTAAAAAAACCTATCCAACGACACCCCACACGATGGGGTGGGCGCGAAAAAAAAATTCAACCCCGTGTGATGTGTAGGGTACCATAAAAAATTAAAGATTTTATGTACCATTTTGTCAGCATCGTTAATATGTGTATTCATGCCAAATTACAGCTTTGTAGGTCCTATAGTTTCTGAGCAAAACCGCGAACAGACAGACAGACCGACGGACAGACGAACGGACAGACCGAAACTATAAGGGTTCCTTGTTGACTACGGAACCCTAAAAACGGGACCTGTTACTGAGACTTCATTGTCTGTCCGTCCGTCTGTCTCCAGGCTGTATCTCAAGAACCGCTGTAGCTAGACTTCTGAAATTTTTACAGATTTCTTTAAAACAACAAAATATTAGTACTAAAAATAAAATACAAATTAATATTCAATACAAAAATTTAAAAAATCACAATTTTTGTCCTATTTTTGCACCATTCATGCGCAAGTCCGACTTGCACTTGACCGATTTTTTTAAATAATGTCTGGTTTGATGTTCTGATTGATAAAAATCCGGGCATGCATACATTTTGATGAATGAGTATCGTGTTCTTACCTATGAAACGCAGGCGGCGCGGGAATGAGAAGCACACATTTCAATAAAATACAGTCGTAAGTGTGGGATATGTTACGAAACTAGTTAAAATATATAAACTTTCGTTCAGTAAATACAATACACTGCACAATAAACTGTTTATTTTTTAATACTATGTTCATTATTTCTTAGTACTTTATGTACACATACAGTCTGCACATAAAGTACTTGGACAAACTAGCTTGTGAATAGTTGGCACAATTGAATTGATAGCTTACCATGAACATGTTTCTCTGTACGGAAGTGTATATTTTTACTCTGTATCACGACTTAACAGAATATTTTGTGTCATTATAAAAGTTTTCATTTCAATGTTTTTACTATAACCAAACATTATACATACAATCCAAATGTAAAAATTTGTTACAATATTCAGAATTTATTTATTGTGTCAGAACTTCATAGTCTAGTCAATACAATAATAATAATTAATAATGTTAGCTATAAATATAATATAATATAATATAATATAATCCCTCGCTCTTACTTTTCTGTCTAGCTATAAACCCGTTATATCAAATTTTAAACAAATACATAAACAAAGGATACCAGCTCAAGGATAGCACAAACATAAATCATTTACTCTATATGGACGATCTAAAATTATACGCTAAAACTAAGAAAAATCTAGAAACTCTGATACATACAGTAGAAATATTTACAAATGATATCGGAATGAAATTTGGACTAGAAAAATACAATACATTACACATAATAGAAGGACGAAAATCCAGAAACCAAACAGAAGGTCAGATGCTGTTAAGTGGAGAGGAATTCGCATATTTAAAAGATAACGAAACATACAAATATTTAGGCATCCATGAATCTGAAAAGCTAAATCATCAGGAACTACGGCATCAAATAACAAAAGAAAAAATAGAATTATCAAAATTAAAAGAACTAAGAAAATACTGAACACACACCTTAGCGCAAGAAATACGATAAAAGCAATAAATGCGTATGCAACTCCAGTACTACTCTATTCATTCGGTATAGTTAACTACAAAGATAGATATATAAAAGCAATAGATACTAAAACAAGAAAATTATTAGCACTGAATAAGGCACACTAACAAAAAGCAGAAGTAGAAAGACTATATTTACCGACAGAGGAAGGAGGAAGAGGGTTATTAAATATAGAATCACTGTATAAAAGCCAAATTTTGCAATTCAATTGCACTTCAATTTTTCACTTCAGTTTGTATTTCATTTCAGGAGGGATACGGCATCGGCGACGACCACTTCTCAATCTCATACGACGGATGCCGTAGGCTAGTATGGTATTGCGCCAAGCCGCTCTCAGTCACTCAGATGAGGGCATGGGAGCCTGGAGACATACTCGGATGCCTCATAGATGTCAAGAGGAAGGAGGTGGTCTTCTCACTGAACGGACAAAAAATTTCATCGTGCCGTCAGATCTTTGAAGCGACCAGGTTAGTTTAATGCTGGCTTCTCACGGCGCGTAATGTCACGAGCCGTGCCGCGCCGAGCCGATTTGTACGAGCCAACAGGCGAGTCCGCGCTACCCGTTTGTACGGCTTGACCTGGGGCCATACCACGAAACCGTTTTGAGACTCAAACAATCGGACGAGAATCCCGCGTCCTGCTCTAACAAACGTGAAATGACGTTGTTAGAGCAGGACACGGCATTCTCGTCCGATTGTTGGAGTCTCAAAACGGTTACGTACTTCGTAGTAAGCCTACTGGTGCGCGCGGACGCGACGCGTGTTGGGCCCGGCCGCGACCAATGCTACACCAATTTTTCTCTAAAATCACTCACGTCACCCCGCGCCACCCCGAGCGTGCTCGAGTCTTCACGAGGCTGCTCGAGCCGCGCCGCGCCTTTGAAGTTAGCGACTTCAATCGGATCGGACGCGCCTGCTCGCGCCAGCCCGCGCTGGCGAGGCGCGGCTCGTGATATTACGCGCCGTGAAATGCCAGCTTAATATGGTAATTCCCTGGGGGTCCAGGGGTTCACGGCAGACTCGACGGGGGTCTATTATTTTCGTGACTTAACTGGGGGTCCACAATCGTAAGCTGGTGGTGCATGAAAATGTTATTTTGTAATTTTACTTCTATAGTGAAGAACTAATAAAATATAGGCAGATAATATTTTCCGCCTATATTGATCTCGCTTAAACGTCATAATCTATACCAGGGGTCATCAATTAGTTTCGCTCGCGGTCCATTTTAAGAAATGAAATGACCTTCGTGGTCCGCACATTTTGCAAGCTATTGACATCAAATCCTGGGGATGTTCATCAGTTAGTGGGACCGAAATTTATTTTTTACGAAGTTCATCTTCCAACCTTCTTTGATCCGCAGTCGGCGGTCCGGATGCGGACCGCGGTCCGCCATTTGGTGACCTCTGACCTATACATATTATAAAACAAAGTCGCTTTTTTTCCCCTCATGACCCTTTGTTCCCTTTAATCTTTAAAACTACGCAACGAATTTTGATAATTCTTTCGACGAGGAAGGCTATAGGCTATATTTTATCACGTTAAGACTAATAGGAGCGAAGAAATAGTGGAAAATGTGCAAAAAACTGAGGAAATTATTTGAAAGGGCTAACTTGAACGCGCTAATCTCAGGAATTACTGGTCCGATTTGAAAATTTCTTTCAGTGTTAGATAGCCCATTTATTGAGGAGGGCAGGCTATATTTTATTACGCCAAGACTAATTGGAGAATGTGGAAAAAACGGGGGAAATTATTTGAAAGGGCTTATCTCGCGAACTACTGGAGCAATTTTTATGTTATTTGGTACAGATAAGAAGTAGACTATCGATTTTAATCATAGTATCTATCGATTTTTATCATTTTTTCAGTGGCTATATATTTTATACCCGTGCATATAGCCACTGAAAAAATCGATAGCCTATGATCCTTCACGTGGTCTTCTTATTCGTGCCAAATAACATAAAATTAACTCTACCGACCCTAACTAAAACAGATTCTACATACCAGTAAATAATATGTATAAGTTTGCCGTTTCACTACTGTCACGGAGGTGATATGAATATTTAGTTTCAGCTGAAGTTAGTAACGAATCAGCCGAGTCATAGATACCTATTTACTGATATATAGAATTTGTTTAAGTTAGACCGTGTAGGCGTGCAGTAGATTCAGTAGCTTGGCTGAGATCTCATATCTTTTTCACAGGGTAAATCTTATGTGGTCGTCTCAGCAACATCCTACAAGAAAATATGTTTTTGTTGGGATTTCAATTCTTTTTGTAAGTCCACTCCCCATTTTAGGAGATGCGGGGCGAAAGTTACAACTTAATGAGTTTTTTTGTTGGTTGTGTACTAAACTTAGATTACATATCAAATTTCAGCTTTCTAGCACTACAGGAAGTAGCCAAACATTTTGATGATCATCAGTGTCAGTGAGTACCCAGATATATACGTATTGAGTATGGTTGTAGCTTAAAGTACTTGGATCACAGGAAAATCTTCTTACAATAATATTGCCTTACACAATAGGCTACTTGACCTATATGCCGGTATGTGAGCATACCGGCAGAGCGGCCAACTAGTTCCGCGCGGACTATAAACTTGTACATTGCAATTTCGTTGCCTTATAACAAGAATGAAAGAATTAATAGTTGTTCACTCGTTGTTCACATAACATTGCATTTACTAATCCTCTGTTAAATTTTTACTGTGGGACATAAGTATTTTAATAGTCTGTTTAATTTTCTAAGGTCCGTTAAGTAATGCCTTGTTAGGATTTAACAAACAGAGGTTGGTGAAATTAGGTCCTAGCGTGATAAAATATAGCCTAAAGCCTTCCTCGATAAATGGGCTATCTGACACTGAAAGAATCATCAAAATCTGTTGCGTAGTTTTAAAGATTAAAGGGAACAAAGGGACATGAGGAAAAAAGGCGACTTTGTTTTATAATAATATGTATAGATAGATGTACAGAAAAACTTACAAACAACGAGCGCGTTAAATAAAAAATATTAAATTACTAGTGTGATGAGTGATGACGTCACATCCAAATCGGAAGTATCGCAAAAGCTTTTCGTCAGTACAAATAAAAAAATATGAAATCATATATTTTTCAAATCGACTTTATTTATCAATCATAAGCTTTTATTAGATAATAAGGATGAAATACGGTTTCCTAGGCCAAGTTCTACTAGAAATATGCATTTGTTCAATGAAATTGAATATAGGTCAAGTAGCCTATTGTGTAAGGCAATATTATTGTAAGAAGATTTTCCTGTGATCCAAGTACTTTAAGCTACAACCATACTCAATACGTATATATCTGGGTACTCACTGACACTGATGATCATCAAAATGTTTGGCTACTTCCTGTAGTGCTAGAAAGCTGAAATTTGATATGTAATCTAAGTTTAGTACACAACCAACAAAAAAACTCATTAAGTTGTAACTTTCGCCCCGCATCTCCTAAAATGGGGAGTGGACTTACAAAAAGAATTGAAATCCCAACAAAAACATATTTTCTTGTAGGATGTTGCTGAGACGACCACATAAGATTTACCCTGTGAAAAAGATATGAGATCTCAGCCAAGCTACTGAATCTACTGCACGCCTACACGGTCTAACTTAAACAAATTCTATATATCAGTAAATAGGTATCTATGACTCGGCTGATTCGTTACTAACTTCAGCTGAAACTAAATATTCATATCACCTCCGTGACAGTAGTGAAACGGCAAACTTATACATATTATTTACTGGTATGTAGAATCTGTTTTAGTTAGGGTCGGTAGAGTTAGGCCGTGTGGATTCAGAAGCTTGGCTCTATATGCGATCTCATATCTTTTTCACAGGATAAGCCTTACGTGGTCATCTTGGCAACATTTTACAAGAAATGTTTTTGGTGGGATAGTATAGTTTAGGTATAACAAAGTTTTAAATTTGTTTTGAACTAATAGACCAGCACGAGTCGGCGCATGAGTACCGAAAACTATTCCACCTCAATTTTTTTATGCGATCCTCTTCAAATTACTCTCCTGATGATATAAATGCATGTTGTCATGGTGCAACCCGGTGCCATATTGTTTAAACAAACATTGTTTAAACGATTGCAAGGAATTGTTATTTTTCAACCGTACAGTTTTTTTATATTTTTATTGAAATACCAATAAAAAAGGTCCTATGACTTTTTATGATAAAGTTAATATTTTTAAAGATATTAATTTTTAAATGTTCGAAAAATCTCAAATTTGGGTACATTCGACCCATGAAAAATATATTTAAAAAAAAATAATGTCTAAGTAATATATATTTTTAAATTCTCTACACAATAGTTAATAATATCGTTAGTAGAGATTTTAAAAAGTTCAATGTTTATATCTTTTTTTATCTTAGCAAAAGTAGACAAAAAATTGTGTTTTTTTGTATGGGATTAAGCATTTACTTTATTTTAATTTTATTATTAATTAACTAAAATTTTCACAGACTGTATATATCTGTTGCCGCTATAAGAACAAATACTATAAATAAAATAAAGTTAATAAAGTTAATATTTAAGGGGTTAATACAAGAAACATGATTTTTTTGGCCTTTTTTGCTCGTAATCAATAATGGTAACAGCTAGGCACTTGAAAATTTCACAAAATCCTTAATTATATTTGTACTTTAATAATTAATAATAAAATTAAAATAAAGTAAATGTTTAAGGGGGGCTCACATACAAAAAACACAATTTTTTGCTAAGATAAAAAAAGATATAAACAATGATTTTTTTTAAATCTCTATTAACGATATGATTAACTATTGTATAGAGAATTAAAAAAAAATGTATAACTTACACATTATTATTTTTTAAATATATTTTTCATGAGTCAAAAGTACCCAAATTTCAGATTTTTCGAAAACAATATGGCACTGGGTTGCACCATGGCAACGTGCATTTATATCATCAGGAGGGCAATTCGAAGAGGATCGCATAAAAAAATTGAGGTGGAATAGTTTCCGGTACTCATGCGCCGACTCGTGCTGGTCTATAAGTAACTAACTAACTTTTCTGTCAGAATTTGACTAAGTACTCTGATTGCAGTATACTTCATTTAGATTAATTTTAATCATAACATTTATGATATTAGGTGGCTTTAATGCTACCAATTTAAATTAAGTTCTAAATAGCTAATCCAAATCTGTTTCGATCTAGTCAATGATTAGAATGTCAGTCAAGTGTCGAAAGATCATAATCTGAGTTAACCTCTTAACATACTCCACGCGATCTACTCGATATTGCTAAAATAGTATTATATCTATTATCTTTAAATATAAGTAGGTGAAATTGTAAAGGACATTGCAATTTATACAATCCTGTATAACACATGCCAAATTCAAAGTCAATTATTTTAATTCACATTTTTTTGCGAAATGTTTTTAACGTCTACATCTGAGTTTTTCAACCTTTTTTACGATGTGGAAAAATATTCGCAAACCCCGTGTCAGAGACTCAAAGTATCTCCATACCAAATTTCAGCAAAATCAAGCAATTAAGGATAGGTTTAAGGCCTCTGTCGGTATAGGCTTCCTCCAAAATTTTCCAAGGTTTTTCCTCCAAAATACATCATCATCCCGGGTTTGTATTTTAACCGACTTCCAAAAAGAAGGACGTTATATTGTGTTCGGCTGTGGATATATTATATTTTTTGTATAAGTATTAAACGATTCCTCCGCCGTTTGTGAACCGATTTTCAAATTTTTTGTCAATCATTTTAATTCACATTTTTTGCGAAATGTTTTTAACGTCTACATCTGAGTTTTTCAACCTTTTTTACGATGTGGAAAAATATTCGCAAACCCCGTGTCAGAGACTCAAAGTATCTCCATACTAAATTTCAGCAAAATTAAGCAAATAAGGATAGGTTAAGGTCTCTGTCGGTATAGGCCTCCTTCAAAATTTTCCAAGGTTTTTCTTCTAAACATCATCTCATCACATCATCATCACCTTAATTCCAAGACGGTAGGTTAATGCCTCTGTCGGTATAGGCTTCCTCCAAAATTTTCCAAGATTTTTCCTCCAAAATACATCATCATCCCGGGTTTGTACTTTTAACCGACTTCCAAAAAGAATGACGTTATATTATGTTCGGCTGTGAATATATATATATATATATATATATTTTTGTATAAGTATTCAACGATTCCTCCGCCATTTGTGAACCGATTTTCAAATTTTTTGTTTTGTTAATTAGGTTTCACTCCAATTTGGTCCCATTTTCACAAAAGATGTGATCTGATGATGGGATCCATGAGTAATCGAGGGAACTCCTCAAAATTTATATGGAAACATATGGTGATTTTGGTTTTATGAGAAGTATCCTAAGCATAATAATAGCTCCCACACCGGTTTCGGTGACAGTGGCCGGTTTCATTGAAACCAGGCCAGCTACGCAGGAGTAATTTTATAGTGTCCAAGTGTGTTCGCAGTACACAAGAGCACTCTCTATTCCTTTACTCTCATAACCCAGTGGGACGGAAGACCGACACGACCGGCGAGAGATCAGACGCAGGACCGACTTTTTACATGCCCATCCGACGCATGCGGCATGGATCATCGAACTTGACAGACAATCAGGTGATCAGCCTGCATTGTCCTAACCAAACTTGGAAATAACATGTTTCCAACGCGGAAATCGAATCCTAAGCATAATATGCTACCAAAACGCAAAATTTTGCACTAAGGTATACTATGGTTCCAAAGATACTAAGAGAACTCCGGATTCCTTATATTATATACAAGTTTGGGGGTTTCGGCGCTGTTTTAAGAACTGAAAGCATAAGCTACTATAAAAAATTACATTCATTATCATCATCATCATCATCATTACCACGTCAGGGTCACTAATGTCACATGGTTGTACAACTCGACCAAGCTAAGTTTGCACCTCGCGTCGATTACGTAACACTGACGGTTAGGTACGGCTATATTATGAAGATTGAGTACAGAAATAGTTGAGGTTTAGCCGAATTAGGAAAAAGGCATTATTAGATAGTTTGATTTAATACTTTTTAGTTCATATTATAAGGATGTTATTATTGTTTTATTATGGATAGGTTTTTAGGAGCAGACCATTTTAATTTTGCCGCTCCTATGTACGAACACTGTCACCATACTACGCTGCTGCCGCCAAAGTACGCTGCCGCCCATAAGCCATGCACTATACTGCCTATACATACATCCAAAGCTGATCATCATCATCATCATTCCAGGACGGGTTTCTTCGCGGCTGCCAGCTTTATGGCTTACCAGCAGTGCCGGTTCAATTTCGGCAGCGATGCCTTCAAGTTCCCACCCCAGGACCGCAAATACAGCAACTTCAACGACTACGGCGATATCTCGGAGCAGAATCGCACGGTGAGTCGATGGGAAAGATGGGAAACCCTTCCCATCTTTTTCTTTTTTTCATCCCAAAAAAGTTAGGGCCAACCTACACGTACCACAACCTCATCACGTCGCAACGACAAATGCCGTCAAGCAGTGGTTACGTGTGAATGGTGTCGCTGCAGCTTTCTGTAGTTGCGTTGTGGTACCGACAAAATGTCGACGTGGTTGCGTTGTCGCCAGTAGTTGCGATGTGGTTACGTACGAAATTCAATGAAACTGAGGGGGGAAGAGCACCGGCGGTGTGCGCGCACTGTCATTGCATCGACGCGACGCAACGTTGTAGTTGCGATGTGGTGAGTATCACACAAGCGGTCGACAACGACTGCAAAATGTGGTATGTGTGAATAGTCCAGTTCATTTACAATACGAAATATACGCCCGACCAATGTGGTGTGGTTGTGGTTGTCGTGTGGTTGCGGTACGTGTGGGTTAACCCCTATGGTTAAAAACAATGTTATATCAGATAAGTTGATTCATAGGCAGATGACCTACGTCATGTGGTCGGCTTATGTCAATTCATTGTTAGTTGTGATCGATCGGATGGGTTTGACATAACGCGACCAAATTACGCAGGTCCGCCATAGCTAAGAACACTCTTGTTCATGTCAGCTTTTAAACAAAAAAACCCGCGATGAAAACATCGGGGTATCCTTTTCTATCTCTGGTTATAGGCATATGAATTTGTAATTTGTTTTTGGTCACCTCACAAAATATAATATCTGCTTCCGTAACAATAATGTTTTTCTAGATTCTCCCGCGGCGCATATACCTGCAGCAGCGTCGATGTTCCAGCATTAAGGAGGACGCGTGCACGCTGTGCTGCGACGAGCCCGCTGAGTGCGTGCTGGAGCCGTGTGGGCACGGGTGAGGAAAATTATATTATACAGCCCTTAAGGGCGCGTAATACTAGCCACAAGAGCAGGGGTCACCAAATGGCGGACTGCGGTCCGCATCCGGACCGCCGACCTATTGTGTGCGTTTTCGAAGATAAAGTTCGTTAAAAATCAATTTTTCGATGCTGATGAAAAGTTCGATGGCGTTCTTCCAAAATAATCAAGTTCAGTCTTATCAATATACTGATACATTTTGGTTGGTTTGGTTTAACTGTATACAGTTTGGTTCGAAATTACAGACGAAACTGGTGGTGGTTTGTCAATAGTTAATTTCCTAGAAAAAGGTATTACACTAAAATTTAAGGAACTGTCACCCGAACTCTTGTTTCAGCGTTTTATTTATTTTACATTTCGATATTTTACAGACGACATAATTATTCATTGTTAAAGTTTTAGAAACACATTTATACGTGGGAGAGCCATGCTTCGGCACGAATGGGCCAGCTCCACCCGAGAAATACCACGTTCTCACAGAAAACTGGCGTGAAACAGCGCTTGCGCTGTGTTTCGCCGAGTGAGTGAGTTTACCGGAGGCCCAATCCCCTACCCTATTCCCTTCCCTACCCTCCCCTATTCCCTTCCTTTCCCTACCCTCCCCTATCACCCTATTCCCTCTTGAAAGGCCGGCAACGCACCTCTGCAGCTCTTCTGATGCTGCGAGTGTCCATGGGCGACGGAAGTTGCTTTCCATCAGGTTACCCGTTTGCTCGTTTGCCCCCTTATATTTTCATTAAAAAATATATTAATGTTTATTTTAGTACATAATTACTTCAACTGTATGTGTAAACGTTTTTGAAAATAATTTTTACTGACAACTTGTATTGTTATGTTTACAGTGGATTCTGCTCTATTTGCACGTCGCAGTTGAAAGACTGCCCGCTGTGCAGGGCTGACATCATGAACGTGCGTCGTGGTTCCTCGTGACCCGAAAGTGATGATTACGATGACGATGATGATGATGATGACTTCTACGACGACGATGAATACGACGACGACGACGACGTAGACGATGATTACGAATTTGATTCTGAGCCTAATAATGATGTTGAGTCTGATGATGACAATAAACATAATATCGAACTCATTGACAAAGAACCGGATAATTATAACGATGAGAATGTGCAGGATAATGATGACGAACGTAATGACAGTGAGGAAGATGATAGCTTTTACGATGCCGATGAGCAAGATTATGATAACGTCCACAATGACAATGAGCACGATAATGATAACGAACATGATGAAAATGAGCACGATAATGATAACGAACATGATGAAAATGAGCACGATAATGATAACGAACATGATGAAAATGAGCACGATAATGATAACGAACATGATGACAATGAGCACGATAATGATAACGAACATAATGACAATGAATATGATGAAAATGTTGCTAATGACCTTGATGATGATAAATCCCTTGATGAACTTAATGTGGAGGATGTTGAAGTAATCGAGTGACTAGTAGACCAAGTGTACTCTATGTTGTAAGTGTTTCGATATTGAGATCACATCACAAGATAGAGTACCATGGCTACAGCCATTTTGAAATTTAATATTAAACTTAAAGTAATCAAAAAAGTAGTAGATCATAATCTTCTTGAAATGATATTAATTAAAAGTGTAGTTGTTTTAACTTGTAATTATATACTGTTCAACATGGGATTTTCCTACATATACTAGGTGTTATAGAGAAAATGGTACTAATTACCTATCAAATGATACATATTTTATCTGGTTACAAAAATGTGCTATGAAATTGACTAAACGCTATTGCATTTATTATTTTTAATGTTTAATCTTAAATGTGCTAATGTGCTGATGTCAACATTTATTCGCTAACAGTTTAATAGTTATGTATGATTTATGTCAAAGAAATATAATTAGTTGGTCTCAAATACCGGTAATAACACTTATTAGTTTCTGCAGGTATTATCTTAACACCCCATACTAATAAAAATATTCACAGCGATTATCTTCTATAATAGGTATGTTCCTTTGTGTTGAAACGTCACATCAAAGACTAAGACTAAGGTTACACGGTCAGTCTGGCATCAGTTCAGTCCATCAGTCTCAGATGGACGCCAGAATGACAGCCGGAAAGTACATAATAAAAATCGGCCAAGTGCGAGTCGGACTCGCGCACGAAGTGTTCCGTACCGTTATAGAGCAAAAGCAAGACACAAATTGGGTTTTTTGTATGGAAGCCCCCTTAAAATATTTATTTAAATTTAATTTTATTATAAATTTATTAGAGTACACATAAATATAATTGGGGATTTTGTGACAGGTGTTTATCTGTTGCCATTATTGATATAAGTAGAGCAAAAAAGGCCAAAATCACGTTTGTCGTATGGGAGTCCCCCTGAAATATTAATTTTATTATGTTTAATATTTGTTGTTATATTGGCAACAGAAATACAAAATCTGTGAAAATTTCAGAAGTCTAGCTATAGCGGATCTTGAGATACAGCCTGGAGGACAGACAGACGGACAGACTGACATCGAAGTAAGGTCCCGTTTTTACCCTTTGAGTACGAGTACTATTCTTTCATCAGTCTGGATCAGACTGATGGACAGCACTGATGCCAGACTGACCGTGTAATACTAGTCTAAGGCCGCGCACCTTGAATAGTTGTACGCTACGTAAATATTTTTATTAGTACATAAGCATTAATTTTAATCGCTTCTTGATTAAAAAATTTTCAGTGTTTCTCAGAGACATACGGAATGTGTAGGGCTGCTATCGCATTTATTTACTGACCTGGTATAATCTAAATATATGTAAATAAGAACACAGTGCCCGGCTAAAAGAACAGCTTTATTATTGTCACTGTCAACTTTAGATTTCAACATTGTTTAAAAATGATATTTGTATTTTCTTTTTTATTGGGAATCTCAGACCAATAAAAAAAGATAGAGCCATCCATGCTACGCGGTGAGGCAGGCAATAGGAAGCCGATACGGCCATAGGAAGCCGGCCGCCCGCCATTCCGGTTTCAACGAGTGACGGCGCATGTCGTTTTCATCTGTGTCAAGAAATATCAAAATATGCCGTCCTGCATCGTTAAATGGTGCAAAAACAATTCTTGTGCTCAAAAGAAACCTTGTGGGATTACGTTTCACAAGTAATTAGTTAAATATTTATGTATTATCACCGAAATAACGAATTTAATTTATTAGTTTTAAAAATTGTCTCGGGAGTCTCGGAACACAGAACCTCAACCAGTGCTGCATGCTGGTCGTAAGATATTTTTCCCCATAATAGGGGAAAAATATTATTACGTGCTGTATTATCCTGACAAATGTTTATTTTTAACCTAAAATTCGTTATTCATTTAAAATCTATTAATATAAATAAAATTGGAGTGTCTGTTTGTAGTATTGAAAGATTTTTTTACTATTTGCATATTAATCTGTATACGATACATACTGCATACACCAAACAACATTCTTTACAATTTTTGTCTGTATGTATGTCTGTCTGTCTGTCTGTTCTTAGTTGAAACACATAATTTATTAGATATAGATATTTAAGTATTTACTTTTTTCAGCAATTACTAATGAATGATGATTAACAATCTAGTTTGATAGCAACTTTTGTAGTCATTACTTAGTAGTTTAATAAGACTGCAACAGGATGGGAGTTTGACAATCTGAAACCCTGAGTTGGCAACATTATTTTTTTTGCACACAAGCGCACGCCTAGCGTATTTATGCTAGGCGTGACGCACACATTGATCGACAGCGACTTCACCCCATTACCTGTAAATACTCCGTCTTTCTTTTTTTATTGGTCTGAGTTGGGAATATTATATATTAAGCTTATGTATTTACTATTTAAGTAATTTCGACAGCGTTTATAATATATGGGAAGGTCATTAATTCTTTTTTTGCCGGGCGCTGTACTCAGAATTCTAGAGGGGAACAATTTTTCTCTTAACATATTATTACCTTACTTTTACGATCAAATTATACTATACCTTTAAGTAAAGTTGTTCTATTCACATGCTCTTAGGAGTTATATATCGTAATTAATTAAATTTTATAAATTATAAGTACTTGTCTATATTTTAATTTAAATTTATAAAATAAATTATTATTTAATGTTAAGTATTAAATTTGAGTGTACCATCGAAGAAATTGATCCATAGGCAGTTGACCGACTTACGTCATTTGGACGAATAATGTCAATTTCATGTTAGTCAAGATCTATTTCCTGGATTTGACATAACGCAACCAAATTACGTATGCCTGCCCTCTGCTAATCAACTTCTCTGATAGTACCATCAGAGTAAATAGAACTAGAGCGACTCATAAGAGGTCTCGAAAAAACGTTTGACGTAGTATATCATATCGGCCGACGCGCGCCGCACTAATGCGCTAAGCACAGTGAATTGTGAAACATGTTGAAAGTGACAATCGCGTCCAACTCGCGTATATTCGCCCGTTTGTTTGAAGCATAACTTATAATATTCCTTAGTTCTGCCTACTCTAGTGCCATCGAAGAAATTGATTCATTCCTAAGTTGACGGATCTTCGTCATTTGGTCGGATTATGTCAATTCTATAAGTCTTGATCTGTCAGCTGGGTTTGTCATAACTCGACCAAACTAGGTAGGTCCGCCACTGCCTATGAATTAAATTTTCTGATAGTACGTAACAAGTAAAATAATATTATGTAATGTCAAAAGTTTTAAAATGTTATGTTAGAAAAGCTATTTAAGTAAATATATGTTTGTAAAAGACTATGTTTAAAGTGAGATTAGGTACGCACAATATTTTAATGTAGATTAGGTATTGAATTTAAAATCAAAAAGTGATATAGCGTATTATGTAAGACTCATACTTTGTGTAATAATATTAGGCTGGATTTATATGCGGCGGCGTAGACGCGCGGTTTGGCCGCTACACCGCGAGAGCACAAGCAAATATATTATGTAATGGAGGCACTTCACATGGCTATTTGTGTTTGCTATTGGCTATTTGTTACATTTGGCAAAATTATTGACATATACACAAACAAGCAAATAAAAGCAAATACGGCCTTCCACACATGGACTTCAAATACCAAACTTTTACTTGATTTTCTTTACTTGCCTATTTGACTCCTTTGATGTGCGTCAAAAACCGACAAAGGTACGGACTACGGATAAATGTATTTGGTATTGGTCATATTTGTCAAACATATTACCGTCTACACATGGTGATTGTTTGGCGAATACATCAAATACGCAAATACAAATAGCCATGTGAAGTGCCTGCATTACGATTCATTTACTTGTAATCTCGCGGTGCAGCCGCCATATTGTGCATTCGGGCGGACCCATATAAATCATTAGTCATTCGCAAAAATGCGAGCTTATTTTTTGGCGAGAATATAATATCTTTGGTAATTTTTATGCCGCAAGAGGGCAGATCGCACTCATGCCTGGTTTCTGAGGTTTCTTAACTGCAGTTTATCTCTTACTAGCGACCCGCTCCGGCGTCGCACAGGTATAAAATATATAACCACTGAAAAAATGATTAAAATCGATAGCCTATGATCCTTCACGTGGTCTACTTCTTAACTATCTGTGCCAAATAACATAAAAATTGCTCCCGTAGTTCGCGAGATAAGCCCTTTCAAAAATAGCGGTGTTGATTCACTAACGTTTTTACTTAAGCCAATTAGGGGTGTAGACTATTTTTAGAAAATATATTTATTTTACTGCTTTATATTTGTTACACCATGGTTACACCTAAAATCAATGATATTCTACTCATACAGATCTGTTACGTTCATACTATTTTCCGGCTTAAATTTCTTCCGAACCATTTTCAAATTCAAAATTGGACTTTGACAGATAAAAATACGAGATGCCATTAACATAAAAGAGACAGACTAAATAAAAGACGACCCAATTGGGTCGTATTTGAGTCTTCACAACTCGCGCGGTAGTAACATATCTGCTTTGAGTTTTTTATATAATATCATTGCCTAAAATATATTTAAAAAATACACTCTTTTCGTTTTAAATTTCCCGCTAAAACGCTAAAGTTCAAAATGGCGTCGCTATAACGTAACGGTCCTCAATATTATAATCAAATTATCGTCACTTCAAACAACAAAAATCTTTGTATGGGTTTGACATCGAAATGTCACTGTCACACACAATGTTTTGGAGATCGTGACGTCACTCTCTGTTTGTGATCTCGTGATATTTTTTATTAAATAATAATTTAAACTTTTTAATTGCATAAATAAAATAAAAAAAATATTATAAAGTTAAAGATTGAAAATATGTCATTGTCGGTGAGTCTATAATACAAACTCTCAAAAAAACAATAATTTGTATTATATTTCGTTTACTGTCTACACCCCTATTAAAATCGCTAGTTAATAGATAAACACTTGTCAAAAAAACTCAGAAACAGAACTCAACAGTGCAGCGGCACTTTGTATATTTAAACTCGTTGTGTCAAACAGCTCTTACGAATTAAAAAACCCTCGTTAGTGCAAGCATCGCATGAAATTAAAATATAAAACCACGAATTATTTTTTTCATATGTAAGGCCACTAAAAGAATTATTTAATTGGATCAGTCATAGGCCAATACTTACTTTTATTAGCTACTTAACAGACAGCGAAACACCTATAATCTTACTACCGGGTAGCTAAAGAGCTTGCTTATTATAGCAAGTATTTTATTTTATGTATTGCCTCCATTTCAAGTATAGCAGATCCTGCATTTTGCTTGCACGTCTATGAAATCTCAGATTAGGCATTTGCTTTTATTTCGTCGTAAGTTTTACTTAAAATTAAATTTAAATATTTAAGACTGCGTCCATTGACGCAGGTTTTGAGAGTGATTGGCATAAAAGCTTTACTATTAGTTCTAGTGTCTGTAATTAGCTTGTCTCATTAAACTACTCGCTCGCGAGCTCCAAGGAATGAGATATATCGCTGCGACGTTTTCGCGCTAGAGGCAGCACCAGCTAATGTAGTAAACAAAAAGTTTTGTTCGGCATTTGACAACGTTTCTGTCATGTGTGTGTGACGTGTGCAACCTGTCGAATTTTATTCGGTTTATTTACTGTATGTGCTATAGTTTGTTCGTTCTAAGATGATATGGGTGACAGTTCTCATATTTCTTGCTACGGATTTTTTTTACAAGAAAACAAAAAAAATCAGAATGTAATAAATTATATTCCATCTACAAAAATAAATGTTTCCTGTAATTGTAAATGAATAAAAATGAAAAGTTGCTAAATGCTAACTTATTGATATAAAATTATAAATATTAACTTTGAAATAGGAGTATAAAATTATTGTTACGAAAATATTTAAAAATGTCAGATGCATGAAACGGAACTTATGTCAATAGAGATTGACACAGTTGAATCGAAATCAAATCGATAAAAAAGGGCGGCCATCTTAAATTGCCGGCGTCACTCTGAAACATCAGTACGAAATCGATAATTTCGATTGCAATTCCCTTACGAGGTGATTCGATATTTTTAAATTATTCGATTAATTTTTTTAGGTAACTTCCCTACTATTGTCAATTATAATGTGTCAGGCATATCATCATAAAACGAACAAACTATAGTAGCATCCTCTGCTACTTTGCGTTATTTTCTCGATTATAAGAAAATATTAGATTAGGTATGTCAACAAATTCGTTTATCCTGCGTGAACCGTAAATCTATATATATAATAAAACTGTAGAAAAGAGAATTCTGTAACTACATTAAAGATATTCAAAAAACAATAAGCACTACATCGTTATAGAAGCCAAAAATGTGGTTAGTTTTTTTTGTCTGTCTGTCTGTATGTTTGTCCAACTATCACACGAAAACTACTGATCCGGTTTGAATGCGGTTTTCGCAGATATATATATATTGTTCTTCTTCCAACTTAACATCGGTGTAAGTATAAAAAATTATCCCCCCACCCCTCTAAGGCGAACTTCTAATAAAAACGAACCAATCTTTTTTTCCGGGTTAAAAATTGTGCCACACATTTTAATCTGTTCAGCTTTTTAGGCGTGAAATGGTGACACACTTTTGCATTAGAATGTTAGTTGGGGTTCCTTAGCCTCGATTCCTCGCAGTGCCGTAAATAGGGCAGTGCCACCGGTGCCCAGGCACAGGGCGTAAAATCTGGGGGGCGCAAGAATGACCCGACTAGGCACGATTATTATTTTTTTCTCCCGATATGTTCCCGCTGCGCTCCTAGTGCTCCAAATGGAAGAAAATAGGCCTAAAAATAGCGTTAACTTTCGGTACCTATAGTTTCTAAAAAAACCAAGGGCGTTGTTATAGAAGCACGCACAGGGCGCAAAGAAGGCTATTTACGGCATTGATTCCTCGGAGCTCGCGCATGTCTTAATCGAAGACTATCGTCAACTGTACAATAATAGATAGTTTTAAAAAATAACGCACAAGTGTTTAACAATATTACGAGTGACTTTTCACTTGATTTTCGTAGTATATTATGCAGGTTATAGACTGCGATTTTTCGGGTTCGAACGACAGTGCGTCTTATTTTACCTCGGTGTTGTACGAAATTCATCCTTACGTCGTTGGCATAAGGGGCAAAGGTAAAATAAGGCTCTGTTAATTGCATGCTCAATTGTCAGTGAGATATTACACTCGTAGCATAGATTTGCCGTTACATAAGCGCACAGTAAAATGTTAACGAGACGCAACGAATACAACAACCAAACTTTCGGAAAGTTTTGCAAGTTACAGAAATTGAAAATTACTAATCGATAGACAATAAAATATTTATAAGAATAGGAATATGCTACCGCATTTTTTATTTGTTATTCATAATAACGAGGTTGTTTTGATGTTAATTTGTACTGATAAAGATCAAACTGTATTTTATTAGCTTGCTTAAATCTTATTATTACTAATAATGTATTCCAGATATTTAAATTCAACATTTTCTGCCTTTAGTTTTTATAAGCCCAGAACAGATGGGTTTGACTTTAGTAATCGCTAATTTAGCGATAACTTAATAAATGTCACACCGCATACATTTTGATAACGAATTTCGTCATCGTTTTCGAAGCGTATACCACTTGTCTAGGCCCTCTGGACGCATTAAAAATTAATCATACTTACTTAAGTATTCCTTTATTCATATTCTCTATTCTTTCTAAGTATTCAAACATAATAATTATTACATATATTTTAAAAACCACCCAATCGTTGGCAGTCATCCTATTATTGGCTCCTTTATCCTTAGATTTTTGTTTGATAATACTAAAAAAGCCAATTATACTGCTTTCCATATTATGAACTGTTACTGCTGCACTCAGAGCCTAATATTAATTACTTACATAACTATAAATAAAATATGAAGTTTTGGCATACTTCTCATTACAGCTGTCAAACTATTCATTACAGCTTATGTTGTACCATCAATCTTTTATATTTATTTAGTACTTTTATTAATAAATAAATGTAAATAAATAAATAAATAAATAAAATATTAAATGTCTCTGAGTACGGCCGTTAAAGTGCTAACGATTGGGTGTTAGTCATAGTAGCAGTAGTCATAGCACATTAATAGTCATAATCAAACGCGTTCCTTACGCTGGATTTAGCGTCCCACCCGAACGCATGGCTACACCGCGAAATCACAGCAATAATTGTATGTAACGATTTGTTTGAATGGCACGATCGGGCTGTCATTTACATACAACTGCTTGTGATTTCGCAGTGTAGACAAACCGCGCGTTTGGGCGGATGTATACAGCATGACTGGTGAGACACGATCAATACTTAAGGAGAGTACTCGGTACTCGATTCTCATTATAATTATGTAATAAAATTAGGTACTTAATTTATGACCAAATTTCCCTTTAAATAAATGAATCATGGACACTTAGTAAATTACTATGCGGCCGGCGCGGCGCGACGCGCGCTACCTTTCCCGCGCGCGGTGTCCATGAGTTGGGTAAATAATTATTTAACTTTAAGCTGCAGTTACTCAGTGATCAATTGATGTATATATATATATATATATATATATATATATATATATATATATATATATTTGTTTTTTCAACTAATATAATATCCAAATATCACGCCCTCGAGTATTAAACATGTCTCACCAGTCATGCTGTATAAATCGAGCATTGTTCCTAGCAGCTCGCGTGGAAAGCATAATCAGTCACTACTATAATCATAATATACTATAATGGTTGTTGTGTTCGTTGTAATGATTGTTTTAGTGTTATATTTGTGAGGGCGCTTGCTGTGTTGGAAATTCGGAATATATTTACTTAGAAAAATTAGGAGAGGTTGTTAGAAGATCAAAGTTTTTCTAAACAGTATCCAAACTTAGATGTGAATATACTCTTAAAATTGAGCTACTAAAATGCAGTCAACTTTTTGAGTCGACAAAAAAGCAGTATACAAAAGTACAAATCCAGGTTTAGTATAATGGTACCGCAGATTTTTAGAAAGTTACCAAAAATTGCTAATTTTCATAAGGAGTCTCGCTCCTAAAAGTTTGGATAGCGTTTAAAAATGTTACCGCGTGGAATGAGTCACATTGAAATTAGTGTAAAGTCAGCTTGGTCGAACTATTATATTATAGTAGCTAACTTAATGTTTACTTTAATTTAACGAAGAGTCAGATAGAAAGTATTTGGAGCTTATGTCAAAATCTTCTTTAAATTAAGTAATAATGAAATTACTCTGAGTGCGGCCACATAAGTGTCACTCTAGTCACTATAGTGTCACTCTTTCAAATGTGGCAAGAATTTAAAACCTTAAAAAACTGCTCAATACATTTTCAACTACCGCCAAGAGACTTTCAGTGTGGCCAATGAGTTTGAGAATACTACTAGTGTATATTAGTACCTTTATGACCACCCATGAAGTACGTCACACTTTTTTCATAATTTTTAGACATACTTTGTGGATGAACCCTTTACTGTAGATCCTAGCGGTACCTAAATGTTTTAGGTAAATCAGTATTGATATATTTTATCGATTATAATCTAGTTGTTAACTAGCTCTAGTTTTTCCTTGCTGTAAGGATATCTGTAATCCGTATTTATAATTTAAAAGCTTTAATAATTTAGTAATATATACGAGCTCAATTGTATTTTCGTATTGTTTTTAAGTTAGAGTATGTTTGTTTGCTAATTTAACTTAGTTTTTGCAATCAACAAATAAAACAGAGTAGGATAAGAAAATTTCTGAGACACTTCAGAAACGTTATGCAAAAATTAAACGCTTGTATTTACATTTTCAATATGTCATATTTCGTCTTATTAAGACTAATATTCCTTTCCTCTCATGTAATAAAAATATATTCAGCAAATAACTATAGGATTGCTTGTCTGGCACATCGGGAAAGTTACCTATCAGACGAAGGCCGTGATCCTTGTGTAGGTATATGCAATGTACCTAAATGTTATTGTTAATATTTGGGCATAGTATATTGACATAAACATAGTAAGCCGTACTATTGTGTGGATTGCAAAAACTATCGTGTATAATCTGTGAATTGATGTTTTATTTCGCTTCGTGAATCGTAATTTTAAGATTCGTAGTCCTACTGTAAATATACACATTCGTCCATCGCGCTTCATGTATTTTGTAATCTTTATAAATAGAATAGGATTTATTTTATACAAATGTTTATCTCGTACGAAAGTATATTTTCTAACGAAATCTGTATATTTTTTAACTGTCTGCACATATTATTATATACCATGACGTATACTTACTCGATGCGACTGTACAAAAGATGAAAACATATTTTCTACATTATTTATCCACCACGGAAATTATATAAATTGTTACTTACCTAAATAATACTCACATTTCGGTCAACATCAGTTCGTTGAATCTGTAGAAACAGATTCATTGTTTGTGACAATGATTGCATATTGTCGTACCTACTATGTATATTTAATACTCTATGCTACTATTAATATTAAAAAATATTCTTATAAAATCTAACTGCTAATGTTATAACATTAGCAGTTAGATTTTATAAGAATATTTTTATTATTATTTTTAATTTTTTAATATTTTTATAAGAACATAATGTCGCAATAAATGCATTTTTATAATATATTATAAAAATGCATTTATTGCGACATTATGTTCAAGACGCCACTCATGGGTGGATTTATTTTATTTTAAAGATTTGAGAACTACATTGCTATTCAAATGTTGTCTTTGCGATACGACGCCGCAACGCATTATTTTGGCCTGGCCCTTTGGGTCTGTATTCACTTTGATTAGAGCGAGTGCAGGTGATTAGTAATTAGGAGAAAAACAAAGGACATATTGCACTAATCAGTAATCAGTCTCTGTCCGCGCCTTACTTTCGCCTGATTACTAATCATCTGCAATAATCACCTGTACTCATCACTAATCAATGTGAATTCAGGCCATAACACGAAACAACATCTAACAGCGCTATTGAAAGTCGCCGGTTACACGGTCAAATTTTCAACAATCTGATCCATCAATCCGATTGACGGAATATTGATGGGTTTAAAAAGTTCATATTAAAAATAGTAAATACGATCAATCCGTGGCGTACACGATCAAATTTTCGTCAATCCGTACCGGATTGATGGATCAGATTGATGAAAATTTTACCGTGTAACCTGTGACAAAGATCTGTCGGCTATCAACCACCTCAACATCTGGCCAGTACCTACTACTAATTTGTGGGTATTATTTGGGAAAAATCACCTTCTCTCTGTGATATGCAGAACTTATTGGGATCGTATCCTTTATCTTCGTGTCTTAATGTTAATGGTAATATAGTAATATTAAGATGTTATTGTATGTAGTATATGGTTCCAATGTTCGCTGGTTGTCCATTTTTCGGCCCGGTACTGCCTGCTAGTAAATGAATACCTACCTAATGAATTATCTTTATAATATTATAATTATTTATAAAAAAATATTGCAAAATTAAACTTTAACGAATTTATTATGTTGGTTACAAAGTTGCATACAAGCATTAATTTATTTTGGTATTTCAATTTTTTTTTCTACCTAAGTTGCTTTACCTAGCTTAGGCTTTACCTTTACCTAGCTTAGACCACTGCCTAAGCTAGATAAAGCAACTAATTATATGCCTCAAAGTGAAATTAATTTTCAAAATGGGGTGTCAGGATGTACCTACTTACTTTATTTTATCAACCGAGCTATGGGGTTGTTAGTGCTAGGCTGAGAACTGGAAAACCAGCTATTCAAATAGATGTTGTTAAGATGTAAACAACCTTATTATTGTCACTTGATGACTGGGCTTTAAGATTTTAAGATCATGATGATGATGGAAGTGCCAATAATAGGATGTTTACATTACATAATTCAAGTAACTCTGTTTTAAAAAGGTTCGATGTATTAACGCTTACAATTCGAAATTTAGCCAATGTTCATGTCGGTGTCAATCAATAAAGAATTAAGTATTAATTTTGTTTTCTTAAAAAACTGCCAAGTTGGCGAGTTATCGTATTAAACTGTAACAATCTGAGATAATACTTTAGGACGTATGTGTCCCCTTACCCCTATATCTGAGTTTACTGTGATTTGCCCATACAAAAGTTTAGAAAGTTACTCTTTCAATGCTGCACACAGTGAATCTACTGCGTGACTGGTGAGATGTGTTCAATACTCGAGGACGTGATTTGCCTAGCCACGTAATTTTAGTGTCCATGATTCATTTATTTAAAGGAAAATTCGAAAAAAATCAAGTTAGTACCTATAAAGTTCGGGATTTCGGGAGTAGCTCGAGCGTGTCAGATTAAGATTTTATGGGCTTCCGACATATTATTGTGTCTAGTTATCATGGTATAGAAATCTGATTTCTCACGTGGTGGGTTTTTTTTTTTTTAATATTGAAATGCCGGATCTGTCAGATTAAGATAAGGGATGTTTAGTATACCTAACGTGACCATACGTCCCGCATCACGCTTTCAGTCTGTCCCGCTGTCCCCCGCGAGGCCGAAACTGTCCCGCTTTTGCAAACAGACCAAACGACAATAATTTAAACGTATTTTTATGTTTGAAATGCCTGTGCAATGCCTGGAAGTAGGGCATACATACAACTAACATGATTATATTGTGCCAAATAGCATAAATTTTGCTCTAGTAGTTCGTGAGAAAAGCCCTTTCAAATGTTTTTCCCGTTTTCCCACATTTTCCTCTGTTTCTTCGCTCCTATTACTCTTAGCTTGATAGAATGTAGCCTAAAGCATTCCTCGATAAATGAGCTATCTAGAACTGACAGAATTGTTCAAATCAGACTAGTAGTTCCTGAGGATTAACGCGTTCGTACAAATAAATAAACTCTTCCGCTTTATAATATTATTAATCCCTCGATCGTGGAAAAAACGAGACAATAGATTTGTATTGTTATCACGGTCGCATGCGACCGCTTGGGGCTTGAAGCATTAAGTAAAGTTAATAATAATAATGTAAGATAGGCACTTTGAAATACATAATTATTCATGTACTAGATGACGCTCGCAACTTCGTTGCGCCAAAATTAATTTATTGCGTGGGAACCGTACATTTTTCCAGGATAAAAAGTATCCTATGTCCTTTCCCGGGACTCAAATTATCCCCATACCAAATTTCAGCAAAATCGGTTCAGCGGTTTAGGCGTAAAGAGGGAACAGACAGACAGACAGACACACTTTCGCATTTATAATATTAGTATGGATTTCAAATTGGAGGGGGGGGGGGAATCTGTATTTGTCCCGCTCTGACAAAAAAAAATGGTCACGCTAAGTATACCCCAAAGAAGCTTCCATATAAAGCACTGATGATTCAAAGGTCAGGTAAGCCTGTAGGGACATTTTAAAATATAAAAAAATAAAGCTTCATATTTTCTTAACTAAGCTTCGCAGATATTTTAATTTACTCTAAACCAAATGATTTAGTACTTGTTGTCTAAAATATATTTATAATTTACCTAAACAAGCAATTTTCTGAATATATTTTCTTTTTCAAAACTTTAAAATGGCTGCAGTTTCTGAACCCACCGCTAAAATAAAAAACGCTTTTATTATTTTTTTATCAGCTTTACCTAATGTACAAAACCTACTAGGTCTCCATGACGCTCAAGTGACTACAAAAATAGCACCCTCCCTTCCTCTACTACTAATTTTATTACATAATTATAATGAGAATCGAGTACAAAGTACTCTCCTTATATTATGTATTGAACATGTCTTACCAGTCATGTTGTATAGGGTAGACTGGGTACGGATGTGACAATTTTGGTTTGGAGGCCAATAATTTTGTTAGTTTTACAGCTAGCTGGGAAAATTTTATCACAAACCATAGTTTATTTATTTGGCTACATAACAATACCATTATATCATGCCAAAATACGATGTATTAGTCATGGAATCAAAGTTTAACGAAAGAGGGAAATTGTCACAACCGACCACAACCCAAGGGCGGTTGTGACAGTGGTTGGGGTCAGTAGTGACATCTACAAAAAATAGTTGATATGATTTTTATTTCAATAAAATTGTACCATAAAACACCATAAACTTATTCTAAACAAATTCATCTAGCGTATGAAAACAGTCTATTTTGAAACATATTTATCGACCAAGACAACGACATCCGATTAATTTGATGAATTTCGCCGTTCTCTTTAAATAAGTCCTACATTTGACTTTTTCGTGAGTATTTTCGTATTGACTAATAATATTCTGCACTCGTTTGGTCTTCTGCAAGCGTTTTTAGGACATCTAAGAAAAAAGATATGTCACAACCGTACCCAACACATAATTTCAATTATTAAACAATCGCCACGAATCGGCTAAACGATTTACGTAAAAATAATCACTCACAGTTAACTACTAATGATCAACTTACAACAAGAAAATAAACGACATAAGTTATTTGTATACAAAAAATAGTAAACGATATAATAAATCAAACAAGAAAACCTACTTTTGACTGTTAAAAAGCAATGTGGACCCCTGATAACGTTATCGTCAAGTGCTGGCAAAAGCAATGCTAGGAGAAGCATTCAGACTTGCAAGACTATAAGAATAGTTTCGCTGTTATGACGACTGTCACAACCGTAACCTGGCACAAACGTACCCAGTCTCCCCTACTGACTCATACTCATAACACACATATGGAATATTGTTCTCATAATATCTGGGCAGGGGCACCAAAATACCAACTGCTCCCTCTGGATCGTATCCAACGAAGGGCCGCTCGAATTGTTGACTGCCATAGTGTTGCAAACAGCTTGGACCCCTTGGAATTACGCCGAGATGTAGCATCACTCTGCATCCTCTATCGGTTGTATCACGGGGAGTGCTCTGAGGAATTGTTCAGAATCATACCACCTGCAACTTTTCGCCATCGTCCCACGCGAAAAACATACCATCACCTTGATGAGTGGCAGTCTTCCACAGTGCGTTTTTCGCGTAACTTTCTGCCGCGCACTGTAAAACTCTGGAACGAACTGTCGCCAGCAGTATTTCCGGACCTATACCACCTGCAAACCTTCAAGAAAAGAGCGTATTCCCTCTTAAAAGGCCGGCAACGCACCTGCAGCTCTTCTGATGTTGCGAGTGTCCATGGGCGACGGTAGTTGCTTACCATCAGGTGACACGATTGCTCGTTTGCCCCTTATTTAATAAAAAAAAAATCTTCCCAGTAAGTTTAAATTTACATATTCGACAATAGTCGCTCTCAATCTAAAGGGGCTATTTCACCTCTTCCTGATAAGTGTCGGATGTGCTATCCACAAAATATCTGACAGAATACTCCATACTTCATCTGTCAGATAGGTTGTGACTTGTGACTTGTGGATAGTCTATCCGAAACTTATCAGGAATCTGACAGATGCCAATCGCAACTCCATTGCCCCAAAATTCATTCATCGCGCGGTAATCGTACATTTTTCTGGGATTAAAAGAATTATATGTCCTTTCCCGGGACTCTAACTATATCCCCATACCCAGAACAATCGGTACAAGCAGTTTGGGCGTGAAGTGCCAACAGAGTACAGACAGACACACTTTTGCATCTATAAAATTTAGTATGAAATTGTAGTGTGAATTAAAGTATGAAAATATTGTGTCTTATTGCGTTGCTCTGGAGCGATATGGGTTTTGGGGACACGACTTATTTTTGGCCTTTTTTAAAGGATTTTATACCCAAACGGTAAAAACGATACCCCATTACTGAAACTTCGATGTCTGTCCGTCTGTATGTCCGTCCCTCTGTCGGTCTCCAGGTTGTATCTCAAGACCCGCTGTAGTTAGAATTCTAAAGTTTTTTACAGATTGTGTATTTCTGTTGCCGCTATAACAACATATACTGAAAATAAAATGAAATTAATATTTAAGGGGGGCCCCATACAACAAACGTGATTTTTTGGTATTTTTTGCTCATAATCAATAATGGCAGCCGGTAGACACTTGAAATATTCACAAAATCTTTATTATATTTTTACTTCCATAATTTATATTAAAATTAAAATCAATGGAGGGGCTCCCATACAAAAAACACAATTTTTGCCTACTTTCGCTCTGACTGACTCACACTTGGCCGATTTCTTTTTCCCTGAGCTTACACACAATTATAGAGTTGGATTCCAAATTTCAGCCTTCTAGCCTCTAGGACCTGGACATCTGGAAGTGGGTTAGAATTTTGATCTATAGGTCAGTCAGTGATAAAAATGTCGATTTTCGGACATGACGTTTATACCGTTTGAAATGCATTTATGAAATTTAGAGCATCTTGCGAGGTAAATATATTATTATATTTATCTCGCAAGTCTCATGAGCCAAATTTAACACGTTTATGCTAAATAGTTTTTGAATTATTATGAGGGGGTCAAAAGTGGCTCCAAATAGTTCGTGTAATATTACACACGGTGCTGCTCGCCAGTTCTGTTTTACTTGAACTTGGCTTGACACGCTACCGTGTGTCTAGATTATTTATATATTCGACTAGGTGTAACTACAAATTATTGATTCATAAAAATTTCTTCTAATGCTTGTATGTCCAGCCTATATGTCCACCAGTGGACGAATATAGGCTGATATGATGATGATGAATGCTGTATAGCTACGGTTCTAACTTGTAATATTCGTGATGGTGGCGGTAATAACATGTAACAATATACAATACATATATTTATGTTTAATATGTAAATATATGTTACGCTCAAAGACCGAAATCGCTCAGTGAGCGAAAAATAGCTCACAACGCGTTGTGGTCACAGTGAAACAGCCACGACGCGTTCTGGCAATCACAAAAAGGCCATAACGCGAAATTCGTGTCGTGGCTGATATGCTATTCATTTTTCTTGATTTGTTCTTGATTGATTAATTAACGTGCTTGTCATTATATTATTTATAAATTACACATAGTTCCATACTATCCGTACTAATATTATCTGTCCGTCTGTCTGGCGCAACGTGTTATTGTTTTTTGTTGTTTTTTTTTTTTAAATATAATATGTATAAGTAAAGTAATTTGATCTCAATAAATAATAAAGTTATATTATAGTTTTATTTTAATTAATATAATTTAAATATAATACTACTAGTTGATGTCCGCTACTATGTTGCGCCAGATAGACATAGAGACAGATATTAATAATTATTATTAGTACGGATGGTATAAAACTATGGATATTTTATAAATAATAATGATAGGTAATGATATTTACACGTTAAGCAGTGATTTAGTAAAAGAAAAAATATCTTGTAGTACGCGTGGTAATTCCAATATAATCTTCCATACCTATGGATGATTAATCAATCAAGAACTAATCAAGAAAAACGAATAGCATATCAGCTACGACACGTATTTCGCGTTATGGCCTTTTTGTGATTGCCAGAATGCGTCGTGGCCAGAATGTTTCACTGTGACCACAACGCGTTGTGAGCTATTTTTTCGCTCACTGAGCGATTTCGGTCTTTGAGCGTAACATATATTATGTTCTAGTTTGACAACCGTTAGCCGCAATGGGTACCGTTAAGTTTTTTCTATTGACATAATATCGCATATGTACGGTATCGACCTTTTTTCTATGAGGTGAGGATAAGGTTAAGAATTCATTATTGGTAGGGTCCGACCGCATCTACTCTGTACAAGCATATATAATATAATATATTATTTTTACGTTAAGATGATAAGTTGGCTCGAAAAAAATTATCAGGTGGTATAAAAATAATACGTTGGACTTTAGTGTAAGTATAGGTAATTATTGATTATTATTGACAATAACTGTAATTACTGTCGATTAATCGCATGGTATAAGCATTTCAAAGAATAAAAGACTCCTCAATTTGTCTAAAGTTTTTATTACATTTTCTTCTCTACTTGAAAAAACCCTCGATGACTCCGCAGCAAATCTGAAATTTGAAAAACAATAATTATTATTTGACGGATTAACAAAATTTTAGCTGGGAAATATAACTTTAAACAAATACTTGACAAGTTATAGTGGTCAGTGGACAGAAAGGTGGACCCTAAAGATAAAATTGTAATAATAAGCTGGTTACTAGTTAGATTTTAAATTGGACATTCGTTTAGTGTACAGGTTATTAGGGTTAACACCGTTATCCTTAAAACCATCAAATGGGCCCGTCAAAATGAACAACTTATTCTATGAGAACAATGCTGGGAACTCAAAAAAAAAAAGCCGTCTTCATACCCATACAAATGCCGTCATCATAGTTCATACCCATACAAATTGCCCGCATCGTTCTCATAGAAAAAGTTGTCCATTTTGACGGGCTCATTTGATTTGGTTTTAAGGATAACGGTGTTTACCCTAACAAGCTGTATATCTAAACTATTCTAAACAAATTACAAACAAAATGTTATGAAAAGTTAGTGATCATGGATAGGCTGTTGAATGAGATTAAGGGGGCGACTGACACAAAATTTTCGATTTTATAATTGTTTTACTTGAAAATAAGACCCGAATTGTTTCATTTTCTAAAATTAGATAGTTATTACATTATAATATTTCTAAGAATTCTATCTGAGTAAAAACATGATATTTTAAAATTTTCTCGATAGAAAAATATCCCAAAGTTGCATCTAATTTTCACGAATTTTCATTTATTGCCATAACCGTTCATTGAACTAAGTAAATATTTTTACACATTGTATAAAATTCTATCATTGAGAAACCGGCCTAGCGGATTTTTAAAAGGTTGTATATTTATCGAGTTATTGAGAAAAAACTAATTTGACCGCGTCGTCCTTTTTCACCTGGCATTTAATATGAAAGACAGGCGTGAGTGTGAAGAGAGAAGGACGATGTTTGATTTTTTGGGTTAGTCGCCCACTTAAGGTATTTTCAAAGTATTATGGTTATCACTTATCAAAAAGGCTAGTGCTTATTTGAGACAATTTCTACACAGAACACAATATAATATAATACAGGCACAAATAAATATTTTGTCTGTCTAAACAGTGTCGTGTCGCAAATGAGTCCTCAACATTCGCTCTAACAACTAAATACTTACAACACTTCAAATTATTGTCAGCGCTGAAATTCGCACAAGATAAAAAAGTAATTCGTCGTCGAAGATTCCAGCGAGTCGAGAGTCAACAAAGCTGGCTGTGATATGGATGCGCTACACGTCACAACCACTTTGCCGACTCCCATCATCACTACAGCTCCAGCCTCGGGAGGTCGATTGTCGCTCATCAAAGCTGGCTGTGATATGACTGGCAACATATCAGAGCCACTTTGTGAGCGACACGCGACCGTCTGCGTCCACCTCCCTGCGAGATCAGTCAGTTCCGACTCGTCAAAAGTGGCTGTGATATGACCGTTTGCATGGCACGACCACTTTCGCGAAGCGGCCCCAGACCTGGTGTGTGGTGTCTCCGTAATCCGACCACATCAAAGTGGCTGTGATATGAGAGCTGACATTTCACCGCCGCTTTGACAGGCTAGGTTCGAGAAATGATGCGCCGTCGCGGTTAGCAATGGAGCCGTGCTCATCAAAGCTGGCTGTGATAGTTACGTGGTGACCTATGACAAGCCGACTTTGATGCCAAGGCCACATTTCGTCTTCGTACTGAAAAAAAAACTTTGATACTTGGCAGGTATGCCGTACACCTAGAAATAGGATCTTTTACATTCTGTTTAACAACTGTTTAAGGCCAGTTTTACAAAATGGAAAATATTATGTTCCATTTATGCGACATATATCATGATAATAATATTATAACTTATATACCTATAATTATTAGTAGTTTGTATCTGTTGGTCAAAACAAAGCAGCGTATAATAATTATTAATAAGTGATCCAATAACAATAATATTTTTATGATAATAATTATACAGTATGATTTTCATTGTTAATAATAATATTTATTAGTATATTACACTTACAATATTTTAAGTTACGCAGATATTACGGCCGAAAGAAGCATGTACCTACTGGAATCATATGAACTCTTTTACGTCTTTTACGTTGCAAGTTTAAAGGGGTTAAAAATTAAAAAATTGCTTCTTTGTTGCGACGACTTTGTTGTTCTATTAGCCCTTTGGGCTGGTAAGGGTTTTTAAGCCTCTAGATTCGAGATATATACTTAATAGTAGGGGGCAATTTTAGGAGTACCTCCTTCCTGCCTTGAGAACACTACAATATTTAAGATACTATTACCTAACTCAGAACTTAAAGTAATTGCTTTCAGTAATTACCTTCACATCAACTTGAAAGTGAACTTGTGTGTATGTATTGTAATAGGTATGTGCATATTTTTCTTTTATATAGCATACACTTACAATTTACATAATATTATTACAATATCTTATATATAAAATTCTCGTGTCACGATGTTAGTCCTCGAACTCCTTCGAAACGGCTTTAGTGATTTTTACCAAATTTTATATGCATATTCAGTAGGTCTGAGAATCGGCTACTGGGTACTTTATATATTGATAAGTGTATTTGTTGAATAAATAATAGTAAATTATTAAAACCTGAGACTGACGGCGACCATTGTTTGTGCGACGGGATAGCGATCGACGTTGCCATGGCGACATACTTATGTCACTTCAATAAAATAATATGGGCGAAATACTTTATATTATGGCAAAGCAGCGTTTGCCGGGACAGCTAGTTGTATATAATATTCAACGAGGACTTGTTGATTGAATGATTACAGAACCCTAAAACGAAACCCTAACCAGCAGATTTTTTGAATATTGATAGGTTATTACTTTATTAGGTATTTACACAATTTAACAGTAACATTTTAGGACCATCAAATCGAAATGAAATCCTTTCTATCTCTGTCAGCTACCACTTTCGAGATTTTTCGCGGAGGAAATTGTTTTTCGTCTTATCAAAATGAAGCTACTCACGA
The DNA here is from genome assembly GCA_905333045.1 of Lysandra bellargus. Lineage (NCBI taxonomy): Eukaryota > Metazoa > Arthropoda > Insecta > Lepidoptera > Lycaenidae > Lysandra > Lysandra bellargus. The sequence continues at coordinate 9,611,477 of HG995319.1, read as the reverse complement.
AAAATTAGCTTGATAGTAGTCAAGTCAAAAAATGGTCTAGGGAACCTGTACTATATTATCATTTCTTGGTAGAAAATATCGTAACAAAAGTTTTTACTAGAGAAGTATATTGTACTAGCTGTTGCCCGCAACTTCGTCCGCGTGAATGTATGTTATTATAATCGAGATTTAGAAAATTTAATACCTATCTACGACTATTTTATTTGGATATCTATATTAGGTACACACGAAAATTTTAATTTACATCAAAGACCCAGGAAACTTGAACCACAGATACTTATCGTTTTGAAAAATCCTTTCTTCGAAGACCGCTTGGCGCGAATGGGGGATGGGGGCATAAAAATTGCTCTAGTAGTTCGCGAGATAAGCCCTTTCAAATAATTCCCCCGTTTTTTCCACATTCTCCTATAAGTCTTAGTGTGATAAAATATAGCCTATAGCCTTCCTCAATAAATGGGCTATCTAACACTGAACGAATTTTTCAAATCGGACCAGTAGTTCCTGAGATTAGCGCGTTCAAGTTAGCCCTTTCAAATAATTTTCCCCGTTTTTTCCACATTTTCCTCTATTTCTTCGCTCCTATTAGTCTTAGCGTGATGAAATAATATAGCCTATAGCCTTCCTCGATAAATGGGCTATCTAACACTGAAAGAATCATCAAAATCCGTTGCGTAGTTTTAAATATTAAATCTGCGATGCGCATCTAGAGACTAGCACTATCATTTTAATAGTACTTATAATCATTGCAGTTAATTAAAATAACCCTCGTCGCCACCAGAGTTGGTGTCACAATAATCAATATATTATTATGTTCTAATAAAATGAATGATAATGGCAGGAAATTGCTTTAAACAGTCTTCAAAGAGCATCGTAGGCATTTCTTATAATGTGACGGTGCTTTAATTTTCGACTTTTATCTACATCGTAATACAGTTCAATGTAATCAGGATCAAAATTATGTTAAAAATTTCTCAAGTTACAATACAATACAATATTCACACAACACACTATACCAGCATATCTTATAGTAGCTAGCAATCCCATTCCTAATTAAATACTGAATTGGGTCCCATTAGGACCTGCAGGACAACTTCCACGAATAATGTTTGACAGTCTGACAGCTGCTTGCAGGCGTGAAACTGTAACAATGTGCTGTCGTGACAGTTTTAATCACTTCTTAGAAGTCTTTGCGAAAGAAGAAAATATCTAAATACGTTCTCGTTAATTTGTAACAGATCTCGCTGCTTATCGGTCACGATAAGTTTATTTTGTAGCAAGTATTGACCAATGCCCGTACATCCTTGTTTGTGAGAAAACCGGCTTGTGGATTACAAAAATCGAAACAGATTATGATTATATATCCTGAAAACTGAAGAAGACGATTCCTACAATAACCGTAAAATATAAAATAAAAATATGAGCAATGTACATAATTTAACAAATGCTAGGAAGGACTTTGCCACTTGATGTCTTCCAAAACGACCGCTGGTCGTTCTTACGTCTATGATGTCATGTTATATTGATTGGACACGTAAATCAAACACGAGCGTTGGGCCAAGACTGATTTATTTATTTAGCAAAACAAACTACCCCCGATCTATTTTATATTTTACATCAATTGTTACATTTACCTACAACCCCTCTGTTAACAAATAATCAAACAAAACAAATTATAAGTTCTTATACAGAATTTACACAATAATTATAAATCAGCAATACGATAATCAATAATAATCCAAGATTATATTATATTATGATATTATGTATTAAATTCTCTCAGTAGCTATCACAAGTCCTTAGCCTCACAGTATCTAAATTCAAGCAGAAGTGAAAATATTACAATTAACATTTTTTTCAATTCGTACAAAATAAATAAGTAATTAATTATTGATCAATCATATACCTAGTAGTAATTATATCGTCTTACCCCTTATTTCTTACTAATGAGGTGGAAGAGAAAATATTATAATTTAATTGATTTCATAAAAAATACATAAATATAAATGATAATTATTTCCAAATTCAATTATTGACAATAATTAATATTTCATTTTATTAAATTATAATATCATGCATTCTATTATTTAATATAACATCATGCACATTATCCCTATTATCTAATATTTATAATTTTTAAATGTTCATGCTTTGATTAACTTCTAACACGGTATATAAAAATTATAATGAATAATATTGATTACTAATAATAATAATCAGTTCTCCTAAGATCTTTTTTCATTCTGTTTACAAAAATATGAATTATTTTATGGTACTTATAAGGTAATTTCATTTAAAAATAAAATATATTGCATTACATTTTTAATTGAGTAATTACTAATTAGGTATTAAAATCTCTCATCATCTTAGTTACTATTTTGGCATTTCCCTTTATATAGCTAGCACTTAGCATTAAATACATTTATATTATATTATTATACAATTTCATTAATTTCGATTTTAAAAACATTAAATTAACATTCACTATTTAATTTTAATAAAACTAACCTGCGTAAGTGTTAGCTAACTTGCCTGCCGTCGTTCGAGGAGAAATCCCACCGATCAGGAGGTCGCACTGTCCTGCCGGAACGAGTACGATAGTAGGTATTAGTGTGACTCGGCTGATAATCAGCTGACTGCATTGGAACACTGGTAGACGGAGTATGTATCGGCGATATTATGTCGTCTAATGCCTGCGGGTTAGTGGCTCACGGCGCCTAGTGCGATCTATTATTATGTGTTTTCTGTTACGCCTAATCAAAGTCCCTCGAGATGTTTTTAATAAATATGACCTTGGATCGAGCGTGCAATGAACGACTCCCGATGCCCAACTGTTATTAATCCAATATTTTACCTTTTGTCCCACTTTTATCGGTTTTAAATTTTTCGTATGCCTATCGTAGTAAAATTTCTGTTTATTCTGTCGGTTTTTTAGATTTTACACTATTTTACCGTTCGGAATCCTAGGTAGGAGCATCGATGGCTGGCATGGAATTACACTCCTCAGTTTCCTGCTGTACAGTAGTTCGGCGGGGGACGGAATATCGCGATCCAATGGAGTGTTGTAGTACTCCAACATGGCCAAATTAAAATCTTGTTGACAGTAACTGGTCTTTTTAACAATTTGCACGGCACGTTCCACTTGGCCGTTAGATTGGGGGTACGTGGGTGATGACGTCACGTGTGAGTAGTTCCAGTCGCGGGAGAACTCCTCGAAGCCCATGGAGGAGAACTCCGGACCGTTGTCCGAGACGACTATCTCCGGAATGCCGAACCTGCTAAATATATTTTTTTACTTTTTGATGACGTACAATGAAGTCATTTATTTATGTTTCACTGTCTCGATGAATTTACTAAAGTAATCGACTACGATCAAAAATTACTTTCCCCCGAGATGAAAAATATCAATCCCGATCTTACACCACGGTCTATCCGGCAAATCGTGAGGTTGTAGTGGTGGCTTAAAATTTTGTCTTTTAAAATTTACACACGCCTCACATCGCGATAGGAAATCGTTTAATTGCGAGTTTAAGTTCGGCCAAAATACCGTTTCCCGAGCCCGAAGCTTACATTTTTCTAACCCTAAATGACTCGCGTGTAATCTTTTTAACATCTCATATCTGATACTTTTCGGAATCACCGCTCGAGATCCCTTCCAAACAATTCCAAAATTCACATTCAATTCATCTCTGCTGTCCCAATAGCTCCGTAACGATTCATTTAATTTAGATTTTTCCGACGGCCACCCGTTTTTTATTACTTTTATTAATTGTTGATGCTCATCGTCTTCGCGAGTGCACTTTAGTATTTGCATAAAATGAGAGTCCGTCAAAGGGTTAGCAGAGATGAGAGCGCAGACCTGCGCCTGCGCCTCCAGGTGGTCGCGCGGCTGCGAGGGCTCGGCCGCGCCCGGTGCCACCGCTCGCAATAACGTATCGGCTATGTATAGGTATTTTCCCGGCTTATAAACGAGATTGAAAGTCTACGGCTGCTCCGATTCCATTTCTACGAGTTTATTTTTTATTTGGTCTTTTAGTGCGACGGGCAACTTCCTAGGCGCGTGAACTACATGTGATATATCGTTACGTAATTGTATTCTATAATCTCCCGGCAAACATCCCATACCATTAAAAACATCTTTGTATTCGTCCAGAATTTTCTCACTACTATTGCACAATTTTTTCCAGGACATAATTCTTTTTATTAGTTTTAGTTCCTCACATGAATTTTTACATAACACCGGCGGAGAATCGATATCTACTATATCATTATCTACTATCTAATATATCATTAACAAATTTAAGAATGTAATTAGTATTTTTATATGAAACTTTTAAATAACACTTTCCGACTACATTTATTTTGCTACCGGAGTAACCGTGTAATCTTAATTTTGTATCGGTTAAATAGTTCTCGGATATATCCAATTTATTCAAATATTTTCGCGGCAAGACATTAACATCCGCACCAGTGTCCAATTTAAAATTAATTTTTCTACTGTTTATCAACAAGTCTACTGTCCAATCACTACTAGATTTACAATTAATTTTGTGTATTACCTGATCGGTGGATGATTCGTCCTGTACCGTGTAAACGCGACACATCCGCGCGAAGTGGTTCATCTTCCTGCACCTGCTGCACTGCTGGCCGTATGCTGGACACTCGTTCCTCCTGTGACTCCTGCCACAGTAGTCGCAACCTCTGCACTCCCTGGGACGCTGCTGGATCGCTCGGTCGTGACGCCGAGCACCTTGAGGCTGCTCCGCTGGCTGAGGGAACCTGCCGCGGGGCGCAGACGTTGGCGCTGGGGCGAAGGCCGGCGCGGTCGGGCGCGGGCGAGCTCCATGACATAATTATTGCGTCTGCTCGAGCTGGCACGTGTTTCCTTCACCAAGTGAATTTCTGAGTCGCTCGTTTTGTGGTGATCAGCGACGGAATGCACATAATGTTGGTTATTTTCAGTCTTAATGTTTTGTGACTGCATACGAGACATTTCTGCCAATCTACAAATGTCTACTGCTTTAGATAAGGTTATTTCCGGTTCTCTGAGTAACCTTTCCGACAGTGCCACATCCTGAATTCCGCATATTAATCTGCTGCACACGAGATCATCCTGCAAGCTCTGGAACTCACACTTTGACGCGATCTTGTTGAGTTCGAATACATATTGTTCGATAGATTCCAATTCCTTTTGATCTCTTCTAAAGATTTTTTGTCTCATCACGGCTAAATTTTTCTTAGGTATAAAAAACTTGTCGAATTTCTCGAGCAGCTCCTTGAATGTCTTCGATTCGCCCGTAAACTGTTCGCTCACCTCGCGGCACTTATCTCCGATAACATGTAGCAAAATATTAATCTGTACCTTGTGCTCCTTCTTTGACAATTCACACGCTTCGTAGTAGACAGAAAATGATTTTTTCCACTTTTCCCAGTCTCGACACAAGTTACCCGATGTAATTTCGTTAAACTATTTTCGAAATTAAACGGTGACGGTGGTTGCAATACCGACTCCATCTTGGTTACTTTCACACGCTCACTAGTATTTTCTGAACTGTCCTCAAAATTGTCATTTTCAGTATCACTCATCTACACTGTAATTATTAATTACTTGAAACATTCAATGAACTAAAATCTGTTTTCACTACCGACACCGCCATGTCATGTTATATAGATTGGACACGTAAATCAAACACGAGCGTTGGGCCAAGACTGATTTATTTATTTAGCAAAACAACCTACCCCAAATCTATTTTATATTTTATATTAATTGTTACATTAACAATGCCTCTGGTGCAACCCACCCTTAAAAAATAATTTAATTCTAAATACGGCCCTGGATATATTGTTACGTTTCAAATAGTTATCCTAGATGACAACAGATGGCGCTTTATAAGTACTATGATAATAAAAGCTATATAAGTACCGTTTTAGCTATTAAATGTATTGAAGACAAAGTGTATAAGAATTTAAAGTATTCAAGTATGATAATTGCAATAAACTTATGCAAAATTAAACGCATTTACGTCTGTATTATCTTTCAAAGATTTGGCCATCTAGTGTCAAGTAGTATAATTAAGGCGCTATATTGAAAAAACTGTCCTTTTTGACGTAATACTATAGGACCCTCAGAAATTATACAAATCTGGTAATGAGATATACATATTATCTTCATAGCCTTATCTAGGTTTGAGAAGAACTAGAAACACGATTAATGTATTTTGCCTCGATCGGTGAACTTTAAACTATTTGTTATTCTTAGGCCTCGATACATTTAATTTTCGAAATGACCTCTTAAAAATACGAAATTTGAAGATTATTTTTAAGCGAAAATATATGTATTGTAGGAAATTCGTCTAATTGATAGACACATTTGCAACTCAAAATCGTATAGAAGCATTTTTCTTAAATGCTCCTAGTTATTTTTTAAGTGATTATAATTACGTTGTTTTTTCATGTTTTCCGAGCGAGCCGATAGCTTCTGGCCGCAGCGTATTCACGACTTTATAGTCATACAAATTAAGTATAAAATTGCCCTTGCGGTAAAATTACTTTCGATATAGCGCCTTAACGCTGAAAGATGAAATATTCTAGAACTTTTTTATTTAAATTACATTTAAAATTATTTACGTATGAAATGTGATGTTATTTATATCATCAGAACGTCTGTCTGAGTAACTTTGACATTGTAAAACACAATACTTCATCCTTTCCTTGTTAAAAACGCAGAAAACACCAATTTATTGGGATTCTCGTGACGTGTGCACCTGACAAACGCCGAAAGTGTACTGACTTAAGCCCCGCCCACAATGGTCAGGACCTAGTTGAAAATCACAATGCACAGTTGCTTAGGCCAGCTCTTCTCTATATTAGCTCCATGGGTGTTGCAATATAAAATTAATATAGTGTCCGATCAAATTTTTAAACTTATCAAATTTTAAACGTATGTGAAGCCGTTTTGTGCTTATAAATTATTATAGTCAGCCTAGTTTGTGAGTTTTCTATTCAAGTAAATCCCAAAGTAGAAAAAAATATTTTTATATTTTTTGTGCGCGAGGTTTTTATCTACTTTTTATTTTGATACTAGATTATGGCAAAATGTTGCCGGGTCGGCTAATTACTTATACAATCGCCGAGAAAAATTTAGCAAATTTTCAAAACCGTTCGATAATTAATAATTATTATTATGAAGTCCACAATTAGAGAGGCTTTCCGGCTTTTTTAAATGTCCGGCGCCGACTACTTTGTCCGGCTTTTGGGTTTAGCGACCTGGCAACCCTATGCATATTCGATATGCATAGCTTGTCGATGCTTTGTACACCGTAATGCATATAAATCTTACTTCACATGGAAATTGGAATTACAATGCGAGCCACTTATTAATGCAATGAATAATTGTATGCAATGAATGCGTTTGTTTTATTTGGTAATGGTATACTTAATATTAAATATGCTCATCTCATCAATTTTAATACTTAAGAGCTTGGGTTATCCTCGAAATTCTCATACATACGTAATACCAAAATCATTTTCTGATACGAAAATATTTAACGTGTTTGAGTTATTTTTCAGCTTAAAATAGTAATTACCTAGGTAACACTAAAGGGTAACACACTAGGTAGGTAGGTAAACAATAAAAAAAAATTGTGTATACTTTTTTTTTACTCATTTTACTGCTAAATATTTAAACACTAAAAAATAGAGTAAAAAATATATACTACAAACTATATTTTACTACAAAGTATTTCAACTCTAAAAAATATTTTTTAGTATTTAAATATTTTGTAGTAAATTTACTATTTATTTTTATATTTTTTAGTGTTTTACTCTATTTTTTTGTGTTTAAATATTTAGTAATAAATTTAGTAAAAAAAATTTATACACAATTTTTTTTTTTGTGTTTAAATATTTTGAAGTTAATTTTTGTTCAGGAACCTAGGTAATTACTATTTTAAGCTGAAAAATAACTCAAACATGTAAAATATTTTCGTATGACAAAATGATTTTGGTATTACGTATGTATGAGAATTTCGAGGGTAGCCCGGCCCCTTAACATAATTTGAAAGGGAAGAACTTCCCATAACTTTCCGCAAACGCTCAGCATGGTATTAACACGTTACAACTTACAAGACAAACAAAAAAATAGCTCTGAAAAAGTAGGTATAGGATGGCAAAAAGTGAGAAAGTAAATTGACTCTAGCAATACCGGGGTAATTGGAATACAACATTTTGACCCTTTTTTTTCCTTATAGGGGCTGATTCTGTGTGTGAAACATGCAAATATATAAGTTTATCCAATGACCAAGGATGTTTTTTGAAAATCTGCCGTCAAAATTTTCCATCAGATTCTGGTAGACCTATAAATACTAAGTAGACATTTTCAAACAACAAGTTGACCAAATACAATTTTGTCTACTTATTTAATTCTATGATAGCAACATATATATTGCGCATTGAATTACCTACTTTGTACGGAATTAACAGATCCCTATCAGTTAGTACATACTCGATAGGTGTCTGTATGGGCGGGTTTTTTGGGCGGCTTGCCGCAATCTTGGGCGGTTTGAGTTAATTCTCCGACGTGAAAATTTTGTCACAATTGTTACATTTCAGGACGCATTCGTTTATTATAACAGAAATCTATCCGATGACCATAATTTACCGAGCTTCGAATCTCTTGCGTAAAAGAGAATCGAAATATTGCTTTGGGGCCTTCCCCTACGGAGATTCCTAATTTACCGTATTTAGAGCCTTATAAACTCATAATTTGAAATCTACAAAGTTATAATAAAAATACAACAATAATCTTCAACTGTATATTCGTTCATATATATGTTACCGTTAGAATGCAGAATACGTTAACGTGCGCATTACCTAGGTAATCAGCAGATTCCCTGATATTATCGGGTAAAGTGATAAATTTAAATAAAAAACAGCTTATATATTTTGTATTTACCGAATTAGTTTGCATTCTCTTCCTTCGTAAAAGTCCTGAAAACTTTGACTTAAGCTTGTCAACCTGACTGTTGTTGTGTTGATTAGTTTTTTTCCTAGATGATACAATCTTTTAAATTTTATTAGTGGAGTAACATTTCACTTAAAAAATAATTTATTCCTTTGTTTATGCCCAATAATTATGTCATATAATCTCTACATCTAAATAACATGTTTTATTCAAACAAGAACCTGTTTTATGTAATTTAATGAGAATAGAATAAACTTTTTGCACTTTAACTGACTCACCCAGATAATCTGCAGAATACCTTGTTTATCTGCAGTATAACTGGTTTACGCACATTAGCGTAAACATATACAATCGTACAACGTATATCAACGTTCCTTTCCCCGTTTAAAATTTTCTATTTTTGTTTATTATACTCATGAGTCATGACTCATGATATTAGCTTCCAAAGTAATACCAATTTATTAAAATTAAAGCATACTTTCAGCGTCTCCCTAGTATTTACAAAATATTACGTTTATTTGAAACACTCGACAATAGCTATTTATCTATATGAAATTGTCTATACAATTTCATATAATATATAATATTCCCCGTTTTAATTTTTTTAGATCAATAATTTTGAACTAAGAGAAGTAAAAAAATAGGATTTTTGTACTTTCTCGGCAACGCGTCAAATGTATGGTCAAGTTCGTTTGCTCGGGGGATGACCTTAAAGTGATTCCGCATTGCGAATAGGGCTCGCGTCTCGCACGAAGGGTTCCGCGGATACCATTATAAAGCAAAAATGTTAGTATTGTATTCTGAAAATTTATTGTTTTTTAACCGACTTCCAAAAAGGAGGAGGTTATATTATGTTCGTCTGTTTATATATATATATATATATATATATATATATATATATATATATATATATATATATATATATATATTGTAATTCCAAGTAAATCTTACCAAAAAGTCAGATTTTGCACCAAGATTTACCATGGTTCAAAGGTGGTGATCAGATCCCGACCTCCTTATAGATACATGTTTGGAGGTTTCGACGTTGTTTTAAGAATTGAAGGCATATGCTAATGGTACATTATATTAATCATCATCATCGTCTCTACCCTTACATCTTGCAATGTCACACTATGGCTCTATTATTAGTATTATTAGTGTTTTTCATAGTTTTTACATCGAAACAGATATCTTTGATCATTATTCCGCTGTTTGTGGACACATTTCGAAAATTATTTTGTTGTTGTGCAGGGTATAATCCGAATTTGGTACAATTATTACGAAGGTGATGATGGGATCTATAGGCAATCGAGGGAAATTCTTAATAAAACACACATGATGGCTAAGAGGTTGTTTCTAGTAACTCAAGCATATTATGTTACAAATAAGTGAAATTTCATACGAAGGTGTCTCTGGATCCAAAGGTACTGAACAGAACTCCTGAACCTTTAAACATAAAAACTTGGAAATTTCAGCATCGCTTCTAAGAAAATTGCAAGCATTTACCACAATTTCGTTTACAGTTATATAATGTGAAATATATAACGTAGTGGTTATCTACGCATAAAGTCTTGGTCGTGTAGATAACTAAAAAGAGTAAAATTATTATTTTTTAACAAAAAATTGAACCTCTTCCGAAATTCCGAAATTCCGAAATTCTTCCGAGGTAAAAACAATATTCTTAAAATGATCCAAAAAGTATGAAATAATTCTTATTCTTATTTAGTGCCTTTTTCAAAATTCGACTAAACCTCAACTTATTCTGTACTAAATTTCATTATTTTGAAGTCGGTACCAGCTAATTTCTATGTCAAGTATCTCAGTTCTAGCCTCTAGGTACCGACTTAAAATTTAGTACTTACAGAATAAGTTGGGGTTTAGTCGAATTTTGAAAAAGGTTTAGTCGAATTTCACACTTTTTTAATCATTTTAAGAATTTTATTTTTACCTTGGAAGCCGGGTTAAATTTTTTGATAAAAAAGAATTGTCTATTTTTGTTTAAAACTCTGCGTGCTTGGAATGTTAGTAGATGAATTGTAAATACATCACTTACATTCAAAGGCTTAACAGTATAGACTTATAGTTTCGGAGAAAAATTCTTGTCATACGGACATGTCGAATCTACAAGGGTTCCGTTTTTCCATTCTACTACGAACCCTAAAACGAGGTGCGCTGACAAATAGCCCGGCCCGTAATTGTGTTTGTAGCTCCGTTATTGAGCAAAACGAAATAACAAACGAGTATGAAATCGATGCGGTTTGTCTTTTGTTTTTCGCTTTGTCCGAAATTTCCGGAATGTATGGTATTTGTCAAACCGAAACATTCATTCGAAATATATGGATTCTTCGTTTTCGAGATCTTTTATTTTGCAGCAAATTCGTACCAATATCAACATTCCTACGTAGCACGACCTCAACCACAGATGCAATTATAAAACTTAGAACCATTTAAGTTAAGGTGCTAAATACAACGTAAATATGAATGAGTACCATTTAAATTTGTTAATTGCGATTCAACAGTTCAATTAATTATATTAATTATATTGTGATAGACCGTACAAAATCTAATCACCTATATTTTACATGGAAGACGATATCGTCTTCCATGTAAAATGAACACACAAAGCGATTTTCATCAACAATACAATAATTATTCATTACAATCAATATTCAAAAAATAATTTGCATTTGAAACGAAGTGAATGTACATTATAAAATATAATTAGATACAGATTATTCACATTTCATAACAAAGAGACTGTTTTATTTGAAACAAAAATTATGAAGCTTTCGTTTTAAAGTGAAATGTATACGTGCAGGGATCAAGTGTTACTGGACACAGTCAATATACAATTTACAATTAGGGGTTTCACACACAGAGCAGGTAATGTATATTAATATACATTACATCCCGGGATGTATAGCTTTAAATTATCTTAATGTACGAGGGGCGTTCAATGTATTCTCGGTATAGGTATGAAGGAAAAGGCGGAAAATTCTGAAATAATTTTATTTTTCTCTGTAGTCACCCAGAACCTCAATGCCCTTATTAGTTCTATAAATTAACTTTTGGATATCATCTAAAATAAATAATTCTTATACTTGTCCGAAATATGCGCCTTGAGCTCTTCGTCGTCGGAAAAACGCTTCCTACGAATATCTTTTTTTAAATTTGGAAACATAAATTTTAAAAAATTTAAACAATTTCCCGCGCCTTTTTTCTATGATTGTTTGTGAAAATGTATTCACATATGACGATGCAGTTATACTCTGACCTTTTTTAAGGTTTCTTCTGTAGTGGCACTCACCGGCCCGCCCACACGGGGGTCGTCTTCAATGCTTTCCCTACCTCTTTTAAACTCACTTGATCACTTTTAAACTGTAGATAATGAAGGAGCAGAATCTTGGTAAACTGCTACCAAGTCATCGTGGAACACTTTTTCAGTTTTCCCTCGCTTTGTAAGGAATTTACTCAGTGCGCGGTGCTCGATTTTCCGTCAACTTGTCGCGTCAGTCATTCTCGCTATGTTTTGAGATTTCTAAATAACTAGTGAAGATAAATGTTTGAATTTTTGTATTTATACCCTCAAATAATGTCATTACCTAATGATACATTTAAAGTACCGTCATTATTACTTAATCATCCTGATACCGAGAATACATTGAACGCCCCTCGTATCATCACATACACGACAGGTAATGTAATGTATCTTTCCCTACATTGCAATAGTATACGCCCCGCTTGACGCACGCTTCAGCTGCTAAGGTGTTATACAGGCTGTTCTTATTTTTAATGTCGTAATACTATAGACCCTTCGAGTAACTTGCTATTAGATTTATTAGATAGTTCATCAGAAGATGATTCGGATTGGGATTTTGATCCGCGCAATTGTTACAATATGTGCTCAAAACAGAACGATGTGGATTGAAGATTGAAGATATTTGATTGAAAATTTAGGCTCTGGGGAACAGACTGCAGTGCCTGCTGTGAAGTGCTGTGCTGAGGTAGTAACACTGTGTGTCTCTGTATATCATACATAATATGTTATGTATGATAGACATAATAAATTTTAGTTCGAAAATTTATGTAATTATAATCACAGAAACTTTTGGACATCCTATGAAGAGAAGAGATGTATATTTTACACGGAAATGTATTGATGTGTATTTAGATGTATCAAAATATAAATGTATATTTTCATATAGCTCTGTATCTTAAGATACGAAGATGTAATATACATTTAATAGCTGTTGTGTGTGGTCTCCTGACGATTTCTATTGAAAGATGTATCGAGATGTATCGTACTATAATATACATCCTTACATTACCTGCTCTGTGTGTGACACCCTTTAGTCGCATTGCATTCAGCTCTCATCCTTTCATCTCCAGTCACTAATTAAATCCCAGACGATGCAATTTCGAACATTAATTTTATAGAAAACAGCCATACGATTTCCATTATAGGCATTTATAGGTTTTACCACAGAATACATAACAGTACCTTGTTTTACTTTAAGGCAATATGTATCGCAGTGGCAAACTGGACATTATTCAAACAAGTGCCCGTTGAAATACAATTACATACAATATAATAATGTAAAATTCAAGCTTTGGCGAAAAACAATACTGACAAAGATCCGGCAAGACTACTTTCTTTGCTATCCTCAAAAATCAAAACATAAGGAAGACCGAAGAAACACCACAACGACTGCACACTGCAGGAGGCGTAGCATGGTCACCATAGAAACGGTTTCCTTCTACGGAAGAATAGACAAAGTGACAGTTAGAGAAGACAAAGTGACAGCTAGACAATGAAAATCCGCCATTTTGTCGATAAAATCTGTCAGTATGTCGATTCATTCCCATTTCTACTGTTGTTATGCTAGCCCTACAGTAGTACGCACAACTAAACAACTGTAAAGCGATTTTCAGATGTGATCAAGCAGCAACTTTGTCAATATACTATAAGTACCATTAATGAAATAGATCCATAGGCAGACGACGGACGTACATTATTTGTTAGCATTTATCAAGTCAATATCTTTTGGCTGGACTTGATACACCCATTTACTTAGTCCCAAAATCTGCCTAATGTCTATTAATTAATATCTCTGACAGTTCATAGAGCCTATATAAGGATGTGTCCAGATTATCGTGACCGTGACCGAACACGGATGTTGTGACATAATATCTACAATCGCGGCAGATAATCCGAACCCACCTTTACGATTCCTTAAGACGAAATAAGTTTATAATAATTCATCGATACAAACAATTCAAAAAAAGTGAAAAATATATAGGCTGGAGTCTGCTGGAATATACCTAATACGGCTTAAGTATGTATTAAATTTTTGTCGATTTTTCCCAGGAATCTTCGTGATGCATATTGCTCAGTCCACATGAAAGACAAGGTAGTGAGAATTTGTGATGTCTGGGACATCTCGCTACACATGTCTTTCACGCGGTAAAGAGCACACCTGAAGCTTGGCCATCCACTATCCAGTGCTTAACTTAAAGGCTTCACGTTGGGCTATGATTGTCACAAGATTGCGCTGAGAGCTGTCTGCACAATACGCGACTATGCACACTCATAAGTCATAACAATTGTCACCAAGTGCAAAGTTGCCAATGCATAATTCGCGTCGATTATGGGCAAGCAGCGAGGCCCTCTACATGTAATATTGCTCATATTGGTCATGGGCCAACGTGGAGAGGCCGTATTAAGAGGCCGGGCTACCCTCGAAATTTTCATACATACGTAATACCAAAATCATTTTGTCATACGAAAATATTTAACATGTTTGAGTTATTTTTCAGCTTAAAATAGTAATTACCTAGGTTCCTGTACAAAAATTAACTTCAAAATATTTAAACACTAAATTTTTTTTTTGTGTATAATTTTTTTTTACTAATTTTACTACTAAATATTTAAACACTAAAAAATAGAGTAAAACACTGAAAATATATAAATAAATAGTAAATTTACTACAAAATATTTATACTCTAAAAAATATTTTTTAGTATTTAAATATTTTGAAGTTAATTTTTATACAGGAACCTAGGTAATTACTATTTTAAGCTGAAAAATAAATCAAACATGTTAAATATTTTCGTATGAGAAAATGATTTTGGTATTACGTATGTATGAGAATTTCGAGGGTAGCCCGGCTCCTTAAGTTTAAATGAACTGCCGCACTCAGAGTGGAACATTAATTACTTAAATGTAATTACTAATCAATTTAAAATGTTGACATTTAAATCCCTATACTTTACCTGTCAAACTCTTCATTAAACTGAAAGTTAATATTAATTTAATTATGTCTCTGTGTGCGGCGGTAAATATCTGAATTCTGAATACTGAAGTTGTCTACTTACAGCTAGATAAAATAACATTGGTACTTTTTGGACATAGGAAAAGTTGACTAGTGTTGTATATTCACTATTCAATCTTAAATGTAAGACAAATCCAGTTACAAAGCCAATTGTATTTGAAAATTTCGCAAGCGAAGTTAGAATTTAGAAATCGCAAATGTATGAGGCAAGTGCCATGTGTCTTGAATTTTATCAAATCCTGTATACTTTTGATTTCAAATACATGAAAAAAAATCTAACTTTGCTGGCAAAGCGAATGGAGATTGTCTAATTATTAATATCCAGTTCTCTACGACATTATTTTCATACTTAACCTTTGATACTCACGCACATAGTACGGTGCATGCCTCAAAAGTATTTCCTGTCTCGAGCCAGGAACTACTTTTAGACGGTTTACAGTCATCACTCATCACAAAAAATGTGAATGTAATTTATGACTGCACCGGCTGAACATAGAGCACTGAACATGGTACAAATTTTCTAGAACTGAGACGTTTCCTTATAAGTTATAGTAAAGTAGCGTAAAAAAAGTTAGCGCACCATGATCGTGGTCCGAGCCCTAACCAAGTTCGATCGTCTATTTGCTATTTAAGTTTATCGATTTTAAGAAGACAAATTACAAAAATAATAATCAATATTATGTTTACATTAAAATGATAAGCCATGTACGATTTTATTATTTCGATCCATAAAAGTGACCAATTAGGTATAACTTCCCTACAGCTTCCCTATATCAAACTAATAAAATAAAGGTGAAAGACTAAAAACTGCGGGAATACCGCGAGGCACGGCTATTCTGATATTTTATATCTAACTAGCTGTTGCCCGCGACTCCGTCCGCGTGGACTTTGGAACCGACAGACAGCGATACTTTCGCATTTATAATTTTTCTCTTGAAGTTTTTTCTGATTTTTTTTTTCGATAAACCTCACGGAGCCCGATACCTTTCCAACGAATGCAAAACCGTGGATATCGGTTCATGTGTAAAATGAAATAAATAAAAAATGTTTTATTTCTGAGTAGAATCAATTTTTTTCAGAATGTTTACCTGATGCCTACCACCGGTTCTGGAACTACCCCGGCGAGAAGAACCGGCGTAAGAAACTCGCAGTGTTCTGGAGTTATAGCGTCAGGAAGAAAAATCTAACTTATTTTCATATATTAGATACCGTAGGTATAATATTTAACTATGTCAATTTGTCAATGAACTTGTAAACGGTGAAACTAAGTTTTCAAAATTAGTCTAAAAATTTCTAACTGTTACACAAATAACGTAAAGAACTATACTAGTATACGATAACCCTGCAAACTAGCAAAATAACTCACCAAAAAAATAATAATTTCTATTGCACTGAATAACTTTTTAGTACCTACTTTTTACTATTAGTATGTAACTAGTATTGACTGATTGACACTAACACTCAACAAAAACACAAAAACTGCTAATATAATTGTATCACAACAAAATCGAGTTGTATTTTAAAACATTTTTATCACGTATTTAATGATTATTTTAATGTACTGTATGAGTTTATGTCATCTTCATTAAACTTATGCAATGATCAAATAACTGAGTACGACCGTAAAGTTATATACGCGAGTACGCACGCACTATAATTGCATGGCGCTATACTAAAAAAACTGTCCTTTTTGACATAATACTATATGACCCTCAGAAATGTTACAAATCTGGTAATGAGATATACATATCTTCATAGCCTTATCTAGGTTTGAGAACTAGAAACACGATTAATGTATTTTGCCTCGATACATTTAATTTTCGAAATGACCTCTTAAAAATACGAAATTTGAAGATTATTTTTAAACGAAAATAGATGTATTGTAGGAAATTAGTCTAATTGATAGACACCTTTGCAACTCAAAATCGTAAAGAAGCATTTTGCTTAAATGCTCCTAGTTATTTTTTAAATGATTATAATTACGTTTTTTCGCATGTTTTCTGAGCGAGCCGATAGCTTCTGGCCGCAGCGTATTCACGACTTTATAGTCATACAAATGAAGTATAAAATTGCCCTTGCGGTAAAATTACTTTCGATATAGCGCCTTAAATAAAATAATCGGAACGCATTATGGATTACGAGCACGCGGCGCCGCCGGAAGTTCAATGGCCGATGAGACGCAACGCGAGGGGACGCACAATAATATGGATTTACTGAAAATCACCAGAAAAATTGATCGGACCCACGGAAGTTGGTGGGGTTATGTCATTCTTAAAGTTAGTTATTATATTATCTATCCTAATATTATAAATCAGAAGAGTTTGTTAGTTAGTTTGTTTGTTTGAACGCGCTATTTTGAGGAATTACTGGTCCGATTTGAAAAATTATTTCAGTGTTTGATAGTCCATTTATCGAGGAAGGCTATATAGGCTATATTTTATCACGCTAAGACTAATAGGAGCGAAGAAATAGAGGAAAATGTGGAAAAAACGGGGAGAAATTATTTGAAAGGGCTTATTCTCACGAACATCTACGAGTAGAGCATTTTTTCTGTCATTTGGGTTAGTTAAGAACTAGACACGTGAAGGATCATAGGCTATTTTTTGTGGACTAATTTGTCTGTGAAATATCTAATTTACGCGGGCGAAGCCGCGCGGAACGTCTAGTCTATCCTAATATTATAAAGCGGAAGAGTTTGTTAGTTTGTTTGTTTGTTTGTTTGAGCACGCTATTCTGAGGAATTACTGGTCCGATTTGAAAAATTCTTTCAGTGTTAGTCCATTTATCGAGGAAGGCTATAGGCTATATTTTATCACGCTAAGACTAATAGGAGCGAATAAATAGAGGAAAATGTGGAAAAAGCCGCCGAGAAAAAGATCTTAAACTAGATTAGATTCTACTTGGCTAGTTTTCATCAGAATTAAAATGTTCAATAACTTTGTAACGATGAAATGACTGATGTAATGAAAACTGGCCAAGTTAGATCTAATCTAGTTTATGATCTCACATTATTTAAATAACATTAATTGTTATAGATATTCAATAAAGCAAAGAAATAGACTCTTTTATTTGTTCATAATGTTATTTGGTTCCTATACATACATATTTCGATTTTCCATGGAACTTGGCACTCATTTAGATCTCCATCCTTTTTACGGCTAAGTCCATAGACAAGAATAATGTTCGTATGGAACTTGGCTTTCAATTTTTACATATTTTATGTTTTTGTGGGATAATATATTATCCTTCGTTTTCAATTTTAGTATTCCTCGAACTTCGAAGCTTTCACAATTGAAATTTTAATACATGTTCAGAGAATTTATGTTGTGAATTCTCTGGAAAAATTTATAAAAGGTTGTAATAACGAGAGTTCCGAGATGCATCTTGCATTTCTATTTGATATCGTGTTTTAGATTAAATAAATCTCAATTTCATTTAAGTCAATCGCCTTTTGGGATTGTAATACAAATTAGAAAACACAACAAAATTTGGCAGCCCGGTCTTAAGGCCGTCCTCCGAGCAAACGACCTTGACCATACATTCGCCGCATTGCCGAGATCGCACCAAAACCCTACTTTTTTACTTAACTTAGTTCAAATTTTGTCCTAAAAAAATTAAAACAGGGAATACGTACCGTAAGGTGGGGCTAATTGAGATTTTTGGCGTTATTTGGGACAACCCAGGATTTAGGACATAAATATGTACTTATAACTTGCTTTTTCTAATCTGCAGAAATATTTTTTGTGTCATGGCAATAGTATGTTAGTTGCTGTCAAAATAACAATTGTCAATGTCAGTCTATGACTGTACATTGTTACAACTGAACGAACTTCACATGTCATAATTTTGGTGGTAAAACTTCCCATATACACTGAAATTCTAAAAGATAAGCGAACTATTTACTACGTATTTCAAATATATATATTTCAGTGTAGAGTATTTTGCTAAATATCGATACGTTATCGTACATTTTATTTGACTTCTGTAGACAAATTTGGATGGGGTTATTTTGGACGGCAACGTGAGGTTATTTGGGTTACGTGAGAAATTGTTGATTAGTACCTAGGCAGGTTATTATATTGATAGAAATTAAGATATAGCTACGTTTGATAAACGATTTATGCAACTACGAGCTTTTGCCCGCGGCTTTGCTCGCGTTAAGAAGTATTATTATATAAAAACTTTCATCCCTTATTTTAACCCTTTGGGGTTGGAATTTACCAAAATCCTTTCTTAGCGGATACCTACGTCATAACATCTACCTGCATGCCAAATTTCAGCCCGATCCGTCCAGTGGTTTGAGCCGTGCGTTGATAGATTACCATGTCAGTCAGTCCACCTTTGAGTTTTATAAATAATTTAGAAGTACAAATAAAACCAAATATTTTTCTAGGATGTTTTTTGTTATATTTTTTTTATGGAAAGGTTAAAATATGTTCATTCGTTTAAATATGTTTTTAATAGAAAATTTGTTCGACAGTAATATATGGAACACTAATAAATATATATATATTTTTTTAAGTGCTTTTATTTTCGAGAAATCCTAAACTTAATTGTAGATTCAATTCAAATCTATATTTTATTTTATGTTTTTGCGTCCCAAATAGCGTTAATATGTTTAATTCAGTTATTTAGCTAAAAACCATGATTTAACTATGAAATCTGAATTAATATCAACAACTTAACAAACTATCAACTTTTAACAACAACATTTACACACAACACAATTAAAAATTAAACAAAATATCAACTTTAGTGACAACCCTAGGTACAAAAAAATCCGAATTTTTATTATTATTTTTTTTAAATTTGGATATAACTTCTGACACAGAGGTTATTAGAGTGTGATTTTTAATGACATTGATAAAGTATTACTCACACTATCATTTCATGCTTAAAA
Organism: Lysandra bellargus; assembly: GCA_905333045.1. Lineage (NCBI taxonomy): Eukaryota > Metazoa > Arthropoda > Insecta > Lepidoptera > Lycaenidae > Lysandra > Lysandra bellargus. Next base: position 9,591,286 of record HG995319.1, on the reverse strand, counting down.
CTTTTTCTAATTCGATCTAATCGCGAAATAAAAAAATGAAAAACTAAAATTATTAAATAAATAAATATCTCCCTACTTGATGACAGTAGGTTAACCAAATTTGGAGAAAAAGTAAAGTATTAAGTGCTTGTTCAATTGGTATAAACAAAATTAATGTTACTTGATTAGTTTTTTTTTTTTTATTAATTTTTATGCAAATTTTTGACTCGGAAAAACGCCAACTTTGTCACTCTTTAAAAAAATAACTAAGAATATCGATCTCGGAGCTTTACTCTAATGTTTATATAGCTATCAACTATAGTATTTTGAAAGAAAAACGCGGTGAAACAAAATCGAGGTTTTTATCACACTGTGGGGCGGCACTGAAAATTTCGGGAATCAAGGAGGTGACACAACAGTACTATTTAAAAATGTGTTTACTGCTTTTCGAAGTATTCTCCGCGAAATTTGACACATTTTTCCATATGATGGAACCAATCATTGAAGCAACCATTCCATTCGGAAGTTGGGGTCTCCAAAATGGCCGTTTTGTAGGCGTCCACAGCTTCTTCGGGTGATGAAAATCTCTGACCACGCAATTTATTCTTTATTTTAGGGAAAGTATAGAAATCATTAGGGCTTAAGTCGCTGTACGGCGGATGGTCCAATAATTATATGTTTTCTTGCTCTAAAAACTCTTTTGTTCTGTGCGCGGTGTGAGAACTCGCATTGTCGTGATGGAGGATGATGCGGCGGTTGCAGTTCTCTTTACGGAGTTCAGATACGACCTGTGGCAAACAAATGCTATCATACCATTCTGCATTAACCGTTCTTTGTCCCTCAAGAGGAATAGTCGCAATATGGCCGGTTTCGGAGACAAACGTGGCCACCTTTTTTTTGCAACACTCCGTGAACGAACAATTTTTGTTGGCTTTAACTCATTTTCGAACACCCAAACTCGTGACTGGTTTTTAGTTTCGGGTTCGTACACGTATATCCAGGATTCGTCACCTGATACGATGTTGTATACAGCATTTAAGGATCCTGCGTGGAATCTTTCGAGAGTTCTGACGCACCAAGTAACGCGAGCCGCTTTTTGCTCTTCACATCGTATCCATCGGGAAAACAACTTTTTTAAACCTAATTGTTCATGCAATATTATTTGTATTTGACTCATGCCAATGTCTAAAGTTGCCTGAATTTCGCGGTATGCCACATGTTGATCTTCCTCAACCAGCTTACGCACAGCATCAACGTTTTCTTGGGTGACTGCAGTTTTTGGACGACCTTGACGGGGATCATCACTGAGCCTGACACGTCCACGTTGAAATTCAGAAAACCAGCGATAAATTGTGGTTTTGGATCTGTCTTCATCACCAAATGCAGAAATCATCCGATCTACACATTATTTTTGTGTTAAACCACTTCGAAAGTCATAATAAATCATCGCTCTAGAATTTTCTCGAGTCAATTCCATTTTCTCAACGACTAAACAAGTTTGACAAGACCGAGAATATTTTTTTTTAAATAAATAAATGGTATTCGATTTTTAAAACCAAGGTGTTTTCAAATAAAAAGATTTTAATATGACAGGAATAGTGGAAGTATTCCATTCCCGATATTTTTAGTGCAGCCCATGTATTATGTTATTTTTTTACATTTCAATGTTAATTCTGTCCACAAATTACGTGAGGTGTTTTCTTGAATTTTTTTATGTGATCATGTTATTCATGGGTGTGGTGATGTGATGAAAATACTTTTTGCGAAATCATTAAAATGTTATCATATCATCGCTTTGTTGAATTCTGATTTAAACTGACTTCCAAACATGAGTAGGCATCTCAATTCGACCGCGTATAATTAGTCATTTTCTTAACTTCTTTATATTAGTCTTTGGGTTTTTCAAATTAAGTACAAATAATTATGTATCACGATACAAAATTAATTACAGGAGACGTGCATGAACTATAGGCAGTCGGCAGAACATAGTCAAGTACACGTTTCTGATTTTCAGAACACCAGTTCGCAGCCGTTCCCTATTAGTACATAATTGCATAATATTAAAAAATGCAAATCCATACTAATATTATAAATGCGAAAGTGTGTCTGTCTGTCTGTCTGTTACCTCTTCACGCCCAAACCGCTGAACCGATTTAGCTGTGTATGGAGATACTTAGAGTCCCAGGAAAGGACATAGGATACTTTTTATCCCGGAAAAACGTACGGTTCCCGCGCGATAAATAAATTTTGACGCAACGGAGTTATATATCCTATATCTTTAAAATTTCCTCCAGCATATTAAAATGCAATTAATTATTTTGCTTTAAACTTTCCGCATGCATCTAACAATAAATAATCCAAATAGGGTAAATTGTTCGGTGTGCAATCGTTCATCCGTTGTCTGATCGCTCTCAAGTTTAATTTAGCATGGGATAATACGACGTGATGTACGCTGCCTGCTTTATATACTACTAGCTTTTGCCCGTGGCTTCGCTCGTGTAACGAAGAATTATTAATGTATACAATCTTTCATCCCCTTACGGGTGGAATTACCAAAATCCTTTCTTAGCGGATGCCTACGTGATAACATCTACCTGCATGCCAAATTTCAGCCCGATCCGTCCATCCGGTTTGGGCTGTGCGTTGATAGATCACTATGTCAGTCAGTCACCTTTGAGTTATATAATATAAAATAATATGTTACCGTTAGATTGCAAGATACGTTACTGTGCACATTAACTAGGTAATCTGCAGATTTCCTTATACCATCCGTTAAAGTGTGAAATTTAAATAAAAAAGGCTTATATTTGCACTTTAGTCTTTACCTAGTCAGTTTTCGTTTTCTTTCTTCGTAAAATAAAAACTTTGACTTAAGTTTCTCAACCTAAGACTGTTTTGTTTTGGTTGGTTTTTTTCTAAGTAAGTAACATAACGATAAATCGATCTAGCAAAGAATAATTTTTTGAAAATGTCATTTTATTCATGTTTTATCGAAAACCGAGCAAAGCTCGGTCAAATAGCTAGTTATATTAAATAATTCTCTACAACTAAATAACATGTTTTATTCAAACAAGAACCTGTTTTATGTAATTTAATGAGATATATGAGATAGAATAAACTTTTTGCACTTTAACTGATTCACCCAGATAATCTGCAGAATACCTTGTTAATCTGCAGTCTAACTGGTTTACGCACATTAGCGGTAACATATACATATTTAGATAATACTATCAGAGAAGTTTATTCATAGGCAGATGGTGGAGTCTACGTGAATTGGCTGCGTTTTGTCAAACCCAGCCGATGGTTCACGAATTATTAACCCAACGAGAGTGTGGCAGGGTATGTCATACCCACCATGTTACTAGTTTGCTTGCATTTTTCATTTGTGACCTTGGAACATGTTGTTGCTTTGAGTAGCTGGAAGTATAGCAGTGCGAGATGGGACAGTAGCATGATCGTAGTGTCGCGGCACCCTGCGCTTGAGTTATAAGCCTGCAAAGTGCGTTCGGGCATGTGATACGGTACATATTTCGTGACAGAAACTAACATTGCTTTTTCTTCTATTTTAATTTACTTTCTTTATTTCATTGTAGATTTGAAGTAAAAATGGACGTTAACAGTTCAGAAAACCGACTTCGGTCAATTCTGGAAGAAGTACTAAAAATATATTTTTTTGAAAATCAGGATAAAACCTCTAAGGAAACCGATTTCATCCGTAACTTAGGCTTGACTTTAACTTACGAACATCTAAAGTTGCGGAAGGACCAAAAAAAAAATTCGTCACTTATATACGATACGTATACGCTACGAATAATAAAAAGTAAGGAAAAGTAACTCCGTCAAAAAACATGCTCCACAATTATACTTGTCAAAAAAGTGTACCGGCATCCATTAGACGGTAGGTTTTGCTTTCAGTTTTACCACAGTCATGACTGTGACTGATGGGTAACCTACCGTGTAAGAGCGTGACTGACGGTGATTGACGAAGATCTGGATACATTCGTCAGTCCATCAGTCACCATCAGTCAAACATAATTCATGATTGATGGAATTGACTGACGAGGAACCTACCGTGTAATGGATGCCTTATGGGTGCCTTAGGTACACATTTCAATACATTTGCAATATTTAGATGACCTTGAGCGGTACTAGGCTGACGTTACATGACAGATCGAAAGGAACCAAATTTAAAACGGCAATAGTATGGGAGTTACGATTCCTTAGTTTTTATTATTCGTAGTGTATAATTATGTTACTGTAAAAGCTCGAACTGCAGTAAATCCTATTTTCTAGTAAAACCTAAGATCTACCAATCCCTGATGGTAAATGTCCAAAAAGGTTTGCGATACGAACTTTTACCACCATATAGTTGGTAAATCTTAGGATTTACAGTAATGGCATGGTATATGTTGAAAAAAAAAACGGCCAAGTGAGAGTCAGACTCGCGCACGAGATGTTCCGTGCTGTTATAGAGAAAAAACATTAAATCTTTATTTTATTTTAATATTATTATAAATTATTAAAGTGGTATTAACCGTGGGAGAGCTACGCTTCGACACGATTGGGCCGGCTCGACCAGAGAAATGCTACGGACTCACAGAAAACCGGCGTGAAACCTAGTTGCGCTGTGTTTCGCCGAGTGAGTGAGTTTACCGGAGGCCCAATCCCTCTACCCTATTCCCTTCCCTACCCTCTCCTACCCCTATTTCCTCTTAAAGGCCGCCAGACCTGCAGCTCTTCTGAAGTTGCGAGTGTCCATGGGCACCGGAAGTTGCTTTCAATCAAGTGAAATATTTTGTTTTAGGTACATACCTTACCTATTAATTAATCACATATTTTGATTGCCTTTTTACTTTTTTTAAAACCAAATATAAGAAGAATACTGATTGAATTATAGTAGCGTAAGCATTATGTATTAACCTACGAACAATAAAAACTAAGAAAGAGTAACTCCGTCAAAAAACATGCTCCAAAATACTTGTCAAAAAAGTGTACCTTAGGTACACATTTCAATACATTTACAATATTTAGGTGGCCTCGAGCGGTATAAAGGCTGACCTTACATGACAGTGCGAAAAGAACCAAATTTTTAACGGTAATAGTATGGAAGTTACGTTTCCTTAGTTTTTATTATTCGTAGGTATTAACTATAATATGTACCTACCTGTTTTGTCTTATAGTTTATTAAGGCATTGTTTTATTCCTAAAACCAACATTTACCAGTTGACAGTAGTAAAACCTAGCATATACCGAATTTTAATGGTAAATGTTCGAAAAAATCATCGTATTATTAGAAATACTTACATTAATTACCAACTCGTGTCGGTAAATCCTAAGATTGACACTTAAATCTTAAGATTTACCGAAGTTCGAGCTTTTACAGTAACATATACGTCAGAAAATCTCTTCCAAGGTCAACGTACCACTTTCTTCCACTCAAAATCTTCCTGGTCGTTATGTTAGTTGCAGAGATTGGCCATATAAAAAGGATTGGAAGAAAAAATATGAATGTGCAAGCCGTATAAAGGCGATATTATGTATGGAGCATTCAACTTTTTCTTGCAAAAACTGTGCTCAATTGAGCTCCAGTTATTAAGATGTTCCTAAATATTTTTGCTACTTTTTCTTGGTTTATATAGATATTTATTACATATTGCAAAACAACTGTATTGTTTTTTTAATAAAAAAAGACTGGTTGCACTCCGGAGACTCACAGAGGCAAGTAGGTATTACGGTGCGCCGCTTGCCCTATCCTCTGCGGCCGTAGACGGATCGCGGGGGGGAGAGGTATTGTGGTAGGTTGCCGCTCTCCCTATCCCCCTGCGAGCTGGCGGGGCCGTTCCGTTTGAACGGCATTAGTGGGGGCGCAGAGGAAGAGGCAAGTAGGTATTACGGTGCGCCGCTTGCCCTATCCTCTGCAGCCGAGGTGTGGTCGGTGGCAGAGCCACAGACTTGATCTGCCACATGGCCTCCAAGTAGCAGACTCGGGGGGCGTCTGCTACAGCCATGGTGGGGGCCGAGGAGGAGGGCGCACGTGTTGTGCGCCCATCGTGGAGTCTTCGGGCCGCTGGCGGGGTCGCGGATGTGTGTATCGTTCCCGTGGCCCTGTCAAAAGGCGGCGTGGCGGAAGATGGGGGGGGGGGGGGTTTTAGTGGGTATACCGTGGTCTCATTAGCTACGGGAGTCCCACATCACCGCTCGGGTCGCCCCCTGCGCCTGGGTGGTATGCGTAATGCATTTCCCCCTCCGGAAAAAAAAAAAAAAAAAAGGTTTACTGCCGCATAATGTTGGCGTAAGCTAAATTTCCTCGGTGTTCTCTCATCAAAGTCCGATGAACATTATTTGCATGATAGAGGCACAAACATCCTATCTAACTTTTGCATTTATGATAGGTACTCTTCCGCCCACGGCCAGAGTTATATGAATTCATTTTAGATGTTTCAGAACTTATATCAAAATGTATATTTTATATTTAATGCTTAAACTTTCGCATTTGACATTTTCCTACTCGAATAATATTTTAATTTAAAGATTTCATAGCCTACGGTTCAGGTCTGATCTATTCACTTATTCAGTATCTTTGGGCTAAGGCAGTGACACAAAAATCTCATGATTTTTTTCGATATACTTAAATGTTTATAATTTGTAATTTTGTAATTTTCTAAATGTAAGTAATTAGTTGTAGTTTTTTTTACACATTGTCTGTTTGCTTTTTATATAAAATAATTTCCTGCTTTTCGGTTGCTTGGAAGAAATTGCTGCACAGCAATAGGTAAAGCCGCCTTTTGTGTTTATTTAGTTATGAATAGTATTATGTTTGTTTTTCTACATAATATTATGTATGTATAAATGCAATAAAGAATATTCATTCATTTATTTATTTATGACAATTTTTATTCAATAGCCATTGTAATAATAATAATTCAAAAAATTAAGCCTCTCAACTGAAACGATACTCGTCAAACCACCATGAAACTTTGAAACTTAGGTATGAAACCTATCGTATATTTTATATTCACATTCGCAATACTATGTTATTCTGATTCCTGTTTGAAGGATTTAGTTATAGATCAATATTATAAATGCAGAAAAGCACAATCGAAGATAAAACGGAATCTTTTCTAGAAAAGCTTAGTTGGAAGATTTTAGTGGGAGCAACCACAATGCCTGGATTGTTTGCAGATGCAAAGTGGATTATCATTCCTCGAATAGATCCAATGGCACGATCTAATGGCACACCGCACAGAACATTTTTCAATTTATGGTAAAAGCATTTAAATCTTTTTTTTTCAATAGACAATGTGATTTGCCTGATTTAAATAGAGGCCTAAGAACTGGGTAAATTTTAGGTAAATATTATTATATTGATTAAAAATTTACCTTTATTAAAAATAAAGGTAAATTTTTAATCAAAAAAATTTGGATTGGATTGGATTGTATAGCTAGATAATATAGCTGGATGATGAAGTGTGATACTATACTTATTGAAATAGTACCTAATTGTATAGTAGTAGACAATGTTCTATCAGCGAAGTTGATTCCTAGGTAGATTGGGGACCTACGTAGTTTGGTCGCGTTACGAAATATCGAAAAAACTGTCCTTTTTGACGTAATACTATAGTACCCTCAGAAATTTTACAAATCTGGTAATGAGATATACATATCTTCATAGCCTTATCTAGGTTTGAGAAGAACTAGAAACACGATTAATGTATTTTGCCTCGATACATTTAATTTTCGAAATGACCTCTTAAGAATACGAAATTTGAAGATTATTTTTAAACGAAAGTAGATGTATTGTAGAAAATTAGTCTAATTGATATATACCTTTGCAACTCAAAATCGTATAGAAGCATTTTGCTTAAATGCTCCTAGTTATTTTTTAAATGATTATAGTTACGTTTTTTCGCATGTTTTCCGAGCGAACCGATAGCTTCTGGCCGCAGCGTATTCAGGACTTTATAGTCATACAAATTAAGTATAAAAATGCCCTTGCGGTAAAATTACTTTCGATATAGCGCCTTAAGGGCATTCCTTGCGGAGATACCGTAATTTACCGTATTTCAAGCCTTATAAACTCATAATTTAAAAGCTACAAAGTTATAATAAAAATACAGCAATAATCTTCAGTATATCAACATTCCTTTCCCCGTTTTAAATTTTCTATTTTTGTTTATTATACTCATGATATCAGCTTCCAAAGTAAAACCAATTTATTAAAATTCAAGAATACATTCAGCATCTTCTTAGGATTTACAAGTTACTTTTATTTGAAACACACGCCAATAGATCGACAAAATCATAAACTACATATTCCCCGTTTTAAATTTTTTTAGAACAATTTTGAACTAAGATAAGTAAACAAAATAGGGATTTCGTGCGATCTCGGCAACGTGGCAAATGTATGGCCAAGGTCGTTTGCTCGGGAGACGGCCTTAACATTGAATTGGCATGATCTGGCCAAATGATGAGTGGCGTAACTATAGGATGGCGGAGCTGGCAAAATGGCACGAGCCCTTTTGGGTCGCGGGCCGTGAGGTCATATATTTTTTATACATTGATAGTTAACGTCTTTATTATTAACGGGACGATTTTTACTGATAGGGCCCCATCAATTTGCTACGGGCCCCGTATAGTTACGCCACTGCAAATGACGTTGTTCTGTCAACTGCCTAGCAATTAATTTCCTCTATAGTATCTAGTCAATAATAATTATTATATTTTCGTTTACTAAAATTTCGCAACACAAAAGAGCATTAAACAAAAACTTCGTAGGAATTTCGTTTCTTTTAACACTTAGCGTCGAGCGCTTTTAAATTAGTAACGGGCTTAAAACTTCGAATAGGTCCAAGAAATGTTCTGGAACACATATTAAGGATTCACGCCTCTGTAAATTTTCCAAGAGGAAACTTCTTAAAAGTTAAATATACTTACTTACAAACTTTGTTTCACAATAATAAAAATAAAATTTGCATATTTTATTGGGAATTCCAACACTTTATAGTATTTTCAGTATAAAAAAAATATAAAAATGTTTTCTGGAAAAAGAAATTGAATTAACTCTGCCACAAACAAAAAACCGGCCAAGTGCGAGTTGGACTCGCTCACGAAGAATTCCGTAACGTTGAGCAAAAATTGTTAATCCTTCGATCGGAGGTTCTCGGAATTGCCATGGTTTAGTTTATCTCGTTATTAGTATATGTTGTTATAGCGGTTCTTGAGATACAGCCTGGAGACATTCAGACGGACAGACATCGAAGTCTTAGTAATTATAGGGTCCCGTTTTTACCCTTTGGATACGGAACTCTAAAAACATTTTTGTGAAGAAACTAAAATTTGTCAAAATTGGGTCAGTCATACAATTTTCGTTGTTTATGTGATTATATTAATACAGAAAAAGCCAGCGAGGGCCAGACCTTCCGTCGCTTCGTAAATCTGAAAGTTTACCTGTTTGTGGCCTTTACAGAGGTAGCAACTATGGAGTTGCGGTCGCGGATACTTTAGGAGGTATTCAGTTCTGCAGGTCTACCTGACCTTCGAGAGAGATAGAGTTCAATTTCCTAACTTAGGTATATTCTTCGCGGTAAGTGGAGGAATCTCGTCTTCCAGTATCAGACATTTTTGTCAGTTGCTTCCTACTGCTAGACACCCTCAAATTCTAATAATTTTATTTAAGAAAGATTAAGGGCCCGCTCTAGTCCAAATTGCTTTACATGATCGTCTGTAAGATCAATAAACTGAATGTTAAATTAAGATGCAGCAAACTTCAGGACTAACACTAGTGACTATGTTACTCAAAAACGCATACAATTTTTTCGATAGAAAAAAATTGCGAAGTTGCTTCCAAATCACCTATGATTAACACGTTAAACTGCTAGTATTCGAGTAATACATTAAAATAAAGCTTGAAACTTTTTAGCTTGGCGATGATTCCTTTTTCACCTGGCATATGAAAAACGGGCGTGAGTGTGAAGAGAGAAGGACGATGTTTGATTTTTTTGGGTTGGGCGCCCCCTTAAGGATATACTTCAACTTCAGAGGAGGATAGGATACAATACCTTAACAAATTTCAGCAAAATAGGTTCAGCGGTTTGGGCCTGAAGAGGTAACAGACATATACACTATCGCATTGATGGATGGATAATGTGCTATATTTCGATATATCATGTAGCAGTAGAGGAATAATAACTATGTGTCACGTTCGATGATACAAACCACGTATTTTGTAAACATAGAACCATTTATTCACATGAAAATTGAATTTACTAAAGAAACATTCAAATACTTACTTATATTCATGTCCGTTCATTCAATGAATGTGAATTATTATAGATTATTCTGAATGAATATTCGATTGTATTCGCTTTTGTATTTGCTGTATAATAAACAAGAACATTTTGTTCTTATTAAATCAAACTGATTTCTGTACTATGTAAACTTTTGTCAAATGTGTTAAAACTAAAAAGTTGGTTTATTATACACTTTGGTTTATTTAATTCATTATGCTTGGTATAAAATATTATGTTTATAGTTCAAATGTTATTAAAAACATTTTTAATATATAAATATATATATATATATATATATATATATATATATATATATATATATATATATATATATATGATGAATATGCAATAATGTTTGCAAATACAATATAATATGTGTTTATATAAGCAAATGCGCAATTGGGGAGAGATAAACTTTGCGAACTTGTATTGTTATAATCTATATTCTATACTAATATTAAAATTCTGCAGAGTTTGTTTGTTTGTTTGTTTGAACGCGCTAATCTCAGGAACTACTGGTCCAATTTGAAAATTTTTCAATTTTTTTTTTTTACTGTTGAATAGCCCATTTATCGAGGAAGGCTATAGGCTATATTTTATCACGCTAAAACTAATAGGAGCGAAGAAATAGAGGAAAATGTGGAAAAAACGGGGGAAATTATATGAAGGGGCTTATTTGAACGCGCTAATCTCAGGAACTACTGGTCCGATTTCAAAAATTATTTCACTGTTAAATAGCCCATTTATCGAAAAAGGCTTTAGGCTATATTTTATCACGCTAAGACTAATAGGAGCGAAGAAATAGAGGAAAATGCGAAAAAACCGGGGGAAATTATATGAAATTGCTTATCATAAGAGCAATTTTTAAGAGCAATTTTTATGTTATTTGGCAAACATGAAGAATAGACAACGTGAGGCTTTTTTTTGCGGAAAAATACACGGTTGCGTGAAATTCCTAAATTACGCAAGCGAAGCCGCGCGGAACATCTTTATATTATAAAAATCGTAGGAAAGTCAATTCTGTACATTGAATATTTTTGTACAATAAATAATACTTGGAATGTGATCTACTATGCTAACGCGGACGAAGTCGCGGGCAACAGCTAGTATTTAATTATAATTATAATAATATCATTAGTTTATCTGCACTTGTATTAGTACTTAATGTATTTGATAATGAAGAAGTCAAGACTTTGCAAACTACAAATCCTTTCTTCTATGTCAAGTCTACGTCACGGTTTATTTATATGACATACGCTGTACGTACAAAAATTTGTAATTTTATTGAGGGGCAAACGAGTAAAGTTTTCCCTAATGGAAGGAAAAACTGCCCATGGACACTTGCAAAACTAGCGAAAGAGTCGCAAACGCGATTACAGCTTTTTAGGGTTCCGTACCCAAAGTGTTAAAACCTATTACTGAGACTTCGATGTCTGTCCGTCTGTCTATCTGTCTCAAGAACCGCTATTATAGCTAGACTTCTGAAATTTCCACAGATTGTGTATTTCTGTTACTGCTATAACAACAAATACTAAAAATAAGATAAAATTAATTTTATCTTACTTTTAGTATTTTTTTAACGAAACGGAACGGAACTTTATCGTAACGGAACCCTTCGTGCACGAATCCGACTCGCACTTGGAAGATTTTATTAAAATCCTCCAAATTTTATTTATAGAGATTTTACTAAAAGCCTCCGCTCTACTATTAAAAGAAAGTGAATTTCTAAAGGACTGAAAGAAAAATATCGGTTTTTCTACAGGAGCGACTTAATATTATTTTATTTGGTTGTATTTTTACTATGGTGGCAACAGAAATGCGTAATAATTTGTGAAAATTTCAACTGTTCACCCTTCTTGAGATACAGCTTGGTGACATAGAGAATTAGAGTCTAGAAGTCTTAGTAATAGAAATGATTTGGTGCTAAAATTAATGTAATTGGGTCAAAGTATTAGGTGCATGAGTATGTTTGCTGCAACATTTGATGCTGCAAGAGTAAACAGATCACGAACATGACGGTGAATAAACAAAAAATTACAGAGAACTACCTCAAACATTTCAGGCGTTTCCGATAGTTTTTCATTTTGTAGCCATCGATAGAGATCACGTATGGATTTTATGATTGACTAAGGGCCAACCCACACGTACCACAACCACACGACATCGCAACGACAAAATGTCGTCGAGCAGTGGTTACGTGTGAATGGTGTCGCTGCAGCTTTTTGTAGTTGGGTTGTGGTACCGACAAAATGCCGACGTGGTTGCGTTTTCGCCAGTAGTTGCGATGTGGTTAGTGGTTACGTACGAAAGTCAATAAAGCGGAGAGGGGGAAAATGGCGCGGGCGGTGTGCGCGCACTGTCGTTGCATCGACGCAACGTTGTGGTTGCGATGTGGTCGGCCGTGGTTGCGTCTGACAAGTTATCTGACAAGTGGTCGACAACGACTGCAAAATGTGGTACGTCATACGTGTGAATGGTTCAGTTCTTTTACAATGCGAAATATACGCCCGACCACGTGGTGTAGTTGTGGTGTGATTGTTGTGGTACGTGTGGGTTGGCCCTAAGGGTCACCGCAGATATACAATTTCAAGTTGGCTGACAACCAAATTGCGTAGTTTCACAATTTAATTGGAGAACTTTTTAATTTGTAAGTAATCGAAAAGAAATCGCGGTTCTTATACGATCGGTGTCCAATTATTTAGTTGTACATTATATACAATTTAGTTGGATGCAATGTGCGAGCTGTCGTAAGTCGCTATAGCTATCCCTAGCCCTATTTTGTAAAAACACGGGAGTATCCGATTGATGAAGTGAATTGCAACTCAACTGACTCCATTTTGACTTTTATTTGGCGGCTTCAAACACCAGCCGAGGATTTCAATCAAACATTCTCTTTGATTTTCAGTTTTGGCTCCAACAGTTTGAATTTGCTATTAAAGTTAAGGTTTGGTCTTAGATTTTTTGAGAGATTTTTTAACCACAATATACCCCTCGGCTCTAGATAATATATGCTATAATAGACATGATGTAAGTTACATTTTTATGTCTAGTCTCTGGTATAAATGTACTTCAAAAGTAGTAGAAAAACTGTTTTTGTAATAGTACAAAATGTAAGGTTTTTATTAAATTCGGTTTTTTTTTATTAAATTCTTAAAAATTACATTTTATAATTCAATAAATTACTGTACAGACAGCACTCATTAGGTTTGATTTAACATCCCTTCTCCTTATATCTGCATAAACATAAAAGACTACATAAACTTATATATTATATGAATCGATATTTCGAGCCATAAGCAGAGTAATAAATAATATTATACAATGTGTCCCGACACCGGTGTCCGATTCTTTAATGTCATGATCTATGGCATATTTTATCGACAAATTGGCTCTAAATTTTCTTCTCTCTCTCTCACGGTTGTAAAATGGCAGCCATTTTAATTTGTCCCGGGCTTTCAGACTAATCTGACCAGTACTTCTCATGTAAATTTCCTATGAAGATAAAAAAGGTCTCATTTGATAGCTGAATTTGTGCACTACGCTTACATAGGCAATATGTTATAAATTTCGTGAAATTGAACATAGAAAAACCCAAGTTTAAGAAAAAATAATTTGTGTATTTTTTATTAATGGCTTTTTGTGGAAAATCTAGCAGATTAAACTGGTTTTTTTATTTTTTATTTTAAAAAGATAGAAGAAGTTTTCATATTCTAAAATTCTTTTATTTCAATGCTCTAAGTCAGATAGTTTAGAAGTTTTAACGATTTTCTTATGATGAGATGGTCAGATTAGTATGAAGCCAGAGAAAATTTTTTTTTTTTCAAAAGTTGGAGAATTTTTTTTAACTCATGATGGCTTATATTAGTGACAAATTGGCTTTCAAATTATTTGTTTCTCCAACTTTTGAAAAAAATAATTTTTCTCTCTAGAATCTTCATAGGATATTTACAAGAGCAGTTCTGGTCAGATTAGTGTGAAAGCCCGAGAAAAACTGAAATGGCTGCCATTTTACAACCTTGAGATAGAAAAAAAAAAATTTGAGGGCCAATTTGTCGATAAAATATGCCATAGATCATGACATTAAACGATCGGACACCGGTGTCGGGACACATTGTATATTTTAATTTATGATTTATGATTTATGAAGCATTAATTCTTTACACAAGTTTAAAATTTTATACTCATCCTAAAATTTACCGCTAAAGATTTTTCAATAAAAAACAAATCTAACAAAACAAAATACTTACTATATTTCCTCTAAGAGCATTTTCAAAATAGCTTTTACAAACGCATGTTTCATTCATCGTTACACTTACTATTTACATGTTCGTCCTATTTTGTTTGCATCGAAACAAATTTAAAGCTCTATAAAAGAGAAAAATATTTTTGATAACTGTATCGCCGATATAGTTGGGGAGGGGAAGAGGGGATTTCGGGAGTAGCTTGAGCGTGTAAGTTTAAGCTTGCATAGGCTTTCGACATATTGTGTCTAGTTATTATGGTATAGAAATCAGATTTCTCACGTGGTAGGTAATTTTTTTTTAAATATTGAAATGATGTCGGATCTGTTAGATTAAGATAGGCGGTGTTTAGTTTACCCCAAAGAAGCTTCCATAAAAAGCACTAACGATTCAAAGGTTAGATAAGCCTGTAGGGGCATTTTAAAATATAAAAAAATAAAGCTTCATATTTTCTTAACTAAACTTCGCAGATATTTTATTTTGCTCTAAACCTAATGATTTAGTCTTTGTTGTCTAAAATATATTTAAAATTTACCTAAATAAGCAATTTTCTGAATACATTTTCTTTTTCAAAACTTTTAAAATGGCTGCAGTTGCTGAACCCACCGCTAAAATAAAAATAAAACGCTCTTATTATTTTTTATCAGCTTTACCTAATGTACAAAACCTACTAGGTCTCCATAACACTCGAATGACTACAAAAATAGCACCCTCCCCTCCTCTACATCTCCGTAAAATTTTAGAATGTACCTTCGATCTGATGTAAAAATAGCTCTTTGATTTGTGACGTTTTAGCATAATATTTTATCCGAGCTTTTCCAAGTGTTAGGGGAGGCTAGAGCCATTTAATTAAGCTTAGGTAGAGACTAAAGACTAAAGAGGCTACCTATGATGTAAATTGTAAAACATTATAGATATTATTATGCTGTCACCTGTTGTCTTTTTTATCTCTTTTAGTCCTGTCCACTAGGAGTATAATAATAATTATTATACGTTTTAAATTTTCGCGTATGTGGAACTCCAAGGCTTGAGTCAAGTTTAAATTGGCAACTAATGCAATTTACAGGGTTATGTAACAACGACGATCTCATTTCTCATACAGTGTACGTTTTAATAGAACGATGGTTGTGTAAGTTAATAGCTCATAAAGTCCACGAGACTAGTCTCAAAATTTAATACTGACATTCATTAATATGCCGCAGTCAATGATATTCTATGTTAGAGACTAACTACGATAACATGGCGCGCCCCTGCAAAATTCAAAACGTTTGAAGTGCGTTGTCTTGCGCGGTAGGCTAGTTATGATTAGTTGACCAACAAATCCTGGTAATATTAAGTGACATTAACTGAAATATAACGTGTACTGTGATTGGTTGAATACTAACTACATACAAACTCTTTCATTAGGATTTGACTACACACATTGAAACAGTCATTTGGAGGGGCGCGCCATGTTATCGTAGTTGATCTCTACTCTACTAACGGCGCGGCCGCAGTATGTTATTATAGCCCAGTAGGGTTAGTTCAGCCTTGTATGGGAATCTAAAATTAATTATAGTCAGAATTTTTTTGGCACCTGTATTTAGTCATGAATAGCTTAAATTCAAAAACTCGACCAACGTGTGCGTTAGCCGCCATATTGGTTGGAAGATCAAATCTTTTTTTAGACCTATCTCCTTTATTTTTTATTTTTTTACGAAAATGATAAGAACTAAATTTGTTGTAAATTTAATTTTCTACATTTTGAGTTCTTCTAATTTTCATTGTAAATCAATATTTATGGAGATAAATGCAAAAAGCAAGTCAAAGTAAAATTTCGCTTCTATGTCAATTATTATCGAATTTCGCAAAAATAATTGCAGAAACTAAGTTGTAGGTGATAGATAATTAAATTTCCTACAAATTTAATCCTTATGATTTTTTTAATCAATAACTATATCAATAATATACTGGGACCTAAACGACTGGATAAAACTGAATATTTCTGATCATGAATTAGACCTTTTAACAATTACGGCACAACCTACACCTGGATAATTATTAAAAAATGGCCAAGTGCGAGTCGGACTTCTTCCGTACCATTATAAGGCAAAGATAGACAAAAATTTGTGCTTTTTGTATGGGAGCCCACCCTAAATATTAATTTTATGTTAATTTTATTATTAATTATTAAAGTACAAATACAATTAAATATTTTATGCATATTTTAATTGTCTCAGTGCTGCTATTTTTGATAAAGAGCAAAAAAAAGGCCACTAAAATCCTGTTTGTTATATGGGAGCCCCATCAAATATTAAATATAACGTTTTATAGTATTTGTTGTTATAGAGGTAAACAAAATACATAATATCTAAAAAATTCAAGTCTCTACCTATCACCGTTCTTGAAGCCTGGAGACAGACAGACGGACAGACAGCGAAGTCTTAATTTTAAATGTGGTTAATGTAAAGAGCTACAAGTTTATTTCTGTTTTTTCTTCTGTATAAATGTCAATAATCGCGATACAGGTCGAACAGGTCGAAATTATACTTTGACTTGTTTTTTGCAGTTATTTCCGTAAATATTGATTTTACAATAAAAATTATATGGACTAAAGTTGTAGAAAATAAAAATTTTGACAAATTTGATCCTTATAATTAAAAAAAAAATTAAAAAGGGAGATATAGCTAAAAAAAGATTGGACCTTCAAACCAGCTAACGCACACGTCGTGGTTGGTCGAGTTTTCGAATTTAAGCTATTTGTGAGCTCCTCTAAGCACTGGTGCTAAAAAAAAATTCTGACTATAATTAATTTAAAAAAAAATCTAACCCTACTGGGGTATTAAGACAATGTTAAAGTCGGTTAGGTGTGACATAGCTCGACCGATTGGCCATTTAGCTGAAACTTTTTCGTTTTCGCTTCGTTATGGAATCGCCGATCAAAATGTATGGAATTGACTTATTAAGACGAGTCAAACGTCAACGTCATATTAACGAACGCTATTGTCAATTCCGTACATTTTCATCGGCGATTCTATAACGAAGCGAAGACGAAAACATTTTGGCACACCCCCCAGCTACTATCTGATATTACTATTTTATTTTATGGGCATGATATTCCTTCTAAGAATTTTTAATTCTATAATATATTGTTACATTTTGGAGTTACATCTATTGCCTAGGGCAGGGGCTTCCAAAGTGTGCGCTGTGGCGCCCGGCCCTGGTGTGCCGTGGAAAGGCAAGAGGAGCTCCGTAAGTCGGTTCCTCCATCATTATCCGAAACCACAAATATCTATACTAATATTATAAATGCGAAAGTATCTCTGTCTGTCTGTCTGTCTTTTTAGCTGGAAAAAGGGGTTGTAAGGGGGTGAAAATGCGTAATCTATACTATCTATACTAATATTATAAATGCAAAAGTATCTCTGTCTGTCTGTCTGTCTGTCTCGCTTTCACGCCAAAACTACTGAACCGATTGTAATGAAATTTTGTACACAGATAGTATAAAGCCTGAGAAAGGACATAGGCTACTTTTTAGCTGGAAAAAGGGGTTGTAAGGGGGTGAAAATGCGTAAATTTGTTAAAAATAGGTTAGTTCCAAAAATTCATAACAGATGGCACTTTGAGTCGCCTACATCGCGCTATCGCTTGCTCATAAGTCTTTCTTTAAGTTATGGTACCATGCTAAATCACGTTTCTCGATTCTTTCGATTATTATACACGTTATTAAATAACTCACTACTCACTACTCAGTACTTTATTTATGTAGTGACGTAACCTTAAACATACCAATGATAAACTATAGTTTATGCGTAAAGCTAAAGTTGTGTAATGGGGGGCTAAATAAGCTTTAAATTTGGTATAAATTTTAATTTAAAAAAATGAAATATTATGTGCACACTGCATAGCTGCTGTTTTTGGGTATTTTGATTTAAGGGGTACCAGGGTTTTAAAAAGCTTTTAAATTTGACACCAATTTTGTTGACACCGCGCGATATAAACTGAAGTCCACGCGGACGAAGTCGCGGGCAACAGCTAGTTATAAAATAAAATTGAGATATTTATTATGTAAAGCAGGCAGATTATTAAATATTACGTTTTGTTTATTATTATTTACCTGCTTAACATAACTATAATCAACTATAATAATTAAAATTAATATAAATAGTAATAGAAGGGCGCGGGCGCCGCACCGTGACAAAATATAATGATTAGGGCATCGAGACCGGGTTTTCCCGAAACCCGAAAATCCGTGAAAACCCGGGTTTTGGGGATCATAAAAAAACCCGGGTTTTAAAAATGGAACCCGGGTTTTTCGAGCTTTTCGGGTTTTTCGTTTCTTTTTTATAAATTATTAAAGGCAAGACCTGATTTAAGGTATTTTTAACAATCCAACATACAAATTATTTATTTTTATAACATATTGTATAGGTTTAATCATTTATATTGGTCGTAATTATACAAAATATAATATTTTATAGTAAAAGTTTCGTTTTAAGAGCATTAAAGACTAATTGTCACAAAAATATTTATTAATAACAATTAATAATTAACAATTAATAATACATATTTTGAAAATCCTACCAAAATTATTCAATAAAGCTCTTCAAACAATCTATCCTTCGCAAAAGGTTTTCAAATTTTATAGAAGCCAAGTCTTATAAAACTTATTTTATAGTTTTCAATCAATATTTAGTGATTGACCACAGTTTTCTTTATTATGTGATCAAAGGCTTACAAAATAAAGTGTGGACAGCTTCGAAGGGTTCTAAGTCTGCTGAAAGTACCGTAGACTTTTGATGATGGGCAAGTCAGCCACTAGTTAGTCACAAAACGTTGAAACTTCTATGGACAGTTGCTGATAAAAATACACCCATCAACAAAGTCTTAAAGATATTTGTATTTTTAGAATATCTAAAAACCTGTCAGGAATTTTGAAGACAGTGTATAGAACAATGATAGCCGAGTTTTTATCAGCACCAGCACCAGAGACAATTTCTTATGTATAAAAACCATGCAACTATGATTAATCTTCTAAACTCATTAAAAGCAACCTTCCGCATTTGCCATGTGGTCTGGTTTGATCAATAACATGGTTATTTTACATGAATTCTATCTGTTGTGGCTAGAACTAATAACTACAAAAAGTTTTGAGGTGTAGTGTAATGTAAAATTTTTCAGTAATGTAAGATTTTCCAGTAAGTTAGATGACAGAGAAGTTACCTTAAATTGCAAAGAACATTCGGCTTCATATCGTAGCAAGGCAGACAAAAGGCAATTTTAGGTGAAAACTAGGCACAAAAACTTAATTACAGGACGTATATAAAGTATGCCAACATCAATTAGGGCTAAATAATTATTAATAATTTGACAATCAGCAATAAAAATGTAAAATATTAAAATATAAAGATTTGTTGGCATACGTTTTATATTTAAGGTTATTCATCCATTTACTGTCTTCAATTAATCTTGATAGATTTTTATATATACATATTTCATAAAACACAAATACATTTAATAATATTATGTAATTTGGAGGTGAAGCTCGTTGTAATACTTAATCTTGACCCGAAAATCTTAATCCCTAGCTTTGATTAGATCCAAAATATAGGAGAGGTAGAATAGTCGCTTTGATAAAAGTATGATATGGCCGTACCAGTTTAATCGAGAATTGGTTGGGCGCTGCTGTGACCCCTAAACAATGGTATTTAAATAGTATTTTACTGGATAGTTGATGGCAATCGCAGAAAACCACGTGTAAAGTATTTTCGCATTGTTAATTATTAAATTGTTAAAATACCCGAAAAAACCCGAAAATCCCGGGGTACCCGATTTTCATCAAACAAAAAAACCCGAAAACCCGGGTTTTGAAAATTGGGTCCGGGTTTCGATGCCCTAATAATGACGTGTAACTTCGCCACAGGCTGAAAAAGACTGGGAGCCCCTGACCCAGGGATAGAGGTAAGAGGGTCTCAACTCTCAATTGATAAGATTTCCATTTGTTTCTAACAGATCAGCTCTTGTTGAAACGCGCGCTGTCATTTTAAATTATAATAACAATAAAATTGGCCGACTTAATCTTACGATGTATCATGCAAGGCCTATAATAAAGAAAAAACCGGCCAAGTGCATGTCGAGCCACGCGCAATATAGGGTTCCGTAGTACCGCTAGTTTTTTTTTAAATTTGTGTATGGTCAATGAATGTACATTTATAACGTGTTTTACACTACTAACAACATCATCTCAGTTGCTTTCAAAGGAATTTGAATGAAAACTTCGCCGAAAACATTTTTTATAGTTGATCGACTATTACTCAACAACTTATGAAGTCTTCTTGTCCGTGATAGTTTTCTATTTAAATTCAGCATATTTCCAACTCCTGTGATTTTTTTCACATTTCTAGAAGCTACCGTTTAGCTGGTAGAAGGGGGGTCACTGGAGTCTAACGATTTTTTTCCACTTTAAAACTTAATATTTTACAAACGGATCCTTAAATCAGAAAATGGTCTATGAATACTCATAATATTTTTAAAAACCCCATGTGCGGTGTCCACACGATGGGGTGGACGCGAAAAAAAATTCAACTCCGCTTGATGTGTAGTACCATAAAAATATTTTTTAAAGATATCATGTACCATTTTGTCGGCATCGTTACTATGATGTGTATTCATGCCAAATTACAGCTTTTTAGGTCTCTGAGAAAAACCGCTGACAGACAGACGGACAGACGGATGGACAGACCGAAACTATAAGGGTTCCTTGTTGACTACGGAACCCTATAAAAACATAAGAAGGTATTATTATGTTCATATCGCTTATTTTTTAATTGCAGTTAAAAGTTGATGATTACTACTAATATTCTATAATAAAAATAAAAAAATTACAATTTAACATTGAATAAATCAATTTCTATAACAAACATCTGATTAATTTGTCAACAATTAATTAATTAGGTACCTACTTGCATAGCTTTTTGTATTCTAATTAATTAATTATTGATTGAATACACGTGATACTTATTCTTATACGAAATGTTCTTTATTTACAAAGTTAATAGCAACAATATTATTTCATTCAAAGCAACGTTATAAAATAAAATATTCCAAGCAGAAAAATATGCAATAATTAAAAAAGCTAAATATAAAAGCAGGTTAAAGAATGAAGATGAAGCATGAAAATTACAATTTTAACTGCAGGTCGAGGGAATTGAACAAAATGTCTAAAAAACACCCGCCTTGAGCGGAGTTTAGATAAAACCAGCCAAGTACGCGTCGAGACCACGCGTAGAGGTTCCATGATAGTTATTCATGAATCATGACTTAGTTAAAGTTAAATATGGCGTCCGGGGACGCCATATTTAACCATAACCGCTCATTCGTATAACTAATTTTTTCGTGAAAATTTACTATGTTTTACAGTGCTATGTTTTCCCTGTTCGATTTTTACGGATAATTCAGTTTTTTATACCCTCAATCCCGTTACCTACTGTAGCTTCAATAAAAAAAGTAACGCAACAGACATCTGTGAATTTCTCCGGTCAAAGTTAAGGTTAAAGTTAAAGCTAAAGGACGCCATGTTTAATAACCATAACTTTAACTTTATCCACGCCTCTGGTGCAATCCACCCTAATAAGTTAATTTTTATACAGATAATGCTACCGTTTAGAATTTAAACAGGAGGGCACGACCTATTAGAAATATTTCGCAAACGGATACTCATCAAAAAATGCTTTAAAAACATATTTTCAATTATTCAAAATTAATATTCGCAATACAGTGAACCCCAAAAACCATTTAGTTATTTATTTTATCTCACAACTTTCAAACTATAAAGTTGTTGGATTGCACCAGAGGATGGTTAAAGTTAAAGTTATGGTTATGTCTGTTGCGTTTATTTTTAAAGCTACAGGTAATGGGATTGAGAAGATAAAACATTGAATTATCCGTAAAATCGACAGGAAAAATATAACACTATGAAACATAATACATATATTAATTTTCACGAAAAAATGTAGATATAAGACGTATAATTGAGCGGTTATGGTTAAATATGGCGTCGGACGCCATATTTAACGGTTACCAAAAATTTGACATTTTGCAGTGCAGTTATAGTTAAAATTATAGTTACAGTTATAGTTAAAGTAAGTTGGTGCAACCCATCCTAAGGGTTCGGAGACTAAGCAAAGGTACTGAATAACTATATATGTAGTGTAATAAATAGGTAATGAACACTAGATTTTTCAACAGCAATAATCCTGTGTTCAGCAAAAATAAACTAAAACAAGAGACAATCGAATAGCAACATGGATTTTGTAGCGTTCCGCAGCGCTTTACGAATCGCCTCCCATTAGACGCGCATTCAGGCTGTAAGTTTTTTGTAAACTGCTGAATGTCCTTTATGTAACTTTGTTCAGCTCCTGTTTATCCAATCACATTATGCTTATTCAATGCTGCTAAACTTTTCTATACATTTAGTTTCAGTTACGAAGTTTCCGTAGAGATTAGAGGCATTTAGTTACATGAGTTTTTCGTAAATTAACTGTAAAAGACACAGTATAATCTTTAACAGTAAACTGGTTTAACTACAACATATTTTTACTAACGTAGATAAATTAGTACTTAAATTAATACAATGTATCGGGTAAATCATACAAAGTCATTTAAGAAAAATCGCAAAGCAAATTCGCTGTAAAAGTATGCAATGATGAAACACAATGAAAATGAAATTGGATAAAATATTAATAACGAAACAGTGGAAATGAAAAAGTGATAAGGTAACAGTAAAGTATGTATGAAACATTGGCCTACCTTTAACACCGTCTTGGATAATAGCACCTCTGTTCCAGCTTTGAAGCAGCGCTCGCCAAGCTGTCAAAGATTATTCCATGTTCCATACAAAATGTATTTCAAAGTGTTTAGCGCTAAGCACTTATATGTAACATATTCGCATAGCATTTGACAAAGTACCTACATAAGTATAATATCAATACACAATCAATAACAATTTAAATCGCAATTGCCAAATTTCACAGAAAAAAAAATTATTTAATTCCTAATTATTAATCTAAATGAATATACAAATTGATAATTACCTGTATATTTTGGTTTCTCTTCAAAGTATATTTTCAATCAGGTAGTGGACTTGAATGTAATCTGTAACAATAGAAATACACATTTAAGATCTAGAATATTGCGAACGTCGCACAGCACAGCCAGCACATGACATTATTTTTTTTACAAAATAAACAATAGCTTGTTTAGGAATTCGCATCGTTCAATCACATAATATAAAAACTAGACTCACTACTTAAACTACGGCAATTTGAAGATAATGAAACTTACCAGTCAGGTTTCTGACGGCAAAATGTACGTTGCTTGGATTCCCCCATGGCGTACCTGCTAAAGAAAACATCACATTGTAATGAAACACTATCACACAATTATATTTTGCTCAATACGATATAAAATACTATAATATTATGTATATGACGCATATCATATTATACTTATAATTGCATTAAACTCTGTTCTCTAAAGTTATCTGCAATCAAATAACGCAATGACCGATCTGGGTCTAGTATAAAGATTAAAGACGTTCTACTATTTATTTTTAAACTGTGTTATGTGTATGCCATAATAGATAACAATACACAAAACTCAGTGGATGTTGACCGATTAGATAAAGCGTAATGTTGTAACGAAATAAAAAAACTAGCGATAAAGTGCTGTTAAGCATGGCTGAAATATTCGGCATTGTTTTAGTTCGGTTATATTATGAAAGTGAACACTGCATTCCGTTTGTATTTAAATGATACTTGATGGGCAAATTATAATCAATAATAATAATTTAATCAATCCTTTTTATTCAATTTTTGTATAAACATACTCTTTTTGATCGTCGAAACAATAGTGGTTCCTACCACCGGTTCAGGCATTAACCCGGCGAGAAGAACCGGCGATACTCGCATGATCTACAGTCACTGTACAATATTTGGTGCACCGAGTGAAACTTCCGAACAAATAAAATTGCGTTCGAAACGAGGCATATAAAAATACGCTTAAGGGCCTTCCCTACGAAGATTCCATAAATTACCGTAGCCCCATAAACTCATAATTTGAAAGCTACAAATTTATATTAAAAAATAGAGCAATAATCTTTAGTATATCAACTTTTTTATTTCTGTTTATTATACTCAGCTTCCAAAGTAAAACCAATTTATTAAAATTCAAGCATACATTTAGCATCTCCTTAGCATTTACAAATTACTTTTATTTAAAACACACGCCAATAGATCGACAATATCATAAACTGTATAATATTCCCCGTTTTAAATTTTTGTTAGGACGATTATTTTGAACTAAGGTAAGTAAAAAAATAGAGTTTTGGTGCGATCTCGGCGACGCGACAAATGTATGGTCATGGTCGTTTGCTCGGGGGATGACCTTAAACGGATTTTTATTTTGAAAAAAATACATTTTAGTATCGCTCCTCCGAAAATTGTAAATTGTATTTATTAATTACTGATTATTATTAGCCCCCTCTATTTCCATTGTCACCAGTATGAACTTCCGACTGAATTAAATCGAAATTTTCTGAAACTATTTGTTAGTCGGTTGTTAATTTTTTCAAAAATGATCGATCCTATTTACTGAACCAAGAGCCTGTGACTGCCAGACTTTCCTCAGTTTCGAAAAGCTGAAAGTTCACCTGTTTGTGGCCTTTACAGTCATGCAGAGATAAGAACGACCAGTAACTATGGAGTTTCGATCGCAGTTATTTTAGGAGTTCCAGTTCCCGAACCGGTGGTAGGCATCATGTAGTTCAACGTTCTGAAAACATCTGTTTCAAATTGATTCAGAAATAAAACAATTAATTTTATTTATTATTTTATTTATGTATCTAAAGGTCTACCTGACCTTCGATGATGGGGACGCGGCCTTAGAGCTAGACGGAAGTCTTGACTTAAAATCTACAATAATTTGTTTTGATGACGATCTTCAAGAAACAGAGAAATGGGAACATAAGTACCAAAAGAAGTTTTGGCAGAAAAAAGACGTTTTCGTTAATATAATTATTATGCTCGCTCAAGAGTGTGACCAGCCCGTGATATTCTTTATAATTAAAAAAAAAAAGTAAATAATTGAAATTAAATTTAAAAAAAAGACGGGTTGCACTCCGGGAGTGCCGGCAGAAGTGAAAACTTGATTATGAACGTTGTGCATTTTTAACCCATTTTTTAAGAAAATCGATTATTAAAAAATCGATTTTTTAATTAATCGAAACCCTTACAATGGATTAAATTTTTAACCCATTTTTATGAAAATCGATTATAAAAAAAATCGATTTTTTAATTAATCGAAACCCTTACAATCAATTCGAGTTCGACACAAAACACTACTCTCCAACCGTCTTGCGGTTTTTCGATCAGCACGAGAATCTGACGCAAGTTTCACAGTTTTTACCCATCCCACAAAAGTGCTCCGCTAAAGAAGTTTTCACTTCAAAAACACTTTGAAGTAGATAACCTTTTCGGCTCACGTGTTGTTTTTTTCTAGGCCACCCCTCGGGACGACCTAGAAAAGTCTACATGATTGAGTCTGGGAGACGTGGACAACCGCTGGTAGAGATGCGGTGGGTTAGTTGTGCCCGTGACTGTGCCTAGAGGGGGTGGAGCACCATTGGGGTTTTAGTGGGTAGTTCCTCAGAGAGCCCACATACTCCGGCCGATGTCCCCAATCCGCCGGGGATGCGCAAGCATTTCCCCATGTAAAAAAAGTAGGTAGCCTTAAGTTCCAAGAAAATTAAGTATGAACTCAGATACATGGTAAATAGTAGTATTCTGTAGATACTAAATTTCACTTGGCAGAATACTTTACGATACAACATTGACATTCATTATAGCAATAGTTTTAATAATACCAAACATGATTTATTTGCTCTACAAACAACTACAAAAGTAACAGTAACTCCACATTTGCATAGGTATAATGTATTACTACAATCGTAATGCACTGAATCGCGTTGTAGAAACTAAAAACGCTAACTATTTAATTCAGATATCTACTACGTGCGGACTTAATTAAATTAGAAAGGCGTCGCTACTATATTACTACGATGTTACGGTGCGGCGTAAAAACGTCAGCGTATATGAGGCGTCTCGAACCTGTTAATGAGAAAACGAGCCAATGGAGAATGTGCTCTATCACGTAGCGGTAGAGATAAAAATTAAATGGCAAAAACCTTTGGTGCTATAATAAAAGCTGTGTAGTTAGAAATCGATGGAGCCGCGCACGCGCACTACTGCCCCGCCCGTCGCCGCCGTTTGCTTACCCCTAAGGGTCAGTTCAGACCGCAACGCGACGTGTAGTTTGCATTTCTAAAGTATGGAATTGACAGATTTACAAGACGTCTCACGCTCACGAAATCTGTCAATTCAGTGCTTTTATAGAAATGCGTTTACGCGTCACGTTGCGGTCTGAATTGACCCTAAGATTTGATTATATTTACTTGGATTAATTCGCGTTGGTCACTTATTGGTTGACCGTTCATCTTGTCATTGTGGTCGTTGAAACTGGACAGGATTGCCACTTGCCACCTTATTTGTGTCAATTCGATGTTATGTTGCCTTATTTCCTCATAGTCATGAGTCATAGTACGCGTGGTGGCGTTTATAGTTATTACGACTTCTGCGATACTGTTTTCGGTAAGTATACTAGCCAGGAAATAACGAAACCGAAGATTACTAATTGATCAATATTATTATGTTAGTGATTTTGCGGTAACTAGACTGTGAATTTCAATTTTTTTTTAAATATAAATTTCGATTTGAAATTGGATCCATTACCACCATTTTGATCTAAATTGGAATGCTAAGCCCGTCACAGACTTAGCTATAATATATATTAATATATTTATAGCAAGGCATATTATTCTATACTAAATCCACATGTCACAGAAATATATATTATAGCTGAGTGTGTGGTCACGCGAAAATTAGTAAGTATAGAAAATATATATTAATATGCCTAGCTATAAACATATTAATATATATTATAGCTAGGTCTGTGACGGGCTTTATGCATTATGCAACTGAAGCTCGTGTTTTGACGTCAAATAGCAAACTGCGTCATCATGGTGTGGTCGTACCATGGTTGTTTGGACATTTCCGATAAGTTCGTTATTTTCTCTGATACGGAATATAAATATATTTTGCCTGAATAATAATTACTAGGTCTAGTCCCTAGAGTCTAGACTCTAGATCATTCCCTCACTTCTCCTGTCTTCGTCACAAAACCACGTCCAACCAGCATCAAAATGAGCATCAATCATCAAAATATAATAAACATGTTTGTAAAAACGCACCGCAACTGATGTAGCCTCGCTCGCTCTTGGATGACTCATTTCTATGTCTAGAAAATTGAATTTCAGTGGCATACTTTTGAGCCATGTTACTATTTCCATGTGTTTCAAGTCAATTTTCAATGAATAATGAGACGTGATAGTTTTTCACAATACTAACCAATATTTTCATACTTGGTATCAACTATCAACGTTATTTCATAAAACTCTCACTCGAAAGTCGAAACACTATTACCTATAACGTTAATATTTTTTATTTTTTGGTTTTACTTTTTTTATTATTACTGTATATTTTCTGATTTTCTATCGTTCTCTAAAATCTTGCAACTCCGCCTTTCACTTAAGGTTTAAGACATTTATTTATCATAAGAACTTATACAATTCACTTACTAAATCTTATACATCCACTCAGCTAGTTCCAAATTATCAAACAAAAATCCGTAACGATATTATTGTTATTATAGCACTTATGTCGTTAGTATTAACTATTAAGGCGCTATATTGAAAAAACTCTCCTTTTTGACGTAATACTATAGGACACTCAGAAATGTTACAAATCTGGTATTGAGATATACATATCTTCATAGCCTTATCTAGGTTTGAGAAGAACCAGAAACACGATTAATGTATTTTGCCTCGATACGTTTAATTTTCGAAATGGCCTCTTACGCTCTAATACGAAATTTGAAGATTATTTTTAAACGAAAATAGATGTATTGTAGGAAATTAGTCTAACCTTTGCACCTCAAAATCGTATAGAAGCATTTTGATTAAATGCTCCTAGTTATTTTTAAATGATTGTAATTACGTTTTTTCGTATGTTTTCCGAGCGAGCCGATAGCTTCTGGCCGCAGGGTATTCACGACTTTATAGTTATACAAATTAAGTATAAAATTGCCCTTGCGGTAAAATTACTTTCGGTATAACGTCTTAAGGTGTTGTCAGAGGTAATATAACCACGAAGTGCAGACAGCTGTTATGAACAATACCTGACCTCGGGCACTAACGGCGCGGTGCATTCGCCGAGAGTTCATCGTACGCGTTTTTTCGCCACCCATTCACCATGCCCCCACCACCCCCCACTATACCCTATCCGCGCTGCAATATGCAGCTTACACGTTAATAATAATAATAATAAATCGTTTATTATTTATCTCCACAAATTACAAGTTATAAAGTAAGTACTTAAGAACTAATAATTGTTTACGTACACATGTTATTGTTGTAACTTGTGGGAGATCTGGAGTCTAAACTAGGCCAGCCTGTAATATAGATCTCCAGGCCCCCCCAAAACAAAAATTATTATATTATCAGTGTACAGTTTGTGAATACCAGTAAATTACACTCATTATAATATAAATTGTATTATATATATCCGTTGACAAGTGAATATTTTTAGTTTCTTAATTTATAGTAATAAGATAATCTTAATTATTTAGGTGTGTGAATGCTGTGTGTGTAAGTTAAAACAATAACATACAAAATATTCACTTTTGGGCACATTTGTTCAGACGCTGATATAGACTAACATAATAATATACGAAAACGGGGCAGTTCTGGAATTTAACATGTAACATAACTGTATATACGGGATTCATTTTTTAAATCGGTTAATAAAAGTCATCAGCACAATTACATGTCCCTGTCTATTCACGCCATATTCACGCAGTGCATCGTTTGCTACAATTTATGTAAGTTTAATAACTTAAAACCAAAAATAAATGCCACTTTAGGCACAGAATATATATATATATATATATATATATATATATATATATAGTTGTACCAACAGAATTCCCAGTGTCGAAACCCGTTTAAAGAATTAACGACTCATGCCACGATACTATAAAGTTCAAATTCCGACCGCGCAGTGCTAGGTGCCTACAATTATATTTACCTACATCTCCGCTCTCTTTCTATCGCATAACTCGTACCTTTTCTGAAGAAATCAGGCTTGTCTGTTTTAAAA
Organism: Lysandra bellargus; assembly: GCA_905333045.1. Classification (NCBI taxonomy): domain Eukaryota; kingdom Metazoa; phylum Arthropoda; class Insecta; order Lepidoptera; family Lycaenidae; genus Lysandra; species Lysandra bellargus. The sequence goes on along the minus strand of HG995319.1, from coordinate 9,561,469 downwards.
AATAATATTATAATCTTTATATTTATTTAACTACATTTTATTTAACTCGAAATAATCTAAGATATTATGTCTTAGTACTATGTAGATTTAATTATCATAAATTCGCGTGTAACTAGTTATGCGTACTTAGATTCGATAGGTACCGTATCTTAATTATTGAAACCGCTCTTATATCACCTACTCGGTGTTTGTATAACTTAGTTATTTTTGTAAACAAATGAGATTTCGAATAGTACGCATCACGAAGCGACACCAACCTACGATGCTTACTATTAGTAATAATTAATACCTAACCTAAAGGACCCCCGAAACGATCAAACGGTTTGATTCAAACCTTACGTGTTTGATGCAACCGTTTAATGTCGGTTTGAACGGTTTGTCAAACGAAACTGCGCAGTTAGGTTCAGTACTCGCTGTGGAGTACAAGTCTTGTGACGAATAAATATTATTTTTTAAAAGATAAAACCGACTTAAAAATTGTACGAAATTGAGAATAAAATTCCCCATCTCAAAAACTTCTAAACCTATTTTGATGAAACTTGCAGAAGTCTCCCAAGTTAAAGAATACCTATTATAGTACAGCAAAAAATATTTAAATCGGACTTGTAGTTCCGGAGATATGTGAACACAAAGATAAAAACATACATACACTTTTGAAATTTTGCACATTTGTTCAGATGCTGATATAGACTAACATTATATACGAAAACTGGGGAGTTCTGGAAATATTACATACATACGCATCGAATTGATAACCTCCTCTTTTTTAGTCGGTTAAAAATAATGTACCTACTCCAAAGAATGGTATAAGTTTGTTCAAACGCATCGGAACACGATCAAACGGCGCGTCAAACACAACAAAAATATGAAATTTCATCAAACGAGCTTCAAACACGTAAATGTTTGACAAACCGTTCAAACTAGCTTTGTAAATGATCAAAATGGTTTGAATCAAACCAAAATTTACGTGTTTGAGTCAAACCGTTTGATCGTCTCGGGGTCCCTTTATAAATTAATGTATTTTTTTTTTTAATGAAGTACTTTTATTAATTATACTTGCACGAAGGTAACCCAAATAATATATTCTACTTCAACTAGTATTTAAAACTATTTAAATCATAAGTAATCGTAATTTAACTCTATAATAAATTGTACAAAATTAAATTCTATAATAAATAATAATAAAACAATTTAAAAAAGTTCTTAACTCTCATCGTCCTTCGGGAGCTTAAAGAAAGTTAAATTTGGTTCACATTCCGTGTTAAGACAGTTAAAAACTGCGCAATATTTCTTTGCCCTTTTTTTTATTGTCGATTGTGATCAGATTAATCAATTCTGTGACAGCGAATGAATAAGTACGCAGGTAGGCATGCAACGATCAACTAACTAAAAACTCGTGCGCGCGCGTCACCGCTCGCCTGTGAGTCCCTACTGAAGTGTAAGTACCCCCCTAGGGGGGCCTAGGGGGTTCTTACAGTTCGATGCCTACAGGCGCGAGTGGGACAGGCCGTCACCTTAAAAAGTGACGAAAATTGTAGCAAGGTCATAATATTATAATATTTACTGTGATATTATATATAGTTTTCGAAACAACGTTTTGGTTATAACTTGAGATCGGACCTTTTTGGTTATCAAAAAAACAAGTACCTACCCGTCGCAATTAACAAAACTTGGTTGATTACGAAACTCTAAAACGGAATCCTAACCAGCTGATTTTTTGTATATTGGTAGGTTAATAGTTACATAATTTAAGAGTCCGTATACGAAATTTTGCCGATTTCGCTGATTTTACAGACGTGATTTAACAGTTAAAATACAGTATTTCTATGAGTTTTAATGCACAACATGTAAGATCATTTCTTACATGTTGTGTAAGATTAAGAGTAACCTGTAACATTGTCCTCAAATAGAACAACCCATATTTTAGGACCATCAAATCAAAATATTAAATCCTTTCTATCTCTGTTAGCTATCACTTTCAAAATTTTTCGCAAATAAAATTGTTGTTCGTCTTATCAAAATGAAGCTACTCACAAAAAATCATCTTGATAGTAATAAAAAAAAACGGTTGTCTGTAAAGTCGGTTAACTGACGATAGTTGAACGTGGCAACGTGCCTCTTTGTCGCCCGTTCCGCGCTCTCGCTTGCACTTCAAGCCCTAAAATATGGAACGCCTCAGAGCGAGGTAACGCCGCATGAGTCATGTTTTTTTCGTGCGTGCAGCCGGCACCATCGAATTATAAGACGTTGTCACTTCAAAAAAAATCGGTTGTCTGTAAAGTCGGTTTACTGACGATAGTTGAACGTGACAACGTATGACGTTGTCACGTTCAACTATCCTTAACCCTTCGCTTCCGAATCTCATATCAATAAATAGAAACAAACTTTTTCGAGTGTAACCTAAAGTTATTTCGATGTATTTCTTTCAAATGATTGTCTAAAAATATTCTCTCGCTCTCGCTTGCACTTCAAGCCTTAAATGGAAGGCCTCAGAGCGAGGGAACGCCGCATGAACTGTCATGTTTTTCGTGCGCGCACCCCATATCGAATTATAAGACGTTATCACGTCAAAAAATTTGTAATGAGTAAAATAAACTATTCGCAATACAAAACGCTACATACATTCGTGTAATCCAGTAAAATCTTCAAACAAAGCACAAGTCATACCTTGACACGTAGGAAATAGAGCACAATTTTGAATAGCCGAAATAATACTAATAGCTCACAGATTGTTTATTTATTTTTCGTTCAGAATGTGGTCAATGTATCAAAAGTCATAACTTCTTCATACAAAAGTATTCTCTAAGTCATCGAAATAGGTAATATAATCGAAACAAATAGTGCGGCCCATATGGGCCTTACGGTTGTTGAGAGGATAAATGGAACGCCCGAGGTAACGCCGCATATCATTGCGTCATGTTTTTTCGTGCGCGCAGTCGGCCCCATCGAATTATAAGACGTTGTCACGTCAAAAAATTGTTTTACGAAACCCGGACTATATTATGACGTAAAACAATGATATTCTACTTATACAGATCTGTTACGTCCATACTATTTTCCGGCTTAAATCTCTTCCGAACAATTTTCAAATTCAAAATTGCAAACATTGACAAATTTGACAGATAGTGAAACAAAAGATACAAAAACCATTTACACAAAAGAGACAGTTCTATTTTAAATGTCTAATCGTATCGCTGTCTCTTTCTTCACCTGAGCTTTGGCGCAAATTCAATTTTTTCAGATTGTTCGAAAAAATAATTGAAAATGTAATTAATCGAGGTATTTATTGCATACTTACAAGTGGTAAGAGATTCCATGTGTTTACTTTGGAGCCATAGTTCGTACATTTTCTAAACACACACGACGGCATTTTCAATTTATTTTGGTACTTGACAAGACGCGGTACGTTCGTAAAGTGCGTTCGATGGTTCGATGCAGACTAAATAAAGGACGGGCCAATTGGGCCGTATTTGAAGCTTCACAACGCGCAGGGTAGTAACATATCTGCTTTGAGTTTTTTTTATGTAATATATCATTGACTTAAAATGAATTCTGATACAAAAATAACTTCTCAGACCTCACAACAATTTGTACTTAAAATTAAGTAACAAGTTATAACATTATAATATTAAGTTGAAGTATGTGTTTTTATGTTTTCCGCGATTATAAAGATAATTTAGACTGTATTAAAGATTACATTTTATTTTAATGTTAGTTTTAATATCGTTGATAAAATCCTACGTTTTTAATTCGTAATTTTCATTCATCAGCGCCATGTTTTCTTAACTGTCATTCACTAATGTAGTAAGATTAATGCTTATTGATACTATCGTAATATTGTGTCATTACGATTTACGATACTATGTGATCTTATCTTACACATTTACAACTGATTCCAATAATGAATGATCTATTAAGATATTTTGTTAATACAAGAAATTAAAATTAAGAATGAGTAATACAGCCAAAATATTTTATAAATACATAGTTTTATTTTTCATTTGGAAATAAATATATTTTAATACAAAATATTTGTATTTAGTATACTCCTATATTATAGTACTTATGAGATCATCAACAAAAGCGTTATTAGATCTGTGTTACCTCATAATATCGTATTATTATAATAAAATAAATTATTTAAAATGCATTTGACCTTATAAATCGCGATATCGCGGTAGTTATACACAAATAAAATAATCTTGGTACACAAACAACTGAGTGACGTCATTATCACGATTCATAAACAATGAGTACGAAGTTACGAACCTTATCGTGAGGTGCTCGTCATAGCTTTATTTGTTGTAATGATATCTAGAACCGTTAAAATACCTAATTAGCTTCAATACCTATACTGCTAACTATCTTGGGACCGAGTAATAAAAAAAAGTTTGTTACATTTTTTTTGCAGCAAATACTAAGCAGCAAATAATACTTTTTTTGCAACAAAAACTAATAAATACTACAAAGAGTAAGAAAAAGGGTAGTCACTTAAATATTACTATCAATAACAGTTCAATTAAAGAAAGAATCTAAATCCTGTTTAATTTGTTTTCAGAACAAATCCTAATTTTATAAACAAAAAAATACAAATTAAGGTTTCTTTTAAAATACGCAGGAGAAAGGAAATTTTTCGTCAATAATAAAAAATCGGTTGTAAAGTCGGTTTACTGACGATAGTTGAACGTGACAACGTATGACGTTGTCACGTTCAACTATCCTTAACCCCTTAACCCTCGTTTCCGAATCTCTATAAATAGAAACAAACTATTTCGAGTGTAACCTAAAGTTATTTCGATGTATTTATTTCAAATGATTGTCTAAAAATATTTATAATGAGTAAAATAAACTAGGTATTCGCAATACAAAACGCTACTGTATACATTCGTGAAATCCAGTAAAATCTTCGAACAAAGCACAAGTCATACCTTGACACGTAGGAAATAGAGCACAATTTTGAATAGCCGAAATAATACTAATAGCTCACAGATTGTTTATTTATTTTTCATTCAGAGTGTGGTCAATGTATCAAAGGTCATAACTAACCAAACTTCTTTATACAAAAGTATTCTCTAAGTCATCGAAATACGTAATATGTATAATCGAAACAAAGAGATCGAGATCTCTTTGTTTCGAGACTTACGGTTAAAAGTCTAACGGCCGTTCCCAATTTTCAATCTATCTCTGGTTTGACATACGACCGATCGCAGCTAGCATTGAATTGACATAAAATATATGTTTCTAATGTCTAATGAGAGCTATTCCTATCTCTAGTAGGGCAAAACCAGAGATAGATCAAATATTGGGAACGGCCGTAAGAGGTCTAAGAGTCTTACGGTTGTTTAGACACAACGTGCCTCTTTGTCGTTCGTTCCGCGCTCTCGCTTGCACTTCAAGCCTTAAATGGAACGCCTCAGAGCGAGGTAACGCCGCATGAACTGTCATGTTATTCGTGCGCGCACCCCATATCGAATTATAAGACGTTATCACGTCAAAAATAATTAGATTTAGTTAAAGTATATTTAAATGTGATTTTTGGAAAACAATATACAATGTGTCCCGACATAGCATATCTTATCGACAAATGGGCTCTCCATTTTTTTCTCTCTATCACGATTCACGGTTGTAAAATGGCAGCCATTTTAGTTTTTCTCGAGCTTTCACACTAATCTGACCAATATTTCTCATGTAAATATCCTATGAAGATAAAAAAGGGTTTCATTTGATAGCTAAACTTGTGGACTACGCTTACACAGATAATATGTTATGAATTTTCAAAATGTAGAGAAAAAAATTAAGTCCAATTTGTCAATAAAATATGCCATACATCATAGTTAATGTTATGACATTAAAGGATCGGACACCGGTGTTGGGACACATTTTATAATTACAATAAAATGATAATTAATAATAATGGTAACTGGTAAACTATGATCCATAACATAAATCATAACAATATTATGTATATTAGTGAATAATATGAGGAAATTGATTAGGTTAAGTCGCCGTTAAGCAACGTCTGATTTGTCTAAAATGATACCTTTTTATATAATATGTACATAATATTAAATCACCTATGATTTCATTAAAAAATGATGATTCAAAAAATTTATTGAGTTTAATTTTTAGGTCCAGTTATGTTCATTTACATACACTCATAAACGTGGCAACTTCAGCAGATATATGGAAAACATTAAGACATCATTTTGTTTTTCAAAGTACTTACTTAAATAAAAAAAAACTTGAATCGACAAAATAATGTGATGACATTCAGAAGTATGCTGACGTATACCCTGTAGCTCGTACGATGGTAAATATAAACAATCGAGTTTTCTTTGCCAGTTGCTAGGCGATTTTGCTTGTAGTGTTAACCGCTGGCAGAATCCCAAAAAATATAAACGTCGATGCTGTTTTCTGTATTATTTTGTTATCTCTACCTCTTTTTCGTTTATTATAATTAAAGTTTTTCTCGAATCGAAAATTGTTAGCATGAAAATTCTGAAAAGCTTAAATATCCTTTGACGTGGGAGAGCCATGCTTCGGCACGAATGGGCCGGCTCGACCGGAGAAATACCACGTCCTTACAGAAAACCGGCGAGAAACAGCGCTTGCGCTGTGTTTCGCCGAGCGAGTGAGTTTACCGGAGGCCCAATCCCCTACCCTTTTCCCTTCCCTACCCTTCCCTATTTCCTTCCCTACCCTCCCCTATTACCCCTTAAAAAACCGGTAACGCACCTGCAGCTCTTCTGATGCTACGAGTGTCCATGGGCGACGGAAGTTGCTTTCCATCAGGTGACCCGTTTGCTCGTATGCCCCCTTATTGCATAAAAAAAATCCTAATAAGGAACTAACCTTTGCGTACATCAGCTGTCAATCTTGTATGGAGAAGCATTTAGGTTACGCCATTCACCTACGAACAAGAAATTCATAAATTTAATACAAAGGTACAAGTTACAACAAACACAAAAGCCTTATAAAATCAGGTTGCATTGGCTGACTAAATGATGAGTGTCTCAACTTTGAACGCAAGCGCTGTCTATAAAGTGACACTGTATTTTATAAATCTAACGTTAATCGACTTATGGTCAATTCAAACCGCAACCGCGACGCGTAGATGCATTTCTAAATTTGTACTTAATTGACAGCTGATTTCAATTGCGTGAGGCGTCTTGCAAATCTGTCAATTCAATACAATGAAGATTTTGAAATGATCTACGGGTCGCGTTGCGATCTGATGCGGTCTGAATTGACCCTTAAACTATGCTCGCAGCCTGTAGGCTGTAGGTAGATGTCAAGGTTTTTTTTTATTTGTCGAATATAGTAAAAAAATTAAAGGAAAAGTCTCATGACGTTTCGCGCGCGCTACGTTACGCCAAGGTCCCGGTCGGGCTGCATGGTCAACACTCAACGCCATGACAGCCGCCAACTGTTGTTGACTCGAAGAATCTTGATAAAAATAGCTGCTGGAGCATGAAAATATATTTATACGCGTAAGTTTGGAATTATTATTTTATTTTTTCGGTGTTTTGTGAAGTTTTTTTCATATTATATTTTTCAATTTGTGTTTTTTTATAGAGCGTGGGCAGAGAGCAATTTTCTTTTGCCTGCCACTAATAATAATAATAATAATATATAATTAGTGCGGTGGTTAAATCTAGCTATTTATTTACACTGCTTTTGGGAGTAGGATACAGTCCTACTCCCAAAAGCAGTGTAAATAAATAATTATACTTACTCGTAAATCATAAGTAACATTATAGTTACTTATGACTTTATGAGTATAATATAATTTATTTATTTAGCTAAGAATATTGAGTACCGCCTGCTTTTATCATCGTAGCTAAAAGCTTCGACGATCGCATTAATATAATTATGAGCTGGACATAGACATGCTATGTATATTTTCTCTATGATATAACCTACGATTTACGAAGCACTGACCCCCATTATACAAGTACGCTGGACAGACGATACCCAGCTGTTTTTTGTGCCTATTTGAAGCGGAATCAGCGCCCCAATGCGGGGGAAGATCTAAAGAACTAAATCTGGCGTAACTTGCAAATAGCCGCTCAATCGCTATTGGTTGTTTATACAACCAATGAGAATATAATCACTACGGTGGTACAAACTAGTATTAGTTCCAAGTACTCCCACTACAGCTATCAGCGCCAATATGGCGACTTTTTAACGTCATGTTTACGTCAGATTTAGTTCTCTTCCCCCGCATTGGGGCGCTGATTCCGCTTCAAATGGGCACAAAAAACACCTGTCATTTCAAAGGGTCCAGCGTACTTGTATAATATAATTTTATTTTAATTTAACTTAATTCTCTTCACACAATACCAAACTTGGGTCGTTCATTTAACCACGCGTTTTGCTTCGATTTGCCTGTTATGTACATTGATAAAAACACAAAATATTGACAATAGTGTAATGAAATTAAAAACCAACTGAAGCAAAAGTACGCAAACCGTAGAAAAAGTAAGGGTAGGCTGATTTGCAAACGTATAGACCGAAATCGCGTTCAACAAGAAAAACGGTTTGGGAAAGATAAGAGAGCGCATAAATTAAACAGTTACCAATAGTAAAGGATAGCAATGGCACCCCAACTCTGTGGCGAATACCGAGAAAGCCAATTGCTCGTTCCACACGCTCTAACGCTCAAAATTATAAAAGAAAAACCATTGCACAATCCGGCGCTTTTTGTTGGCACCCATGAGGGGTTGTTTTTATGAAAGAGTCCCGACTACCTGCTTTTTTGATGGGATCAGCCACATGCGATGCAACAAAAAATGTAACGTCGGGAATCGTGCTGCATGCCAGACGAACTTTGTGACTTTTGACTATAATGTGATTATTTGCCCGCTTACATCATAGCGAGCGTAACCGAATTTTAACGAAAAATTGTAGCAATTAACGAAATAAGTAATTGTATCCGTGCATACATTATGTTAATGAGTTCGTATGAATGAATCACGTGGGTGGGGGCCGGGCTAATTACCATTGAAATAATAGACGGTGGGATACCTAGTATCTTTACGATAAATAACAGTTTGATAACGTTAACGTAAGGCCCCGTATTCATGTATATTATTATAGCTCGCTAGCTACATTTCATCTCGTCTAATTCTTGTCGCATACGCACGCCGAACTTCACCTGTAATTAGAACTCATTTTATCTATAAACAAATTTTATGTACTTTAATATGTCACAAATGCTGTTTTGTCGGTGAGTCAATAAAATAAATAAAATAGCTACAGTGTGGCCACGCGAACCAAGCCTGTACAAAATATCATGGACTTGGTTTTGTTAAACGCTGCCAAAGTGAGGAAAAGACAATACTTCAAAAGTGGAATTCTTTAGTCAGTGTTATTGACCGAATTCGAAATTTTCGAACGCAAGTTTTGGGTTGAACTTTTGATACTTACGAAACTGGATTTAGTGTCGCCAGCATGACGCATGTGACGTCTTAAAATCCGATATCCGATCCGATAATGGCTTCAAGCCAGAAGGGCATATAAAAAAGTGTTTTTTTTTTTAAGAAGAAAGAAGATGTAAGTGCAATGTTGCGAGTTTTGGAATATGTAGTCAAAATACCAAAAATCTATCAGTTGTAGAGATGAATTAAACAAAAACCTATTCAGTTTTTGATGATTCCAGAAAGGTAGCGGCGCGCTTCCGGTTTGAATACCACGATATATTTTTGGACACATAGCTAATATAATTTTGCACTGAAATACAGGGTGCAATAAAACCTTCCTGCCAAATTTTGATATAATAATCCTTGTTTAAAATTAAAATACACGTATTTTTTTTCTTTTATTATCACTCAGTACTAAAATGTTGCGAAAAAGCTTCCGAAAGTTATCCTAAAAAACACTACAATTAATGGACACGACGCGTCGCCGCGCGAGACTAGCCCCCACGCGCACGCCTCCCTCCCGCGTCAGCCCCTCTTATTCCCCCGCGCCGCCTCGCGCCGCTAGTGACCATTCTGTAACGATTTAAAATGGGATAAAATATTATGTCACAAAAAAATAACCCCCAATTTTTGTTGCTTTAATGGACTCTCCTAATGATACCAAAACCCTGGAAAAATATCCGGTGTGTGTGGAGGCCTTATAGCGTGCAGCGCCGCTCTACTTGACGTAACGGAACGTCGCGTGGCTCGCCATCCGGTATAACACTAACTTCTAATTAGTATTCACTTTACTGTTACACGACAGTCGACAATTCTCATTCTATATAGTATATACTAAAAATCGATATTTTCTACCCATATTTATAATGTTTGTATAAAGTGATTTTTAAGTTCAAACGGGGCACACTAAACTTATATTAGGGTCAATTCAGACCGCAACGCGACGCGTAGATGAATTTCTTTTGTATAGATTTGACAGTTCTTCGAACTATCAGGAAACTAGACTTTCATAAATCTCCTGGGTTATGATCTAATTACGGCGAAAATCTTAAATGAGTTGCCAAAAGCAGGATACAAATAACCGCAATTGTTTAATGCCTGCCTCTGGAGAAATTTTATTCTACCTCAATGGAAAGTAGTTGAATTTATCCTCATTCCGAAACCCGGCAAAGATACAACCAAAATAACATCTTACCCACCTTCTCCCAACTGCATATATAGTACCTACTGGAAATCTTATTTCTAAAGCTCCAACAATCTCAGAAACTAAATTAATCCCTGAACACCAATTCGGATTCAGGCCTGGTCATGACATGACACAAATTAATAACACATTTGAAGAAAAGAAATGGTGTGCTGCCGCATTTCTAGACATCTCTCAGGCCTTTGATAGAGTCTGGCACGGGCGCACGATGGACTGCTATTTAAAATCAAAAAGAATTTAACCATCAATTACTATCTTTTCATAAAATCAAATCTTAGTGGAAGATACTTCTATGTAAAACATGGCGATGGCGTCTCCAATTTACACAAAATAGAAGCAGGTGTACCTCAAGGGAGGGTGATGGGTCCAACACTCTACACATCAGACTTACTACACATAGCGTCGTGACAGGAACATACGCCGATCACCGATGACACCGCAATTGTAGCAACAGACGGCACAGCTGCTGGAGCTTCTGCCAAACTTCAAAAAAATTTAGACGAACTATCTTGCTGGTTAAAAGACTGGAAAAGGCTATAAATGAAACATTCATGTTACATTTAGCTTACGACATGAAACATGCCCCGAAGTTGAGCTAAATGAAATCCAAATTCCACAATCCGATGACGTTCGATATCTGGGCGTATATCTAGAATTCTAGACCGTAGACTGACGTGGAAAAAGCACATCCAAATAAAAAGAAAGGCACTCGACCTCCAACTGCTAAAACTACAAATGTTAATAGGCAAAAAGTCACAATTTCGTCTTGAAAATAAACTTCTACTCTATATTAGTGTTTTAAAACCTATCTGGACTTACGGTATCCAGCTGTGGGGTACAGCATCACCTTCGAACATTGCCATCCTACAGATGTTCCAATCAAAATTCGTATGACATTGTGTTTCGTAATTTTGGTTATGCCCAAGTGCCAATCTATGCATATCTTTATATTTTGCTAACAATGACTATCCTTTTATATATTTTAAATACAGAGAACGAGTATGTAAATGAAACATCTACAAGTCCATGGCAGTAGTGTGGCAGTAGCTTATGTAAAACAAGCTTTAATCCAATTATCATTATTCTGGTCACGTAATTCCAAGTTACAACTCTTTCCAAAGGATTAAGTCGAATTGAACACACAATCAGTGGCCTTCAAAATATTGTATTAGATCGATTATTTGCCAATTCTTGATTATTTTAATGAAGTTCAACAACAAAGCTCTATATTGGGTAATGTCAAGAACTCAAGAGTCATAACTTCTAAGTCACACTAAATAAACGTGTAGAATAACATATTCTGTAGTATTCTATTAAGAAATAGTAAGAAATAAATATGCAATTCCGTCCAAATAGTACTTCGTAGTTTAAATGTAAAAATTTAAACGACAAATTCGGATTTTTTTAATTTTTTTTTTTGGTTTTCAATTCGGTAAAGTTTGCATTTAAATATCATATTTTCCATGAATTAATACTTGATTTTAAAGTCGAAATAATGTACCAAACCCACAGCTTTATAGCGTCTGAATCGACGAAATAAATTAAAGCTAAGTTTTTATGTAAATAATACTAGAATACAAGATAAAATCTGATTTATAAAACGAAATCGTGTAAGAACGTAATATTCATTACAAATAAGCAGCAGAACCGGAAACGTGAAGCTAAGTGGAGCTCCGACGCGGTTGTTTTTAAGACGGTATCGCGGCCAGTCGGACACGCCCCATTTGGCCAACGAACACTGACCTCCTCCACCACACATCGCTCTCAAAGTCATGTGGCCATTGGCGCAGATTACACGCATCAATATTATCATGATTCCGTGATAATATTGATGGTGTAATAGGCCGAATCGCAGTATCGCAGTACTATTTGTGAATCTCATGATACTAGAATCGTGATAATATTGACCGTGTAATCTAGGCCATTGACATCGATCGATGGCCAATACCTGACCGCGATCTACTTCCGAACCTCATTACTACTCCTTCCATGCCGACTCCTCGAAACGAAGAAGTATGCGACCGATCGCGATGTGATATGTTTACGCTCGTTAATATTAGAAATCGTAAATAACATTGTACTACAATGTACTATTATAGTATTACCGGCCGTGACATTACACACCGAATGAATGGAGCGATAGAGCGTCGAGGCTCATTATACACTTTATACTGTGCGATATGACCATCGATCATCATCGACGGATCTAGTGCAAATGAATGCGAGAGATGAACTTTCTTCGCATACCGGGTGTTGCGTGCGTCAGACGGCTTCGATGCACTTCACTACACTCGGCGCGTCTGCACACCTCTCTTAGATCATACTTTTTCAGCCGCCTCATGAATAGAGAGATATCGTTTACATATGAAAAACTGCAGGACACCGTCCGACTAAACTCGAGAACGCCCCCACGATTATGAGTTACGCTAGGCGGTGATGAATTTACGACCCCGGGGGAGGGATGGGCCGGTCGGGAGTGCGCGCGCAATTATCTAGTTGCTGCAACTTGTTGAAGTCGTCGATGTCTGGACACCGCCCCGACTCGCCGGCGATGCCACATGGTCCCCATGCGGAAAATCTTTTCGACACGTTTAGGACACAATGCGAAATATTTTAAAAACCACAAAACGAGAATCGGATAAGAATAAAACGGGAATTAAGTAACAAAACAAGAGCATATTGTTCGAAAACAAAAACAAAGGTCCCCGCATTCTAAAGCCTGGCGTGATGCCTCAGGCTCTTTGATTGCGCGTGTTTCTCGGTAGTAACTGACCTAGCTCTAGACGCTCGTTCGACGTCAAAAGGGTCGTATTGCACCTGGCGGTCGGCTATGGTGTCGTTTTTGTGAGGCATTCTATCTGTCGGTGGAAGTTTATTTTAATAATGCGCGCGCGCAGATGGCGTGAGCGCAGGGTACGCGCGCGGCGCCCCGCGTGATTGTGCGCCCTAAGGCGGCGGGGTAGGGTGCAGTCGGGCCTGTGCCCCTGGCCGGCGACTTGTAAACAAACCGGGCGAGGGCAATGCCTGCCACTCCCCGCTCTCGCCGCACCGACGACGCCATTCAACCGGGAAGTTCACGCTTTATTTTTAGCATTTTATGAAACGGGCGAAGCTTTATAAAATATAACGGTGCGCGCCTGTGATTTACATGTAAATTGTTGGCGTTCTCTATAACTGTTGCGACGATGTGAAATGATGAAACGTTTTATTTTCATATTGGAATGTATCACGTGGAAGCTTCAATTATAAAAGCGCGCGCACGACCCATCCGCGACTCTAGCGCAGTTTACATTTCTACTGCGATGAATATCATAACGATGAATGATGATAGTTTTATTATTTTACGCTTAAATTAACATCGTTCGGTGTGTGAACAATCGCAGATATCGGGGTTCCCATCGCAGACGGAGCGGTCGAGATGAATTTGATTGTCTCACTTTTTCCAGACACAATGCAAAATAACAATAGATCGGCGAGCCGGTTATGCTAAAAAAGTAGCTGCGCACTTATCGTATTCTCACTATCATTATTGAAGGGGGTTCGCGCTTACGAGTCCAGGTGTATATGTCTGGGTCGTTGCCCCCTGCGGTGTGACAAGTACTTATCTGTACGGTGTCGCGGTGATCGCGATGTCCCACGCATGCAGAGTGCGGCATCCTCGGCGACGCGCAACTAACGGCATTGACATTGATCATAACGAGGTGCCACCGAGCGATGGGCCAAGTGCACGACACCGATTCGAGAATCGTCGTCTCGGGCATCGCCGGTGGTATCGGTAGGAGAGGCAGCGGCGGCGAGCGGGAGTCAATGACCTGTGGACGAAGAGGGCGCGGGAGGGTGCGCGCGCACGCAGCGGTGCCCCGCCTTTATTTATTACGCTACGCGCGGCGCGGCGCCGGCAACGCGCGGCGGGGCGGAGGCCGCATTCCGGCCGCCCGGCGCCGGCTCCGAGCCGCCGCTAAAATAACACACCCTCGCTTGCCGCACTCCACCGACGTTGGCCCCGTGTCACGACTTAAAATAAAAACATGAAACTTACTCGACATGAGCGCCGCCGGAGCACGTGTGTCATCCTCGCGTACCACTCAACCGTTCCAGGTTCACAGCCACCAGAGTCACTGTCCGTGTCGATAATGTTCGGGACGGAGCGTCGGTTGCACCAGTTTCATTATTAACGACAATAGGATCGACAACACTAGAGTTCACATGGCGCGCGCGAAGTGTCGGAAAGGAGCGGAGAAACGCACGTCGACTTCGGAGGCGTTATGACGCATTAGTGAGCGCGCGGCTCGACTCTACAATGTGCGCGAGCAGACGGGGCGGTGGAGCGGGGTCCCGGGCGCCCCCGCCCCGCGCCGCTGCGGCTCCGTGCTGCCCTCTACGCCGGGCTCATCGACCGCGCTCGCCCTACCGATCGTTCGGAGTCGTCGGACCTCGGAGGGAGCCCTTATGCCGACGGCGTAAGGTCGAGGCTCACCAGCCGGGAGGTAAAACGAGTCCGAACGGGCCGGAGGCACGGTACTGCTACCACGCCGCCTCACGGTGTACCGCAACGAGAAGCGTTCACGCCCGCACCCAGCTCCGGAATAACGTTAACCCACGTTGCCGCTCGCTGGCCTCTCTTCACAAAAGCTCATCTCGCCGTCGTAGTTTCTCACGCTGAATACCATTGATATTTACGTCGTCTTTTTATTAGCAGAGCGCCAATTTACAAAAATATGCCATATTAATATTATTGTGATTATAATAAGTTCTTAACCAACATTTTTATAACGATTTGAACACGCCACTCCTACGAATATACCCGCAAGTCGCGTGAACGTATCAGGAATCCGGAATCGGGAAACTGCGGATAGTAAAATCGATAACGATTCGCGGTTAACACTGTTAAGTAACGATTCACGAATCGTCTCAAACGGCGATGGCGGCCACGTTCTCGTCAAAGTCAGTGATCACGTTTACAACCTGCGTTTACAACTCGATTCACCACGATAACACGCTGATATTCGCTATCATAAATCAAACAACTATATTTGATTATGATGCTACGCTGCGTAGTATACGCCGATTTTCCCGCGAAAAATAACGACGTTTTACATGTTACCTAAAATATTACATGATTGATATTATTATACTCGATACCCTTTTGCGAGTTTCTTGCACCGGTTCTTTTCATCGGATTAGTTTTCGTGATGGGGCATTATGAAGGGCATTTCTAAAAGTGTTATTTTCTAACTAATTTAGAAATAAAATATATACTTATGTAATTATATTTAATTGTAAATTTTTCCTAATTTTGATCTAAGCACAAGAAATATTCATATTCTAGGTAAGCACACAATATGTTCAAAGCATTTGAAATATTGGCAAAGTTTTCAGTGCTTAAGGCCTCGCTCGTTGTAGTGATAGTTTCGGTAGGGAAAAGTTGGACAGTTTTAATATGTAGTTAAGTAGGTATAGATTACCATCACTTACTAATTACAGTATGTTTTAATTAAGTGCAAGCTTCGGTGCATGAACGAGGAAACTTTGTATTTAAACGTACCTAGTTTAATAAAACACTGCATCGACATTAGCTTTTTTAAGTAGCAAATTGCTTGATATTTAAAGAAAATAATGGACCAATTTTGGTTAAACTTTGTACGCTCCTGTATAAATCGTCCAACATCTATTGCCTAGCCGAAATACCGCAAAGCAACGTTTACCGAAACAGTAGTCTTCATCAAGCAACATTGACACCTTTAGGAACAAACATACCTTGAAGCTGAACTTGATACGTGCAATCACCCGATCAATGAACCCACATCTGTACGGATTCGCTTCCAATACGTAACGGCCAAGTGCGAGACGATATCGTACTCGAAGTACAAAAGTCTCAGGCTTTATGAGCTCTAAATATTTATAGTAATTTTGCTCTTGATGGTTTCTGCCATTTTTTCAAAATTTCTAAAGGCTTATGAGATTTTTGTAACCACATATTCGCACAACTGCAACTTTTAATATCGACAAACGTGACCACGGTAATCAACCATGAATACAATTTGAAATGATCTCAGGAAGCCCAGACACTATGTGGAACTTTGTTAAGAGTCGGGCCATCCGCACCGAAATTAACCAGAGGTTCATAAGATGCCTATATTCTCATTAGGGCCTCATTCGCTGATCTTGACTAAAAATTTTTTTTAATGACATAAGGGGGCAAACGAGCAAACAGCGGGTCACCTGATAGAAAGCAACTTTCGTCGCACATGGACACTCGCAGCATCAGAAGAGTTGCAGATGCGTTGCCGGCCTATTAAGAGGGAATAGGGTAATAACTAATATGGGAGGGTAGGGATGGGAAGGGAAGGGAATAGGATAGGGGATTGGGCCTCCGGTAAACTCGCTCACTCGGCGAAACACAGCGCAAGCGCTGTTTCACGCCGGTTTTCTGTGACAAAGTGGTATTTCTCCGGTCGAGTCGGCCCATTCGTGCCGAAGCATGGCTCTCCCACGTATAAATCTCTCTTTTTGGATACGAAGAACGAAAGGGAACGATACAATCCAGAGATAAAACATATTAAATCAGATTTGGGCTAATATAGTAGTACTCTAAAGCATATTATTAGGGGGCGACCGCAAATTACGTGAGGTGTTTAGGGGGGGAGGTGGTCGAGTCAAATCTCATCTAATCTCACGTTGGGTAGAGGGGGGGGGGGGTCTTGGCAAATCTCACGTAATTTTTTTCTCAACAAAATAATACTACATATTTTGGTCCATTTCATCCAGATTGTACATATAAGCGTAATCGTTATACGATTGAAATCATTCACAAATTCGTTCGAAAAAAAATCTACTGACTGTCAAACCAAACGTTTACACTAAGAAACCCGCATTTTGAAAAACCTCACGTGAGATTTGTGGGGGGTTGAATAAAATCTCATGAAATCTCACCAGGGTGGGAGGGGGGGTCAAAAAATTAAAAAAACACCTCACGTAATTTTTGGACGCCCCCTTATAGTACTTGAGGCTTCCATTACTCATAGTACTCTTTTTGCCACGTCATAATAGTAGTGAGTTTTTGTACCGCAACAAAAAAGTCAATCACCTGTGCACTTTTGATTTCACGCGGAATGTACTATGCCTAAGAGGCGATGCTTTGGGGTCAACATAGTTCAACTCACAAAAAATGTAGTTCAATGAATTGATGATAATAATATCATTTTTTGTAAGCATCAGAACGTAGAGAACGTACATGGGCCGGTAAGTTTTCATCATGTAATCTGATAAAACCAGGGTAAAAAAGGGTACATAATTAATTATTATCTTAAAAAATCAGGTTTAACCCACATCTAACCCCTTTAAAACACAGACATTTAAAAGCAAATTACAAGTAAAACTTTAAAAAAATATATTTTTGTTTGTGTTCTAATGCTGTTCTGTTATATCGTGTGATATAACTAAGTATATCAATAAGAAATCATATTATCAAAGAGTAGAGATGATAAAACATTACGTGGAAAACTTTCTAAAGCCTATAAATTATACAAGATTTTCCTGAAACTTCCTTATCCCTGGGTAAAAAATGCAAATTGCAGTTTGCTTTTCAGGTTTTATGCTGGTGAAAATCGATTTTCTGATAGTGCCTATATAGACCAAAAGCCTGTGACGGCCAGACCTTCCTCAGTTTCGTAAAGATGAAAGTTTACCTGTTTGTGGATTTTAAGGAGGTAAGAACGAGCACTGCAGTGGTCTGCAGTGACAGTTGCTTCCCACTGCTAGACACCCTCAAACTGCCTCAAAGTATACTTTAAGAAAGTTTAAGGGTGTCTGGCAGCTGTCAAAAATGTCCGGCTAGATTCCTCCACTTACCGCGAAGAATATAAGCTATGAAATTGATCTTTACTCTTTATGGAAGGTCAGATAGACCTTCAGAAACGGATACCTCCTAAAGTAACCGCGACCAAGAATCCATAGTTGCTGGTCGTTTTTACCTCTGTGAAGGCCACAAACGGGTAAACTTCCAACTTTACGAAACTGAGGGAGGTCTGGCCGTCGTAGACTCTTACTCTAGCTTTGGTGAGAATTTTAATTTTTCCTGTCATTTGCACCCTTTCCTGATGGCAAGATTAGCTTAGTTGGAACTAGCTTTTAATGAAGTCCTTACAAATGATTACTAAGCATAATTCTCTACGAAATACATAGTATAACTTCAGGTTTTTAGGAACCGAAAGTCAAGAGAAAATTGTGCGCTGAAAACGTAGTTCACGACTCACGAATGACGCATTATTGTTTTCGACATTGAAATGTGACTCGACACTCGATTTTCAATTCTATGTTAATGTCTCTTGCTTAGGTAGGCGTTCACCAGTGGACTATGATTGGTATCCACTGCTGAACGTGTAGGCCTCTCCTAACGAGCGCCAACCGTCCAGCCCTCATCCATCCGCTGCTCGGCACTACCAATCGTTGGTCCATCGTGCTGCAGGGAGGCTACTTGCCTATTAATGGTCTCCACTTGTCTGCAGTCCATCGACCGCTATCTAAAGACCACTTCCACTTCAGGATGCAATTTATATAAGTAAGTTGTATCATTAGGGCTTAGGCCAAGAATATGCACAATATATTATCTATTATTGTTATTTTTTTAATATGGAATTTAATGTCCAAGGCAAACATAGAAAACAGTACTATTTTCTCTTAAGGCCCGTATTCACTTTCATTAGTAATAAGTGCAAGTGATTAGGACAGGTGATTAGTTATTAGGAAAAAGTAAGTGTGGACAGCGATTGTTTAGTGCAAGTGATTAGCCGGCTGCGTAGTAACGTGATTAGTTCTGTATTTACTTTGATTAGTGATTAAGTGCAAGTGACTAGTACAGGTGATGAGTGATTAGTAGAAAGTAAGTGTGGACAGCGACTGATTAGTGCAAGTGAATAGTCGGCTGCGTAGTAACGTGATTAAAAGCGTGTTCTATTTTTTGCGAGTGCAAGTGTGTGACAGATGAAAACCAATTTTGGTTTCGTTTGACAGCTCGAGATTGTTACTATTATTCCGCTAGGTATATTAACTTTATGGGCCAGACTGACGTGGTGTGCCGTGTGAAGCGTCCATAGATATAGTATATCATTATTGTATACACCTATTAAAAGTACAAAAGGACACCCTTTCAATTACTTCCATACTAATCCATACTTATTACTTATTAATATACTAATAATATTATAAATGCGAATGTGTGTCTGTCTGTCTGTTACATCTTCAGGTTTATACCTCAGAAGTCAGAACCGATTTTGCTGAAATTTGGCATGGAGATAATAATAATAATATCTATGGACGCTTCACACCACGTCAATCTGGCTCCGTGCTAAGTACCTGAAGGACTTGTGTTACGGGTACCAGACAACGGAAATATATTTAATACTTTTATATTATACATATATTTAAGATTTTTATTATATGATACACATATTTAATACATATCCATGACCCAGGAAATTTGAAAAACTTTTTGTTCCGTCGGCGGGATTCGAACCTCTATACTTTATACCTAGATACTTTGAGTCCTGGGAAAGGACATATAAAAATACTTCATGGTCAAATAGTTTTTAATAAAACCAATATTAAAAATGAAGGACATGTCAAAATGGCAGTTTTATTTTTGAAACTTGGACGCTGGTGTTCACAGCTACTACTGAATTTACTAAATTAAATTACTAAAGAGCCACTAAACAAGAATTGGACACTACTTGTACTACACACCTGCACTCCACTGCCTCAATCACTTGCACTTGCACTATTCAAAGTGAATACAGGCCTTTACATACACAACACGTGAAACAAGAAATTCTCTACATATTTTAACTGGTCTAAAGTCTTCGAGAGACAATAGGCCACTAGCAGAATAATGAATATTCTATGACTAATGACGACTACTTTCTACCGAACTTTCTTGAACAAAACACGCACAGCAAAAGAACGAAGTCGGCAAAATTTAGCAGTTATTAAATTGTCAACGCCTGAATATACTTATGGCGCGGAAATGAAAAGAAAACGTAGAGGGTAGACCGACATAATGTGGCTTGTTTGCAACTCGTACCTAACTAAGTTTCCAGTCTTGCCCCGTGACTGGTACTTTATTGGGGCCACAAGTTTGTCATATTGCTTTAAACATGCCTTGGTCCATGATGAGCAAACTCAGACGGGAGGGAAGTAGTATTGAAGTGAGCAAGGTCCTCGCGTCGTTGCGAGGTGAATCGCTTGCTCAACTTTCTTGTTTAGAAGGTGCAACGGAGAAAAATGATAAAATAGCACACTCGATATTCCAGTTGAATTCTTTTTTAATCTCCTCTCTAAATCTATCAAAAAGTAAACCAGTCAAAAAATCATAAATTATAGAGTCGTACAAAATAGTATAAAAAGGTTTTTATAAAAGAAATTAGCTATGTACACTAGTCACTACATCACCCCCCTCCAGAGACCGTCAAGGGCGATAATAGTCAGTAAATTTGACACGACGGCCTGACCTCGTCCTTTTGACGATATTCTCATCGGCAGAAGGCAAATCATGGCTATCCGCATTTGGAGCGCTATGGAGAGTGTTCGTTTTGGGTAGTGACTGTAGTGAGTTTTGGCGCATGTTAGTGTTAGATGTGGACTGAGTGTTGTTAGGGTCACATAGCATAAAGGCCGGCTTGATCCGGTCAATTGATACGGTTACCTGCTTACCGTTTACTAAAATTTTGAAAACTTTGTCTCCTCTTTCCACGACCTTATGCGGGCCAGAGTATGCTGGCTTTAAACCACCGCCAGTACAGTCCCTTAAGAATACATGAGTAGAGGAAACTAAGTCCTTGTGAATAAAAGTTTTGAACCTACTGTTGTGCCTAGTCGCAGGTGATGGGCGGAGTTTCCTGACGATACTTCGAAGTTTTGACAAGTACTCCGTCATATCGCCAGTCTCATCAGCCTGAGGGTCAAAGAACTCACCCGGAAGCCGTATCGGTTGACCGTACACCAGTTCGGCTGCTGAAGCCTGAGCATCCTCTTTGAAAGAACTGCGAATGCCTAACAGTACTAGTGGAAGAGATTCCACCCAACTGTCATTGAGCACTAGAGAAATAATCAGCTCCTAATTAGATTTATTGGGATTTGGGTACCATCAGCCACATGCGTCGTTACATATTAAAACACTTTACGCTTGCCGTCTGTGCAAGTATGAACTCCTACCAATATGCAGTTTTATATTTGTTTCTATTGTGCTCATTGCACATTGCAAAAGACACTATAATAATTATAAAATAAAGAAATCTTTTGATACATTTATTGAATGTTGATTTAAATTTCAAAATAAGTTGAAGGCTTGGCTTGAATGTGATCTGAAAACTTTTTACGACAGAAGTATTAATTAGCTATGCAATATTTTGCTTGGCTCCTTTTTCATTTCATGTTTTAGTGGGATTTCATTTCTTTTTTGAAGGTTTTTTCTCTTCTTTTCAGATCACGGTATAACTTTTCTGTACTTAGCTTACCACCCATTCCCCATCTCCTTTAATATATTTTTTCTTTGAGGCTTCGTTAGTTCTATAGGTGGACAACATAACGTAAATACTTCTGAGTTCTGAGTCGATTATTATGTTCATAATATATAATTGACTCTTAAGCTAATACTTGAAGGTGGTAATTTTTAGCATTACCGTTGAATACATAGCAGCACTGTTGTAAGCGTCTCGACGTTGTTCGCAAGAAAGGAGCACACCTTATTTCATGCGAAAACTTAAAACTCCCATATTATATCGAGCAAACATAAGGAGTGTAAGTATACATAGTAAGTGTATATCTCAGTACTGATTAGTGATTAGTGATTACATTTATAATATTTAAAGCAAATTTTCCCTGTCCAAAGGATGAAAACGGGGTCCTATTATTAATAAATCTTCGCAGTCTGTCCGTCGTACATCGGTATGTCACTAGGCTGGATCTCGAGAACCGCAATAGCTAGATAGTTACGATTTTCACAAATTATGTATTTCTGGTGTCATTATAAAAGATAATAGTCTAATCAAAATAAAATAAATTATTAAAGAGGGGCCTCATACATCAAACACGATTTTTTTCCCTATTTTTGCTCTATGTCCATAATAGTAAGACTAAGGTTTTTGAAAATTTCAGGAAACGCTCAATTTTATGTTAACTTTAATAATTAATAATGAAAATTAAATAAACTTATTATTAAAGGAAGACTCCCATACAAATTTACGGTACGGAACCCTATGTACGCCAGTTCGACTCGCACTTGACCGGTTTCATAATGTTTCCTTTCATTGTGAATAAAGATCTATACGGGTACCAAATTTCAAAGTTCTAAGTCTGCTAGAAGTACCTTAGAATTTTGATGATCTGTCAGTCAGTGACAAAATGTAGTAACTTTGTCCATCCGTAACTACTAAACTATTTATCTAAATTTCATGTAATTTGGAGGTTAAGCTAGTTTTGATACTTGCTCCTAGTGACCGAAATTTTAAATCCCTAGCTTTGTTAACATCGAAGATAAAGGGGGTGTGAATTAGCCGCGAACCGCTTCGAGAAAAGTATGGTACGGCCATGCCTTAGCTAAAAAGCTTGGCTGGGGCACTGCCGGGCCCCCAGATTTGTTACAACAAATAGATAAAGACGACACCAAAGCTCATAACTCTCCCAATACCTCAAATGTAAGGGAAATCACTGTATAATGATTTAATTAGTAACAATAATATACGAATTTATAGTGATTATTTTGGTCAGACGCACTTGAAGACGAGAGTCGAGACAGGCGAGCTATATTCGAATCTTGCGCAGTCTACCACCACCACTCTAGTCTCCACCTGCCTACGCGCCGCAAATAGTGTCGCGGATCGCCTATGACTCATCACTCAGCACAGACAATACAATGGACTTAGCGAAAGCTAGCACGTCACGAACAAAAATCTTGACTATCTTTTCAGAGAATTTGAGAACGGTAGTGACCAGCAACAGATATTATGAATAATAGGTATATATAATAACTATACAAGATGACGCCCGCAACTCCATTGCGCCGAAATTAGCTTATAGCCCGAGAACCGTACATTTTTCCAAGATAAAAAACTATCTTATGTCCTTTCCCGAGTTTGAAAGTGTCCGCATACCAAATTTCAACAAAATCGGTTCAGTTTTTTGAGCGTGAAGAGTTAACATAGAAACAGACAGACAGACATTTCGCATTTATAATATTAGTATGGATATGGATTTTTGTATTGTCCTGAGCATTAAATATGTCAATTTACCTTACGCACTAACGTGCGTAAGGAAAGTGCTGCGAACTTGTGTCTCCAATCCAAAACTTGTGCTGAATTATATATTATTTTACATGGGCTAATCGTAACCACTTCTGCCGTCCCATGTGAAAAAGTATACCGGGCAACTTTAATTATTTTCAATTTTAAATTTCCATTAATTGTAAAATGTTGAGGATGTAAGTATTGTAGAGACAGGCCGTAGATTGTTGATGGCAACACTATTGAAGAGTCATAAATTTATAATATAATATAATGAGGATCTGAAGATATTATGTGCATCCACTAGAATGTAATTTATTCATTCCAGTGTTCGTTCACATTATTCCAGTTGCAGCACTGGATTTAATCACTGGATTGGAATAATGTAAGCCATTGTAATATATGCTAGTGAATTAGAGATAGTATGCTTGTCCGCAGTACTTAATACTATATACTTAATACTTACTTACTTAATAATTACACGAACCGTTTCGACGCACTTTTGACCCCCCTGTAGCTCAGTGCCTATTGCGAGTGCAAAGATAAAATTATACCTACGTAATTATGTACTAGTACTTACACAGTATACCAAATTTCATAGATATAGCTTTGGTAGATCCTAAAATATCTCCCTGTGAAAATAGCTAATTTTGGCACTCACTCACCCACTGGCCGGTAATCAAAACCTCTAAGCCACTTCCAATAATTATTGTCCTAGCGTTATGAAATTTGGCACACAGGTCGTGTGTTATACGTAGATTAACAAAAAATTTAGAAATTTAAGAAATCGGTCAAGCGTGAGTCGGTTCACCTACAAACCTTAGAGGCCACTTCCCACTGTCCTAGCGCTATGAAATTTGGCACGTAGGTCGTGTGTTATAGCTTATAAGTAGATTAAAAAAAAATGAGAAATCAGTCAAGCGTGAGTCGGTTCATCTACGAACTTTAGATACCACTTCCAATTTTCCTAACGTAATGAAATTTGATACTCAGGTCGTGTTATAATATGTAGATTTATTAATCTACATAACACACGATCTGAGTAAAAAAAAAATTCTGTCTAAAAATTAAGAAGAAATCGGTCAAGCGTGAGTCGGCTCCTCTACGAACTATAGGTAAAAAAAATTATACGCCAGTGATACAATGAGAATACGACGAGGAGGGTGGGAGGATGGGGGGAAAGGATTGGTTTAAAATATTGTCATCATGTAGAATACATACTGTATAGCTTATTAACCCTTGGGTGGTATCGCTATTTTTGGCAATACTACTGGCATCGTGGGTCACATTTGACCCATACCAAAAGTCTGTTGTAGTACGTATGCCATTGTTTTATTTATGTAATTAGGGATATAAATTAAATGAAAACCCGTTTTTTACAAAATTATCGTAGTTTAATTTTAGAATCTTAAAAAGTTATTGAGTTCTACGTGAATTTGTAAGTAACCTAAGTTTTTCGCACTTTTTGGTAAGAGTGTATTTAAAATGAAATAAAAAAAGATAAATTCTAGCAAAACTTAAACGAAAATAAGTTAATGGTACTTCTAATATCCTCTTAATAATAAAAAAGTATAATTCTCATGAGATCAGCCAAAATTTAGAAAAATGAAAACCAAAAACAAACGACTTCACACTGGCCAACAATTTGTATGTATAAATAACAAGATTCTTGTATTTATTCCAAAATTGTATCAAGATCTGTGAAAAAATTAGAGTGCCTTGTTTTCCATTGCCATATAAATGGTGTTATCAGATCTAAATCATTTTTTAAAATATACTAGTTCCTTTTCATACAAAAATCACAAAGTAGATTTATAATTGGATTCCTTTGAAGATCTGACTCCGAATCGTCATTTACGTCGTGCAACAACAACAACAATTTGCCTTTCGTTCAAAAATCCTCCCATTGTTGTAGAAATATTTACTAAAAACAAAAATAAAAATAAAAACACAGCCAGTGAAAAAAGTTACGTAATTGGTGTCGTGGGTCAAATATGACCCATCCGGCTCCATACCTCAGCTCCTATGATGGTCACCACGCTGCACGTTTGCCCCCCACTGCAGCTTGCGACGTACTGAGAATATGTAGAAGCGAGCACTTGTACCATGAACATTAAAAGAATAATAACTAAAAATGTTTGCGTCTGGGTCAAATTTGACCCACGATACCAGCTAAGGGTTAATCCTTCGATCGCGGATTCTTGGAAATCTATTGTTTACGCGGTTGAATTCTACCGCTTGGGAGTTGATATACCTAGGTTAAATAAATACTGTTTACTTGAAAATTTCGCTTCTATTGATAGTACAAATACAACTAGCGCCATATATCGAAGGTATTGTTTAAGTCGGGTGTGGCACAAAAAGAAAAAAATAGTTATAATTTCTTGAAAAAAAGTATTGAATTCCCACCAAAAACGTACCTGTTAAAATGGGGCCAAGTTCCTATCGGCAAATTTTTGGTCTAAAAAAAGAGTTGAAATCCAATCCAATGCCAAGTTTAGATGCACTTCATTGATCGTTATCATTTTCGTTATCGTTATAATTATACTAATTTCCTACAATACATCTATTTTCGTTTAAAAATAATCTTCAAATTTCGCATTTTTAAGAGGTCATTTCGAAAATTAAATGTATCGAGGCAAAATACATTAATCGTGTTTCTAGTTCTTCTCAAACCTAGATAAGGCTATAAAGATATGTATATCTCAGTACCAGATTTGTAACATTTCTGACGGTCCTAACTCCTATAGTATTACGTCAAAAATAACAGTTTTTTCAATATAGCGCCTTAATCTCACCAATTGCTCGTAGTACAGTTCAGAATCGATGGTTCTGCAAATGATGGCGTTAACTGGTCGTAATGAATAACGCCCTTCCAATCCCACCACACACGCAGTATCACCTTGTTGCGAGTTAACCCGGGTTTCGCCACAGTCTGTGATGCATGACCGACTGTGATCTTTTTCGCACGTTATCGTTCGTGATCCACTTTTCATCACCAGTTCAAAAATGGTTCGGTTTCATTACGTCAAAATAAAAAATAAAATAAGTACACTGTTCATTAGGTTTCTTTCAGTGAACTCATGAGGCACCCAAATATCGAGCGCTTTCGTGTCGCCAGCTTTTTTTAACCGACTTCCAAAAAGGAGGTGGTTATAATTATGTTCGTCTGTATATATTTTTTTTTGTATGTTCAACCATAACTTCGCCGTTTGTGGACCGATTTTCATGATTCTTTTGTTGTTGTACAGGGTTGAATCCGAATTTGGTACCATGTTCACAAAAGTGGTGACCTGATGATGGGATCCATGAGGAATCGAGGGGACTCCTTGAAATTCGTAAAAAACTTATAGTGATTTTTTCTGAAGCGTTCGAGGTAAATGCTATCAAAAAGTAAAACTTTGCACCAGGTTATACCCTGGATCCGAAGGTACCGAACAGAACTTTTGAATCCTTATAGATACAGGTTCGAGGATTTCGCCGTTGTTTAAACAACTGAAAGCATAAGCCAACACATCAATTTGATTGATCATCATCATCACCAGTATAATTATACCATGGGTCATCACATTATGACCCAATTATTGGTACTTTTCATGATATTTTGCATCGAAGCAGATGTTTTTGATGTTTGTTTCGCTGTTTGTGGACCGATTTTCAAAATTCTCGTGATTTTGTATAGGATAATATAATCTTAATTTCGTATAACAATTATGAAAGTGGTGAACTGATGATGGGATCTATGAGCAATCGAGGGAAATCCTTGAAATTTATCAAAACACTCATAGTGGTTAAAATGTTGTTTCTAGTAACTTACACTTAAGTTACGAATAAGAGAAATTTCATACGAAGGTGCCTCTTGGTCCAAAGACACTGAACAGAACTCATGAACCTTTAAAGATAAAAGTTTGGAAATTGCAGCATCGCTTAGATAACTGCAAGCATTTACCACAATTTCACTTACAGTATTATAATATTAAGGATACTTAGTATTCGTAGTGGTTATCTACGCATAAAGCCTTGTCTTTTATATAACTAAAAAGAGTGAAATTATTATTTTTTAACAAAAAATTGAACCCGACTTCCAAGGAAAAAAACAAAATTCTTGAAATGGCCTAAAAAGTATGAAATAATTATTATTCTTCATTAGTGCCTTTTTCAAAATTCGACTAAATAGCAACGAATTCTGTACTCAATTTTCATTCTTTTGAAGTCGGTACTGGCTAAGTTCTATGTCAAGTATCTCAGTTCTGGGCTGGTACCGACTTCAAACAAATGAAAATTGAGTACAGAATTCGTTGAGATTTAGTCGAATTTTCAAAAAGGACTAATGAAGAATAAGAATTTATTTATTTATTTTATTTATTTGTTTGGAACAACAACAGCCATCATTCTTATATTACTAGTTAACAATTGTATGGCTATTATAATTTTGTAAACCATTATATGCATAATAAGGCAGTAAAAGCTATATAATAGAAAATAGGGCCAATAACAGTTGTTCACTTATAAGTTATACAGACTTATATCTAAGGTGTTTCTGAGTATTTCAAACCTATTTAAATCAATTAGTTCAGTTACGTTTAATACATACCTAGACCTGCTATACTAACAAACTTATACATAGGTAATATTACAGTCTGAGTAGTACAAAACTTATGTGATATTATATAAGTTACATTTATTAACCTTCTGGATTGAGTGACTAATAAAATAAAAGTAAACAAGTTACAATTGGTTTAGTATAAGTTACCTTTACAATAGAGATACAAGATATAGACAAATTGTGTAGATTACGAATTACAATATTTAATTTGAGTGTTAATGAGAAATTCATAACAACCAACCAACCATAGAGTGACCCCTTAGCCCTACGACATAGTCTTGGGATCAGTTATAATAACTACTAGGGTGTCTCTCTAGGTGAATGTCTGTATGTTAAATACTATTAAGTATAAATAGGTGCTGGATACATAAGTATGACCTGACTAATACATAACATAACTAATTAATTCTTATGATAAGAAAACTATTTAAAATTAATATTAATAATAAGGGCTTATTGATATTTCATATTTTTAGGCCATTTTAAGAATTTTGTTTTTTTTCCTTGGAAGTCGGGTTCAATTTTCTGTTAAAAAATAATAAATGAGCCAAAACCGTTTTGTGGTCAATCCCCAGTTCTCCAGCTACATCGTAACTGACAATCTTGTTCCACTTTTTCAAAAATGGCATAAATTTTGTTTGGACTTCGGACCAAAGCGACCAGAACGACGTGCATCTTTGATATCTTTAATAATTATTCTGGATTGAAAAGCTTTAAACCGCTACTCTCGCAGATACTGCGCTAGGTCCATAAACATTACAAAATTTTTTCGTGGCTTGTGTTGCATTTTTACTTTTTTTGTATTATAATGTATCGACATTTTTCATTAAGGTGCTCCCAGATAGAAGTTATAAAATATTGTGTAACACGATAACATTTTATAACATCGTGTAACATACGCTACAACACGTCAAAAAATAAACGTGTCTTTTGTTATAATTTGTTAAAAATGTTATACAAAAATGTTGTTTAACGCTATATAACTTCTGTCTGGGAGCACCTTTACATTCGCTCATACAATAAAGAAAATTAAATAACACATTTACCTATACTAGGTAATGTGAATTTGGAATTGTCTTCTTTAAAATTACAACTTTTTAATGATACCAAAACCAGCCGGATGCAAATGGTATGGTCAAAGAAATTTTATTACAGGTTCATACATACTAAATGGAAAAAGACTTTTTCTCCAACCTAATAAGAATGTGTAAGATTAAAGGTAATATTTAGGGTCAGTGGGTACTCATAGCAATTTTACGAGGCGATTCGATGCATTTTGATTAGTGATTACTGATTAGTGATTACATTAAGTCAATTCGATGTGTATTTTCTTGAATAAATTTCAGTTTTGAATGGCTTATTTAAAAACCGCATCGGCTCGTCATATTGCAATATGAACTGACCTTAAGAGCCCGACTAACCCAAAAAATCAAACATCGTCCTTCTGTCTTCACACTCACGCCCGTCTTTTATTATGCCAGGTGAAAAAGGACGACGCGGAATCATTGCCAAGTTAGTTTTAACCTAATAACTCAATAAATACCTATATCTACAACAATTTAAAAAACCGCAAGGTCAGTGTCTCAATGATAGAATTTTATACAATGTGTTAAAATATTAAGTTAGTGTAATGCACTTCTCATTTTCCTAGCCTATGGAAAGTCGCTGAAATCATCATGGTACACAAACCTGGAAAACCGAAAAATGATGTTACGTCCTATAGACCCATTAGTCTATTACCTATCTTATCGAAGATTTTTGAGAAACTCAGTCTTAAACGTCTATCAGCAGTGTTATCAGCCGGTAACATCATCCCCAAACACCAATTTGGCTTCCGACGTGGTCATGGAACAGTCGAACAAGTACACAGGATTTGTGACAGTATATCATCTGCCTTAGAAAATAAAGAATATTGCTCGGCAGCATTCTTAGATGTCCAGCAGGCTTTTGACAAAGTGTGGCATAAAGGCCTTCTATATAAAATAAAGAATGGAGAAGATTCTTTATTTTATATAGAAGGCCTTTATGCCACAATTACTTTCTTCTTCTCAAGTCTTACTTAAAAGACAGAGTATTTCAAGTCAAAGAATCTGACTCAAGGTCTGGCTTTCATGTAATCAAAGCAGGTGTACCGCAGGGACCAGTCCTCGGCCCCTATCTCTACTCTATCTTCACCTCAGATATCCCGACACCAGGTCATATTAAAGTGGCTACCTATGCAGACGACACTGCTATTTTGGCTAACCACACAAACCAAAACATGGCTTCAACTATGCTTCAGACTGCACTAGATGAAATAACTAAATGGTTAAGCAAGTGGCGGATAAAAGCAAGTACAACCAAGTCTACACACGTGACTTTCACCTTAAGAAAAGATAATTGCCCCCTTAGCCGGCGAACCACTCCCACAGGCTGACTCTGTCAAATATTATATTATTCATCTAGATCGCCGCTCGACATGGAAACAACATATAAAATCTAAAAGAGATGAATTAAACATCAAATACAAATATCTCAAATGGCTCCTTGGACAAAAATCTAAACTAAACATAAACAACAAATTATTAGTATACAAATCAATCCTCAAACCCGTTTGGACTTATGGAATTCAACTATGGGGTAGTGCTTCCGACTCCAACATACAAATTTTACAAAGATACCAAAACATTATTTTGAGAACAATCTCCAACTCACATTGGTTTATACGTAACAGCGAAATTCACGAAATCTTAAAAATTCCATTCATCAAAGAGGAAACCTCAAAGTCTTGCACCAAATACAAGCTTCGCTTGGATATCCATCCCACCGATCTTGCTCAGAGTCTTCTGAATAAAAGATGTCACAAAAGGCTGAAACGTCACAACATTCTAGACCTTGATAAGAGATTCAGAGAGTAAAGGAAAATAAAATAATGTAGAGTTCCTGTCACTGGATAGAAATCTCTAAACCGCCAACATCAGTTCACTACATCTGCTTATTTTGATTATATTCCGTGGATTAATCGCAGATAATACTCGGAAGAAAAAAGAAGTGTAGAGATCAACTACGATAGCATGGCGCGCCCCTCTAAAATTCAAAACGATTGAAGTGCGTTGTCAAAACGTTTGAAGTGGTTGTCTTGCGCGGTAGGCTAGTTATGATTAGTTGACCAACAAATCTTGGTAATAAGTGACATTAACTAAAATATTACGTGTACTGTGATTGGTTGAATACTTACTACATACAAACTCTTTCATAAGGATGTGACTACACACGTTGAAACAGTCATTTGGATGGGCGCGCCATGTTATCGTAGTTGATCTCTAATGCACGGTTATGGCAATATATGAAAAATTCGTGAAAATTAGATGCATCTTTCTGATTTGTTTCTATCGAGAAAATTTTAAGATATCGTGTTTTCGCTCAGATCAAATTCTTGGAAATATAATGTAATTAGTAAATATCTATGTTGAGAAAATGAAATAATTCGGGGCTTATTTTAAAGTACCTATAATATAAAAATGAATTATAAAATCGACAATTTCGGATTAGTCGTCCCCTTCAATTTAATCGTATCTACGAAACTCAAGATTGTTTCTGATTAGGTACTACTTAAGTATGGCTTGATACAACCTAATAATTTATAAAAAAAGTTTTATTAATATCAACCCGTGTTGTTTTGCAGGTTGCATTTAAAATTATTTACGTCTTTAGAAAAGAGATATAAAATAAAAAATGGGTTGCACTCCGGGAGTGCCGGCAGAAGTGAAAACTTGATTAACCCATTTTTTATGAAAATCGATTTAAAAAAAATAATAAAAAAACGATCGTTTTAATTAATTAATCGAAACCCTTACAATCGATTAAAAAATATCGACAATCGAAAAAAAAAGCTGCTGTCAGACAGACTGTCAGACACTTCTCGCGACAGTTGTCTTGCAGGTGGAAACGCGGCCTTAATCAGCGCATCTGCTAAAGAACGCATTTCCCCGACTGTACATTTCTGCTAAACAACTCATTTCCCCGACTGTACATTTCTGCTAAACAACTCATTTTCCTGACTGTACATTTCTGTTAAACAACTCATTTCCCCGACTGTACATTTCTGCTTAGCACAATTTTCCCCGACTGTACATTTCTGCTAAACAACTCATTTCCCCGACTGTACATTTCTGCTAGACAACTCATTTCCCCGACTGTACATTTTTGCTAAACAGCTCATTTCCCCGACTGTACATTTGTGCTAAACAGCTCATTTCCCCGACTGTACATTTCTGCTTAGCACAATTTTCCCCGACTGTACATTTCTGCTAAACAACTCATTTCCCCGACTGTACATTTCTGCTAAACAACTCATTTCCTCGACTGTACATTTCGTTCGAGTTCGAGTTCGACACAAAACACTACCTCCAACCGTCTTACGCGTTTTGTATGGTTTTTCGATCAACACGAAAATCTGGCGCGAGTTTCACAGTTTTTACCCATCCCACAAAAGTGCTCAACGCCGCTAAAGAAGTTTTCACTTCAATAACGAGGTTTGATCCCTTTTCAAAGTAAAAATTGCCTAAAATCCAGATTTAAAATGAAGAACAATTAGAAGCGCATATCTCGAACTCACAAAACCACTTCTCGAATAAGTTTTCAATAAACAAAAAACCGGTTGAAAGTCTTTACAAACGACATTAATATGGAAATATCAAGAGCCGGCCGAGGACTATCTAAAGTTTATTAACTTCACTAGAAAATCCAAACCTGTAGTGTCCGTACCTCTCAACAAGGACTAGCTTGTACCTCCATTTTGATTGGACATTCTACGAGGAAAAATAATGTTTCATATTTTAAATCGTGCTAGTTACTTTTTGCTTGATAAAATAAACTTTTTATTATTACGTAGTGCGATTATTATATTTACGTATTTACGAAAATTTTAAACTGTTATAAATGTGAGCAGAACACTTTTCCGCCATTAAATTCTTTTAATGTTAATGACTGTTCTTTTTGTAGCTTCATCAAATCGGTCTAGAACTTTCGGACTTGATTCATATATTATGTAGTTATCTATCAACTTTATGGCAAAATATGGAAATCTTTTAGCTGACGTGTATTGGCCCTAGCTCTACCCTATGTCGCCGATTACACGGTCAAATTTTCATCAATCTGATCCATCAATCCGGTACGGATTGACGAAAATTTGATGAGTACGTATCATCAAAATCTAAGGACTTTAGCTACAAACAACGCGACGAGAGAAATGTATACGTCATCAGCGGTTCTCAATATTTTTGGATGGCGGAAACCTTTGAAGAAAAACATTTTGACGGACTTTCGAAAAAATAATGTTTTGTCTTTGAATTACATGTTCAAAAACATTTGTAAAAACAGTTTATATATCGCTCACGTAGGCCTTTGCTAGTTCCAACTCCCTGGCTACGCGGAGTACACTTTGAGGCTGCATTAGATACGTAAGGAAATGCGTCGTTTGCACAAGAATGTGAATTGTGAGGCATGAAAAATATGTCCGTGCCACAATCTCATAGATCCGTTTGGGTAAACTAGTCCACTTGACATCGGACAACGTTTCTTCTGAGAATTTATGGCGTGCCACGGAGCCGGTTCTAGATGGCGAGAAAAGGGATTTGATAGTACGTAGGACGTACAATGTACTTGCGACAAGGGTAATAAGATTATTATTATAAAGTGGAAACTTTTTAGCGGCGTCGCACTTTTTAAGATAGGCCAAATTTAAAGTTACTGTATCATACTATCTAATGAGAAGAGAGAGAGTAGACCTCTGGGCTCCGACGCACCTTAGCTGAACTAATAATATCCCCACCTGTTTCAGCTCCTTCGGTCTGTCCCTACTGTTACGTTATCAATTCAGTCGGTACTCCTGAAGTTCTGAGCTGGGGTACACGGTACACCGTACAACCCGCTGTTTTTAGGGTTCCGTACCCATTACAGACTTCGATGTCTGTCCGTCTGTCTGTCAACAGGCTGTAACTCAAGAACCGCTGTAACTAGACTTCTGAAATGTTTATTGTGTATATTTGTTGCTCCTATAACAACAAATACTAAAAAACAAATTAATTAAATATTTAATTGGGGCTCCCATACAACAAACGTGATTTTTTTGCTATTTTTTGCTCTTAATCAATAACGGCAACACATAGGCAATTGAAATGTTCAGAAAATACTTAATTGTATTTGTATTTTAATAATTAATGATAAAATTTAAATAAATTTAATAATTTAATCCCATACAAAAACACAATTTTGTAGTATAGTAAGTATGTACTATGTACCTAGTATAAGTAAGTGAATTACACTACAATAAAGTTAGTCTTAACCAAGTCGTCGAGTGTTTTATTTCACCTATCAGGGCCCATCCTCACATGGCGACCCTGCCAGGATTCGAACCTGGAATATTCTGATTGCCAAGCCAATTTTTTTGCTCTGTTATAGTGGTACGGAACCCTTCGGGCGCGAGTACAATTCGTACTCGGCCGATTTTTTATTTATCAATATTCTGTGATTAGACCTAATCACAGAATATTTAGAAAAAAGAACCCACTAGTGAGTAGTGACTAGTGACCAAATTAATCAGTGAGAATATTTTTTCCTACTTTTTTTTTGATGCGCAGGGGAAACCCGTTATGGGTCCCCGGGTTGGGGATGTGCTTCAGTTAAGCTGAAGCACCCCGGGGGTATGTGGGACTCTTACCCACTAAAACCACCTGCGGTTCGCCTTCAGCCGTATACGGAGGGATGTCCTTGATCTGTCTAACGCAGGACTTCACTCCTCCACGACTGGCCGGTCTACCTCAAAAGGGACCGGACTTTCACCAAAGTAAGGGAACGCTTGAATACTAATTTATGATTATAAAGAACATAATATCTACATTTTTCAAGAAATTGTGTCATTAAGTTTTAAGCTTGAGACAAGATGTTTAGATTAAGGTTTAAAGCCATTCATAAAGTCGATATTAACAGCCGCTATTGTTGGACATAGCAAACTTTTCCAGGTTTCTTGCGCTGAAAAGCTTTTATACACGTTAATATTCTACGAATAATAAAATAAGGAATATTATGTATTCTCTTCCTAATAAAGATATTATATTTATGCAATTGCAAGGTATTCTTGTGTTTGTCTGATATTTATTTTGACGACCTGTGTAGTTCAGTGGCTGAGCGCGTGGTCAGCGCTCAAGCCTGGGGTCGCGAGTTCGAAATTCGAATCCCGCCGACGGAACAAGAAGTTTTCAATGTTCCTGGGTCATGGATGATGGATGTGTATTAAATATCTTATTTTAAGAATCTTAAATTTATGTTACTATTGTAAAAAAGTATTTAATATAATTATTTCCATTGTCTGGTACTCATAAGTCGTAAGTCGTAACACAATACGTCCTTTAGGTACTTACTACTTACTTAGCACGGGCCCGACTAAGGTGGTGTAAAGGGTCCATGGATATTATTATTATAATATTATTGTTATACATATTTTGGAAACGTATCACCGCACGTATGACAAATACAGCGGACCTTGAATATTAATATATTACTAGTAAATAAGATATTATTTATTATTCGTTGTATGTATTTAACTTTTCTCACGCTAATAAACTCCAATTTTCACTCACACATAAATCATCGCAAAACTTATGAAGCCATAATCACAATTACATTATAAAAACTCTTTTATCGGCACCGAAATAACGGTTAAAGCAATCAGTACAAGTAAAATATACGTTGTGAAAAATTAAGGTTAACGGCACGGTGAGCGGCAAGTGCAACATTTTTTTCATTAGTCGCCAACTATGGGGCCCACATACAAATGCGTTGGACGCCACCGCCACAGTACAAGTAATATACAGTAGACTAAGTTAATCATGAGTCGCGCGTATGTAACACTCGCTTGACTTCATGTAAGGGTCAATTCAGACCGCAACGCGACGCGTAGATACATTTCTACATTTGTACTGAATTGACGTCTATTTCGAGCGAGTTTGATTTCAAAGACACGGTTGTGTTACTCTACTGTGTGATATCACGGTTATGTTACGCACATATTAATTTTGACTTAGGGAACTCGGTTCAGGTACAGACTACAAAACAGTAACGGTCTAGGGCAGGGGCTCCCAAAGTGTGCGCCGTGCAAATGCAAGAGGGGCGCCGCGCCGTGACTCGTGAGTCGATCCTCCATCATTATCCAAAACCACAAATATTATAAAATAAAATTATAATATTAATTTTGTATAGCAGGTAGATGATTAAATATTTGTTAGTTATTATTTACCTGCATAACGTAACTATAATAATCATTAAAGGGTGTTTATTTATGTATATTTTACTAATAGCTAGGTAAAGTAGGACGCCGTGACAAAATATTGTACGTGTTACTGCGCCGTATGCTGAAAAATATTGGGAATCCCTGGTCTAGGGTCTAAAAATTATTCAATAATAATTACTGCTAGAAATTAGTATTGAACTTTTCCGAAAAGTGGACCGGAAAGCTTCTGAAATGCTAACTGCGTGCTTTTTGAGAAATTATGATAAAAGTAATAAACCTATGATTATGAAGTATTTTAAGATCATAAGCATGACAATAGCACGGTACCAGGTAGGTAAACATTTTTCGTTGTTCAAGGTGGACAGTCTTTGGCCCCAGCTTCTGCGAGTTCAATGGCCTCAAAGAGGCCATAGCGTTTACAAAGAGAGGACCAAAAGAGGCCTACCTGAATTGAGTTCAGTTAATTTGAATCTGTTGAGTGTTGACCTTTTGAAACTGATAAATTATCGAAAAAGTACACGTAAGAACCTCAGTGCAAAAAAATTTCAAAGTTTCCTACCGAATCCCATGGCCATGGGTATCGCACGTTTTGTCTTAAAATTGTTGATATTACTTGCCGAAATACCTAAAGTTCCACAGAAGACTTTGGGCCTGTTTAACCACTTACTGATAAGTGACGGATAGGTTATTCACAACTTATCTGACAGATGGAGTATCTGCCAGATAAGTTGTGGATAGCCTATCCGGCAATTATCAGTAAGCGGTGAAACAGCCCCTTAGTATGCAAGCCCAGAGGTAAAAAATCATTATGCAATAACAATACGTTTTC
The DNA here is from genome assembly GCA_905333045.1 of Lysandra bellargus. Lineage (NCBI taxonomy): Eukaryota > Metazoa > Arthropoda > Insecta > Lepidoptera > Lycaenidae > Lysandra > Lysandra bellargus. The sequence goes on along the minus strand of HG995319.1, from coordinate 9,523,865 downwards.
TCATTCCCATGTACACTACATTTTGCGTATACGTTTAACTTGTAAACAAGTCGAGTGATTATTTTTGCATCAAGAATCGGCCGGACTGGTATCACTGCATTCTCGGGTGTCGCTCCGAGAACCACTAACCACGTCATGTACTTACTGATGTTAGGCGGCATTCTCACTGGCAGCTTTACCTATAACGGCATTATTTAATGATTAAACTTCAATTTAATAGAGAGAGTGTTTAATGATAATTAAACTTCAATTCGAATATTCTTTATTGTGCACACAATACAGACAAATATAAAAACAAAATAATACATAGGTGTCACGATGTCGGCCGTATTACTAGGTAGCAATCTCTTCCAGGTTCTAGGCAACCGAGCGAAGGTAAAATTGCAATAGAGATAAGCGTGGCTGTGCAAACAAAAGAATACAAATCTATAGTTATGACTGTATAAATTAATATACAAATATGTAACATAATATAATGTACAATAATAATAAATAAATAAATAAAAAAGCCTTTATTTGACCAAGCTACAAAGATTCTTATCAACTAAGTATTAACATAATAATATGTATTTATATTAATTTTTAACTATACTCGTAGGTCCCCAGGTTGGGTAAAGGCCTCCTCCAAGGATGACCACTTTTCTCTGTCTTGGGCTATTTGCCACCAATTCGTGCCAGTGACTTTTTTGATATCATCGTCCCAACGGGTGAGAGGTCTTCCTCTCTTTCCTTTTCCTTGAGGTCCGTTCCATCTGGAGATTTTGTAGGTCCATCCATAATTGTCGTTTAGCCTTGCTATATGACCCGCCCATCTCCATTTAATTTTTTGTGCGTAGTTCAATGCATCTGTGGCTTTTGTTATTGCTCTTATTTTTGTGTGACGGATCTTGTCTAGCTTTCTTACCTTGAGCATGCTTCTCTCTAATCCTCGCTGGCAGGTCAGAATTTTATGTTTGGCTTTCGCGGTAAATTTCCATGTTTGGCAAGCATACGTCAAGCATGGTAAGAAGGATGGAGTTCAGTAACATACTCTTCAGCTCTATAGACATATTAGCTACTTGTAAAAATTTCTTTCAATCAGTATGTACTATCAGAGAAGTCGATTCCTAGGTAGATGGCAGACCTAAATAATTTGGTCGCGTTAAGTCAAACGCATCCGACCGATCACAGCTAACATTTAATTGACATAAGCCGACCACATGACGTAGATCCGTCAACTGCCTAGGAATCAATCTCAATGGTACAATAATACTATACATAAATACTAAATATATGTTTTTGGCCATTGTTAAAAATGACGATCGTCTATCGATTTTTTGCCGGGAGCATCCGCAACATGACAACATGGTATCATTAATCAACGCTGAAAAACAAGGTGCGGAAATATACCTACTGTTGAAATTTTCATCTCGATAAGTTTTAAATTTAAAGCTGTTGCATAGCTTTTATCGCGGCCTTTGAGCGCGGTGACCGACTCGATAAATTCCGTAACGAAAATAAACCTAACACCCAAACTCCGATCGGCACAGCTGGTGCGGTGTTGAAAGCCGTGCATCGTCTAACGTCGGGTCGTCGCGAATCATAATTGCGTACAGCGTAAGATGATGAAAAATGCTAACTATGTGCAATTATAGCTTTACCAGTCCCGTGTGTCATACCTATTTTTGAAGTTAAAACTTCTTTAGCGGCGTTGAGCACTTGTGGGATGGGTAAAAACTGTGAAACTCGCGATAGATTTTCGTGTTGATCGAAAAACCATACAAAACGCGTAAGACGGTTGGAGAGTAGTGTTTTGAGTCGAACTCGAACTCGAACTCGAACTTTGAAACTTGATCGAAACTTGATCGAAACCTTGATCGAAACCTTGATCGAAACTTGATCGAAACTTGATCGAAACTTGATCGAAACCTTGATCGAAACCTTGATCGAAACTTGATCGAAACAACTTGATTGACGATTTTTTAAAAATCGATTTTCATAAAAAATGGGTTAAAAAAATGAACAACGTTAATAATCAAGTTTTCACTTCTGCCGGCACTCCCGGAGTGCAACCAGTCTTTTCTTTATATAATTTTTAATTTAGACCTAACCAAATACTTAAGACGCTGACAATTGCCAATGACCTTGATCTCGCATCACTCTCGCACCACTGTCGATTTTTATGCCAGAGAGACAGAGATGTGAAGTGTTCACTCGGTAGCGTGGATACATTTTTCGTTTGTTAGAGGAAAAAATAAATATTATGGGAAATCTAGATGTCAGAACCGAAAATTAAATCAGGCAATCTTTGGATTTTTGTAAAAGGTTTAAAATAAACAAATTTTTAAAGTAAATATTGTATTATTACTTTAGTTAGAACTGTTTAAAGTTTCTGAAAGATGTGACTTTGGTTTTTTTTTTTCTTCCAGTAGGAGTACATTATTTTATTATTTAAATTAGACAAGCTTTTCCAAAATCCAAATATAATCAAAAATCACATAAGTATATATTTTTTGTGCCAATCAATGAAATACATACGTCTAGAAAACTGCACAATGATGTCGAATTGGCAGCTGTCTTCGCATTAAATATAAACGGAAAATAACAGACTCATAATAGCGTTGCTTTTTATGGCGCTATACTTGAGCACATAGGGAAAAGACGTGAGCTTTTATACGTAAGTATATTATTTTAGAATAACTCCTAGAATTAGATATTACAATGTTCTATGGTTTTAACGACCCCAATGAATTAAATTAATTTAAGTAAAATCACCTTAAAGTTGGGCTAAGCCTTCGATCACTTATATAGGCTAAGCATTGTAATGTTAAGTACATAATATTTGTATTAAAACATTTGTAAAAAACACAAAACAAAATCTACCAAGTAAACAGAGCACAAAGCCTGATTAAAATCAAAGCACCCTAAACCAAGAATATGCTAATAACTATCTAGAATTACAATTTGACACATTATTTTAGTATCCGCATATTTCGCACTGTGAGTCATGGCCCTACGCCTGACCGACGGCTCGCAATTGCATTCATACCATAGATGGCGGCGGCTTAGGCTTGCTACACACATAGCGATTTTTTTTTTCATAGATTGAAGGGCAAAAATGATTAGGGCATTAGGTTAGGGCATAATTCTCTACCTCAATGTCGCTTCGATTTCAGCTTGCAAGCAATTTCAGCCGAATGTACCATAAAAGAAATTAATTAATTGGCAGTTGGCGGACCAACGAAAGGTCACATTATGTCAAAGTTTCTAAACACACCAGGCTGAATTAAGCCGCCATACCACCGCGGCAATTTATAATATTTGAATACGTCAATTCGTACGTAGCGTATCCGTGGGTTGCAGTGGACACAGTCACATAATATATTTTCTTGTAAAGCGAAGCTTGATGCACGTTCGTAGTCTCTCCGTGCGCTGCGGTGGACTGGTGGCTTTACGCCGGCGTAAATTCCGCCGCAAATGTCAAACGCATACAAAATACGGACTACGGAATAGTGTGTCGTCCCCCGCGTTCCGTCTTTATCATTGATAGGTTTAAGGTTACGTCACTGCATAGATACTGAGTAGTGAGTTATTTATCAACGTGTACAACAATCGAAAGAATCGAAAGACGCAACTCAATATGGTACCACGTCTTATAGAAAGACGTATGAGTAAGCGGTAGCGCGATGTAGGCAACTGTTAGCGCCATCTGTTATGATTTTTTGGAACTAACTCAATTTGAACTTTACGCATAAACACCCCTTTACAACCCTTTTTTCCAGTTAAAAGTAGCCTATGTCCTTTCTCAGGCTTTAGACCATCTATGTACAAAATTTCATTACAATCGATTCAGCAGTTCTGGCGTGAAAGCGAGACAGACAGAGACACTTTCGCATTTATAATTTTATATTGTGCCTACATACTGTATATTTTATAGTTAACAAATTATTATTTGTCATTCATGTTTGCATTATCTAGGTCTTCTCATCTAGGTTTCTAGACCGCGGCACCATTCCCACTTTGTACAGGAATGACTAAACATCAACTCTATATAAATAGTCATCTTTTTGTAATTAAGGACACTTCGCTTTAAGCTTGCAATATTGTAACTCATCAGCAATAAACGGTCACGGTAAATCAGTCTTTTGATAATTCCTATTACCTCCACACTGGCAGGTAAATTGGTGACCCCGACGACGGCCCGACGACACCCCGACGACGGCCCGACGGAAAACCGGCGCTATTTAAATCGCACATCTAAATCGGCTTTCCACAAGCGGATTTCACCGATTTTAGATTTCAAAAGGCGACATAATTTTTGTGCCGGCGCGACGTGTCAGTGACCGAAGAGAAGTCCAAGATGAGCAACCCCAAACATTCAAAATTTCCTCCAGCCACTTCCGCTTCAACGAGCAGCGCTACGCCCGAGCTAGCAGCAGTCACCGTATCCTCAAGGCTTTCAGATTTTTGGTGTGACCAAGCGTCTATGGTTCGTCCAATGCGAGGCAATTTTAACACCACAGAAGCTGTCTGATGAAGCAAAGTACAACAACCTGGTCGTCACCAAACTGGGCAAAGACCTCATTCAACAGGTCAGCGATATTCTACTCTCTCCACCAATGAAAAACAAGGACAGGCTTCTGGCGGTCTACGAAGAATCAGAAAACCGCCAATTACAGAAACTGTTGAATGAAATCGAATTGGGAGACCAAAAACCTTCTCAATTGCTACGGTACATGCGAGATTTAGCCCGAAACAAAATCCCAGATGATACTTTGAATATTATGTGGCAAGGTCATCTACCGTCATCTACCCGTGCCGTGCTCGCTGTAAGCGATGTCAAGGATCTAGAGAAATTGGCAGCTATCGCAGACAAAGTACTGGAAAACGCAAGACCTCTCAACTTATCGGAAATCGCCAATAAATCATCAACGCCCGGAGACTACGCTAGTTTACAGGCACAGATTGCCCAGTTAAGCCTACAAGTAATGGAATTACGAAGATCAAGATCGACGCGGAGGAATTACAATACAAATAATAGCAATTATAATCGTCACATGTATAGATATTATAACAGATCATCATCGCGCGGGCGCAGCCGTAACACGACGCCGCACGAACCCCGTACGGAAGGATTATGTTACTATCACAATCGATCTAGACATAGAGCTAAGAAATGTACAGAGCCGTGTACCTGGAAAAACAACATAGCAATAAATTCGGAAAACTAGTTTCGGTGCAGCCAGCGGCGGATGTCTGCACCATCTCGCCAGCCCACCGCCTACGCGTGACTGACTTCAACAGTGGCCTACGCTTTTTGGTGGACACTGGGGCTAACGTTTCCGTTCTACCTGCAACCAAAATACCCTATACCAGCAAAAACGATAAGGAATATAATTTATATGCAGCCAACGGGACCGCGATTAAAACCTTTGGAACCAAGAATCTAGTACTGAATCTCAAACTTCGAAGACCGTACTCCTGGACTTTTATTCTCGCAGACGTAAAACAGCCAATTTTAGGCGCCGACTTCTTGAGCCATCACAAGCTATTAGTCGACGTTAGCAATAGGAAATTAATAGACGCTGTGACAAGTCTCAACATTATCGGATCTATGGTGACATATGACGGAACGACAATCAAAACAATCGACGTCACTAACCCTTACTACGAGCTACTATCAGCCTACCCGGACATCACCAAACCGGTTTGCAACAAAGATACACCGAAACATCCAGTTATGCATCACATCGAGACTAAGGGTCCACCCATCTTCGCTCGTCATCGGAAAAATATGTCAAGATTAAAAAGGAGTTTGACTACATGCAACAGATAGGCATTTGTCGTCCTTCGAAAAGCTGTTGGGCAAGTCCATTACACGTGGTAACCAAAAAGAACGGGGAGTTACGTCCATGCGGGGATTATCGCGCTCTGAATGCAATAACAAAGCCCGACCGATACCCGATTCCAAGAATTAACGATTTTACAAACCTTCTAGCCGGATTTTTTTTTTCAAAAATTGATATTTTTCGAGCTTATCATTTTATTCTCATCGCCCCGGAAGATATATAGAAGACGGCTATTATCACTCCCTTCGGACTCTTTGAATTTCCCAGGATGACTTTCGGACTCAGGAACGCAGCACAGACATTTCAACGCTTCATGAATAATGTCGTTTTTCAAGGCCTGGATTTCATATTCAATTTTGTTGACGATACAATAATATTTTCAAATTCAGAATCAGAACATCGCAAACATCTCGAAATAGTATTTCAACGACTAAATCAACACGGAGTAACAATTAATTTAGCGAAGAGTGAATTTGGCAAGCAAGAATTAAGTTTTCTTGGATATCAAGTTTCAACCGATGGCATAAGCCCTCTAGAAGATCGTGTAAAAGCCATATGCGAGTATCCGAAGCCAGAAACAGTACATCAACTACGGAGATTCCTGGGCATGATCAATTTTTATCGAAATCATCTTCCACACGTCGCTTCGTACCAATCCATACTTAATTCATATATTCACAGTTCAAGGCGTAAGGACAAGACTAAAATAACCTGGAACAAGGAATCAGAAGAGGCATTTGAACAATGCAAATCTCATTTACGGGATGCAACTCTACTATTTTATCCCATAAGCACAGCACCTCTAGCGATAATGACGGACGCCTCCAACACATGCGCAGGAGCAGTTTTGCAGCAGAAAGTTGGCAACCAATGGCAACCTCTCGGATTTTTTTCACGGAAATTTAACGAAACTCAGCAGCGCTACAGTGCCTATGATAGAGAGTTGATAGGAATTTACATGGCAGTCAAGCATTTCAGATATTTAATTGAAGGTCAACAAATTACGATATATACGGATCACAAGCCATTGATTTTCGCATTGCACAAGAAGGCAAGCACTAGTGATACCCCTCGTAGAATACGTCAGCTCGATTTTATAAGTCAGTTCACTTCACTTCACTGCACTTCAATCGAACACATAGAAGGATCGAAAAACGTCGTAGCAGACACGCTTTCTAGACTAGAACAAATAGACATGCCTTCTCCCCTCGACTACAACGAGATATCACGAGCGCAACACAATGACGAGGAACTGCAAAAACTGTTATCATCTCAAAATCTTCAATTTGAAAAATTTAACTATCTCAACTGTGACATGCCTTAATTCTGCGAAACCTCAAAACAATCAGCAATACCATATTTGCCGCGACAGTTTCGTGTTGCCGCTTTCAACGCTATTCACGGAATTAGTCATCCCGGCATACGCGCTACAAGAAAAATGATCGCAAATATTCAATTTTGTCCAAAAATTGGTCCAAAAATTTCAATTTTTGGACCAACATGAACAAAGACATAAACCAGTGGACTAAGAATTGCATAGAATGTCAGAAGTCAAAAACTCAGCGTCATACAATTTCGCCACTCAGTACATTACCAAAAAGTGACCGGTTGAAACCCGCTTTCCTAGCTAACGATGACGAATTGGTTACGAACACCCAACCGTATAAGGAAAAGGAGTGCACAACAAAGCCCGATCTCCTAACACACACCGGAACAAAGAGCACCTCATCTGACCCACATATCCATAGAACGCGATCCGGGCGACTCGTTAAGCCGACCGTGCGTTTAGGTTGTAACCTTAACCTCAACTCATCCGTGACCGCAAAGTGACATTTAGTGTTAAAAAGTGGTGGATAAACAATAGTACAGTGCAGTGGTAAAATAAAAGACAATTATTCAGTGTTTATGGACATTAGTGTTGATAATTTCGTATGTATTTATTTCAAAAATATTGTAAACTTAAACTAACTTATTTTAATTATAATATGTAATTATTATATTTGTCATGTAAATTAACTTTTAATTAAGTATTACTTTTGTAATTAATTTTCTTTTCTTTCATGGGGGGGAATGATGTGCCTACATACTGTATATTTTATAGTTGACAAATTATTATTTGTCATTCATGTTTGCGTCATCTAGGTCTTCTCATCTAGGTTTCTAGACCGCGGCACCATTACCACTTTGTACAGGAATGACTAAACATCAACTCTATATAAATAGTCATATTTTTTTAATTAAGGACACTTCGCTTTAAGCTCGCAATATTGTAACTCATCAACAATAAACGGTCTCGGTAAATCAGTCTTTAAATAATTCCTATTACCTTCACACTGGCAGGTAAAATATAATATTATATAGTATTATATAGTACTGAGCATGGATTATGCTTTTTATCGCGAAACATCAGTAGGTACAGCCGCAAGATTTACCGCATTCATAGGTGTCTAAAATATTATATATTTACAAAGTTAAAAGTATTTTTTATAAAATTTTAAACAGTTACACATTATTCATTCAGCAACTGGGTACATAATAATTTAAGCATTTTGTGGGCCATTCGACTCCATGTTTTTTCTCGTTTACGCATAATTTTGTCGAATGTAGAGCAGACAAGTGTTTATAATTGCGGACTTATAACAGAACTTTCTTTGCAGTTATAAATATAAGGGTCAGTTCACACCCGACACCCAATTTTATAATGGCGATTCATAATGTAAGTTTATGCTTATTTTTCTCTATGCAAAAGCATAGAGAAAAAAACATAAATAAATGCAGGCATAAATGCCCTAACTATAGCGTATACATAATACAACACATAATACTCGTAATATCATGCCGATGCATAGAGTACCTGTATACCTACTCGATGCATAGTAGTAAAGACTACTTTTAGTCTGTTACTTTTTAGGGTTCTATACCCAAAGGAGAGAACCTATTACTAAGACTTCGATGTATGTCCGTCTGTCTACATCTATCTGTCTCCAGACTATATCTCAAGAACCGCTATAGCTGGACTTCTGAAATTAACACAGATTATGTATATCTGTTGCCGCAAACAGTAAAAACAAATTAAATTAAATAATAAATATTTAAGTGGGGCTCCCAATCCCATACAACAGACGTAATTCTTATAGGTACCTAGCGGTGGTAGTATTTTATTTACAAGTATTGGCAGCCCTATGGGCTGCAGTAGGTTATTTACAAGTATTGGCAGCCCTATAGGTTGCAGTAGGTGTAGGTATGTAGGTTGCTGTGACCGGCCATGACGTATCCGCAACCGATGCGCCCGATGTAAACACAGCAAGGTCGACCGCCATATCCTAGAGCTTTCGAGCTTTTTCTGTCCTGTAACTTTTGAGCTTTTACCACAAACAAATAGGATGTAGGATGTTTATAAATAAATGGATTTACATTCATGAAATGTTATTTTATTTCAGCAAACAAAGTAGTAGTTTAGTGTGTAAATCTGTAGCAGAGTTATTAAGCTTTTCTCATACACAAATTAAATTATGTAATGTTTAATGTACTTAATAAAAATGTTTAAAACTTTTTCTACAGATTATTACAAGTTTCTTAGGGTCAATTCAAACTGCAACGCGACGCGTAGATATTAAGAATTTCTAAATTTGTATAGATTTGCAAGACGTCTCACGCAATCAAAATCTGTAAATTCAGTACAAATTGTCGACTCGCGTCGCGTGCGGTCTCAAGTGGCCTTTACGCAAACATATTATGTTTTCCAGTTTTTTCTGCTACATACACATTGCGTCCACATTTACTTTACTTTGGTAGTTTACTCAAAGTAAAAGCTCTAGGACGTAGTGCGTCGCGACGAAAGCACACTTTCAAGCTTTTCTGCACAAAGACATTTAACGCACTAAAGCGACGATTACGGTGTTGCTAGAGTAATGGTAGGTTTCCATCGGCTGTGGTGCAAGGAATATTTTGTGTTTAAAGAACCAATAGAAATGCTTCATTTGCCTGATCTTGCTAAGCGCAGCTCAGGAATGTGGTTAAAAGATTCAATATTCCATTGGATCCTAAAACGTAGCTCCGGTGCAAAGGCAGCCGTAGCAGGACCAATCTAAAAGTTTTTCTTGGAATGAGAATAAGACATAATATTACTTACAATGTTTTTCACGCAAGAGTCTGTCATTTCATTACAAACTTAAGGTGACGCCGCGTTAAAGTAAGAAACCGTGTTGGATATGTTTTAGATTGCTTGTTTTCTATGAGAGGCCGGCCCGGCCTCTCATAGAAAACAAGCAATGGAACAGCAAAAAATGGAAAGGGCGTAAGCGACAAAATGGTTTTTGTCGCGTAATTTAAAAACCATAAATACATTTCATATAAGCTATGCACATATTAAAGTGCATGCTTCAACCAATTTATGTACAAATTTTGGAACCTTAAATCACACTCCTCTGTTGGAAAAATAGGAATCCCCTTTTTTACAGAGGTCTTTTCGATTGATAATTCTGTGTTATAAAAGTTGTCCAATCGTGTTATGCTATGGGCAATTCAAAGACAAAGGCATGATGAATACTGACAATGAACTTTAGTTTCTTAGCTTTAGTCATTGCTGAGAAAAATCGGCATCGCTACAGCCAAATTATCAAGGCGTCGCCTTAAAAATGCATATCAGCTACGCGTCGCGTTGTGGTCTGAATTGACCCTTAATGGATGAAGTGGGTAAGCAATAATTTGAAAATGTTAGTTTTTTGCATGTAGCTTCCTAAAGCTTAAAATCTACTTTTTTTCCAATGATTAAAATCTACTTTTTTTCCAATGAAAAAAGTATATTTTACTGTGTACATAATATAGCCTGTAGCCAGATATATTGGCTTGATGATGATGTAGGTGATTCTATATGTGTTCTATAATAATTAAAGGAATAATTTTGAGTAACTTTAAAGACATGCCGTGTGTAAAATTTTCATTCGTAAACGTACCAAATCTCTCTAGCCCTATTAGCCATGTATTATTTTTCGAGTTCCACATGAGTACTTCTATGCAACATCTCAAGGAGCTCACTCAATTCTAAGAAGTTGTACAGCTTATAAGTTATATCCATTATCCATACTGCGAAAGTGTGTCTGTCTATCTGTTATCTCTTCACGCCCAAGCTGCTGAACCGATTTTGCTGAAATTTGGTGTGGAGATACCTTGAGTCCCGGGAAAGGACATAGGATACTTTTTATCCCGGAAATGTACGGTTCCCGAGAGATAAAGTAATTTTGGCGCAACGGAGTTGCGGGCATCATCTAGTAATCAATATGGTAGGTAGATCAGAGAAACTCTATGATGGTAATTCGCTTTTTGATATGGGTGCATAGAGCTCGAGTTTACATTTTCCGGGATAAAATGTATGCTACATTTTATCCCGGAAAAATGTACGTTTCCCACGCGATAAACCAATTTTGGCGCAACGGAGTTGCGGGCGTCATCTAGTCATATCTATTTGAGAAACCCATGAATGCATTAAGCGGCGTGGGTGCTCCAACCATAATACACGTTTGAGTATACCAGCTATAAATAGCACAAAGTACTAATACTTGTCTGCTCCTTCGCTGCAACTGGAACTCGTACTTACCTACTGTATTCCCAACATTGCAAACTGTTACCAACATTAAAAACTAGTAGGAAATATTTTAACGTTTTTTGTGAAACTAGCAGGTTAACATTATGAATTTGGCATTTGTTGCTCAGATGGATACTGGAGGGTATGAGGATGCATGTTGAAAATGATTGTCATTATTTTTTCCTAACAAAGCTGGAAGGAAGATTTGTTTTGTCGTGTAATTTATATTGTTTTACTTTTGTCTGTTGACAAATTAGATCGAATACTTTATCGGTAAATATGAATTATGATGTAATTAAGCGTCAGAGTAGACGCGACTTCGCGCAAGTATAGTTTTACTGAATAAAGTAACAAACGTAAGTTAAAACATAAACCACAGATTACTAAATAGTTACTACATTAAACTAGTGATGTTAGTATTCAGAATTTATTGAATCCCTAGAACTAGATAAACTCAAGCTCTATGCACCCATATCAAAAAGCGAATTACCATCATAGAGTTTCTCTGATCTACCTACCATATTGATTACTAGATGATGCCCGCAACTCCGTTGCGCCAAAATTACTTTATCTCTCGGGAACCGTACATTTCCGGGATAAAAAGTATCCTATGTCCTTTCCCGGGACTCAAGGTGCCATGCCAAATTTCAGCAAAATCGGTTCAGTGGTTTGGGCGTGAAGAGGTAACAGACAGACAGACAGACACACTTTCGCATTTATAATATTAGTATGGAGTACAAAAATATGTTTGTATATTTTTTAATTGTTTAAGATAACTAAGTAATACGTAATATATATTATATTATGTACTTAGTACCTAAGTATATTAATGACGAATATTTGATTTCAAAAGTGAAATGTAGAGCTAGTTTACCTAGCTTTTAGTCTATGGGTTTTCACGATAAAGATATAGAAATAAAAGCCAAAAACAATCTCTATACAAAACATTTTATCTAGGTAGGTAAGTACCTTATCCTCCATCATCTCATGCTAAGCTACATGAGCATTCAATGATATTATAATATTATGGTATTATAAGTATTACGTAGCATTGCACTCGATGGTGAAAACGATCAGCAAAGCAGTAAAACCATAAACACAATAACATAATGTCTGTAATATAAATCAATTAAGTATATTGATGCAGTCAAACATTAGAATCAGTGAAACGCTCGTTAAATGTAACATTATCTAGGTGAATAAGAAGTCAGTCAAGCGCAAGTTTCGCGCCTAGAGTTTTGTTTTGAGATGACACGGAGCTTCAATACGATCAGGGTAGAGCGAGACGGGAGATGAGAACTACGCGCGGGAACGAGACGGCGAAACGGTCGCGGAATGCGGCGCACTTAATTTTTCTAACGGACTACGGGTCGAAAAGCGCGCGCCGTGAGGACGGATCGGCCATGTAGTACGGATCAGAGGGGCGCGGTGCGGGCGGGAGGGGCGGGGGACGGCTGTAGTACGACGGCCCGCGTTTCTCGTAAAGGAAGCGACCCTGGCGCGGTCATTGCACGCCGCGGCCGCATTCCTCGCCCCCGCTGCTCCCCCCGCGCCGCCTGCGCATCAATGAACGGCGCGCGCGCCACGCAGCGTCCCCGCTGTCTCTTTTCCGCACAACTCCATCCCCTTTCCTCCGTCTTAGAGCGTGTGTTCGTTATTTTTGAATTTTAAACTTTGAAATTAAACGAACGATTATTCGCTACTTTCGGTGACGACTACCTAAAATCTTAAGGGTCAATTCAGACCGCACTGTACCGCAACGCGACGCGTAGATATGCATTTCTAATGGCGCATTTTCACTGGTCGATAGGGCCCGCATGCCGGGTGCGGGAGATTTCTAAAATGCATGCCACGACCAATCAAAATGCGCCATTAGTTGCCATAGGCTCCCCGTATGCTGTATACCGCACGAGTTAAGAGCCCGTCCTCTATTTTCTACTGCTCTCTTCACACTCACGCCCGTCTTTCATATGCCAGGTGAAAAAGGACGATCGCCAAGTTAGCGGGCAGATAGAGGTTTTCTGTTTTTAAAGGGTTTTTTTTTAATATTGAAGTGGTAAAAAGTAATTCCAACACTTTATAGACGACTTTCTCAACAGTACATTGTATATTTATCATACCGTTAAGACGTCAATACAATCCATAAAAAGGTGATATTCTAAGCCTTTTACAGCAAAAATCACAAAACTGTCGCGGGTTTGAGTTAGATTATTTAAAGATACTTAAAAAAAATAAAAAATCTAGCTCCAACACTATATTATAATTGAAATGATCTTACATGTTGTGCATTAAAACTTATAGAAATACTGTATTTTAACTGTTAAATCACGTCTGTTAAATGAGCGAAATCGACAAAATTTTGTATACGGACTCTTAAGAAATACGTATTTTAAAATAAAAAAATTACTTTCGATGAACTTCTTAATCGCAACCAAGTAATTCAAGATAGAAATTAAAAATCTGTCAAATACCCAATTCTATCATTAAGAATCTGAAATAGCGGATTTTCAAAATGTTGTATATTTATCGAGTTATTGAGAAAAAACTAATTTGGACAATGATACTCTACTTATACAGATCTGTTACGTTCATACTATTTTCCGGCTTAAATCTCTTCCGAACAATTTTCAAATTCAAAATTGGACTTTGACAGATATTTGAAACAAAAGATACGAAATGCCATTTACATAAAAGAGACAGGCAAAATAAAAGACGACCCAATTAGGTCGTATATTTGAGTCTTCACAACGCGCGCGGTTGTGAAGACTCAAACTTGGTCTTCTTTGAGTTTTTTGAAGTGAAAACTTCTTTAGCGGTGTTGAGCACTTTTGTGGGATGGGTAAAAACTGTGAAACTCGCGTCAGATTATCGTGCTGATCGAAAAACCATACAAAATGCGTAAGACCGTAAGACGGTTGGAGAGAAGTGTTGTAACATCGAAATTAAAATTAAATGATAATTAAAATTAGTAATAATTATAATAATTATGTAACATTTTAAATTAACAAAATAAATATGGATTAAATAAAATTAAATAATAATTAAAATTAAATGATAATTAAAATAAAGTAATAATTAAAATTAAGTAATAATTAAAATTAAGTAATGATTAAAATTAAGTAATGATTAAAATTAAGTTGTAATTAAAATTAAGTAATGATTAAAATTAAGTAATTATTAAAATTAAGTAATGATTAAAATTAAGTTATGATTAAAATTAAGTAATAATTAAAATTAAGTAATAATTAAAATTAAGTAATGATTAAAATTAAGTAATGATTAAAATTAAGTAATAGTTAAAATTAAGTAATGATTAAAATTAGTAATGATTAAAATTAATTTTAATCGAAATTGATTAATCGAATAATCGATTGGTTTTTTTCGATTGTCGATATTTTTTTAATCGATTGTAAGGGTTTCGATTAATTAAAAATGGTTTAAAAAAAATGCATAACGTTAATAATTAAGTTTTCACTTCTGCCGGCACTCCCGGAGTGCAACCCGTCTTTTTTTATAATTATTATAATTAGTGGAGGTCCCAGAGCGTAAAAAACGTGCAAACTTCCGATTTTTGCAATAGTGGATGAAAATTGAAAAGAAAAAAAGGAATGTGTAGCTGATAACATAAATAATAACGTTTACCTACTGAAAAGTTGTGCTTTTGATTTTTAAATTATTCTCTTCCACTTCAAGTAAACTCATAAACTGTAAAATTTTGAAGAAAATTTGCATATTTCTTTCTTTTAAATATGTAGCAAAATAATAAAATATATTATAATTTTTGTGATTTGTATCGTTGCTTATATTCCAAAGAAAGAAAATAAGATGAAAAAATATATAATTTAGATTATAATTAATATTTTTGTATGTAGATGAGCATATCTCCAAATGTGCTCGTTGTGTGCCTCGCCAGGTAAATGGCGTTCCTATTTTTCTTTGGTGTTAAATAGGAAGTTTAAAATTATTTTTTAGGCTTAACAAAGCCTTCTATTTCTTAATGTATATAACTTTTTAGCTCTTACTTTATTAGATTTTCTGAAAATGTAACACAAACTTTTCACGGATATTTCGAAGAAAATCTGTATTTTATTTCTTTTGGTTAGGTTTTTACAGAATATTTTTTTTTCATTAATTATATTTGCTAAAATATACTGAAAGGAAAAAAATACAAATTAGGTTTAGAACTGATATTTTTTGTATTCAGGTAAACATTTTACAAACATAGATCGCAGCATGCGTCTTTAGTATGTACGTGAGATTTATAGCACCCAATTTTTTTTCTGGCTTTAAGTAGGAAGTTTAAAAATATTTCAAAGACTAGAAAAAGTCTTTCATTTATCGATGCATGTAATGTTTTAGCTCTCACTTAAATAAATTCTCAAAAAATATAGAAAAATGTTTTCGGTCTATTTTACACATTTTTGGAGATATTTAAACGTTTTTATGTACTTAAAAGTTATCATTTCTCTAAAAATTAAATACGCACAACAAGTAAGTTTAACACACTTTACGTTACAACCCTTAAATCCACACAAACCCTTTTATCTTGGTTACGACGAGCGTTAATCTCTAAAAACTTTGCAAAAACCTTATAGTTGTATTTAACTTACTACTTAGCAAAGCAAACTTTCCTTTTTTAAATTAAAAATTGTGTATTTGGTTAATTTTCAACGTAAACAATCGGATTAGAGTCATTAAATAACAGGAACAAGAAAAAAAATTTTCTGGACCGGTTTTATAATATGGTGAAATATTAAGTAACTAAAAAAGTAAAAGCACATATATTTTTTGATAAACTTTGCAAGTTATAGTGTAAAAAAGAAAATGACACCTCAAAAACAAAAATCCATGCACTATTACAATTTATAGGAGGTTAAAACCTCTGGCGACTGCAGATGAACCCGCGTCTTACTTTTTCACCTGGCATATGAAAGACGGGCGTGAGTGTGAAGAGAGGACGATGTTTGATTTTTTGCGTTAGTCGCCCTCTTAATGCAAAAACCAACTCATTACACTTGATATCATTAGTAATGAGTTGATCCTCTGTACGAATCAACATAACATAAATAATATTATGCTGATTGCTGACTTGCAGATAGGTGGTAAGTGCACAGTTCTATAAAAATCGATCAAAACTTGCATCATGTTTCTGTAGACTATATATATATATATATATATATATATAAATCTAATATATCTATATATAAATCTATAAAATCTAATCCAGTAAAATTATATATATATATATATATATATATATATATATATATATAATTTTATTTTAATCATAATAAATCTAGAGGGTCCAAAGTCACCAACTTCTAATATTGCCAAATTAACGCTGAATTATATTATGTGTATTCCGCTACGTTCGTAACTGTTTAAGCTTGAATATTGCGTAGATAGATTGGAAGATTGAGGCAGGAAAGGTGATTTCATTGCACTTTTTAATAGCTGTTCGAACGCCATAAAGTGCGCGCTATTAATGTAATTCTGCTTGTGAGAAACAGTAATTTTAAGCACTACCCACAAGAAAATAAACTCCTGTAAGTAATATTTTTAATTTCCAATTCACTGATTGTAGATAAAATATTATTTGCGATATAATTTATACCTAGTATTTCTCTTTATAACAGTCAAAATATGTCGTCAAAACACGAAAAGAGATATGCTGTCCCGTTTTTGGTTTATCGGAGAAGTTACCAGTGTCTCAAGTCTCAACTACCAATTCTGTTATAAAAATAACTTATTTATTAATTAATATCACATTAATATGAATCAAAGCTTGACAAAACAACAAAAGAGCCGACAGTTCATGATGTATTCCAAAGACTGGCTACGGAAATTTTACATATCTGGCGAAAAGCGTCGCTTCCCAAAAAAAGAAGTATATTATTTACTTGATTAACGAACGCAAGAAAAATGATGATAGGCCGTGTAGATTTAAATGCGACTGTAAAATATATGAAGAAAATTAAAATACAATAAAAAGAATCACTGCGTAACAAAGAGATAATGGGTCCTAACCAGACGTCTTGTTCTCGTTCTTTGCATGAAGACTTAAGAACCGAAAGAACGAGTTAAGCAATTGTAGCCTCTTCTTGTAGCTTTTACAAGCTAATCAATCGCCATAATAAGTAGCTGCTCAGCCACCCAAGAAAAAGAGATTCAATTTTCCATCATTAGCTCTCGTATGCGATCGTACCTGAGTCTCTGATAGAGCAGCTGCTATTATAGCTTTATCTGCTTCTTTATCTGTGTTAAAAGATGTTGATAATTACATCAATGGATTCCAGTGCTGTCATTGATCGTTAAAAATTCGATGAGAAATAATGCAAAACAGTGATCTGTTTTGCATTATTTCTCATCTCATTCTCACACACGATGTAGATCGTAATAATTATAAAAGTATACGCATAAATTATTTCGATGGTAGAAAAGGTGGCTGTGATGGTACAGTTGTGAATATAGTTTTCAAAGGAGATGTTATTCGTTTTATAGAAGAAGTAATTAACAAACTATTAAAGTAGTTTTTTGTTTCAAATGCCTAATTGTAAAATAAAAAAAACAATTTAATACCAAACAATCTACTTTTTTCTGATGATCATTCCTTGATAATATATCATAAATATTTAATTTTTCTTGATAAAAACATTGATACCACTAACCAGAACCTGTAACCAAGACTTTTTCTTTATCGTTTCTTTATAGAATTGTCGATCATACATTTTGTATAGAATTGACATTTGACGAGTCGAACGTCAACGTCATATTCGCGAATTTTTAAGTAAATTCCATACATTTTGATCGGCGATTCTATAGAAAAGCGATAAAGAAAAGGTCTTGGCTAAGGGGGTCAGTATTTTATTTGACATATTACAATGTAGTTTTTTTTACAAGGAACAGCAAATATAGAAAAATACTATTTATCAAAAGTTGACCAATGTTATCAAAAAATTCGTATTTTTCGAATTTTCAATTGGGTTGGGGCACCTCATAACATCAAGACAATTAAACCATATTTTGTATGCAGAATTTACTCATCATAAGGCAACTTTATATTGCTATGCCATTAAAAAAAATGAGAAAAATTTTTTCTTCATACAAAATCGCTCCACCCTAGTGGGTACTTTATATATATATTTAGTGCATTTGTTGAATAAATAATAGTAAATTAATACAAGTCGAGACTGACGGCGACCATTGTTTGTACGACGGGATAGCGATGGAGGTTGCCCGGTATTTAATTTTAGTCACTTCAATAAAATAATATAGGCGAAATTATCGGGTCATATAAAATGCTTTGTCCTGAATGACATGAAAATGGAATCACGCCACGGCCTAAACCAGTGATCGTAAATACTTGAAATTTGGAGGGAGTGTTCTTCGTATGACGTAGGCGTGTGATAAGAAGGGATTTTTAGAAATTCCTCTCCTAAGGGTGTGAAAATAGGGGACGAGAGATAGAGACGCCAATCATTGCTTTTTGCCACAATAGACATAATCTGTGTACTCTATTTTTGCCATGTAAGTTATGGCTGGTTTTATACGTATTAAGTAGATAAGTAGTCAACTAAATTTTAACTTATGGCTTTATATTTACTTCATTAAATTTGAACTTGCTACTTGCTACTAAATTTGTGTTTACATGCAATTGATAACTTAAAATTAAGTAAAAATTAACTACTTATCCACTTAATACGTATAAACCAGCCATTAGAGCTCATTTGAGTAAATACTCTTTTGCTTATGAAATAAAGCCACCATTCACGATAAAGCGATCCCATTTTATATTTTGTAAATTATCTAGATTTACAACCGAAATTGCAACGTATGAAGCCTATTATACTATCGTAACAATTAGTTGTTAAATCTAAATATTAACTAAGTATATATTTGTAACAATTTTTTGTTATTATAATATTATTGTTTTCTTATACTTTTGTAGAATATAGAAAGATTGTCTTGAATGGAGGGCTTTACATTATGTGTCACTCAAAGTTGTCATCATAATATTATTGTTAAAAAAAATATTGGCGTTCGAAATTCAAAATTAATTACTTATTCCTGTTCGAATTGGTGTTATTTTTTCATTGTGATTTAATTTTATACAATTGTGTAAAGTGCCATAAATTTAAAAATATTTTTTTAAAAGAAATGAAGTCACACTTTTACTAATCTATTTAATTTATTATAATATATGCATAATATTATCATATTATTATCAATGAAAGGCTTTATCTTGAATGATATAATAATCATAATACTTACTTAATAATTTTCAGCAAGTATTAATAATTAATATACATGGTGACTGGTGAGGTATTAGTTTACAGTGTTGCCAGAATTAGTTTACACTGTGTTTTAGGCGAAATCTAGATTTGTGTAACAAAACTAAGTGATAATACTTTAGGGTGTGTACGTGTTCCTTGTAGAGAGTTCACTGTGAAAGAAGCAGCGCTGAAAGACGTATTTTTTTTTCACTTTTGTATGGGCAAGGGCCCGAGCGTCACCAGTTTCCCCATACAAAAGCGAAAAAAAAATTTTGGTCTTTCAGCGCTGCAACTTTCGCAGTGAACTCTCTACAGTCTACGAGGAACACGTACAAATCCTAAAGTATTATCACTTAGTTTTTTTACACCCTGTATAAGATTATTATTTTATGAGTAAATTATGTCTTGACTCTTGACTGACCTGACTAGCTGTAAAAAAAGTAAGTAGAATTTCAAATTCGAAATTCAAATTTTATGCACAGTCAAACTCATTTTGAAATCTTCATATTTTATTTTTGTGATTTGCGATAACTTTCATATTTTAGTTTGTGTTATTTAATTATTTTGAGTGTAGATATTATTTTAATTCCTTTATCAATTTAAAAAATTAATTTTTTGTGTAATTATTAGGTAGGTATTAGTTAAACTGTATAGGTTTTGAGTTTTTGTGTTCAATTTGTCAATTTAAGTACTTATCTGATAATGATCTGATATATAGTCTGATATAGATTTTTAATTTTGTAGGTTAACGGAGTATTAAACGTGTATAATATTATTAGGTAAGAAAGTTGTTTTTTGGCTAAGGTTCACAAACCTACCCCAGCAAGTTGCCGAAATGACTGCCAGCGCCGTATCAAGCGCATCATTTTTATTTCATTTCACTATTAATGAAAAGACTTAACAGAAGGCCTACTTAGAAAGGCCCACCCAAGAAAGGGGAGCTCGGGGGGCGCAGCCCTCCGCCAAAACAAAAACAAACACAATCAAGAAATTCCAAAAGTAGGTTAGGTTAGGTTAGAACTTAGACCACAACAGCAGCAGCCAGTGACCATTATAAAAGAAAGGGGGGGGGCTCGGGGGACGCAGCCCCTTAGGAACACTTATTTTTTACCGTGATTTCTTTATTTTATTAACAAAATTCGCTAATATTTGACCTTTTCATCATCCCTATTGCCGAGAATAAAATATGATGTAGCCTCAGAATCCCGAAAATTTCAAAGGTGAGTAGCTTCAATACTGGGCGGTTTCTCAGTGTGGATTTGATACGGGGGGTGTTTCCCCTCCTCTCCCCTCTTTTGGGGTAGGTTTCCGAACTTTACCGTTTTATTTAGTTTTAGTGTATATATTATCTATCTATAGGTATCTATCTATATCTATACATATAACATGTAATGAAATTATGGAGGTAACATTTTTGTACATCTATAATGTACATCTTCTATAATACATATTAAACAAAGTCGCTTTTTTCCCCCATGTCCCTAATCTTTAAAATTATGCAACGGATTTTGATGATTCTTTCAGTGTTAGATATACCATTTATGGAGGAAGGCTGTAAGGCTATATTTTATCACGCTAAGACTAATAGGAGCAAAGAAATAGAGGAAAATGTGGAAAAAACGGGGAAAATTATTTGAAAGGGCTAACTTGAAAGCGCTAATCTCAGGAACTACTGGTCCGCTTTGAAAAATTCTTACAGTGTTAAATAGCTCATTTATTAAGAAAGTCTTTATTTTATCACGCTAAGACTAATAGGAGAATGTGGAAAAACGGGAGAAATTATTTGAAAGGGCTTATCTCACGAACTAATGGAGCAATTTTTATGTTATTTGGCACAGATAAGAAATAAAGGATCATAGACTATCGATTTTAATATTTTTTTCAGCGGCTATATATTTTATACCCGTGCGACGCCGGGGCGGGTCTCTAGTTAATATATAATTGGAATCTCGGAATCGGCTCCAACGATTTTCATGAAATTTAGTATATAGGGGGTTTCGGGGGCGATAAATCGATCTAGCTAGGAATCATTTTTAGGAAATTTCATTTTATTTGTGTTTTATCGAATACCGAGCAAAGCTCGGTCAAATAGCTACCATGATATTATACCAGAACAACGTTTCTTGAGGGATTAGAGGGTATGGATAAAATTATCAAAACAGCTTGAGTTTCTCCCTTTGATGCAGAAATAATAATAAGGACGCATTTCCTTAAGACGCTGACAACTTCCAAAGACCTTGATCTCGCATCACTCTCGCACCTGTGTCAATTTTCATGCCAGAGAGACAGAGATGTGAAGTGTTCACTCGGTAGCGTAATACATTTTTCGTTTGTTAGAGGAAAAAATAAATATTATGGGAAATCTAGATATCAGAACCGAAAATTAAATCCGGTAATCTTTGGATTTTTTAGAAGGTATCAAATAAACAAATTTTTAAAGCATAGATTGTATTATTACTTTAGTTAGAACTGTTTAAAGTCCCTGAAAGATGTGACTTTGGTGGTTTTTTTTTACTCAGTAGGAGAACATTATTTTATTATTTAAATTCGACAAGCTTTTCCAAATATAATCAAAAATCACATATATTTTTTTGTGGCAGTCAATGAAATACATACGTCTAGAAAACTGCACAAAGATGTCGAATTGGCAGCTGTCTTCCCCTTAACTAATACATAAACTCTGAATATATTCACTTAGGAGAATCGCGCCATCGCCAAGTTTGAAAACGGACGTATCTTTTTTGTTCCAAGCATTTCCCGGTAGGTATTTTCAAGACCACGTATTTATATAATACTAGCGACCCACCCCGGCGTCGCACGGGTATAATATATATTATATAGCCATTGAAAAAATTATTAAAATCGATAGCCTATGATCCTTCACGTGATCTACTACTTCTTATCTGTGCCCAATAACATATTAAACTGCTCCCGTAGATCGCGAGATAATCCCTTTCAAAGCCAGTCATAGCCACAGCCTTCCTCAATAAATTGGCTATCTAACAGTGAAATAATTTTTCAAATCGAACCAGTAGTTCCTGAGATTAGCGCGTTCAAGTTAGCACTTTCAAATAATTTTCCCCGTTTTTTCCACATTTTCCTCTATTTGTTGGCTTCTATTAGTCTTAGCGTGATAAAATATAGTCTTTCTCGATAAATGGGCTATCGAACACTGAAAGAATCATAAAATCCGTTGCGTAGTTTTAAAGATTAAAAGGAACAAAGGGACATGAGTCACATGAGGGAAAAAAGCGACTTTGTTTTATAATATGTATTATATATTCCCTTCTCGTATTTTTTACTGTAGTTAGTGATTATTTTTTGTATAATCACTAATAACTAATTTTCACGTCTAGCAGTCTATGTCTAATATAACGAGAATCATGAGTGTGAATTTATCATGAGCGTTAATATGGAAATTTCTAAAAAGCGCTCCTTAACCTAGTAATTTGTGCTTGAACCGTGAACACATTCCTTACACTTTACAGTAATTAGGGTTTTTATGCTGCGAAGTTCAACCATTTCAGCTTAGTAATTAGTTTAGGCGATAAAAAGCGTCAAAAACGCCGCATGCTCATGATTATTTCAATTACAATACCAGCGTTTAGCGCGGGCTTTGCCAGCTTAACTAAGACCCCACAGAGCGAGTTGTGCACGTATCGAGTTAACGCCATTTCAATTTAATATCTATGATTCTGACAAATACATATATGTCGGAATCAAGTGGAATTCAGGCTCCAAATCTTTTAATGATTTGATGTACACAAGTCCGATGTGTAGAGTCTATAGATAAAAGCAATGTGGAATATTGGAATGTGTTATGTGCCACTGATGTTTCTCTTTTCTAACAATTTTGCACTAACCTTTAAAAGTTAGCGCAAAATTGTCTGTGGGGTGATCTAGAATGTGTTCCTTAGTAGAATTCCTTGTTTACAAGTAATACACCTGATTAAACCCAAAATTATGCTTATAGTATAATAATAAATTGAATAATTCAAAAACAGCAAAACACGACCTCGTTTACCCCACAGAATTTACCGGAACAACATCACCAAGAATCAGTTTCCACTCGAGTGCCCTGAAAACAGTTTTAATAAAGTGCACAATAAACATAGATGCCTATTAGGAGTTACACGCATCGCTATCTCCTCGCATAAATTATACCACTCAAACCTCAACTAACTGACACAAATTATATGATAGTCGGATACTTTGAAGGAAATGGAGGCTACACCCATGCTACACCATCTATCAAAATAATCAGCGTTTACCTGCAATTTTTTCTTTCATATTGCTCCTTAGGTACAATCGGTACAATGAACCATTTTTTGACATGATTCAAATGGTACATTTTATTTTTTATTGAAATGGAATGAGTATAACTTCGGTTGTTCGGTATGCGTCAGTAATAAAATGGTATGTGCCGCATCGCTGGTTCCAACGTACTTGATTATTGTAATTAAAATATTAGCGTAAATGACGGACGGACGGACGGACAAACGGACGGACGGACGGACGGACGGACAGACGGACAGACGGACAGACGGACAGACGGACGGACAGACAGACAGACGGACAGACAGACAGACGGACTGACAGACACACTTTCGCATTTATAATATTAGTATGGAAGTATGGATTTCAGTTTTTATGATGTTTTTTCAGTATTTTTACTGTAGTCACGAAAATTTAAATATTTTTTTAATAATTATAATAATATTAATAATATCTATGGACGCTTCACACCACGTCAGTCTGGCCCCGTGGTAAGTACCTGAAGGACCTGTGTTACAGATACCAGACAACGGAAATATATTTAAGGGTCCGTATACGAAATTTGCCGATTTCGCTGATTTAACAGACGTGATTTAACAGTTAAAATACAGTATTTCTATAAGTTTTAATGCACAATATGTAAGATCATTTCAATTATAATCTAATGTTGGAGCTAGATTTTTTTCTTTTTTAAGTATTTTTAAATAATCCTACTCAAACCCGTCGCGGGTTTGAGTACGATTATTTAAAAATAGTTTTGTGATTTTTGCTGTAAAAGGTTTAGAATATCACCTGTTTATGGATTGTATTGACGTCTTAACGGTATGAAAAAAATACAATGTACTGTTGAGAAAGTTGTCTATAAAATGTTAGAATTACTTTTTACCACTTTAATATGAAATAGTTGAGTAAAAAAATATATAACTCAACAAAATTTTAAAGAAAATGGGCAAAGAATTGCTGTTAATTTCGGCAACTTGGAGCTGTAATTCATAAAAAGAAAACGACAGAAATAATCTATAGATAAAATTCTATCCAATTCGAGAAAAAACAAAAAAAAAAAACAAATAGTGCCAAAAAACACGATTCAAAACAACCTAAATCTCACATTATATTACTCGCCGCAAGGTTCGAGTCGGCTTTCCACGCTTAAATATATTTTAAATCTAATAGTTAATATAGATTTTTTAAGTCTAATAAGGAGAAAAAACCTAATAATATTTCTGTAGCGAACCTTTGCAATTTCGTATTCATCGGCAAAATTTTGTATACGGACTCTTAATATTTTTATACTATACATATATTTAAGATATTTATTATATGATACACATATTTAATAGTTTAATACACACCCATGACCCAGGAACTTTATAAACTTTTTGTTCCGTCGGCGGGACTCGAACCCGCGACCTCCGGCTTGAGCTACCAACGCGATCACCACTGCGCCACGGAGGTCGTCGAGGTCGTCGTTTTTTAAAATCAATTATTATTGAAAATTGAAGCATGGGAGTTCTACTCTTGCATTTGGAATTATGTTTTTACTAGATAATATATTCAATAAAAGGCAGATGTCACTTTTTAGGGAGGAAAAAAACACTGTGCGATATTATAATATTTTAAACTTATTTTCGCACGATTACAAATTCTTAACTTATCATAACTGTTAATATTTCCTGTGTTTTAAGTTTCCAGAGGCCTAAAATATTTTTGGATGCATAAAGGAAGAATATAAAAAATATTCCGTTTTTTTGTTACCGTTGCAGTGGTCAAAGAACGCTTTCAATGAAAGCTGGGTTTCCTTTACAGAATGCCGCCGAGTATGAAGTTAGCCTTACGTTGCCAACATTGAAGAAACAGTTGCCTTATTTTTAGTGATTTCCAAAAAATAAGAGGTATTAGGTAGTTTGTTAAATCTGTACATCTATACATATTTTATCACGCTAAGACTAATAGGAGAATGTGGAAAAAACGGGGGAAATTATTTGAAAGGACTTATCTTTTTCAGTGGCTATAATATATTTTGTACCCGTGCGACGCCGCGCTGGGCTAAGTCGCCTGTCTATACTTTCGCGAGATAGCTGTTTCATAGTGGTAAGTACCGTGGTTTATTAGTTATGAGTTTGACGTGCGCTCGCGGCTATCTTTTGCGTAACTTTTGACGATTTAATTTTTATTTTTATTTTTGATGTATAGAGCGTATTATTGTTTTGTTTTAGGAAAAATATAAAGAGACCATCAAGACTACTAGACGGCCGTTGAAAAACGAGGAAATATGTCGAATATTGGACAGAGAAGAGGAAAATGAAGACGATGAATGCTGAGAAAGTGATAGCGAGGCGGAGGATCACCTATCGGACGATTCATAATCACTCTGTAAGTGATTATGAAGAGGACTTCATCGGAGAACCTCCATCTAAAAAAAGCGTTTCTGCATCTTCTGCACGTATAAAAAGAAAAGGATGTCCAAAATATCTTGCGCGAAATGCAAAAGTGCAACACAAAGTTGACGTTTGCCACAAATATCTTTAAATTTTGTTAATTCTTTTTTATTATGATTTTTAAGACTAATTATACTATTACCTACCAGTGGCGAAGCGTCCATATAACCCGATTCCCATCGGCTTCCCTTAGGGCTTAGAAAAATCGAATGTATGGGCCAACGACATATTTATCTAATAAATATTTTACATACCTACTTAAAAAACTTTGAATTCACAATGTTATATGCAATAAATTTTTCTCTCACTTGAAATACATAGTTTGAATTAATAACTATCGCCTATAAATTTTAAAAGGCAATGCAATGTGCGGGCGCAGAGAATCAAGCCGTGGATTAGCGGCTTATTTCTCCATACAACGACAGTTCATAGTAAGCATCTGTCCTTTTCATTCCTGTGAACTGGTCGTCATGTTCTGTCTCGTTCTAGCACGCGCGATATATACTTGGAAATAACTCGATGCCCGACGAGTTATTACGGAGAAAGGTTAATTAGCAACGCACAAGTGCAAGCGAGATAGATGAGTCATGAAGTAAAATTATTATGATTCGAATTTAAGAATGAATGTAGCGACATTATACTTTTGCTAGCGCGTAATACATTTTATTTTGGTAGGATTTTTTGTAATACGACTTTATTAAGAATGCCTTTAGCGGTACTAAATATGACAGGCGCGTAATACATTTTTATTTTGCTGGTTTTTAGATTGACATATTAATATGGCGGATAGTGTGTTTGTAAACAACATGTCGTTTGTTTTGTTTTGTCGAATTTAAATTTTGTTTTAGCGTTAGAACTTAGAAGAGTGTCGTGAATTAAATTACCTAATTTATATTATGTCTTGTGAATTGTGAGTCGTACGACGTAATCGCGTAGTTCGGAAAATATGGCATTAATTCAGAAAGACTGTTGTCTGACAGATTATATTTTGCTGTCGAAGGAAACTTTGTTTTCGAAAGTTAGTTTTGAAAATTAAAAGCATGTCATTCAATTATAAATTACCAAAATTGGTAAGTAGATTTTTTACTCCGGCTTCCCTTCTCAAAATATTCACCCCTCGCCACTGTTACCTACTTAATTGTAAAAGAAATACTATGAATTTTTGTGATAATTTGTAAGATTTGTTCCTATAAACAGAAGACAGTCATTTTTGTGAGATCTTAGTTGAGAATTTTGTAATTTCATTTTAATAATATTACAAATATTCATAAGTACAAAAACAATGCATTTTATTTATACACATATTGTATACTTTTTAAATACCTAAATCAATCTATACTAATATTATAAAGAGATAAACTTTGTTTGTTTGTTTGTTTAATTGTAATGAATAGGCTCAAAAACTACTGGACCGATTTGAAAAATTCTTTCACCATTCGAAAGCCATTGTTTACGAGTAACATAGGCTACATTTTATTTCGGAAAATTTAGAGTTCCGTAAGATATTTGGATTTTTCTGACACAAGGTGAAGAAAATCAACCAGAAAATTTACTTATTTTGCGTACGCTGCCTAAACTGTAAAAGATAGAACCATACAATGTGCTAAGTAAATGTAGATCTTTTAAATATCTACGAAAAACGACACACTATACCTATCTATCTCAAGTGAGGTACAACAACCATAATTTATTTAAAAATCTTGATTTTTTTTGGACTACATTTAAAAGCATCTATTTTACTCATGCTATTTATCTTTGTCAAAATGAATTATTTCATTACTAAGTACAGTTTATGTAGATTATTTGGTCTTTGAATGATTAAAATTCGACGTTTGGTTTAAAAGTTAAGTCAAAATTAAAAATTGCGATTTACGCCCGTTTCGAAGTTGGCGCTTACCAAGGCGGGGGTGCACAGTAGCGAAGATTATGACCGGCCCTGCAGCTAGTGAATTGGCTCATAATATCAAGAATACCAATGATCCCTACATTTGCCTATACCCTTCAAAAGGCTCCAATTTCCTGTAAAAAAATATTTTGCACTAACGATAAATATTATGTAAATCCCAGGGCCAAACATTCAAATTAGTAGGAATAGATTTATGAAAAGAATGTTTTGCTCTATCACGAGTCGAGGATCCCGACCATCAGTATATTTTGTTACCTGAAAATAACGTCAATTAATGTTGTTTATAGAAAAGTTCTACAATAATCGCTTTAGTTATTTATCCTAAAACAACGGGTTGCACTCCGGGCCGGGTGGCCCGGAGTGCAACCCGTTGTTTTGCAAGATTTCACTCAGAGGTGAAAACTTATTATTAAATTTTACATTTAAATATTCTCATCATTAACAACTTTAACATCCACAGAAAGACAATCTGTGCAGCCTGTAGAAAATGACTGCGACTTCGATGTTTCTGTGAATTGACCTGGGAATCATTTTGCTGACCGTGTCTTTCCTGGGTAGGCTTTTTGCAGCGGTAACCGACATCCACGCGGGCGGAGCCGCGGGCGACCGCTATCTATACATTATAATAAAAGTGTAGAAATGAAAATTCTGTACATTAAAGATATTCAAAAAAATAAGCGGGGGGTGTCACTACATCGCTATAGAAGCCAAAAATGTAGTTAATTTTTTGTCTGTCTGTCTGTCTGTATGTTTGTTCCACTATCACACGAAAACTACTGATCCGATTTGAATGCGGTTTTCGCAGATATATTTGCCTTCTTCCAACTTAACATCTGGTGTATAAAAAAAATTCCCCCCACACCTCTAAAGGGACGAAAGAGGGGGTCAGATTTTGTATAAGACTTTTGCTTTATTACGAAAACTACTGATCCGATTTGCATACGGTTTTCACAGATATATTTGTCTTCTTCCGACTCAACATTTGGTGACTAAAAATCCCCCCACCCCACCCCTCTAAGTGAACCAAAGAGGGGGTCAGATTTTGTATCAAACTTTTTTCTTTAATGGACTTACTTTGACATACAGGGTGCAATTAAACCTTCCTGCCAATTTTTTTCCAGGGCTTAGGTATCATTAGGGGAGTCCATTTAACCAAAAAAAATTGGGTGTTTTTTTTTCAATGACATATTTTATCCCATTTAAAATCGTTGCAGAATGGTCACTCGCGGCGCGGGGGAATGAGAGGGGGTGCGCGGGATGAGGCGCGCGCGCGGGGGCATGTCACGCGTGGCCGACGCATCGTGTCCATTAATAATTGTAGACTGTAGTGTTCTTTAGGATAACTTCCGGAAGCTTGTATTTTTATTTTTAACAAGGATCAATATATCAAAATTTGGCAGGACGGTTTAATTGCACCCTGTATTATTAACTGTTTTTTCCAACTTAACATCTGGTGTATGCAATTTTTCGCCCCACCCCTCTTAGGGGACAAAAGAGGGGGTATGAATTTGTATCAACTGATGAAGTAGAAATATTTTAAACGGCAAAACGACGTTTGCCGGGATAGCTAGTTATATATATTTTAACTGTAAAGTATTAAAATTAAAAAAGTTATCTTTCTAGGGTTAAATATCAATAGTATGATCTGCTAGTATTAAAGCTAGTCTCGTGACTAAAACTATGTCGTTGAAAGTAGCTAAATGATTTTGTCACAAGTATCAATACAATTGGATAGTAGCTTGAAAGCGTCCATACAGGTTGTTGCATTCCGACTTGTTTTGCTTCCTTGTTTCCATGAGAATGGATCTTATACTGTTGGCGTAAAGGTTGTAGTGGAGGTAACATAACTGTGAACGATGTAGCGGTCAACGCACGGCGAACTGCCGGACTTACAGGTTGGATAGGGCATTGGAATGGGTAGGACAAAAACCCGCAGCGCACATCCCGACTACTAAACAACGGAACCACCAAACAACTTTGTACTAACTGCAATAATATTATATTGGCGGTCTTTTAACAACGGAACCATTAAACTTTTTTTAAGTAAGTTCTTAATAAAAACGAAACTGAAACAACTTACTAACTGCAATAATTTATTGGCGGTCTTTTAACAACGGATTTTTTAAGTACTTAGGTAACTTTTTAAGAATGGATCTATCAAACGACTTAGTGCTAAACTATGTAGTTAACTGCGATATATTGGAAGTATTTTAACAAAGGACCCATTAAACAATTTTGTTATAATATGTAGTAACTGCAAAGCAACAGAACTACCAAATAGAAAATCCTATTTGACCTTTCTTGTTTTTAGGTGTCATAACAAGAGAAGAAATAAGGGTGTTTTTCCTTGTTATTATCAGATATAATAATTTTATACTCATACATAAATATTTTCGAATATTATATTCTGTTTAATCCCTTTAGCCATGTTCCTCCTTGAGGTAATTCCAAACACGAGGCGAATTCTCTGAAAAATATAATATTTTATTTGATAAAAAATACAATAAGCTCCAATATAGATAAGCTTATTAAATTGTTTACTACTACGTATAAGCCGCTTATTGAGTACAAACTAATTGAACTCATTAAAATAATAGCCAATATTTCTGTGAAATATTTACTTCGTTGTAGTAAAAAGCTTCAAGCTCTCAAAGAAAAACTTAAAAGCTCCAATTCAAGGTGCATAGCACTTGCACGTTTTATGTTTACTTTTTAAAGTTTATAGCCGATATTTACAATTGTATTTATATACGATTGTATAACTTAAACGGAATGGTGAGTTATTATTATATAGTAATAAGTAATAAGGAAGAGTCGGCGCCGATTTTCTCAGAAGTTCCGTCCTACACCGTCTTCTCAGAAATGCTTTTGTGCGCTAAAATTCACATAAGAAACCACTGTTAACTGCACATTCCGAACTTTGGGAGCCATTGAACCTTTAAATATTTAATTTACGAAGACATGAGTGGATGAAGTAACAATTTGAAAACTGTATTTTTTGCATAAATGGAGGCTTTAGGATCAAGAAAATGATTTGAAATCAAAAGGACTCTATATTAGATAGATGATGGAGTCGGTAAGTTACAAGGTTAGTTGAAAAAAAAAAGCCTATGTCCCTTCACGTTGTCTATTCTTCATGTTTGCCAAATAACATAAAAATTGCTACAGTACCTAGTTCTTAAGATAATAAGCAATTTCATACAATTTCCCCCTTTTTTCCACATTTTCCTCTATTTCATCGCTCCTATTAGTCTTAGCATATTAAAATATAGCCTATAGCCTTCCTCAATAAATGGGCTATCTAACACTGAAAGAATTTTTCAAATCGGACCAGTAGTTCCTGAGATTAGCGCGTTTAAACAAACTCTGCAGAATTATAATATAATATTAGTATAGATATAGATATTATAGACATAGAATATATTATATTAGTAGTACCAAGTATAGATTAGTAAGTGATGCGAATTTCACGGGTGATCTAGTAACTAGTTACTAATAAATAATAATATTATAAAACGTATTATAATATGTAACGAGACCATGGCGAAGGCCGAAGACTAATCAGTATAAAAATAATTAAAAGAAATGGATTCATCATACAGTTAAAGTTCATTTTGACACGTAGATATTAAGTACCTACTAAGTTTCGGATAATCGAATTCCAATGTACAGTCACCGCTAGAATCCGTTTATCATGTTGAAACCTATCACAAGGCTTTAAAGTCGAAAACTGCACACCTAGGCATAGTTCAACAGGTAGATCACACAAAAGGTTTGACAATACTGAAATTCTTATTGTTTCTACATTTTGTATTCATAAAATAGTTGAAAGATTTTGTACCGTTATAAATAGATTTTTTGTTGTCTTGCAAACTCATTTCTATTGCTCGCTATTGAACAGTGAACAGTCACATGACACATCAGAGTCTTTTTTAACCGACTTCCAAAAAAGTTATTCGGCTGTATGCTACGAATGAACGTAGGCTGTATGTATATTTTTTACATATTGTTTTTGTTGAAATAAACTAGTGACTTAAAACCTATAACTGTTCATTTGTATTTTGTAAAATTGGGGACTAACGAAATTAATAAATAATTTCGTTAGTCCCCAATTTAGTCCCGCTAAAACTCGAGAACGGCTGAACTGATTAATTGTAATATTCGTCAAAGTCGGGAAGGTTTATAAAAACGAAGAACACGAATTTCGCCGGGTCATGTAGAAAATATTAAATATTTTAGTTTTCAGTCAATATAAAGGTCAGTGCTCATAGTACATCTTCCAGCAGCCGTAGCATGGCTACAGTAGAAATACGAAAGTACAGATAAACAGCGGAGATAAACTGAAGGTGCCGCGGTCGCTCCGATCCTTACCGCGGCTAGCCGCGATCGACAAAAAATCAGGTATAATTACACTTTATGACGTAGATATAAAAGTGGCATTTGAATTGAATTTTTATCGATCGTGGCTATCCGCGGTAAAGATCGGGGCGGCACCTTCAGTTTATCTCCGCTGTTTGTCTATACTTTCGTATTTCTAAGGGTGCAGAAGTGTGTGAATTTTGTAGAGTTCCGACTAGTGACTACTGAGTACTGACAATGAGTAGAGACGCGACGTGAAGGCATAATATGGATTGAAATTTCATATTTTCCAAATTTTTTTTTAAATTTATGAAATAAGGGGGCAGACGAGCAAACGGGTCACCTGATGGAAAACAACTTCCGTCGCCCATGGACACTCGCAGCATCAGAAGAGCTGCAGGTGCGTTGCCGGCCTTTTAAGAGGGAATAAGGTTAAATAGGGGAGGGTAGGGACGGGAAGGGAGGGGAATAGGATAGGGTAGGGAAGGGAAATGGGGTAGGGAATTGGACCTCCGGTAAACTCACTCACTCGGCGAAACACAGCGCAAGCGCTGTTTCACGCCGGTTTTCTGTGAGAACGTGGTATTTCTCCGGTCGAGCCGGCCCATTCGTGCCGAAGCATGGCTCTCCCATTTCAACTGATTTCAATTTTGTGATTCGTCCTTTGGTCGGAAATCAAATTTTTACATGAATAAGTTTAAAGTGGTCATCAATTTTGGATTGATCCATGAAATTATTAATTAGGTACTTTAATGTAACTACAAAGTTCGATATTTGAAAAATTGTGCAATGGTTATTACTTGTTGGTTATTATTATTACAGAGGTGGACTCTGTGCAAAAAATATTGCAGAAAATTATTCCTACACAGCTATGCGTTGGGTCCAGCAATAAAACAAATTAGCTAGTGTAAGCTATTACAAGTTTAAGCTATAATAACAATGTTTTAGTTAGACCCTAATCCAAACAGTAGGCATCTAAAGCAGTGTTTCCCAAAATAGTACCGCAGGGGTCCACGCGTGACTCGACGGGGACGCGACTCGCGAGGTTAGGCCTGACAAAAAATTCAGGCCCACGATCGTAAGCAGGGGTCCATCAAAATTAATTCGTTTCACTATGAAGAACTAAAATGTTGGCATGACTTCTCTTATGAGAGAGCAGGCAGTTACATGTTATTAATGTGAAGAAGAGCGGTTGTTACATAAGATTTAGCTTAAGTTTCATAAATCATAGATACACCATATTATACAAGGGGCTTTTGCAGTTGTTTGCAGCCTGCAGGTAGCTCACCGAGGTCGAGAGAACTATTTCAATAAAAAAAAAGATTAAATTGATCGATATATTAAGAACTAGCTGTTGCCCGCGACTTCGTCCGCGTGGACTTCAGTTTATAGCTCGCGGTGTCAACAAAATTGGTGTCCAATTTAAAAGCTTATTAAAACCCTGGTACCCCTTAAATCAAAATACCCAAAAACAGCTGTGCAGTGTGCACATAATATTTCATTTTTTTAAATTAAACTTTATTTATACCTAAAGCTTATTTAGCCCCCCATTACACAACTTTAGCTTTACCCATAAACTATATTTTATCATTGGTATGTTTAAGGTTACGTCACTACATAGATAAAGTACCGAGTAGTAAGTTATTTAATAACGTGTATAAAAATCAAAACTCGAAAGAATCGAAAAATCTGATCAAACATGGTACCACCTCTTATAGAAAGACTTATGAGCAGGGCTCGGGGTTAGGTAGTGTGATTTCAAGATTTGAACGGGATTGAAACACGAAAAATTAATATGGACATTCCCTTCTGCGGGATTCACATAATTGTTTTTATCGACCCCAAATAAAATACGGGATGTTAAAATGTATTAAATAAACATTAATATTGTCAGAAAAGAACACTACTACTACGATTAAGTCCTACAAAATTAATCTTTGGTCATATATTATTATATAATACAATACTCTAAAATCGATAAATCGATCTCTTTAATATAGAATATCTTTAAAATAAGTTTCACTTTATTTTCAAAGCCTCTATCAACTAATATAATGTAAACTATCACTGACTTACATAATTTCGGGTTACGGACTAGAGCTAAACCAACCACTTGCGTTATTAAAAGTTGATTAAATGAAATATTAACTCAAAATAAGATATATAAAATATTGAGAACTGTTAATCAGTTTATAGGTATAGCGAGGAGAGACAGAAAGAACGAATACTTTGCGCAGATCGAAAAGCAAAAAAGAACGTGGCTTTTTTCCAAGATCGTAAAAACGACAGTGGTCGGCGAGATGGTCGGCGCATGGGCGGGCACTTGATGGCTCCTATACCCGAGTGAATACGATCGTGGTGATTTTGACTCGTGCATTACGCCCGAGTAGATTAAAATTTCCAAAATAATATTTTTATTTTCTTAAGCAATTCTTATTTCATTTAATTTTCTATATACATAGATAGGCCATGAATGATGGTTTGGCGGCGCTATACTCGTAAACTTGAGAAATCGCCACTGGCTACATCTCATAGTTGCCTTTACTTCGTCAGGTACAGATTAACAAAATAAAAACCGTTGTTTTCAATTGTTAACAATGAATGAAGCTAATTTCAATATTTGTTCACAATAAATCGAATTATATCGATAAATATTTAAGTAAATAAGTATTTCAACCTACTTCGATTTTTTTAAGGTGTACCCTTCCTCTTTTTTATTATTTCAAATCAAATCAATTTAATTGTCAGAATACATTATACTATTCATTCAATTACCATCCTCGTAATATATGCATATAAAATGAATACATTAACAAAAATATAATATTTGCAATCACACAATGTTGTTTCAGCCTAGTTCAATTGATTTTTTTAAAAAGAGGGCATCACTGTGCACCTTAAAAAACAAGCCTAAATTGTGCAGAAGTAGTTCTAAGTAGGTAGCAAAATTAATAATCAACAAATCAGATCAACAATCGGGATTCGGGATTTATCCCGGGGGTATGTCCATGTTAATCTTTACACTTTGTCATAAGTACCAAAATCACACTACTAACTACCTAACCCCGAGCCCTGCTTATGAGCAAGCGATAGCGCGATGTAGGCGACTCTTAGCGCCATCTGTTATGAATTTTTGGAACTAACTTATTTTTAACAAATTTACGCTTTTTCTCCCCCTTACAACCCCTTTTTCCAGTTAAAAAGTAGCCTATGTCCTTTCTCAGGCTTTAGACTATCTGTGTACAAAATTTCATTATAATCGGTTCAGTAGTTTTGGCGTGAAAGCGAGACAGACAGACAGACAGACAGACAGACAGAGATACTTTCGCATTTATAATATTAGTATAGATAATTTTAACAAAATGATATATTATTCATAAACATAACTTGAAAAAAAAACAAAGGTTTGTCGCGGAATATTTTTTCGTACCACGGAGGTCGCAACAAAAAAGTTTGCAATGCACTGGGTTAGAAGACGTCTGTGAAACAAAGGACTTTGGGAACCCCTGAGCTAAAGTCATCGACCGCAGTCGGAAATAGACACGCCCTGTTCCGGTACTAGTTGTATTGCACAAGCACCACTTCATAGAATCACTCAAACGGTGAATATTGTATCACTAGTTAGTAGTCATTATAGGTGTACCAGAATCTGATGGCAAAAAGTGAGAAAATAAATTGACTCTAGTCTCTAGCAATACCGGGGTAATTGAAATAAAACATTTTGATCCTTTTCTTTTAGCAGCTAATCTGTCTATTAAACATGCAAATATAAAAATTTATCCAATGATTTAGAATATTTTTTTAAAATTTGCTGTCAAAAATTTCCATCAGATTCTGGTAGACCTATTATACCAATTAGACTAATTAGGATGAGAATAGTGTTAAATTAACATCTATATAAAATACGACTACAGCTTTTTAGATCACAGATATAAAACATAGAAAAAAGAATAGATAGAAACTAATATTAATACTACTTTAAGTAGTAACTAGCTATTTGACCGAGCTTTGATCGATATTCGATAAAACATGAATTATATGATCGATTTATCGCCCCTGAAACCCCCTATACATATATTAAATTTCATGAAAATCGTTGGAGCCGATTTATGGAATCTCGGAATCGGCTCCAACGACGACGAAATTTAATATATGTATAGGTTACTGCAAATACACATATAATATGACTAGCTGTTGCCCGCGACTTCGTCCGCGTAGACTTCAGTTTATAGTTGTTCCCGTACATCGATTGAATAGTTTAAGCGCAAATCATAAAGGTAAATTTTGTGGGAACCGTACATTTTTCCGCGACAATCCTATGTTCTTTCCCGGGACTCAAAGTATCTCTATACTTACCAAATTTCAGCAAAATAGATTGAATAGTTTAGGCGAAAATCATAAAAGTTTATTGTGCGGGAACAGTACATTTTTTGGGACAAAATGTAATTATATATCTATACCAAATTTCAGCAGAATCGTTCCAGCTGCTTACGCGTGATGTCGTAACCAAGGGAAATATGGATTCATTTTTATTATTTTTAGGTTCCACGCGGCTTCGCCCGCGTAAATTAGATATTTCACAGACAAATTAGTCCACAAAAAATAGCCTACGATCCTTCACGTGCCTTCCTATCTGACCCAAATAAGAGAAAAATTGCTCTAGTAGTTCGTAAGATAAGCCCTTTCAAATAATTTCCCCCGTTTTTTTCACATTTTCCTCTATTTCTTCGCTCCTATTAGTCTTAGCGTGATAAAATATAGCATATAGCCTTCCTCGATAAATGGCCTATCTAACAATGAAATAATTCCAGTAGTTCCTGAGATTAGCGCGTTCAAATAAGCCCATAAATATTTTCCCCTGTTTTTTCCACATTTTCCTCTATTTCTTCGCTCTTGTTAGTCTTAGCGTGATAAAATATAACCTATAGCCTTCCTCAATAAATGTCCTATCTAACACTTAAAGAATTTTTCAAATCGGACCAGTAGTTCCTGAGATTAGCGCGTTCAAATAAGCCCTTTCAAATAATTTCCCCCGTTTTTTCCCCATTTTCCTCTATTTCTTCGTTTCTATTAGTCTTAGCGTAATAAAATGGGCTATCTAATACTGAAAGAATTTTTCAAATCGGACCAGTAGTTCCTGAGATTAGCGCGTTCAAACAAACTAACAAACTCTTCCGCTTTATAATATTAGTATAGATTAGTATAGATAACATATATATGTTAGTGCAAAAAATTGTAGGATTTTATCAAATGAGTATTTTAAACTGGAAAAGTGAGAATGTTAACATTTACGTTATTGAGTAGTTTCAATAATTAGGTAATGAGTGCGTTCTGTGAGTGATTATGTACTTATTTAGATTAAGCCTAAGTTTGTTGTTAATTACTGTTGAGTGTTTGTTGCTTTTTGCTTTTTTTTGCTTATTTTCATGATTGAGTCACTAGACTTACAATAATTGTGCATGTTACTTAGATATTAATGCTTAATTTTTCACTTGTCTGTTACTTAGTTGAGAAAACTTTTTAATTGGCTTTATGTTACTATAATTTGTATCCTTACTGAAATTTTTGGCAAGCTGTAAGTTTTCTGAATAAAATAAAATAAATAAAAATAAAGCACGAACTTCGGTAAATCTTAAGATTTGAGTGTAAATCTTAGGATTTACCGACACGAGTTGGTAACTTACATTTACGACGACTACGAGAATATGAGTTGGTAAATGTAAGTATTTCTAAAAATACGACAATTTTTTCGAACATTTACCATTACAATTCGGTTTGTCTTAGGTTTTTCAACTGTCAACGGTAAATGTTGGTTTGAGGAATAAAACAATAATTAGTAATTCACGACGTGTTGTTGGTGTGCTTATGGTTTTAGCAGACCGACGATTTGAAGTCATCTGAAATAACAGACACTATAGGTATCTCAAAAGGACGGATACAACATATCCCAACTGAGGAATTTAATATGAAAAAGTTACCGGTCCCTTAAGTGCCACAATTGCTTACGCACGATCAAAAAAGAATTAAAGAAAATCAGTGAATTAAAGTATGATTTGCTGCCCCACCCACTTTATTTGCCTGATCTAACACCATCAGACTTCTATTTATTCTCTAAGCTCAAAACTTTTTTGGGCGGACAGAAATTTGCCACAAATGATGAAGTCATAGTCAAGGCATTACAGCTTTAGAATTAAGATAGAGTAAGTGCATAGAGGTTCACAGAGACTATATCGAATAATAAAATTAATTTTATCACGGAAAGTTAAGTGTAGAAGTATTAGGCTAGTTACTTATCATCCGGCCCTCGTACATAAGGACCCTGAACCATGTAAGGCCACCTTAACGGGAAAATGCTTTTTATTCGTTTATTAAATACTAGCGACCCGCCCCGGCGTCGCACGGGTATAAAATATATAGCCACTGAAAAAATGATTAAAATCGATAGCCTATGATCCTTCACGTGTTCTACTTCTTATCTGTGCCAAATAACATAAAAATTGCTCCAGTAGTTCGCGAGATAAGCCCTTTCAAATAATTTCCCCCGTTTTTTCCACATTCTATAGCGTGATAAAATATAGCCTATACCTAACCTTCCTCAATAAATGGGCTATCTAACACTGAAAGAATTTTTCAAATCGGACCAGTAGTTCCTGAGATTAGCTCGTTCACGTTAGCCCTTTCCATTCCGCACGTTCCTCGACAAATGGATTATCTAACACTGAAAGAATCATCAAAATCCGTTACGTAGTTTAAAAGATTAAAGGGAACAAAGGGACATGAGAGAAAAAAGCGACTTTGTTTTATAATACGTAAGTATAGAAATGAATTAAGAAAACAAATTATCAAGTAATGCTCTGTTTTATAAGGTATCATGTTATAAATCTCTTTTTAACCTAGCTTCAATAGCCATTTAATAAACTTATGTTTTGTTAAGCTTTTCTATTTAATTTTGGATAAGGAAAACCAAACACAACCTATCAAACAGTGCTTCCGTTTCGTCGTAGCCAAGCCATTTATTGAAGTGAAAACTTCTTTAGCGGCGTTGAGCACTTTTGTGGGATGGGTAAAAACTGTGAAACTCGCGTCAGATTATCGTGCTGATCGAAAAACCGTAAGACGGTTGGAGAGTAGTGTTGTAACATCGAAATCGATTAATCGAACAATCGATTGTTTTTTTATCGATTGTCGATATTTTTTAATCGATTGTAAGGGTTTCGATTAATTGATGGGTTAAGAATTATTTTAAAAAATGGGTTAAAAATTTAATCGATTGCAAGGGTTTCGATTAATTAAAAAAAAGAATTTTTTAAAAATCGATTTTCATAAAAAATGGGTTAAATATTTAATCGATTGTAAGGGTTTCGATTAAATAAAAAAGTCGATTTTTTAAAAATCGATTTTCATAAAAAATGTATTAAAAAAATAATGCACAACGTTAATAATCAAGTTTTTGTACAGTCGGGGAAATGAGTTGTTTAGCAGAAATTTACAGTCGGGGAAATGAATTGTTTAGCAGAAATGTACAGTCGGGGAAATGAGCTGTTTAGCAGAAATGTACAGTCGGGGAAATTCTGGTAAACAACGCAATTCTCCGACTGTACATTTCTGCTAAACAACTCATTTCTCCGACTGTAGATTTCTGCTAAACAACTCATTTCCGCGACTGTACATTTCTGCTAAACAACGCATTTCTCCGACTGCACATTTCTGCTAAACAACTCATTTCCCCGACCACGACTGTACATTTCTGCTAAACAACTCATTTCCCCGATTGTGCATTTCTGCTAAACAACTCATTTCTCCGACTGTACATTTCTGCTAAACAACTCATTTCCCCGACTGTACATTTCTGCTAAGCAACGCATTTCTCCGACTGTACATTTCTGCTAAGCAACTCATTTCCCTGACTGTAGATTTCTGCTAAACAACTCATTTCCCCGACTGTACATTTCTGCTAAACAACTCATTTCCCCGACTGTACATTTCTGCTAAGCAACTCATTTCCCCGACTGTACATTTCTGCTAAGCAACTCATTTACCCGACTGTAGATTTCTTCTAAACAACTCATTTCCCCGGCTGTACATTTCTGCTAAACAACTCATTTCCCCGACTGTACATTTCTGCTAAACAACTCATTTCTTCGACTGTACATTTCTGTTACACAATTCATTTCCCCGACTGTACATTTCTGCTAAGCAACTCATTTCCCCGACTGTACATTTCTGCTTAGCACAATTTTCCCCGACTGTACATTTCGTTTGAATTCGACACAAAACACTACTCTCCAACCGTCTTACGCGTTTTGTATGGTTTTTCGATCAACAAAAATCGGCCAGTAGCTGGCGTTGGACAGACGCGCACATCTAGAAAAACGCCAGGAGATGGCGCGCGGACAGTCA
This sequence comes from Lysandra bellargus, assembly GCA_905333045.1. Classification (NCBI taxonomy): domain Eukaryota; kingdom Metazoa; phylum Arthropoda; class Insecta; order Lepidoptera; family Lycaenidae; genus Lysandra; species Lysandra bellargus. The sequence continues at coordinate 9,482,802 of HG995319.1, read as the reverse complement.
AGGGGATAAAAGAATTGGCTTCGGTCTTCACTATCATTCATTAAAATATAGAGAAAACATAGAAATGGCTGTATGGGCAACGCTCCCTTTACCTGTACCGACCGGGACGAATTAAAAAAAAAACTTTGACGTTTCCTAATGTCACCTACATACTCGTCTGACGTTTAAAAAATATAATCCATTCATAGACAACCAAACTGGATAAATCCCCAAAGAGAATATAATCACTACGTGTAAATCCAGTCAGAAAAATAATAAGTTGGCTGGTTTTTGCCTGGAACAATTCACTTTCCGTGAATGGTCATAATAGCCCAGGAGCCCTAACAACAGTCTTGCCTAGCTCTGTGAGTAATAAAACAGGCATTAGTGAATTAATTTATGCATCATCACGCCCTATCGAGGGGTCAGTCAAGGACACGGCGTGGACACGGCGTTAAAAGTCAACTTGTGGAAGCTAACATTTAACGCCAACACTTAAAGCCTTCAAAATTCGCTTGTCGCGCTGGAACTGTAAATTTTTCCGGGATAAAAAGTATCCTTTGTCATTTCCCGGGACTCAAAGTATCTCCATACTAAATTTCAGCAAAATTCGTTCGCGGCTTGAGAGTGAAGAGTTAGAGTCTGGCTAACGAAAGTGTGTCCTGCAGTTTCCTTATAAGATTTAGTATGGCAATATTATTCTTTTGTCAAACACACGTCAAAGTCTATGTTTGTCGTTGTCTTTATTTTGTATATGTAGTGTAGATGAATTTTGATCCTTGAGCTGATTTTTTAATATATTTACTTACGATAATATTACGATGATAACTTTTAAATTCAAATTAAACATAATTAAATACCAAGTATATATACTTAATTTATGTACACAAATTAATAAATCTGCATACTTTTAACATTGGGTTTAATTTAATATTCAATTATATAACATTTATTCCGAAAGTAAACCGTTTCGAAGTTTCGAGTGAACTAACGTTATTTTTATATAGCTTATAAAAATAAGCTCATTCGAAACTTCAAAACGGGTTTCTTTCGGAACAGACTCTACAAATTAATTGTAAACACAAAAATACACAAGTATCAAAACATTTTTCTCCTACTATAATGATACCATATAAAGATTTTTTTTAATTTTCCGCTTTTTCTCAAGTCACGCTTTCGTTAGCCAGACTCTAACAGTAAGGGAATGTATGTGCGCCGCAGACTCGATCACACAAAAAGTGTGCCGTCTGCGATCTCCCTTAACAGACAGACAGACACTCTTTCGTATTTATAATATTAGTGTGTATTGTAGCTTCTGTCTACGCTATTGAGAAAGATTACTAGGTTTTAGACGACTAAATGACTCTACAATAATTGAAGACGTGAGTGGAAGAATCGAACAAGTAACATTTCGTAACATACAGACAATAACTCATTTTTTTCTTAATTTTTTCATAAAACTTGTAACTTATATACTTTATAACCTATCTAATATATCTAGCTACACATGTAATCCACACTTTTTCTATTTCAAATCATTTTTCCGGCCCAAAAGCCTCCATTTAAGCAAAAAAATGGGAAGTTTTTTTGTTACTTACCTTATTCTTCCACTCGCGTTATTATTGATATTATAGTAAGTATCACAATTCACAAACCTCCGAATTTTTTCACCCAATTTTAAAATGCCGTTGCACGTACTCTGTAAAAATGCAAAAGATTAAAAAATATTTTGCTTGCTAAACAAGTGACGTTTAAATTTTAAAGTGTCTTGTACCCTTTATTAACCAACTTTAACAAAAAGAGGTTTTAAGTTCGACCTGTGTCATGTCTGTGTTGTATGACTGTCCGCGAATTAAAACTACTGCTGCTTGAACGGTTTTTTCACTATAAAATAGGGCGTACATTTAATTTTATATTAGACATGTGATATTAACAGCAAGTATTAAGGAATAAGGCTAAAATCAGTAAATTCGAGATAATATGATATTGTAGATACCAGATAGTGATGGTAAAACAATATTAAAGGAATTTGCCAGCCACGGGCGTTTAGACGTCTACCAGGCCTATATAACACAATCAAAAACACATCTCCTGCCATATTCGCAAATCGCAATATTATGTGATTTAAAGAATTATACCGAATGGGTTTTGCTTTGGGGAGTTGGTGGAAGGAATAACTTATAAGTATAAGTTATTTTGCATGGGATACATGAAAGACGAAAGATTTATAAGATAAATGAGATAAAAGTGTGTGCACAATGAAGAATAATTAACTTCAGAGTGCACACTGCACAGTGCACAGTGCACATAATATAACAATTTAAAATAAAAATTAGAACACAATGGCGGCCTTATCACTAATTGCTAATTAGTAATTTCTTCCAGACAACCACGGGTAGAAGAAACATAATATTACACAATATAATATTATAAGGTGGACTAGCTGGTGCCCGCGACTTCGTCCGCGTTAGCATAGTAGATCACGCCTCAAGTATTATTTTTCAAAAGTATTCAATGTGCAGAATTCACTTTCCTAAGATTTTATTATATGATGATTGTATTGACTTAGTTTTTTCCTAAAAAGGAGAAATAAGATGCAATACAAACGCCACGACACAATTTCGTTATAAGCAACAGAACCATGAGGGCGGGGCTTGGGGGGGGCTCAGCCCCCCCCCCAAATTAAATGACACTCGAAAAACATATGTTTAGTTTAGTTTTACACTTCGTTCTTAAAAAAGTAGAGATATAACGCCGCGACACCGTTTTTTTTAAGCAAAATGTTTCACCGTTCACCGTTGTGCTCGTCGCATATAAATCAAACGACACTCAAAATCGGTGAAGATAAGGCAAGGAGTGGAGATATATACAAAGTATAAAGGACAAATTTGTAGGAAATTATATGAGCTTTTATTATGTACCGAACTTTTTTTCTCTCCGACGCACTGTTTTAGCGATATCAGCAAAAAACTAAAAAATTGACACTTGCGCCCCTCCCCCCATCCTAGGTGGTATCGTTAAAATTTATAGCCTATGTGTTGACCCGACCTCTAAGTAATATTCGTGCAAAATTTAAAGTAAATCCATCCAGTACTTTCTGAGTTTATCCCGGACATACATACAGACAAACAGACAAAAATTCTAACAACTATATTTTTGGCTTCCATATCGATTATAGATCACGTCCCAAGTATTATTTTTCAAAAGTATTCAATGTACAGAATTGACTTTCCTATTTGGTACTTATTTTTTTTATTTAATTAAATTAATATTTAATCAGTTAAAATATATTTTTCAATTCACGTTTCAGATTGCGGCCATTCACGCGAAACCCGAACTACGCGTTTTTACCGTTACTTTCGCCGCTCAATTTAAGCTATAGGGATTGTTGATAAGGTTCTAGGATCTTGGACTTTTTTTAGAAAATTTCCTGTTCTTTAAGAATCTATTTTCAAAATTTGATAATCTCAAATAGTTTTCGAAATATAAAAAAAACCGAACCCTTCTTTTTATGTTTAGGTACTTAATTATTTATAACTTTTGAATTTTTGTCAGCCCCTCTCGGAATTTTGATAGAATGTTCTAGATACTATTCCGAATCAAATGAGACCAAAATCATAATTTTCAGTGCATGAGATCAGGTTATGATGAAAATGGCACTTGGTGACTGCAAAATACTCAATTATTTGTTCGTCTTAATTTATTCGTTCCAATAGGTTGAAAGTAATACAATTACGTCCTCTATCTTCTCTTATTTTATCCTCATGGGGGTTGAATTTACCAATATCTAGTCGTCTAAACTATAGTCTAAGAAAATGTATAAAGACTTTCATCCCCTATTTCATCCCCTTATTAAATTCCTTTCTGTGGGGATGCCTACGTCGTAGTAACTTTGACGTAGGCATGTACGCATACACAGTCTCAGCCCGATCGGTTTAAAATTGACAAAGTTTCATGCAAAATTCCATCTCCTATTATACCCCCTTAGATGTGAAATTTTTAAAAATGCTTTCTTAGGAAACGCCTACGTTACAGTAGCTTTATACATGCAAAGTTTCAGATCGATCGGTTTAAAATTGACAAAGTTTCATACAAACCTTCAACCCCAATTTCATCCCTGTGGGGGTAGAATTTCCAAAAACGCTTTAAGACGTATTTATTCATTTTTAATCAGTAGCCCAAAAATAAAGTTTCATCTTTCTTACTCAAGAAATGACGGACTTTCATTCAAACTTTCAACCCAAATTTCACCCCCTTGGGCTGTCTACTTAATAAAACAACCCTACTCACTCTGCTCAGCGATGATGATGAATCAGTCAGTCAGGACTTGTAATTTTATAAATATATATATATATATATATATATATATATATATATATATATATATATATATATATATATAAAATTATAAAAATATATATTTTATATCAAATGTTCAACGTAATAATATCTAGATGGAGATATTATATCCATTTGTATTCAAAAATCTTAGAAAGTACTTATATTATTCATTTTCACAAACAACTGAGATTAAGCCCGGTCGCACATTATCCGAAATTTCGAAAAATTCTGATGCCCGCCGGAACGCACTCTGTTCATACATTTTGTTGTAGACCCCGCATACTACCAGAATTCTGACGTGTCAAAATGCATGAGCGGGGTAGGACGTCCGAATTTTTCTGATCAGAAATTCGAATAATGTGCAGCCGGGCTTAATAATAATAAATGTAGGCCTCTTGTGTATGTCGCAGTCAAAAAATAATAACTAGACTGTGAAAGTGAAAAAGGTACTATGTAGGTACCTATTTTTGTTTTCTAAAACAACCTCCGCATATTATAATAGTACATAATAGAAAATTTTAAAACCTTTAACAACCTAATTACCTAATTTAATAAAATATAATTTAAAATTAAAGTGCTAGAACGGCTCGATTCAATTATGCGTTTACTGTTAAAGAAGTTTTAGGCGTTTCATACATTTCACAAGTAGACCGTACTGAAGAAAACACAGTGGACTGTTACATAATAATTATAATATCTTGTTTTACAGTCCATTTTATTATTCCCCTCAAAATCTGCACATAAGATTACACCATATTTTCAAAACAATAATATGTCGGTGCCAAGTCATAAGGCATAGACAATAAATACGTTCGACACTTCCCCCTTGAATATATTAGTTTTAATATATTCATAATTATAATAATTATGCATTGAATCGACACAAACACGACCCTTTTACTGCAAAACATCCTTAAAACCAAACCTTTGCCTGCCTAGAAAACCTAACAAGCAACATCATAATATAAAGTAACAAAAAATAAAATAAAAAACTACCCTAGCCCTACCATGCATTGTTATGGAAGGATAGGGCTAGGGTAGTTTTTGACGTGATAACGTCTTATAATTCGATATGGGGTGCGTGCACGAAAAACATGACAGTTCATGCGGCGTTACCTCGCTCTGAGGCGTGCAAGCGAAAGCGCGGAACGAGCTGGGCCGCGCTCTTTGTTTCGATTATATAACGTATTTTGATGACTTAGAGAATACTTTTGTATGAAGAAGTTTGGTTAGTTATGACCTTTTATACATTGACCACACTCTAAATGAAAAATAAATAAACAATCTGTGAGCTATTAGTATTATTTCGGCTATTCAAAATTGTGCTCTATTTCCTACGTGTCAAAGTATGACTTGTGCTTTGTTAGAAGATTTTACTGGATTTCAAGAATGTATACAGTAGCGTTTTGTATTGCGAATAGTTTATTTTACTCATTATAAATATTTTTAGACAATCATTTGAAAGAAATACATCGAAATAACTTTAGGTTACACTCGAATAAGTTTGTTTCTATATACAGAAATTCGAAAGCGAGGGTTAAGGATAGTTAAACGTGACTACGTCATACCTACGTTGTCACGTTCAACTATTGTCAGTAAACCGACTTTACAACCGTTTTTTTTTTTTACTGTTAAGGGCTTTCAACATAAATGGCGTCCTCATTTAAAAATACGACACAATATAAAAACATAAACTCATTAAATACTTTCGATACGTCAACTTACAACTTACTTTCATTAAACTATTACTACTTACAATAACTAACAAGGACGTTTCATCACATCCTGATAAAATATGCAGATGCATATTTTATCAGGATGTGTGACACAAAATTCTTGGTCATTTGTACCAGGCTGGTGGTTCTACAGGGGTCTAATTACGTAAAGGCAAAAATGAAAATGATGGTCATAACGCTCGCACTGGCGGTCCAAACGCGTTGGCGTTAATTGAACGCGTCGGATAAATAACGAGTGTTGAACGATTTGTTCCACAAAAATGCTTGTATTTTCAGATAGTCGAAAAAATACAAGTGGGCGGTAGCGTAATGTCATACTTCTCGGGTGTGGCTTACAGCCCGGCCGCGCCATACCGACGACGCGAATACATAAATCCAGCCACCAGCCTTGTACAAAAATGACCAAGAATTTTGTGTCACCATCTACCGGTCTCTTAGGTTTTTAATATGTTATATTAACATTGAGATGTATATTAACCTTAAAATCTCTACACACTATAACTTCATATTTCTAAAATAATACGACAGTGCTTGATATAAAAATGTTAAGTATAGATTTCGAAGTCGCCTAGTAGGCTGATTAGCCTGTATCAGGCAACAACGCTCTTCCATTTTTATACTAGCAATTAGTTAATACGATATACTAAGATTTAAACATAACATGTATTATTTAAAATAGTACACACTCAGAAAGTTCAGAGAAGGTTAGCAGATTTGATACCATAAAATATTAGAAAGATTTCTTATTAAGGCGCTATATGACTGACTGTATGACTGTATGACTATAAAGTCATGAATACGCTGCGGCCAGAAGCTATCGGCTCGCTCGGAAAACATGCGAAAAAACGTAGTTATAATTATTTAAAAAATAACTAGGAGCATTAAAGCAAAATGCTTCTATACGATTTTGAGTCGCAAAGGTGTCTATCAATTAGACTAATTTCCTACAATACATCTATTTTCATTTAAAAATAATTTTCAAATTTCGTATTTTTAAGAGATCATTTCAAAAATCAAATGTATCGAGGCAAAATACATTAATCGTGTTTCTAGTTCTTCTCAAACCTAGATAAGGCTATGAAGACATGTATATCTCATTACCAGATTTGTAACATTTCTGAGGGTCCTATAGTATTACGTCAAAAAGGACAGTTTTTTCAATATAGCGCCTTAAGAATAGGATAGAGAGTTTGGTAAACGTACAAGTTACAACTATAATATACTTCAGTGCAATTTGAATAATAATATTTATGATGTGAAAATATCATTGGAAAATATAGAGCCAGCGACCACATAATATACAGCATAGACCATTAATACGTTCGACAGTACGGTACTGTAAAAGCTACTGAGAATTTTTGTACCTTATTCACTTCAATGATCAATCTCAATTGCCAGCCTGTCTTACCCGTGCATGATTCAGCCTGGAAATAAAGCGATATTCGAGTTACGAGCATCAGGCCCCAGTGATTCGACTAGTTTCACTCTATAAGTATTATATTAAAAGGATTAAGGATTAGATGACATAACACTACGCCCTACGGCAACGCAAAAGGGAAGAGTTATGTAGAGTAAAGAGTTATTCTTCTTTTCCTAAACGTCTGCAGCCACTCAGTCTCAGTAGGAAATGTGAGTGGAAATAATTTTCATTTCTGCTTGGGGTTATTTAGAGTTAATTGACCGACGTAGCTTCCGTCCCGTCTGCTATATTAGTGTCACAATATAAGCAAATCCAGTACACTTACATACTAGTTGAATTAATAATCAGGTGCACGCATACGTTAGCATTGTTGAAGTGAAAACTTCTTTAGCGGCGTTGAGCACTTTTGTGGGATGGGTAAAAACTGTGAAACTCGCGCCAGATTTTCGTGTTGATCGAAAAACCATACAAAATGCGTAAGACGGTTGGAGAGTAGTGTTTTGTGTTGAACTCGAACTCGAACTCGAACGAAATGTACAGTCGGGGAAAATTGTGCTAAGCAGAAATCTACAGTCGGGGAAATGAGTTGCTTAGCAGAAATGTACAGTCGGGGAAATGAGTTGTTTAGCAGAAATGTACAGTCGGGGAAATGAGTTGTTTAGCAGATATGTACACTCGGGGAAATAAGTTGTTTAGCAGAAATGTACAGTCGCGGAAATGAGTTGTTTAGCAGAAATGTACAATCGGGGAAATGAGTTGTTAGCAGAAATGTACAGTCGGGGAAATGAGTTGTTTAGCAGAAATGTACAGTCAGGGAAATGAGTTGTTTAGCAGAAATGTACGGTCGGGGAAATTAGTTGTTTAGCAAAAATGAAGACGGGAAAATGAGTTGTTTAGCAGAAATGTACAGTCGGGGAAAATTGTGCTAAGCAGAAATGTACAGTCGGGGAAATGAGTTGTTTAGCAGAAATATACAGTCGGGGAAATGAGTTCTTTAGCAGACGCGCTGATTAAGGCCGCGTTTCCACCTGCAAGACAACTGTCGCGAGAAGTGTCTGACAGTCTGACAGCAATTTTTTTTTTCGATTGTCGATGTTTTTTAATCGATTGTAAGGGTTTTGATTAATTAATTAAATCGATTTTCATAAAAAATGGGTTGAAAAAATAATGCACAACGTTAACGTTTTCACTTCTGCCGGCAGTCCCGGAGTGCAACCCATCTTTTTTTTATGAAATAAGGGGTCAAACGTACATTTGCTCGTTTGCCCCTTATTCGGGTCACCCGATGGACAGCAACTTCCGTCGCCCATGGACACAAGCAGCATCAGAAGAGCTTCAGGTGCGTTGCCGGCCCTTTAAGAGGGAATAGGGTAATAGGGGAGGGTAGGGATGGAAAGGGAAGGGAATAGGGGAGGGTAGGGAAGGGAATAGGGTAGGAGATTGGGCCTCCGGTAAACTCACTCACTCGGCGAAACACAGCGCAAGGGCTGTTTCACGCCGGTTTTCTGTGAGAAAATGGTATTTCTCCGGTCGAGCCGGCCCATTCGTGCCGAAGCATGGCTCTCCCACGTATATTGTTTCAAGTAACTTTAATGCTTGCCGCTCGCCTGCGACAAAATGGTCGGAGACAATAGTCTACGACTATTTTGTCTGAAAAAAGTTGCTCATACATAGTATACATAGCAGCACACGCCAGTACGCCACACACTCGTAACAAAAACATCTCATAGAAACTGCACATTCCGCGGCGAGTCGGACTAATATCCGTCGACAGTTTCAAGACTATTTGTCAAATATAGTAAGACTGACTAAAGTCTGTAGTGTCCTTGGTGAGTGCTAAGTCTAAGTAGTAAAAAAATACTTGCATCAATATCAAAAAAAAATCCGAATCAGATTCTTAAGCAGATGACAAACCTACGAAAGATCGTTATGTCAACTGTCACCTACAGGGCACGATAGCGTTAACTTAACATAACCTGACCAAATAAATTACCTAGATACGACTGTATTGGATTTTGTGTTAAATCAGTTTTTCAAAATTCAAATTTTAAGTACAGAGAGTTCAAATTTTATGTACATTGTACACGACTGTGTTGGTCTACTGCACGGTATATTGTGTATTGTCTGCAAGGATCTCCGGACCTGTTGCTTTACTTTTCAATCATGATCTCTTATTTCCCCTCGGGCTTGAGGTAAAACACCATTTTGAAGGGTAGGTATAAGAAAAAAATATACACAAATTTTACGTTAAAAAATTTTTGTAAATACAATACAACACGATCACATTAACTTGACGCATGGTTTGATGACGTCATTATGAAGCGGGCAGGTTATTGCATTCCAGCGATGCGTCAAGCTAATTTGACCGTGCTATAGTTACTTTATACTAAAAGTCACGGATGTAAAAACAATACGGATGGAGCATTACACTATAAAGAGGTGAAGCATGCAAGGTACGACAATTTCGTTTATTGTACACGTGACCGACACTCACACACGCAACTAGGTACTACAACCCGCTGTCATTGTACATAGAGCGACGGCGACAATCCTACACGGGCGGCCATAACTATGCTTCACTCGGGATTAGACAAGGTTACGTCCGTATTTTTTTTTAAGTCCGTGCTAAAAGTAGATATTAACTACGATAATATGGCGCGCCCCTCCAAATGACTGTTTCAATGTGTGTAGTCACATCCTTATGAAAGAGTTTGCATGTAGTAAGTATTCAACCAATCACAGTACACATAATATTTCAGTTTCATATATCATTGTATTGCAATTGCATGAAAGTTTGTGTTTGAGCGGAACGCCTACAAACTGCTAGTTCAGTTTGGCGTATTAATGTATACTGTAAACCAATTGTAATAAAGTAAATAAAGTATTTGAAAAAAAAAAAAGTTAATGTCACTTATTACCAATATTTGTTGGTCAACTAATCATAACTAGCCTACCGCACAAGACAACGCACTTCAAACGTTTTGACAACGCACTTCAAACGTTTTAATTTTTGGAGGGGCGCGCCATGTTATCGTAGTTGATCTCTAATAATGAAAGAAGAAAGCTTACAAATATAACCTAATTTTTTCTCGCAATAACAAAAGAAAAATTTTACCACCTACTTGAATTAGAGTTTCAAGGTATTGGTGAAATTTTCCTTTTTTGTTATTTTTCATTTAGTTGTTGCTTTAATTTTACGTTGTTGTTATTGCGTTATAAGATATTTCTAACCCATGATGAACTAAAACCAGTGACGGATTAAGACGACTTGATGCCCTAAGCAATCCATGCCTGTCAAACCCCCCCCCCCCCCCCCCGTATGTCAACTAGAATCGGTCTTTAAACTTTTACCACCTAAAACTTAGTTTTTTCCTAGAAACTGTTTTGGTGTGGTTTTCGGTGAGGTGAGAGTGAGACAGGATGCCCTAAGAAATTTTAGGAATTTCACAGAAACCGGACATTTTTCTAAAAAAATTTCCTATGTCCCTTCACGTGGTCTATTCTTCATGTGTGCCAAATAACATAAAAATTACTCCAGTAGTTCTTAAGATAATAAGCAATTTAAAATAATTTCCCACATTTTCTTCTATTTTTTCGCTCCTATTAGTCTATTTATTATATATTTCGCTCATATTAGTCGTGATAAAATATAGCCTTATAGCCTTTTTTGATAAATGGACTATCTAAAACTGAAAGAATTTTTCAAATCGGACCAGTAATTCCTGAGAATAGCGTGTTCAAATAAGCCCTTTCATATAATTTCCCCCGTTTTTTCCACACTTTCCTCAATTTCTCCGCTCCTATTACTTGTAGCGTAATAAAAAATAGCCTGTAGCCTTCCTCAATAAATGGGTTATCTATCACTGAAAGAATTATTCAAATCGGACCAGTAGTTCCTGAGATTAGCGCATTCAAATAAGCCCTTTCAAATATTTTCCCCCGTTTTTTCCACATTTTCCTGGGCTATCTAAAACTGAAAGAATTTTTCAAATCAGACCAGTAGTTCCTGAGATTAGCGCTTTCAAATAAGCCGTTTCAAATAATTTTCCCCCGTTTTTTCCACATTTTCTCTATTTCTTCGCTCCTATTAATCTTAGCGTGATAAAATATAGCCTATAGCCTTCCTCGATAAATGGGCTATCCAACACTGAAAGAATTTTTCAAATCGGATCAGTAGCTCCAGAGATTAGCGCGTTCAAACAAAGAAACAAACTAACAAACTCTTCCGCTTTATAATATTAGTATAGATCACGTATAGATTAATAAAGCATAGATAGAAAACATGGGCAAAAAGCCTGTAGACTCTTTAGGTAGAAATTAAAAACGAACAACTTTGTACATAACAGCTAGGAATAGTCTATACCTAATGGATCAGATTAGCTTCCGGGAAACAAAGCGGTAAACACCGGTTACGCCCTTTTTAGGGTTCCGTAGTCAACCTTGTACTTTCGGTCTGTCCGTCCGTCTGTCTCTCTGTCTGTCCGCAGTTTTGCTCAGAGACTATAGGACCTACAAAACTGTAATTTGGCATGAATGCACATTGCACATATTAATGATGGCATCAAAATGGATGTACCTCTTATCTTAAAAAAATATTTTTTTATGCTTTGATTTCCGGGAAAGGACATAGGATACTTTTTTCCGAAAAAATGTATGGTGCCCGCGCGACAAACGAATTTTGGCGCAACGGAGTTATGGGCGTCATCTAGTGAACGACGAACGAAGGACCCATATAAGAGAACTTAATTCCTAAGACCGTTAATAGGCATGTGCACTGTGCAGTGTCTAAAAAAATTCTCACATCATAACCTTTAAGGCTGCCTTCACATTACGTCGCCAGTGGTGCGGCAGCCGCGCGGCAGCCGCGCGACTTCCATACTAAAACGAGCCGCGCGGCAGCCGCGCGACTCTCTTTTGTATGAAGTCGCGCGGCTGTGCCAGCGCTGCTGCCGCACTGCTTGCGACGTAATGTGAAGGCGCTCTATTGGGTACGATGGGATACCTAACTAAAGGTTCAGCGCATAATAGCTCTTATTGTTATATTACATTACACCTACATAGAAGAGATCTCTGAACTTTGGATATTTAACATCCCGTGCCAGTAGGAACGAGAAATACTATCTACAATAATACGTAGTAGGTAGTAATTAAAGAGTGCTAATTCCCTCAAAGCCTGTTAAAGTTAAACGTTGATTAAAAACATCGTATTGTCTCCATCATTATACGTAACTTTTTTATTTAATACTAGCGGTCGCCCGCGGCTCCGCCCGCGTGGATGTCGGTTACCGGTACAAAACGCCTACCCAGGAAAGACACGGTCAGCAAAATGATTCCCAGGTCAATTCACAGACACCGACATTAACATCGACGACGCAGTCATTATCCGCAGTCTGCACAGATTGTCTTTCTGTGGATGTTAAAGTTGTTAATGATGAGAATATTTAAATGTAATTTACTCCTAATAAGTTTTCACTTCTGCCGGAAATTCCGGAGATCAACCCGCTGTTTTAAGATAGATAACTAAAGCGATTATTGTAGAGCTTCTCTATAAACAACATTTGACGTGAAGTTATTTTCAGGTAACAAAATATACTGATGGTTGGGAGCCCCGACTCGTGATAGGGCAATGTAAAGTTGCCCATGCGTAAAACATTATTTTCGTAAATCTATTCCTACTAATTTGTATGTTTGGCCCTGGGATTTATTTATCGTTAGTGCAAAATAAATTTTGACTTATAGGAAAATCAGTAGGGATAATTGGTATTCTTGGTGTATTATAATATGAGCTAATTCACCAGCTGCAGGGCCGGTCACCTTCGATACTGCGCACCCCCGCCTTGGTAGCGCCCACTTCGAAACGGGCGTGAATCGCAATTTTTAATTTCGCCATAACTTCTAAATCAAACGTCCAATTTTAATCATTCAAAGACCAAATATTATCTACAAAAACTGTACTTTAGTGATGAAATAATTTATTTTGATAAGGATTATCAGCATGAGTAAAATAAATGCGTTTAAATGTAGTCCAAAAAAATCAAGATTTTTAAATAAAAAAATGGTCGTGTCGCGGACATTTTTGTAGATATTTATAAGATCTGCATTTACTTGAAACATTGTTGATCATTTTATGATCAACAATGTTTCAAGTAAATGCAACATTCTATGATCTATCTTTTATAGTTTAGGCAGCGTACGCAAAATAAGTAACTTTTCTGGTGGATTTTTTTCACCTTGCCTCAGAAAAACCAAAATATCTTACCCTATACCCTATATTTTCCAAAATAAAAAATAGTTTATGTTACTCGTAAATAATGTAGCTATCGAATGTTGGAAGAATTTTTAAAATCGGTCCACTAGTTTTTGAGCCTATTCGTTACAATTAAACAAACAAACAAACAAAGTTTACCTCTTTATAATACTATAATGTAATATATAATAAATAATAATAATAATAATAATAATAATAATAATAATAATAATAATAATAATAATAATAATAATAATAATAATAATAATAATTAGTATAGACGGCTTTGGCCCACAATTTTGTATCTCCTGTGTAGCCAGGATCGACAGCGGTATCCAACCACGAAAACCCTTTGATGTGATCTCAGGGAGCCCGAGGGACATGCTAAGGCTGTCTTGGGACCCGCAACGAAATTAATCAGAAGAAGATAGGAGTAGGAAGTAGGTATGTAATTTACCCTCCCCATAACAAGCGGGCGACAGCACTATTCCTCGTGGCTTTTATTAAACTTGTTGTATTTACTATCTACGTACTATTTTTTGTCTTACTACATATTATTGGATACATATTAACATGCGTAAAATTGGGTCTAAAAATGTACATATAAAATGAAATACATTAATGATAAGTAATTACATATTATAATGTTCTTATTTTTTATATAAGTAAGGGAAAAGCACTAATGGTAGACACTATAAGGGAAAATAAAACATTTGAATGTAATAAAATGTATATTTATGAAAATAAAAGATTGATAACTTATTTTATGTCTTCTGTAACTTTAACAAATTAAAACTATTATAGTTATTCGCTGATAAATCAATAAAAAATATATTATTGGTCTTTTTGTAAACTTAGTCATAAGCCCTAATGGATGACATCACAAAAAACGAACATCACTAATAGTAGACACCAATATGAACTAATAGTTGACATAGAACATTACATTACATTTTACATTTTTCCTATTTATTAGGTCTTTATTTGCTGTTTTTAAAAGATTTCATTTACTTCATCATAGTTACTACATGCATTAGAAATATTATCCACGTTGTCTCCAGATTATATCCATTGTCCTTCCATGCTGAAACTATCTTTCCTTTTATTTTTATTTTTCATGTTTTTTTCCTAGCAAATTTATTTTCCGTATGATCCGTATATTCGTCCACGGAGTCAATTTGTATTCAATTACTGAAGCCATCAAAATATAATTTTATTATGCTCTATTTACTTCACCCTTATGAGACAGTTCGACATGACTCTACTTATATTATTGCGAAAGCCCACTGGAGCAATAAATAAAACCCATCCCATATTTTGCCAGCATCGAACACCTCAAAGCAAACTAGGTGATTAATTTGTTACATGCGTCATACCAGGCACCAATTAATAATTATGGAGGAAAACAAAGCATCATTCTTATAAAAAACGATTAACGTGAACCCAGGGTGACAACAAATGAGTATAGCGACTATAATCTTACTAGTGTCTCACGATTATAAGTTTAAATTGGTGGTATATAATAGTATTACTGAAATCAGTGCGACTTTCGACTATGGTCGCAAGTCGCAATACATACTTTAAAAAAAACAAAATCTTTATATTTTTTTGTTTTTATATATTACTAGCGGTCGCCCGCGGCTCCGCCCGCGTGGATGTCGGTTACCGCTGCAAAAAGCCTACCCAGGAAAGACACGGTCAGCAAAATGATTCCCAGGTCAATTCACAGAAACATCGACGACGCAGTCATTTTCCGCAGCCTGCACACTGCATAGATTGTCTTTTCGTGTATGTTAAAGTTGTTAATGATGAGAATATTTAAATATCATATCATATCAGCCTATATTCGTCCACTGCTGAACATAGGCCTCTCTCAATGAACGCCAAGATGACCGATCTCCTGCTACTCGCATCCAACATGGACCCGCAACTAAACGGAGATCGTCGTCCCACCTAGTAATTAAATATACTTGCACTTCACTTCTGACGGTAGTCCCGGAGTGCAACCCGTTGTTTTAGGATAGATAACTAAAGATATTATTTTAGAGCTTCTCTATAAACAGCATTTGGCAGTTGTTTTCAGGTAACAAAATATTATACTGGTGATCAGGAGCCGGGACTCGTGATAGGGCAACGTAAAGTTGCCCATGCGTAGAACATTATTTTCGTAAATCTATTCCTACTAATTTGAATGTTTGGCCCTGGGATTTATTTATCGTTAGTGCAAAAGAAATTTTTACAGGAAATTGGAGCCTTTTGAATAGCCTATAGGGGATAATTAGTAGGGATCGTTGGTATTCTTGGTATATGAGCTAATTCACCAGCTGCAGGGCCGGTCATATAAATATTATAATATTCGCTACTGCGCACCCCCGCCTTGGTAGCGCCCACTTCGAAACGGGCGTAAACTTCTAAGCATTCTAAACCAAACGTCCAATTTTAATCATTCAAAGACCAAATATAATCTACATAAACTGTACTTAGTGATGAAATAATTTATTTTGATAAGGATTATCAGCATAAGTAAAATAAATGCGTTTAAATGTAGTCAAAAAAAAATCAAGATTTTTAAATAAAAAAATGGTTGCTGTGCCTCACTTGACATAGATAGGTAAAGTGTGCCGCGGACATTTTTGTAGATACTTATAAAATCTACATTTACTTAGAACATTGTATGGTTCTATCTTTTATAGTTTAGGCAGCGTACGCAAAATAAGTAACTTTTCTGGTAGATTTTTTCACCTTGTGTCAGAAAAACCCAAATATCTTACGGAACCCTATATTTTCCAAAATAAAAAGTAGCCTATGTTACTCGTAAATAATGTAGCTTTCGAATGGTGAAAGAATTTTTAAAATCGGTCCAGTAGTTTTTGAGCCTATTCAATACAATTAAACAAACAAACAAACAAAGTTTACCTCTTTATAATATTAGTATAGAATATAGATATAGTAGAGGAGAGGAAGAGGGGATTTCGGGAGTAGCTCGAGCGTGTCAGATTAAGCTTGTATAGGCTTCCGACATGTGTCTAGTTATCATGGTATAGAAATCAGATTTCTCACGTGGTGGGTTAATTTTTTTTTTTTAGTAAGTGTTGAAATGTCATCCGATCTGTCAGATTAAGATAGGGGATGCTTAGTATACCCCAAAGAAGCTTCCATAAAAAGCACTGACGATTCAAAGGTTAGGTAAGCCTGTAGGGACATTTTAAAATGTAAAAATATAAAGCTTCACATTTTCCTAACTAAGCTTCGCAGATATTTTATTTTGCACTTAACTAAATGATTTAGCCCTTGTTGTCTAAAATATAATAATAACTGACCGAAATAAGCAATTTTCTGAATATATTTTCTTTTTCAAAACTTTAAAATGGCCGCAGTTTCTGAACCCACCGCTAAAATAAAAAAAATGTCCTTTTTTTTTTAATCAGTTTTACCTAATGTAAAAAAACTACTAGGTCTCCATGATGCTCGAGTGACTACAAAATTAGCACCTTCCCCTCCCCTACTACTACTAGCTGTCCCGGCAAACGTTGCTTTGCCATAATATATTTGCCATATTATTTTATTGAAGTGACTAAATAAGTATGTCACCATGGCAACGTCGATCGCTATTCCGTCGCACAAACAATTGTCGCCGTCAGTCTCAGGTTGTAATAATTTACTATTATTTATTCAACAAATGCACTTATCAATATAGAAAGTACCGAGTGGCCGATTCTCAGACCTACTGAATATGCATATAAAATTTGGTAAAAATCAGTAAAGCCGTTTCGGAGGAGTTCGTGGACTAACATTGTGAAACGAGAATTTTATATATAAGAAGATTTATTAAGATAGTACCTATTTGGAGTATTTGGTAAATTTGGTTTTGAAATACTTTTTATTTCTTTAGATTTTTTGTATTGCTTTATCAATTATTAATGTTTCGTTCTTTCTTTCTTACTACCATAGAAAGTCATAGATATACTTTTGGACAGGTTATCTCTCGACATGAGTTCAGCCGACAAATCTCCATTGACATGACCTGACCAAATGCAAGTCCATCCGCCATCAATTTTTCTTATTCCCCTTTTTTAAATAAAATTAAGTTTTTTTACGAAGCTTACCTTTTGATTGGCTAACAAAATTAACCAATCAACTAATAGATAAACCCTTCAGAAATTGCTACAAAAGTCATACGTTTGTCTGATTGAGATCGCCTTACGTAATGCGAGTATACGATACAAACGCGCTCGGAGTTCCGACAGATCTCTCCAGCATTGCAATGCATATCCGGGACGGTCGATACCATAGACTTGCGCGGTACCGTCGCCCCTCTCACCCCCCCCCCCACTTTCCCCCTCTCCCCTCCCCCTTTGCCTCCCCCTTCGTCCGTAATTGAGGCCCCCTACATCTTGAACCCCCTCCCATCGATTCGTGCGCCTGATAGTTATTAGGCGGTCGTTGCGAATTTATCAGATACTCCGGTGTCAAGGTGTGGCAGGGATATTAAATAACTAATGTAGTGTCCGTTGCTAATGGGCGCGTATAACGAGGATTATTTATTGTCCTCAACAGGGTCACTGGATAACTTAGCTTGGAAAATTATGAGATCATGAGAACTTGAAGAATATACGCATTGACTTGAGTTTTTCTCGAGAACATTAAGGTATTTGCTGGTTAAAAATTTGGCATTTTATATATTACTAGATGTCCCACGCGGCTTCGCCCGCGTAAATTAGGAATTTTACGAAAACCGTACATTTTCCCGCAAAAAAAAAGCTTATGAGTTATGACCCTTCACGTGGGGTTTTTCCACATTTTCATCTGTTTCTTTGGTCCTATTATTCTTAGCGCGATAACAAATATTACAGTCTTCCTCGATAAATGAGCTATCTAATACTGAAATAATTTTAATAATTTCTTAAATTGGACCAGTGTCCAGTAGTTCCTGATATTAACGTGTTCGAGAGTCTTATAATAATATAATCATGGGACGATGCATGGTAAGTATAATATGGTAGTGATGATGATGGTGATGATAAAATGTAATTTGCATAGTAGCATCTACTATCCGTTCTCAAAACAACACCGAAACTCCCAAACTTGTATATCTATAAAGAGTCAGGAGTTTCCTCAGCAGTCAGCACCTTCTGAACCATGATGTACTTCAGTGCAAAATCTTACTTGTTGGTAGCATATTATTATTATGCTTCGAATACCTACTTCTCACGAAATCGAAGTCACCACATGTTTCCATATAAATTTTGAGGAGTTCCCTTGATTACTAATGGATCCCTTCATCAGGTCACCACTTTTGTGAACGTGGTATTAAATTGGGATGCTAACGCGGACGAAGTCGCGGGCAACAGCTAGTATACCTATATATTAACTTTATGATCCTTACAAACTTTCGCCTTTATAATATTAGTAGGATGTGACTGGGTTAGCTTAAAAAAATGTAAATGTCCTTTACTCTTTTTAACTTTGGTTATAGATTGGCTCGATGCAGGAATTCCTGAAAATTATAATAATTATAATAATAACATTTTGATCATTCAATAAATCATTCAGGTATAAGAAATAATTCATTAGAATAGATTTATAATATTGAAATAAAATCAATACTTCCATACTAATTTTATAAATGCGAAAGTGTGTCTGTCTGTCTGTCTGTCTGTTACCTCTTCACGTCCAAACCACTGAACCGATTTCGCTGTAATTTGGTATGGAGAGACTTTGAGTCCCGGGAAAGGACATAGGATACTTTTTATCCTGGAGAAATGTACGCTCGATAATCGAGATTTGGCGAAACGGAGTTGCGGGCGTCATCTAGTTTATGGATGAATTTCCCAAATGGCTTTTTTTGTCTTCGTTGAAATTACTTTTAAAAAAAGGAAATATTATTGTAAATTTATTGTTTTAGTATTCAATGGGTAGCTATAGGATTGTGGCAAAAATATAATATGCCTAGGACTATTACAATAGTAGAAATAAATAACTTAACGATCTATTTTTATCAAATCGGTGCTGTCCCTGTACTTTTTTTACAAACAAAAACGCTTATAAACTAACAAATATGTATAAAGTTAAGACTATAACTAATTTTATTTCATAGAATATTAGTTTATCTATTACTATATACCATATTTAATTATATAATTAACGATTATAGTTACTTAGAGGCACAAATGTACTTGTCCTGAGAATTTTTCTCATATCGCTGGATAAAAGTAATTTAAGCATTACTTTTCATCTACGAGTCGGACAGTCTCCTTGCCCTAATTTTAATTTACTCCTTAGTGTGCTTCCACGCAGTCAAGACAGACTTGTGTCAAAGCACTGCATATTCCCGCCAACAACATAAGTATGCCAGTAAAATGCTCTCGGACAATAATTTTATAATATCGGTGATTGAATTTTTTTAATGTAATGAATAGTTTTATAATTGCTGTTTGGTTCTAATGAATGTAGTAAGTGATTAAGTTTCATTATCTGTAACCAAATTTATCTTAGAAATAATGCATTTTTTATAATTTCCCAAAAAGTGTGTTTTTTCTTACGTCGCTGCCCTCATATCGGTGTGATCGGTGGTCATTTTAACCACCGATATGATAATTTACACCGAAATTATAAGAAAAAACCAATCGGTGTCTTAAATCTAATATCGCTGTTTGGAATCATGACCAACGCACAGTTTTGTCACATCGGTGGATTGATTTACCATATCGGTTGATAATTTTACCATATCGGTGAATTGTTTTATCATATCAGTTGATCTAGTGGCATTTCGTTAAATATACAAAGAAATTACAAATTCGCAAGATTGTAAAAATGTATGGATGTAAGGATGTATTGGGCAATTTTATGTTTTTACTTTTTACATTTAAGATATTTTTTAACCGATTTCAAAAAAGGAGATTATTAATTCGACGCGTATGTATGTATGTTTTTATGTTTGTGTTTGGATATCTCTGGAAGTGCCATTCCGATTTCAGTAATTCTTTTTTTGTTATACTAGGTATTGTTCATCTTAGGGAACAGTGCAAGTTTCATCAAAATCGGTTCAGTAGCTTTGGAGATAGGGAGTTTTAATTTTTAATTACGTAACGTACAATTTTGAAGTCGGTTTTATCTTTTTATTTTTAAAATACAGTTATTTCACATTTAAGTTCATTTTAATAAAGACAACGATGATAAATTTTATTTTATTTTATTATTCTAAGTCTCTACATCAAAGTCCAGTGCACATTTTTAAATATTTTAATTTAATTTTAAGAACTCTGTTTTTGATCAAAATAAATACAGAGATTACACATTATCTGAGAGTGTACAATGTACATGTTTAAGGCGCTATATCGAAAGTAATTTTACCGCAAGGGCAATTTTATACTTAATTTGTATGACTATAAAGTCGTGAATTCGCCGCGGCCAGAAGCTATCGGCTCGCTCGGAAAACATGCGAAAAAACGTAATTATAATCATTTAAAAAATAACTAGGAGCATTTAAGCAAAATGCTTCTATACGATTTTGAGTTGCAAAGGTGTCTATCAATTAGACTAGTTTCCTACAATACATCTATTTTCGTTTAAAAATAATCTTCAAATTTCGTATTTTTGAGAGGTCATTTCGAAAATTAAATGTATCGAGGCAAAATACTTTAATCGTGTTTCTAGTTCTTCTCAAACCTAGATAAGGTTATGAAGATATGTATATCTCATTACCAGATTTGTAACATTTGAGGGTCCTATAGTATTACGTCAAAAAGGACAGTTTTTTCAATATAGCGCCTTAAATTGTATTAGATATCATAGAAAATTCATACGCCTGGGGTAATTTTTGACCCCCGATACCAGTTAAGGGTTAAGGGCTCCCGCACACGGGCCACCGGCCACAACCACAAAACGCCGCCAAAGCCATATTTCCTGTAGTTTTCATACATTTTTTGACGCCGGTGGCCCCTATACGCTGCAACTATTTACTTTACGAGTTACGACCAATAGAGTAGCTTAAAACGGCGTTTGTGTCTGTCGCCGCGTGTGTGGCCCGTGTACGGCGACACTTAGCTAGCCTATATTTTATCGAGAAAAGGTTTAAGCTATCATGCTGCATCATCATCATAAAGTCTCGGGCAATACTCAACAACTAAATAGTTAGGGCGAGCGAAGCGAGCCTTAGTCTGTATATCCCACAACCTGAGCACTTTTGTGGTACACATTACGAAAAAACTATCACGCCTATTGATTTGTGCTTTAACATAGTAATCTATATCTTATATATAAAATTGTCGTGTCACAATGTTAGTCCACGAACTCCTCCGAAACAGCTTTACTGATTTTTACCAAATTTTATATGCATATTCAGTAGGTCTAAGAATCGGCTACTCGGTACTTTATATATTGATAAGTGCATTTGTTGAATAAATAATAGTAAATTATTACAACCTGAGACTGACGGCGACCATTGTTTGTGCGACGGGATAGCGATCGACGTTGCCATGGTGACATACTTATTTAGTCACTTCAATAAAATAATATGGCAAAGCAACGTTTGCCGGGACAGTTAGTCATTATAATATAAAAGGCTTTGTCCTGAATGACATGAAAATGGAATCACGCCACGGCCTAAACCAGTGATTGTAAATACTTGAAATTTGGAGGAAGTATTCTTCGTATAACGTAGGCGTGCGATAAGAAGGGATTTTTAGAAATTCCTCTCCTAAGGGTGTGAAAAGGGGGGATGAAGTTAGTATGGGACAACTCGATTCCTTAGTCCAATCTGCTCGAAAATTTGCATCATTATTATTTGATGTATTTTATGAAAGATGTAATTCATAGTTTGTTGAAATTTATCCTTAAAAGTCGTTAAAAAGCATAAACAGTTTACAGCGCTTTACAACGCTTAGCAGCGGCTTGCAGCGACGCAGGGAGTTAGAGACGCCAATCACTGCTTTTTTGCTTACTTATGGTTATGGTTCGATAGCCTATTAAATGTAGATTATGGGGATACTAATAACTCAATACCGACAATAAGGTCCCTTCACGCTGATAACGTCACATATTTAATTTAGTAGTAATAATTATTATAAACATGCAAAGAGTATTTTATAATAAATAACTTAATAAACACAAATATGAGTCAAATTATAATATTTTCATTTACTCTTTCTACTTACAAAATGATTTAAAAATTTTCTTGTCAATACCACGTGAACAATTGAAGGGGGGGGGGGGGTTATGGCATATACTACGCGTGGTCACCAGGGGGAGGGAGGGGGTCAAAAAATCTTAAAAAGTTGGTCACGTAGTATGGGTATGCTATGCTATGCCCTTATTGCCTAAACCACCCTAAAGCAGACAGTAATACGCCATCTGTGTTTTCTAAATGAGAAGTACATAGTCACAGTGACTTCACCAAGCTTAGGAAGATGGCGCTGCTCTATATGCAGTTGTGAAATTATAACTTTATTTTGATGCTTTTTTGCATGTTTTTATTAGAAATATAATTTTAATTATTTTAATTAAATAAGAGTAGGTACTTTTGCTTAGAATATTGTCATAATATTTTAATTTACCAATTAGCTAAAAATCGAATCTATTAATTAAATACGTTTAAAATTTTATTTAAGCACAAAATTCTGTTTAACTCATAGACATGTTTAACTACACAAGTTGTCTTGCACCACAAGTTAAACATGATTATTGATCTGTCAAATTTAAACAGCCAAATATCGCTGTTTAAGCTGCTATGCCCGTTTTCACCAGACTCTTTAAATTTAGGTGTCCCTTAGCGTAAACTTAAGGGCCACCTAGCGACGTTCTTTCTACTTATTCCTACGGAATTGATATTTACAACAAATATATACATCTCTAGTATCATGTACCTAACTACCTAGTACCTACACCTATTAATTTATGTTATTTCAGGAGGAGATGATGCAGAACTTTTCAGGAATAGAAAAGGTTACGTGTCTATTAATATGCAAACCATAAGTACTGCAAATTTATTAATAACCGATGTTGTAACATGATGGCCAGGATCAACTCATGATTCTTCAATTTACCAAAATAGCCAAAGATATGCAAAGTTTGAAGCCAGTGAATACAGAGGAAATTATTTATTGGGAGACAGTGGATATCCTCTAAATGTAAAATAAAACCAATAATATACTTCAAATATTATGTTTAATTAACTATACTAACATATCATAATTTTTATATTTTATAATTTACAAACATTTTATTTAATTATACATTTTCATCATCTTTCTTTCCTTGACCTTCATACAAATTTCTCAAAGAGAAGCCTTCACCTGGAACAAAATAAAATGTTTTAAATTAATTTACTTCTTACAGGGCCATCTTCTGACACCCTACTTAAATCCAAGGCAATATGGAGTCCTAAAAAGACGGTTTCCTGTCATGGCTGTAGGAATAAGGTTGCAACTAGAAACTGCCATCTATGTAATGATAGCCTGTTCTGTTTTACACAATATATGTATATTGAGAAAAGAAGATGAACCCATAAATGATGGCTCAATTCCAAATTTAGAGGAGCTGATTAACAATGGAAAAATTCCCAGGATACTAATTACTACTAGGGATCCAACCTATGGGTTCCAAAGAAATCAAATCACTCAATATTTTGATAGCCTTTAAAATATGTATATATAAATTAAATACAATTTTGTTTATTTGCATATATTATTAAATAAATAAATACTTTACTCTTAATCTGATTTAAAACTGCAGTTTTAATCTCAACTTCCTTAGCTGCTGCTTGCAGCTGTAAATCATATAACTTTCTTTTAAAGTCTAACTCTTCACGTAGAAGTTGTTCTTTCAAGTCTTCTATAGTCTCCTTTTTCTTGTATACTTTATTTATACTTGATGAAACTGAAGCTGAAGCTTCAGTCCGCTCATTTAATGTCGAAATATGTGGTCTGCGAGACCAAAATAGGGTTTTATTTTTGATTATTTTTGGAGATTCTTAAGTGCTCTGAAAATGATAAATAAACTATTAATTTACACAGCAATAATTAAAAGTATGTTATATAATTCTTCAAATAAACAGTTACTTCAATATGTGATTCATCCATCATTTATTTTTGATAAGTCCATCTGGCTCGGAGCCCGTAGTGGGGTTTCAATTAGTTTCATTGGAGCCTGAAGATCAGCCAATACCTATAATAAAAAATATATTTTAATTATTGAATGAGCTTCCATAAAAATGTATAATTAATGTGAAAAATAACAACTTACCTCAATTTCTTCACCTTGTCCCATAGAGTTTCCATCTCCGTTGATGCTGTTGGCAATATTTGTGCTACTCTAGGAAGATAATCTGCTACGACTGCGATCTCTGCATCACTGTCAGGCACTCCTAGTATTCCTGAGCAGCCACGGCCAAGGATAGAACAAACTTGTTCTAGCAGAGGGTCATATTTTACTACCAAGGGTCCGCCTCCAGTTTGAGTGTTACTGTTTCTTATTTTAGAAAAATACAGCTTACTCTCACTTTTTAATTTCTCTCACAGTTTAACTAGTGATTCTTTATTCCTGAAACAGTAAAAAATTAATTTAAAGATGTTTTTCTTCAGTGATACCTACCTAATTACTAATAAGTAATAATCCAATTTATGCATCTACATTTATACATAATATTGTAACATAAATCTTGCTAAATAATTTTAGAATGTTTGTTCTTACCTATATGTGCTTGATGAGGAGTTGAACGAGTGTGTGATAGCATTCCAAGCATCGTTTTTTGACTCATTAGTTGTACCGTCAGTCTTCTTATTCAAAATAGTTTCTTTGTGTAACAACAATAACTTTATTAGTTTGTCTTCTACTGAAAAATTTTGTCCACGTTTTCTCTTTTCAGCCATGGTCGACTAAATAAACAAATTTACTACCAACAAAATTCCGAAATTATACAGTAAACGAAAATGTAACCTCAAACGAATACGGAATAAATGCGGAATAGCACGCGAAATGTCCTGACTGCCGGTCGACTGTCGTTCAAAAATGACATTTTTTTTTAATGCAATGACATACTCATCATTCAGCCAAACACAATTATTTTTTAACATTTTTGTTAAAAAATCTCATGAAACTTATTACAGACATTAAAGTTTTTTATAATAACCTAAAAAACAATGTAAATGTATTTTATTTCTGCTAAATACCTCACAAAAACATAAATACTAATAAGTTATCGATAACTGCTCGATAAATGGCCTCGCACTAAACGTCACCTAACAAATGGACACCTACCTGGGTGACCCTTACGACCGTGAAACGAAATTTGGGATAGGGGATGATTTTAGGTAGCCCTTATGCTAAGGGATATTTAGTAAAGATATGGCTTAGGTGCTGTTGGTGAAAACGGGCATGAGGCATTCATTGATAGAAAACTCGTTTTACGCAAGAAAACAAACCAAATTTCGTCAAACAACCGTGAAATAACTTTATTTGTAACGATACTGCTCAAATCGTAAAATGGAACGCACAAGATATAATGCAGCAACACTGCAAAATGCGTTTAGTTAATTTCAAGCTTCAACATCGTGGTGCAATACAAACTTAAATAAGTTTAAATTAATTGTGTTTACGAATGAAAACATATTTAACTAAATGTGTTTTAACTTATTTTAAATAAGGTTTGGTAAAAGCCGCCCTTAATGCTTTTTGTTATCTGTGCACGATGATATCATCATGCATTCCAGATTCCACTGTCAATTTAGGGCAACACCAAAAAAAAAAAGTTAAGGCCTGGCCCTCCATTATAAGCGTAGCCAATTTTTGTTTTGAATAGAAATTAAATACAATTTAATTCTATTTATCGTTCTTAAATAGTCTTATTTCAAAACAAAATAATAAATTACTATTAAAATGACATGGGGTTTCGTTACTTGCGGGCCAAATGAGGCGCTTGTTGTATCAGGTAAGCTGCTCTTATTTATTTATTTAAAAACGTAGTTTTTGTAATAATATAGGTTTTCCCATCATGCACAATCTATTATTTTATTCTTGCTAAGCAGTTTATTATCTATACTTGATATTTTTCTAAAAGATTTTTCACACAAGACCCTGCGAATTTATATTTTTTGCAAATTTCACGAATGTTAGTAAGCCAAGCTCATAAATGTTTTATCTTCTTGTAGCTGTTGATGTTTTAGTAAATGTAGAGGTTGTGCAGTTTTAAACATAGATACTTTGAGTAATTTTTCAAAGTATCGAATAAATAAAGACTGGTATTATTATTTTACAAACATTTGTGTACTTACCTACCTACTGAAGAAGGCAAAGATATGGATCTTGTTTTCAGTGAATTTAAAATCAACCTTGTATACGTAATGATGTGGTCATAATAGTCTTTTATGTGTGATTGTCAGTATTTGTCATCAAATCAAATCAAATGTATCAAATGTTTATTTATTCCAAAACAGTAAAAATCAACACAACAGCATAAACAATACAACCAGTACAATATTTAAGTCTTAGGTTATTGGTTTATTTATTCAATAATAATGAAATTATTCATAAATTATTATTAAGAATTTGCATATAATATCTTATACTTTTCCTGCAACTTTTTATGTCCTAAGAAATATTTACAAGAGTCGAAAACTTGACACAATTCATAAAAAGCAGCCTCAATGCTTTTCTACAATCTAATCTGGGCCAAATTTCATCAAAATTGGTCAGCGGTTTCATCAGTATGGTCCAGATGTAGGAAAACATAACAAAAATATGTTTTTATTATACCATTACAAGATTTGTAAATAAAATAAAACAAAAACCATAGCTTAAGATGAATGCTTAGCGAAATAGCACACACCAAAAAATGTTTTTAATAAACCAATACAAGATTTGTAAATAAAAGAGAACAAAAACCATAGGTTAAGATGAATGCTTAGCGAAATAGCACACACATGTCTTATGTAAAAAAAAAAACAATTATTGCATGTTTGCCTTTCAGTGACATATTATTTGGTAATTGGTATACTTACTCTCTTGTAATTTTTGAAATTGGGTTTTTTTCATTGTTCCATTTTAATGCTTCAACTCTCAAGCGAACACATACGGCTACAAGAACAATAGATTTCCAAGAATCCACGATTGAAGGATTCTTGAAACAGATCTAGCGAAATTTTATTACAAAAATCTTATATATATGTTACGCTCAAAGACCGAAATCGCTCAATGAAGCTCAGCTCAGCTCAGCTCAGCCACGACGCGAAATTCGCGTCGTGGCTGTTTCACTGTGACCACAACGCGTTGTGAGCCATTTTTTCGCTCATTGAGCGATTTCGGTCTTTGAGCGTAACATATTATATAAAACTCAAAGTTGACTGACTGACATGGTGATCTATCAACGCACAGCCCAAACCATTAGACAGATCGGGCTGAAATTTTGCATGCAGGTAGATGTTATGACGTCGGTATCTGCTAAGAAAGGATTTTAATAAATTCCAACCCCAAAGGGGATGAAAGTTTGTATATCTTAACGCGAGCGAAGCCGCGGGCAAAAGCTCGTAAAATATAAATGTAATTAACTCAAAAGTTTGGTGCAATGTATATTGAAACTTTTACAAAGCTAATATTTGTAGCAAAATATGGTGTTTATAGCAACTGTTAAAATTTTTTAGTATGTCATGTACAGTACCTATATACTTTGTTCCATTTATAACAAACTATCTGAGCCGGCAAACATTGTTTTGACATATAAATTATTTCTAGTATCAATATAAAAAGTAGATAAAAACATATTCTCAGTCCTAATGAATGTATGTCATACAAAATTTCATTAAAATCGGTTGAGCAATTTTGGAGCAGTTCGCACACAAACATTGTGACGCGAGAATTTTATTATTAGAAGATGAAATTTAAATGTGAAATTGCCACTTTGCTACACCCTTGTTTAATTTATACATTTTTTAATGTTAATAACATGCCAAAATACATTTGAAGACAAGTGTGTGGAGGAAATGTTTTATTGATTGTTTTTCCTCCAAAGGTATCTGGTACAGGACATTGAATTGTGAACCTTGCTTGAGCCCATGGTTTGAAGGCGCTAATATTAGAAATATAATGGACTAGCTTGGTTGCGGCTATGAGGATGCGATCATGACACGTTCCACTCAACAAGTTTAATTATATTATGATAGGAAAGAAGGAGTCCCCTCATTGTATTCACTGTGGGGTTACGGAAGACCTAATGCACTTGTTGGTGGATTGTGGACAAAATCGTGATCTCAGAAGCCAGTTGTTCCCAGGAAAGTTTGGGGGGCAAATTAATATTATTTTGGCGTCGCCTCTTTCGCAAGAGGCCCGTACTTTAATTAGGTTTTATTTATTATCAATGAACGGTCGCATAGTTTAATTTATTAATTTTTGAATTAAATTTGAATAAGGGCCAATCCACACGTACCACAACCACACGACAACCGCAACCACACGACAAACACACGACGTGGTCGGGCGTATATTTCGTATTGTAAATGAACTGGACCAGGGGTCACCAATTAGTTTCGCTTGCGGTCCATTTTAAGTAATGAAACGACCTTCGCGGTCCGCACTTTATAAAAATCGGCCTTTTTTATCAATGAGAAAAGTGTCAATTTTTTTTGCTAATAATCTCTCTGATGTTTGAAGTGAAATTGGTTTAAGTTATCTATTGATAATCCTGGAAATGTTCATCAGTTAGTCGAGAGTCGAGAATGCTTGGTCCGCACACAATGGGTCGGCGGTCCGGATGCGGACCGCGGTCCGCCATTTGGTGACCCCTGAACTGGACCATTCACACGTACCACATTTTGCAGTCGTTGTCGACCACTTGTAAAATACCGACCACATCGCAACAACGTCGCAACATCGTCGCAACTACGTCGCAACCACATCGCAACCACAACGTTGCGTCGATGCAACGACACGCCGCCCGCGCTCCCCCCCCCCCCCCCCCCCCTTCATTCATTTCTTCAGGGGGGCGAAACTTTAACGAGAAAGAAAGAAAATAATCCACGCCTCGTTTAAATTTAGAAATTTAAACAAGGCGTGGAAATAATATAGTCCGGGAGCCCTAGAACAATTTTTATTTCATTACCATTAAGCTAATTTTTTGTGACTAGCTTCATTTTGATAAAACGAACAACATTTTTATTTGCGAAAAACCTCGAAAGTAGTAGCTATCATCAGTCAAGGTTTTTTATATGTAGATATTGTGTTTTCATAATTCATTAGAGCTGTAGCAAAAGTTGGTACTGGAAGGTAAAATAAACGTCAATTTTCCTGAAAAGTGGGAATTCAAAACGTGTTATCTACTCTGCGTAAAATGAAGTGTTGGAAACAAAATATGTTTTAAGGCCAGGCAAGTTTGAAAAGACAGATTTTTAAGCTTCCAGTCTGAAGAAATTATGTGGAATTCTCTTACACCACAATTGATGTAGACTCAAAAAGGAACAAAGTACAAAAATAATACATATAGCAAGGATAGCAACAATAAAGTGTCCTCTTCGAAATCCATGACTTTGGGCAAGACGTGTTTCCGCTATAAAAGCCGGAGTCGAACTACAATAGTTCGACTTGCACACGACGCAACCACGTCGCATCCACATCGCAACCACGTCGCAACCACATCGCAACCACATCGCAACCACTGGCCGTCGTCATTTTGTCGGTACCACAACGCAACCACAAAATGCTGCAGCGACACCATTCACACGTAACCACAGCTCGACGACATTTAGTCGTTGCGATGTCGTGTGGTTGTGGTACGTGTGGGTTGGCCCTAATACTATGAGGCTGGGATAGATGTTAAGTGCATTTTTAAGCCTCGTCAAAAATTTTGAATTAAAAAGAAGACTAGCGTGGATGAAGTGGGTAACTAACAATTTGAAAACTGACGTTTTTTGCATTAGTAAAGGCTTTAGGACTGGGTAAATGATTTGAAATCAAAAAGATCCAGATTCTATGTATAGCTTGATATATTAGCTAGATGATGAAGTAGATTACAAGGTTTGTTCAAATTATAAGGGAAAAAATGGCTAATTGCTATTATGTTGTAAAGTATTAGTTATGTAACACCCGTATTTCAATCGTTTGAATTTGGTTCTCAAGGTTATTTTCGCACACTAAAATAATATGGCAATAGCTACGAAACACTACATTCAAATTAACAAAATAAATCTGTTGACAATAATTGTCACTTCTATGGTTACACAAATTCTAGCATGTATTTGGGTCTCTTTTTGTATAAAGTATGCACGTATTCAGGTCACATTTTGTAGAAGTGGAGCAAATTTTTTGACACAGTTACTCTTCAGATTTTATTATTCGTAGAACTTTGATATCTCATGCATACAATAATACTTCCAGGATGCTGCTACTCAAAGCCACTGCTCGTCCCCGGTGGACGGGCATTTGTGTGGCCGGCGGTGCAGCGGGTTCAGAGAATATCGCTCAACACCATGACCTTGCAAGTGGAGTCACCCACTGTGTACACAAGCCAGGGTGTACCGATTTCTGTCACTGGAATAGCACAGGTGACTTTTGAAAAAAAATATTTTTTCACCACTATGCATAGGGCCAGCAACATTTTTCAACCCTTCATGTTTTTAAAGTATCCCAGAAAGCACTTCTGCATTCCACTAAGTTAAACATAGAAGGCCATTATTAATTAAAATATTCACTCCACGCTTATGAATGTACGTATATTTTTGTCTGTGTAGTGAGTTTCCCAACATAACAATGAAATATTGTCTATGGATGAGTATGTCTTAGTATAATGTAAATGTTTGTGCATATTAATAACTGGCTATACATTTAAGCTGTGTCTATTGGATTAACCTAAAATATTGCAATTTGCCCTACTATATTTACTAGCATTATTTTCACTCAACTGTCAATCTTTTGTAAATATGCATAAAATTTTTAGGTCAAAATACAAGGCCAGAATGCAGAAATGTTGCTGTCGGCCTGTGAACAGTTTCTGGGCAAGTCAGAGCAGGAGATACAGCATATAGCCCTCGTTACGCTTGAAGGACATCAAAGAGCAATAATGGGCTCTATGACTGTAGAAGAGATATACAAAGACAGAAAAATCTTCTCCAAAAAGGTACAGCATTTGTAGCAACGCACCTGCAGCTCTTCTGATGTTGCGAGTGTCCATGGGCGACGGTAGTTGCTTACCATCAGGTGACCCGTTTGCTCGTTTGCCCCCTTATTTAATAAAAAAAAAGCATTTTTTACTTTACATGAATTTTTTTATTATTATTGTGCCAATTTTTAAAAAGTATCTTTACTAAGGATAAGTGATCTATTTTCAGGTATTTGAAGTTGCTTCAAGTGACTTGATCAATATGGGCATTACAGTTGTGTCGTACACACTGAAAGACATAAGAGATGATGAGGTACGTAATGATGATATTTACATATTTTATTAAGTGTTGCAAGTAGTGCTTAATCCTTTGATCGTGGATTCTTGGAAATCTATTGTTATTCTATTGTGTAACCAAAGCGTATCAGTAGGGCCTGCACGTCAACTTGGCTACGGCTAGGCGACGCGCGACGCCTCGCTTACGGCTCGGGAAAGGGGAAAGGAGGGAAAACGCAATATATTTGTTGTTTCAAGTCGATTTTCTGTGAGTCTGTCTGAGGGTTTAATACCGCTATCCCCAACCCGCGGCCCGCCGGGACTTTATTTGTGGCCCGCGTTATGTTAAACCATTTAAAAATTCCAATTAAATTCACATCCACCGGCAAAATAATGTAAAGTCATCGTAATAGTTGTGAAATTATTTCCACTTTTAAATCGTTAATTTTGAAGAATATTATTTTTTACCCCCAAAAATTTTTTGATGCGGCCCGCGACACCAAGACCAAAGCGTATTTGTGGCCCGCGTGAAAAAAAGGTTGGGGACCACTGGTTTAATATAATAATTGAGCCAGCCTTTAGCACACACCTCAGAAGTGACACCATCTATGATGAATATTATGCCTGCATGTTTTTTTTTTCATTTCTTTAACCCATTCAGTGCCAGCAACGCACCATTTGCGTTTTGCGAGTTTACTTTCTGGTGCCACCAACGCACCATATGCGTTGAGGTACCTTTGATATTTTTCCCGGTTTTTCTTTAAAATGACTATATTTAGTTTGAATCTTTGGCCTCATTAGCTACTGGAGATATATTTTACATGTGGTGACACTGTCGGTTTTTGGTCTGGACTTCCCCTCTTTTTTTGACAGCAAAAAAACCGTTAGCCCAAAAACTGCCTGATTTCGATTAAACATATTTTCAGTTTTATTGAATTAGAGTGAGAAGTTTTTGACTAAGAACATAAAAGTAAGCATTATATTTAGGTATATTACAATTTTTATTCGATTCATGGTATATTTTATGAATAAAATTACCATAACGCAAATGGTGCGTTCAATGGCATTTTAACGGCGAATTTTGTTGGATGGTTTCATGCATGACGCAACACAACAGCTATGTTCAAATTAGTAAATTTTACCAACCATTCGTTGTATTTATAATTAAATTGATAACAAAATCTTTTACTAGCTGACCAGTTGTTTTTCAATTTTTAAGAAAAAAAATATTTCAAATAAGTAAGGATTTTATTTATTTTATAAGGATTTTATTTCAATTTTCAGTTTTTTTTTCAAAGAATAAAGGGGAGAAAGGACTTTGAATTACTATAACTTAGGGTAACTTGATAAGCGGTTAACTGTATGTAGAAAAAAACCTACCTGTATTTAAAAATTATTCAGTTACCCACTATCTTGCATAACACAGTTCAATTAAAACAAAAGCGTCAACGTAAGTGGTGCGTTGAATGGCACTTGTGATTGGATTTGTCTCACCAGTGCCACCAACGCAATTGGTGCGTTTATCGTATTTAGAGAGGTTTTCGTTATTTATTGCATTATCTAATATATTAAATACGTTAAACAATGTATTTTAAGTTAGAAAAAACAAAAAAATCAAGTGGCACCACCGGTATGTTACAGGTGAATTGGTGGCATTGAATGGGTTAAGGTCGCTTGGAAATACTAGGTTATCAGCGACCACAAGAATAATTACATTAATTCAAATCAAAGTATAAATATTACAACATTAAGGGCCTGTTTCACCACTTCCACCACTTAACTTGACAGATGGAGTATGGAGAATCTGTCAAATAAGCCTATCCGGCACCTTATCAGGAAGCGGTGAAACAGGCCCTTATTTATTACGTTTTTCACTAGTTTCTTATCTCTATGCAGTGTACTTCATTGAAGAGCTCTCAAACGAGATTTCTGTGAGCTGCATTATCATTTTATTTTTAAAGCTTTGTTACATAATAATAATATAATATAATAATATCTATGGACGATTTACACCACGTCAGTCTACACATAATATTGACGTGAATTGAATGTGCTAAAATAGGATATGGACATCCTCCAAAAACCATGTTCTGTAAAAGTAGATTATCGCTTAAAAAATATAAAGTATTAGCAAGTACCTATGATAATTATTATTCTAATAATTAACTTAAACTAGCTGTTGCCCGCGACTTCACCGGCGTATAATACATAGCACATAGTAAAAGAAATGAACTATTTCACCGTTTTTTCCGAATTTTCTAATGATTCTTCGCTTGGTCTTGGTCTTCGCATTGGTCGCAGCGTGATTTTATACCTAAGCCTAAAGCCTTCCTCGATAAATGGACTATGAAACACATATTTTTTTATCCGAACCAGTATTTCCTGAAATTAGCACAAACAGACAAACTTCTGCTTTATAATATTAGTACAGAATATAGATAAGCAGTTCGAAGAGTATATTTCATTCCAGGGTTACCTCAAAGCCCTCGGTATGGCTCGAACGGCAGAAGTGAAACGAGACGCAAGAATTGGAGAGGCTGAGGCACAAGCGGAGGCGAGGATCAAAGAGGCGATGGCAGAGGAACAGAGGATGGCAGCCAAGCTCCTCAACGACACCGAAATATCCAAAGCCCAACGGGACTTCGAATTGAAAAAGGCCGCTTACGACGTTGAGGTGCAAACGAAAAAGGTAAGTGTTCGTTTTTGACTTTTGTTAAAGGCCTTGATCACACCTACCGAGTAGAGTGCCCTGTGGCGAGACAAGCCATTTAGCCGAAACTTTTTCGTTTTCGCTTCGTTATAGAACCGCCGATCAAAATGTATGGAATTGACATAAGACGAGTCGAACGTCAACGTCATATTAACGAACGAGAAGCGAAAACGAAAACATTTTGGCACCGGGCTCTCGGCAAATCAAATTGGCCGAGAGCACCGAGTGCTCGGCCGAAGGCACTGTCTCGCCGCTACTTGGTAGGTGTAATCAGGTCCTTATTCAATTGAAAAGATATTATATAATATGGTATGTATCTATGGGGTAAATGAATATTTCACAAACAGTCAATGTTGCAGTCAAAATTCACAAATAATTTAAATATCGTATATAAACCAAAACAAAATATACTTCCATGTATTTAATAATCAGAAATATTTAATAATCAGAGAGACAAATGAAGACGTGTGTAGATGAAGTAGATAACTAACAATATGAAAATTTAAGCTTTTTGCGCAAATTGAGGTTTTAAGACCGGGAAAAATGATTTGAAATAAAAAAAAGTATTTTATGTGTAGCCAGTAGCCAGATGATTAAGTAAATAAGTTACAAGGTTTGTTTAAATTGTAAGAGAAAAAATCGGCCATTTGCGAGTCGGACTCGTGCACGAAGGGTTCCGTATCATTATAGAGCAAAATTAGGCCAAAAACTGTGTTTTTGTATGGGAGTCGCCCCTTAACTTTTTATTTTATTTTAATATTATTTTTAAATATTAAAGTACTAATATGACTAAGGACTTTGAGAAAAATTCAAGTACCTACCAGTTGCCATTATTGATATAGAGCAAAAAAGACCAAAAAATCACTTTTGTTGTATGGGAGCCCCCCTTAAGATGCTGATAACTGCCAATGACCTTGAGAATTCGCATATCTCGCATCACTCTCGCACCACTGTCGATTTTCATGCGAGAGAGACAGAGATGTCAAATGTTCACTTTCCCGTCGCAAAAAAAAAGTTAGCGTGGATACATTTTTTGTTTGTTAGAGGAAAAAA
The DNA here is from genome assembly GCA_905333045.1 of Lysandra bellargus. NCBI lineage: Eukaryota > Metazoa > Arthropoda > Insecta > Lepidoptera > Lycaenidae > Lysandra > Lysandra bellargus. The sequence continues at coordinate 9,446,961 of HG995319.1, read as the reverse complement.
TAAATATTATGGGAAATCTAGATGTCAGAACCGAAAATTAAATCTTACAAGCATTGGGTTTTTTGTAAAAGGTATCAAATAAACAAATTTTTAAAGCATAGCGTAGTATATTATTTTAGTTAGAACTGTTTTAAGTTCCTGGAAGATGTGACTTTGGTATTTTTTTTTTCATCCAGTAGGAGTACATTATTTTATTATTTAAAATAAAGAAGCTTTCCAAATATTATGTATAATCAAAAATCACATCTATTTTTTTGTGCCAATCAATGAAATATGTATGTACATACGTCTAGAAAACTGCACAAAGATGTCGAATTGGCAGTTGTCTTCGCCATAAATATTATTTTTATTTTGTTTTTAGTATTTGTTGTTATAGCGGCAACAGACATACATAATCTGTGAAAATTTTAACTCTCTAGCTATTACAGTTCTTGAGTTACAGCCTAAAGACAGACGGACAGACATTGAAGTCTAAGTAATAGGGTCCCGTTTTTACCCTTTGGGTACGAAACCCTAAAAATGAATAATAGCCTTGATGACTGGATTTCTCAAACCGCGTTTTTGCGCGGCAATGCTGAAAACTATCCTATTTTTTTAAGATAGGATTTTCATTATTGATTTTAAAAGTAAAACATAATGCTTATAATTTGGCCCTGTCGTTATTTTTTTAATATTTATTATTTTCCAAGATAATAAACATAAATAGGTGATTTCCAATTTTGGTGGCTTGTCATCGACCTATTTTACTCAATATCAAGACCGATTAACAAAAAACTTGATACTGGATTGGATTTTTATATTTATGTAGTCGTTTAATATAGTTGACTCTTGATACGAGTAATATATGAATTTTATTGTACTAAGTTCTGTTGACTGTTGTTGAGTTTTTATGACACAGTTTAGGTCTGTCGCGGAGATTTTTCCAATTTTGGTGTCATTTACGAAACGTTGTTCTACAAAATACCATTGATCCCTTAAGCATAAAAAATATGCCATTTACTTCATTCAGCCACACGCTAACCCGTTTAGGAGGTGGCTGTGGGCTGGGTCGTACCAGTTTCCAGCCAGAAATGAAAGAAAGCCATTTTATCACAAAACCATTTTATGCAATTTTGGTGTACTTAAATTATCCTACCTGTGGCAATAATATCATGTTGTTATAAAATATCGGTAGAGTTTTGGTTAAAACTATATAAAAAAGTTAAATTATATAAAAAATGCAAGTTGTTGAAATCTACTCTGATGTTATAAAATGTTAGTTATCCACTACATCCGTGATCCGTCTTCAAATTAGGTCGGCCAAAACAATAAAAGTTAAATGGTATTACATCATCACTCGGAGCTCGTCACCTTTGACCTTTTGTTTAAGTGTATTGTAGTCGTTCTAAAGTAGAGTCGTTCTATTTAGAGCTAACTGCCAAATTCTTTTGTTATCCATAAACTGGTTTCATTTATAAATGTTTCATCTACAAACGTTGTAGACGCGAATCTAAGTTTTTTTTCTTTCAAAACTTTGTTATACTAAACTGTACTCGGCGAAACATGGCGGTAGCGGTCATTGACTCCCTGTCAAAAACTTGTCATTTTCTATACAAAGCCGCGATTGACAACGTCTGACACTTCATTGTCAATCGCGGTTTATAATTTACTAGCGACCCCCGGCCGACGGCGTCACACGGGTATAAAATATATAGGCTATAGCCACTGAAAAAATGATTAAAATCTGGTGGTCTACTTCTTATCTGTGCCAAATAACATAAAAATTGCTCCAGTAGTTCGCAAGATAACCCCTTTCAAATAATTTCCCCCGTTTTTTCCACATTCTCTTATTAGTCTTAGCGTCATAAAATATAGCATATAGCTTCCTAAATAAATGGGCTATCTAACACTGAAATAATTTTTCAAATCGGACCAGTAGTTCCTGAGATTAGCGCGCTCAAGTTAGTCCTTTCAAATAATTTTCCCGTTTTTTCCACATTTTCCTCTATTTCTTCGCTCCTATTAGTCTTAGCGTGATAAATATAGCCTATAGCCTTCCTCGATAAATGGGCTATCTAACACTGAAAGAAACATCAAAATCTGTTGCGTAGTTTTAAAGATTAAAGGGAACAAAGTGACATGAGGGAACAAAAGCGACTTTGTTTTTTTAATATGTATAGATAGATATAGAAAATGACAAGTTTTTTACAGCGAGTCAATGACCGCTACCACTATGTTTCGCCGAGTACAGTGTAGTATTTTTTGGTGTACTATGATGTCAATAAAAAAATACGTGTGACACTCGGGGACTTTTTATCAACTTATGTAATTATAATTCGCATACGTCCAGTCGCACGCACACAAACACCGGGCCGCAATCTGGCCGCCGCTCGTGCTGTGCTGGTCGGAATGGGGGGTGTTAGGTTTTTTCGTTAGAGATCAACTACTATAACATGGCGCGCCCCTCCAAAATTCAAAACGTTTGAAGTGTGTTGTCAAAATGTTTGAAGTGCGTTGCCTTGTGCGGTAGGCTAATAATTATGATTAGTTGACCAACAAATCTTGGTAATAAGTGACATTAAGGGGAAGACAGCTGCCAATTCGACATCTTTGTGCATTTTTCTAGAAGTATGTATTTCATTGATTGGCACAAAAAATATATATATGTGATTTTTGATTATATTTGGAAAAGATTGTCGAATTTAAATAATAAAATAATGTACTCCTACTGGATGAAAAAAAATTACCAAATTCACATCTTTCTGGAACTTTAAACAGTTCTAACTAAAGTAATCATACAATCTATGCTTTAAAATTTTGTTTATTTGATACCTTTTACAAAAATCCAAAGATTGCCGGATTTAATTTTCGGTTCTGAGACCTAGATTTCCCATAATATTTATTTTTTCCTCTAACAAACGAAAAATGTATCCACGCTACCGAGTGAACACTTCACATCTCTGTCTCTTTGGCATGAAAATCGACACATGTGCGAGAGTGATGCGAGATCAAGGTCATTGGCAGTTGACAGCGTCTTAACTGAAATATTACGTGTACTGTGATTGGTTGAATACTTACTACATACAAACTATTTCATAAGGATGTGACTACACACATTGAAACAGTCATTTAGAGGGGCGCGCCATGTTATCGTAGTTGATCTCTACGGAATTTCTTGATTCGATCGCCGTGCTCAAAGCCCGCGATAAAAGCTATGCGATAGCTTTAAAAACTATTGTGAAAAGCTTAATATTGTGTGTTATCCCTGCAAATAAAATGTACAGTGGAAAATTAATTTGGTCAAGGTTATTTTTTTACAAAATTACTTTATTCCGACTATCAATACGGCATTAATTCTTATTCAATTAAACACTTTAAATACGTTGTTAATTTAATATAGATCTATATGGCCCTTTAGAGCATAATAAATGATTTAAATGAATATTTTCGAAGATAGTACCGACTACCGACCAATGCAGGCCAGGGTAGTAATAATGAATATACTTAAATCAAAACTGCTGAATCGATTTTAATCATTTTTTCAGTGGCTATATATTTTATACCCGTGCGAAGCCGGGGCAGGTCGCTAGTAATAATATAAATTATGACCTTGTACCGAGATATGCAGATTCTAACACATTCCTATCGTATATTTATAGATACAATATTGTGACTGATAACAGAGCTCAATACACAAAAACGTAAAGATATTGTATGTAAATTTCCATGTGTAGACGGTATGTTTGGCAAAGTATTGGCCTTATTTGCCTATTTGACAAATATGACCAATACCAAATACACGTTACCGTACCTTTGTCGGTTTTTGACGCACATCTAAAGAGTCAAATAGGCATGTAAACAAAATGAAGTAAAAATTTGGTATTTGACGTCCATGTGTGGAATGCCGTATTTGCCTTTATTTGCTTGTTTGTGTATACGTCAATGCCATTTGCCAATTGCCATATGAAGTGCGGAGTGCCACCATTACATTGGTTGGTACAATGTAAATTGTAATAATATGTCATTTTTGTTTGTGAAATCCTGCGTTTTCGTTTATAAATTCGAAGAATGAGAGATGTATTTGTTAATAACTAAAAAGAAAATTGTATGAATAATTGAATATACAGTATACTCTTGAAGGCGGGAAAAGACGTACAGGACCCGATTAATGAATCTCGAGTCTTCTACCTGCAAATATGATTTCATCATATAATTAATTTTCAGGCCGAAGCTGAGATGGCCTATGAGTTGCAAGCGGCCAAAACGAAACAACGCATCAAGGAGGAACAGATGCAGATAGCCGTGGTGGAGCGGACACAAGAGATTAACGTACAGAAATGGGAGGTGCAGCGCAAAGAGAAAGAACTTGAGGCCACCGTACGCAGGTAAATACTGTGCTTACATATTATACAGGGATGGCGAACCTTTTCGTATCAACGTGCCCTTTTCTGAAGTAATATTTCTGAAGAAGTCATAAACGTGCTATTAAATATATTTTTTTTGTGATTAGGAGAATTCAATATTTTTCTAATGTAGCGTGCTCCAAATTGTATGTCACGTGCCACTGGTGGCACGCGTGCCATTGGTTCGCCATCCCTGTACTACTGTATTTTATACACATTATAAAATACAATGGTGCATGCATACTCAAAGTATGTTACTCAAAAAGTTTTGGCTTCACAAAACCTTTATAGTTTTTAATAATGTTACTTACAAAACAATGCCACTCTATCTTTAGTGCAAAATCCGTGATAAATATGGCCACTTTTTGCCACACTGACCTTGAACTTTTTTTTATTTTTGGGTCCGTCGATTTTTTTTTTTTTTTAATTGGTGGTGGAACAATTATGAGTAGTAAAAGTTTGAAAACCACTGCAGCAGTGTACTGTACAGTTCGTGACAATTTATTTTAATAATAATAATAATAAACATTTATTCAAGAACTGCTAGAATGACCATTAACTGCTGGAATGACCATTGACTGCTTACTGCTGGATAATGCTAAATAATTCTTACTATGATCCGTTCATCAATGTAAGGGATCTTAGGCTTAGTGTTTATAATCAGTGCTGGTTTTATATTTTTTATGAGTGTAGGCCACTTTATTGCCGCCGCCCCCCTAAGACGCTGCCGCCCCTAGGCCGCGGCCTATAAGGCCATTTATAAATCAAGGACTGAGTAAAATAATTAAGATTTAACTTTAAGAATTTCTGATGAATGGATTGATTAGACCGGCTCGACAGAGGAGCTATAACGATCACGGTGAGAATCATGCTGTAATGAGAAAGAGTGAGCAGACTATGCCTGGCCGCACCGCCCGCGTATGTCGGCGGCCGGGGCGCAGCGCAGAAATCCGCCTCCATACAATTTGTATGGAAGCGGATGCGCGTATCGTTCACTGTGCCGGGGCGCATAGGCGGAGATTTTTGCGCGGTGAATTTCCGCCAATGCGACACGGCCATAGTAAAAGGAGGGGAAGTAGGTTAAATCCGGCCCAATCCGCGATATAATTACCTACTGTTTTAGGGTTGTCAATTTTAGGCGGCGGCGGCGGGGTGGTGTGGGAGCGACTGTCCGCGCTTCGTTCGCAACCGTATGAACAGCGGCAACGTCGCGGCCTCCTGACTTTTAGGGCCGATTCACACCGAAATGGCAGAGGCGAGGCGAGCAGTTTCAGCTCGTGGCCGCTCGTGGCCTCTTGCGGCCGCTGGCGGCCGTAGATTTCTCAATCGATATTATGTATTACAATAATAAAGATACAGTTTAAAATCATATGACACTGAAACTGCTCGCCTCGCCTCTGCCATTCCGGTGTGAATTGGCCCTTTATAATAAGTGACTCTTGAATGTGCATATTTTGTGATATCATAGTTTCGGCCATTTTTCGTCCATATTTGCTTGCATATTTCGGCACTTTGATCGTGCATAATATAATCCGATGTCTAAATAAAATTATAAAAATACCCTGTAAAACAACATTAAAAACTAACGCTCTCTTTAACTAAAATCAAACCTGTTGTTTTGATTCGAACTTTGCTTTATCTGGGGGCACGGGAGTGTCCCCGCCAACATGAACCAAGCGAAGCGCGCAAGGGCACTACCTACCTTTTCTCGAAACGTTTCGTCGTATTTTTGAACCCTCGTAACTTTGGTTTGGATAATGCCAGATACTTGAAATTTTTAGGATATAATGACATGAGTGAAATAATGAAATACGCAAAGTTCGAATATCGTAGCTATCATACTTTAGATTTTATAGATGTCCAAAAACCCACAATTTTCGCACTGACTCAACCTATCATCAAAACTGTTAGGGTACTTCCTGAAGTCTGAGAAAGCTGAAATTTGGTATGTAACATACTATTAGTACAGAAACAACAAAAAAATTATCAAATCCAACCTAACCTATATTCGTACACTTATAGAGCAAAATTAGGCCATTTTTTTTTTTGTATGGGAGCCCCCCTTATTATTTTATTTTATTTTATTATTATTATTAAATATTAAAGTAGACATATTATTAAGGACTTTGAGAAAAAATCAAGTACCTACCTGTTACCATTATTGATATAGAGCAAAATAGGCCAAAAATCACGTTTGTTGTATGGGAGCCCCCTTTAAATATTAATTTTATTTTGTTTTTAGTATTTGTTGTTATAGCGGCAACAAATATACATAATCTGTGAAAATTTCAACTCTCTAGCTATTATTCTTGAGTTACTGACTGGAGACAGACAGACAGACAGACGGACAGACGGAAAAACAACGAAGTCTTAGTAATAGATTCCCGTTTTTACGGAACCCTAAAAATACGTGTTATCCTTGAGAGACCACAGACTCACAGAATACCGGCGTGAAACAGCGCTTGCGCTGTGTTTCGTCTAGTGAGTGAGTTTAGCGGAGGCCCAACTGCACTCTATACCAATACATTATTCCTTATCCCTATTCTCTTCTGCTTATTCCCTTAGCCTATTCCTTCATAAAAAGGCCTGAAAGGCACTTGCAACTCTTCTAATGTTACAGTGTCCAAGGGTGATGGCAGTTGCTTTCCGTCAGGTTACCCATCTGCTTGTTTGCCCCCTAATTTCATAAAAAAGGGAAAAAGAACAGCTGAATAGAGATATCCCTTTTCCCTATTCCCTCAATTAAGCCTTTTCTGTCTGAAAGTATGGCAACTCGGCGACGGTAGTACTTTCCATCAGGTGACCTGTTTGCTCGTTTGTCCCCTAATTTTATATTATATAACCGATCCCCTCTTAAAGGCTGGCAAAGCACTCGCAACTTTTCTAATTATGCGAGTTCACATGCTCGTACTCCTCTTAATTTCATAAAAACTTACAAAAAGAAATGAAATCCCACCAAAAAACATTTTCATGTAAAAATGGTGCCAAGATGAGAACATAATAGTTCTTGGTGTCAAAAAGTAGTGAGATCTCATGTAGAGCCAAGTTTCAAACCTTACACACTCAGCCTTAAATCTAAAAACCTTAATTTTACACATAAATCGCGGCAAAATACTTAATATAATGTGTCAGCCGCACGAGAAGAATCTAAAAACTCTACATATTAGTCAAAATGGGTGGATTGGCCATTTTGTTATTGGTCATGCTATGAGCTTTGAACTACTCTTCTGTTGTACTTAATAACTTTTATACTAACCGCAACGAAATGGCCAGGCCACCGATTTTGACTAATGCAAATGTGATATATCAAGTATTAATTTGCCGCGATTTATGTGTAAAATTAAGGTTTTTAGATTTAAGATGTGTGGAGTGTGTAAGGTTTGAAACTTGGCTCTACATGAGATCTCACTACTTTTTGACACCAAGAACTATTATGTTCTCATCTTGGCACCATTTTTTCATGAAAATGTTTTTGGTGGGATAAAATTTTTAATTTTATTTTAGTTTTAATCACGTAGAATACGTTGATAAACATAAGCTTTGTCCATACTGTGCCTTTTTCTGTTCAATGCATGCGTTATAGCGCAGTCAACAGCCAACGTGAGGCATGCCCTCTGACCGTCTACAACTTTCGCTTCGTTATTAAAATGACAGTTGGCGTTGCGTTCTTTGGCGCATACAATTATTGAATGCGCCAAAACGAAACTTGAATGAAAGAAGAATGAAAGCGCATAATTTTATAAATAAAGGTAGATTTTTGGTAGAAGCTAAAGCACGGTCTAGTAGATTTTAGTAGAATACAGCAACGTTTTTGGTGTATCGAGTCACGAGTGATTTAAAAGTGGTTGCACTGGAGCTCCAGTGTGACCTCCAGTACGTGTGGATAGCTATCCAAGCGTTCTCAAAATCCGCAGATATACGCATTTTGCGCTGCGCTGAGCCCCGACCCGCCCCGGCCGGCACGGCCCTTCAAAGTGTGCGCGAACCTTTATTGACTTTAGAGACGAATATTATTTGAAATTTTGAAAATCGAAGGCTTTCTCTATTAAATATTTAAAACACGTTCACTAGAATCTTTAACAAAATAAAAGTAATTCCACCATGGTTCCACCATAATTCTCTTTTTCAAATGAAATGTACCTAGTCAATTTGTTAATTACTGATTGCGTGATTTGTTGTTATAAGTCGGTTTATCGTTTTCGCATTAAGGTGTGTCACTGGATATATTAGTTTTTGTGGAAAGCAATATTCACTTTGTTCTATCTTCAGACGATTGTAAGTAATAATTTTATCTCTTATCTTCATATTATTTATTTATTTCCATTAAACTTATAATATACATAACAGTTATACACTTCCTGCAAAACTGCTTACGCAGTTTGACTGCAAGTTACAGTCTCTTTAAAAATGTTTAAAAATCTAAATACTTATATTATGTTACATCATTATTTTTATCATCCACAATCATGTTTTTCTAAAACACTAACTCTAAATTTCTTGTAAACTCCTATGAATTTGATGACACAATCGTATTAAACGAAAACAAACATATAATATAAAATCAATAACATGTAAGTAATGTTGAGTAATAAAATAAAGTAAATAATGATTCGTATGTAATATGCTTGAATTGAAATCAAGTAAAGATTATAAATACAAAACTAGGTAACGCCCGCAACTCCGCTAAAATTCGTTTATCGCGCGGGAACCGTACATTTTTGCGGGATAAAAAGTACCTATCTGATGTCCTTCTGTCTGTCTCGGGACTGAAAATATCTCCATACCAAAATTCAATAAAATCGATTCAGTGGTTTGAGCGTGAAGATGTAACAGACAGACACACAGACACTTTCGCATATTTAATGTTAGTATTTAGTATGGATTCGTATTTAAATATTTTATGAAACATCCACTCGTGCAACGATAAAATATGGTCTTCTTTTTTCATTATCTCGTTGAAGGTCGTCCAGCGTCATAGCGTGTATCTTATTTCTACATTATGTAAATTCTTCACATTATTATAGTTCTGATACGAATTTTTGCCGTCTCTCGAACACTTCGCTTTCGAGAAACGTCTAGAGTGACGTCGAATGTTGTAAAAGTCTCAGCAACTGAAGCAAAATGTAATCTTAGATACTATAATATTATAAAACGGAAGAGTTTGTTAGTTTGTTTGTTTGTTTGAACGCGCTAATCTCAGGAACTACTGGTTCGATTTGAAAAATTCTTTCAGTGTTAGATAGCCCATTTATTGAGAAAGGCTTTAGGTTATATTTTATCACGCTAAGACTAATAGTAGCGAAGAAATAGAGGAAAATGTAGAAAAAACGGGAGAAAATATATTTGAAAGGGCTTATTTGAACGCGTTAATCTCAGGAACTATTGGTTCGATTTGAAAAATTATTTCAGTGTTAGATAGTCCGTTTATCGAGAAAGGCTATAGGTTATATTTTATCACGCTTCGACTTATAGGAGCAAAGAAATAGAGGAAAATTTGGAAAAAAACGGGGGAAATTATTTGAAAGGGCTTATCTCACGAACTACTTGGAGAAATTTTTCTGTTATTTGGCACAGAATATAAGAAGTAGAGCACGTAAAGGATCATAGGTTTTTTTGTGGACTAATTTGTCTGTGAAATATCTAATTTAGGCGGGCGAAGCCGCACGGAACGTCTAGTAAATAATAATACTCAAACAAAAGTTGTAAATGATATTTTGAAAGATTTACAATAATTTTAAAAACTTCTCATGTTCGTTACAAAAGCAATTTTCAGACTATTTTTGATATTAAATTCATAGATTTGTCGTGAAGTAAAAGGACATAATATATACTTATTATAAAGTTTATAATCCCGGAAATATAATAATTTCAGAGCTACCTCAATATAAAACTATAAAGTCTATGTTATTTCCCTGCAGGCCTGCGGAAGCCGAGAAATTCAGATTGGAAAAGATAGCCGAAGCCAACCGGCTGAAGACCGTTCTCGAAGCCGAGGCCGAAGCAGAGGCGGTCAAAGTTCGCGCTGAGGTGAGAACTATCAACTATACCAGGGGTTCCCAAACTGTGCGCCGTGGAAAGGCAATAGGGGCGCCGCGCCGCGCCGTGAGTTGATCCTCAATCATTATCCAAAACTCCAAATATTATAAAATAAAATTATATTATTAATCATGTAAATCAGGTAGATGATTAAATATTTGTTTATTACTATTTACCTGTTTAAACTAACTATAATTATGAAAGGTATTTATTTATATATCTTTTTCTAATAACTAGGCAGAGTAGGGCGCCGTGACAAAATATGTTACGTGTAACTGCGCCGCAGACTGAAAAAGATTGGGAACCCCTGAACTATACTATAATGAGTAATAGTCACCGGCTACACGGTCAATTTTTCATCAATCTGTTCCATCAATCCGGTACGGATTGACGAAAATTTGATCGTGTACGACTCGGATTGATGGATTGATCGTATTTTTAATATGAAATTTTTATAACCATCAATATTTCGTCAATCAGATTGAGGGATCAGATTGATGAGAATTTGACCGTGGAGCCTGTGACTATGATCATAAATTCCGGCGCTATTATACCTAAACTTCAAAAAGAAAAATATCGATATGCCTTTCGGTATACGTAGTTACTATGTATGCCACTATACGTTTTGGTTATGACATTTCTCAAAATACCACCAGATGCTGTTCCTCTAATAAAAGGTTCATCCATGAAATATGTCACACCTAAAGTGTGGTCTGTCATAGAATACTGATGTTATGTCGGATTTTGGAAACAAATTGTTTACTGTATCTGCTAGTAGCGCCCTCTGTTCCGACCTTAGCGTAGTATTCCCTATTTAATAATAATAATAATATCTATGGACGCATCACACCACGTCAGTCTGGCCCCGTGCTAAGTACCTGAAGGACTTGTGTTACAGGTACCAGGCAACGGAAATATATTTGATACTTTTATACTATACATATATTTAAGATTTTTATTATACGATACACGTCATATTTAATACACATCCATGACCCAGGAACTTTGAAAACTTTTTGTTCCGTCGGCGGGATTCGAACCCGCGATCCCCGGCTTGAGCTACCAACAGCCCACCAACTGAGCCACTGAGGTCGTCAGAGGTATTTGAGTTACTTATATATTATTTCTGTCCAGGCCGAGGCCTTCGCGATCAAGGCGCGTGCCGCCGCTGACGCCGAACAAATGGCGAAGAAAGCTGATGCATGGAAGGAGTATGGTTCCGCCGCTATGGTGGATATGATGCTCGACGTCCTGCCCAGGGTAAGTTACAACCACACCGCGAATATCTATGCAAGATCTCCTTGACTTTGATAGGGAATCAATTACATTATACAAAGATAGCAGACCTAGACAAGTGGCAAGCGAATCCCATACATTTTCTTGGCGTTTACGATAATCGCTTGGCACTTGTCTAGGCCCTCAGAGCATTGAATAGACCATAAATTACCTACACAGGGTTGATTACCTACCTACCTAGGTAGGTAGGTAGGTAATCAACCCTGTGTAGGTGTGTATAGGTATACAGGGTGTAACGAAACTAAGTGATAATACTTTAGGGTGTGTACTGTGTATGCGTGCCTAATCTGTATGTATAGGGTTCAAGAAAAAGAGCAAAGAGCAGTTTTTTGTGATTTGTATAGGCAGTCGTGAGTCGTGACCGCGTCATAAAGTTTTTCTTATAAAGGTGAAAAAAAAAGTTACTCTTTTAGTGGTTTGTTAGTTTATTTGTTTGTTTGAACGCGCTAATCTCAGGAACTACTGGTCCGATTTGAAATTTGAATTTCTTTCAGTGTTAGAAAGCTCATTTATCGAGGAAGGCTATAGGCTATATTTTATCACGCTAAGACTAATAGAAGCGAAAAAAATAGGGGAAAGTGTGGAAAAAACGGGGGAAATTATTTGAAAGATCTTATTATCATAAAAGCTATAGGAGCAATTTCTATATTATTTGGCACACATGAAGAATAGACCACGTGAAAGGACATAGGTTTTATTTTTTGCGGAAAAATGTACGGTTTCCGTGACATTCCTAAATTACGCGGGCGAAGCCGCACGGAATATCTAGTTTATGAATAAGTGGATTATTATTTTCTTTCAACGGGCTTTGGCCACACATTCCCACCGCTGTATCTCCTGTATCGCCAGGATCGACAGCGGTATCCAACCACATAAACCCTTTGATATGATCTCAGGGAGCCCGAGGGACATACTAAATCTGTTTTGCTAAGAAATTAATTAGACAAAGATAGAGTAGGAAGTATTCCACTTTACCTCCCCATAAAAAGCCTGAAATTCTCAAATTGACTTCCACTACCCGCTACCCATGCCCTTGTTCACCATTAAAACAAAGTGTGAATGCAATTTGTATTTAATTATATAAAACACGTTTAAAATTAGTCTTGCACTACAATATTTAATACTTATTATCCAAGGAATGTTTATTGCAAAAGCGTGTAAGGCTTATCAACTGACATGCCCTACAAAATGAGTTTCATTCATATAAAATAAAATTTAATATTCATTCGTTACTATATGCCTGCAATTTCTTTGCACAAAAATTCATAATTAATAAAATCCATTTTTTTCTCGGGACTTATTTAGGGATCATTCAACAATTACGTGATCACCAGAAGGGGGGAGGGTGCTTGTATATACATCAGGGTTATTTGGGGAGGGGGGGGGGGGGGGTAGAGAATAATAATAACAATTTCTTATGCTTAAAATTTTTAATTTATGTGATTAATTCATAGATACCCTCTGGAAGTCTAGAGTTCTAGACTCTAGAGTTTACCTGTGTTGTCAGTTATCCTTATCAATCCTCACTCCTGACTAGGCGTAGTGAATTCTTGCCAAAGAATAAAACACTAAACCTTTATAACAAAGAAATGGAAAAACAAGTGTGTCGGGCCACGCGCAATACATAGAATTATTAGACCAGCTGCACGAGTCGGCGCATGAGTACCGGAAACTATTCCACCTCAATCGCTTATGCGATCCTCTTCAAATTGCCCTCCTGATGATATAAATGCATGTTGCCATGGTGCAACCCGGTGCCATATTGTTTAAACAAACATTGTTTAAACAATTGCAAGGAATTGTTATTTTTCAACCGATCAATCTTTTTTTAGCCGACTTCCAAAAAGGAGGAGGTTATACGTTTTAAAAATTCATATCTTTAAAAATATTAACTTTATCGTGAAAACTCATAGGACCTTTTTTATATTTTTTTTTTTTTTTTATATTTGTATTTCAATAAAGAATATAAAAAAAAAATTGTCCGGTTAAAAAATAACAATTCCTTGCAATTGTTTAAACAATGTTTGTTTAAACAATATGGCACTGGGTTGCACCATGGCAACGTGCATTTATATCTTCAGGAGGGCAATTTGAAGAGGATCGCATAAAAAATTGAGGTGGAATAGTTTCCGGTACTCATGCGCCGACTCGTGCTGCACTATACATATAACCTTGTATAAGTATTGACATCGTTGGCGCAATATAGGGTTCCGTAGTACCGCTAATTTTTGATTGGTCAATGACAGGGCATTTATAACGTGTTTTACACTACTAACAACATCATCTCAGTTGCGATCAAAGGAATTTGAACGAAAAGTTCCTTTATACGTCGCCGAATATATTTTTTTTAGTTGATCGACTATTAATCAATAACTTATGAAGTCTTCTTAGCCGTGATAGTTTTCTTACTCTCGTGAATTTTTTCACGAAAGTAGGAAGCTGGTAGGATGAGGTAGTTTTAGATGGTAGGAGGGACACTGGACTCTTAACGATTTTTCCACTTTAAAACTTGTGTGGGGTGGGCGCGAAAAAAATATCATCCCCGCTTGATGTATAGGGGAGGTCCCATAGAAAAAAAAATTTTTAAAGATTTTATATACCATTTTGTCGGAACCATCAATATGTGTATTCATGCCGAATTACAACTTTGTAGGTCCTATAGTCTCTGAGCAAAACCGCGGAGAGACAGACAGACGGACGGACAGACCGAAACTATAAAAGTTCCTTGTTAATTAGGGAACCCTAAAAACGTGGAAAGTCGTAGCACGTTATCAACATATTAACCCACCAATCCCCGAGCGGCACCCGGCTGCCGCATAACAATAATTGAAAATTTATTGTGTCTGCGATTTCCACTTATTCCTATCATAACTATAACGTTTGTTCCCAGGTGGCGGCAGAGGTAGCTGCTCCGCTGTCCCAAGCCCGCAAGGTGACGATGGTGTCGTGCGGCGGCGGTGAAGTCGGTGCGGCCAAGCTCACCGGGGAGGTGCTGACCATCGTGCAGTGTATCCCTGAACTGGTGAAGACCGTCACCGGAGTTGACATCTCCAAGGTCAAGGTAAGGCATTTCTAACCGTGCTAAAGGGAATAGGGTTATAGGTTAGGAGAGGGTGGGACTATCGGACTGGGCCTCCGGTAAACTCATTCACTCGGCGAAACACAGCGCAACTCGTAAGCGCTGTTTCACGCCGGTTTTCTGTGAGCTAAAGGGACCATGAATAGGATAGGACTGCTTGCTATGTTATCACGCTTCAGCAGAGTATACAGAAATAAGGAGTATCTCGACTTAGAACAAACGAGCGAATATACGCGAGTTGGACGCGACTGTCACTTTCAACATGTTTCACAATTCACTGTGCTTAGCGCATAGTACGTCAAACGTATAATATTCGAGATCTCTTTTTTTTATATCTTTATTAAAAAAAATGTTTACAATGGTTTATGGTAACTTATACATAAAAAATCGCCAAACTGCACAACAGTTTGTTGGCGATAATTTCGTTGTGCTTAATAAACTTAATAAAAATAATTATTAATTCTAAAATGAATAACACATTCACAACCTTTAATAAAATAAGTGGAACCTCTGATACAGAACTTATAAGAAATACAACTAAAGTGGATTAATTCTAACATACAAACTCAACATACATAACTATAAACTACATCACACTGACTATTCTTTATAAAATGTAACATGGTTTTATAATATTATTTAAAGTTTTTCAGAAAATATTTTTTGCATTCTTTTGAGTCGGCCTACTCGTTAGTTCTTGCTTACTCTGGCTACAGGCAGCACCAGCATAGACAATAAACATTTTGGTCGACGTTTGTCACAGGTTACACGGTCAAATTTTCATCAATCTGATCCATCAATCCGGTAAAGATTGACGAAAATTTGATCGTCTAACCCACGGATTGATGGATTGATCATATTTTTAATATGAACTTTTTATAACCATCAATATTCCGTCAATCTGATGGATCAGATTGATGAAAATTTGACCGTGTAACCGGCGACAATCACAACGTTTCTGTCAATATTCTAATATCACGTGTGCAAGATTTTGGTCGGATTGTTTACTGTATATGCTAGTAGCGTCCTCTGCTTCGACATTTGCGTAATATCGTGCTAACTAGAGATAAACTACGATAACTTGGCGCACCCCTCCAAAATTCAAAACGTTTGAAGTGCGTTGTCAAAACGTTTGAAGTGCGTTGTCTTGCGCGGTCGGCTAGTTATGATTAGTTGACCAACAAATCTTGGTAATAACTAATAAGTGACATATTATTACGAGTACTGGTTGATTGGTTGAATACTTACTACATACAAACTCTTTCATAAGGATGTGACTACACACATTGAAACAGTAATTTGGAGGGGCGCGCCATGTTATCGTAGTTTATCTCTACATCTGTGAGTGCTAAAAGTTAGTAATTCATGATCTCTTTTAGGAGTGTTTTTTAGTCTTTAGGAGAGTTTTTGTAGCTAACTCTATTTTTGTACACATGTAGCTAACTTTTAATTGATTAAGTCCACTTGCTTCGCTAACATCATTCATTCCATTAATTAAAAAAATCCACCTTCCTATTTTTTTGGGTGAAAAATTAAATTTCACAAAACAAATTAAGTATATATTTTTTTCTAGAAAGAGTCAATAATAATTGCTTTAAAATCTAATACTAATCTTGAGGTCTTGACTTACTGACCTGACCAGACTGTTTACGCATACACCAATTGATAATGTTTCTAGTTGTTTATTTGTTTTGTACAATTTATCTGACAGGTTAAAACTGTAAAAACAATAAGGGCCGATTAACATTGCGACGTTGCAAGGCGTTGAATTTTTTTTATTAATCAGCTATTCAAATTTGGAAGACCGCGAGGGGCTAATTTGTTACTTCAATATTTATCTTGTCATTTAATAAATAAAGTCCATCGACGCACTACGTTGCATGTGAACTGAACCTAAGTTTTTAATTTTGCTCACCTAAAAATCTCGCAAGTTAAAATTGATCGTAATAAAGTAAATATTATAATATATATAATTTACGTCACAGTATAATCGATTTGTCATGGGTATAGTAATGTAATGGGTGTGAAATACAATTTTACACTACATTATCTCTAATTACCGTGCTTTGTTTAAGCTCATTATTTTACAAATTGTGATACAAATCGATCTGTAATATACGTATCGACAAATCTATAAGCAATAATTATTATAATATAGTGTACCGTTAAAGCATAGAAAATAAATTTGATCCGTCACGCCATAATCGATTATTTCCAAGAAACAATTTGCTTTGATTAAAAACGAAATCTTTAAGCCAATTTTGCTACCTAATTTGGGACTAAACTGTTTCGATGCAGTTTAGGTATAATAAAACAACAAAATGGCATTAACATAAAATGCCAGAATCAAACTAATTTTGACTTCGAAACTCCAAAAATGACTTGCATCATGTCAGATTATGTATGAGCATAATATTTTATTGCTGTTTCCAAGCTGTATTATGATTTATGATACACTAAATTAGTAGAATAAGTATTGAACTGCAGATGGCATTTTCCTAATCCAATGCTTTAATTGTTTCCCCTTAAATGTGATGTTTTAGTTGATTGTACATAATATTTTTCTCAAGCTTTCCTTTACAACCTTCATAATAATGACAAACTTACTAAATACTCATAACTTAGAGCAGCAAAGATTTTTAGTTTCTTCTCATCATCTTCTGTAGGCTCATTGTACAAAACGCTTATCATAATCAACTAATCTTCTCGTAAATCATGTAGCTAACCATGCTAAGATAGTAAAGGGACAATCTTTTGACATTTAATGGTTGGCTATAACACTTTTGCTTGTAAATTTTGCTTCCAACCTCCATCCAATTGGCTTGAACAAATGCCTCATAATTGTACTTTGTAGACTAACATCACTCAATCCGTTCATTAGTTTGAGCTGTAAGATTGTCCGTTTGCTACCAACACCTCGCTAACTCACTAACGCGACGCTTGCTAGAACTTGACGGAGCCTTCTCTCATCCCTACACCGACGGCGCGGGGGGACTCCACTAGGAAAATGCGATAACTGCCGATACATCATTCAAGAGGCAAGTATACAGGAATGATCCTGTCAGAGAAATTATTAGGCAGGTTCGTAAGTTGGTCGGATTACATGAATAGACAACATGAACATACTTGGTTTGCAAATAAAATTTGAATCTTTCTTCTAATTTTTTAAAAATATAAATAACATTTGCTTGACCGTAGCCCGACCACACTACGTAGATCTGCTATTTGGTATATGTTTTGTCAAGATTTAAGCCTATCATGGACTTGACATTATCTGGCCAAATGATTTGAAGAGTCCCAACAATAACTAAGTTTTTTTTTTTTAATAATCAAAGGCTTTAAAATTTAATACTAACACGAACTAACCTATTTAAATATATACCTAAATTATAAAAATGAAATCATTCATTATCATATTATATCATTGCGCTTCCACTGCGTTGTTGTTGTATAATTTTATTTATCGTTGTTTATAATATGTATAGTAGACTATTACTAGTTTATTTCGCCGTTAGTTAATATTTCGAAGCAATAGTTAGGCTAAATACATAAAAATACAGAATAACTAAGATAATATATTATGTAATAATTGTTAATACTTACCTAATATTTTAAAATGAATACAAAATTTTTGAGTTGTGTAATTCTCAGTACATTTTTAATAGTTTTGATACGGAATCTATCTCAGATTGTACTGAGTTTAATCGTTTTGAAGTGGGTTGAACAATATCAAATGCCACAGTATTAATAGCACATGAAAAGTAATATGAAGACATGAGTGGATCAGGATGAAGTGGGCAAATAACATTTTACAACATAATAGCAGTTACTCATTTTTTACCTTATAAATTGAACAAACCTAGCACCTTGCCTACTTCATCATCTAGCTAATAAGTCTAGCCATTCATAGATTTTTTTTTTATTTCAAATCATTTACCGGTCTTAAAGCCTCAATTTATGTAAATAAAAAACGACAGATTCAAATTGTTACTTACCCACTTCAAAGTTCATCCACTCATGTCTTTTATTTTCGAGACGGCTGCGTCAAAGGCTACTTATCATTTTGACGTCATAAAATGTGGCATTTTCTCTTACCTCATATTTTCATTGATTCAGTCGAATCATATGAGGTAAGAGACGTCATAATCATGGAGAAAGTACCATCAGAGATATTGATAGGCAGAGGTCGGACTTACGTAACTCGGTTGAGTTACGTCAACGTCGGTTGACATAACTAGACTAAAATTTACGGTCCACTATTCTGTGAATGAATTTATCTAATAGATAATACTTTAACTCACAATCATAGAACTTAATAAAAAAGTAATACAAATTTTATTAATTATGGACCAAAAGTTAAAAAAATCATGTCTTTCTAGCCTCTTGGTATAAACCTAAACCTAAATAATATATCTTTTAAAATATCTGCTTGGAATTGTATTCCTAGAATTTCTCGCTTTTATTTCCTGTACAAACAATGTTGGCGTCCAATCCCTATATTGCTCAGCCAGACGGATATAACTCGTTTTACAATTTAACTAATGTAGCCAATATAAGCAGGCATAATGCGGGTAATGGGTATCAAACAAGATGGGTACATATAAGTAGATAAATAGATATAGAAGATAGATTATATAATAGATATGGAAGATACATAGAACTCGTCAATACTGTAATCTATTATCTAAAGGCCGCTCTCCACGTTGGACTATGAATTATAATGGACCCAATACAAATTATTACACAGGCCAACAAACAAAAAAATCCTGAAAACTTAAAACTGTACCTGTAAGTGTCTAAAGTCTAAACACACTAGGCCGAAGTTACACGCCGTAAATTCCGCACGATTCCGCCTGCAATGTATTGTAAATTACCGATGACACACTATTCCGTCGCGTTCCCGTCCGTATTTTGTATGCGTTTGACATTGCGGACGTAATCATGCGGAATTTATGCCGCGTAACTTCGGCCTAGTGTGTTTAGACACTAAGAACTTTGTACCCTGATCATGTCTTTCGAAGAAATTTTCTTTCTATCAGCTCAGGTTTTTAAGATATTTCATTTCGAATTTTGAAAATTTTTGGCCTGTATTACTCGTATTATCAACGTGTAGCGTGCATATTCGTTTTGAATCCCCATGATTGATAATTTCGCAATCCTGGTGGCAAATGGCAATAATGGTTATTATTGGACCTTTATGGAATACTTTTACAAAAAATCTTAATGTTTTTCAGTATTTCTAATATATATTTTTCTGTTTACCAGGGTCTTCGCGCCGTGTAAAAGCTACAAAGTAGAGGTAAAGAGTGTTTAGAATTGAGTTTCATAAATGTATTTCAACTATCCTAGAATCGATCCGTCTTACACAGAGGTTAACTTTCCTGTTAGTTTGGTTGCTGTTTAAAGTTAATGTAATTTACAATGATGTAGTTGAAAACTATTTTCGTATGTGATGCTCACAGACATAGATCAAGATAGATACCGCATGTGTATGTACTTCGTGTGCCATGTCGCGTTCCCAAAGGACGAGCAATGCTCGTCTTTCGACAGTCAGCTGTTCTTTGGTCTGCTATCGGAATCGGGCGTCAATTGGAATTTTAAAAATGCCTAAATGCCTAACTGTGCCGTATTGAGCTGTAGATATTCGAATAGAAACGTTGGCCTAGATAATGGACACGTTTCTCATAATGGGTACGTCACAGTAGGTAGGAAAAGTGGCACGCTCGTTTTCATACAAGTAGAGGGACATGCGGTATCTATCTTGATCTATGTCTGTGGTGATGCTGTAACATGGTGGATGGATTTTGTGATATGCGATTATAGACTCAACGGGTAGCGTCAGATTTTGATAAAGATTTAATATACGACCAAATCGTCTTAATCGTTTTCAAAGTAGATTGAAAAATGACTGTTAAACTTATAAAATACCTATATTTTTTTATTTAGCTAAACTGTCATTAGGGTATAAAAAGATTTGGTGTTCAAAAATACAGTTTAGATAATTCGTATAGTCGTTGTACTGCATTGTAGAAGAAAGTTATTGCAGTCTTTTCGAACAGAAATTGTTTACCATCCTAGTGTAAATTCGTCACCTGCAGTAATTGTCGTTCGTTCCCTAAATTGGTGTTGTTCAAATCTATATTTTTACCTCAGCTAGTCAATGGATAAACTATGTTCAGTAATTATAAATATGTAATATGTATATTGTATGTATTAAAACTTTAATTCTACTTTTTACCTCAGTGTGGAGTATGTTTTTAATTAGTGTTTGTTATTTTATTAACAAAAAGGCATTTATACTAACTTATTTGCGTAATTTTTGTTACCAAAGCGAGTATTATAGCACATAATATGATGTAATCATATTAGTAATACTTGATTTGGATTACCCTCCTATTTTGTATGACTTTCCATTTTTACCCAACGAGTTAATTTTCATATTTTTTATAGTGCCATAATACGCAGAAGAAAAATTAATATATTTTAGGATTTATCTTAGAACTTATTGGGGTTTCAAATGTCGATAACATATTTTTGCAAATTACAATATTAAACGAAGAAAATAGTTTAAAAATTCAAATTACTATAATTGGCCTACACATGGTCTTACATAATGTTAGAAAATGATTAAGGACTACTTTGTGCTAGGAAAATCCATAAATTATACTCTTTGACACAAGTCGAAATTATAAAAAAAAAAACGAAGCTCTTATATAAGGCGTGCAAAACGATCACTTCTCAAAAGTGGTAGCGGACACGGCGGCACTTCATTGGTTGATGGATGCACCTTATTGGTAGCTATTGTACGTAATTGGTGGATGTACACATGAACTCTTCCTCCAGTTTCGGCGAGCGATTATATAGTTTTGCGCGGCCTATACTTATCTGTAGACATTATGTAGGTTTCTAGTGTTGATAATGTTAAACATAATGTGACGACAATAATGAAACCCCGCAAAATATATTATTTTTATTTGTTTTTTTATTGTTACTATAAGTTAATTTCATCGCACAAATTATTTACGTTTTATTCATATTAATTTTTTTATTAGTGTATTGTAAGTGTAGTTTATACCTATGTGCTAGTTGTTCTTCACTGCGCTATTTTATTTAGAATTAAATAAAAAGATCCTAGATTATAATTACATATAAATACAATATTGTGTGCAATTTTTCGATCTGAATATTATCTACTAAACTCTATGGGAGCTAAGTTTTCCAATAATGACTTGATAACTTTTTTTCAAAATAAAATTAAAACCATTTGAAATATTTCAAAAATTTTAGTATCGAATTGAAGCACAATAAAAACATTTTTTAGCGGAACTCGACTTCGCTCATATGGTCACCGCAGGCCCATTTGAAGCGATGATTCTTTGAACCCAATTTTCTATGACTTTGCCAAACATTTCGGCTATTTCGCGTTTAATTTTGGCTCTGAGCTCTTCCAACGGCGTTGGCTTATCCAACGACTTGACGCAGCCCCTAAGAAAAAATCTAGATGCGTTAAATCACACGAAAGAGGTGGTTACGGTGCATCCACATTTGTATCATTTGCGCGATCAGATCTCCGATCAGATCACGCGCCGTATCAAGTATGCGTATCATAGTGTGGACGCCTATTAGATCATTCTGCCGATCATACGTGTATTTGATACGACACGTTAATAGCGATCGGGGCGTATCATGATACGCGTATCATTTTGACACGCTTCGATGATACGCGACGGAGATCTGATCGCGCAAATGATACAAATGTGGACGCACCCTAAAATCGATTGATCCATATATAATTTTGAGATAACACGCTCATCAAACTTGCTCTTCAATAAATCGATTGTAACGTGTGATGTGTGGCTTGTGGTACCGTCCTATTGAAACCTCATGCTGTCCAACTCCATATCTTCTAATTCGGACTAAAATAATCCATAATCATATGCCTGTCTGCTAGGGCGAGAATTACGATCGAAAATTGGAGTTAACGCTCTTAAAGTAGCGGCCACCGACTCCGAATTTCTGTTGTTATTTTTTAAGATTTGCAGACGCTTTTCGCTCGTGTATTTCACCGTGATAAAAATGTAATGTTCAATGAGTAAAATGACATAACAGTTCGATGTTAAGTTTGTCAAGTCCCTATTGGAAAAGCCTTTATATACCTATATATATTTTGTAATACTGTAGTGAGTAGAGAATCTCAATAATTAAGTGTTTGTGTAAAAAAAATAGTATATTAAAAGATATTTCTTCTAATTTATTGAATACTTTGAGGCTTTTTCAAAATTTTCCGTAATAGTTTAGTTTATTCTCTAAATATTTGGATATTCATCGAAACTATCTAGTTATTTACATAAGTAATAAGTAGGTACTGCTTATTTAAACAAATATTATCATGGAAAATGTTTTATCAAATGTTTTTATTTTTCAAATGTTTTATTTTGTTTATTTATAATATTTAGGTTTGCACTTTGCATAATACTGGAGTGGTGTTAGATTCCAGTATTTTTTCCTACTTGCTTATTGACTTAAACTAGTGTTTAAAACAGAATGATCATGTTTTGTAAATTTCAAGTTAATAACTCCCCTAAGATGACAAACATTTAAAAAAATACAATAACAATGATTTATCTTGCAAGGTACGAGCTTTTTTTTTTTAATAAGAACGTATAGTTGTAGAAATGAAATAGCTTTGTCTATAATCTAGTTACGTACCTAAAATAACATTCCTGAGGGCTGAGTCGGTTTTCATTTTAAAAGCATTTTCACGAACACTAGAATAGTTTAATGCTAAATTTTTATAGTAACCTTTGAGGCACAATTTACTTAGGGTCCGTATACGAAATTTGCCGATTTCGCTGATTTAACAGTTAAAATACAGTATTTCTATAAGTTTTAACAACATGTAAGATCATTTCAATTATAATCTAATGTTGGCGCTAGATTTTTTATTTTTTTAAGTATTTTTAAATAATCCAACTCAAACCCGCGACAGTTTAGTGATTTTTGCTGTTTAGAAAGGTTTAGAATATCACCTGTTTATGGATTGTATTGACGTCTTAACGGTATGAAAAAAATACAATGTACTGTTAAGAAAGAACTTTTGCAATTTCGTATTCATCGGCAAAATTTCGTATACGGACTCTTGAAGTAACTTGGTTACAGACAAATTCTTATAGGGTTAATTCATAGTGTGTCGAGGTCTGTCTTGTCTAAGAGAGCAGAAAAAGATAGCCTCTTTTCATTATGGCACATCACAAAATTAGTTAAAATGTTTGTCATCCTATAATAATTAATTCTAATGAGCGACGGATTGCGTTTTCTGATTTCTAAAAAAATTGCAAACTCTATGTTAGTGTTCATAAATGTAGCTACCTAACCTCATTATGAGCTAGGTGATAAGTAGTAGGTACTTACTAAAACTAGCTACGTTAGAAAACCTGTGTACCTTCTGATAGTAGATGAAATAGGTATTATCAACAAGGTTTGCGGCGGTGCATTTTAAATTATGAGTGATCTTAGTTCTGTAGAAAAGCGGAAATTTCTACGTATGTTGCAAAGCGAAAAAATTCATGACGAATATAAGAAGGAAAATTTTAAGGAAAGAGAGCAAGTTCAAGGAAATATAAGTCAAGTTCAGAAATTTAGTAGGCACATCTCCTAATTCCTATACGTTCTAGTAATGACGAAACACCACCGACAGGTCAAGACTCAAGCTTTAAAAGTTAATAAACATTTTTTAAAAGATAACAATTTTGTAGCTTACTTTGCATAATATTTCGATTTTAGTAGGAATCAAGTGTTGGCAATTTTTTTTTTTTTTTTGTGAATCTAAATTTTACGATTAGGTTTTAGAAGAGGTTAGATTTCTTCGTGAACCTTGCACTTAAATCGCGTCAACATTGTTGATAGTACCTATAAAATAGTTATTACTTATGCTCGAAAATGTTTTCCATTGTCCATATAGAACAAGTCTAAATAAAATGGTCGCAGTGAGTGAGTGCCGTTATTAGAACATTCTTGAGGTGTGAATATTGCTTATAAGGTTGCAATTTTGCAAAGTCGTATATTTTTATTATTATTAATGTCGGTCAATATATTGTAAACGGTGCACTGGGAAATGCACATTTTCTGTGTGAACACAATTTTTCATGTATGTGTATTGACGTGGTTTTTATTAATGTATACTCAGTAAATATTTGAGAAATTTAACATGGTTTTTATTTTTCGTTGAACTTTCGTACGTTTTATCAAATTAACTGATATCATGTCTGGTAGTAACTTACTCTAAAAATCGATAAGAGAAGCATAATATGTATTATTAAATTAGTATAGATTATGATATTATTGAAACAAAATCTTGTTATAGACTATAGAGCAGGGTTTCTCAAACTTTCGGCTCCACGAACCCCTGTTAAAATTTCCAGATGACAGCGAACCCCTTACTAATTATTGAAACAAAGTGCCAAAAGAGTGCCGCGCGTCCTCTATACCTATAGTATAGAGTATAGAGGATACTGAGATTTAAAAAAGACAATATCTCTCATAAATATTTAATTTCATTTATAAATAATAATACAGAAAGAAAAATTATTAGACTTATTGTGATGGAAGTTCACTGTTTTCAAAGATATAAATTACATTAGGTACTTAACATCATTTGATACAATATTCATATATTTGATAACATTGTATACAGTATCCTTAAACTTCAGATAACACAGGAAGTGTTGTTTACATAGTTTGGTAATTTCTTATGTAGTGCATACAAGTATACTTAGATACAAAAATACGCTTTTGTTACTTTGTCAAATTGGTGTTATCGTTTGTTCTATTCACGCAAATCGCAACACATTCATAATCCGAGATTTACCTGAAATAAAAAATAATTTTATTATGAAAATGTAGTTTTTTTACAATTCTATATTATAATATTAATTAGTATAGTCAGCCATAATGGGGGTAATCTGATATGTTAGTAACATGATGTGGGTATTGGTACATGGTGGTTAGTTAATTTAAGCAATAAAGCGCTAAGTCGGGTAATAATTTGTTAATCAAAAAAGATGTTTGCATATTAGCAATAAAAATGATGAATTTCTTAACAGATATTTTAAAGTGACTTGGAAATATTAACTTTACTAATTAGCCTCTAAACTATTCTTAAATAAATCCCGTTTAGTATGGAATGTGACCTAGGCATCGTTTTAGTATCGCAGCTAGATCCGAATAGAAAAGAAGACTGCTTTTTCAAGCGATTTCTTTAAAGCCCTCCACCATTAAAAATTCTTTGAACTGACCTTAGCCTAGTATAAGTCGGTTTCACTTCTGTCGGTTTGTCGCGATCTTAATAGGGGAAAGTTTTATTAGTCTTAATTCAAATATGGCTATTAAAAGTAACATTTAATATTAAATACGTATTTACTGAAAACTTATACCAGAAGGTAACGTCAAGGTATACCGTTTAAAATTGATATGTATTTTGTAAACCAATCCTATTTAGTGGTTAGTTAAATCGTACTGAAAATTGGCCATTCATAATACATTAAAATTTACATACAATATTGTATTCAGGTAATATAATTATTACAGTCGGTATCTACTTATAACGCTTAGGCTACACTACGTCTACTTAAGACAGCCAACGTTATAAAAACTATTTTTTAGGTACTTTTAAAATTACGTATATATATGTAAAAAATACAATGAAGCGAAATATTTTAGTTCAGGTAGTGTAAGTAGTAGTTATATAAGAACCCTAAGCTGAGAGGGTGTTATAATGATAATATTATGTCAGCACAGCGGAGTCATGCAAAATGTGACTAGAACTGGCGGTATGAAGTTTACTAATAATAATTCAACAAAATATAACAGTAAAAATATTATAATTAAGTTTAGGCAGTACGCCCTAGGTACGTCGAAAAATAAATAGTAAAAATTACGTATACTGTACTTTTAAGCTAAGTTTAAATAATAGCGGGTAAAATTTCTGTGTTCATTCCTAACGAACAGAATTCTGTATTTCAGAAATCTATTAGCACAAGACAATTACGCGAAGTTACAAGGTAACAAAACATTGCGTTATTCCTTAACTACCAAAGACATTTTTTAAACTGCCGAACTTAGAGAAATATTAATTACATGATTGTAATTAAACGGTCTATACTAATATTATAAATGTGAAAGTGTGTATGTCTGTCTTGTATCTCTTCACGCCAAAACCGCTGAACCGATTTTGCTGAAATTTTGCATGGAGATACTTTTAGTCCCGGGAAAGGACATAGGATACTTGTTATCCCAGAAAAATGTACGGTTCCCGCGCGATAAACAAATTTTGGCGCAACGGAGTTGCGAGCGTCATCTAGTTTTGACATAGGTAAGTCATACATTATCTGTCAAACTCTTCATTTAATTAAAATAATTTGAAGTTATTATTATTCGTGTTTGAGAGCGGCAGGACACCTAAATGATCTGTTATTTTTAGAAATCAACGAAACCGAGTTATATCATGTCTGCCCGTATCATCAACTATCAAGATTGGTCACTGGGTTTATGTGGAACAAGATAAGTCGAAGACAACATGCAAATACTAAATATAAAGTATGCTAAAAATCTTAAAGAAAATACACGACATGACTACGAATAATAAAAACTACTTATTTATTATTCGTAGCGAAGTAATATTTAGAACCGCTTCGAAGGATAAAGGCCTATCCACACCACAGTTATAATGTATATTAAAGCTGAGGTGTGGATCATGAAAGGGAAAGACATAACATGATGTATCATACTTGTACATCTTGTAGCGTTTAAGGCATTGCAGCATATTGTATCACAGACATTAGCTTAGTTTTTTTATACAGATTGTGTCGCATACTAAGTTTTAGTATAATACTTTCTATGCAATAACAATAATTTAAATGTAAGTTGCGCACAAAATTCTCCATAAGATAAACATTCGTTATTTGTTGGAACTTTTTCATCTACATTACTCAGAATGAGGACTAATAATCGAATTATAAAACTATCAAAAACTTCCTAAATCTATGGAAGCCAATTTCAAAAACTGTACTTTTGGGTAAGCAATTTTAAGTTTGGCACATTGGTACTTAATTGATTAGCTTATGAGTTACTAGTGAAATATCTAGAATTCGAAACAATTTAAAAATGCAATATATCATTTGTAAATGAAATTATGAACATTAAAGCCAGTTTTTTTTTAATTCCTGTATGAGGAAAAATTGTCCATGCATTATCAGTAAATTCTCTTGTTTTGCAAAAAATCGTCATTTTATTATATTCATAAAACTGAAGCGGCACATGAATTAATGCTTTTAGGATATAGTTTGAGTTATAATAAAGTTTCAGTCTCATGTGAAACTTTTATGGAAATGAAGGAAAGCTGAATATTTACCAGTAGAACTGCGTTAATATTATCACTAATTATTGTCTTCAATGTAAGTTAATACACAGAATACACACAAAACATTTACAAGTTCAATGGACTTTTGCACAATAAGATGCAGATTTTATACTGTATGTTGTGTATGGACTCCAATCCACCTATATTCATAAGATGTAATACAAATAGACCTGCGACTGTCTCTAGCCTTAGTTAGTATTTTTGTACTTTTAAACATGAATATAATTTGCATGAAATCTTAGTTTAATATAGTATATAATATACTATAAAATGTATTAAATTAACGCCAAAAAATAATAATGTTAGGAGCTATTAATTTTCAGACACCTGCAGGTCTACTTTTATGTAATGGCATGAAAATTGAAATATTTTTCATTTAGTTGTTTTTTGTTGGATTCTTAACAAAACTGATAACAAAATTTAATGAATAATGAATTTCTATATAAAATATACAAAAAAGTAACTTGAATTGATAATAATTTAACTTAACTAGATGTACAAATATAATTCAACATTTTGCTATCAGTTCAAATATTAAATCATGCCTGTACTTTCGCCCATACATGTTTGTAACGTCGTTTCCGGAAAAAGTGTTTTGAAATGAAATATTTTATGACAAGAATAAGCATAATAAAAGATAATATGTACAGGATGCTTAACATTCCAATATCCAGATTTGAGAATGGGCTGTTTGTTGCGTCGGCCGATCGTGCTGTTCTCGCTGTCTGTATGTAACTTCCACCGTACATCCTTGTCAAGTATTGGAATACTGCTTTCAAATTCCAAGCACCTCTTGCAAGTCTACACTCAGGACAATTCTTTGCACTAGGAAATTGTATCTTCGGGTGTTGAGGATCCTCTGTTACATCCCCGGCGAGTCTAAGGTTTACTTCATTATGTGCAATCCATAGCCAAAGAATAGCTTTATCATTTCCTTGAACATCTAACAATCTATTTTTCTCAGCCATTGCTTGAAAATGTTCTGAGCATTTGGTGCAGCCAAAGAAGTGTTTGACATAGCCCAGCATAGTCTTTAGTACTTTAGGGCCTAGATTTTCTTCTTTTTGGTATGAATTTACAGTCAATGTATGGAACAGTGTCCAGAGACCACAAGTGTAACCTCTGTATTGTGGCTGACTGCCCTTGCACCCAACATAGTCTAGATCAGAACTGTAGACAGCCATACTATTTTCTAGTGCCTTAACTAAGTCATAAATTTCGGCTCCAGTCCACTGATTTTTAGACTTTAAACTTGCATTTAATTGGGTAAGGAACACTTTCAGATTATTGTTCAGATTATTAAATGGGAAAGCAGTTATTAAAACATCTATGTAATCTTCTAGCACACCTAGAGGCTCCCCTGTTAAGATCTTGTGCCGTGTTATTTCTGTGTGTAAACTGGTTTTAATTGTTTTCTCTAAATCACTGTAGTACACAGCATCTGAGTCATGTTTTGAGTGTGTGTTATCATTGTTGTTCTGATTACTGAAATCATTAAAGTCAGTATTTCTTATAGGAAAGACATATCTATTATTAAGTAAATATGCATTCAAGGACTTCAATAAGTTTTGTACAGAGGGATTTGTGTCTGAAATACCAAACTTCAAGGTTTCGTGGTTTCTTTTCACGGCAACAAGTCCAACATTGTTTATACCAAATTGTTTAGCTAATTCACTGTCATTGTAAACCCTAACCACACTGACATTTTTGTAATCATTTACATCCAAAGCCAGCTCGGAGCCAAGTGTAGAATTATCACTTTCAAATATTAAAAATGTGTACATTGTGTTCACTGGTAAATTGCTCAATACTGCATCTATAGTCGCGTAAGCAGCAATATTAAGAGGTGGACTCATTCTGAGCCTACCGATTC